>OZ009950.1:30620054-33020054 GCA_963932025.1 Erebia epiphron
CATTTTGGTAAATATTTTTATGTTTTTTATTTTTTTGCGTATTGATGATTTTCATTTATTATTACAAAACTACGCTTTCTTATGTAATTTTATCCCATCCTTTACATAGCTGGAGGTATTGCTTCTCTTTCCACGCCATTTAATGCTACAGAGAGGCATATTTTTCGTTTTTTACTCGATCAATTTCCGAGCACGGTCGAACACGGACTGAGGGCGGCTATAGGCACAAAACGTAGCGTTAGTAACATAGGTTAGTACTGCTAACGTTTGGCTGGTGAGGGGGCACGCTATGCTCAGTCAATCAAAGCAGTCAATTGGTTGTATGGTCTATGGTTCGCGGTCACGGTGTCGGGCACAGAGCAGTGTTAACCGTACGATAATTATCGTATGTGTACGATAATTATCGTACGGCTCTGGTACAATAATTATCGTACACATACGATAATTTTATGCTTACGTACGATGTACGATAGAGTATTATTATCGTACGCAGATTGTACGATAATTTCTATCATCATGGAAAATTTGAGAATTTATATTATTTCACTCTGCTGATAGTCTAAGTCGTAGTAGTATGGTTTTATTTTATCCAATAAAATCTTGGGAAAATACCGGGAAATATAAGTTCTCTATTCCTATTGGTTCTTAGGATGCGCTCTAATAAGTTACAGATTTTGTTACTGTTTACAGATTACGGTTACTGATATAAATAAAAAATTCTTTCATTTTTTATGTCACTACCCTTTCATATCCATTTCTTCTTTATAAATACGAAATTCTGGCATGTTTCATACCGAACTTGCATGGGAACAGTGAAATTTTGTCCGAGTGAATTTTAAAATTGGCGCGTCTATTGAACTTAAAGAGGAAAGGGAATCGGTTCGGTCTGTACCGCGCGTGAAACATTTGGGTTTCAGCACAGAGTACATTGAATATAGGGGTAGGTTTCAGTGTTCTGTTGATTTGAAAGCGGTGGTTTTAAAAAACATAAACTATAGGGTACTCATAATATAACTTATTTATTTATAATAGACATTATCCTGATAAATACGATCATTTCGATCCATGTACGATAATTTTACGACCCTGGTACGATAGTCAGTCCGCTTCGAGTTGCTAACGCTGGCACAGTGTACATTGAATATTGGTGTCGGGCAGTTGTATGATTCAGAAATTATAAAGTCACAAAACCTTTCGAATCCGAGAGGTACCTCCCACATAGCCGCTCACCTCTGCGCCCGGGAGGTCATATTTTAAAAAGATCTTAGGACCGTAGGGGAGACTGGGAAACAGTTTTACTTTTACTGCGCATAGAAAAGTATGTACTGTACTGAAAGACTTGATATTTTGGTCATAACAAGAACTGTTATCTGGCTTTTGATTAAAATATTATATTCTATAGCTCTATCTAAACGAACTACTTCGCTATAAGCTAATGAAGAGGACCGGGAAAAATTGACCCCATGTTATGGACGGTTGAAACAGTACGTGTGTTAATTGAAACAAGTTGAATTTCTTTTAAATAATTAAACTTTTTATTACGATTAAACGGTTTTCTATAACTACACAAGTATTCAATGAGATCACGAAAAGATGGTACCATAATTATATATATTTCTCAAGTTATTACTGAAACAATATCTTAGTATAAAAGGCTAACTTATATTTTTTGTTTTGCGTAGATAACAGTTGAAAGATAAACTAATAATTGAGATTTCACATAATCAACAATAATTTAATGTATTAATAGGCTATAATGCCATAGTAAAGCAGAAAAAAAGATTATTATGTTTCATACAAACAAGCATGTTTCAATAATTATACCCGTGTTTCAATCATGACTCATGGCGAAAGTTGTAGGTTACAATCTTTTTTCGGTTCTTCTTCTAGGCACTGAAAAAGACAGAAGCAGGTATTGTAAAAGGAAAATTTGGAAAGTTCCATACTTGTATGCAAAACGAAAAATGTACTTTTTGCGAAGTAGGTAGGTACGTCATTATTCATTACACCCACAGACCATACAACCAGTTGACTGAGCATAGCGTGCCCCCTCACCAGCCAAACGTTAGCAGTATGACTGCTAACGCTACGTTTTGTGCCTAAAGTCGCCCTCAGTCCGTATTCGACAGTGCTCGGGAATTGATCGAGAAAAAAGACGAAAAATATGAATCTTTGCAGCATTAAATGGTGTGGAAAGAGAAGCAATACCTCCAGCTATGCAAAGGATGGGATAGCATTTCCTAATTAAGTGTAGTAAAGTAATAATAAATAAAAATCATTAATACGCATAAAAATAATGTCTTTCAGTTTTTCTTTGTCTTTCACATGTAGTTCTACATATCTCCGTCTCTTCCACGCATTGCCCAGTGTAACCTGTGCAACTATCGATAAGTTATATCGATAGTTGAATGCCAATACATTAATTTATTTAGTAATTCCGAACAATTCTGAAGTAAAAGAGTAGGTTAAAGGTTTATTATTTATTTGATTGTTTACTACTAATATTAAAAAGTTTCTGTTGAAAACTTAAGTTCTTTAGTATACATACTAATCCATACTAATATTATAAACGCGAAAGTGTGTCTGTCTGTCTGCTACGCTTTCACGGCCCATCTGTTCAACCGATTTTGATGAAATTTGGTACAGGGATAAGTTGTATCCCGGGGAAGAACATAGGCTACTTTTTATCCCAGAAAATTCAAAGGTTCCCGCGGGAATCAAAAAATTTATCTGTTCAACCGATTTTAATGAAATGGTCCACGCGGATGAAGTCGCGGGAATCATCTAGTATTGTATAATAATGCAAAAAAGAAGCGCCTAAGAAATAATTTCAAGATTAAAATAAGTGTCAATATAATCAAATAAATATTATAAATGCGAAAGTTTGGATGGATAGATGTATGGATGGATGGATGTATGGATGGATGTTTGTTACTCAATCACGCCAACAGCTAAATGGATCTGGCTGAAATTTGGCACAGAGATAGATTATAGTCTGGAAGAGCACATAGGCTACTTTTTATCCCGGAAAATTAAGAAGTTCCCGCGGGAACCAAAATAACCTCAAATGGATGTTTGTTACTCAATCACGCCAGAACGGCTGAACGGATCTGGATGAAACTTGGCACAGATATAAATTATAGTCTGGACTAACACATATAGGCTACTTTTATCCTGGAAAATTAAAGAGTTCCCGCGGGATTCACAAAACCTCGATCCACGCGTACGAAGTCGCGGGCATTAGCTAGTGTTGATCATAAATTAAAACCATCCATCCATCTGCATTAAAGTTAAAACTAACGGCTGTATCCAAATGCGCTTTATTGAAAAACTAGATGATTCTCGCGACTTCGTCCGCGTGGTTTAGGATTTTATGATTCCCGCGGGAACTTTTTAATTTTCCGGGATAAAAGCCTGTGTCCTTCCCCGGGATATAACCTACCCTGTACCAAATTTCGTAAAAATCGGACATTATAGAAGAAGAATAAACTGATGTTAATCCATACTAATATTATTATTATTATTAATTAATTATCATCAAATAAATATTATAAATGCGAAAGTTTGGATGGATGGATGTATGGATGTTTGTTACTCAATCATGCCCCAACGGCTGAACGGATCTGGCTGAAATTTGGCACGGAGATAGACTATAGTCTGGAATAGCACATAGGCTACTTTTTATCCCGGAAAATTAAGGAGTTCCCGCAGGAATCAAAAATAATTATCTCTTCAGTCGACTTTGATGAAATTTGGTATGAAATTTGGTTTGATGAAAGACGCGGCAGATCCTAGAACTCGATTGCAGCGCCCCCTATTGGGTTCAATTGTGAATATAAACCATTCCGGGTCCGACCAAAAGACACAAAAATTTCCATCAGAATCGGTCCAGCCGTTTTGAAGTGATGCGAGAATATACATGCGGCATTTAAAAAAAATTAAACATATAAATTATACATATCAGATAATCCGTAGGTACTAGGTAATATTTTAAACGTATGTAAGTATGGATGTATGGATGTTTGTTACTCTTTCACGCAAAAACTACTGAACGGATCTGGATGAAGTTTGTCACAGATATAGATTTTATTCTGGAATAACACAAAGGCTACTTTTTATCCCGGAAAATTAAAGAGTTTCCGCGAGAACCAAAAACCTTAATACACGCGGACGAAGTCGCGGGCATCAGCTAGTTATCTATAATCATACATAATATGGTGGTATTTTGCTGTTTGAATAAAATGATTTGTATTGATTTTCCAATACTGGTAATATATACCTATTAGACTTTATCGATATATTTTCTGTCGCGCAGCGGGCAGCCCAAGTGCCGCGGTAACATATATAACTGTGTATAGTTGATCTTGAGCCAGCCAATAAGAAATCCCATTATTACCCCGTCCCCCGCCAGAAAGTGGTGAGTTGTGTTTCAAAGCGAAAATTAGCCTATTAGCTCTCAATAGGTTTACTACTCGGTGATTACACCTTACTAGGGAGTAGGGTGTAATAAATATTGTAAGCATAATTCCAGAAGTGGGCAAATAATTAAAATTACTTTTAAAATATGTTTGTACTCTCTTTAAAACTTCCACGAGCGAATGGTCACAACGTGTAGCGGTTTCACGAGAGATTTAATGTTAGCAGTTAATTATAAAAACTTGGCCAAAGCATATTATTTATAATATATATTGTAATCATTCGACAGTTTACAATTTCGCGAGTTGGATTATAATCCAACGGTTTTTACAATCTTACGGTGACATATACATCCTTCTCTATGACCGTGACAGCGCTACGATGGGGACAAAGACAGGTTAGGAATGCGTTCTCAAAGTCGGTCGCCCAACCTTTTTCTATGAAAGGGCCCATCTAGTACCTACATATATATCGATGCCTGCACACGACCACATTTGCTTGCTACCCGCGGGCCACTCACCAAAAATTCGAACCACAGAGTACTTTGTATAAATAGATTCGAACATGGCCGATGCAGTAACGAACGTTGTGTCGCGCTTGTAGGTATAATGGTTTCCGAGAAATTTGAGTTGTTTCAATCATAACACGTTTCAATCCCAGTTTTCCAGTTTTCCCTACCACAGAATATAGAAGAGTACTCGTGAGTCGTACCACCACCGTGCTTCTGTGAATCAAAATACCCGCGCGGTCAGACCGTACCGCCTTTTGTTAGCCCTTGACTGTAATCTCACCTGATGGTAAGTAAAGATGCAGTCTTAAGAATTAAGATGGTAGCGGCAGGGCGACCGCGTATCTTTTGCATCAATCATTGATACTTACATCGCAATCACCTCCGATTGGTTAACACTCTTCCACTATTGGACCAAATCCATTGACGCAACAAGAATACCATAAATTCAGCCAATTGGAGGTGATTGCGATGTATCAATGATTGATGCAAAAGATACGCGGTCGCCCTGCGGGCTAACCCGTGGGTATGGCAGTTATAACTTATAGTAAACCCATACCTACCCTACCCCTAAGGCCTAATCGGCTTCTACACGGCATCGAAACAGGACGCTAAATCGCTTGACGGCACGTCTATGCCGGTAGGGTGGTGACTAGCCACGGCCGCAGCCTCCCACCAGGCCAGACCAGAGAAAATTGGGAAATTATAATTCTAAAATTGACCCTGCCGGGAATCGAACTCGGGACCTCCAACGTTAAGACAACAGCGCTCAACACAACGCCAGGGAGGTCGTCAAAAGATATCCACCGAAAATGTTTGGTGTCTTCTCTTCCGGTCTAGTCACCCGGTATTATAAATACCTTCACCTCAATTGCAACTTATAGGTAAAATTGTAGTAAATAAACAAATTAATAGGTAATAATTAATGTCGTATCGACTTGAAAATTAATTTTTGTATGTGATACCGATGGCAATGCTTTTTGGTTTTATCGAGCTGATCTGGATCTAACAATGGAACCTAGTGGTGCATAGCAGAACTCTTCACTGACAAGTAAATCCCTCGAGTTTGGGCTCATTTGATATGTTTTAACGAGTCGAATACATCAGAAATGACTGGGGTCTGATGATGGAACGGGGAATTAGTTATAGACAGTCCAAAATGGCTTCTAGTATATCAATACCTAGTTGTAAGGTGTCTACTGAGGATTTCATGAAACAAATAAAATAACAAATTAGACCGAAATTGTATATTTTTTTTATATAAATTACTTGCAGTTCTTTTCATAATATACTTGTCTACAAAGAAACATTTTCTCTATTGTGTCACTCTTAGTTATTAGTGTTTCACTACATACATCATTTGCTGGATTAACAATATACATAATTATTATTACATAATTATAAAGGTAAGTTTTATATAAAGAAATAAAACAAATGCATACATTTGAGGCTGACATCCTACCAGCTTTTCCGACTAAAACTTTGTTAAATTGAAAACAATGGTCAAGTTTTAAGTATGTATCTCGGACCAAAAAGTACTTGTGTAGCTTAAAATAAATCTAATTGAGATTATTCAAGGTACATTATTATTAATTCTATATTAGTGAAAATCACTAGCCAAACCCCTAGACTACACTAGACAACCATTAAATGGTATACAACTTGCCAATTTAAGATATTTTCCTACACTAGATTATAATTAGAAATAAATAGGTAAAACAAAAACGAACTATGTATATACATACTCGACTCAGCCTCAAAAACACTTCTATTTTGTTAAGGTGCGTCCAGAGTATATGACAAAATGTTTTGTCATGTTTTGTTAAATGTATCATTTGGACACCCCTTTAAGCGGTATGTTGCGTTGTTAGGAGCCTTAAACACCTGATCTACCGTCCAATCTGATTTGAGGTTTATCTCATTACATTATACTACATTGGCCGGTAAATTGCTATGTATATAGGGGCCTTAGTGATGGCACGTTTTGACATTACATCCATATCATTTGAGAGCTTAAACCATATTACTCGAACTAATAAGGAGTACTGTGATACATGCTTTTTGACATGAACTCCTTGAATAGTCTGAATTCTTACATAATTATGATTCTGAATTCTAGAGCCAAAATATATTATAATTTATGCACAAATTAAGTAAAAGCGTCCTACTCCAATTCGGTCGTAGACAAATAAAACACAATTATTGCCTTTCCATTCAACATAGCTATATTAATAATAATAATTATGAAAAGCATTTAATTTTCAGATTTACTTATTAGACATTTGAACATGACAGGTTAGTAAAGCCAGCCTAAAAAAAGTTTTTTAAGCAAAGTATAATAAATATCCAGAGTTTGTATACAACCAAATTAGAATCTTCTTTTTTCCCCATTTTTTCCTAAATTTCACTAGTAATAAAGTAGAAAAACACTCATTTCTAAATTTTAATGTTTGCTTGATGTTAAATGGGGCTTTAAAACCCAAATGAATATGAACTGAATATATTTTTAAGTGATTAAATTTTATTTGATTTTATATAATTTTAATAGAGAATTAGAACTATAGAAGAAAACCTATAATTCAGGGCAAAATTTATTTTATAATGATGATGATTATTATGATAATTGTTTTAATAAGTTACCATTCAAAGTTTCAAACTAAGATTAATGTTCTATTGTATATATTTTATTCTTTAGATAGGAACAAAATAATATGAAAATGTGTAAGTATATTAAGCCTATTTATTTAGATTAGTTGAGAAATAAATAAAATATAACTCTATACAAAAAATTGTGTGATGATTTTCTTAATTTAACAATAATGGACAAGATTAGGCATCTATGAAACAAGCAGGACCTTAATTCTCTGTAACATGAAATCGTACGTAATACGTTTTGTATCGTCAACTTTGACATCTCTTCATACAATAACTGTCAATCAGATGAGAGTAAGAAACAAAGCGAATAGAGGCCCAGTTGAATCATATAAAACAGATTTTTCTCTTGTAAATAAAAATATCACGCCTCGGGCATAACCTACTCTAGTAGAACTTAAAAACTGATCCACACATTTATTTTAGGGTGACCCTACAAAGTGTAACATGTTACAAACTCACTTTATTCAATTTGTCACGGTTTGTCCAGACTATAATAACAAAACGTGATGGTATGAAAATGTTTTATAACATTTTTCAAAAGTGTGTACACTAGTTTTATATAACAATTTAAAACATGAGATATATGTTACATAATCTAGACGCATCTTGTTAAGGGGCGATATTTTTAACATAAGAGATGACTGTATTTTCTTCATATACTTTATATGAATATTTATATGTAATCTTGGTGGTTACATTATACACTTTAAGGAATTCAGTCTTGCATTAGGTTTCTAATACATCCCTTCTCTATATATACAGACAGTGAAGTTAACCCTAATCAAAGGAAAAATCATTTTACTAAATACCATATAGTTGAGTCCCATATTCAATACTTATAAATAATACAGCGGATATAATTTAACTATTATAAAGTAAATGATTGTTAGTAATTTATCATAAAGGATCCTGCCCTTTAAGTATCTAGCATCCGGTACTAGTTTATTTAACATTAAATAATATAAAAGTACATTAAAATATTTTTGTACAGTTACACATAAGGGAGCCTTCACACATTTTGGATAGGGAATGCCGTTAGACGACTTACTTTGACCGGCTTTAAGATTTCAGGTCCTAGTCCTTTTGCATCTGATAATTTTTGACATTATTCTTTCTATTACCTATGATTAATAAGTTATACCTTGACTACTATCTCTTTATCCAGAAGAGATGCCAATTAAATGCCAATGAAGCCTAAGTTTAAGCCCACTACAAAGAAAGGACCATGGTTGTTTAATTGGCCTATAGCCTTAATCAGATTATCTGAGACTGTAAAATATTGGAACGTAATGCCTTTGTACCTTTGTCATTAGCGTTACCTTTAACTAGTGGTAACTGGTCACTAGTTGAGAAAAGTTATTCTAAACGAAAACTTAAAATAACTTCTCTATAGCGGCGCGGAAATGTGTGAAAGCACCCTAACTCGCATAGATACCATGCCCAGCCTTAAAATGTTGTATTCGCAGACGCAATACATTGGTTACACAGAAGGGTGGATATGTCTTCTAATAGACTAATATCTTCACTATGAGTCTTTGAAGCCTATATTACACGGCAACAGTGAGGCAATATAATTAAGAGAGGCAAGATAATTCTGTCAAAAAATTTGACAGAATTATCTTGCCTCTCAAAAAAGTCAGTCAATGTCAATTTGGAAGAAATAAAACTGAGCCAATTGCACATCTACTGAACTTCTTTGTTTTCATTCTAATGTAGAAAAATATTGGATTTTGATTTGGAGTAAAGTGGAGTCCATTCACTCTTCACATAAGTTTTGAAAGATTATATTTTTGTGTTTTTCATCGGGTTTTCTGCCTCACTATAGCACGCTAACGCTAGAGATAGGTTCAAAGACACAATTGGGCTACATTAGCAACTAAAATACAGATCCTTATGTTAGATCGAGTAGGGATACTCCCCGAGATAGTCTATAAGCGTTGAGGGTAGAGGCAGTAACCTGTGTTTTGGGGCACACCAAAGTTTCGGCGTTAAAGGATTCGAGTCCAATGCTTTATGGACAGCTAGTCGCGCTGTATGGAGGAGGCTGGGCGGAGATTTTCTTAGTGGAGTCTTGAGGAGCACGGGGGAATGCGGGCAGCCCTCTCGGTCAACCCACACTGTACCGGCCGGGCCGCGCTCACCCACCCGCGTGTAATGTTGTACTAACTCTACCACGCATCGGAAGCGAGGCATGTACCTTGCGAGGGGACGATCGCAGTCTAACCTGGAAAGATGGAAAAAGTATTGTTACGTTTTGATCTACAGAAAATACACATAAAATATTCAAATCTTGAGACAGCATCAATGTCAGATGCAGTATCAAAGTGAAAAAAAAGAGCTGTGTTTGTATTTTTTCATGTGAAAAATATGTAAAATGGGTGAATTATTAACTAGTGACGATTGAAGTGTGCTTTACCGACCGAAGTTTTGTACGTCAGAATTGTATATATGCTACTAAACCACAGACCACTTCTTAAAAACTGTTAGTTTTAAGCGTCAGAATATAAAGTTATATGAACATTGTGGTTTCACTATACCAAGTAAAATAAGCCTAGGTACTTACTTATACGGTTATATTTTAATAAAATCAGCGCAGAAAAAAACCGCAGTACCAGGAAGAACTCGAGTGACACACCTCCATTGCATTTAATTTTAAGTGCATAAAAGTACATCGCATTACTCAATACAATATGTAACTTTATTCCATATATATACATCGATTCTCGGAAGCCCTACCGACAGTATTTAGTTATTAATGTTCATTTCTTACTTGCAAGGGATTTCACTGACTGTCACTAAGTCATATGCTGTGCTTTAGTGACAAAATTTAATTACACATTACTGCTCGATTCAGCTTTTGAAAGATAGAGATGTACCTAATTATAAACTTGGTTGAGCTATGTATTACGTAGTTGAATGAGTAAATTGAGGATAATTTAATTTTCCCATAATAAGTAATAACTAATGTATTTAAGAAAAACTGATTAGGCTCAACAAAATTCTAAAGTGCAAAGATTAGGTAAACCAAAGTTTTTTTTTTGTAAAAAACAGATAAGTATTTTGTTATTCCTCATGTTAAAGTAGTAGCGAAAATAAATTGAGGGGCGCCAAGATTGTTCATGATTATTTTTACTGATAAGATAAGTGAACTATAGATAACCGATGATAACAATGTAACATTGATATAAAAACTTTCAGATTCATACTTAGTTTGTAAAAATACGACATGTTAAAAGATTACTTTGCAGTTTTCAGGCACAATAACTGTGTAGGTATCTCACGTTTTGTATATCAATGGTAGTTCTAAAAATATGATAACATGTTGCAGAAATATTTGTAACTAATCAAGTTAAAAATGTTTAAATAGCATTGCTATTTTCCGAAATGCTGATAAGAGGTCTAATGTCGCTTGTGATTTATGTAATAAGAAATTAAGAATTGCCAAAGTTATTTTATATATACGCATGATACTTAAGAAATACTTGAAAAACAAACAGACAAAACATGTAAACATGACGTAGAATTAGTGATCATAGCAAAGGCAAACATTATAAGAATTACGTAAACTGCTAATCCGTACTGAAATTATAAATGCGAAAGTGTGTCTATCGGTCTTCCTGTCACTAACTGTGACAAATTAAAAATATACATAACAATTTAATATATTACGTTTAAATTAAAAATGAATAGCAAGTTTCAAATCTCTATAAAATACTACATTATTATAATAACTTACGAGAATTTTTATTTTAAGACCTGCTTAAATCTTAGGAATAATGAATATTCAAATAGTTCCAAGGCAAATATAATCCAGCTAAATATTAAATTATTACATTTAAGTAATAAAGTCATTTATTGGATTTTAATAAATTATTATTGGTAACTAGGTATTCGCTATCACTACAAGCCTACAAGGCCTACAATTTCATAGAACTAACAGCTGACTAATGAAACTTTCTTGGTATTGAACAAGTAAAACACACCAATTTATTAATGAAGTATTAATATTGCCGATACTGTACTACAAACACGTGTATGTACTAACACACAATTGATATGATATCATTTATAACAAGAATTGATTAATGTATGTTTTTAAAGAATATTAGCCATGCTTTGATATAATTAACTAATGTTTTTCTATCTCCCTAAGAGCTAAAGCTTGGACAAGGAGTATCAAAGACTATAAATTCTGGATGCCACACCATTGTGGCAACAGAGAGACAACAGGTTACAGAATCTTAGACTAGATAATATTGTCCGCGACATCGTCCGCGTGGTTTTAATCAATCAGTGACTGAAGGATGTGCCATGAAAAGGTAACAGACAGACATATGATATTACAAATGCCAAAGTGACTGTGTGAACTTGCTGTTTTCATAGATAATGTGTTCAACAGATTTTGTCAAAATTTGGCACAGAGAAAACACCCCGAGGATATAGGCTACTTTTTATCCCTGAAAATCAAAGACACACACCACAGGATTAAAAAAACACCATAAATATATTGGAGATAAGTTCCGGGCATCATTTACTTTATAAAGGTGTGTCCAATTAAAGAGCGGCAAGTGCGCGGCACAAACGGCATTTGCAGGACACAATTTTGCCGCGCTCTATAGGGACGACTATACCGACGAATGTAATATGCGCGACAGACATCAACGATAACAGCGCGGCATCCACGCAGGAATGCCGTTCTATGTTTGGACACTTTTTTTTATAAACTATAATATTATAAATGCGAAAGATTGGATGGATGGATGGATGGATGGATGGATGGATGGATGGATAGATGGATGGATGCTAGTTACTCAATCACGCCCCCCGGCTGAATGGATCTCGATGAAATTAGGGACAGAGTTAGATTATACTCTGGAATAACACATAGCTACTTTTTATCCCGGAAAATTAAAGAGTACCTACCCGGGGGAACCGAAAAACCTCAGTCTACCCGGACGAAGTTGCGGGCATTAGCTAATTTATATTAATAAGGTGAATATGCATGCATCAGTTAAGTCCTCACCTAAAGAAGCCCTGCTCGTAATGTAATCTGACAGATGTGGGCCCCTTCTCCGTCTGCACAGACAGAGAGAATATGAAGTTCCTGTCACCAGAGTCTCGTATCACGAAGGCTCCCACACTTGCATCTTTGAGTAAACTTCGAGCGCCCTGTAAAGAAGGATATTTGGTTTTGAACTTGTAATTTAGGAAAATAATGTTAAAACAAGAATAGTAGTGTGCCATCATTTTAATTATTTTGAGTTACTGCTACCTGCTACATCTACATTCATTCATGGCATGTCTTTACAGCTTTGAAGTCAAGCAAACAAAACTTGTTGACAGTGTCATTATGATACAATTGGGTATTTGATTTGATTTAACTATTCAAATTAGGTACTTTGGAAAAGTTCAAAACACGCCCTTAGTATGGAATTTTGTATGAAATAATGAACATAATACTACCAGGAGACATGGATATTACGTCTTTTGGCATGTCCTGCGATGTTAATAATCACGAAAAATAATTTATTTTTGACATAAGCTACATTCAGACTTTTACCAAGCAACTTATAGTACAGCTATTCTGAAGCTTGACAATTTTAAGTTGATTATAGAAATAGTGTCAGAAGGGTAATAAACTCCTTGTCACAGGCCCATCAACCTTTACTATATTAAATAGTAATTAGTGCACAAACCTGCCAATCCAAGTTTCCATAGTACCACCCCGACAGCCTTAACGCTCGGAGAGTGTCTGCTAACCTCCTCAGTTCATCATTATAAGGTGAAGGTATTAACGGTGATGTGGGTGTTGTGTAAGGTGAATGAGGCAAGTATGTCGGCTGGAGCGTGAAAGGCGGTGTCGCGGGCGTCATAGACTGTGTGTGAGCCTTTGCACAGGCCAGTGACACTCTGAGCTCATGTCGGCAGTTTGGGCAGCAAGCGACGCCTGAGGACCAGTTGTTGAGAGGTGCACCCACTTCCAAACATGCATCTGTAAAGAGGGAAACTTTATGTTAGATCCAATAGATCTATTGTTTGTTTATTCTACTAGTCAGCCTTTGACTTTGATGGCAAGTTATGATTCAGTCTAAGATGGTAGGAGGGTTAACTTTCTAGGGTTAACTATGGCAGTTATATTAAACTCATACAGACATACATTGCATTGGTTTTGTTAATCAGCAAAGATATACAACCAAGAGAAGTGTCTTGGTCGTAGGTATATCTTTGCTGATTAACAAAACCTACCTAAATGACCTACAAAAAAGGGTAGGTGATTGGCCACATCTGCAATTGGCTCCTGTAGCTTATCAGTTTTAAGATATATACCGTCGTTAACTAACACCATCACATATTATACTTTGTATATTTGACGTTCATAAAGTGTACTTTGACTTTGACTGAAGCTCTAAACATGACTAGACCAGAGATAATTTAGAAATTTAAATTCCCAAACTGTCCCCACTGTGGGATCAAACCTAGACCTCCCACTTATAAGACCACAGTGCTCACCAGTGCACCAGGGAGATCTTTGGTATAGATTGTTCATATAAAAATGGAAGTGTGTTCATTTGGTTGAAAACTAACTCCAATTGATGTCAGATGGGTGAATACAATACACAATTATGTGTAAGTGCTGTATTCAGTGCCTGATTTTAGACATTGCTTGTGAGTGTTTGCGGTGAGAGTGGATGGAATTTACAAAATTGTGTTTATATATTTTATAACTGAAAGCATAAAAATTTCATGGATATAATTTAAAAAATGACAGACTTTCATGCCATGTTTAACCCCATACAGGAGTTGAATTTCCATAAACCCTTTCTTAATTAGAAGTTTCCGACCCCAGTTGTTTGGGCTTACATAACTTGTGCCCCTTTGATATGTCTTATTACTTATTGTGGTAGATTGATTTGACTATTCATAAGAACTTGTAAAAAGTCTATTTGAATAAAAATAATTTGATTTGATTTGATTTGATTTGATTATTCTCTACTAATGGTTCCAAAAGCACTGAGAAACTCCACTGAGAATACCCAGTAAGAATCTCAGCAGTTATTCCAATTCACAACTAGTATCAATAAAATCAATGTTACTTATTATTCAAGCACACCCTGTTGCTTCCAAAGCAAATAAAATTGGAATTTTCTGATATAACTATATTTTGAATTTGAATCAGAAGGAATTTTAAGTAGCAGTATGCTTATAACTTCTTATTAGGGTTCTGTACCTCAAAAGGAAAAACTAAATATTATAGGATCACTTTGATGTCCGTCCATCTGTGTGTCAAGACCCTTTTTCTCAGGAACGCATGGAGGTATCAAGCTGAAATTCATATCAAATACTCAGGTCTACTGTAGGGACAGTAGACCTTACAGCTTAAAAGTTTGATTTTTTTCACAGCTCCAAGGGTGGAGCTGTGAAAAAAATCAAACTTTTAAGCCAACGCAATCAAAAGATACAGCCGTTTATGCTGCAAATTTTCGACACTCTCAAGGGAATCAAAACCTATAGCATACTTCCCGTGAACTCAGAATATTGAAATTTGGTACGAAGCATCGTCTTATAGCACAGATAAAGGAAAAATTATATAAATAGTTAAATCATATAATAAAAATATTTTTTATAATTTTAAACTTATTACAGGTTTGTACGGAACCTTCGGTGCTTGAGTCAGACTCGCACTTGGTTGTTTTATTTACTATAACATTTAACTAAGTAATACTTTTTATTGAAAAGTAAAAAATTGTTGATACAACCCATACAAAAGATGGCCTTTATACAAAAATAAATCTCTTTCACAAAAACTTGATTAAATAAGTGATGTAATAACATCTCAACTATATTCTAGAGCAAGCCCGAGTAAGCATAAGATAAATTGTAATGATTTAGAAAGTAAAATAATATTGCAAACTAACTATTTGATAGATATCAAGAAAGGTGAATATTTATTTAGTGTAGAGTAATACTATTAACTTCCTTATTACTTAATGAAAAACTCTTTTAACTTCACCTAACTTACTTACTGTACTTTTCGACATGTAAACTTAAAAGTTTCACTAACTTAAGTATTTAAAAATGTTTGTAAAATGAAATGAAGTTCTTAAACTCTTCCAGCTATTACTTACTAAGACTTTCCTACAATATAAATTCTACTATTATGGTGTACAAGCAGGTGTTTAATGGTATGTCTATCAATCACGCCAGAACAGATGGAAGGTTTTTTTTTAAGGATATAGCAAAGACCTGGTACTATGCCATAGGTTACTTTTTATCCTGGATTTAAAATTCCACAGGATTTAAAAAAAAAAAAATCGCGCATCACATCGCGTATCTAGTCTAGGGGTTTATATTACATATTATAAGAACTCACTTGGCGTCGGCAAAGGTAACCTCGTTGCTATCGTCATGTTTAAAGGAGACAGCTTTGTTTCCCGTCGCTCAATCAAGCACATTTGGCGTTCACTTTTCGGTGGACTATTTTGTGTACCACCCGCCTCGTCCCCGGAGGCCACGGTTTAATTGCTTCACCAAAACAGCAACACAAATTCCGACCTAATGACGAACATCCAACAATGTTCAACACTTTAAATAAATGTTCACTGCCACTGTTCAATCCTTTAAGCAATCCAGATTCATGTACATATCAGCTATGTTCACTGCTTAGTAAACTAATAACTTAAATCAGAATACTTTTAGTAAATTCCGAAATTCCACACTACACAAAAACAATCCAAAAATGTAATCCAATTCCAAATATCGCGTCCGTGGCGGCCATTCAAATTTCAAAGTTGTACGACAGTAGGTACTAGTCAATTTCAATTAGTGTTGGGACACTTTCACAATACCAAAGACAAAAATAGTTTTAGTTTATCGTGAGTTATTATTTAACCGTAAGTCAATGAACCGCACTATTAAACGGTAAACTAAATCAACGGAAAATTACTGTCACTGAAATGACCACCGATCGCACCGACGCGCTGTGACGATTTGAGTTTTGACGAATATTTTACTTCAGTACTGAGTCGCGCACGAAAAATGGGGAGCTGCGGCCTGCGGAGAACGTTTCGCGTTGGCTCTTGCGGCTTGCCCAGTGACAACTGAGTGATGCGAAACTCGAACGTTCACTACCTACTTAGTACTTCCGAGAATTCATTCACTAACTAGCAACAATTATCCAGTTATCTAGTTGTTTGTTAACTATATTCATTCTATTGTTTTATTTGTACGTAGCGCACGATTCTGCGTAATCTTACATTCATGTCTATTCTACTCAATTCGTTCTAGTAAGTAATGAATAATGGCAATAGCAAGGAGAAAATAATAGTTCGTACCTAATAAACAGAAACTATTACCCACGTATCTCTTAAGTGTACGTAAATTAATTATTGATTTGTTTAACATGCTAGGTCTTTGAAACTAGTTAAGTAGGTACTATCATTGGATAACGGGCAGTCATTTTATTTTAATTCTAGTCAGCGTTTTTTGCTTTTTATAAGATTTAATGCAGCTAAAGAACTACAAACATTGTGCTCGGTAGAACAAAAGAAAGAACAACATTTTAACAAAATTAGAGTCTACAAAAAATAAGCGCTCCAACCGAAAAGCTTTGTGGATAATGCGTGACCTGGACAATGAGTTTAATTTACTATGTACTTAGTTAGTCGTAGTCCGTGCATTCCTATGAAACGCTGTAATTTTTATGTTTTAAATGCTAAACATTAATTATTGTAATCCAGTAATAATACATAATTGTAAGATGCCAGATTCGTTAAATTTACCCATCCCACTAAACCGTTTTTTAATTGAAAATTCTACTTTTTGTAGAATTTTCAAAATTATTTTATTGCACCAGAAACATCAAACAATATTAACATATAAGTGTTATTTTTAATGTTACAAAAATCATGAATCCAAGGTAGAAACTATTTTTTAGGGTTCCGTACCAAAATGGTAAAATGGAACCCTTATGGTGCGACTTTCTCCGTCTGTCTGTCCGTCTGTCCGTCTGTCCGTCTGTCCGTCCGTCACACTCGATTATTTCAGTAACTACCGAAGCTATCGACATGAAATTTGGAATAGTTGCGTATATTAGTGGCCCAAAGACACTGGAAATAAAAAAAATTGGAAATTATTTTTGTTCTTATTTAAAAAGGGGGGAAAATCTGAGGGTTGAAATTTAAAAGTGAGATCACTGTACTGTGTGGGGTATCATATGAAAGGGTTTACTTCGTACATTCTAAAACAGATTTTTAATTATTTTTAGTCATGATAGTTTTTGATTTATCGGGGAAAATGTCTAAAAAAATACTGTCCCCCCCCCCTTATCTCCGGAGTTTACCAATCGAAAAATTTGGAATAATTATGGTCAATAGGAATTTACGTATATTTTACAGGAAAACTATAGCCAATGCTCTAACTAGCATAGTTTTTTTGATATTAACAATAAACCTCTACAAACAAAGTTAGTCTTGCGGTTCATTAACAAAGGTAATTATTTATTAATAATGGTACGGAACCCTTCGTGCGCGAGTCCGACTCGCACTTGCCCGGTTTTTTAATGCTTGGAACACAGGATAAAAAAATAGGCAGGTGTTCAATTCGCATTCGAAATTCAAACGTGCATAGAGAGCGAGTTCCTCGTAGTGATTATATTTGGCGTTCTCGGAATCCCCTACCTGCGTTGCTTTCACAGCCATGAGCCATCTGCCGCTTGCGCAGTTGCACATTTGATACACAGCTGCTTGATGTTGACCAAGATCTATATTATTTTAAAAATAATATATAATATTATGTTAACCCCCTAGTCTGACACAAAAGAAACACATTCTATTCACATGTCGATATTCCATTTTTGTATTTCATCATAGGATGTACATAAATAATTCGTAACCAGCTGCTACTGTCGTTCTCAATTCGACTGTATTTTTTTTTTATGTTTGTTACCTCAGAACTTTTGACTGGGTAGACCGATTTGAATGATTCTTTTTTACTTGAAAGGGCATACTTACACATGGTAAATATAAATTTTAAAATTATGGTCCCATATAAATTTTATCGAAATCGGTCGAGCGGTTTTTAAAATATCAACAATAAAATTAGTACTTTGTATAGCGTGTGCTTGTTGTTGTAAATTATGCTATTAAAATATATTATGTACCTATTATGAAATCTCAATTTTAAAAAAAAATAACACAACATAGGTGCACATCACTATTATTTTGAGCATGGACACTGATAGGTGAAATCTTGGTGAAATGGTGAAATCTCAGAGTAGACGGGTGAAATGCATAGAATAGTGAAATCTCAGATCAATTATTGATCTGAGAATGGTATGGAAACACCTGTGGGAAACACAGACGTAATTTTATAAATCTGTGTATGGAAAAAAGGCGCAGAAAACTCAGAGTAAGTATGTCTACGGAAGAAAAGGTCATTAGACCACAGACCATCAACTTTGGAGAGAGAGGTTTATTAGATTGGCAGTAAATTGCTGGTCATTACTTAATAAATCTTTGCTGGCCATTGATAGTGCATAACACTCTGCAGTGCGACCACGTATCTTTTGCATCAATCATTAAAGGGCTGCAAGTTGCAACATGGTTTTGGCTTCGCGTAGCTGGTATCATTGAGAATGAGACTGTCCGTAAAGGATCGAAAGCTACGCTTACACGGCCCATCTTTTTAACCGATTTTAATGAAATTGCGTAACTACAAAGATAGGTTTCATTCCAGGGAAGGACATAGAGCTACCTTTTCCCCCTGAAAACCCCGCGGGATCAAAAAAATTTACACCACGCGGGCGAAGTCGCGCGCATTATCTTTTAGTATGTAAGTATATGGGTATAATACACCGAGTAGTAAACCTATTGAGAGCTAATAGGCTAATTTTCGCTTTGAAACACAACTCACCACTTTCTGGCGGGGGACGGGGTAATAATGGGATTTCTTATTGGCTGGCTCAAGATCAACTATACACAGTTATATATGTTACCGCGGCACTTGGGCTGCCCGCTGCGCGACAGAAAATATATCGATAAAGTCTAATAGGTATATATTACCAGTATTGGAAAATCAATACAAATCATTTTATTCAAACAGCAAAATACCACCATATTATGTATGATTATAGATAACTAGCTGATGCCCGCGACTTCGTCCGCGTGTATTAAGGTTTTTGGTTCTCGCGGAAACTCTTTAATTTTCCGGGATAAAAAGTAGCCTTTGTGTTATTCCAGAATAAAATCTATATCTGTGACAAACTTCATCCAGATCCGTTCAGTAGTTTTTGCGTGAAAGAGTAACAAACATCCATACATCCATACTTACATACGTTTAAAATATTACCTAGTACCTACGGATTATCTGATATGTATAATTTATATGTTTAATTTTTTTTAAATGCCGCATGTATATTCTCGCATCACTTCAAAACGGCTGGACCGATTCTGATGGAAATTTTTGTGTCTTTTGGTCGGACCCGGAATGGTTTATATTCACAATTGAACCCAATAGGGGGCGCTGCAATCGAGTTCTAGGATCTGCCGCGTCTTTCATCAAACCAAATTTCATACCAAATTTCATCAAAGTCGACTGAAGAGATAATTATTTTTGATTCCTGCGGGAACTCCTTAATTTTCCGGGATAAAAAGTAGCCTATGTGCTATTCCAGACTATAGTCTATCTCCGTGCCAAATTTCAGCCAGATCCGTTCAGCCGTTGGGGCATGATTGAGTAACAAACATCCATACATCCATCCATCCAAACTTTCGCATTTATAATATTTATTTGATGATAATTAATTAATAATAATAATAATATTAGTATGGATTAACATCAGTTTATTCTTCTTCTATAATGTCCGATTTTTACGAAATTTGGTACAGGGTAGGTTATATCCCGGGGAAGGACACAGGCTTTTATCCCGGAAAATTAAAAAGTTCCCGCGGGAATCATAAAATCCTAAACCACGCGGACGAAGTCGCGAGAATCATCTAGTTTTTCAATAAAGCGCATTTGGATACAGCCGTTAGTTTTAACTTTAATGCAGATGGATGGATGGTTTTAATTTATGATCAACACTAGCTAATGCCCGCGACTTCGTACGCGTGGATCGAGGTTTTGTGAATCCCGCGGGAACTCTTTAATTTTCCAGGATAAAAGTAGCCTATATGTGTTAGTCCAGACTATAATTTATATCTGTGCCAAGTTTCATCCAGATCCGTTCAGCCGTTCTGGCGTGATTGAGTAACAAACATCCATTTGAGGTTATTTTGGTTCCCGCGGGAACTTCTTAATTTTCCGGGATAAAAAGTAGCCTATGTGCTCTTCCAGACTATAATCTATCTCTGTGCCAAATTTCAGCCAGATCCATTTAGCTGTTGGCGTGATTGAGTAACAAACATCCATCCATACATCCATCCATCCATACATCTATCCATCCAAACTTTCGCATTTATAATATTTATTTGATTATATTGACACTTATTTTAATCTTGAAATTATTTCTTAGGCGCTTCTTTTTTGCATTATTATACAATACTAGATGATTCCCGCGACTTCATCCGCGTGGACCATTTCATTAAAATCGGTTGAACAGATAAATTTTTTGATTCCCGCGGGAACCTTTGAATTTTCTGGGATAAAAAGTAGCCTATGTTCTTCCCCGGGATACAACTTATCCCTGTACCAAATTTCATCAAAATCGGTTGAACAGATGGGCCGTGAAAGCGTAGCAGACAGACAGACACACTTTCGCGTTTATAATATTAGTATGGATTAGTATGTATACTAAAGAACTTAAGTTTTCAACAGAAACTTTTTAATATTAGTAGTAAACAATCAAATAAATAATAAACCTTTAACCTACTCTTTTACTTCAGAATTGTTCGGAATTACTAAATAAATTAATGTATTGGCATTCAACTATCGATATAACTTATCGATAGTTGCACAGGTTACACTGGGCAATGCGTGGAAGAGACGGAGATATGTAGAACTACATGTGAAAGACAAAGAAAAACTGAAAGACATTATTTTTATGCGTATTAATGATTTTTATTTATTATTACTTTACTACACTTAATTAGGAAATGCTATCCCATCCTTTGCATAGCTGGAGGTATTGCTTCTCTTTCCACACCATTTAATGCTGCAAAGATTCATATTTTTCGTCTTTTTTCTCGATCAATTCCCGAGCACTGTCGAATACGGACTGAGGGCGACTTTAGGCACAAAACGTAGCGTTAGCAGTCATACTGCTAACGTTTGGCTGGTGAGGGGGCACGCTATGCTCAGTCAACTGGTTGTATGGTCTGTGGTATAATACCTTAATACACTGTATAGGTAGGTAGGTACAGGACAGGACACAAGTCTTACGCTTTCACAATACGAAACGCGAATTTCACCAACTTCTCCTGGTCAAACACTATGTCCACATTTTAGGAGGTCACCACGGTTCACAGAACTCGGCACACTCCGATTTCAATTTCTCAGAGCATACTTACCGTTGTTCTTAGTAGAGCTGCCTCTTTATTTAACCGAGAGAGTTGACGATGAGTATACACTACACATTCTGAGAAGCCATTCCGATATTGGTTTCTAAGCCCGCATCGAGAAACGAGACGGATCTTAGTGGGTGAAACTTGCTTTTGTTTTATCACGAAGTTACGAAGGTTGTGGTAGGTGGCTATCCATATCATGAAATGTTATGTACTTAGTAGACAAATATAGTACCTACCTACAGTCATGTAGAAACTGAAATGATCCCGCCTTAATAATAATTATGGTCAACATTCTACAGCGTAGTAGCCTATAATAGCTGTACCTGCCATCGATTATAAAAAGTAAGATAGAATTTTTAGCCTGTGTAGTGAAACCACGTAAGTGGCAGGAAATTTAAAAAAAAATGGTCGGGTTACGGGTACCTATATCTCCAACTGTACAATTTTTCTGAGCCCTTTTAATTTATATTCTACTACAAGTTAGCCCTTGACTGCGATTGGATTATTGTATTTTGACTTAGTAACTTGAGTAGGTATATTATGGTAGGTATATAATACACCAGTATCTAAAAATTGTACATTATACCTCAATGCTCTTAGCTTTCGCTATTTCGTACTTTCACTAGGTACCTACACAGTTATTCCACTGAGCTACACAATATTATGAGCCATATATTGAACACAAGTTTATATAAACTTTATATTATTGTATAAATTCTATAGGACTTGCCGTGTGCGACGGTTTCGTGCCATAATGAGGTATTCTAGGAAGACATCGCACTCACACGGCAAGGTGCTTGAACCGGTCTTCTGTCGGCAAACATAAATAAACACACATACCTATTACCTACACCTTTTGTGGCGCATGGCTGGAAATTGGCATGGCTGATATTAATAATTGTGTAATTGCTGTTCGATGTAATTATTTTTGGTAATACGAGGTAATAGCGACCTTAAGAAACCTCATAATGATAAATAATACGCCCTAGCCTAGGGTATACAAGTGTACACTAAAACTAGATTTTTTAGACTCTGTACAAATTTTAAAGATTCCTCTGAATAGCGCGGTAGATAGTTTTTTTTTTTGAGTTCACGCAGTCTTCGGGACATCAACTCTTTATCAGGTTATCACGCCTGCACGCACTTTGTTGCACGCCGAGCGCCGACAAAAATTCACAGATTTTGCAGTCCCCGCAAGAATCGGAGCATTGAAAATGAATACAAAAATTTACGAAAAAAAAATTTTTTTTTTTTCGTCGGTGTTTTTCCGAAATATTTACAATTAAGTAAACAAACACCCCCCAAAAAAAACGACTTTTTTACTTTTTCGAAATCCCAAAAAAGTTACCAGCCAATTTTCAAAATTCAAACGCTCACACGTGTTCGACAAATTCCTCAACTCTTGGTACTATTCCCATCTCGATCCTCCCAAAATCCTCGGAGCTATGGCCAAAAATACGTCTCAGGCGATTTGCATCTGATAACCATTTTCACGCGAGCTCTACCTTGTTATTTTTAACTTTACAGCTATTTTACTTTAAAAAAACAAAACAAAAACCGAATGACTATGAAGTGATTAAGGTGAAATTTGTATCCTGTATGTTGTAATGTACTTAACAATTCACCAGAATTAAACATTGCAATTAATTAAATTATATTTTTGTCGAACAAATCGGCGGTTAGGAAGTTTAAATACATAGAGGAAAACTGTTTAATTCTGCGAATTTGGGATAATTTTCATCATATTCGATACCTACATAAATACATTAGGTACTAGTGAAACTACATACTAATCTAATATACTGTACTACGTATACTAATGAAATAATTTTCATCATACCTATTCCTACTATGGTTCTGACTTCTGATAACCACTATGCTATGACGAATCACGACATAGAGGCTAACATAATTTATATCTAGGTACTTATTGCTCATTTTAATTAGTTTTTGGAGTTTACTCCTTAAGAATCGATTTTCAAATATAAGGCGCCCGGTATGAGAAAAATATGAGAGGTAAAATCTACTGATGAATGACCTCGTTACTTTTTTGGTGCGCACCTATGGTGCGCAACTTTCTAATTTGGTTGTCAAGGCGACTATACCTATATGTTGTTGGGCTTGTTTGTTTCTATCAGTGTCAATGTACTTATGTCAGATAATAATAATTACATAATTTATCAACATTCCTAATGAAATATTTGTGCACATCTGAAATTGACTATTGTGAAAAGTTTAATGTAAAATATTTCGCCGATTAGTTATAATAAATGTATATAAAATGAATAAATATATATTTATATATGTATATTATTTTCATTAATTTGTTAATTTACCCTTTCATATGGTATTAATCTTATTTTCAGTTGGATAAACTCTTTTTGCGTATGTTTAGACAATCGTACTTAAGGAGTAAACTCCAGTCGTGCGTCGGAGCTGACACACAATTTTTTTTTTTAAATCCCGCTGACACTTTTTGACTTCATAAGGTAAAACGACCGTTTTCAGAATATTAAGTACATAATCTATCTTAATGCCAAATTTTATAAAAATCGGGTCGGCAGTTCGGCCATCGGCGGTTGTACCGCTTACACTTTCGCATACTAAATATATTATAAGTAATTAATTTATGTGAAAAAATTAAAAAGTATTAGTGCATGTCGAGCCACGCGCAGTGTAGGTTCCGTAGTTGCCGTTACCGTAAGTACAATATGCGAACACATTATACCTAAGTCACAGATTACTCGCTAACTTGTAAAGCCTACTTACTTTAAATACACAGTACACTATTAACATGTTTATTTTTTCACGTATCCAAAAACTACCGTTCACTAGCTAGGACACTTGACTCGAACAAAACTTCCCACTTTAAAACTAAATATTTCGGAAACGGATCCCTGAATCGAAAAATGAATTAATATTTTTGAACAAACTAACCAATGACGCCCTATCCTATGGGATAGGCAAGAAAAAAAAAAAACATCCACACTATACCTACGTGTAGGTATTTTTTTTTTCGTTTTATTTTAATATTCTTGGTAGGTTCTTCGCCAAATTACAGCTTTCTAGTAGGTACTAACAGCCCTGAGCTAAGCCGCGGACGGCAGACTAAAAATGATGTAATATTCAACCAAAGAGATAATAAGATTTAAAATATTTCCTATGTTTATCAAATGCCCTGGCCTCGGCCAGTAACAGAAATGATGTCATATGAATAGATAAATACATTATAATAATTAATTAACCATAATATTTTATAATCAGCTCTCGCATGACTTCATGTTCATAATTCTAACTTACTAGGAAATTTATTTTCATCAATTTTATCGGCCTCACCTTGAAAGTCCTTCTGTGGCTTTGACTGTATCTTTTTTAGGGTTCCGTACCAAAATGGTAAAATGGAACCCTTATGGTGCGACTTTCTCCGTCTGTCTGTCCGTCCATCACACTCGATTATTTCAGTAACTACCGAAGCTATCGACATGAAATTTGGAATAGTTGTGTATATTAGTGGTACAAAGACACTGGAATTAAAAAAAATTGGAAATTATTTTGGTTCTTATTTAAAAAGGGGGGAAAATCTGAGGGTTGAAATTTAAAAGTGAGATAACTGTACTGTGTGGTGTATCATATGAAAGGGTTTACTGTGTACATTCTAAAACAGATTTTTAATTATGATAGTTTCTGATTTATCGGGGAAAATGTCTAAAAAAATACCGTTCCCCCCCCCTTATCTCCGGAGTTTACCAATCGAAATATTTGAAATAATTATGGTCAATAGGAATTTACGTATATTTTACAGGAAAACTATAGCTAATGCTCTAACTAGTATAGTTTTTTTTATATTAACAATAAACCTCTACAAACAAAGTTAGTCTTGCGGTTCATTAACAAAGGTAATTATTTATTAATAATGGTACGGAACCCTTCGTGCGCGAGTCCGACTCGCACTTGCCCGGTTTTTTATTTCTTAAGCGGCAGGGAAATCGTTTGAAGATAATACAGGTACCACTACCCGATTTCCTAGCAGAAGATGGGTTTTCTTCTAACTAAAATTGTCTTCTTTGGCCATCTTCATGTATCATCCCTTTCATGTTAGGTAGATATATCTGTCTTGGAATAAAATAGTTGGTTTACTCATAAAGACACTCCCACATTGTTACGATTACTTAGTTAAACTTCTTTTGTCATCGCCAAGATGTTTTCTCGAAATCGTCGACAGCCGAGTGACGATATCTTTCTAAGAATGCCTTTGTTGCTATTTCCTTTCATAATAATCGGAGTCGGGGCCAAGTGGTAAAGTAAAGGTGTTAATTTTACGCATTCGACTACGGGGAAAAATGATTAATATTTTTGTTCGGTGGGTACTGTGTATGACAAATGGCGATTGTCCGGAGAATCGACAGCGAACGACTTTATTTGGGGCCAGTTCAGACATGGCGGTATTCGCACGGATTCCATATAAGGCTTCTCTAAGTGCAGCGCGGATGTTCCGTATGTCCCATCCCACGTCACGACGAGATTTCATCAGTGTCGTATAGAAGTGTTTCATTGCCACACGGTGCAATACGCTAAATATTATAAGTACCTACTTTAAATAAGAAGGAGTGGGTCAAATACCTGCAGAAATCCAGTCTGTTGGCTATCAAGCTTACGGGCTCTGGTATATAGGCGTTGTCTTGCAGTGCTTTGGTTTTGGGCGTGAAATGAGATGTAAGTTAACTTACCTATGTCGCCTCCCTTCACGGTCAGCGCGCCTTTCTGATTCAGGATTTATCGCGCGGTTTACATCCGCGCGTTTTCCGCATGTCTATACTGGCTTTTAGTAACTATTGGTAACGAAGTTAGCATTTGCAAGTTCCGCGAATCCATTTTCATAGTACTTCATGTTTTATCTAGCTAGCAATAAAGTGTAGGTAGTACCTACTGGCTCCATAGTAGCCAGTAGGTACTACCTACTCTATCTGTCTAATGTTAGACTGGATCTTCTAATAATAAAATGCCTGATCCATTTTTAATTTTATTATAAGAATAAAGTAGGTCGCGAATCGCGATGTATAAAATAATTTTATGATTGTAATATTTATTTCTCTTCTTCGACTAATGCTGGCTGGCCTGTCATAATTCATGATAATATTATTAAGTACGAGTTATTTGAGAGTTATTGTGATTTGAGACGTTGTTGGGCAAACACTATAGGTATATTTTAGATGATTAGAAAAACGCTAAACGCGCTAAAGAGAAACGGGACGAAGATTATTACGGGCAGCGGGTGACAGACCAGGCTTTTCCGTAGCTAAATGTTTTGCCAATGTGTCAGCCAAAATATTAGGCTGTGGCTGGGCTACTTTAACACTGGTGAAAAAGGCATGGAAATAGGTTGTACGCCAAAGAATCGTGTGGCCACGGAATCCTTTGGCATTAAGCTCTAAGAACTTCTACTTAGGTTACTAGGGCTCGTAACAATCTTAGCTGATGCTGGTTTATTAATACCTACGGGTTTAGGATTTAAGCACTAAGAGCAGGCTTAAATTAAGTTTGCGTCGCGCCCTTTATTTTGTTCCGGGCTCCGGCCGCTTCAGCATATAAAAAATTTCAAATTAATTATTAAATATATAGGTCGCCGGAGCCCGGACCGGTGTGTTTTTCGGTTGCAAGCCTGTATCGATTTTTCATCCTCTGTTATATTATTTCCACAGCGTTCGCTAACAGGAAAACACGTAGCGGAAGTGATTGCTTTCTCTTTGTTGGAAAAATGGTATCTAGGTACCTACCTGCGGTGCATAGGTACCTAGTAGTTACCTACCAATTATTTAAGTATATTATTCGGGTAAAATATTATAGAATGTTGCAGCCAGTTGTGTTATCTCAAGAAAACTCCCATTAGAATTAGGTATGATTATATTATTCTGTGGTAGAGTTGACTCTTTATAAATAATACTTTTTCAAATTCATCTATGACTATTGTACTGGATAGAAGCAGGCGTTACTTTGCGGAAGTCCATGATAATGAAGGAACTAGAAGTTTAATTCGCTATAATGATCTTAAATGTAAATATCTTTACGTATCGTGCATTGTCGCGTGACGCGTCAACATCTCCTGAAGATGCTCCGGTGTCGGAGTGAAACGTACGTTGAGGGTGATTTGGAGGATTTGTGTGGTGTGGTGCTGTGTGTCGCATGCTGCGTGTATGGTGAAAGACACGCACTGTACCACAGATAAATTGTCTACTGTAGCAGATTAGCTAAGTGTAGCTAATTAAACTTCTAGTTCATTCATCATCTATGACTACCTTACAATAAAGTTCTTAAACTGGTGGCTGTCACAAAGCAATGAAGATTACGACCCTGGACCATTATCTGGATGGATGGATGGAAGTGTGTTACTCAATCACGCCAGAACGGCCGAACGAATCTGAATGAAAGGAAACGGTTCATTTTAGACCTACTCTTGTACACTCTACTTATTAAAAATATAATAATTTAGAACAGTAAAGTAAATAACGAGCAAAAAAATATAAATTTTCAAGTTTTCGATACGTTTCCAAGATGGCAACCTTCAGATAGAGAAGGCAGTAGGCGCGAAATGTATCAAATGTCATTTCTGACAGTCACAGTCAAAATAACGTGTTTATCTTTTGAAAAAGTCAAAAAATATGAATCTGCCATTGTTACCCACTCATGTTTAGTGTTCCATAACTTGGAAAGAATAAATAATTTTACCACTGAAATTACGACGAATTCGTAGATTTGACCAATAAAAACTGGTCTAGTATTTTATTTTCCTTCATTTCTCTGCTTGTACAAGACTTGGCCTACGCCCCATACAAATCTGAACCGTCCCCTTTGGCACAGAGAAGGATTATAGTCTGGTAAGACCTTCTCAGTCTGGTAAAGAGTTTCTTCGGGAACCAAAAAAACCTCAAACCACGCGGATGAACTCGCGGGCATCTTCAGCTAGTTTTATATAATATTAGTATTATATCTCTGTGCCAAATTTCATCCAGATCGGTTCAGCCGTTCTGGCATTGATAATATTAGTATAGATATCACAGCTTCTTGTCAGTTGCTCTTAATATACGAGATTTCAAATCGCACGTCACGGCTAAGGCATACCTATATTGGATTTCGCGAAATAAATAACAATTATTCGCAATGATTAATATGCAAATATGTATAATCATATAATTCGCAATGATTAATATGCGTTGGATCGCTCGTACGTGATTAATATTCCGCCTGAACGTTCCACTGTAGTCCAAATATGTACAAACACCGTGATTATGGCCCTCGTTAAATCAAGATTGAGGTTCTGTAAATAGAAGTGGTTTATTAGGCTGAGCTATGTTGTAGATACTAGATACTAGATAGGTATGTCACCGTAAGATTGCAAAGACCGTTGGATTGTAATCTAACTAGCGATATTGTAAACTGTCGACAGATTACAATTTAACGCATTATTTTTCGGTAGATTGTAATCTGTTAGATATATTAACCCGATAAAACCTAACCACTACGTGTTTTTATTTATGTCGAACCCTAACCTAACCTACAAGAAAGGCACAAGAATTAACTTAAATACAATAAATATTTCAAAAATTGACACTTAAAACATTGAACGGTTCACAATCTTTCGACTGTTTACAATCTATCGAAAAAAAGCGTTAGATTACAATCTTACGGTTTTTACAATCTTACGGTGACAGATGCATTGTAATTTTTCGATTTTGCTTAATGTTTGGCAGTAATGCGTACCTAAGATAAGTTCTCCATTATTAAAAAAAGATGAGCTCCCTATAAAACATTCATTCTAGAGTCTAGACAGCAGTGGTGCAGGGTGACAGAGGACCACTAAACAGCCCATTAACGTCCCACTCCTGGGCACAGGCCTCCACTATCATAAGAGAGAGGGAATTAGAGCTTGGACCCACCACGCTGCTCCAATGCGGGTTGGTGGGCTTTAACGACTTTTATCGTGTTATCATCGTGACATGACGATTATCATGTTAGTGATAATAACCGGGACCGACGGCTTAACGTGCTCTCCGAGGCACGGGGGTGAAACACCACCCACAGACAGAAGACTTCTTGATTGTCTTGTTTATACTAAATTGTCTTGTTTGTAAGTGCAAACCGTGCAACCTTAGTAGGTAGGTTACCAATTACCATTAGAAGTTATTATCCAATTGTGTTGTTAACCAAAAATGTTAAAATATAAAGTTGGTAAGATTAAAAGAGGTGTCTTAGCCTGCTAGACTGTTTATATATTATATTTCTGTTTTACCTAGGATACTAGGATATAAACTAGGTATGTATTATCGTAAAAAAAATTCAATAATAAAGACATAGATTAAAGATTGGTCTCCGCTACGCTCTACCGCAGCGGAGACTAATTCATCATACTAATATTATAAATGCGAAAGTGTGTTTGTTTGTTGATTTGTTGGTTTGTCCTTCAATCAGGCCGCAACGGAGCAACGGGTCGACGTAATTTTTGGCATGGGTATAGCTGAGGACCAGCAGGGCGACCGCGTATCTTTTGCATCAATCATTGATACATCGCAATCACCTCCGATTGGCTGAATTTATGGCTGCTGGAGAGTGACATAGGATACTTTTTATCCCGGAAAATTAAGGAGACGAAGTCGCGGGCATCAACTAGTCTATGAATAAAGACAAACAAATTTGGACACTTTAACGTCAACTTAGTAGAGGTAGGTACTGTAGAGGTAGGTAGAGGTACGTTTCCTTTCATAGGCAGGATGAGTAAAGGCTATGAACTTATAAGAACCAAGAAGCCATATCTCTGATTGTATTAATTGTACCTACACTATGGCGATACTAGGAAGGAGCGCGTCATGCCACGCGGACCTTATCGCCGCCGTTTCTCAAGAAGTGCCCTTCCTACCACTTTATGACTCACCGCAGGGCGAAGCCTAGCTTAGCCTTTGTTTTATTTTTACTAAGGCAGCCTTGTAATAAAGGGTAGGTGAGACACTCCGTGAGATACCCAACGCGGAGGGAAGGTTGTAGCGACTTAGCGTACCGTTACGATGCTGTGCACAAACCGATTAGGGGTATGGGAACTGCCACACTCCTACCAGGTTTAGCTCGCTATCATCACGTCCAGGAGGGATCGCAGTCAAGGGCTAACTGTCATGTACTTAGTAAAAAAAAAAAAAAAATAGGTAAGTACTTATTTTTATACGACTGCCTGAAAAAGGAGTATATTGTTTTCAGGGTTCATGTATGTATGTATGTATGTATGTGAGTTTGTATATTCCACCATAACTTCTATACGCCTGAACCGATTTTCACAAATGAGGTATCGTTAGAATCCCTTGCCTATTCCGGGTGACATAGGCTAGTAAAATTTTCAAAAAAATTGATGGGGTGACCATGGTCCCGCATTAAACCAAAGTTGAAAAAAAATATTCGAAAATAAGATTAACTATTTAATCATCATCTAGAAAATGATGAGTAGATTCTAAAAATATATAACACTATAGTTCAATAACCAGTGATTCATAAAAAATATCATTTAATAAAAATGTGAATAAGATTCCAAATGACTGTGGTATCGTTACGTAGTAGCATTGGTAGCCGTACTTCTATTCGAGGGAGATTTTTTACTACACGACTGCCCAAAAAATAAGTGTTATGTTTTCAGGGTTCGTGTATGTATGTGTGTCTACGGCAGAGCAGTCGTATTTTTTAATAATTTTAATTATATTCACTTGTTAATCAAGGAATACTTGTAGTGGTTAAAAAAGATATCTATCAGTTGACAACGCGACCAACCAGCGATGATCAAAATTGTGAATCACGAGCGCTTTTAAGCTCTCATAAAGACGCAGCTTTCGTTTTCATTTCACAAAAAATATGCCGTACAGTAACAGTAAGTATTCTTTGTCCACATGATGTCCTTTGTCGAAGGTCGGCCGGCGATCCAAGTTATTTATAGAGCTCCGGATTATTAACATGGCTTTCCGATGTCTCGACACCCCAGATAATTATATATTTCTGTGAAATAAGAAATAAAGTAGGCGAGTATACCAGTTATTAAAGGAATTACATTTCTACCGTCAGTTCTCTATTTGCTTGGGTATGTAATCCTATGAGAGCCTTTTCAGACTTTCCGTTCGCTAAATCATTATTAAAATCTAAGATAATAAAGTCCTAAGGTGTTCAAGCGATGTTTAAGCTGATTATAATTTAATATACAAAATTCTTTTTAAACAACCGACTTCAAACTCCCGCGCCAACTTCACAACAACAAGCTCACGCTATACAAAGTACTTATTTTATTGTTGATGTTTCAAAAACCGCTCGACCGATTTCTATAAAATTTATGTGGAACCACTTGGGAAGTATGCTCTTTCAAATAAAAAAAGAATCATCCAAATCGGTCCACCCAGTCAAAAGTTCTGAGGTAACAAACATAAAAAAAATACAGTCGAATTGAGAACCTCCTCCTTTTTTTGAAGTCGGTTGAAAATTATAATGCTGATAGTTAAAAGTAGGTATGCTCGTGAAAAAGCTTATGTAGTGTTAGACGGAAATTCAAAAGGGATTGCATATGGTATCACTTATATTATGGTTTTGTAGAGTGGCAACACTGGTCTGGGACTCTATGATTGATTGTTTATAAATGGCCATTGGCCAATGTACTTGTGATATAAAATAAGCAATAAATATTATTGGAGTGAATAACCAGTGTTTGGATTTAATAGCAGTATACCTAAGTAGTAGTAGTAGTATAAGTGGTAGATTCATTTGAAATATTCATAAGCACTTATTCATAAGTATATCTGAATAATAAACATTTGAATTTTGAATTGAATAAAAACTAAAAAGCATGTTTTTTTTCAATTGAAATGTTACAATACTACAGCATGAACAGTTATAATACATATCACAGTCCGAGTGTATAATAAAATTATCATTTTAATCGATATTAAACTCGAAACGAGTTTCTAATCTACATACTCGTAGCTGTAGTTTTATCGACTTGCTATTTGTGCAGTAAGTAGTCGGATTTCGAAGCAATATAATAACATCGATTAAGTATTCGTAGAAGCGAATTCAGATGTTCCGCGAATAATCATGTCGAAGCCATCTCGTTAACTGTAGCCTTAGTATGAGGTATCTCGAAAACGTCGATAGATTTCGATTATCAAGACACCCTAACGTTAATGTTATTTAAGCGTGAATCATCGTCAATATCTTCTCAAGTATCCTTTACAATTTCATATTGACATTTTATTAAATATTAACAATATTACATTAAATGACATTTTGTAACTATTTCATAATATTTCCGGCAGTTTGAATGAACTATGAAGCCTCAAAACTAGACAGTTCAGGTTCATTTTACTTTGTCATTAAAGTGTTATACTCGAAAACTACCAACGTTATAGAAACATGCAAACTCTTGCTAAACATTCTGTTCGTGTATAAAAAGGTGTTTTTATATGTTCCTCTGCAGGATTTCGAGGAAGGACGCCTCATAAAAATTTGAGCAGCTTTCAATAAAACGTAATTAGTTGTCCGAATCGATCGGGTTAGTAACATTCGATGCTATAATCATTATTATTTTTATATCGCTCTGGACTAATTGGACAGATTATATCGAATCATGAGACTATATTATAATATTATACTACCTCTACTATACCTCCACAAAGGAGGTACCAACAAGCGAGATGTTCACTTATCGAACGTTGACAGGGTGCTAAGCTGACATGTAAACCCGACTACTGTAAACATTTCAGAGACCCCACTTTTTTGGATGTACCTAACATGCGTCATGTCGATTTTATTCGAGTAAAATGTACGCTATGTTACCCGGACCATAATAACGAATTGACAACTCTATCATCAAAATCGGCTCAGTAGTTTAGACGCTACGGTTGAATATACATGAACACATAAATACATGCATATATTTACATACATAGAATCCACGGACGAAATCAATTGACGCAGCAAGAATACCATAAATTCAGCCAATCGGAGGTGATTGCGATGTATCAATGATTGATGCAAAAGATACGCGGTCGCTGTCAAATGATTACGATTTGCTTACCCAATTGAGCCTCTGCTGTGGTCTAGTGGTTGCGGTGTTACGAGGACTTTTTATCCGCCAGGCAAACAATAATTTTCTTTGTAGTACATAGTGTTTTAAGGCAAAACAACGAAAGCTACATTTCCCGACATAAAAACAAGTAGTTTTTCACTCCAACGCGAGATAAAAGCGAGCGTCGGAAGTAGGTGCGAGAGAAATTGCGAGCGGCGTCCGTTTGAACGGCTTTTATCTCTGGGCATTAGGCTGGCCGCACATAAGCTATTACTATTATGAAAAACTAGTTGTATAGTTCTTGCAATTCACGAGCGCGCGTGAACTTTACCTGTAGTTATGCACATTGCGTTAGTGTGCGTGCCTCTCGGAGTATTCAGTCATACGCGCAATCACGTGCACGCAAACATTTACACGTATACAAATCTATAGGTACATATAGGACGTTAACACAACTATGAGCCACGCGCACTCGTGAATTGCAAGAACTATATACTACAATAATTTTATTCGCGTATGCCACGATTACTCTTTCTTAATTTTTTCACTATAAATTTTATAAAAATTTTAGTTTGTGATTACAAATGCCCGTCAATTACGTATTTCGGGGAGAAGCGACTGCCTAGTAAACGTTATATTATGCTAGCTAAGGAGCCATGCTAGGAGTGATCTAAGTAAGCATAATCTTGAGTGACTAATCCTGTAGCTAACCAACAAAGTAGTTTTGGCATCATTTCTTTATTTGTTTCAACTAGAATAACTAGATAATCGCTGTGTACGAAAACAATAGCACTGTCGTTGGGCATTTCGGCTACTAATAAGTTACATTCGTGACAAACGCCTGTAGCCAATGTGCGACCGCTCTACATACGTGTCTAGACAGAGGAAGCGGTGGAAATTACGTAATGTCCGAACGTACTTTCATTTCCTGCGATTTTTTTTAATGATTCTAAAGTACCTACCTATTTTATAACATGAAAATAAAATCATAGATACCTACGTTTTATAGTACCTACTGGAGGTTACTACCATCTTTATAGCAGTATTATTTCAAAATGACAGTTTTATATCACGTAATAAGGATTATAATTCGATAACACGAACGGCAACAATATTAAACAATACGGCTTTAAGCGATGTTACTTGGTAGTACCTATGCCCTCTAATCACATATGACATAACCTTGCACTCTGCAGGGCGACCGCGTAACTTTTGCATCAATCATTGATACATCGCAATCACCTCTGATTGGTTAACAGTTAATACTCTTCCACTATTGGACGAAATCCATTGACGCAGCAAGAATACCATAAATTCAGCCAATCGGAGGTGATTGCGATGTATTGTAATGTAATGTATTGATGCAAAAGATACGCGGTAGCCCTGCTGCTCGTTTCAAAAGATCCTTTGACACTCGATAGTGTTTGCGAATGCGGACAGAGTACACTTTGCAGCATTGGCTACTTACCTATCTACTCAGATAAATTTCTACTGAACAAGTGCTAGAGTCTAGAAAATTTTAGGTATATTCTGTAACTGATACATCATACAACCCTATAAATAAAAGGAAAACTAAAAACAATAATAGGTACGTAGGTAGCTTTATTTGTAAATTCGAATTCCTAATAATAATTTATACTGCGAATTCATGAATGTGTCACGCTATTCCTTTTCCTTTTCATACTTTTCCTTTTAAATAGGGTTCAGTTATTGGTATCAGTTACAAAGTAAATAAATAAATAAATAAATCTTTATTTAGGATTTCACACAACACAGAAAAAAACAAAACAAATTACAAAAATAAAACCAAAAATTACAAAAGTAAACCTTAAATTTTCTAGACTCCCTTGTACATATCTGAGTTTACTTTAAATGCTTACTTAGTGTGTCTGTCCGTCCGTCTGTCGGTCGGTCGTTCATGGCCAGGCATCTATAGAAATTTGGTACAGCTAGGTTGCATCCCGGGACAGGACATAGGCTACTTTTTATACCGGAAAATCAAACATTCTCACGGAATTTTCTAAAACCTTTATCCACGGGGACGAAGTCGCGGGCGTCCTCTAGTATAAATATAAACTGCAAAAGTGTGTCTGTTTAGATTCCTAGATGCAATTATTTTATTGGTAAACACTGGTTATCTAGTTTGATAAACGTGCCATTGTTGTAATAAAACTGCACTACTTGGACTGTAGGTACATTATCATGCAAGTAATTATTTCTTACTAGGTGAACTATATTCACATAATATTAATACTAGACTGAAGAATGCCAAGTCAAAGAACTACTCGCACAATCTATGATACTAATATTATTTTGTGAAAGTGTGGTTTGTTTGTTGGTTTGTCCTTCAATCACGCCGCAACAAAGCAACGAATGGACGTGATTTTTTGCATGGGTATTGCTAATGGACCTGGAGAATGACATATGCTATCCCGGAAAATTGAGGAGTTCCCGTGGGAATTATAAAACCTTATTCCACGCGGACGAAGTCGCGGACATAGTTAGACATAGCGGACAAAATTATTGTGAAAATGTGTTTGTTGGTTTGTCCGTCAATGGCTTGGAGAGCGTCAATGCGGCTAATTTTAATATTTATTTACTTACTAATATAATTTTCTAATTCTGTAAAGGCTGGATTAAACTTGTGACGCAAAAAGTGCAGGAGTAAAGTGATTAGTTAACGTATTTTATGGTGTTGGTAATCAAGTAAGTAGGTAATTCCCACGGAAATTATAAGAAATCTAAATCCACGCAGGCGCAGTCGCGGGTACAAGCTAGTTTTATGTGTAAGTGAAATTTCACACGGGACTAACATACCTACCTATACACGTAACCTCACAACGAAATGAAAATAACTCTGAATATAAATAGCGTCAGTAGTTTCCTGGAACGCACGCAATATCTCCACATGTTCCCATCAGCTATGTAAGGGCCGAAACACACTAGGGATAATAATTTTATAACTAGAGGGCCCGACAGACGTGGACAGACGTTGTCCTGCCCTGAATCTAGAACCCAATTGCAACGTCACCCATTGGGTCCAATTATGAATATGTCACCGTATCATTGTAATCTAACGGTTTTTTTTTCGATAGATTGTAAACAGTCGAAAGATTGTGAACCGTTCAATGTTTTAAGTGTCAATTTTTGAAATATTCATTGTAATTTACGTTTTCTTGTCTCTTTCTTGTAGGTTAGGTTAGGGTTCGACATAAATAATCAAGCAGTGCACTTAGGTTCTATCAGATTAATAAACCCAACAGATTACAATCTACCGAAAAATAATCCGTTATATTGTAATCATTCGACAGTTTACAATTTCGCGAGTTAGATTATAATCTAACAGTTTTTACAATCTTACGGTGACAAATATAAACCATGCCGGGAGTAGGGATTCGGGAACCATTCAAACACACACAAAAAAATCAATCAGTATCGGTCCAGCCGTTCTGAAGTGATGCGCTTACATACATTCGGCAATTGATTTTGGTTTATATAGATGTGAAAGTTTGGTTGTTTATTATACCTAAGCTTGAATGATTGTTAGTACATATTATGCACTTACCTAGTTACCTACTCCTTCTCTTCTCAAACTCTACTCTTCTCTACTCCTGAGTCCTAGGTACTCAACTTAGAATATAAACTGGGCAGTATGGTTTCCTAGAACGCACGCAATACCAATAGATATCTCCCGCACATGCTGCTATCAGCTAAGGGCGAAACACACTATGGACTAGATCGGGTTCATAATCATATTATAATAATTATTAAGATACTTAAAATTAATTTATTCGATCTAGGTAACACTTTCACTGTATCATCAATTTATAATTTTACTGATGCCCGCGACTACATCCGCGTGGATTGAGGTTTTTTTGGTTCCCGCGGGAACTCCTCAATATTCCGGGATAAAAAGCTATTCCAGAATATAATTTATCTCTGTGCCAAATTTCAGCCAAATCAGTTCAGCCATTGGCGCGTGATTGAGTAACAAACATCCAAACATCCATCCATCCATCCATCCATACATCCATACATCCATCCAAACTTTCGCATTTATTTAGTAAGAAAGATACTGTGCTGCTGCTGGCATGGCATAATATACTTAATAAACGATGGTAACTAACTTCCTAATATTTCTGTGTGATGTTGTTAATAATTAATTACGGTAAGTACCTACCTAACTAATTAATCTGTATACAAAAACATTTTTTGACCCTAGTAGTTTGCAATAACAAACGTTTGGATACAGATAAAGATAAAATATATTGTTTTACAACAAACCTTTAGGTACAGTTTTCATAATCAAAACAAAATTAGGTAACTTAGTTTTTTTTTAATTCCCTAAATTGCAAGTACTTACCTAGTCGAGCAATTAAGGTAATTATTAATTCTACACGGCATCATTTACGAAGAACATAATGCAGGTAAAAACTGTACAATCGCCTGTGAATCGCGATTCGTGGGTTTATTTTAAACGATTCGATACGGTACGTTGTAGAAACATGGAACGAAAATAAACTGAGTGCGCATCCTTTTTCTAGAGCGCTTTTTACGGATCTTTTTCATTGCTTTATTTTTACAGTTTTAGCCATGTTATATCTTAACGTTTCACGCGTACACGTAGGTATAGTCCCACAAACTTATCTTACCCAGTGACAGCGTCGTGCTATATAAAAATAAAATTAAAAAAAAACTTAACTGGCATAATTTGTTCCAATTTTGGCCACCGGGTCAGATTAGGACTTTTCTTTCGATTTTTTTTGTTCTAAACTTTGTAAACAGGTTAATAATAATAAAGATAAAGTAATTAGCATTTATAGTATAGCAGTTAATTGTAAAGAAAATTAAAATCTCGCACGTATACTGAGGTTTCCGGAATAAAAAGTAGGCTCTAATGAATGGCCTTCTAGTCCGATTTGCGACGTGTCCCCATTACCTGTAGGTACAATTATGTATTATGTGCCAATAGTAAGACTCTTGACACCTTCCACCTATACCTAACTGACCATATAACTAAACATATTTTCGGAAAATGGCCTGAAAGTGTTCAACAGTCACTTCGAAGAAGGCCCCTAATCTTAATAATGAGGACAATTCCGACTTTGCAGGTTATTTAAGAGGCGTATAGAAATTCCTAATTATTTCCGCTGTCGGCCCCGTCTAGGCAAAACAAATACGTTGGCCTAGGCCGGGGATGCAAACGGATGAGCGCAGAAAGATACCGCCGGTTCCCAGAAACCGGTCTAGTTTAAATTTCAATGGCGGACTACGGCGAAGTCGCTCGGTTTCGCCTAACGAGCTGATTGAAATACTGCTTTGATCTGGATATTTCGCGAAACTGATCCTTATTCCACGCACTGCTGGGCACGGTTTAGAACGACCTTTTGGAGTTCGCCGATTTTCCTCACGAAACTCGTTTTAAAGCGGTCTACGTTGAAAATGGAGGTGGACTCCGAGATACCTCGATGTTTGTTCTTAGGAAAAAAGGGCAAGTCTTTATTTACTTTTTGTGCTTAGTGAATGTTTGGCAAGGCCTTTTCGGTACAGTCTAGAGATAGGAATTCCAAGATATAAGCAGCGCGCCACACTCATTCACACCCAAGTTCCCAACCCGTAATAATGACCACACGACCGAATTATTGCCACGGCGGCCAACAGCGCGGGAAATTTATTATAGTATATATGCACAAGTGTGTGCATATATACTATAATAAACATATACGTACATATAAGTCAATGTGCACTCTCTGTTCCTTTGCTCACATAGCCCGATGGGACTACTTTTTGTCCCGGAAAATTAAAGAGTCCGAAAACCGAAACTGAAACCGAACCGAAAGGAACCGAAAAACCTCAATCGCGTTTCAGCGTCGCGGGCGTCAGCTAGTATAATAATATGGTATTCATAATATTAGTTTGGTGTCACCTTAGGGCACAGTATAGTGCTGATGAACTTGTGGGCTCTTCTCAGACTAGGGCGCGTTTGGAACCCTCGTAGCTTTAGTTTTAAGATACCGTAGTTAATTATCACCATCACGTCTTATACTATGGAAGCATGACGCTCAGAAGGTGTACTCTCTTCAAAGGTTCTCTTGTTGAAGGTTCAGAAGGAGGAGTTTCTCAATTCGGCGCGTAGGTATTTTATTTTTTTAAATGTATGTCGGTGCATATCTCCGTGGTTTTTCAGTCCTAAGAGGAAGCTCTCGAGGTGGTCCCATCAAAATTCTGACTCCAAATCCTCATTCCTCAATCCTGACACTAAAAAGTTAAAAATAAAAATTCTTTCCAAATAATTTTGAATAAGTAATTATATGTTTTTCATCCCACCATCTCGGAAAGAGAATTTTTACTTTTTTATTTTTATATCTGAATGCAAAAGCCGTTATTATCCTCTTGAGGATAAAGTAAATTGAATTTAGAACATCGTGTGCACGTTAGTAAATATCACTCGTCTATGTAGTTTGTGAATTCAAAACATCATTAAAACCTACTTACTTCTACCTCTATGGTGCCGAATTTCCATACAACCGTTTTTTTCCTCGCTGAGGTGGGATGAAAAGTTACGTGTTGCACTCGAATGCAAAGATTTTTCGCTCTTTTGATTCTCTCGCTGACGCTCAGGATTCAAATTTTTGAATCACTCGCGAATCCATCGCTTGCTCGTTCATCAAAATTGAGCACGCGGTTAAAAAACAACTTTTCACTCTTGTATAACAAATACTCGTAACTATTGAGTTTGAGTTTTGAACCAAGCTATTTTCATCGCGCCTGTCCCCCAGTCGCTGACCTTACTAAAGGTCACTGTATCATCGATTACGAGAGCAAACAGCGGTGTAAACATGTCTGTTAAACATTATTGCTTGTGGAGTGTCGTGGAGTCGTGTCGTATGTACAAAACACATTCACATTGTATCGGTATTAGAAAACATTATTAAAGTGAATCTTTCCAATACAACGACCTCAATTTACATAGACGGGCCCTGTCAAACAAAGAATGTGGACTTATTTTACTAACGCCATCTATTGAATGACAATCCAAAAACCAATCACAAAGTGTGTTTGATAATATTGGAACCAGAGACAAGTTAACATTGGAACATAGATAGGTACCTATATAAATTGGGCGTCCGACCTGCAGAGCGCGCTTCACACCTGTATAAGCCTGCCCTTGTACCCGTCATAGCGATGTCCCGCTTTTCAGACTAGATGGCGTTAGTAAAATAAGTCCATATTCTTTGTTTGACAGGGCCCGTGAGTCGTGACCGTCTATGTAAATTGAGGTCGTTGGTTATCAGCTTATCAAATAAAAAACATCATCGGTATCGGTACCAAGTAACCACCACCTGTTATAAATTATGTTTTATTATCCACCCGGAATTATTAAACACGGTGAAGGTTAGGTACCTAAGTATAGATCACCTGACAGTCAATCAGTCTAGTGTCTGTCTACCTCTACCCGTTGCTGGGCGCCGTGACGTCATACCGTAGACACCAGACAGTGTAGGTACCTACTCTACTCATATTACGTACTCCTCAGTTGGTAGCCTGTGGCTCATAACTAAATCGTAGCTAGGCATAATAACCATATTGGAAAAAAGATGGCCGACGCGTTTGGCTGTTCGGCATACATATCCACAAGTTGTATTGTATGATGTATAGGCTATCTATGGTAAAAAAAACCAGTCAAAGGCAGTCAGACTCCGCACAGGGCTCCGTACCACCACACAATATTAATTATTTTAGTATATAACAAGAAATATGCCATAACAAGACGTAATCAGCTGTGAAATAACTCTGTTAGGTACATATTATGGCGCTAAACTGGTAGCGCTTGACAAACAATGCGACACCCTATGAGTACGGAACCCTAATTATCGATTTTAGGATTTTTTCCTATACTAGTGCTGTGAGACCTTGCTTCTTGCCAAATTTCATGATTCTAGGTACACGGGAAGTACCCTATAGATTTTGATTTATTTAATTGGCGAGTGTCAAAAAATTCAAAATATGCAGCCGCATAAACGGCCGTAGATTTTGCTTGCGTTGATATAGGTAGAAGCTTGATTTTTTTGCAGCTCCAAGGGACCGTAGACCTTAAGTAACTATTTGATATTAATTTCAACTTGATAACCTCCACGCGTTCCCGAGAAAAAAAAAGTTGCCGTATGGGGCCGCGTCACGCAGTGCATCTGCAGTTTGCTTGCCAGTCCCATACAAACTCATACAAAGAACATTTGCTTCATGCCGCGCCGCTCCGTGCATCACTAGTGGGGCTAGACCTTTAGTCCTACTCCTAGCGCAATAGTCACGTTTCAAAATAATGTGATACGACCGTCAAGGCCCAGCTGAACGTGAAATAAAAACGCTGAATGGAGGCAAAGTAATCCAATAACGAGTTGGACGAGCCCCCAGTAGGAAATCCCTTTCACTCGGAAGCTGTGCCGGATAAAAAATAGTCACTCTTACAGATCACGGGATACGCCGACTAATTGGATCGGATTGTCGATAAATCTTTGGCACAGATTAAATAATTAATAGTTTGTCCTCGGTCTATCTCTATTCTGGCTGGCAAAAGTATTTAACGTACAGTCAGTGGCGTGCACAGGTTTTGAAGATAGAGTAGGCATAAGTTAGTCAGAATACCTATTTACAAGCTGTTTTGATGAATAATGAGCCCATTTGGGTAAGCAGTGCATTTACGCCTCTATAAACTGCACGCCACTGCGTACAGTACAAGATGATGACAATTGCCAGCAACTTTGTTCGCGTGGATTTAGACGTTTAAAAACTTAGTTTCATAAGTATTAAATCATTAAAAAACATTTTCAACAAAAAAGTGTGTGTGTGTGCAATTCACACACGGCAGAAGTGAAACTTCAGAAAAGTAGCCTACCAGATAATGAGATAAATATAACTTGTATTCTATCTCATTCTCTCGCAGGCTAAATCCTATTAGGAATATGTTTGTCTCATTTTGGTGTCGCTTTTTCGTTTCATCGAACTTTCAAATCACAACGATTGTAAAGAAGATTCACTTCAACAAGCTTTTATCATCCGCTATATTGAATGATGATTAGTCGAAAGGGTATTTCACAAGTTTCGTGAGCCCTCTTATCAATAATCACTGTCATATTCGCTCGAAAACACATTCACACATTAACCTAACCTTAGGCCTAACGGAACGCGTTTGTTTTAAAAAAAGTCGAATCGGCCGCGACGCCTTTCTGAGAATGCGCAACGTCCAACTACCAACCGGTCTACGAGGTTCGGGGAACGCGCGAAGGTTGACCAGCTGAACTGTGAAGAGTAAACATAAAGATAGACTTAAACTCACGAATAATTAAATTTGTACGTCTGTACGTTATCGAAAACCTACACACTCTAAGAGCAGTTGGTAACTAGTCCATGATCGGGTAGTTTTAACCTACAAAAGGTGGAGTAGAAAATGTTTTGATTTATATTGCTCATTAAAGGGTTTGTAGTTGTACTACCCATGAAAATTCCAAATTTTCGACCTCGAGGGATGGCCGCGTTAGCAGCTCTCTTGGATTGAATGAATAAATAATTCTTGATGCCTTAGCTCCAGTTTTGTAGCCTATTTTCCCCCATTGACTGGACCTAGCTGCCTTCAGGCAAAGGTAAGGCTTCAAATCTAGGGGCAAGACAAATAAATAAAGTACCTGTCACTCGATAGGCTTATTTTGTTCCACTCGGGTTCTGGCTTCAAACTTTAATGTAGCAGCGTCTATATTTTCTTAAGTCTGCGACTCTACATTGGAATAGATCAATAGACTCTAGAGCATGAATAGAGTTTATAGCCGAAGTATAAGTACCGACAGCACTATGCATGTGTCACCGTAAGATTGTATAAACCGTAAGATTGTAATTTAACGCTTTTTTTTCCATAGCTTGTAAACAGTCGAAAGATTGTGAACCGTAAGTGTCAATTTTTGAAATATTCATTGTATTTACGTTTTCTTGTCTCTTTCTTGTAGGTTAGGTTAGGGTTCTATATAAATAATCAGGTAGTGCACTTAGGTTCTATCGGGTTAATAAACCTAACAGATTACAATCTACCGAAAAATAATGCGTTATATTGTAATCATTCGACAATTTCGCAAGTTATATTATAATCTAACGGTTTTTACAATCTTACGGTGACACATGCACTCTAGGGCAGTATAGAAGAGTTTTTAAATAAATAGCCAGTATGCTTATCCGATAGTCGCCGGATTCAGGTCACGACACGACCCTGCTGCAGCCATAATATATTGCCGATGCTAAAACAATGTTCTAAGTGCAGTGTGGGCAGGGCCAGAGCCCTCTATAGCTACGGAGATATGACTGTCGTATAGCCGTGACTCCACACATATTTGATATTGCCCAACGTTTGAAATTCGGATGGAGAAATTAGCATTGGTTTCATCATTGGCGTGAGCCGTGAGCATTGGGGTACTAATTTCTCTATCCACAAGTTGGATGAGTATAATTTGGAGCCAACGTTCATCCCAAGTACAAATGTATGGAGCCAGGGTCAGCGGTAAGTCTGCAAGTGAGGAAAATCAAAAGTGGTACAGCCTACAGGTCACATGGCAAATCCTGCGATTTGTAGCAAAATCGTGTGCGAATTTTATGTATGACTGACAGTAGGTATGACCAAACTGGGTTCGCCTCGGCATACTAATGACCAATGCAACCGTATTGTTCATGACGATAAAAAGTTAATTAGTCGTATCACTATTATTACAATGGCTGACTTAATAGTCAGCCATTGGCGATGATATCCTGGATCGCGGAGTGCGATACAAACCCTATATCGCACGTCTGAGGGTAAAGTCAGTACGGTATCAAATTACTCTCACTGAATGCAGCAAGCACTAGGGCAGCTACAACCTGGGTCCACCCTTACAATGGAGCTGTCCCCCGCAACCCTTGAATAACAATACGGTTGCTTTGGTCATTAGATTGACGAGACGAACACTGTTTTGTTAATACATATTTAAATTTTTAAAATGAAATACATATGTACTTCTACTTATCTTATCTTACTAATATTATAAATGCGAAAGTTTGGATGGATGTATGGATGGATGGATGTATGAATGTTTGTTACTCAATCACGCCCCAACGGCTGAACGGATCTGGCTGAAATTTAGTACAGGGATAGATTATAGTCTGGAATAGCACATAGGCTACTTTTGATCCCGGAAAATTAAAGAGTTCCCGCGGGAACCAAAAAACCTCAAACTACGCAGACGAAGTCGCGGGCATTCGCTAGTAATGTTATAAAAATGATGAGCGAAATGTTGCATGCCTCAAATTAAATGAAACATCTTATCTTTCGATGATGTTTTGCACCTCAATTTCCAAGGAATGTTTCTTGGAAAATTACTTTTAAACCGTAAACGGTAAGTACCTAATCATTTCGGTAATTACGCGGGGCTTATTGAGATGCGACGGTGGTTGTTTTACTCTATTTTGTTGAATGATTGATCCTTTAAACTTTCTTACTGGTTTGTTCGATAAAATAGTGCTACTATGGAACTTATTTCGGTGTATTGATGGAGGAAATCCTGGAAATCCAATTTTATCCATTAAATTTTTCGAGCCCTTTGAAAAATTAAATGGATAAAATTGGATTTTCTCTCGCCGTCAGAGTCAAAGGCTTCTAGAGAGTGATAGTATGGGAACTTATCTATAGAGTATTTGAATAAAGCAATATTCAGTTAGTATCAGTTTACATTTCTTTTTAAACTTTGAGTGCGGCAGTAAGACATACGCCCGGTTTCTGAATTGAGAATTTCATTTCGAGTCTGTCTCAAAGACTTGGTCCCATCTGCCCCGCTGGCTCTGCCCCGCTAGCGGGGCAGTTGGGGAAAAAAGTGCCATCGTCCCCGCTAGCCTCGGCGTCGTCGCATAGCGGGGCAGATGCAACTTTTTCTCACAGATCAAGTGCCATTTGCCCCGCTACGCTTCCGTAAGAAACTTACGAAAAACTTATTTCTGTTTTTTTACCCATAAATGAAAACGTTTGAATATTATAATAATCAGCTTTCATTTTTTGAACAAAAATAATAATAAGAAAAAGAGTTTGGCAAAACATGAACACTATAAAACATCAATCAATCAAATAAATATTATAAATGCGAAAGTTTGGATGGATGGATATATGGATGGATGTATGGATGGATATTTGTTACTCAATCACGCCCGAACGGCTTAACGGACCTGGATGAAATTTGGCACAGAGGTAGATTATAGTCTGAAATAACACATAGGTTACTTTTTATCCCGGAAAACTAAGAAGTTCCCACGGGAACCAATATATATATATATATATATATATATATTGGTTATATATTGGTGTGACGTACTTTATGGATGACCCTTTCATCGTTTGCAAATTTTAGTAGTCTGAAGTAGGTATATAATAAGTACTAGTAAATATACTTTATAATGATCTTGTTTTGTAATGCTCATTTTTGACTGTGTTACCTTTGATCTAGAAAGACTTATCGATGTAGCTGTTTAGGAAAATATTTATAACTAGCTGATGCCCGCGACTACGTCCGCGTAGATTAAGGTTTTTTGGTTCCCGTGGGAACTCCTTAGTTTTCCGGGATAAAAAGTAACCTATGTGTTATTTCAGACTATAATCTACCTCTGTGCTAAATTTCATCCAGATCCGTTAAGCCGTTCGGGCGTGATTGAGTAACAAATATCTATCCATACATCCATCCATATATCCATCCATCCAAACTATCGCATTTATAATATTTATTTGATTGATTGATGTTTTATAGTGTTCATGTTTTGCCAAACTCTTTTTCTTATTATTATTTTTGTTCAAAAAATGAAAGCTGATTATTATAATATTCAAACGTTTTCATTTATGGGTAAAAAAACAGAAATAAGTTTTTCGTAAGTTTCTTACGGAAGCGTAGCGGGGCAAATGGCACTTGATCTGTGAGAAAAAGTTGCATCTGCCCCGCTATGCGACGACGCCGAGGCTAGCGGGGACGATGGCACTTTTTTTCCCAACTGCCCCGCTGGCGGGGCAGAGCCAGCGGGGCAGATGGGACCAAGTCGTCTCAAAGACTACAGGACTAATTAAGCAAATTTTTGTTTCTGAATTGATATTGTGTTAGGTTTGAGAGTTGGAACTTGCTGTTTTTGCTTGAATGCTTAATTCAGAAACCGGCCTAATATCAATTCAGAAACAAAAATTTGCTTAATTAGTCCTGTTGTATTTGAGACAGACTCAACATGAAATTCTCAATTCAGAAACCGGCCGATAGTTACCTACCTAACTTAAACAAATTATTAAACGACTGGTGCCCAAAAAAGGAATCTTAAGGGTCCATGTTTGTATGTGAGTTTCTTTATTCCACAATAACTTCTAAATGCCAGAACAGATTTGGATGATATGGGGTACCGTTGGAATCACGAGTGACACTGATCATAATTTAAAAAATCAATATGGCGGGGTGGTCGTGCGCAAAGCTTTCAAAGGTCGTGCTTTTTAATATTAAGGGTTTCGTTCATAGAGGTAATATTATAATATTACTTATATGGTTTCGTTATTATGTCTGTGGTTTCGTAGTATGCATATCGGTAAAGGAACTGTTATAAGTTAGGTGTAAACATTAAAACTATGTCACAGTTACGCCGCCAGTTAATAGTATTCGATAATATCTAGCATCCTGTATCCTGCCTGTATCAGTGAAATAGGGTTAATTGGCAAGTAATTCTCAAAACTCATCACGATCCCAGAACTAAGGGCCAACGTAGACGGTCGTTTTTGGCTGTAACCGATTTCTATTCTGCCGTTGAAAGCGATTTCCGATTTTACACAGACTCAACGCATAAAGTCGTTAATAATCCGTGTTATATAAGTAAAAAATATAGAAAAAGCTCTGTTTTAATACATCTGTGGCCTATGTTTAAAGCTATAGGCCAAAATTCATTGTCGCAGTAATTAGATATATTTAGCCATAAATTTAGCCAATCATAACAATTGAGACTCAATGATAGATGCAGGATTTAACATAATAGGGCTACCTATGTCAGAAGGACGTCAACACGACGTCAAGGACTAACTTTTCATCGAATTAAAAAAAAAGTTGTTTCGTCGGACAATTTTTTTATCGGCTGTCTGCGAGAGGTCGAAATGAAAACCCTATCAAGTGGTTTAATTAAACCAGCTTATCGCTAGAGATATAAAGAAAACTCGATTAAGGCCACGATGTTACGAAACACTAGCAATTTCCTGTGACATTTCCGCTATTAACACTTTTAATGATGACCAAATTCACTGAGAAAATTATTAAGAACGGTATTTTGTTACGAGCGATGGCCAATTAAATAAATTCCTTAGTTGGTCTGCAATAGTGGTATAGCCGGTATGAAACTACTCTGGCTATCGTACATACCTACTTACTATTACTAATATTAAAAATGCGAAAGTGTGTTTGTTTGTTGGTTTGTTGGTTTGTCCTTCAATCAGGGCCAACGGAGCAACGGATCCACGTGATTTTTGACATGGGTATAGTTGAAGACCTGGAGAGTGACATAGGCTACGCCGCGACCTCATCCGCGTGGTATAAGTTTTTTTGATTCCCGCAGGAACTCCTTATTTTTCCGGGATAAAAAGTAGCCTATGTCACTCTCCAGATTCCTAACTATACCCATGCCAAAAATCACGTCGATCCGTTGCTCCGTTGCGGGCTGCGGCGTGCTTGAAGGACAAACCAACAAACAAACACACTTTCGCATTTATAATATTAAGTATATGAATATATCATAGGTATCGTATCTAATCGATATGCTAAGGCTTTTTAGCCTTAATCTGATGTAGAAAATCATTAAAACGTAAATAACAGCTCCAGATATTCCTATTAGATAAAAGAATATTTGGAATAGATATAGGAATATCCCTTTTCCTTTTAGTTAGCATGGTCACGTACATAGCATACCTATAATGATATAATACCTATGACGTCATGACAAATCCAACATGGCGGGTACGACAAACACAAAAACAAAGAAATCTGAGATAAATAATTGATAGAGTTAGTTCGATGGCAGAAGATCCATACTTTGATACATACTTACTTTATTTTGTACGTGGTATGTATACCTACCTAAGTTTCCGAGTATAATACTCGACAAGTTACAACAGTTACTTCCTAGTAGAACAAGCCGTAAGCAATTATGGCTCCATAACACTTATGCGATATTCTAGTAAGCCTTCATGCACTGATGATTTCTCAATAACATTGCTTCAGTGAACTACGGATAGGTAGGTATAGGTCAGAGGTAACGATTGATAACTTAATAAGTTCATATACCTAGTTAGTTCATACTTCGTATGAGGTTAACTGCGTCGTAAATTTAGTGGTTAGCGTGTTCGACAGTGGATGACGACGATGAGGTCCTGGATTCGGAAGCGTCACGCTATGCAAGGGTGCATCACGCTATGCAAGGGTGCACCTGTGTTTGGGCACACACTTGTTCACTATATATCTTCCGTGCAGGTGGCCAATCTTTCTGGAGATAGGCAGCCGTGCGCCCATGCCTGAAATTCGGTCAGTTTCGATTCAGATTTCAGATGTACCTACCTATTTATTATAATAGAGGAAGCAGGACAAACCTTCCATTTAATGATGATAAATATTAGGAATAAATCTTTCTTGAAGAGGGACATCCATATAACTGCGCGATAAGTCATCAGATTGCGGTTAATCTGTCATCAATACTAAAAAATCATTAGTCACTGCTATCAAATTACAATTAAATACCTATTTAACTACTTACTGATTTCCTCAAATCAATATCTGGTTTTCAACGAACAGTTACACGCATATTCCATGAACAAGACAAAACGATGAGCTGATAAATTCTGTATCTAACACGAAAAAAAAACTTGGAATAGATTTCTCGTTATCTTATCTCGAAATTGCTTGGAACATGCATTGAGTTAAAGACTATAGAGATAGAATAAAACTTCATTCACCAGGCGTTAATAAAACGTCCACACGGCGCACCTAATTACTTATACATATTTATAAAAAGTCTGATGATAGTAACAAATTTTTAAATTGTAAAAGCAAGTAAAGTAGATTTGGTCTCCGCTAAATATTATACGGCAAGATATTTTAAAGTTAACCTAATATTGCTTCACATGAAAACAAAGTCGACACTGGTTTAGCGCAGTAACTAAGAAAAACTATTGGAAAGAGCTAAAGAAGATGAAATAATCTAAATTATTTATACACAAAGTACATGTAGGTATGTAGATTGCGGAAAAACTAGTCTTATTCACCAGAAGTTAAGTCTTCTTCTAATGTCCTTTACGCTTACTCTGAGTTTTAATATTGCAAATACGATTGATCGACGTGAGAGCTCAGCACGCCAAGCGTCAAAGTAAAATGGACCCAAAGCTCTTGCTTTAAAGTCACAAATTCAGTGTTTGGAGCGCTGGCTGTGAATAAATACACGAAATGATGAAATGAGCTCTAAACCAATGCAGTTAAGGTTCATTTTACTTTGACGCTTGGCGTGGTGAGCTCTCACGTCGATCAATCGTATTTGCAATGTTAAAACTCAGAGTAAGCGTACTGATCCCACGCGTTTTTAGAAACCTCACCACCTCTAGGATATGTAACCTCTCCGTTCCAGTGTATAACCAAGAAAAGAACACAAAAGGTCAAAGGCGAGTGTTACAATTCAATTCTTTTGTCCGGGACAGGATAAAAAATCAGATTTCTTACAACAACCCTCTGAAGGTTTCCAAGGATTAATTACGTGTTCCGAGTATAGCCCCGCCACCGGGCCACTCTCGGTTCTTGGTAAACTCGAATCGAAAAAGAAGCAAAAACGGACGGTGAGTTCTGAGAACACGCGTACCTGCGCCCGCGCAGCCATCCCACCTCTCTGCGTTTACCATGCTTTTTGATTTTGGCGGGAACTTCCTGATTTCAGCATCCTTCATTAATTTTGTATGTATTGTTTATACTATACACGATAGGTAATTGTGCTCGATTAAGAGTTTAATACACTATGTATTTCGTTTCACAGATTTCATCAATATTAAATAATCTGGATACCTTACACGGCTAAGGTATCTAGATTATTTTACATTGCTCCTGTTTCCCACTTGTGTGTACTTTATTTGTAAACTAGACGCGATTCTGTGTAGATTTATTTTTATTTCATTTTATTTATTTGGCAAATAAAACAGATTACAATAAATTTTGCTCTCACTTAAAGTCATAATTTTGATCTTATCATAATCCTAGTGGGTCCCACTACGTGCATAAGGTTCTTAGGGAAATAATAAAATAGGCGAATTAAGATTTATTGATTCCCACGTGAACTATTTAATTTTCCGGGATAAAATTTGTAGTCTATGTATTTATTGTATACGTGTAGGGCATATGGTAACCATTATTCAGCCAAATTGTTCTAGTCAGTGTGGCGTGAAAGAGTAACAAACATTAATTTGTCCTTCAATCACGCCGCAACAGAGCTGGCGATCGACGAGGCTTTTTCATGGGTATAGTTGAGGACCTGAAGAATTAGATAGGCTACTTTAATTTTTGGAAATCAAAGAGTCTAGCCTATCCTTCCCCGGGATGCAACCTATCTTTGTACAAAATTTTATCAAAATCGGTTGAAAGGGTGGAAAGTGGGAACGTCAAAGCTTGGCAGCAATACAGAAACACTTTCACGTTTACAATATTAGTAACAACGACCTCATTTTACATAGACGGACCCTGTCAAACAAAGAATGTGGACTTATTTTACTAACGCCATCTAGTCCGAAAGGCGGGACAGCGCTATGACGGGGACAGGCTTATACAGGTGAGGGACATGCCCTACAAGTCGGACGCCCAACTTTTATCTATGAAAGGGCCCATCTAGTACCTACATATTATATATCGATGATTAGTATGGATAAATATTTTGTCCTAGTTTCATTTATCACACTCATGGCAAGCCTACACAACTCCGTTTCGATCCAACGCACATTTTCCTAGTGGTTGCACATCTAGCGAATGTCTTTTCTTATTCTTGGCTATGATTTTGTTTTGTTGTCTTTGGCATTTGGTAGTTTTTTTTTGGTTCACACGTTATAAGAGGAGCCCCTCATTCCATGAAAAAGAAGATGTGTTACAAATAGGTAGATAGATATAAGATAGGCTACCTACATATTAAATGCGTACCTATGATATACTTACCTATCTCTTTGTTGGTTTGTCAATTATGCCGCAATGCTGCAACAGCTGGTCAATGTAATTATTGTAGTTACAGGGTTTCAAGAACTAAAATCACGCGGACGCAGTCGTGAGCATCCATCAGAATATACCTAGTAAACTCTATAAAGTTCCTAACCTACAAGAAAGAGAAGAAAACGTAAATACAATGAATATGTATTTCAAAAATTGACACTCAAAACATTGAATGGTTCACAATCTGTCGTCGACGCAGATACCTCTATTTCGATACTAAACTTAGCAAAAAATATTTAATGTTTCTAAACTTACTTAAATAGTAAGGTGAGTGGAGGCAAGTCTAAATGGTTTTTTGGTGAGATAAATAGTGTTGATTTGAAACTGTTGTAAATAATAGAGTTTTATGTTAAATGCTAAAAATTTTGTTTTGAGTGAAAAAGGATAGTACAAATATTATACTAGAGTTGACAGAAATCAGTTTGAAACATTATTTGATTTTAAAAAAAGTTGCAAAGTTTGCATTTTAGAAAATAAATATCAGGGGTAAGATGGAACTGCAGTGGGGTAAGATTGATATAGTTACTAGAATCGTATTTATGGCCATTATCCATTCGTGATGATAAATAAGCTCCCGGCTTCTACGACCTATATAGCTTGAAAGCAACTGAAATTAAAAAATCGCCTTGCTTAATGCAAAAAATAATAATTAATCAAAAATATATATCAATCTTACCCCATAAAAAGGTCCAACAGCCTGAGGTTCTCAAATATTTTGATATGATATTTAAAAATACATGCTCACGTTTTCGAGTAGATAAATCAAAATAAAAACGTTCAATATTTAGTATATTTTTAAAAATACAAAAATAACACAAAATTAACCATTTAACAAAACACTTCAAAGCCTCGAAGCATAAATCTCAGGTAACGAAAGTAGTCGAACTAGCTTTATATTATCTTATATTCCTAAACTACTGCGTAAATTGTCATTTCTTTGTTCTCCACTCTCCGTATGGCAGTTGCAGTAGATACAATAAGTTGCCCGTAAGGATTACCTGAAATAGTTCGAGTCATTTTCTTCCTGAAACAAAAAACTATTGGTTCCACCGTACTTAGCCTCAAGTCTTATAATTTTATATCTAACGAAAATTCTGCAAAGAATAAGTGTGTTTATTTTATTTATATTTGAGTATTAGCTGATAAGTATTAGTATTTTTAGTATTTTATACAAAAAAATAATAAATTACATGTGTTTCAACCTTTATTCTTTCTTTTACTACAATTTGAGAACCAGTGACTTTTTCTATGTATTTTGTTACCGGGGCAAGACGGAATGATTTATATTACCATCTTACCCCTTTAAATTTTGCCGGGGTTAGTTTGAAAGGCACGATAAATCTTTAAATATGATAAATTTACTAATTGCCTCTATATATATGCACTATGCATATTACATTTGAAATATAATTATCAATATCTAAACAAAATCAATGTAACTTATCTGCGTAAAAAGATACAACCAGTGGGGTAAGATTGAAAATCCTAAATTTTCGCGGGAAATGTGTCGTCACAAAAATCACCACGTAACTCACGCGCGTTTTCACTAAGCGACTGATGAAGGCTGCAGGGCGGGACCTGACTAAAGGGTGTATGCAACAATTTTGCCTGTATTAAAATAATTCCTCTATATTCGGCGCTATTGCCCTTTTTTTATCTTCCCCCCACTCACCTTACTACATATTATCAAAAATTCGCGGAACCGGCAGGATTTGAATCTGCGTCTCTCTGGGAATCGCGCCCTGAGAGACTCAGGTTCAAATCCTGCCGGTGCCGTGAATTTTTGATATGTATTTAAGTATGTTTAGACTTTCCTTGTGTGTGAAGCACTGTAATAAAAATTATAAAATATTTAATGTACCTACTGGAATTCAGTTAGTTATGTTTTTATTAAAATGAAGTTTTAAGATTTTTGCAAATATTGGTATTAATATAATGTAGTTAAAGTACATAAGTAATAAACTAAGGACAACAAAGAAAAGAACCGTATCTGTATGATTTGATACCTATAAAGTTTGGTACAGTTTGTACTATAATAGTTTATAGTACAAACTGTACCTACTGTACTGTACTGTAGAGTTAGTACTCTTTGTATAGATCTAACTGAAATCTTGGAATTGGTGTTTTAATCGTGCATAGGTACTGCATAGGCATTATGCCAAAGAGTTGTCAGTATTACTAGAGCAGCAATGTCCCGCAAACTCGACTCAGTTGGCCAGTCGAAAATAATTCTTTCAGGATTTTACTCCATAACTCCGTCTGATCTAAACCGATTTTGACAATTCTTAGATAGCATAATACAAGGTAAAACCCACCCGTGCAAGCAAGGTCGGGTCATCTAAATAGTATCTCATAAATAAATATTTAAAGTATACATGAACTAAATGCACCCGTGCGAAGTCAAGGTCAAACTAAAATATACTTTTATCGGATTTTTATTAATTTTAACAGAGTTATCTCAAAGTTTAATTCTTTACAATTAGTGATTTTTTACCGGGGGCGACACATTAAGTAATTAATGTATGTAAGCTACTCCATGGTTTTACTTTATGCATTATGCACCCATACGATCGCACAACTAAGCTGCGAGATAAACCCATTGTAGCATTCATAGTGAGTCCATGTCGATAGGACTTCTAGGAAGAAAATACTGCATTATGCAAACGCGGGTGCCATAAAAGCGTGGCGGTATGTTCTAAAGGTTTTGGCAGACAGTACGCGTACTTAGCGCGTGTCAAGATGTTATTAAAATATCGCATACTGGCGCCTTTAAATTGTGCTGTCTGTTTGAACCTGTCACAAAATGCGTGAGCGCTAGGAGTTATTCAACACTCTGTAGCGAATAGCGATGTCTGGACTCACAGTCACCAAAATTGGAACGCCGCGTTAAAAAATTACAAATTGTTCCTGAATCATCCCAATATTAAAAATGCGAAAGTGTGTTTGTTTGTCGGTTTGTTCTTCAATCACGCTACAACAGATCGACGTGATTTTGCGTGATTGGTATAGTCACGAACCTGGAGGCCCTGACATAGGCTACTTTTTCCCGGAAAATTAAGGAGTTCATGGGGGAATAGAACAAACTTATTTCGCGCGGACGAAGTCGCGGACAGTAGCTAGTATTCGATAATATTAATTAATCTGTGATAATTATAGTACTCAAACGTTAATTACGTAATGAAGTTTTGATCACATGCTAGTAAAGATACCACGGATCTTTATCATGTACGCTTTGACGCGCGCTGGATACGCGTACTGTCTGACGAAACTGGAAAGCCTGTGATTCTCACGGAACACAACGTCAGCAATGCGTGAAAATTCAGGACATCACGCAGGACGCGAATACTTGACTGTGTAGCATTTCAGACATAAACTCACCTACGGGTATATGAGTTATATACAATGTACAGTGCATTAGTCAATTGTGCTGTATATAGTATGTCTTATTGGGAAGTGTAAAGGCAATTGCGGATTATATTATGCTGTGGTCGGTAGTCGCGAGTCGCTGGCGTTTCTCGTTATGTGTGCCCATGCCTTTAATATCTGGCGGTATGAAGTTACGGTATGAAGAACGAAATACACGGCGCTTTGTAAGAAGTTGGAACTACAAGTAATGTTACAATGTAATGTAATATTGTGATGTATCTAGACTAGTAAGTAACAAAGCTTATTAGTTTTAGGTGTCTTTAATTTTTCCCTTTGACGCACCGCAAACTCCTTCCTTTGAAGATGCTTCGGGTCGAGGAGATTTATTTAACGTTGTAATTAGATAGTTAGGTAGTTTATGAGAAAACCTCAAAGCTCGTAACTAATAGATTTTTTGCATACATTTTTGCTATAGTGTTTATTTTTTTAGAGGCTAGAAGCTCGAAGCAATAAACTTACTTATTATATAGATACAAGTAGACCTAAGTAGGCTGTAACTTTGCTTTCTTACGAAAACATACAGCAATAATTGATCTCTTTAAAAATATTTTTATTTTTTACTTTCTTCGCCCACCTTCTTCGTGTAAACAATTTAAAATAATTAAGTTATGTAGGTACATAATTATTTCCTATTTTCTATAGACACAATTATGTATATTATTTATGGGGAAATATATGCATATAAAGGTTGAACGACTGCAAATGTTTTACTAAGGCCTAATTTGTTATATTAGTGACCAAGACATTTATTGTTTAGACAGAAGACGAAGTTAGAGCTTGAAATAGTTCCTGGAAAGCTCCTGGTAGTGTATCAAGGTAGGTAGAGCTGAATTTTTTCTTCGACCTAAGCTATAGTACCTACTAAATAAGTATATGCATTTAAAATTTGTTCCAGTCCCTTTAATTTAGAACTCAATTTAAAACAACAACCTCTAATACAGAATTTGTATTCCATGATATTTTTTTTAAATAATACTACTCTACCTACTAATCTACTATCGAACTCAGTTAATATTATTTTAATTATTACTTACAACAGTAAAAAGAAATACCTACCTAAGATAATGGCAATAAATTCCTAGAAAATTATCGAAGTGGACATACCCTACCTAATAAAATAAAAATTACAATACACATTCCGCAGGTTAATAAACGCAGACGTGTGCCGTGTAACCAATTAAAAAACTAATAAACCATAATTAAACTTTCAGAACCAATTTCCTTGGCACACTTAGGAGAAAAATCATTTGTTCTCAGAAACGAAAATTACAAGACATAGAAATAATAATGGCTAACAATAGAATGACGCGAGAGGCTCTTAGAAGCTTAAAAATAGCTGGTAAAAAACTCTATTGTGTCTTGTAGTAAAACGGAATGGTTCCCGGTAGCCGGCGCGCCTGTGTTCCCGGTATAAACTGAACAATGCGCGATTGTTCGCGGTAAACCAGCAGCCAATCGACAAGCGGCGTTGGTGCACTCGATTTGAATACCATCTCGTGAGTTATTTTTTATGGAAAGTATTTCTTGTTCTCTACTCGGGAGCCATATATTTATTGAAGGCTCCCGAGTAGAGTTCTAAATGGATGGATTGGTTCAGACAGGTTGGAAATAAATATTATCCATCCATCCAACCTGTCGGAACTCTCATTTTCGGGATAATATCTATTAGCGCTCAGTTACGTAGTTGCGGCGTATGTTGCTTCCCAATTATTACTGTATTCAATTTAAGCGTAGCAAACAGACCGACAGACACACTTTCGCATTTATATTATTCATTAGAATAACAGACTACTAGGTTATAATATTATTATTCAGGCACAACCATTAGCCACACATCAAAGAACAACAACAATAGGTACCTACTTAGGATTTAAGCATAAAGGCGATCGGACCTACTAATTTTTGATATTATAATTATTCGTCTCAATTTGAATATTTTGTGGAATTGCATTCTAAATTATTTATTGTCACGATCCGCGTTCCGTAATACGGTAATTGGTTAAAAATTCTTGGAATGCTGTTTTTTGTAGCACCATTAAGAGCAATGCGAATGAACGGGCAAAGCTGAGAGTAGGTATTCAGGTAGGTATATTGCCGTCGCGCTGCTCCCGAAGAAGACCGAACGACCGCTTATTGAATGCGCATGTATGCGTACGTACGTCGCTCGCTCAAACGAGTTCCTAAATAAAATTAAAATATGTCTTTGAGCTAATGAGGCTTCACCTCGCAGTCGGCAAATGGATATATAGGTGTGTTTTGTGTTTCGTATAATATTTTTTGCTCTCTAATAACTTTGACCCTGGCTTTCTTTTATTGGACTTATTTCTCCGTTCTTAAAATGTTTTTATTGCACTACCAGTTAGCCCTTGAGTGCGATCTCAGCTGACAGTGAGTGATGATGCAGTATAAGATGATAGCGGGCTTACCTGTTAGGCATAAGGCAGTTAGCTACAAAGCCATCTCTCTGTCTGCGTCGTATTCCTCATTACTGAGGGTCGTGACCCCTTTCTATTAATCAAATAATGGTAGGAGTTTTCTTGGGATAATAATGCGGTGGGCTCCCACATCCTTCCGCATACAACTCGACTAAGCGTTAAATTAATTTTTTTTTTAAATCCCCAATGACGTTAAATAGAGAATACGTCCTTCAATCACGCCGCAACAAAGATCAACGTTTTTTTTGCATGGGTATAGTCAAGGACCTCGAGATGATATAGGCTAAGTCTAAAAAAACTTATGCCACGCGAACGAAGTCGCGAGCATCCGCTAGTTATGATATATAAATTACCAAATTAGGGTCAATTTGGCCGGGAATCGAACCCGTGACCTAGACCTCCCTGGCGCAGTGGTGCGCGCACTACAACACTTAGTCGGGAACTCTTTTTATTTTTTGCTTTTTTATCCACTACAAGTTAGCTCTTGACTGCGATCTCACCTGATACGATGATATAGTCTAAGATGGTAGCAGCCTAACTTGTTAGGGTACGGCAAGTATATTAAACCCATAACGATTTTTACACGGCATCGTGCCGTAACGCTAAATCGCTTGAAGGTACGTCTCTGCCGATAGGGTGGTTACTAGCCACGGCGGAACCTTCCTACCAGATCAGACAAGAGAAAATTTAAAAATTGTAAATTCCCAAATTGACCCTGCTGGAAATCGAACCCGGAACCTTACACAATAAGACACAGCGTTCACCATTGCGCCAGGGAGGTCGTCAAAGTTACAACTCGACTCTGCTTGTGTTGACATTCTGTTATGTAGGTATATTTAAAGAAAAATCTTCTTATAATAATAATAAATTTACAAATAAGATGTGAGTTATGATGCAGTCTAAGATGGTAGGTAGCAGGCTAACCTAGTTTTTATACTCATACCTCTAATTTACTAATTACCTCTCGTATTTGCGGTACGGACGAAGGTTCCCCCCAGAAATAAGTAAGAAAGTAGGGACTATGAGTTTGAGACTGTCAATTTGTGGGATAAGACTGGCTAGATGAACTACGGAAAATGAGGAAAATGCATGCCAAATTTCATTCCGATCCGTCCAGTCCAGTGGATGTTGGTTCAGCTGTGCGTTGATAGATTAGTCATTAGACAGAAAGCCAGTCACCTTTTCCTTTTGTCTAAACTAATACCTATTATAAAGAGGAAAGATTTGTTTGATTGATTGTTTGTTTGTTTGTAATGGATAAACTCAAAAAATAAACAACTGATTTTAAAAATTCTTTCACTTATAGAAAGCTTTTTTTTCAGCGTAACATGAGCTATATTTTATTTTATTAGTTAGTAAAAAGTAAAATATCGATATCGATAAACAACACTAGATTATCGATAAGATAATTAAAATATCGACTACGCTTGAACTCACTAACTGTGTACATATGTGTGAGTGTATACGTATTTAACCACTCCGAATAGAGGCCGATAAAACCCAATAGGGACAACTGCAGCTAGGACTGATAATACCTATGAAAAACAGTAGAATTCTTACTCTCGTATTTTTCTGTTTCCTCCTCCAAAACTGAACCGATTTTAATTATTTTTTTACGAATAATTTAAGAAGAACTCAGGCTATGTCGGTATGTTTTTCTTTTTTTGATTATATCCGTCAAATTTATTTGGAGGATGTCTGACTTTTGCGCGAAAACTGGGCCATTTTTTGCAATTTTTAAAGGTTCGTTGTTCTTATAATTATTAATTTATTGAAAAAAGCAAAACATAGGAGCCATGGCACGGACACATATGGATTTTATAGAGCAAAAATATTTTCTCTATTGTAATTATCCACGGAGGAAACAGACAAGAGTTTTTGTATGGAGAAATCGCCGGGAGAATTCCTCTTAACGCTTTGTTACGACCGTCTGATGACAGACATCTGTTGTTCGTATTATTTCCACGGCAGTTCGAGATGGAATGCTTTTTTTTTTCAAATATTTTTTTTGTACCTAGGAAATTAACGGGCGCTTGAATAGTTTTATGTGTGGGGTTCCCGCGGGAACTCTTTAATTTTCCGGGATGAAAAGTAGCCTATGTTTTATTTCAGACTATAATCGATCTCTGTGCCATATTTCATCCAAATCCATTCAGCCGTTCTGGCGTGATTGAGTAACAAACATCCATCCAACTATCCATCCATCCAAACTTTCGCATTTATAATATTATATATATTATAAAAATAAAGTATAGAAGTACATATCTGCAATTTCTATTGGTTCAAATACCAAGCAATTCGTCCTTGTTATCCTGTGATCCTTGTGATCCTGCCTTGTTATTATTTCTATGATTAGACCGATCAATAAATGGAACACCGACAAGCGCAGTACGTGGGATGCTCTTTTTACGGAAATACATTGTGCCTACGTATAGACTATAGTAACTAGATGTTATCAATCAAATAATCAAATAAATATTGTAAATGCGAAAGTTTGGATGGATGTCTGGATTAGGGCTTCCAATACCGGGATCCCGGACTTTTTTCGTCGGTTTTCAATACCGGTATTGAAATGTCTAATACCGGGATACCGGTATTGGCGACACTATAAACGAAACAGTGTTTATTGCATATATTTCTTGGTACATGCCACTGTATTTTATTCGGCTATGTTTAAAATTTGTATTTATTCATATTAGCTCAAAAAGAACGCCTTTATTGCTTAAAACCAGTGATGAAAAGTAGTTTTTGTTCACTCAGGGGGAAAAATTAGTGTTTGAATTTAGATCCCTGTGGCTTGGCATTTCTATTTCATTGTCTCTCAAAACGTTCACAAATTTGTTTTATAGCTAATACATATTTTATTATGGCGTATTTTCTATTAATAAATAGCTATTGAATTTAAGATTAATTTGTGTTCTGACAAAATTATCGTTTTCTTCGACTTCGATCGACTTTTAACAAAAATATCGTTTATCATATTTTAGTAGTCACAATACATTTTACTATAGCGTTTTAACGCTCAACGACCTCAGCAGAGTTTCTCAACAGCTGAGCCTACAAATGAATATAAGCTAGACGAAGATCATGTCTAATGCTCACGTTCAGCCCCACCCAGTGTTAGTTGAGAACACTGCACTCGAAATTATTGATGAGTACATAAGATACTTGGGACATACAGTCCAGTTAGGTAGGTCCAGTTTCGAGAAAGTGGTCAACCGCCGAATCCAACTCGGCTGGGCAGCGTTTGGGAAACCACGACATCTTCTCGTCCAAAATTCCTCAGTGCCTGAAGACGAAAGTTTTCGAACAGTGCGTGTTGCCAGTGATGACTTACGTCTCCGAAATATGGTCGCTAACTATGGACCGGATAAGAAGGCTCAGGGTCACTCAGCGGGCGATGGAGAGAGTTCGCCAGATGCTAGGCTATGCTTGGAGTATCCCTGCGTGATCAAATGAAATGCGTCAGAAATAAGGAGATGCGTAGACGAACCAGAGTAACCGACATAGCTCGAAGAGTTGCCAAGCTTAAGTGGCAATGGATGGGGCGGGGCACATAGTTCGTAGAACCGATAGGCGTTGGGATCCCAAAGTGCTTGAATGGCGGCCTTGCACCGGGAAGCGCAGCGTTGGACTACTCCCCACTAGGTGGATGTCCATCCACCTCTCAAGCGTGTAGCTGGTAGCCGCTGGAAACAAGCGGCACAAGACCGTGCTCTGTGGAGATTCATGCAGGAGGCCTTCGTCTAGCAGTGGACGTCTATAGGTTAAGACGACGACAATGATAGTGGTTTAAATTATAATTTTCGGCACTTATTTCACTAATTATTTACCAGCTTATTCATTTCTTAATATTTATTTAATTATGAGTGTAAATTGAGAAAGTGCGTCATAAATACTTAATATTGAAAGTTCAAAATTTGGAGGCTATAAATATATATTTTCGTAAGACTTTATCCAAAAGTAGTTCTATATTGAAAATCATACAACTTTATATACCTGGGTTCCAACATAACTAACACCGGGTCATGTGAGGGTCATTTCAATACCGGGATCCCGGGATCCCGGTATTGAAAAAAATCTTTCCGGTATTAATACCGGTATTGAAAAAAACCGGTATTCGAAAGCCCTAGTCTGGATGGATGTATGGATGGATGTTTGTTACTCAATCACGCCCCAACGGCTGAACGGATCTGGCTGAAATTTGGCACAGAGATAGATTATAGTCTGGAATAGCACATAAGCTACTTTTTATCCCGGAAAATTAAAGAATTCTCGCGGGAACCAAAAAACCTCATGGATGTTTGTTACTCAATCACGCCAGAACGGCTGAACGGATCTGGATGAAATTTGGCACAGAGATAGATTATAGTCTGGACTAACACATAGGCTACTTTTTATCCCGGAAAAATCAAGAGTTCCCGCGGAAACAACAAAACCTCGATCCACGCGTACGAAGTCGCGGGCATCAGCTAGTAAATTATAAAGTTCTTTAATATAAATAGTTAATTTGTAAATAAATATGGCGGTGATTCAGGTTATAGGTATTATAGGTATGTTGGGTAGACTGCGGCTAAATAATTTTTTCAAGTGAAACTTCTTTACAATCGTTGTGATTTGAAAATTCAACGAAACGAAAAAGCGACACCAACAAGTGAATATAATTAAATTATTAAAAAATACCACTGCTCTGCCGTAGCCCGTATTAAATTTTTCAAAAATTTATAGCCCGTGTCACTCGGGATATTGAACTATAGTGTTATATATTTTTGGAATCTACTCATCATTTTCTAGATGATGATTATATAGTTCATATTTTCGAATTTTTTTTTTCAACATTAGTCTTTAATGCGGGACCATGGTCACCCCATCAATTATTTTTTTATTTTACTAGCCTATGTCACCCAGAATAAGCTAAGGATTCTAACGATACCTCATTTATCAAAATCGGTTCAGACGTATAGAAGTTATGGTGGAATATACAAACTCACATACATACATACATACATGAACCCTGAAAACAATATACTCCTTTTTTCAGGCAGTCGTATAAAAAGAGACAAACATATTCATATTATAGGATCGAGCCTGCGAGAGAATGAGATAGAATACAAGTTAGGTATATTTATCTCATTCTCTAGTAGGCTACCTTTCTGAAGTTTCACTTCTGCCGTGTGTATTATTTAATGCACTCACACTGCAGTTTGTTTTTTTTTGTTTGATTACGACTGCTTAGAACTTGAGAACGTTTGAAGACACACATTTTTTTCTAGAAATTCATATCCATACTTACTAATATTATAAATGCGAAAGTGTGTCTGTCTCTCTATCTGTCTGTCTGTCTGCTACGCTTTCACGGCCCACCTGTACAACCAATTTTGATCAAAACTAGTATTATAAATGCGAAAGTGTGTCTGTCTGTCTGTCTGCTACGCTTTCATGGCCCAACTGTTCAACCGATTTTGATGAAATTTGGTAACGTTAAAAAGGGTAAGAATATATTAATATTAATAATAGTATAGTAATATTCTTTGTTTAAAGGTAAAAATATAGCAATTTTATTCTACCCTCAAAAGCTATTAAGAGTAGGTACGCAATAGTTTTCGAGTACCTTTATGCGTATAACCAAAAAAAAAACCGGCCAAGTGCGAGTCGGACTCGCGCACCGAGGGTTCCGTACAAATCTGTAGTAAGTTTTAAATTAAATGTTTTTTTTTTTAAATATTTGAGTTGATTGAATGAAAGGTAAATTGCGGTTTACGATTTATGACGTATTAAAAAAAAACTACTTACTAGATCTCGTTCAAAGCAATTTTCGGTGGAAGTTTCCATGGTAATGTACAACATATATTTTTTTTAGTTTTATTATTCTCTTATTTTAGAAGTTACGGGGGGGGGGACACACATTTTACCACTTTGGAAGTGTCTCTCGCGCAAACTATTCAGTTTAGAAAAAAATGATATTACAAACCTCAATATCATTTTTGAAGACCTATCCATAGATACCCCACACTTATGGGTTAGATGAAAAAAAAATTTTTGAGTTTCAGTTCTAAGTATGGGGAACCCCCAAAATTTATTGTTATGTTTCTATTTTTGTAAGAAAATCTTAATGCGGTTTACAGAATACATCTACTTACCAAGTTTCAACAGTATAGCTCTTATAGTTTCGGAAAAAAAGTGGCTGTGACATACGGACGGACAGACAGACAGACAGACAGACATGACGAATCTATAAGGGTTCCGTTTTTGCCAAATTTGGCTACGGAACCCTAAAAAGTTCCGTCTAATTTAGAACTCATTGATTGAATTAGTAGGATATTCTATCCGTCTGCGTGAATGCCATAATATGTACTCAGATAAATTACCTTCTATTTAGTAGGTACGATAGATAATTTTTTGCTGTAATAGGCATGGTGCATGAGGACTACTAGGTAGGTACATAGAATAATATAATATCTCGTAACCAAGAGCAACGCTCGGGATAGAATTCCTACAAAAGTGTCGGACTGAAGGGGGAGGGGGGAGGTAGTGGACTGTGGAGTCTGGAGGTTGTGGGCTGTGGCGTAACCTATTCTGTGGACTCTGTGGTATCAGGATGATAGTAAATTTTATGGCAATATTGTCGCAATTTTATGGTGTAAGTTAGTGGTAGTATAATATATCCTGTCAGCTATCACAAGGGTCGACGTGTGTCGTATTTAAGCCACAACATTCTTTCTTATAACTTAATCTCATAGTTATTTCCGTGTTAATCCTAAGATAATATATTAATATTATAATAAATAATTTTGTGGGTTATGGAATAATCGTCAAGCCTCCTTTAAGTTTTTTAGAACATACAGATCTACTTATTTTATACTATACTTATTTATTTGGCACTACAAAACGGGAGGATCTGATCTGGAAAGATCGTACCTACGTGACTTTATAGAGTTAAACTCTTTCTCTCTCCTTCTAGTATAGATAGAGAGAAACAGACTAGGTACCTGTTTTTAAATAATTTTAGTTAATTACCAAGTTTCGTGAGTGGATGTCGAACCTGCGATATCTTATTCTTCTCCCGCTGTGATACTGAGACTAACTTACTTGTTTGTACAGCAGTGTCCATTACCATTAAGTTATTATCAAAACAAAGTTAAAATATCAACAGTAAATTACTAACTGTTCCACCGTATCATTAAAGGAATGTTGTAACCTATTGTTTGTATGCAAATCAGTTGGTATTGTTTCAGTCTTTATTGTAATTGGAATGGCCTTTCAATGCAATACTTACATTCTGCGTATTTTCTAATAGCCTTTTTAGAGAAGGTTTACAACACCTATACCTACATTTTCATATCATAGGTACCTTTTATGCCCGGAATCCACGTCACGTATCGTACGGAAGCAAACCCCTATTTTACACCTACTGGGTTGAATTCACAAAAATAAATATCGCTCACCTACTTCTGAAAGAAAACATCGCGAACAAACCTGTTACAATCATCGATATATGTAGGTATATAATGTAGGTATTAGATGGGCCCTTTCATAGAAAAAAATTGGGCATCAGACTTGTAGAGCGCGCTCCACACCTGTATAAGCCTCTCCTTGTCCCCGCCATAGCGCTGTCCAGCTTTTCAGACTAGATGGCGTTAGTAAAATAAGTCCACATTCTTTGTTTGACAGGGCCCGTCTATGTAAATTGAGGTCGTTGGCTACAATACCCACAATGCGCTGATTTTCATTTTGCTCCTGATTAAAAGTACGCCGCGCAACACGCTTTACAACCACAGAATATCGTCGCTTTTCCTACGAAAGGACCTATCTGACACTTTTGACGTAACTGCACTAAATACATCATAATAATGTACTTTTGATTCTCTGTCGATCTGTCTTATCGACATTTTCATATCTTTTACCGTTTACTGGCTAGGACAATCGGTAAGTGTGGCGTATATGCTCATTTGCGAAAAGGAAATCTTACTAAGTGGCGTATTTTATACTTAGGGCTATTAGAAAGATTTTTATTTGGGTCAATTTCAACAAAGGCGTTTTTTTGTTTCATTTCGGTGAACTTTCGTATTATAAAGTTTTCTCAAATTTAAACAGTAGTTTATTGTACGTCTTGATATTCTTCATGCTCTTATTTAATGCCATCAAAATATACCTAATAAACTAATGAGAAATCGTGTTTGAATTTGTGATACCACTGAAATGAAAAATTCGTTCACCGATATGAAAAAACTAGCCACCGAAATGAAAAAACCTATCCACCGAAATTAAAATCCACCGAAAACGAATACAAGCAGGCTTTTAAATATTACTTCCTACTGAGCAAAGACTTACCTAACTCAACCTTACACTTTACCTAAATTGCTGCATGTCTTAGCATCTTTAAAAAGTTTGGTATATTTATTATTATCAAGCCTGATTAATAATATTAGTCTAGTTACCTAGATGTTCTGCGAAATTTCAGGGTGAAATTTACAATAAATCGCACAAAAGTACAGGCCATGGAAACACATTAGAAAAATGTATTCAAAGATGGTGGAAACTGTCCAGACGATAGGGTCAAAGTTCTTTAAGACCCACCGTTCGAAAAGAACCAAAAAGTTTTCAGACCACACTCTCAAGCTCATGGATGAGAGAGCAGAGATGGGACTACAGTCTACAGCGGACGCGTCGGCCTACCGGCAGATTAATAGGCAGATTTGTAAAGCGCAAACGCATGACTTGCGAAATTTTAACATCGAATACATCAAAAGTACCATCGAGCGTAACAAGGGCTCCAAAGTATTCACAAGAGATCTGTCTATCGGACAGAGCCAGCTGACGCGACTTATAACTGATGATGGTAGTCTCATTTCTTCCAAACCCGAGATCTTGGGAGAGGTGGAGAAGTTCTATGGACAGTGATACACCACAACGCCTGTTGACGATTTGGCTAGAAATCCCAGAGCCAAATTGACCCGACACTATACCGAAGATAACCTGGACGTCAGCCTTTACGAGATTAGTATGGCTCTCAAGCAACTTAAAAACAACAAGGCCCCAGGTGAGGATGAAATCACAGCAGAACTCCTGAAAGCGGGTGGAAAACCGATACTTAAGGTCCTTCAGCGATTGTTCAATTCCGTCATTCACGAGGGCATAACGCCACAGGCATGGCACAGGAGCGTGGTGGTTCTGTTCTTCAAAAAGGGTGACAATACGTTGCTGAAGAATTATAGACCCATCTCACTGCTGAGCCATGTCTATAAGTTTTCTCGAGAGTCATTACGGATCGTCTCGCTCGAAGGTTCGACGACTTCCAAGTTCCAGCCTCCCGAACAAGCCGTAGTCTGAAAAGGCTTTAGTACCATAGACCACATTCACATTTCACACGCTGCGGCAGATTATACAGAAGACGGAAGAGTATAACCGGCCACTATGCTTAGCATTTGTGGACTATGAGAAAGCCTTCGATTTGGTGGAAACTTGGGCTGTATTAAGGTCGCTGCAGAGATTCCGGATAGATTACCGGTATATCCAAGTGCTGAAGTGTTTGTACGAAAACGCCACAATGTCAGTTCGTATACAGGACCAGACTACGAGGCCAATCCAAATGCAGCAGGGAGTGCGACAGGGGGATGTAATCTCCCCGAAACTCTTCACCACCGCGTTGGAAGACGTCTTTAAGCTTCTGGATTGGAACGGATTTGGCATCAACGTCAATAGCGAGTACATCACTCACCTTCGGTTTGCCGATGATATAGTCATCATGGCCAAGACTCTGGAAGACCTTAATACAATGCTCAATGACCTCAGTAGAGTTTCACAACAGGCGGGCCATAAAATGGATATGAATAAGACAAAAAATCATGTCTAATGCTCATGTTCCGCTCCACCCAGTAATCGTCGAGAGCTCTGCACTCGAAATTGTAGACGGGTTTATATACCTGGGACATACGGTCCAGTTAGGTAGGTCCAATTTCAAGAAAGAGGTGGGCTGCCGAATCCAACTCGGCTGGGCAGCGTTCGGGAAGCTTCGAGATGTCTTCTTGTCCAAGATGAATGATGATGATGCTTGAAGACCAAAGTCTTCGAACAGTGCGTTTTGCCAGTGATAACCTATGGATGCGAGACTGGTCGCTAACTATGGGCCTCATAAGAAAGATCAGGGTCACTCAACGGGCGATGGAGAGAGCAATGCTGCTCCCCAAAGTGCTGGAATGGCGACCTCGCACTGGGAAGCGCAGCGTTGGCAGACCCCCTACTTGGTGGACCTGGACGGACTAAATCAGGCGAGTCGCAGGGAGCCGCTGGATCCAGGCGGCGCAAGATCACAGCGTGTGGAAATCCTTGCAAGAGGCCTATGTCCAGCAGTGGACGTCTGTCGGCTGATGATGATGATGATGATGATGATGATTCAAAGATTGTGAAATATTCACCTCCTAGCTTGGATTTTCACCGAAATGAAATAATAATCAACCGAAATGATAAAAAGATCCACCGAAATGAAACAATTATACGCCGAAATGATAAAAACTCACCGAAATGAGAATTTTTATCATTTCGGTGAGTATTTTGTCATTTCGGTGGCCAGTTTAGGCCACCGAATCAACCGAAATGAAAACACCGAAATTAAAATCAAGGAAAAGAATTAGTATTACGAGAAAACTATTTACTATAGGATGTAAGGAATACTACACAAATAAACGTAGTACCATTAGCCCATTCATGAATACTCAAATAAGTTTACTAACTTATTGCTAGAAAAGTTATACCTATACACGGAAATGAAAAGAAATGTGTTCCATGTCACCGATGTGATATACTTTAGTTTTTTGCGGGAACACGCAGGCAAGTGGCGCACGTCCTCCCACGATCAACACCTAGAGGCCACTAATGCGTAAGTTTTAAGCCCACGCGGGGGGAGCTAGAGTTGTTTTAAGCAAAAATATACTTGATAAACTTTTTGTCACCGAAATTAAAGAAATTTCTGGGACACATGCATTTTTACTCTCCTGTTATTAAACTGGGTAGATATTATTAAAAAAATACTATGGAATTATGCTATCACTATTCATGATTAAAATAAAGGTAACCATAAACCTTAGTAACTAATATTTTTTGTTTTATGAGGAAAATTACACAGAAACATATTGCAGTGACAGCCACCGAAATGAAAAATTCGGAGCTTAACTATTTAAAAAAAAAAACTGAAAGCTTAATCAAGAAATATTTATTGCTACGCACATAGGTAACTACCTCTTCTACCTAGAAAAAAATATTAGAACTGTATAGTAACGTTCTGCACTACCGATTTCATCCATGCCGCATAAATTTTGCTGTTGGGAAATTCACCCATTTAGTGATCAGCTAAATAAAAATCTATCAACTATGACGTAACTGAAAATACGTCATTTAGTGTGAACTAGACTATATTGAATAAAAATGGGGTTTTCACTTACGTCTGAATTTTGATTGCGACGGAATACCTTAGACATTAACTAATAGAGTTAAAAATTTATGTAAATTGGTGACAAAAAATGTATAAAACCTTGGGCAGTAAAAAAATCCAAAATAGTACGAATCCAAAAACTTTCAGTCAAAAAATGATTTAAAACTATCCTAATTATTATTATATATAAAGAAATAAAAAACAAATTATTTTGAATTAAATGTGATTTAATTATTCAGTAAAAAATACAGACGTATCTCCTAAGTAATTAATTTTTCAGAAAAACAAAGTTCTTATGAAGTGGCGTAACTGTTTTAAATATTTTTACCTAAATGTTTTTTAATTCTAATATAGCTTTATTTGAGCAGGCTGTGGACAATATAGTTGAGCACGAAACCGAAAAACGCTTGCCCTGAACAATTAACTCGATGTCAGTTAGGTCCTTTCGTAGGAAAAGCGACGATATGTCCTACAACTAACTAAACCACTGTGGGTAAGTATAAAGTAAATCAGGCACATATTAATAAATCGATATCACCTAAAAGCAGGTTCTCTAGAATCGGTCAATCTATGGCAAAAACGGTGACACAATGACCTACGAGATGCTTGAGATTCTGTTCTGAGCTGATAACGGTTTATTAATAATAATATAATATCGGTTTATAATAGGATAACGGTTTGGGTGGTTTAGGGAAGTCCTGTAGCCAGTAGTGGGTGTCCAATGTTGTCCAATGTTGTGCATGTGATGATGATGATGATTTTATCAACTCTTTTCATCGCTTTTTAACCCCCGACACAAACTGAACCGTTTTGAGGGCAGTTGGTGGATTTCAGAGACAAGAAAGTATCCATATTAGTTGTAAGCAAAGGTTGTTTAAATAATCAAAATAAGAAAAGCTTGAATCCCTACAAAGTTTTGTGTAAAGTTGAAAAAGCCAAGATATTGAGCAAAAACAATAATTACTTAAGTATTCGTTTTTCCGAATCCTTGAAAAGTTTTGTGAAAAGTTGAAAAAAAGCTGAGATATTGAGTAAAAACAATTAAGTAAATTATTAAATTCGTTTTTCCCTGGAATAGGAGTATGTATAGAGTAGGTATACTCAAGATGATATAGGTATTTACTATTTACGTCCACACTATCCCATACTAATATTTTAAATGCGAAAGTGATTCTACGCCATTAAATGCCATTTTATAAACCGATTATGACAAAACATATTGCAGACTTATGTTATACATTCCGGGAAAGGAGATAGGCTACTTTTTATTTCGCAAAATCAAAGAGTTTCCACGACATTTTTCAAAGACCTAAATCCACGCTGACGAAGTACCACCGAGTTTCTTGCTGGCTTTTCTTGGTAGAAATGACATTCTGAACCAGAGGTAGATTTAAGCGTCATTAAAAAGTATGTACTTGTAAAATTTATGAAAAAAATGTGTGTGTACAATTCACACACGGCTAAGTGAAATTTCAGAAAAGTAGCATACGAGAGAATGAGATAAATATAACTTGTATTCGATCTCATTCTCTCCGCTCTCGTAGGCTCAATTCTATTAAGAATATTATTAAAAATTCTAAAGAAGTTTCACTTCAAAAAGATTAATTTGAAGTCTAGTTTCCTTACAGTTAATCGTGAATCATACTAATATTACAAAAGCGAAAGTGTGTTTGTTAGTTTGTCCTTCAATCACGCCGCAACGGAGCAACGGATCGAAGTGATTTTTGGCATGGGTATAGTTGAGATTGGATCTGGAGAGTGACTTAGGCTACTTTTTTCCCGGAAAATGGACGAGTTCCCGCGGGAATCAAAAAAACTTCTACCACGCGGACGAAGTCGCGGGCGTCAGCTAGTTACGTATAATTCACACCTTGCCACCGACAGCCGTGCAGTAATTTGTAGCTTGTTACCGCTCGGTGTTTGTATTGACGAAACGTCAACCACAAATGTACACAAGCAAGCCTGTTGCTGGATGGCTGTTTTAAAAACGTGAATGGCATCGCGCAACCAGTTTAACGAAATACTACAAGGCTGTGGCGCAACCGAGGGGAACTGTTACCCAACACCAATTTATGTCGTCTTAACGAGACATTGACGCAAATCAGTAGGGCTAAGCATGCGCACTACGAGTAAAATTATGTCTACCCGTTATCTCTATTTGTCTACCGAAGCTAACAGGGTTACACATAATATGACTTATCTCGTTACGTCAAAATTAGAGATAAAAGTAATTATACATCCTACCTATATTTCTAAGTTTCTTTCAAGTCCGCGTGGATTAAGTTTTTTTGATTCCCGCGGGAACTCTTTAATTTTCCGGGATAAAAAGTAGCCTATAACTTCCCCGTGATACAAATTTATCGCTGTACCAAATTTCATCAAAATCGGTTGAACAGATGGGCCGTGAAATCGTAGCAGACAGACGGACGGACAGACAGACAGACACACTTTCGCATTTATAATATTTGTATGGATTTATTGTCGTCAACCGAAAGACGCGTTCCATTTCGAAGATATGGGTCGTCAGCATGGGAGTCATGTGGGAGTAGTTACAAAAATAGGCCTCTGGTAGCCATTTCCATACGCCTAGGATTTGCACCACCTAAATCCAGTGACTCCAAAGTAGTCGCAAGGATATCCTTGATGACGACATCAAAGGAGTAAGGTAGGTCGGTAGTAGTAAGTCATACTTAGTTATTTTCAATTGACTGAAAAAAATTACAAATTCCAAATTAGTACCTACCACGGAATAGTACAGCTGGTAGTACTTATACCTAGTAGTACGGTTAGTAGTAAAACCTACTTAACTAACTCGTTAGGGTTCCGTACCGAAATGGTAAAATGGAACCCTTATGGTGCGACTTTCTCCGTCTGTCTGTCTGTCCGTCCGTCACACTCGATTATTTCAGTAACTACCGAAGCTATCGACATGAAATTTGGAATAGTTGTGTATATTAGTGGCCCAAAGACACTGGAATTAAAAAAATTGGAAATTATTTTTGTTCTTATTTAATTTCAGATAACAAATTCAACTTTTTACTGCAAATGCTAAAAGATTAATAAGTACCTAAGTAGTGCAAATATTATCTTATAATCTCACGAGATAACTCTGCGAACGTAGTTGCGTACAAAATCAGCTTTCGCCTCGTGGGGTCAGTCGTACTATAACAGTGGGGTTAACGATGCATGTTAATGTAAATATAAATAACCCCAAGACCTTAGCGATAGCGTTTGGCGCCGCGGGTACAATCATGTAAGGATTGCCGATCAAATCGTAAAAGTTCGGCATCAAAGTAAAATAAACCATAACTTTATTGAATTAGAGCTCAATTTCGTGTATCCATTCTCATACGTTTAGGTATGTACGATACCCTAAACATATAAGAATGGATACACGAAATTGAGCTCTAATTCAATGCTACACGGCATCGTGCAAGAACGCTTAATCACTTGGCGGCAGGCACGTCTTTGCTGGTAGGGTGGTAACTAGCCACAGCTGAAGCCTCCCACCAGGCCAGACCAGGGAAAATTCAGAAATTATAAATTCCCAAATTGAACCTGCCGGGGATCGAACCCGGGACCTCTGCACGTTAAGACACTAGCGCTCAACACTGCGCCACGGAGGTCGTCAGCAGTCAGCACCCTTTTTTAAATACGATTGCCTGGAAAAAAGAGTAGGTACTATATTGTTTTCAGGGTTCATGTATGTATGCATGGATGTATGTATGTATGTATGTTCGTATATTCCACCATAACTTCTATACGCCTGAACCGATTTTGATAAATGATTCCCTTTGTAACCCTTTATTCTTTAAAAAAAAAATAGGAGAAACTGCTGACTTCTTTGCCTGTTCTTCTCAGTAGGTTTTTTTTTCCGATTCGTAGGTATTTTTTTTCCGGTGGTAGAGTCCCGACTTACCTATCATAAGACATAAGTTCTCAAGTAACCACCACCACCACTACAGCCCATTAACGTCCCACTGCTGGAACAAGCCTCCACTCTCATATGAGAGAGGAAATTGGGTAACATAAATTAGTTGTAACTTGCAAGGTCCTCACCTGGCAGTTTGACCACCATTGAAGGTGCGCTCGGTGTATTGGGATCCAATGTAAACTCCTGCACGCACCACAACACGGAAACTCACAGTACACTTTATAATTGCCGATAATATTTCCTCAAAACCACTTTCCTTCCCCGTAAACTCTTTACGGCCGGCTTTCGTGGAAGCGAAGAAATTAATTTGCAGAAATCGACGTCGCCGGCGACCGTGGCAGAAAACCTTTTCCGAGAACGTGTTCACATTCAATTTCACTGGGTTCGCGTATCACAGTTAAGGTTCTTACTCGTATACTCGTAGTATCGCGAGGAGAAAGTTCGGCGTTGTTAGCCGACGCGGCGTAGTCCCTGTGTCATGCGCGATAGTCGACTGCTGCCGTACAGCACTCGCGAAGAGATAGCGTTGGCGCGCTGCGAACTGGTAGGGTTGTCAGTTGTCACTTCCCACCTGTCTATACTGATATTATAAATGCGAAAGGATGGATGGATATTTGTAACTCAATCACGCCAGAACGGCTGAACGGATGTGGATGAAATTTGAGATTATTCTGTCTGAATTTGAGGTTAGTCTGGAATAACACATAGGCTACTTTTTATCCCGGAAAATTAAAGAGTTCCCTCGTGAACCAAAAAACCTAAATCGACGCAGATGAAGTCGTGGGTATCAGCTAGTTAATTTATAATGAAAGAACATCTACGATGGATGGATATAACAAGAGGGCTACTTATAGTCACTAAGTATAGGTACGCTCATTAAAGTATTTTTAGTGCTTGTAATCATACTCTCTTTATTCTGCACCAGTTTGTGTACTCGGATAATATCGTGAGGAGAATGTTCGGCATTGTTAGCCGACGCAGCGTTAAATCTAACAAAGCAGCAGCCCTCGCTCATACTGCCGCTAGCAACTCACTACAGATTAGGACACCGGTGCCCACACTCAGAACAATAACTATAGATAAAGTTAGTTTTTTCTTCAACTGTCAACCCTGGCGCTGTTACTGACTGCCGTATACGAGGTTGGTAATTAGTAACGCATTGGATTCACGTGTTCATTTTCTGACATAATTTTATATTCCCTCCAGTGGCAGCCCTGGTTGGTTGTGCCGGCTGGCGTGCAACTTACGTCGTGCGAGGTAAACACACGAGACACGCGCGCTGCCCGCACTTCCAAGAACCACCAACCTTGGCGCTTCTGAGAACCGACTCAAGGCATTGTCGTTAATTTATATTATGTACTATACAATTAAATAGATACTTTGCAGCTGGCATTGGTTACGAAATCCGAAATCCGTATCCGTACTATCTAAATGCAAAAGTGTAGATATATTTGTGTGTCGATTTGTCCTTCAATCGCTCCGTAACAGAAAATGGATATGATTTTCTGCATGGTAATTATTGTGAGAAATAGGAACTGCCAATACAAAATATTAAAATATTTATTGTTTGCACATTTTTTCGGTTATTATATCGCCTGTCGTCATTAAATTTTCTTTTAATTTAACTACAAAGATTATGAATTAATGGAATGGATGAAAGATGTTAAACACAGACCATACAACCAATTGACTGAGCATAGCGTGCCCCCTCACCAGCCAAACGTTAGCAGTATGACTGCTAACGCTACGTTTTGTGCCTATAGTCGCCCTCAGTCCGTATTCGACAGTGCTCGGGAATTGATCTAGTATAAAACGAAAATTAGGCCTCTCTGTAGCATTAAATGGCGTGGAAAGAGAAGCAATACCTCCAGCTATGTAAAGGATGGGATAACATTTCATAAGTAAGTGTAGTTTTGTAATAATAAATAAAAATAAAATACGCAAAGAAATAAAAATATTTACAAAAATGAAAAGGAACCCGTTGATGTCTTTCAGTATTTCTTTGTCTTTCACATGTAGTTCTACATATCTCCGTCTCTTCCACGCATAGCCCAGTGTAGCCCGTGCAACTATCGATAAATTATATCGATAGCCTTAGACCACTTGAATGCCAATAAATTAATTTATTGAGTAAAACTTATATTTCATTAAATTACGAACAATTCTGAAGTAGAAGAACAGGTTTCTTATTTATTTGATTAAAAGTTGTTGTTGAAAACTTAAGTTCTTTAGTACCTATAGAACTTCGGCAATTAAAAAAAATATATATAAGTATCAGATAATTATGCATAATCATACATATGATTGTATAGTGCTGTTTGAATACAATTATTTGTATTGATTTTCCAATAGGTACCTACTGGTAATTTTTATCGATACATTTTTGTCGCGCAGCGGGCAGCCCAAGTGCCGCGGTAACATATACTTTGTACTTTTAACTGTGTAAAGTTGACCTTGAGTCAGCCAATGAGAAATGCTATTATTACCTCGTCCCCCGCCTGAAAGTGGTGAGATGTGTTTCAAAGCGAAAATGTGGCTATTAGCTCTCAATAGGTTTACTACTCGGTGATGTTAAATGTGTTGAAGATTAGGTAAAATGTGGCTTAATCTGAAATAAGCAGACGTGTTACGTGACTATGGGACGGACGGACGTATCGTCCAATGAGAGTTCCTTTTTTCTCCTTAAGAGAGAGAAAAAACCCTTTGAAATTATTTTTAATAAAAACAGCATCGCCATTACGTAATCCTTTGGTAAAGGTTCGCTTGTTAGATAATCTGTGGCATTAATTTCCGTTATCAATCATAGAGCACCGCGCCTTCCGATCCGACGCCGCGCTGTCAAGGCGGGAAGTTCATTCACTCCAGCTATTTTGAACTGCGGTAACCCTTACCTCGTTAAGCGTGAAATGCACGACAATGAATAAATGAATTTTGGTTCTTTTAACAAAAGGCACTAGTCCTTAACAAACCTTAACTGCGTCGTTGATCTAGTAGTGAGCAAGTTCAACTGCGGCCGACAAGGTCCTGGGTTCAAATCCCGGGTAGTGCAGACAAAAAATTCTCAGGACTAGACCGGAGTTAGGAAGTTGGCGGTGTTTCACCCCCGTGCCTCGGAGAGCACGTACCTATAGCCGATTTCTCTCGGCGCGACCGGTCGTATTTTTTCCGTCCGCGTACCATCGGGCTATGAGAGTAAAGGAACAGAGAGTGTACCGGCTGAGTTCGTACTTTTATCCCGGAAAAGCAAAAACAAACAACCTTAATCCTCGCGGGCGAAGTCGCGCGTATCGTCTAGTTAAAATCCTTTCAGTATCAGAGACTTCAAAGGAAATTGTCTTGCATTTACCATTTTTATTGTTTTCTTGCTCTACAGTTCTACTGAAACTATGAAGCTCAGTTGTAAAAGAATATTTACATTTCCTTGAAAATACCTTCATTCAATTTACAAAAGTTTCATTTATACTAAGCTCACAACTGTGTAGTAATACAGTAGCAAAGTTTTGAATGAAACTTACCTATAAAGTGGCAGCAGCGCTCCAGACTCCAGTTTACTGAACAATGTTCTCTGTAACTAAAGAATCGTGTTCATCAAATAATTCACAAATAACTAAACAACGTAATTGGGGTGTTTCCTATCTCGAAAATAAATCTTTTTTGGGTGATTATTAAACAGAGGTACCTACTCCCAAAAGACTTGGGGACTACCCAATAAGACCTAATGAAAACACAAATTTGCAGTAAATCAATTTGGAAAATTGTAGTTCGTATTTTCTCGCTATCGAGGTGAAAAGTTGTATGTATCACACTTTTCTCTCTCTCTCTCTCTCTCACACACACACACACACACACACACACACACACACACACACACACACACACACACACACACACACACACACACACACACACACACACACACACACACACATCTTGTGCCCAGGATTCTAACTTAGAATCCTTCGCTCGGGATTAGAACTAGGCACATACAACAAAAACCGGCCAAGTGCGAGTCGGACTCGCGCACCGAGGGTTCCGTACAAACCTGTAGTAAGTTTTAAATTAAATGTTTTTTTTAAATATTTGAGTTGATTGAATGAAAGGTAAATTGCGGTTTACGATTTATGACGTATTAAAAAAAAACTACTTACTTGATCTCGTTCAAACCAATTTTCGGTGGTAGTTTGCATGGTAATGTACAACATATATTTTTTTTAGTTTTATCATTCTCTTATTTTAGAAGTTACGGGGGGGGGGGACACACATTTTACCACTTTGGAAGTGTCTCTCGCGCAAACTATTCAGTTTAGAATAAAATGATATTAGAAACCTCAATATCATTTTTGAAGACCTATCCATAGATACCCCACACCTATGGCTTAGATGAAAAAAAAATTTTTGAGTTTCAGTTCTAAGTATGGGGAACCCCAAAATTTATTGTTTTTTTTTCTATTTTTGTAAGAAAATCTTAATGCGGTTTACAGAATACATCTACTTACCAAGTTTCAACAGTATAGCTCTTATAGTTTCGGAAAAAAGTGGCTGTGACATACGGACGGACAGACAGACAGACAGACAGACATGACGAATCTATAAGGGTTCCGTTTTTGCCAAATTTGGCTACGGAACCCTAAAAAGTTCCGTCTAATTTAGAACTCATTGATTGAATTAGTAGGATATTCTATCCGTCTGCGTGAATGCCATAATATGTACTCAGATAAATTACCTTCTATTTAGTAGGTACGATAGATAATTTTTTGCTGTAATAGGCATGGTGCATGAGGACTACTAGGTAGGTACATAGAATAATATAATATCTCGGAAAAAAGTGGCTGTGACATACGGACGGACAGACAGACAGACAGACAGACAGACAGACAGACAGACAGACAGACAGACAGACAGACAGACAGACATGACGAATCTATAAGGGTTCCGTTTTTGCCAAATTTGGCTACGGAACCCTAAAAACGAACTTTGTTATCTTTTTGAACAAATAACTGTTGTATCTTGATCGCTTAGCTATCTTAGAAAAGTCTTTTGAGTTATTTGGTTATCCTTCATTTTAATAGGGCGGGGGGTTTTGTAACAGACACACTTTCGCATTTATATAATATTAGTATGATGACGTCTCTTCCATCTCGGGACCATGGGGCCCCAGACCTTTGGAAGGCGTACGAGGGGCCGAAACCAACTCGCAGAGGCCCGTTAGACAATTTTACTCTAAAGGAAATGTGACACCAACCGACGAATATCCCTATACGCACTATGCGAGTGCATCCAAGGACAATCCGCGGTTAGTGCAGGACTATTGCAGAACATGGAAGCAAATGATATGTATGGGTCTTCGGGTTTGGGTTGCTAAAATGGATTGGTGATCTGGGTCTATGGAAGTACTATGATGATGTATTAATAGTATGATGACGTTATTATTATACGAGTAGGTTTTACCAAATTGTTAGGCGAATTTTAATATAGCGCACAGGAATTCAAAAGTTTAAAATGAATCGGTTTGGGACACGTAAACAAAGTTAAAATTTTCGCTGAAGAATTCAGTTTATCTTTAGATTTCCACCGAGCTTCCAAGATGTTTCGAGCTGCCCACGTAACATCGAAACGTTAAAATGGATGTATTACTCATTGTTTTGTTCAACGGCCTTTAAATTTAGTTAACAACGGATTTTTTTTCTCCGTAAGTAGGTATATTTACTCAAAATAAACTTGCTGAAACATATTATACCTACTTGAGTGCATGGCTTGGTGACAAACAAACTCAAACTCAACTCAAATGATTTTTATTCAAATATACTTTTTACAAGTTCTTATGAATAGTCAAATGAATCTACCACTGGTTCTGAATGTCGTACCTACAGTAACAGGATAGTAGGTACAGGTATGTAACAGGATAGTAGTAGTATTTCGTTAAACTGTGATAGTAGGTAATGGAGTAGGATTGCCATCTCTAAAATCTGGCAACTAGGACGAGAAGCTTGTTAACCCCGGATTTTGGAGCTTAGAACCCGGACATGTCAACATAATATGTTTTTTTGAGTTACTTAGTACAATAAATCAAGTTTATTTTTCCGTCGGGCTGCCCGGCGGCGAGCGGTAACTTTAAAACTGTTTTAAACCCGGACTACAAAATATGAAACCCCGCCCGGACGTTCCCCGGTCGCCCTTTAAACTAGGGCAAATCCGGGGGAATCCGGACGGATGGCAGCCCTATACTGGAGTAAACTTCCATTCCTCAAGACTTCCATATTTTACTGACGAAACCCTAAAAAGGTACGCTTCTTTTGAAAGTCGATGAGTGCAATGACGATGAATGAATGAAGATACTTCATTAGCATTTTAGTACACAAAAAACACCAGCAACCACCAACTGTGCGTGTCAAGCCACGCGCAGTGTAAGGTTCTATAGAACGGACATAATAATATTATAATTTGGTCGACTATTACTCGTTAACTTGTAAAGGCTTCCTAGGGCTCTCTTCGCGTCGTATTCCTCATTACTGAGGGTCGTGAGTCGTGACCCCTTTCCATTAATCACATTACGGTAGGAGTTTTCTTGGGATAACAATACGGTGGGTTCCCACGTCTTTCCGTATACTTTAGGGCTAAGTACCTATTAAAATCTCATTTTTTAGGGTTCCGTACCCAAAGGGTAAAAACGGGACCCTATTACTAAGACTCCGCTGTCTGTCTGTCTGTCTGTCTGTCTATCTGTCTGTCTGTCTCCAGGCTGTATCTCATAGACCGTGATAGCTAGAAAGCTGAAATTTTCACAAATGATGTATTTCCGTTGCCGCTATAACAACAAATACTAAAAATTAAAAAAATATATATATATTAAGGGGGGTCCCCATACAATAAACGTGTTTTTTTCGTATTTTTTTGCTCAATATAAAAAACGGTAACAGGTAGACAGTTCAAATTTTCACAGAATATTAACTTGTATATTACCTTTCAAAATAAATAATTAAATATCAATAAAGTAAATATTAAAGGGGGGCTCCCATACAACAAACGTAATTTTTTGATATTAACAGTAAACCTCTACAAACAAAGTTAGTTTTGCGGTTCATTAACAAAGGTAAATTATACCTACTTCTTGAGTACGGAACCCTCGGTGCGCGAGTCCGACTCGCACTTGGCCGGTTTTTTATTATTCGAGTAAAAAAAACTATAAAAGTGATAACTTTAAAAGAATAAAGTCACGTTGGCTTTATTTATCTACCTGGAAGACTAAAAATATTTTATGCAAACTGAAAATTGACAATTAAAGAATTATATTTGTTCGAGGAATTGCTATAATATCGTGTGTACATCATTCCTAGTAAAACAATTGCAGGCATACCGGGAATCGTATTGTATTGTAATTTTCCAACAGATCACATAATAATTTAATCATAAACAAAATGATTCAGCTAGAAATGTGCCTATTTGCTGATTAACTCTGCCTCGTTGGTCTAGTTGTTAGCATGTTCGACTGCGGCCGACGAGGTCCTGGGTTCGAGTTATAATGTCGGATTTTTTTCTGATTAGAAATTCTCAGTAGGTACTAGCCCGGAGGAAGTTGGCGGTGTTACACCCCCGTGCCTCGGAGAGCACGTCGGTCCTGGTTATTATCACTAAAGTGATAATTGTCGTTCAAGCCCGCCAACCCGCATAGTAGCAGCGTGGTGGGTCCTAAGTCCTAACTCCTACTTCCCTCTCTGCTAAATGAGAGTGGCGGCCGGTGCCCGCTGGAGTGGATTGCTAATTAACTCGACGTATTTTATACATGAAACTTTATTTAAATGAAAACCGATTGAACATCCCTGTAGAAGTTTCTGAGATTAGCGTTGTACAGATAGAAAACGCAAAACAGTGTTTTACCCATAGACTTATTATATTACTAGCGTACATCAATGGTTTTACCTCTGAGATTAGCGTTGTACAGATAGAAAACGCAAAACACTGTTTTACCTATATTATCATCTGACTGCATCATCACTTACCATCAGGTGAGATCGCAGTCAAGGGCTAACTTGTAGTCGATAAAAAAACACAGATTTCGCAGTCCCCGCAAGAATCGGAGCATTGAAAATTAATACTTGATTAGTATTGAGCAAAATCTGCTGCTCTTTTCTACTTCATGAAGGGATGTGAGCAACTGCCACGTGTTTGATCGATTCGGTCGGTTATTAAATTTTTAATTATAATTATACAGTACGAATATGCAATGAAAACACTGGGTTTATTGTTTTTAAAGTGAAAGGGCCAGCAGTGGACCTTATGCAACATGGCGCTAAATTCCAACAGCCGTTAAGCAACAGCCGAACAACTCTCCACTTTATTATTGGAGCCATTATTGTCGAAATATGGCGTTGTACACATGTGTACGCCATCTGTCCCTGTGTACAGTCGAGAACAGAAGTGCTAACTGCAGTATTACAATTTGTATTAAACGTATTCACATAATTGGGTATTTGACAACTAGTCAAATCAGCAACTTTTTTTCAAGCGTCAATACGCGTGCTCAGTGTGGGATTTTGTATGAAACATTGAATAGCGATGTCGACAAAGTTCATCGCGCTTTTTTACTTTTTAATCGATATTTTAAAATAGTTATCAACATAAAACTAACAGGGGAATTTTGGAAGATCCTCTATTTAATAATCGCTAAAAATAATTTATTTGAATAGTTGTCAAATACCCAATTAGTCATAGATAGACACAATGCGAAGCCGGGAGCTGAAAAATATACTACTCTTACATTTAAATATTTATTCGTATGGTTTGAAGTTAACTCGTTACATTATTTCACTGACATCAAAGTTTTCCCAGAAATCATAAGGTTGAATGTTTAGACAACGTGCCCAATCATAACAACTATCGTAGACCGTAACTGAAAACAAAGTAAATTCTCCGAACGGAAGTACGTATCGTATTAAAAAAAACATCTCAATCCTTTAAATTTTATAAGTTTGCAATTATAGATGATGTTTTAAAAATCTCCTTTAGTTGCATTTGTGCCGGAAAATGGAAGGCTATTTCAGCCTACATATAAATATTAGTTCCCTGAACGTCTACCAATTTTAATGGCCATCTGCTTGTTTGAAGTCTGCATTGGAACATTTCATTTGGCATAAATGTCGCTTTTAAGGATGCGAGAAGAAGGCCATTCTTCGACCAACTACCATACATACATATTTGCCCACTCTCCTTTTGATTATTAAATCAAATTAGAATCAAATCTATAATTATACATAAAAACTAATATTATAAGTTCAAAAGTTTGGATGGATGAATGGATGGATGTTTGTTACTCAATCACGCCAGAACGGCTGAACGGACCTGGATGAAATTCAACACAGACATAGAATATAGTCTGGAATAACAAATATAGGCTACTTTTTATTCCCGCGAGAACCGAAAAACCTCAATCCACGCTGACAAAGTCGCGGGCATCATTGATAAAGCACGGAGGCCTAACATTGATATTTATGCTAGGCCTTTGTTCTTGTTCAGACACATCTCCAATATTTCAACGGAATTATACTTAACCCCGCAACTGTACCCACTCTGTGTATGAAGAAATACTTATTCGAGGAAGCGTGGCGCATGTCACACGCATCGCGCTTCGTGGAAGCTCGATTATCTCTTATTGATTGTTGCCCTCCCTTCTCCTGGAGAGATCGAGATCCATTGTTACTGCCTCCCAGAAATCTGCCGCTGTTCTATTGTGTGATAATCATTATAAATTTAAAAGAGATTCAATAATAAAATAAATGATTGCTTAAATAGTCATCATCATCATCACTACAGCCTATTAACGTCCCACTGTTGGGCACAGGCCTCCACTCTCATAGGAGAGCGGGAATTAGAGCTTAGACCCACCACGCTGCTCCAATGCGGGTTGGCGGGCTTTAACGATTATTATCATGTTAGTGATATAACCGGGACCGACGGCTTAACGTGCTCTCCGAGGCACGGGGGTGAAACACCGTCAACTTCCAACTCCGGGCTGGCACTGAGAATTTCTTAATTGAAAAACCCAATACCTAACTTTTAAGCCCGACCGGGAATCGAACCCATGACCTCGTGATCCGCAGTCGACTATGCTAACCAGCACTAGACCAACGAGGCAGTCAAATAAAAAAAGTCTTAAATAGTATAGAATTGTAAATATTGCAATTAATTATTTTTCGTATTAGCGGAAAGTGGCTGAATACGGAAGGCTGAGATCGGGTAAGGTGGCAGTCTGTGTTTTTTTTCGAGTTGCGTTTGTTATAGGTACCTAGGCCCTACTTACATTATGTGCGCGAGCGCTAGGTATCACCGTAAAGTTGGTAAGAGCCCTAGGGCTCGAAGACATCTGAGGGCAACACCAAACATCCAAGAGCGCCTCATGTGACGCTCGGACCTCGGTTTAGGACGACGTTGGGGCGGAAAGGAGGTTTTTTTTTTACTACAACAATAATGAGTATTACAAAACAATGATGAGGTCTAGGTTAGAGCGAGCTTGTTTAAAAGATACCTATTCAGAGTATTCACTCTTGCCTTGAAGGTACTTAAGTCATACGTGGCAGGGAATAAATGCACTGGAAAAGCATTTTACACCCTGGCGGTTCGTATCAGAAACGTAGAGCAGAACCGTTTCATTCAAGCAAACTGGACGTCAACTGCATGTTCCGCAATAGATGATATTAAAAGCCCTTTCATAAAACTTTTATTCGGTTATTCTTACGCACTCGATAAAGCTGATGGCTTTCTGACGTGCAATGGACGTCCGCTTCGCCGAATTGCGTTCAGTTATAATAAATTATCTTGGCCCCGTCCCGCTTCTAGCTCGGGGTAATGGATTAGACAGCTAATAGTATCTTTTCCTTGAATTCTGCAAGACTAGCCCACTTTTTGTTCGCGGCTAATGACATTTAAAGAAAGAATAGAGCCGCTTTTGGCAGCATTTTCACTCGAAAGCAACCATCATTGGCACCATTTATTTGTGATGTCTCATGTTTCATCAAACATAATATATAAGTACAAGTTTTTTACTACTTCATAGACAAAAGACAAAAGAAGTTAAGAATTTCTATAGTCTGCTTCTGGAGCATGTGATAATAGAAATTTGGGCAGAGACACGAAAGTATGGTCCATCTAATTCGGAAAATATAGATTATAGAATCTAAAAATAATAGTTTGTAGTTTTGTAAATCTAATTTACAAAACAAAACTTCATACTTGTTGAAAAGTTGTAGGTATAAACCGAATAATTAGTAAGCAAAAGCACGTTCATTGTTTCACCTGCCCTAGAAAATATTTAAAGACATGAAATCTAATTCATTGAACTTGACACTTTAAACGACATAAGAAGCCAAATGGTCCCAAATAGCGAAATTCTTAACTTATTATAACATCCTATCTGATATAGTATGTAGCGTGAATATATCTCTGTTTGGATACACTTTACTTTCGCGGTACTTACAAACTATTTTATTCTCGTTAGAATTTAGACGAGCGTTCATTTTAATGGCTTTGTTGGTTTTTTTATTTCGAAACATGAATGGAAAGTACCTTTTCTTGTATAAATCGTACCGTGTACGTAAGCAGGATATTTTAGTGTTAGTAATTTAGATTTTTATATGTAACTAGCTGATGCCCGCGACTTCGGCCGCGTGGTTTTTGTATTTTTTGATTCCTGCTGGAACTCCTAAATAAAAAGTAGCCAATGTCACTCTCTAAGTCCTCAACTATACCCCTCCCAAATCACGTCGATCCGTTGCTCCGTTGCGGCGTGATTGAAGGATAAACCAACAAATAATAATTATTAGTAATTAGTATGATAGTAAAAAATATCTACCTATGCGTACGTGTATAATACAAAATTTGTAGTTTTTGTTGATTTGCGCGAAGGAATTGATATCAACATTATTACAATAGGTGGCACGCAAAAACCATCACAGCTATGAGATAAGAGATTAGTAACGGCCGGTTTCTGAATTGAGAATTTCATGTAGAGTCTGTCTCAAAGACTACTTAAGGACTAATTAAGCAAATTTTTGTTTCTGAATGTTGGGCCAGTTTCTGAATTAAGCATTCAAGCAAAAACAGCAAGTTCCAACTCTCAAACCTTACCCAATATCAATTCAGAAACAAAAATTTGCTTAATTAGTCCTTAAGTAGTCTTTGAGACGGACTCAACATGAAATTCTCAATTCAGAAACCGGCCGATAGTCGACCAACTTAGAAAATGTCCGTATAAGCACAGGGTTATTATTCTGTGGCACGGGCAACTACGGAACTCTACACTGCGCATGGCCCTACACGCACTTGGCCGGTTTTTTAATAGAACCCTGTTGCTTATTTTACGACGAAATATAAAATGTAATGATCTTGACCGTGACCCAAATCACCTGGATGCCTTCCAACGCCAATTAAGGCCACACTACACGTGTCATCGTTCCGTGTTAATCCTCAAATACCTACCTGATCCGCGACTTCCTTGAATAGCCAGCTTCGGGGAAAAATCTAATTTTGTCACCATTGACGTAGGAATTGACTGTCTGGCATGATACATGCTAATAAAAGAATCTTCAGATTTGAAATAGATTTTCGTGAAGACTTTACGAGTGTACGAATCTCAGGCAACTTTTACAAGGTTTATTATAATGCATTTTTATATTCATCGTCACACAGTTTTGCTGTTAGTAGAGCGACATCGATCAATTTCTTTTTCACAGTTTTAACCACAATAGATTGGTGTCTAATTAATTACGACATAAATACAAATGAATGAACAATAAAACGTTACTAATTTAGTTGTTTCTCAGTACTATCCAATAATTTGTAACAAATACATAAGTAAGAACTAAAAAACTACCGTCAATATACTGTAGCACAAACAAAACCTTATTAGCGATTTTAAATTGGCCATACCTACTTGATAGATTTGTGTTTCTAGCAATGCAAACTGACCTCCATAGTGCAATTTGTTTGTTTCATTTCCAAGATTTGCTTCTATTCACCGTAAATGTTGTCTCCACGCTTCGCAGAAATGCCCTATTAAGTTTATTGTCTGGGGAGATGTCGTCGTTAAAGGGTAGAGCGGCTATTTGAAACAGTTTCAGCCACATACAAAGTAATATTGTTTAGAAGCAGGGGTTACTTTGCGGAATTCTATGACGATGAAAAAACTAGAAGTTTAATTCGCTATAATCCGCCACAGAAACCAATCAACCGCCACAGATTGTAAATTTACAATCGTGCATTGTAAAGGCAACATCACCTGAAGATGAGGGTATTTTTGAGGGTTTATGTGGTGTGGTTAATGTCGCAGGCATCAGGTTGGAGATACGCACTGTACTTACCACAAAGATTTTCCTTCTATGGTGGATTATAGCGCATTAAACTTCTAGTTTTTTCAAAGTAATATTGCCTTTTTTATTCCGCTACAAGTTAGCACTTGACTGCGATCTCACTGTGATAAGTGATGATGCAATCTAAGATTAAGATGGTAGCGGTCTAACCTGTCAGAGGTATGGCAGTTATGTTACACCCATACTCCTTAATTCCTTATCGGTTTCTTCACGGCATCGGCTGCCGGGGATCGTATCCGGGACCTTCCATTATAAGACCACAGTGCCATTTATAAGACACTGCGTCAAGTAGTTCGTCAAAAATCGCCTTTAAAATATGTTATTACATATTTAGTACTACTTACATACTCATTAGTAGAAAAGTTTGTTTCTGTCTTTTTATTGCCATAATAAATGTAAAACGTCGCTTTTCTCTGCGAGAAATTGATACGCAGTACAACGCACGCGCACGCAGTATAGTGAGGAAACAAAATGATATTTTAAAAAACTATTTAAAAAAATTGATATAAAATCTGTACTTATAAAGATTAATAAATTATTCTAGAGATCAACTCTGCTAAGTCTAACGTTAATTAAGTAACAATCGGACAATAGACAAATAAATAGCATAAAAGTTATAACTTTCTTCTCTAACGATAATTTACGCTTTGTCCTATCTATCACCAACGTAACATTGAGATGTCTCAGGACAACTCGCGACTAGCATACAAACAGATCTTTAATTAACACAAAAAACATAAAATTTATCTTATCTCTAATCTAGATGTGCGCTGAATGCAATATTCGCGCTTACAGTTCATAATGATGTTATAGATATATGTACTACAAGACCTTCAAGAAAACCTGGTTAATTATACCTAGAAAACCATATCCCCCTGATGTAAGTGCTAAAATCAACGACCTCAATAATTTACATAAACGGGCCCTGTCGAACAAAGAATGTGGACTTGTGTTTAACAACGCCATCTAGTCTGAAAAGCGGGAACTTGCTTGCAACATATGCGCCATCTTGAAAACGTATGACTCGGTCATAGATTAGTACAGATGCGCTTGTCGAAAATAATACTCTATAATAATGAGTGTACTCTCTGAGGTTAACGATAAATGTTAGTATGACGTTGTTATTTTTACCACTTTTTTGTTTGTTACCAGTTTCCTGGAAAACCATTGAACAGATTATTATGCGGTATTTTGCATTAGATATATATAGCTTGTGAGAAGGTTCTTAGATATATTTAAAGGTCAAAGTACACACAATGGGGCGCTGCAGTTCGTCGTGGGTTTTTTTAATTTAATTATTTGTTAATTGTTGATACTGAAGTTTTGTCGATAAATTGACAGAAATAAAGTCATTTTTAGAGTTGCGTACCAAAATGATAAGAAAACAACCCTTGTGGTGCGACATGACTGTCCGTCACACTTAGCATAATTCGGTAACTACTAATGCAAAAAACTTGAAATTTAAAATAATAACAGCTAAAACAGTTTAAAATAATCCTCGCCAAACCTTATTGCAAATGAAAGAATTCAAAAATAATTATTAGTACTATTATAATAAAAAGTGGTTGGAATGGGAGAGGTGAAAGAGTACTAATGGATCGAGTCACAGAAAAATACTTCATTTGAAATTATTTTATTTTATACATTTCTAAGTATGCTACTTGCCACCAAAAGAAATATTAAAAGTTATTTTGAGATAAATCACTTACACAGTGTGCATTTAAAAATACGATTAAGTAATAAACACTTGTAAGTAGGTAGCTGTACATAATAGGTAATAAACAACTCTTGTTCAACGAAATAATAAAATTCTGAATTTTGAATTAACTATTTATTTTTCATCAAATATCAATCAATCAAATCAAAAATAATAATATATAATATAAAAATATAAATATTATAAATGCGAAAGTTTGGATGGATGGATGTATGGATGTATGGATGTTTGTTACTCAATCACGCCCCAAAGGCTGAAAGGATTGGGCTGAAATTTGGCACAGAGATAGATTATAGTCTGGAATAGCACATAGGCTACTTTTTATCCCGGAAAATTAAGGAGTTCCCGCGGGAATCAAAAATCCTCAAACCACGCAGACGAAGTCGCGAGCATTCGCTAGTACAAATTAAAAATTATCAACTTTAATAAATAAAAACCCTGTATTTATTGAAGTTGGTTAAACATTAAACTCACGTCAATAACTAATTTTATAATATTAATACAATAGCATAATATTACGTCTCGGAAGGTATTAATGCCTACTGTCCGTTCTGCCCATCTATGCATTAACTAATCTTGGTTGCATTTTTTTTATCGTACTGGACTGGACTATTCTAGGGCTGGAACCCAAAGCCGTAAGGCCAGTTATTAAAAAAAAATATATCATACAGTTTGCCGCGGAAATTAAATGATTGCGAAATGGATAAAAATATTAAATAGGAAGATTAAATAACATTTTCTTGGAAATGTATAATTGTGAATTGAAACACTTACCTTAAAATAAAAATAATACAGTGCCAAACTAATAAGACTTTAGATGTTACCTTAATAACAAAATATCTACACGATGAGCGACCGTGATCGCGCTACGACGGGGACAAAGACAGGCTTATGACAGGTTATAGGAGCGCGCTCTCATAGTTGCTCACCCGCCATTTTTCTATGAAAGGGCCCATCTAGTACTTACATATATATCGATGGCTAAAATACAACCTGCTCACTTTTGCCCGCTCCAGCTCCTTATTTATACGTATCCACGGTCCTACGCCTTTAGGTTCCAAGTTTATGAGCTGCTAGCATTGGCTGCTCGAGCTAGACGATCCGTGGCTCGACCGCAAATCATTTGATTTTACGGGATAAAAAGTTGTCAGTCAATTTTCAGGACCTTACTTGGTTGGTTTGTCCTTAAGAACGAATCTACGTGAGTTTTGGCATGGATATACTCGTAGTTGAGGACCTGGAGATTGACATAACATAGGCTACTTTTTATCACTGAAAATTAAAGAGACCCGCAGGAATCAAAAAACCTTAATCCACGCGTACAAGTCGCGGGCATATCAGCTAGTTATCTATAGTCCTTACTTCTTTATATCTTTCTTATCTATAGGCCTCAAAATATCAAATTAAAAGCTCTGTATTTCCATTCACTAGCAGAAGCTAGACTAAAGAGTCCGTGCTCCGTTCACTTGAAGTCAAAAGCGAATTTTTGCTTGTATAACTGTGAGTCGGTTCACCGAAGCACATTCGAGTGTTGTAATTAGTAATTACCGGCACAGACGAGCCGCTCTTTACCGCGAACGCTCATAATTACCGCCCGTACTCAGAAGTATGATGTACTGTACGTATCGCAAAAACGACGTGCAACATTTTACAACATGTTTTATACCTGCTAATTTCCTTTTATGTTTCGCGAATACGAGCCAATTAACTATGAATCGTAATTGTTTTTGCGTTTTACAATCTTATCGTTATGTAACTTTTTAGATAATTATGTTTTTTCATGATTTATCATTTAAATCCTTCCACTGAGATCCGACTATTACAACCATAACACAACCTTTGATAATTTTTTTTCCATAGTCAAGTCAAGTCAAATCAAATAACGTTTATTCAATTTAGGTAGGTATACTACACTTATTGACGTCGAGTTTTTTATAATATATAATGGTGATAATCAGTAACGGTATCTTAAAACTAAAGGTACGAGGGTTCCAAACGCGCCCTGGTCTGAGAAGAGCCCACAACAAACTCAGCCGGGTTGTTTTTAGGGTTCCGTACCCAAAGGGTAAAAACGGGACCCTATTACTAAGACTCCGCTGTCTGTCTGTCTGTCTGTCTGTCTGTCTCCAGGCTGTATCTCATAGACCGTGATAGCTAGAAAGCTGAAATTTTCACAAATGATGTATTTCCGTTGCCGCTATAACAACAAATACTAAAAATTAAAAAAATATATATATTAAGGGGGGTCCCCATACAATAAACGTGTTTTTTTCGTATTTTTTTGCTCAATATTAAAAACGGTAACAGGTAGACGGTTCAAATTTTCACAGAATATTAACTTGTATATTACCTTTCAAAATAAATAATTAAATATCAATAAAGTAAATATTAAAGGGGGGCTCCCATACAACAAACGTAATTTTTTGATATTAACAGTAAACCTCTACAAACAAAGTTAGTTTTGCGGTTCATTAACAAAGGTAATTATACCTACTTCTTGAGTACGGAACCCTCGGTGCGCGAGTCCGACTCGCACTTGGCCGGTTTTATTTCATTATCACCATTTCACAAATCATCTTAACTAAGGAACTATCAGAGCCAATAGATCAAATCATTGCCAAGCTTCCTTGTCATTTAAGTAATCCCTTACATGGTAATAAGATTTTTTAATGAGTTTACGTTTTACATTAACTTTGAACTTATTCAGAGACATTTTCAACATGTCTTCTGGGAGCTTATTATAGAAGCGGACACTGTTTCCAACAAATGAATTGCTAGTTTTACTAAGCCTAGAAGTAGGCATTACAAGTTTATTTTTATTTCTAGTATTGACATTATGACAATCACTTTTCTTCTTGAATTTATCAATGTGCTTATGCACGTATACTAAATTTTCAAATAGGTACATATATATTGGTTGTGCACTGTCATTATATTGATTTCTTTAAATTTATCTCTTAGTGACTCTCTTGGTCCCATATTATATATGGCTCGAACAGCCCTCTTCTGTAGCACAAAAACAGAATTAATATCAGCAGCATTACCCCATAATAGTATACAATATGACATAATGCTGTGAAAGTAACCAAAATAAACTAATCTCGCCGTTTCTATATCTGTCAACTGACGAATCTTTTTAACCGCGTATGCAGCAGAACTAAGCCTGTTCGATAAGACATTTATGTGATTGCCCCATTGGAGTTTAGCATCTAACGTTATTCCAAGAAAAACAGCGGTATCCACTAAATCTAGGTAATTCCTCATGATCAAGTTGTACAGTGGTTTTTACCTGGGTCATAATATGAAAATATTTGCTGTTTATTTGGAAACTATAAATTCAAAATAACCACGACAAATTTCAATATTAGCTCCTATACTGTGACATACCTAGAGACCTAGAGGCTAGACAGCTAGACGAACTGGGTTCCTTATTTATTTTACTGCTACACGATAACTGACCGCTTTCAAGCATGCTGTCATTGATAAAATAATATGCAGCATCGATTTTTTATAGTAACCTATCATTACCCACACACTCAGCCACTTTTAGCTATCGACACGAGATAATTTAGTTAATTCACTTATAATCACTCTACATACGAGTATAACAATTATGAATGTGACCGTGGACATGCGGCGGGCAGGCTACGGGGAACGTGGTGAAACGATTTCACAGAATTCTTGTAATGATACGGCGTTTTAATGAAATTGTGGTCAAGAATTATTTTCTATCATTAGAAAATATAGATACAGCAATAGCAGGAAAATTACATACCTACCTATGTTATGTATCACAATTCACAACCTATTTTGTATTGGATAGAAGTAGTACTTTGCGGAAGTCCATGATATTGAAGGAACTAGAAATTTAATTCGCTACCTAGGTAGGTAGGTATAATCAGTAGGTAAATCAATGTGGTACAGTGTGTGCCTATATTATGAATGCGAAAGTGTGTTTTTGTTAGTTTGTTGAATCACGTCGCAGGGGATCAACAGCATATTATTATGATTATGATACCTACATAGATGTTTATCCTGGAAAATCAAGATTTTTAAACCTAAATCCACGTGGCCGAAGTCGCGGGCATTATCTGTTAATAGGATAAGGATGACAGTCGCTAATTCATTTTTACCAGACAACTGAAAGACCTTTTTATTTATCCACTATGCAGTCTGCAGTCTAAGATGGCAGCTGTTCACCTGTTAGGGGTAGGTAGGTATGGCAGTGATATTACACCCATTTTTAGCCCTAATAGTGTTCTAGTTTCTACACGGCATCTCGGCTTATCAAATCACTTGGTGGTGTCTTTGCCAGTAGTGTGGTAGCTACCCGCGGCCGAAGACTCCCACCAGACAAAAAAGAGATTAGAAAGTTTATTTTTAGTGTACTGTGTTTATGTTTTAATGAACTTAGGGCAGGTAAGTAAATAAAGCAGTCAAGGTCAAACCAATAACATAAAATTGTATCCATAATATGTTAGCTTGGTATAACATTATCTGAGAAGATGGAAATTGACAGCAATTAGACCTTCCGAGGATGATGACGTGCAATATTTCAATGGCCGCCAATAAATACAGAATAAATTGCTGTACCAATGCCGGTAACTCTCCATCAAAGATATTCAAATTAGGGGGCGTCCATAAATTACGTGAGGTGTTTTTTTTAATTTTCTGCCCCTCCCTCCCCCCCTGGTGAGATGTCGTGAGATTTTATTCAACCCCCTCCCCCATCTCCCAATCTCACGTGAGATTTTTCAAAATGTGAGTTTCTTACGTAAACGTGTTGGATTGTTATTGTAAAAAGAAAAAAACAAATTTGCTTCGTGCTTTTATTTACGACTAGTTATGACTAGTAATCAATGTTGCTGAGAGTTTAATTATAAGTGTAATAAAAATTTAACAATAGAATACTTAAATCGTAACTACTTAGATTAAAAAAGAGTATCTACTCTAATTCAGTCCATGGAGAATCATGCACGGTCTCAAGAGAGACTATTGGAACCAACATGTCCATATGATTTTCAGTAAAATCAATTGGTATAAAACAAATATGGTGGTTTGACAGTAAGTAAATGTATAACGTCGAAGTATGAATGAAATTATTTTCTATTGAACGAATTAGTGAATGATCTTTATCGTATTACGATTACGCTTAAGATTAAATCTTATGCATGTACAATCTGGATTAAATGGACCAAAATAGTATAATATTTTTTTTGTTTCAATCAGAAAAAAAATTGCGTGATATTTGCCGAGACCCCCCCTCTCTCCAACGTAAGATTAGATGAGATTTGACTCGACCCCCTCCCCCCCTTAAACACCTCACGTAATTTATGGACGCCCCCTTACTAACGTATATTAGTGACAGAAAGACCAAAGGGCAAAGGCACAGTGAAAGAAATACGAGCGTCAAATCTTCACTGTGTTGGAGAAAAGATGAAAATGTCATTGATGTTGTGTTTGAATGTTGTTGTCATAGAGTTATGTTGTTGTGCTATGCAATGTCCTGTAAGCTGTCAGAGGAGGACTTTGGCTACGTCAGTATGTTTTTCTTTTTTAATTATAATAATTCGTCAAATGTTTACGGGAGGACTGATAAAGGCGGTATTTACTGGTTCTTTGTTTTTATAAATATTATTATACTAATTAAATTAAATTGGCAAAACATACGAACATAGACAGATATGGATTTAATGGTGCAAAAACATTTATATTTTTCGTATAGCTATTCACGGAGAAATACGGAGAAAAACAGAAGATAACAGTATACATTTGTATGAACAAACGACCGCCCGCGTTTCCTCTTAAGATTGTCATATTTCCTAGATGTAATAAGTACTATGAGATCACGATGAGGTAGGCAGTAGATACCTAATACTTATGAAAATGCCTTCAATAGCCCACTCTATTCATGAGTCAAATCTCTATGTCAGGGACCAATCAAATGACTCTTCCACGAAACATGATATCTATCTGATATTTCTAAATACGCCAAATGCAATTTTAAGGAATCGATGATAAACGATTGTTCTTGTATTGCCATGCCTGTGTCATTTTGTTGACGTAACTTTTCTTACAACTTCATTCGCTTTGGCATTGAAGATGATGCATAAAGGAAATAGAGGCTCAAGTTAGAATAACTGTCGGCCGGTTTCTGAATTGTGAATTTCATGTTGAATCTGCCTCAAAGACTACTTAAGGACTAACTAAGCAAGTTTTTGTTTCTGAATTGATATTGGGCCGGTTTCTGAATTAAGCAAAAAAAGCAAGTTCTAACTCTCAAACCTTACACAATATCAATTCAGAAACAAAAATTTGCTTAATTAGTCCTTAAGTAGTCTTTGAGACAGACTCAACATGAAATTCTCAATTCAGAAATCGGTCGTTAGCCTGGATTGATTAGTATATCTACGTCTAGATGTATGTCTCTTGTAATCTCATCTCATCTCATCTCATCTACATATATATAAAACTCAAAGTTCTGACTGACTGTCTGACTTATATATCAACGCACAGCCTAAACCGCTAGGGTTAGAGACTTGAAATTTTGACAGTAGCTTCCTTTTGTGACGGAGGCGCTCAGTGAGGAAGGATTTTTCAAAATTCCACCCCTAAGGGGGTGAAATAGGGGTTGAAAGTTTGTATGAAAGTCCGTCATTTCTCAAGTTATATCCATGAAACTTGGTATATTATGAGCTATTGGTAAAAAATAAAGAAATATGTGTTTCACAGTTTCTGAAATTTCTACCCCCGAAGGGGTGAAATAAAATAGGGGAAGACAGTTAATATGAAAGTCCTTCATTTCTCAAGATATTTCTCAAGTTGTCTGTTGTATAAACGTAACTTGGTGTTTTGTCTTTAGGTAATAAATAAAGAAGTGTGTGGCACAGTTTTTCAAAATTCCACCCCGAAAGGGGTAAAATAGAGGTTGATAGTTTGCATGAAAGTCCTTCATTTCTCAAGTTATAGCCATGAAACTTAGCATTTGGGCTTTCAGTTAGATATGCAGATATGTTTCACCATTTTTGAAAATTCGACCCCCAAAGGGGTGAAATAGGGGATGATTGTCCTATCCTTCATTTATCAAGATATTCTTCAAGTTATAACAACCAAACTTGGTATTTTGGCTTTCGGTATAATATATAGTACGTGTGTAACAGTTTTTCAAAATTCTACCCCACGAACGGGTAAAATAGGGGTACTAGTAAGTTGGTGTAAAAGGCCGGCGTTATTCAAGTTAAAGCCATGAAACTTGATATTTGGGCTGCAATGTTTTTTTCATGGTTTCTTTTTATCCCGGAAAATTAAGGAATGCCTATGGGAATTAAAAAACTTATGCCACGCGAACGAAGTTGCGGTTGTTCGCTAGTATATATATATATAAAATCGTTATCTAATCAACGCACAGCCTAAACCGCTGGGGTTAGAAACTTGAAATTTTGACAATAAGTTCCTTTTGAGACGTAGACGCTCATTAAGGAAGGAATTATCAAAATTCCACCCCTAAGGGGGTGAAATAAGGGGTGAAAGTTTGTATGAAAGTCCGTCATTTCTCAAGTTATATCCATGAACCTTGGTATACGAGCTACTGGTTGAAAATGAAGAAATACGTATTTCACGGTTTTAAAAATTCTACTCCCGAAGAGGTGAAATAGGAGATGAGAGTTTGCATGAAAGCCCTTCATTTCTCAAAATATTCTCAAGTTATATAAACGAAACTTGGTATTTAGTATACTCCTCATGTAATGTTAGTAGTAGCGAACGCATAATAACAGACAGAGATCGACATATACACAAAGTAGCTCAAGTACAAGCTCTAAAAGAACTACTTCAAGAAGGCCATAAAAGGAAAACAAGTTTCGCTCAGATACAAGAACCTTACGTCGGTTCAATTGGAGAAATAGCTACAACCAACGGATGCAGACTCATCCAGTGCACCCAAAACAGAGCAAAACCTGTAAAAGCGGCAATAGTAGTTTTCGACGGTCAGCTAGAAATCTTGGAATGCCCAGAATTTACCACTGAAAATGTGGCCGTAATGATACTGAAATCCGAGACATTGAAGATCGGAGTAGTATCTGTTTATTTTGAAGACAGCTTACCAATCGAACCCTACTTGACACACGTAAAAGCAATTAAAGATAAATTAGCCGACTGCAAATTATTATTAGGAGGTGATGTGAATGCTTGGAGTCCTTGGTGGGGGAGTAAAACCGAAAACCACCGAGGACAAGCAATGATGGGTATAATTGATGAAATGAACATGCATGTACTAAACGAAGGGACGACTCCAACCTTTTATACTATAAGAAACAACATTGAATACAAAAGTAATGTCGATATCACAGTTTGTAGTCAGGAGATAATAAATAAAATAGAAGACTGGAAGGTAGATATTGGGGTAACCAGCGCAGATCATAATGCAATTACATTCTCGTTAAACCTTAACAAACCAATAGTAAAAAGACCAATTAAAACAACACGCAATATAATACAAAAAAAAGCAAAGTGGCAGTTATTTAGGCTAGAATTAAAACAAAAACTAACTAGTAAAATATAACAATGGAAGAAATAGAAAAATCAGATACAAAAGAAAAAATAGAAAACCTAGTTTTAAACTACACTGAATGCATAACAGATACATGTCAAAAACTATACCTAGGAAAAATAATAAAACAAAATATAACTTACCCTGGTGGACAGATGAGCAGGAAAACCTGAAAAAAGATCTAATAACTCAAAAAAGGAGGATCTCCTGCGCAGCACCACGTCGAAGACCCTACGTTATAGATGAATATCTGCAAGCAAAAGAGAAATACGAACTAAGAGCGTCCGAAGCACAAATTAGTAGTTGGAAACAGTTCTGTGGAGCACAAGATCGAGTAAGTCTATGGGACGGAATATATAGGGTAATACGGAAGACTACTAGGAATAATGAAGATCAACCGCTAGTCAAAGAAGGAAGACAGCTAAGTCCAGAAGAATCAGTTGAATTACTAGCGAATACATTTTTTCCTATAGATACTATAACAAATGATGAGCCAGAACATATAGAAATAAGAATGACAGCTGAAAAAATTGAAGAGTATATGCAAAATGATAAACAAGATCCTCCTTTCACAATTGATGAACTCAAACACGTTACTAGTAGTTTTAATGTGAAAAAAGCTCCAGGTTATGATGGTCTCACCGCGGACATTTGCGCAGAAGCAATTAAAACCGACGAAGAGATCTTCTTAGGAATTATAAACAGGTGCCTCGAATTATCATACTTCCCAATATTATGGAAAGAAGCGACGGTAATAGTCCTCAGGAAACCAGGAAAGACCGATTACAACCAGGTGAAATCGTATAGACCAATTGGACTGTTACCAATCCTTGGTAAAATATTGGAGAAGTTGATAGTGAGAAGACTTCGATGGCACTTGTTGCCGAAGACTAGTCCTAGGCAATATGGCTTTGTCCCACAACGCAGCACAGAAGACTCCCTGTATGATCTTATACAACACGTGCGCAACAATCTGGACACTAAACTGATTAGTGTTGTTGTATCATTGGACATAGAGGGAGCCTTCGATAGCGCATGGTGGCCCGCAATAAAGAATAGGTTAATTCAAAAACAGTGCCCTCAGAACCTTCGGAAGATCTGTAACAGTTACCTTCAGAATCGTAAAGTATGCGTTCGCTACGCCGACAGAGAACATACGATGGAAACATCGAAGGGCTGTGTGCAAGGGTCCGTTGGAGGACCTACTTTTTGGAATTTATTACTCGATCCCTTGTTGGACGAGATAGAAAGAAATGGCGTATATTGCCAGGCTTTTGCAGACGATATCGTCCTGGTCTTCTCCGGACATACAGTTTCCAATATAGAAGAACAAGCGGAGCGGACACTCGCCCAGGTGTATGCGTGGGGTAAATTAAATAAGCTAAATTTTGCACCACACAAGACCTGTGGTATGATAATGACCAGAAAACTGAAATATGATACTCCACGCATACGAATGGGTGATGCTATAATTGAATTAAAAAATGAAATTAAAATTCTAGGATTAATAATAGATAAAAAAACTGACATTTAAAAGTCACGTAAAATATATATGTACAAAAGCTCTCAATATTTACAAACCCTTAGCGCGATCTGCTAAAATTAGCTGGGGACTGGGCCCGGAGATTATCAGGACGATATACGTGGCGGTTATAGAACCGATTATTCTCTACGCGGCCAGTGTATGGGCACCAGCGGCGAAGAAAGTATACATAAAAAATCAGCTTAACTCAGTGCAAAGAAGCTTTGCATTAAAAATATGCAAAGCGTATAGGACCGTATCACTGACCGCAGCTTTGCTATTGGCAAAGCTAATACCACTGGATTTACGCATACATGAAATGGCATCTTTATATCAAGCCAAGCGAGGAAAGCCTTTACAAGCAGTAGATAATAGGACAGCAGAGAGAAGAATTAGTTTTCTAAAAGCACCACATCCAGCAAATGAAATAATACACAATTTTAAACAATTGGAAGATATGAGCGCTGAAACAATTCAAATGAACGACTTGACTGGACTAAGGATATTCACCGATGGTAGTAAGATTGATGGCAAAGTAGGAGCAGCTCTGTCATGCTGGAAAGACAGGGATGAAATTATGAAAAAAAAGTTTCATCTCGAGTCTTATTGCAGCGTATTTCAAGCCGAATTATATGCCCTCTACCACGCCACAGATGTAGCTATAAAATCTACAGAAAAAACGGTGAATATCCTTAGCGACTCAAGATCCGCCTTAGAACTGATCCGAAACCCCTCCACCTATCACCCCCTAGGTTTTATGGTAAGAGAGAATCTTAGAGAGGCCAAAAACCAACTCAAAGAGGTGCGCCTATTCTGGGTAAAAGCGCACGTTGGAGTTGAGGGAAACGAAAGAGCCGACTATCTGGCGAAAGAGGCAGCAAGGGAAAATTCAACGGCAGATTACGACGGATGCCCAATTTCCCATATTAAGCGGTCAATAAGAAGAGCATCGACTCAGTTGTGGAACCAAAGGTACATGGAAAGCACAAACGCAGCTTTGACAAAGTTTTTCTTTCCGGATATAATCAGCGCTTATCAGATACTGAACAAAATTAAACTTACACCAAACCTTGTTCAGACATTAACAGGACACGGTGGTTTTAGTCAGTATCTACACCGATTCAAGTGTAAAGATACCTGTGACTGTGATGAAGAGGCAGAGGAATCGGTTTTACATATCCTGATTGAATGTCCTAAATTTGGTACAAAACGAATGGAGCTGGAACAGTTTATAGACATTAAAATAAATAGAGAAACCATACCCGCCATTGTAGCCAACAAGCTAGCAAGAAAGTTCTTAGAATTTTGCGAAGAAGTAACAAAAGCAGTAAGACTAAGAAATAACACTAGGTAGATAATACTCAAATGTGTAATTCATACCTAGTCTCCTAGATGAGTATTAGATAGTAAACGTAATAATAGTAAATAAGAAAATAAAACAATAAATGTATAAATTTAAAGTAATTATCAATAGAAGTAAGAAATATGTATACTTATACTATATGAGATAATAATATATACTTATACATACATGTATAAAATAGTTGTTATAGATAATAATGAAAAATGAAATGCTAAAAAGAAAAAACATAGCAGCTCATTCTCGTCCAACAGAGCAAGGCAAAAAACAAAACAAAAAAAAAAACAAAAAAAAAAACCATGTCAGCTATCAAAGGTCTCCGATCATCATGTCGGAGGATACATAGAGGACACAATTTATAAAAAAAAAAAAAAACAAAACTTGGTATTTTGGCTTTCGTTAAAAAAATAAAGAATTACGTGTCACAGTTTTTCAGAATTCAACCCCTAAAACGGTAAAATAGGGGTTGAAAATTTGTATGAAAGGTATAGCCATGAAATTTGGTATATGAGCAGCGAGTTGGAAAGTAAGAAATACTTATTTCACAGTTTTTGAAAATTCGACCCCCAAAGGGGTGAAATAGGGGATGTTTGTTGGTATGAAAGGCCTTCATTTCACAAGATATTTTACAAGTTATATCAGCGAAACTTGGTATACTTATTGGCTTTCGGTAAAAAATAAAGAAGTATGTGTGTCACATATTTTCAAAATTCCACCCCCGAAGGGGTAAAATAGGGGTTGGAAGTTTTTATGAAAGTCCTTTATTTTCTTAATTAAGTTATAGCTAAGAAACTTGGTATGTGAGCTACCGGGTAAAAATAAAGAAAATACGTGTTTCTCAGTTTTTTGAAATTCCACCCCCGAAGGGGTAAAATAAGGGTTGGAAGTTTGTATGAAAGTCCTTAATTTCTCAAGTTATAGCCATACAACTTGGTATGTGAGCTACCGGTTAAAAATAAAGAAATATGTGTTTCACCGTTTTTGAAAATTCTACCCCCAAAGGGTTGAAATAGAGAGTTGGTCCTTCAATCACGCCGCAACAGAGCAACGGGTATTTGGCACGGGTAGTTGAGGACCTGGAGAGTGGTATAGGCTACTTTTTATTCCGGGAAACTAAGGAGTGCCTGAGGGAAAACAAACTTGTACCACGCGAACGAAGTCGCGAGCATCCGATGATCCGCTAGTGTAGTATATAAACAGAAAACCTGGCGCAAATAGGTATTGAGCAAAAACGACCAATTCCGAATTTTCACTGCAGCACAAACTGATAACATTTTCAAGGAAACTCCACGCACAATCGCTAACAATGTGATATTTATCGCGTTCCTTGAAATAAAGATTAATATTCTCAGAAGGAGTGCGCTGTGCGATTAATATGTAAAATAAATTAATTTTGCCTCGGTATCGAGCTGGGCTTATCACGTGTATGACACAATATAATGTTACCTATTGCGACGAAATTGTAGGTCATTGACCTAGTTATGTAGTGCCATAGAGGTAATATAGTAGCTACTATATTACCTCTATGTGTAGTGCATAGTAATATGTAACGTGAGAATAGTGTACGTGTAATATTATAATCGATAATAATAATAACATTAACTAACCGTAATAAGATTTAATCATTGCAAATGTAACGTAACCCTATAATGAAATACGAATATTATAGCTAATAGCTTTGTGAGAATAATTTACGACCATATTGCACCCTTTAGTAGGTAATATGACTTTCTGGTAGGCATGTACCAGGTATGAGTTGTATTTAGTATAAATACATCATGTACTTATATATTAATTAACCTGTTAGCTGATGTTGGTTAATACGGGCTAAGATACCCGATCTTCTAGGGGGGGACCGGGTTATGTGGTATCACTCATCACATCACTACAGCCTATTAACGTCCCACTGCTGGGCACAGGCCTCCACTCTCGTAGGAGAGCGGGAATTAGAGCTTAGACCCACCATGCTGCTCCAATGCGGGTTGGCGGGCTTTAACGACTATTATCATGTTAGTGATAATAACCGGGACCGACGGCTTAACGTGCTCTCCGAGGCACGGGGGTGAATCACCGCCAACTTCCAACTCCGGGCTGGCACTGAGAATTTCTTAATTGAAAAACTCAATACCTAACTTTTATGCCCGACCGGGAATCGAACCCAAGACCTCGTGATCCGCAGTCGACTATGCTAACCACTAGACCAACGAGGCAGTGGTATGTGGTATTGTACCCACTAAAACCTCCTCGGTGACCATCCTCAACGCATGGTGAAAGGCTCCGGGAACTCTTAAGAACTTGGGCCGGAGCCTTCCTTGCGCGTCGCCCATGCTGGGCTCGTTCCTGGGCCAACTAACCCGACCTCATGTTCTTTCCAACAGCTGGAGCCACGGCCAGCTGCCGTCGTCCAGGGGTCTCATGGTATTAGGAGGAGCGGAAAGAGCTCTTTATGAGCTATTTAAACGGGCCTAGGAGCATTTAATGATTTTGCCATTGTGCTATAATAAGTGCGAATCTAATCTACGTGTTCGCATTTTCAATTCTTTGAAAATTTCCGGTTCTAACTTTATTTAAATGCCCAATTCTACGAAGAGTGGTCCGCCCCTATAGTATTGAGAAGGAATATTATCCTTGAGGAAAACTTTCAATACACTCGACACCATTTCTGGGAACCGGGCATCAATCATATCTCTTGTGAAACGTTTCGATTTATATTTGGACGAATAACGAGTCAAAAATTATTTATTGCTTGCCTTGTAGATTTTATTATTATCTACAAGGAAGAACAAAGTTTATTTCGTGTTTTTCTCTTTTTAAATGCGTTGCGTTATTTAAAACATTTTTTCTGGAACATGTATAGGTACCTATATATGTCACCGTAAGATTGTAAAAACCGTAAGATTGTAATCTAACGCTTTTTTTTCGATAGATTGTAAACAGTCGAAAGATTGTGAACCGTTCAATGTTTTAAGTGTCAATTTTTGAAATATTTATTGTATTTAAGTTTTCTTGTTTCATTCTTGTAGGTTAGGTTAGGGTTTGACATAAATAATAATAGGTTCTATCGGGTTAAAAAACCTAACAGATTACAATCTACCGAAAAATAATCCGTTATATTGTTTACAATTTCGCGAGTTAGATTATATAATCTAACGGTTTTTACAATCTTACAGTGACATATACATACTGATACTGCTAGTCTAGAGCCTACACTTATGTGGTTTAAGATATTTATTGTCTCAGAAAGAATTTTACAATTCACTTATTTGAGACTTACGCTTACCTACAGGCTAACATTACTTAAACACAAGATTTCGCATGTTGAGCGCACAGGATTAAGTTTACTATAGGTAATTATTAATACTATAATATCCTCATGGTGACTAAATTTTTTTTATCAGCAAATATTCTACAGAAATTCCTAATTTTAATTATTATATTTGGCCAAGTTGGCGTAGAAACTCGTTAGGCGAAATCCGAAGTTTGGGCTTTGGACCAAGTGCTTTGGCCATTTCTCAAGATTGTGCAGGCCAATCGCGATGTGCGGGCATTTCGGCTTTGGACTATAACATAAAAACTCAACTTTAGATAGTATATTTTATATTCAGAATTCAGATATTAATTATTTAGTTCCCGTGCCCATATCTGAACACTCGTCGTCAATCTGAACACTTAAATTGCTTAAATTATAAAAATATAGATAGATACAAACCTTCGCGGCAAGGAATTGTCATTTTTAGGGTTCCGTAGCCAAATTTGGCAAAAACGGAACCCTTATAGATTCGTCATGTCTGTCTGTCTGTCTGTCTGTCCGTCCGTATGTCACAGCCACTTTTTTCCGAAACTATAAGAACTATACTGTTGAAACTTGGTAAGTAGATGTATTCTGTGAACCGCATTAAGATTTTGTTACAAAAATAGAAAAAATAATTTAATAATAAATAATAGAATAAATTTTGGGGGTTCCCCATACTTAGAACTGAAACACAAAAATTTTTTTTTCATCTAACCCATACGTGTGGGGGGTATCTATGGATAGGTCTTCAAAAATGATATTGAGGTTTGTAATATCATTTTTTTCTAAACTGAATAGTTTGCGCGAGAGACACTTCCAAAGTGGTAAAATGTGTGTCCCTCCCCCCTGCAACTTCTAAAATAAGAGAATAATAAAACTAAAAAAATATATGATGTACATTACCATGCAAACTTCCACCGAAAATTGGTTTGAACGAGATCTAGTAAGTAGTTTTTTTTAATACGTGATAAATCGTAAACTGCAATTTACCTTTCATTCAATCAACTCAAATATTTAAAATAAAAATATTTTTAATAATTTAAGACTTACTACAGGTTTGTACGGAACCCTCGGTGCGCGAGTCCGACTCGCGCTTGGCCGGTTTTTTTTACCCACTACAAGTTAGCCCTTGACTGCGATCTCACCTGATGGTAAGTGATGATGCAGTCTAAGATGGTAGCGGGCTAACCTATTAGGGGTATGACAGAGTATATTTTAAACCCTTAAAGTTTAAGGGTTAAAGAAACCGGCTAGGGGTATGGGTTTAATGCTTAAACCCATACCCCTAGCCGGTTTCTTAGTGACACGTCTTTGCCGGTAGGGTGATAACTAGCCACGGCCGAAGCCTCCCACTAGACCAAACCAGAGAAAATTCAGAAATTATAAATTCCTACATGAACCCTGCCGGAAATCGAACCTGGGACCTCCCACGTTAAGACAACAGCGCTCAACAGTGAACACTCGACCTTCATTGTGCTCGGCAGACATTAAGCGAGATCGCGAAATGATTTCCCGCTAAAGCTATTATAACTTATAACTCCAATAATTTATTGCTCTGATTATGTTATCAATTCGCAAAATACTCAAAACATTATATATTCCAGGTAGGTCTTATCGGCCACATTACATTATCAGAACATGTTTTGAGAGCACCTACTTGATATCCATATTAATATTATAAATGCGAAAGTGTGTCTGTCTGTCTTTCTGCTACGCTTTCACGGCCTAACTACTCAACCGATTTTAATGAAATTTGGTACAGAGATAGGTTACATCCCGGGGAAGGACATGGGCTACAAAACATCAAACCACGCGGATGAAGTCGCAGGCATCATCTAGTATTATAATATTGTTTTTAGGGTTCCGTACCAAAAACCCCCAATGGTGAGCTGCTTCAATTTCAATAGGTACTTCCCTATCCTATTTGTAATTTAGCCCAATGCTTACTTTTTTTTAAATTTATTTTGTACCAATTTAAACTTGATGAAAATCGAATACTTAGAAAAACAGAAACATAGTGGACAAGGAAGCACTTATCTCTATAACTCATTTAAGAGATCTCTAACAGTGACCTGGGAAAAGTTGTAAAGGAAGAATAGGTAGATCGTACAACAAAATATATGGTGGAATGAAATGAAATATTATCATAAATCTTATATCAACAAAGGAACCTGCTTAATATGGAATCTAGAAGAAAATTGCACTTGGCTTCATTATTGTTTGGCGTGATTCAGTCTCAAATGCCCCACTATCTTTTCAACAAATTAGAATGGGCAAAGAAGACTAACGCTCGATCAAATAGGGTTTGGACCTTGAGAACTCCTCACCATTCAACAGCAGCATTTCGTGGTAGCTTTAAATTTGCGGCTACGAAATGCTGGAACGACTTGCCCCCTCCCCTGCGTGATACGAGCAAGTCGAAAGGATTGTTTAAATCAAAATTAAGAAAGCTATTGTTAAGTCAGCAAAAGGGTGAGGTTGTGGAGTAGGCGCTGCTCCTATTGTAATATGTACTTACATATTTTACCATTATTATTATTTATTATTATTGTTGTATGTAGGTATATAATTATTATAATAAGTAAGTATATTATTATTTCAGTTTTACTTTTTCATACTCTGTTTACTTTATCTCGATAGTTTTTTTAACCTTCGTTACGTTACACTAACCGATTTTGAATTACCTAACATCTTCTTTGTAAGTATTTTATTTTTATAGTAATTCGTCCGAAACTTGTGGATCCACGGAAGACCAGCGCTGTGCCTGTGCTCGAACCACAGTCATAGCAAAATGCTGAGTGGAGTCCATTTTGGGATCACACAACTCATATTTGTGTCTCATTCTTTCTACTATATTTATTACTAGATGATGCCCGCGACTTCGTCCGCGTGGATTGATGTTTTTTGATTCCCGCGGGAACTCTTCAATTTTCCAGGATAAAAAGTATGCCTATGTCCTTCCCCGGGATTTAACCTATCTCTGTACCAAATTTCATCAAAATCGGTTGAGTAGTTGGGCCGTGAAAGCGTAGCAGACAGACAGACAGACAGACAGACAGACAGACACACTTTCGCATTTATAATATTAGTATGGATTGTATTGTGGTTCCAAATAAACGCTTTTTTCTTTCTTTCTTTTCTTTATAAATCATAAAGTTACACATATATTATATGCTAATGACATATATATATATATATATATATATATATATTATATGTATATATATATATGTACAGTAAATGTATCATTAGCATGTATATTCATAAATAAATACGTATAATATATATGTATATACATATATTTATAAATAAGTTAAAATACGTACGTAGTTTACATTATGTGACATATTTTCATTATGATCTGCCAGTAAGTTGGTTCCTACCCAAAGAATACCTATAATACGTGCGCGAGTTGGATGCAGAGCTTTTGTATGTGTCACCATACACCATACATTAGCAATTAGCATTACACTGACTTCAACATATATGTATGTCTCTGAAGGTGCAACCGTGCAAAGCCAGGGCATTTTAACTAGTCTAGAGATACACTTAGTGATCGCGGATCACTAAAACCAGTCAAGGATGTCCCCAATGTCACCGGTTGAGTTCGTTCCCCGTTCGCGGAACGCGTTATCAGCAGAATCGATTTTATTTGAGCAGTCACTCGGCCTTCCCAGAAACGTCAACTATCGAGAGATGAGACGGGACGGCGGCCATTGTTCGCGTCCGTCAGTTTGCGGTTGATTCGACATTTTAATGGCGTGTGTCAAGTTTGTTGAAAGCTTACTACATGCGTGTATTATGAAATATTTGGTTGGTTTTCTACGGTTTTCACGGTTCTACCATGAGGCTGCCATTTCGGTTCTTTACCTGTATCCTCTATATCCTTCCCCTGAATCTAGCTTAACCACGAATGGTGGCATATGCAAAACACAAACGTACACGGGATTCGGGAAAACGATAAAAATATAAGGATGATATTAATTTCTTGATAATGTTTTGATCACAAAACAGAGATAAGTACTTACTACTTAGTACTTAGGTACCTAATCATCAAATAAATATTATAAACTAGATGATGCCCGCGACTTCGTCCGTATGGATTGATGTTTTTAAATTCCCGCGGGAACTCTTGAATTTTCCGGGATAAAAAGTAGCCAATGTCCTTCCCCGGGATACGACCTACTTATATACTTATTCATACTAATATTATAAATGCGAAAGTGTGTCTGTCTGTCTGTCAGTCTGTCAGTCTGTCTGTCTGTCTGCTACGCTTTCACGGCCCAACTACTCAACCGATTTTGATGAAAATCCTTTTTATCCCGGAAAATTGAAGAGTTCCAGCGGGAATCAAAAAACATAAATCCACGCGGACGAAGTCGCGGGAATCATCTTCTAGTATTATAAATGCGAAAGTGTGTCTGTCTGTCTGCTACGCTTTCACGGACTAACTACTCAACCGATTTTGATGAAATTTGGTACAGAGGTAGTTTACATCCCGGGGAAGGACATAGGCTACTTTTCATCCCGGAAAATTGAAGAGTTCCCGCGGGAATAAAAAAAAATTATCTGTTCAACCGATTTTGATAAAATTTGGTACAGAGGTAGGTTTTATCCCGAGGAAGGACATAGGCTACCTTTTATCCCGGAAAATTAAAGAGTTCCCGCGGGAATCAAAAAATCTTAATCCACGCGGACGAAGTCGCGGGAATCATCTAGTATTTTTATAATTGCCATATGCAATTGAGTACAGTGATGATTAAATTAGTTGTCAATTATATTACTTAGGTACTTACCTACCTATTTTAAAATCTGCATTCAGAACCAGTAGGTTGGTACTAGACATTATCTATAGCTAGCTGCTACATGATGATTCAAGTGTTTGCAAAAGCCTTCTGTTGCAATCGGTCCGGGTAAAACCTAGTAGCTAGTAAATGATATGGGCGTAGAATTATAAATAGGCTTTAGCTACTTACCGAGAACTCGATCGGGTATGAGAAATTGATCTAAGTACATTGCATCCAGTCAAGCGAATGGCTGAAATTCGGATGCACTTAGGCCAGAAATCCATACTCTGCGATTGTGGTGGTAAGTGGTAACCCGTAACCGCACGTAAGGTCTAAATATTATGGGACACCTAAAACCAATAGGTGACAGTTTTCACGGAGTTTCGTAAACTTTAGGCTTTTTGGTGAAAGAAACTTTCGCAATTTTTTTCCATTATTTATGTAGATGGCATTTATACAGCGATTACGTTATTTCCTTGTTTAAAATAAAACAATAGTAGGTACATTGAGTAATTTAAGTGGCTCAATCCTAACGTCATCAAAGTCTGAGTCATTTTTGGGGCAATTCATAAGGTATATATATGGATCATCCGTGGAATGACAAAACCTAAGGAAAACCTAAGTGAGCCACGCCTCTACTACGTCAGCACTCAGCAGATCTTCTGCTATGTCATTTGCAGCTACACGCCGGTGGGCAAAATTATAACTAATCTGTATGCCTGTTAAGTTTTTTTTTAAATTTTATTTTCCATATAGACTAATAGTGACGCTGTCACCGCCCACCAGGTCAGATAAGTTTGTGGGACTTTTAATACAAAACTCTGTCTGTGCGCCGTTTCCCACTAAATGAAGCCTGCGGCGGCCTCGCACCGGGAAGCGCAGCGTTGGACGACCTCCCACTAGGTGGACGGACGATGTCAATCGTGCAGCTGGGAGCCGCTGGAAACAAGCAGCACAAGACCGTGCTCTGTGGGCGGTCCTTGCAGGAGATATTCGTCCAGCAGTGGACGTCTATAGGTTGAGACGACGACGACGATGAAGCCTGCGACTTCGCGTGCTTCACCTAGATGTTGGGCACAGGCCTCTACTCTCATAGGAGAGAGGCAATAGGAGCTTAGACCCATCACGCTTGTCCAATGCGAGTTGGCGGGCTTTAACGACTATTAAAATCTTGGCTTAACCCCAGGTGACTGGCCTTAACGTGCTCTCCGAAGCACGGGGGTGAAACATCGCCAACTTCCTAACTCCAGGCTTGTAGTTACTGAGAATTTCTTATCAGAAAAACCCAATGGGTACTTGTTATAGTGTGATACTATTAAGGACTCCACTCAGATCGAGAAGGGTTTTAGGACTTTAGGCGAATGTTCACCACTCTAGTCAAGTGCGGATTCACACACACACTTTTGAGAAGATTTTGAAGCACTCGGCATATAGGTTTTTTCACTCAGTATTCTTGCTCTGAGTTTTATCACGATGTTTTCCCGTTCCGTCACCGTTGATAAAAATTAAAGGTACCCGAACCAAAACCTGGACCCCTCGAACAGGAGGCAGATGTTTACCACTAGGCTACCACCGCTCTTTGCTCACTACTTGGTTATTATGAAAATAGACACATTACCATCATAGAACGCAAAACGCACTCTTTCACACGAATAAAACCGGTTGCGATGACATGCGTGGGTGTTACAGGTTACGCAGGCGAATAGGCGTGTAGGTGGGAATTTATTACAATTGCTTGTATTGTGAAATTTTTACATTCACCTTTTAATAGTGATGTCATTTTAGTCATGGACAGAAGCCTTATAAGCGGATGGATTTGATCATTATCATCATTTCAACCTGTCGCCGGCCTACTACTCAACACGACTCTCCTTCCACGCTGGCCAAGTGTGGACTGGCAGACTTCGCACACGTTTGACGACAGTATCGTTATAGTTATAGTTTGACTAGCTGATGCCCGCGACTTCGTCTGCGTGGTTCGTGGTTCTTTGGTTCCGCGGGAACTCTTTAATTTTCCGGGATAAAAAGTAGCCTATGTCACTCTCCAGGTCCAAACAAACACAACAAAAAAATAATTAGCGAAGTTGTTCCAGCCGTTCACGCATGATGCCGTGACCGAGGGAAATAGGGATTCATTTTTATATTATATACTTACATATTGATTCACAGGTAAGTATGCGGGTTCCCTCACGATATAGCAACACTGATATCTCAGAGAATCGAGCCCCCGGCCCCGACCCGAATAGCAGGCCGTTGTCCACTTATAATACTGCGTGTTAAATTAAGTGTATAAAATTATGTTCCATCCATCCATCATCCATCCATCAGCCTGTATATGCATCCACTGCTGGACATAGGCCTTTTCGAGAGCGCGCCACCAAACACGGTCCTCCGCCTTCCTCATCCACCCGCTTCCCGACACCTTATTTAGGTCATCGGACCAGCGAGCTGGAGGTCGTCCTACACTGCGCTTACCGGTACGCGGTCTCCACTCCAGAACACAACGGCCATCGGTTCTGCGACAGATATGACCTGCCCACTGCCACTTCAGCTTGCTAAGTGCTCACCTCAGAGCTATGTCGGCCACTATAGTTCTTCTGCGAATTCCCTCGTTCCGGATTTTATCCCTGAGAGAGATTCCCAACATAGCCCGCTCCATAGCACGCTAAGCGACTTTTGATTTATGGACGAGGCCCACCGCCAGTATCTACCTGTGGTATCCATGTTTCGAAATAATGTTACTTAGTTTTATTGCCAAAAAGAGAACGATCTTGAAAATACATTGATTGTTGAAAATATAGACCGCAAAATAACTTAATACTAATAATACTTTCCTTAATTCTTTGTTGACAATGTGGGCAGAAATACTTACCTAATTCTCGGAGACCTAGCCCGTTATCTACGATACCTACCAGTACCCCTAGCATGATGCCAAATGAGTAAGATGCTAAGACAATAATATCCCACGGGACTAGTATACGTATACGTGACGTTATTTTATAGTGATTTCAAAACTATCTAAGTTGTTAGATTTTATTTTATATTTTAAGTTTTAGAACCATTACAAAGATTAGGCCGAAACATTTATAAAAACATTAGATACCATCAAACAGATCTTGAAACTGGCTCAGAAATAACAGGATGTGGAAATATGTAAAGACAGTTTAGAGTTTAAACGTTAGAGATGGTATCTCTATGAACTCGTCTTTGTGAATAAGCGTCACGCCATCAAAATGGAATTGCTCCATTCATTGTTCTGTGGAATAGAACTTGTTTTCCTGTTTGTGTTTTGTCACACAATACTTATAGCGTAAATCGTAATATGACAGGTCACTGGTCACAAGATAAGTTTTCGTACGTAACCTTTTCGGGTTTCTATGAAACGAGTTTCTATTACTTACCATGTGGCATGTTTATAAATTTTCCTCATATTTTCCTCCAAATGATTGGGAGTAGGTATATAATTGTCATTTAGGTGATTTTATGAGCATTATTTGAATGTACTGCCGTAAACGACTCAAGAATATGGGAAAGGAAACCACTATACAATCAAGTCAAAACAATCCATTTTTCCTTTAGATTCTTTATGTAACTACAGCTGACTAGGACTACGTACATTTTCACAAATTTAGGTGACATCATCATCATCACACCCGGTCCTCAGCCTTCCTGGCCTTCCTTCAAGCAGGCTTCCCGCCACCCTCTTAATGTCGTCGGTCCATCGTACTGGAGGGTGCCCCACACCACAGGAATAGGTAATACATGTCCACACTACGCTTAGGTACTTGCACGCGGTCTCCACTCAAACTTTCTGGCTCCAGCGGCTCCATTTTTTTTTAATATACGTATAGCGAGCAAACGAGCAGGCGGGTCACCTGATGGTAAGTGATTACCGCCGCCCATGAACATTTGCAGCACCAGAGGAACCGCCAATGCGTTGCTGGCTTTTGAGATATTTGTTTATCCGCCCTTTGAAGAGCCCCATATTATAATCATGAGGTAACACATAAGATAGAAGCTGGTTCCACAATTTGCGGGTACGTGGCAGAAATGACCTGGAATAACGGGTGGTGGAAGAGGACCAGGCATCCAGGTGGTGGGGAGAAAATTTGTTTCTGCGACATAGGGTGCGACTGGAGAACACGGAAGGTGGTATTAGATTGAATAGCTCCTCAGAGCACTCCCCATTGTAGAGACGATAGAACACACAAAGAGAACTAACGTCTCTTCAGTGCAAGTAGGTAGTTAATTTTGCGCTTGTCTACGAGTCGAACAGCCCGCCTTTGTATCCGGTCAAATGGAAGGAGCTGGTACTGGGGTGCTCCGGCACAGAGGTGAGAGCAGTACTCCATTTTGGGCCGAACTTGCATCTCTCCTTCGACAGGCATGGCCTGCCCACTGCCACTTCAAGCTGAAGTTAGGGCTAAGGGTTGGTTGGTGACATGTTGTACCAAAATCAGGCAAAATTACGAAAAAAACTTTGTTTCATCTACGCAATAAATGTTATTTCAGCGCGGCGCTGGTTTTCGAAAGCAAAACATTAATAAAGAGCTATTCCTAAAGATTAATTAGTTAAATTGTTCAAAGAATTTACTGAGGAGAATAATAATTATAGTTAGTAAGTTTAGTCTTAGCACATTCGCTGCGGCAGCATTGGATCCTAAACCTACGGCTCGTGCGGTACGAGACAAATACTGCCCGTATCTATATTTCCTGATATGCGTTACGACCTCTATTTTGCCGTACCGGAACCTGACTTTCAAAGTCCATGGAGACGTGGAAACTCACCATATCAATGGGTTTTTTGAACAAATCGATAGGCTACATCCTCGTGTATACCTAGCTGCGGTAGCCCCGGGTTCTCTATGATATTTCGAAAGATACAGAGATTTTTCAAAATCAGTCATTTACGGCAATATATATGCCGTATAGCATAGAAGTTAAAAAATTGCTAGGGATGGGTTTACTTCTGAAATGACAATCGATATTTTAAAGATATTCTTTATTAAAGACACAACAAATTTAAGTGTATAAATCAACATAATTCTTCATAATTAGTCAACATAATAATTACTCTTACAAGTACCTATCGCCAATTTAAAAAAATATATAAAAAAAAATAAATAAAATAAATATATAAATATAAAAAAAATTAAAATAAAAAGCAGTCACTCATGTAAGTTTAGTACAAATACACTGATTAATAAATAAATAATAATAAATACAAATAGGTTTTTTAAATTTTGATTCATATTAGGGTACCAAATTATTATTGACCGAGCGAAGCGAAGGTCTCTGAGTCTACTTGGGTGAATTGGCACTTGTCCGTCCGTCTGTCAGAGCCTTATAACTTCTGAATTGCTGAACGTAATTACTTCAAATTTAAATATAATATGTAAATCGATGGCCTCCCGCCGAACATGGCTTAAAAAGTTTTAAAAATCTTTATTTCAGGGGGGCTCTCATAGAAGCGAATGCGAAGTAAAATATTTTTTATAGCGTTACATAGGGTTGCAGTATATCATTTTAAAGATAATTAAGAATAGAGTCCAAAAATATTTTTTTTTGAATTTTTCCCCTAAAATTGACGAAATGGGAGGCTTTCAAAGTAGCGATTTTCTAACGTCCAAAGTTGACCTCAGAACTCTCAATTTTCTGAACTCTCAAGCCTGAAACTTGATCAATTATTTGAATTATATCCTGTACTTGAACAACAAATACTAAAATTAGATAAATATTATAAGGAAACGAAATTATTTAATTTTTAATGATGATGATATTTTTAACAGAACTTCACACTGATGTCAATATATGGCGCTCTGTGAAACCGCGAGGTCTCAGTTCGGGGCGAACCACTAGTAATTACTTTTTATTTTTAATCTATGATGAGATCATATTAGGAACTTTAACGAAATAAAATAAATTTTAAAAAGTAGGTAATTCCCTTACTCATATCATGTTTTTTACGTGAAAGTCTCGTCGCGTAGTTTTTTGCATAAAAAATATCGAGCACTTACGGCCAACACTAATGCAAACTGCGAGGCCGCGCGGACGCATGCAGTGAGGCGCGGGGTTGGGGGGGTACGGCAAGATAGTCGCCGTACCGCACTGAATAAAAATAATTACCTTGCTGTGCGTTACGGCAACTATTTTGCCGTACATTATTAGTATACAATATCATTATATTAAAAGCAACCATATAGAAAAAATCACTGTCTCTTTCCTACACGTACGGGAACATAGATAAATCACCCCCGCACCGTGCGCAAAACAAGGAAAACTAGCTGCCGCACTGGCTGACCGTCAAATACGGCAAAATACTTGCCGTAACGCAGCGAAAGTGTTAGTACATATAAATATTACCTATAATATCGATACCTAAAATACTTAAACAGAATCCAATTTTCCTGTGTTTAAGTTGTTTCAAAACAATTATTTTAATATCATTATCCGGTCGTTCTCGGAAATTGAAATTTTATACGTCCCAATTTCACAAAGGCCCGCACTCTGAATCATTTTAGAAACTGCCTTCAAATGTGTGTACCTAGACGCCCGCTACATGCCCTAAAAGACTTTAAAATTTAGATTTCTGGGAAAAACCTTTGGCACGCGTTTGAGTAGCAATAGCTACCTACGAATCAAACTAATATTTTAATATTATAAAAGCGAAAGTGTGTTTGTTCTTCAATCACGCTGCAACAGAGCAATGGATCGAAGAGATTTTTGCATGACATAGGCTACTTTTTACCTGGAAATTCAGAGAATTCCCCCGAGAAATCAAATATTTTTCCCTAACGCACCAAAAGAAAAATACTTCAAAAACTTAAACCAAGTGGACGAAGTCATCATCAAGAGGGCATCATAATACAAGTAATTTATCAATCTGCAGAACTTGAACTTCGGGTTTTCTAAGGTTTGGACAAACAAACCGCGTCCACACACTTATCTGTGCATGTGCGGAGTAGGTGTATTTTTCTACAGCATGGAGAGCATAGTTGACAGGTGGCAAAACCGAGTACAAGACCAACACCACACTTCATATCAATCAATCGTTTATTTGCAAAAAATATTGTACAATTAAGATGACAAACTAATTAAAGAATAAACATGTTTCGTCATTGCTGACGTGCACGCAAAGTAACTAGGTAATGTTAAGCCCAGTCTGAGAGAGACGACAAAATTATTACTCTACTGCTCTGAGTCTGACTAGTCGAGTCTGTGGCACGACCATAGATATTGTACTCTGTAATTGCGTGACAGATGAATCTATGGTTGACTCAGAAATTGCTCTGACTGTATTATTCGTCTGAATTGCTAAATAAAGTGTATCAAATGGATAACCAGTGTTTCGTCTTAATAGTAATCAATACAATTCATGAATCATTAAGTCGACTATTCACAATACCAAATATTTCGATAAATTACTGCATAAGTTCCCGTTCAAGCTCAGAGACCAGTAATTGAACTCGTACTTGACGCCTTCTCTGCTGTCGCGCGTTTTGTCTGTCCCGGTCTTACACGATTGGTTAGTCGGTTACATCATATTGTTTTCCCGGTGGGTTTAGTACTCAACTATTCACTACAACTGGCTTAGCTTTAGGAAAAACCGTAGGTATTGCAATTTCTTATAACGTGCCCCTGATGACGCCTGACGGTATTATGTGACACATATATTGTGTTAAGATAATAATTAAATTAATAGGGTACTTACTTATTATAAATGCTTTTTGTCCTTTAACTTAGTTTGAGGACCTCACGTGACGTGACGATAAGTGATAAAATGTTTCTGTATTGAATTCCTTATTTCTGTCAATAGAAAATAGTTTCGGAGTTCTATAATAATTACGATCTTTTTACTAAGAACAACGCATATTATATTCAATACTAGACTAGATGATGCCCGCGACTTCGTTCTCGTTGATTAAGTTTATAATTATTCCTATGTCCTTCCCCGGGATAAAATACAACCTATTTCTATGCCAAATTTCATCAAAATCGGTTGAAAAGAGGAGCCGTTAAAGCATAGCAGACAGACGGACAAACAGAGTAGAGGCCCGATTGTCAAAGCAAATCAACATCTAGTGAACATCTAGTGAATTCACTAGGGGTCGTGCCTGAAAACCAGCGCTGTTAGTCGACTGGCTGCAGCATCATTCTAAGTAGTTGAGGCATCGCCTCGTTTAGCCAATAAATATAGATTCTAAGGAGTGAGTGCCCGTGTCTCGTGGAATCAAGGTTGGCTTAAATCTTGGTTGTCACCTTTGCTCCATGTAATGTATGTTTCACTCAGATGTAATTTTTTTTGGCTGAATAAGGGATTATTTATTTATTTAATAATTTGACAGCCTAAAATAAATGCTTTTTGACGTGCAGGCATCTAAGGACTCCTTCAACAGGTCGAATTAACCGTTTCACAAACAAATTACGATTTCCTTACACAATCGGGGGGCTGATGTCGGTTTATTAATACCGAACTAGGATTAGGATTGGGGGGTAAGGGAGTGCGCTTTCACCTAGCACTCCTCACCTGCCCGTGGTGCCCCCTGCTGGTCTACAAACGAGGCTCTGGCGACCGACAAATGGCGGTATAACCATTTTAAAAACTGGCTGGACTGTCTAAATGACACAGGCCGGTGGCGGGCAGCAGCGACACCGGTGCGAATTGTCTGGCCCTGCGATGACCAACACGCCTGTCCAGCGCGGTCATTATGGGCAACATCCTTGCATGGGTACTAGAACAAGGCCAAGGCCCCTAGTCCCCGGCGGCCCCGCTATTCCTGGCTCTGGCAGCGGTTATGGTGACGGCGGGGCAGGGGGTGCTAAGGCGTAGCGTCGGCAGACCCCCACACGGTGGACGGACTACATCAAGAGAGTCGCAGGGAGTCGCTGGATCAAGGCGGCGCAAGACCGTGGCTTGTGGAGGACCATACAAGAGACCTATGTTCAGCATCCATTCAGCGTCCATCGCTTGACGACGAGGATTAATAATTGCTTACTTCATTAGAAAGCACGTTATTATAGGCGAGGTTCCTGCAATTCCACGTACTTGTCTACAGAGCGTGTAAATCAACCGTTACTTATTAAAGCAATTTCAAGAATTATTCGCAAATTGGAAAGTCATTCGGATATACGTCGGTACGCGAGACCGGGGCCGTATCCAGGAAATAAGTTCAAGGGGATTGAAATTTGAACCACTAATAAGGGGTATGAACCAATTAGGGGTATCCGTTCAATATACCTAACTGCCGTACCCCTAACAGGTTAGCCCGCTACCATCGTAGACTGCAATAATTCCAAGCGATTTAGCGTTCCTGTACGATGCCGTGCAGAACCGATTCATGGTATGCGTTTAATATAACTACCGTACCCCTTACAGGTTAGCCCGCTACCTACTTAGCCTGCATCATCACTTACCATCAGTTGAGAACGCAGTCAAGAGTTAACTTGTAGTGAAATAAAAAAATGAATTCAGGGGGGTTTTGAATCACATTCGAACCCACAAAGCCCGCCTCACAGCCCACAGGCAACGGCCCGCGCGAGACGCAATTTCGCAGTAATCAGTTTATAGAAAGCCGTGAGGTTCTGCGAACGTGGCACAATACGGTGACTTGCAGGAATCGCTGCCTTCTCAGTAGCGAGAGAGCTTATATTTTGTTTTTATTATACGTTACGAAATACGATGAAGACGTTAACCGTGACCACTAATAAAAACGTAAATGCATTTGCATTTTGCATATTATGACAAAGGTTCGTTTTTGTGTAGGTCTTAAAGTTTATAAACATTAAGACGGTTTTGATGAAATTTGTAACAGATATTAAGGAAGGCCACGGGCTTCTTTCTGTCACCAAACAATTGAAGAGTTCGCGCGGTAATCAAACACCGAATGAAGACGCACTGCACCATCTAGTATGCTATATAATCCGATTTCTATTATGTATTGCAGATAATTTCACCGCATTTCAGAGAACGCGGTTTGCATTGCATACCTATTGCTATTACCTATGATAGCCCTGCATTAACTATCATTTCGCTTGAATCGGAAAATTGCAAAATTGCGAGTTCTGATGAAATTCCTACCTACTGGAAAATTATATTGGTTCGTAATTTGTGGACTTTTCTTTTGGTCGGTGAATATTTAAACTAATCTTTATACGAGGTGACTAGGTAGAGTTGGTTCAATATGTTAGTTTACATGGGTAAATTACAAGGTAATTGAAAAATTGTATAAAGTAACACTCTGGTCTGTGATAGAATCATTGATGAATCAAACAAATGTGAGAGAGAACAATCCAACTCTTCAAACGTACCTACTTACTTACTTTGCCAGAATTCGATTTTAATTTTTTTCTTAAATTTCTATGTAAACTGACTTATTGAACTAACTTAAGAACTTCATATACTTACCTACTTACCAAAGTAGACGCCAAAATTCGCCAAAGAAGTAAGGTTTCAGTATCCTAGGTACCTATTCTCTATCTACCTTTAGTCGTCCAGTACATACAGCTAGAGATCTCCAACACCAGCTAAATCATTTATCTCGTTGGTTTTTGAGACAAAACATTGCGCTATTTAAAAAGAAACTAGAGGGACCCACGCAGTTTTCAACCGTCCTACGCATCGACACCACAGAAGAAATACAAGCAAAAATATTACCCAACACTCTATTTACTAATACGTGTAACGTTTACAAACACAAATAACACTTCTGGGAAATGTAATTATCGTTTATTTCGATCACGAGTTGCGCCGGCGCCGGTCGCGTCGAGCGACGCAATTAACTACTAGCGACGTTTTGCGTAACTATTCCTACGCTATGCTGATTCATCGCGTACAATATGAATTATAATTAACTTGAATCAAAAGTGCCCTAATGAGGATATTTTGCACCAGAGAGTACAGTCTTAAAGTATATTCTACTATATAAAAATAAGTCGGGTTTTCCTTCCTGACGCTATAACTCCAGAACGCACGAACCGATTTCCACGGTTTTGCATTCGTTGGAAAGGTCTCGGGCTCCGTGAGGTTTATAGCAAAGAAAATTCAGAAAAAATTTCAACAGAAAAGCGGGAAAATCTTTTTAGCGGGAAAACCATCTGGTGGCGAAACGGAGTTCGCCGGGTTTGCTAGTTACCTATATGTTTACTGCTAGCGCTCGGAAGCAGTTAGCAGTGCTAGATGGAGCTAGATCTTACTATTATTTATAGCCCTTATTCGTCCAAGGCCCCGACTCATAGAGAGAATGAGTGAAACTAGAGAAATCACTCATCCTTACTAATATTATAAATGGGAAAGTGAGTTTGTTTGTATGTTTGTTCCGCTTTCACGCCGTAACTACTGAACCGATTGCTTTGAAATTTTGCAGACGTAAAGTTAGAAGTCCGGATTAAATAATAGGGTACTTTTTATCCCGGAAAATTAAAGAGTTCCCGCGGGAACTAAAACTCCTCAATCCACGCGGACGAAGTCGCGGGTATCAGCTAGTAAATAATAATCTCAACTCTTAAGAGACTCTTTCACAAGTCAGGGATTGAGGGGGCCAGAGCGATAGTGGAATCGGGCTCGGGATCGATAGCGAGAGGTGGAGCGGGAGCGATACCGGTATAATTTCATTCCATCATTTACCGTTAGTTCTTGAACGTAAAATATACCTACACTAGCTGATACCCGCGACTTCGTCCGCGTGGAATAAGTTTTTTAATTCCCTTAGGAACTCCTCAATTTTCCGGGATAAAACGGAGCCTATATTATGTCACTCCACGTCCTCAACTACTCATGCAAAAAATCACGTCGATCCGTTGTTCTGTTGCGGCGTGATTGAAGGACATACCAACCAACCATTTTAAACAAACAAACCGACAAACAAACACACGTTCGCATTTATAATATTAGTAAGTACCTAAGTAGGATATGATCACTAGAAAAGCACACATTGACAAATCAAAATTTGTGACTTCTTTTTGGCCTGTTAATTGATCTATTTCGATAGGAAGTAAATATTATTACCTCATAATATTATTATCCCCTATACTATACGGTGGTGCACTTTTATTTCGGCTGACTGTACGTCATAGATAGGTATAGGTCTTATATAGGTACATTATATAGGCACATTATAGCAAGCATATTATTATGATATATTATATTCAGGAAGTTATCTAATTTGTCTAGACTAGACGCTGTTATCGTGATCAATATTATAATTATTATAATGCTTCTCCCTTACTTCATTACTCGAATAAGTAAGAGATACTTTACAAGAAATCGTGCCTGAGATAAATGGAAGACGACTAACGTACCTAGATACTTAGTAAAATAGGTCTACGCGCCGAATTGAGAACCTCCTCCTTTTTTAGAAGTCGGTTAAAAACACTTCGCATTTAATCATATCATACTTAATATTATAAATGCGAAAATTTGTTTGTTTGTTGGTTTATTGGTTTGTTGGTTTGTCCTTCAATCACGCCGTAACGGAGCAACGGATTGACGTGATTTTTGGCATGGGTATATGTACCTACCTAGTTGAGGACTTAGATAGTGACATAGGCTACTTTTTATCCCGGAAAGTTTAGGAGTTCCCGCGGTAATCAAAACAACTTAAACCACGCGGATGAAGTCGCGGGCCTCAGCTAGTATTATAATAACTATAATAAGGCATCTGTATCCATACTTATTCAAACTTAGCCATATCCCATACCTTGTAAAAAAGTCTGTCTGAATGTCTATTACGGTTTCACGGCCCATCTTTTAAACCGATTTTGATGACATTTGGAGAGTTGATTGCTAATTACAATTAAGCAATCATTAAATACCCTAATAGGGCCCCTGTTTCCAATAATAGCCAAAAATAACATTATGATCGATTTTCTCCTGATTTTATTTCTCCTGAAAGAGATATGGGTTACTATTGGATAGGTACATAACACTTTTCAATCTTTTTTGTTTTCGATGATATTTGGTAATATTTACAAAACTAAACAAACAATAAGTATAAATGCCTACAACACTGACTCTGCGCACGGTTTCCTGGAAATTGAAGACGAAAAACAATTCTATAAAAACATCTAAGTAACGGAAATCTTTAGGAATACAATAATAATTCCATTCGCCTAAAATGCCTTCACGCCTACACGATGTTTAAACAATTCCTAAATATTTATTTGCCGCATCATTTACGTCGAATTATGAATGGTGACTAAAGGCGCGCTTACATTAGGTCGGTGACCGAATGCGTCGGCCGTATTCGGTTTAACCAGAGGCCCAATTGGTTAAGCAAATCGTAATCAGTTGACAGTTTAAAACGTATTACTCGAACGTAACAAATGCTTTTTCACTTGCAGGCATCTATGAACTCTTTAAACAGGTCGAATTGTACGTTTTAATCCTTACACAATCGGGGGGCAGATTTGTTAACCGAATTGGCCTGTTTACATATCGATGACCGAATGCATCGGCCGCATTCGGTTTTCAAGTTTCGGCTAGCAGCAAGTTTCCATAAGTCGGTTATAATCGAATACGGCCAACTTCTACACCATGTCGGTCACCGAATACAGTCAGCAACCGAATGTGGTGTGGTAGAATTAAAGTTTACATTGGTCGGTGACCGAAAACGGCTAAGCCCTAATAGGGCTACATGGACCTAATACTAATAGGACCTAATGTAACGGCTACAGTACGGCCGAATAGGACTACAGGCTACAGCGACCTAATGTAACGAAGCACGGGCTACAGCCTACAAGCTACAGCGACATAATGTAAAGGCGCCTTAATAAAACGCGTTAGGTATTTATATTGTAACTGTACTCGTCACAAATTGTTTGCCAACTATTTCAGGGCATGCTGACGCCCGTGCACGTCATTACGGCATCGCGTAGGACGAAGCCTCGTAGGTCAACGGGAATTGGCCACGGGGTCACCGAATTGGGAAATTACTAACGTAGATGGACATGAAATTGGAAATTGGTAACTTAACTACCTACCTACTGGAGTTCAGATAGGTACAAACCTCCATTCAACATGATAATCCCATTCATTGCCCGTGTTACTACCAGTCTTACAGTCTATTACCTACTAATCTATACAAATATTAAAAATGCGAAAGTATGGATGGATTGGATGTATGTTTGTTACTCAATCACGCCACAACGGCTGAACGGATCTGGTTGAAATTTGGCACAGAGATAAATTATAGTCTGGAATAACACATAGGCTACTATTTATCCCAAAAAATTAAGCAGTTTCCGCGGAAACCAAAAAACCTCAAATGGATGTTTGTTTCAATCACGCCAGAATGGCTGAACGGATCTGTTTAAAATTCGGCACGAGATAGATAATCCGGAAATAGCACATAGGTAACTTTTTATCCCGGAAAATTGAACAAAATTCCCACGGGAACAAAAAACCTCAATCCACGCGGATATAAAAGGAAAAGGTGACTGACTGACTGATCTATCAACGCACAGCTGCAACCACTGGACGAATCGGAGTGAAATTTGGCTACAATGAGTATGACGCAGATTTCTGCTAAAAAAGGATTTTTGAAAATGCAACTCCTACAGGGGAGTAAAATAGAGGTTTGAAATTCGTGTAGTCCACGCGAACGAAGTCGCGGGCATAAGCTTGTATCTATATAGCGCTCATAGAAGATGTATTCAAAGAAAGCATTTTATTATAATATTTCATGGAATTTGAATACATACTACAGGTAAGGTAAACAAAGGCAACGTATCGGTTGAGCGCTCACCCTGGCAACGGAGAGCGGTAAAAATTCGTAGAAGCGTCCACAATTGGGCCATTTGGAACGCACTTCCTACGATTTGCCGTGGGAAGGACCGTCGGATGTGACTGTCGCAAGGCAGGAGTGACGCACCTGGGGTACTGGTTTAAATGATAGGTTTTATTTTCTTACACCACAGGTTATCCCTTGAGCCTTGAATCATACTAATATTATAAATGCGAAAGTGTTTGTTTGTTGGTTTGTTCGTTTGTTGTTTTGTCCTTCAATCACGCCGCAACGGAGCAACGGATTGACGTGATTTTTGGCATGGGTATAGTTGAGGACCTGGATCATTTTTATTCATAGCATGCGACATTTTTATCCCGGAAAATTAAGAAGTTCCCGCGGGAATAATAAAAAACTTAAACCACGCGTACGAAGTCGCGGGCATCAGCTAGTCACTAATAATTAGAGGTAAAGGTAGTAGAAATGTTAGCAGTGTGACTAACAAGAAATAAAAACCTAATAGTCACACTGGTGACACCACGACTCACGAGTGAAGTATAGTGATGATATTGTACGAGTACTATGTAGTCAGGTGGTAGCAACTAGCAGAAGTAATTGCACGTAATACATAATAGTGGGTACAACCCAGGCGGCCAATAGTACTACCACTGCTTAAAGCTGTATTATATTAATATTTTTAAGCCTTACTTTAGGTGCGTCATACTGCAATTTTTAAATAAGTACTGCGTTATGCGAGAATAGTAATCCACTGGACAACCGAACTTCTGCTAGCAGACGGGTAATTATATTATTATTGTCATTAATACTTTCAACTCATCCCCAGCCCATTACTGAGCACGAGTCTCCTTTCAAAATGCGAAGGGAAAGGGCTATATAGCCAGAGCGGTATGGCAGACTTCACACACTTTTGAGAAAATTATGTTCATGGAAAATTCTAGCATGCCGGTTTCCTCAAGATGTTTACCCACCGTTTTCCGTCAACAAAAGAGAGTTACTTATAGGTAATATTATTTGATTGCTAAGCGCACAAAACTCCCCCGAGGATATAAATAAGTTTGACTGACTCGTTGGTCCAGTAGCTACTGGTCAGGCTTCAATTTACAAAATGTTACGCACCTCTGAATTGTACGGTGAATGCGTAGCCGCGCGCTCGCACTGCGGTTCCGTGAAAATGCGCCGGAAGCGCAATTTGCCCGCCTTCCAACTGCACGTGATGACGTGACACGTGCATCATATCCATCCATAATTCATAATGGAAACAAGCTATTTTGACCCCTAGTTCTTACATATAAGGATCAGATTTGTATATTACATTTTCAGATTTACCTAATACGAGAGCTTTGGGATGAGCTTATGGGTATTTAACGGTATCTGCCTAGAACTTTTTTAATATGGTCTGTTTAAAATTATTATTGTAATTATTCATTGCATAGTAAATAAAACAACTATGAAAATATTAAACAGATATATTTATCTATCAAAACTGAACCGAACACAATGTTACACGACTTTCACAGTGAATAATGGTAAAAATTGGTTATCTATTTCTGGAACTCGCCCAAACTCCTCTTCTACAGATGTTTTGTTGTAATAGCGGCTTGAGCAGAAAATAAACTGAAAATAAAACAAAACAAAATATTATTATTAAACAGCAAACACAGCATGGGACTATCTATTATGTTCTTTCCGCTGAATCAAACTATTAATTACTAGCTGATGCCCGCGACTTCGTCCGCGTGGATTGTTTTTTTTAATTCCCGCGGGAACTCTTAAATTTTCCGCGATAAAAAGTATATAGGATATAATATGTCTCTGTCTGTTTCATCAAAATCGGTTGAGTCGTTGGACCGTGAAAGCGTAGCAGACAGACAGACAGACAGACAGACGGATAGGTCACACACATACACAATTTCGCATTTATAATATTAGTATGGAAGTATGGACTAAGTAATCTGTGGCTGAACTGAAGGTGACGGGAAGCGGGTGGTCGAGGAAAGCGTGGGTGTAATCCGTGTAGTGACGTGCTGTAGTAGGGCTTTGTCTAGTAATGGACTCAAAGAGGCCAGTTAAAGCCAGTCCACGGCTTAATCAAAGACACCCTTTTCGCCAGAGATGTGCTACGTTGCTAAGCTCCAAACATGGGATAATGTTGGATAGAAGCAGGCGTTACTGTGCGGAAGTCCGTGATAATGAAGGAACTAGAAGTTTAATTCGCTTTAATAATGGCTAAGTAAATCTATGTGGTACAGTGTGTATCCCGACTAATAGCCCGCGATATTCACCACACCACAGAAATCTTCCAAACTACTCTCAACGTAGGTACGTTCCACTCCAATACCGGAGCAGCTTCAGGAGATATTGACTCGACAATGCACGAAATGCACGATTTACAATCAGATGCGCTTATAGCAAGTACTATTTTATATTCTGTGCTTACAGCACCCGTACTAGAAAAACCTGTTACGGGCACCGAACACATTTTACCTAATGCTACTACTACTAATTTTTGTTCTAATTTCAACATCTCAAAACATGGGGTTTTACCTGATGCTAGCAGGACAAAGGGCAGCAAGGTCCCGGAAGGGGCCCGCAAGGTCCGCAGCCTCCTATGCTCGGATTGCACTGCTGATAGGAGTACAGTAGGTAGCCGCCTCCATGGGGACCTCCCACGAACCCTCCATAATAAACAGGCATCCTGAAAAAAAACACGCGGGAATCGGGATAAATTTTTCACTTCACCAAAAAATTTTCTGAATTTTCTGCCAGAATTGTGCTCATTTCAAAACTGGCATGAGAAATTTTGTTTTCGTTTTTTGTTATGGTCAGTAATTTGAACAAGAAAGTTTTGTATTCAAACAGGTTTGCAGGTTTTGCTAGCTAGCTGGATGTACCAAAAAAGAATAATATAATCTGTACAGTATCTGTCAATTGTCATGAAAAATCTAAAAATCCTCGAGAAAATAGAGAAAAATCATCTTTTTCCTGTTTGTAAAAAAATATAAAACCAAATTTAAAAATTCTTAATATAATTACCTTTATCACCTCCACAAAATAGCTTGAACAAAAGTGTTATTTCGCAAAGAATACACTCAATACCTACTCGATAAAATGCCGACCCAATACGGCTGCTACCGTGATTTCAACCAGGGCACGTTTGCGAAATGTCCGGGCGGCTGTGACCGCCCTATGGGCGGGTGCTGCTTACCCTGCGTGCAAGGTTGCTGCTGCTCACCTATCGGACCGTGTTGCAACTACCACACTGGCACTGTCCTGTAACCAACGATACCCCTGTTTCGAGCTGTGATGTAATTTTGCTTATGAATATGGATAAATAAAATCAATTGTTTGAAATATTATTTATGTTTTTTATTTGTTTACGATTTAGAATATGTTTTATCAAGAATAGAGTCATTTTAAACCAGGGCAGGTTTGCCAGATGTCCAGGCGGCTGCGACCGCCCTATGGGCAGGTGCTGCTTACCCTGCGTGCAAGGTTGCTGCTGCTCACCTGTCGGACCGTGTTGCAACTATAGGTACCACACTGGCACTGTCCTGTAACCAACGATACCCCTGTTTCAAGCTGTGATGTAATTTTGCTTATGGATATGGATAAATAAAAAGCAATTGTTTTAAATATTATTTATGTTTTTTATTTGTTTACGATTTAGAACATTTTTTATCAAGAATAGAGTCATTTTCAACCAGGGCAGGTTTGCCAGATGTCCAGGCCACTGTACGACTACCCTATGGAGAGAGTCTAGACTATGGATAATATGCCCCACTGCCCACAGTCTAGACTCTGGCATCCTCGAGTGCAAGGATATTGCTACTGGTTTACTTTTTAAAAGACGTTGTACTGCGGTGTTGAGTATCTTACTTACTTAACATTATAAATGCGAAAGTTTGAATGGATGTATGGATGGATGTATGTATGTTTGTTACTCAATCACGCCCCAACGGCTAAACCGATCTGGCTGAAAGAACAATGGCGAAGTTCCATACATCAATAGTATTGAGAAAAAAAATTAATGTACACGTGTGAAAAAAATATATTTAGCTATGCGTCGAATACGATGCTCTCAGAAGCAAGATTTTTTTTATAATGAACCTAGAAAGATATTTCGTTTTAAAGTTTTGTAGGTTATGTGATAATGTCACTTTAAAAAATGTCAAAACTCCGTTAAAACAGATCACAGGATGACCGGAGATCTATGTTTACAGCTTTTTACTTTTCATTCTGAGTGTAGTCTTTAGGAAAACCACGATTTATATTGTACCAGATGATCGCGACTTTGTCGCCGTGTATTCAGCCATATAACCACAGACCACATTTATATGTGGTATCATTAATTGGCATAGACACAGACCATCAGCATCAGTGCTGCCATAATATTCTTTCATTTATTACCATTCTGTTCGAGATTATTAGATAAAATAAAAAATAAAATGCCCTAAAATAACAGAAAATCCACTTAGAATGGGCTGTCCCATTGTTTAGGCAAACATCAATCAGATAAAATAATTAAAATTTTTAAAACGATATAAAATAATCTACCAATTTAGATTTATTCTAGCTACTAGGTAGATTATATATAAGACTAGTATGGCGCGTGGATGCGCGGCCCGCTGAAGCGGACCGCGTAGCAGACCGCGCGGCCCACTGTCTACTTACTTCCTCTCCTCCTATCCTAGTGTTTACTGCTTACGTGTTCTGAAGTAAACAACACACTGCTATGCTAGCGAGCACAGTGAAAGCGCCAGCGTGCCAAGCGTCCGACAGACGTAAAAAAAATTCTCATAAGAAAACATAAAACAGAGACCCCCCTAAAAATCTAAAAGGGCCTTTAAATGTAAAAAAACTTTCCAGACATGCATGCAGTGTAAGAGACCGTTGAAGTAAAAACACAAAGAAACCTTCCTAAGTTGATTAGTATCAATATCATACCGCTGACGATCGGGTACCTTTGGGTGCCATGTAATTTCGCCATCTTGGCTTTCCTAACGGCAAACCGACAATTCTCAAATCTTGTAAAAAAAATCATATCAAAGTCATGCATATTTCCTACTTCCACTCTTCCACCTAGTATACTTTCTGAAATAGACACCTATTAAATTTTGGCCGTGCTCCTCACCCATCTTTCAAACCCTCGATCATCATCGCTCTCCATATATTTTTTCTCCGAAAAATTATGGAGAGTTCTTCTTTAAGAACAAATTTTGAAAAGGAACCGCATCAAGGTATTGCATAGTTCAACACTAAATTGTAGCCTCTTCAATATTCGCCATACATTTTCTATGGAAAAATAAATTCCGCCATCTTGAATTTTTTTCCTGTTCATCAAGTAGATCTTCATGTCCTGATCATCTTTTGCCAAGAAACCACTCTTCCATCTTCTATACTCTCCTAAATAGACACTGACGAAATTTGTATGGCGGCCATCTTAAATCCGCCATTTTAAAAAAAATTTCAGCTCACTGGCAATTGGATGAAGTTTCGAATGACATTTGGTCGAGCACCCCCCACCTATCTTCAATACCCTGGCTGTGCTGTTCACCCGTCTTCGAAATCCTCAATCATCAGCTCTCTCCGTATTTTTCCTCTTCATGAATATTTCCCCTCTATACGAAATAGTCAGTGAAAAATTTTTTTTTCATACAAAATTGTTCAGGAGAGGTGATCAATCAATGAATCAGCACGAGCAGCTATATATTATATATTAATGGTATCACTTAACTGAGAAACGGGAACTAAATAATCAAAAAAGATTCCCTAAATATTTTATTTTTTTACCTAGGGTCAATTAATTTAGGTGAAAACTTGGTAAAATATAAAAAAATAAGCAAATTCCTTTCGACTTTAACTTACTTGTGTACAATCAAGATGTGAATTGTGATCTGTACTAATTTCGCCATTGCCCTTTGGCACAGATATAGATTATAGTCTGGAATAACACATAGGCTTTTTATCCCGGAAAATTAAAGAGTTCCCGCGGGAACAAAAAAACCTCAAACCACGCAGACGAAGTCGCGGGCAATCGCTAGTTAATTAATACAAGCTATTAAATATTTATTGATTCTCATTTTCTTGTAAGTACTCTTAATTCATGAAAACAAACCTATCATGGAATGGAAGGAATTTCATGATTATGAGGAATAATATAGAGCTGTTGTCTTGAGTAACTTTCTGATGTCGAATAGAAACCTGCACTAACCTACTGATTATAATAACAAAGTTTGAAATCAAGCTTTTCAGAATAGATATAAATAACCCGTCCTCGAAAAATACTAAAATTATACTATTCATAATATTCGTGGAAGGCCTCGACCCTTCGCCTGCTACTGGTTTCTATGAAACGTTACCCCTGCAGCGTCGAAACCATAACCCGTGAATCCTGCCAGTAACCAAATGTAGTCACAAAAGAGTTCAACATTAATTGGCTTATATAAGACAGAGGCGCTCAGTTTCGTCGAATCGAGCTTTAACTCCAATGGCTCACGCATTGTTCGGACTTCTGATATATTATTTATTTTACATTGAGTAATATTTTAATTAACGTAGGCTCGTATTCTAATCGATTTCTACACGGCATCGTACCGGAACGCTGAAAGGGTGGTAACTATAGTTACCACCCTTTTAGCGTTCCGGTACGATGTACCGGTACGGATGTTCCGGTACGGTTTGTCATTTCTCGGCAATCTTTGTCGTGCAAGTTTCCACTGGTGGATCGAGTTGACAGAGAGAGAGAGTTGTCGAGAGTGGCACGCCGAAGAGAAAGGGCCATGGCTGAACCAGAGGAAATTCAGAAAAATATAAATTCCCAAAAATTACCCAGCACGGAATCTGCCACGTAAAATAAATAGTCAAACCTCGCGAAAAATTGAAGATGTAACTAAGGCAAAAAACTTCCCCATTTTGAAAAGGACGCCATTCCTAACTCGTTATAGGTACCTCTCTATCAATTGTTGGAAAGTGGTTATTGCAGAAATATTTCACAGAAGTTATACTCAATTAAAGTCCAAACTATAACTAGGCAATAAATACCAGGAATCTAAATTTCCTGGTATATATACCACCTGTAATCACAGCGTATAACGGCGATATACCCTACATTAGCTGATTTTCCAACACACAGCTGTTATTTACGGAATTGCAGCATGGAAGTTGATAATTATATTATACCTACTACATAGTTTAGTCTTGTTCTAAGAATAGTTTTGGTCTGTAGGTATTGGTTAAATCGACTTTTACGAGTATCTCGCTATTTTAGGTCGCGGGTCGTAACGAATAATAATATAATAATACTCGTAGGTATGAGTACCTAAGTAGTAGAAAAAGATTATTGATAAGTATTTAATAGAGTAAACAATATATTTAAAAAAGAATTATCGAGTACCTATTACGTCTTGTAAGTTATTCTGAACCTTAAAATATTCAACTAAACTTACTCGAAGATAATGAATAAAAATGCCACCTATCGCCACCCCCTTTTACTCCAAAACGACCAGCTACTGCTAACCCAATCTTAGCCACCGAAGCCGAAGGCTCCCACCAGAATAGACCAGAGAAAATTCAGATTTTATAAATTCCCAAATTAATCCCGTGAGACCTCCCTTTTGTAAGACCTGAGCTGAATGCACTCAATTCATTGCGCTAGTTGCATCGAATTAACGAGAAGAATTTAGAAACTTATCCCAAAGAGTACAAAAAACTGTAAGTTTCCAAGTCATGTGAGCTAATAGTACCTAAGTAGTAAAAAACGTTTCTCAGTAATATCAAGTCATTACGTTAGCTACACGTAGAATTGAGTTTCCACATAAATATAATTAGCATACTACATACTAAAAACAGATGCGCACAAAAAACGGGCATTCGATTCACCAGAAAAGCGATGCAGTAAAAAATGTGTTGCCTAGCCCACCGGATCGACTTCTGCAAAAATTCACCATGTAGAAGAACACGGATATTTAAAATGTTATCTTAGTTATAGATAGGATAAAGTGTCATAAAAAGTGGCAAACTGGCAACTCATCTAAAATTACTGTATCTATTGTAAAGTACATTCGCGATTAGCAGATCTTCATTTTTTAGTCCTTATAATTATTATTAACCCTATCTTGCATCCAATACTTAACAGCTGAAAAACTGTTTTCTTCATTTCTTTATGATATTATATATATTTAGGTAGGTAGATAATGCCCGCAAACCTAAATCTGCATTCATGGATTTAGATTTTTGAGAAATCCCGTAGGAACTCGTTAAATTTACATAATGAAAAGTAGCCAAGAGGCTAAGTCCCTCCATCGAGATGCAACTTATCGCGAGTTTGTACCAAATTCCATCATAATCAGTTGACTAGATGGGCCGTGAAAACATAGCAGAGAAATAGACGGATGGACAGACCGAAGATTTCGCGTCAGATAAATTAAGTACCTACTATGAAGTTATGGATACCTGCTGATATGAGTAGTTACAAAAGAAAATATCCCGAGCACCGAGGAGTCCGAATACCGTTCTTAAACTAAGTTTAATCATACCTTCGTAAAAAAGGATTAATTACACAGTAAGAAATTTACATGCGATGTAAGATGTTTGAAAAAACTTAATCGAGTTAGTTGATGTAAGATGCCGTCAGTTAATCATTATTTAGCCAGAGCGTGGAGCGACGCGATCGTTCCTTAGAACCGGGCCACTAGCTTAAAGCTTTAGACAATTCTGAGCAAATGATTGATCAAGCGATCAATACAAATCCGTTTAATAAAATGCTTAACACCGGTTTTTACTATACCTAAACATTAAACAGATAAGATTGCCGATTAAGTACATCGATGATACGTGAGCATTGAGAACGAGTTCTTAGCTTGATGTTAGTTTATTAATTCGGGTCTAACGGCCGGTTTCTGAATTGAGAATTTCATGTTGAGTCTGTCTCAAAGACTACCTAAGGACTAATTAAGCAAATTTTTGTTTCTGAATTGATATTGTGTACGGTTTTTGCTTGAATGCTTAATGCAGAAACCGGCCGTTAGTCGGTCCACGATATGTTTGCATACGTCTCCAACACCACATTCCAAAGTCCAAAAGCAAGGCAATATAATAAATAGAGCATCTTTTTAAATAACTACTATTGGATTGCCATTACCCATTATTATTGGTTGAGCCGCCTGCTTGGAGCTAGAGGGATATCGTAAGATATGCACTAACTAAACGTCGGAATTACCTAACTATGTTACACTCTAATCAATACCTTAAGATTTCTACATCCGTTGAAGTTTTTTGTAATTTCCAATTAAATAATTGCTAACTAGTTTCTCTACTTACAGGAAAGCTATGAGTTGCTAAGGAATCACTAAGGAATAGCTACTCTCGTAAAATGGTTTAAGCAAATAACATGGACCACCAGTCCACAACAACAATTAGACAACCTAGTTCTAATTTCTACTGGAACTCTATTACTCTTCTCAAATTCAAACGATTTTTATACAGCTCCATAATATGTACTACAGAACTACAGACGCGGCGGGTAAAACGCGGTATTTTAGTTGGCCAGCCAATTTTTTTGTCCGTAGTGTGTTATCGCCCTTAGAAAATCATAGAGGTACCTATACTATTGAAACTGCTAGAACGTACTGGCTATGTTCCTCTCCTATCAAAAAATATATTTAAAGATTCAAATTCAAATTTAGAAGAATGCTCTCGAAAAATCAGAAATAATTTTTCAGTTTTCTATCTACATCTACACAGGACACTTTATTTTTATACAAAAAAACCTTTTAAAAAAATTTAAATCTGTAAAATATATACAAAAAGACACAAAATTACCAAGTGAAATTTATTATTTTGAATACAAAATTGTTTAAAGTGAAAACATAGTGAAGAAAATGCCTTGCGGTCCTTGTGGTCCCTGTTGCGGTCCGTGCGGCCCCTGCGGCCCTTGCTGTGGACCCTGTGGCCCCTGTGGCCCTTGCTGTGGCCCATGCGGCCCTTGCGGCCCTTGCTGTGGCCCATGCGGCCCTTGCGGACCTTGCCGCGGCCCATGTGGTCCTTGCGGTCCTTGCCCTAGACCGTGCGGCCCATGCGGTCCATGTGGTCCATGCCCTTCTCCTTGCTGTGGTCCTTGCGCTCCATGCGGGCCATGTGGTCCTTGCCCCGGTCCGTGCGGGCCATGCGGCCCTTGCCCCGGTCCATGCGGGCCATGCGGTCCTTGCCCCGGTCCATGCGGGCCATGCGGTCCTTGCCCCGGTCCATGCGGGCCATGTGGCCCCTGCTGCGGACCCTGTGGACCCTGTTGAGTCAAGTCCTGTGAAACGTCGGTTTGGAGCACGCTGGCAGCGACCGCGGCATGTGCACGTCGAGTTGTGAAGATTTTGGTGAACGTGAAAGTTAAAATAAAATATTTGAATGTACCTGCACGTCTTTATTTTAACTAGACTATGATTACTTAGTTCCTATACATTGTTTTAAACTGAGTTTCACATCAGATGAAAACTAGAGAATATTCAGTCATATTATGCTCATCTGTCTAGATTAAGATCAGGCAGGGAGGAATGTATTAGAACCCAACTTCTGGGGTTGGAGAGAGATATATGCGGACCTTCCCTACACATTTTAAGAGCCCGTACATCAGTGTCTCTTAACCATAGGAACGTCTGCGCGCTGCACAAGCCTGCAGTTTGCACAGTTAAGCGCTTGCGTGTGGACAATGGGTCACCTAGGACAACGGGTGACGCTCACCCGATGTCCTAGGTAATATAATAAGTCTATGCCTAGGGGACAACTAGGGGAGCGACAAAAGCGACGCGACGCGATGCAACGACATAGAAAATGTCGTTACGTCTACGTTGTCGCGTAGATACGTCTCATTTTCTATGGCGTCGCGTCACGTGGCGTCGCTTCTGTGGCTCACCTAGGAGAACGCAGGACAATGGGGCAGAGCGCGGCATTCGAACCGCGCGCGGCAGCCGTGGTTGTCATTAAGAACGTCAGTTAAGAACACCCTTATAATGAAAGGTCAAAGGTGTTCTTTAAAATCAAATGAGCTATATAAAATAAGCCTTAAATAATGATTGGGGCATGGAATGAGACCTTCCAGACCACCATATTTTCCCGAACTCCTTATAACCCAGATCAAAACTACAAAACTGCACTGCATTACTTTATTTGAACATACATAGTTAAACAATAGAATTTTCTCGACAATTTTAAACACTAATACTACATTTTCAAGTCATCTCTTGATTTAGGTCTACCGGCTAGTTAAAGGTAATTTTGAGCTGGAGTTTATTAACAGCTTGGTCTGTAACGCCACCTGTAGGTACTGAAGGGTTTGCTGTATGGCCCGATGCACTGGACACCACAGCACAGGGTGGCGCGCAAGGCATTTTAAATACGAATTGGTGGGCTGAAAAAGAAGTTTTATGATTATTTTATCGCCTTCGTCAGGATTCTAGAGTATTAATCGACCCGAGGACTCCGTTAATCGGAAATTGGACATGTAACTTAAAATTTTAAATACAAACAGGCAAACATTGTAAGTTTTTAGCTCAGCAATGTATCTTTTTTTTATTGCGTGATAGACTTGCGCTTGACGATAATCATGCTTATTGCAAAGCAATGAGGTCTAGGTTGGAACGCGCTTGCCTAGAAGATGCCTATTCACTCTTGCCTTGAAGGTACTATCTAGCAGCTAGGTCTGTATCTCCAGCTGTAGGTGCCGAATGGTTTGCCGCACGGTCCGATGCAGACGCCGCAGCACGGCCCGCAGAATGGCGCAGGGTAGCTGCAGCCTGCCACCTGGCCGCAGCACGGCACACCACAGGTTGGTCCGCAAGGCATTTTAAATACGGATTGGTGGGCTGAAAAACCATTTTATACATTATGGTTATTTTACTAGTTATTCGGTGGACTCATTGAAATTGATCCTACCGGGGATCGGACACTGGATCTCCCGGTTATACAGGTCCCGTCACGTAAAAAGAACGCAACCTCGGTAATGGTTGTACCATGCTACCCGCGCAGAGATTACGTTAAAGTCAATAATCAGTGATCAGACACATCTCCTCACTCAGCGTTCTTTTTACGTGACGGCCGACGGGACCTATACCTAACTTTATAAGACATCAGTGCTCACCGCTGCGCCGCCAGGGAGGTCGTTAAACATATGAAAAGAATCCAAAATATGAGAATAGAGCAAAAAACCTGACTACATACCTACCTACTTACGTATTTTTAGCAAATAATTTTATCGGATTTTTTAACTTTCCTGATAATTTAACTTTAATAAATTTTTCAGTGCGAAGAGAATTTTCATTTTAAAAATATGTAAAACTTGCACAAAATGTCAAATTTGAGAAATAATGAAAAGACAGTGACACAATATATTTCTTCTAGCAAAATCAAAAAAGCGTAAGTACCTATTAGTTCATCTAGTTTAAACTTTTATCTGGTCCGAGATATGGGTTTTCTCTTAAGTTTTTGAATTGTTTTCCAAAAAGAAAAAAAATCCATCTCTGTCAATTCAGGATATACTCTTTGCAGGAAATAAAAAAAATCACAACTTCTTATTTATATTTAAAAATTGCAAAAAGTGGCTGATTTCCTAGTTTTTTTTCACAATCAGTAAAATTTAAATACTTAATTTCAATAATCATTTGCATCCAGTTTCAGTAAATTGCAATTATGCCGGTAAAATACTCATGTCTTGGCTGCCAGGGTCCAATGGCCGGTCCCTGTGGGCCCCTAGCTTCACGCGTGGGACAATGCGGCGTGGGGCCCTGCTGTGTCCACGCGATAGGCGCTAACTGCAAGGGGCCTTGTGGAGAGATCGGCGTTATACACGGGTGAGTGCAAGTTTACGGCTGTTGAGGAAGAATGCCGGTAAAATACGACTGTATTATGTAGCAGGGTCCTGTGGGATATGTGTCTCTTGCATCACGCGTGGGACCAGCGTGGGGCTTTGCTGTGTCCACGCGATATCCGCTCTGCAAAGGGCCATGTGAATAGATGAGCGTTATAAATATAATTGAGATACTTTCTCTGCCCAACTGATGTACAGAACTTGACCAAATTTGGCACAGAGATAGCTGCATCCTAACGAACTTATTATCCTGTAAAATCATCACAGAGTTTCCACGGAATTTTTAACGGCCTAGAACAGAAAAATAATTATGCTTCATGCAGCCCGAAGCGTTGGTCGATTCAAATACATTCATCTCTTATAGCAAAAGTCCATTTCCTTATAATTGCTTGCTGATTTTAATAAGGCGTAAAGAAGTCTAGCCACGTGTCGCACTCGCACAGCTATAGTAGAAACTGATCTGGCGGCGCAGCCTCTGCCTTGTTTGCCTAAAGCTCACCGCTGACAAAAAGTCATTTGACTTAAGTAAAATCGATGGATGACAAAATGTTCAAACGCTGAATGATCCCTATAAACTGACTAGATAATGCCCGCGACGTCCGCGTGGATTAAGGTTTTTTGATCCCTGCGGGAACTATAAATTTCATTTTCAGAAATTTCATCAAAATCGGTTGAATAGATGGCCCGAACAGACAGACAGACAGACAAAACAGACAGACAGAAAACTTACATACTTCCGCATTTATAATATTATTATGGATGTATAAACTTGCAGGGCTCGCGGAGGCGTGGCCGGGTCGTACTTCAGCTGCGGCCACGGCTGCATCGGCGGCTGCACCGGCGGCCTGTGCGGCAGCTGCTGCGGGCCCGCGTGCGGCTGAACGCTGAACATTCTATGCCGAAACCTTTGTCAAATTCTAGTGGTCAAATATATTGTCTTTTGCTGGTCATGTTGCCTTTCTTTTAATATTTCACCCTCAAGGCCGGCCATACACGAACTGCTCGAGCAGTTAGACGACACTGTCTAGCACGACCAAGACAGTCACGACGAATCGACACTCGCATAACGATCCGACGATATATTTATGATGACCCATTACTCACGTTGAATCGGCTCACGACGACCCAGAATGTATATATAGTACACTAGCTGATGTAGACTATATGAATATCTCTGTGCAAAGCCGTTCTGGCGAGATTGAGTAACACACCCATCCAAACTTTCGCATTTATAATATTAGATTGGTATACTTACCGGAAAATCCGGTACCGATTGTCTGATGTGGGCGTAGGGCTTTATGGGGGTCATAAAAAAATAACCGCCCCTACCGAAGGCCTGTAATCCAAGTAGTTGGCCAGAGCAGTTAATAGAAACGTAATTGGAACCACCAGAAATACTATGTTTCTAGGAGCTTTACCATGCCTACCTACATTGGGCTTAGGCCGCACTGCGTTTTTTTTCCAGCGAGCGGTTAGCCGCTATAACCGCTCGAGAAGCACACACTACGATTAAAAACCGCGTCGACCTCGATTTTCACAGTATTGAAGATGGATTTCAAGAGAGCAGTATGTATTGTTGCCCTTGTACAAGAAATAGAAAAAAATATTTCCAAAAAACCGACTTCCAAAGCCAATGTAAAGTGAAAAATAATTTTGTTTTCTACACACTATGTTGAAGTCGGGCGAGCCCTATGCGTCAACTTTGCTTGTTCTTGTTAGAATTTTTATTTTTAACTTTTTAGTGTCAGGGTTGAGGATTTGGAGTCGACAATTTTTTATGGGACCATCTATCGAGAGCTTCCTCTAACGACTGATATCATCATCATCATCATCATCATCACTACAGCCTATTAACGTCCCACTGCTGGGCACAGGCCTCCACTCTCATAGGAGAGCGGGAATTAGAGCTTAGACCCACCACGCTGCTCCAATGCGGGTTGGCGGGCTTTAACGATTATTATCATGTTAGCGATAACAACCGGGACCGATGGCTTAACGTGCTCTCCGAGGCACGGGGGTGAAACACCGCCAACTTCCAACTCCGGGCTGGCACTGAGAATTTCTTATTGAAAAACCCAATACCTAACTTTTATGCCCGACCGGGAATCGAACCCAGGACCTCGTGATCCGCAGTCGACTATGCTAACCACTAGACCAACGAGGCAGTCTGATATACGACACTGAAATAATTTTCAAATCGGTTCAGAAACCACGGAGATATGCACAGACATATATTTAAAAAAAAATACGCGTTGAATTGAGAACCTCCTCCAAGTCGTTTAAAAAAGAAGACGTCAACGCAAACTTCGCAAATATTGGGTTCATCCACTCACTAGCCGTAGATTTAAGAAAGGTTTCTTTCTTAAGTATCAAGATTTAAGAGAATATCCTGAGAATTTTTTTAATTACTATCGGATGTCAGTAGCCAGTTTCGATACAATTTTGCAAATTGTGCGTCTATCTATACATTACCATTTGAAACAAACTCTGACTCGGTCGACGACATAGTTACAATGGCGGGACAATACATCCACTCTTTGCGGCGGTCTGCCGAATGTGCCGAACACTGGCAAAAGCAAAAGCGCCCGCGGTTAACGCGGCAGTGCGTGCGCGCTAACTAAGTTCTATGGATTACAAATTTTTGCGCGGTTTTTACCCGCGAGCATTTTGTAACAATCCACGGTTTTAAAATCAGTCGCGGGAAAAAACCGCTAGTGAGGCCGCTTGTATTCATTTGCTTGACTCACAAAATCACACGGTTAAAAACCGCGGCGGTTTAGCCGTAGTGCGGCCTAGGCCTTAGTTCTAGAAATAAAAATCAAGAAATAGTGACCTGAAAGTATATTTTATTAAACACCCAATCACAAAAATAAACACTGTTCAATATCAAAACTGGTCGACCGTGACAGCATTGTCGATTACCAGACATCCACGCGATTTCCATCTCTAGCCAGACTTGGCCTAGTACTAGTACAGCAAACCAGTAGAACCCTCTCGAGCTCTCAAGAGGGTTAGAGCAGGACGGAGGCTAGCTCTACATCCCTTAAAATCGCCGGCAACTCGTCAGAGGAGCATTTAACTCGACAAAGCTTTCAAAACCCCCAAAAATTTGCGATGAAATCGACTGACTTCAATCCATTTGAAGAGCCCGCTTCATTCTAACTCCTTCGAGGAGCATTACTCTTGAACGTAGCAATTCCATCTCTTCAATATCCCGAAAGAGGTTCACACCGTTCCAGCGCGTAAGCTCTGCACCAAGCGATTTCTCAGCTCTCCAAGCTTGCTGATTCTAAACTTCTCCCGTTATCGCATGGGTGTACATATTTAACAGCACCCATACCAGCAATCCGTTGTCGCGTGGGTGCAAGTTAAATTAACAGCACCCATACCAGCAACCGTAGCAAGGTCCGCAGCACGGGGAACAGCAACTATAGCAAGGCCCGCAGCAGGGGTAGCAAGGGTTACAGCACGGATAGCAAGGCATGTTTCTATATGAACTGGTCTTCAACAGAAGTCACGGTCACGGAAGATTGGTGCGAGGTTTGAGGGGAAATTGAGTTTTTTTTTATAAATAAATAAATAAATCTTTATTCGGAACTATCAATGACACAGCTAAAGTACAATACAAAACACAAAATTACTAGGACACAACTTAGAAACTACACTGTGACAAAGATAATTCCAAAAGGGGCATCGCCTCAGCGTGATGCTGTTATGTTGTAGATACGCCATAACAGCGCTGATTTTCAGGCGACCCCTAAGAAATTTTCGACGCCCCGGGCCCGCCCGGGCCGCCCGCTAACCCGACGTCGCTGGTAACATATTTATCGCCATTAAGACTTAAACTCTACTTAACTAAACTATCCCGTACTTTAAACTAATTACATAACATTACAATTCACTAAACTTACATATACCTATTTTAAAATAATTGCTATACTATACTGTACTATCCACTATTGTGTGGTCTCGCATTAAGTCAAAGTACAATACAGAGACAAGCCAGGTTGACCTAGTAGATAGTAACTTCAAATAATAAAACGAAATTTCTCACAGACCATTATAATTCGTCTGTGGCCTAATTTTGGCAGTGTCCAATTGCTATCCGATCTGTGCTGTAGATCACTATTCTTTGTTCTGGAGGCTCAGAAGAACTAGAATCCAGAGCCGTTAAATTAGTTAAATCTTTTTTTCTGGTTGGTGAGTTAAATATCTGAGTTCTCGTTCTGGAATTTGTACAATTATAAAATCAAATGACCTGTAGATATTTTTGCTAAATAATCCTAAATTACACGCAATAAAGAACCTGATTAATCAGAACAACAGGAAACACAGCACTAATTAATTATTTAAGCTGCCTCTCCAGGTATTTGGATGCATCGCGATGCAAATTTCGCATAGGTAAGTGCTTTTATTTTTTTATTTTAACCCTGCTTTTGTTTATCTAGCAATATCTTTTTGACCTTAGATTTAAAGGTGCTTACTGATTTTAGGCCTTGCACAGGCGGTGGGATCACATTCCAAATCCTAGAAAAAGCAAGCCTAAAACTGCCTCGGAATGCGGCGGTCCTATGCCTTGGCACAGCCATTTGACATGCCAAACCTCTCGGCGCATATCTACTGTGCTGCCTTGCCCACTTTATCTTAGTGAATAGATACTCCGGTTTACCAGTAGAGATAACACCAAATAACAAAGTTGCCAGATGCAAGCTCCTACGGGCTGACATATTTAACAAATTTGCCTGATTCAGATATGGACTGATATGTGACCGAGGAGGAACAGGAAAACAGAACCGAGCGCAAGCATTTTGAACCCTTTGTATTAACTTTTTGGTTCTTTCCAACAAGCACGGCCCATACGCTGTGTCTGCATAGTTCAGCTTAGATAGAATCAGTGAATCACATAACCGTATTCGAACTTCTACAGTCAGGTAAGATCTTATCTTATATAGGACTTTCAACCTGTAGAAGCAGTTCTTAATAATATTTTTAATATGTGACTCAAAGTGTAAATTTGTATCAAAGATTACCCCCAAATTCCTTGCCTCCGAGACTCTTTCGACTGAATTACTTCCAATTCTGACTTGTGGATCAAAACTTTGAATAGTTTTTGTCATTTTAGAAGTTCCTAACAACATGCATTTAGATTTCAAAGGATTCAATAGAAGTGAATTCTTTTCTGACCACTTAGCTATTCTATTCAAGTCATCATTGATTTTTGTTTCAGCATCTATAGCATCCTGAGGCTTAAATGAGAAGTATAACTGCACATCATCAGCGTAAAGGTGATATTTGCAGTTGGAGAAACACTGGATTATATCCGCTGTGTAAATTGCAAACAGCAGCGGACTGAGCGCCGATCCTTGTGGCACTCCTCGAAGAACCGGGGACGTTGAGGATATCAAATGGGTACCATCACCTTGGTCTATTTGGACAAATTGAGCCCGGTTACTGAGAAAGCTATTAAACCATTTAATAGTTGAAATGCCAAATCCATAGAACGACAACTTAGACAACAGTAGCGAAGTATCAATTGAATCAAAGGCACGGGAAAAATCCAGCAGTACCAGAATGGTTCCCATGCCTTGGTCCTGCGCTGTTAAAATATTATCAATTACGTCCATGATTGCCGTTGCTGTACTGTGACTCTTCCTGAAGCCAGACTGGTGAACAGGCAATATTTTGCTCTGCTCTACGTAAGAGGTCATTTGTGCACATACAACCTTTTCTAGAACTTTAGATATACATGGTAATATGCTAATAGGCCTAAGATCTTTCATACTGGTTGGATTATTTACTTTTGGAAGAGGTTTGACTATAGCAGTTTTCCATACATTTGGGAAGGTGCCTGTTGTTATAGACATATTTATAATAGCTGTTAAAGTGCCTAGGCTCTGTGGTAGAGTCCAATACAGCATTTGTAATGTAATTTCGTCAAGGCCTTGCGCATTTGATTTTAACCCTTTAAGAATTTTAATTACCTCCGCTTCAGTTACAGTTTTTAGGTTAAAAGTATTGGGCCCAAACCTATTGAATTCAAAGTATGTAAGATTAGATAATGAGGACCTCACACTATGTGGAATGTTCAAAAAGTGTGTGTTTAACTTCTCAGGGTCACATAAAGTTGATGGTATGTCATACTCTTGCTTCTTGTTAACTCCTATATTTTTTTTTAAATGTTTCCACAACAAAGGTGGCTTATTTATGCACTGATTTATGTAAGTCTTAAAATAAGCACTTTTTTCTGCTTCCATTGCCTCCCATACAAGTTTCTTAAAATCCTTATAATACTGTTTATGTGATTCATTTTTTGACGCTTTATATCGAGAATGACTCTGATTCCGCAGTGCTATCATTTTCTTAATGGTGTAAGTTATCCAAGGGCATGATTGCTCTGTCACCTTCATCTTTTTTAAAGGCGCATGGATGTCAAATAAGGACAGAGTATAAGCATTAAATTGAGATACCATATCTTCAACATCCGTCAAAGAGTTGATGTCACCCCATGGAATAGCATTTAAGTCCACATTAAACTCCTCTGCATTGATATCTTTAAGTGGTCTAATAGTAACCCACCGGGGAACTATTCTAGTTTTCTTTAGGTTTAATGAAACGGCAACCATTGCATGACCACCTAACTCTTTTATATGATTCACCTCGACATCTCGAATCGAGCTATCCGTGCAGACCAAATCTATCAAAGTCTCACTGTGATCGGTAAAATGTGTTGGTTCTGTGATTACCTGCTTGAGGTTCATATAGTTTAAAAAATCATTAAATAGTTTAGTTTTGCTGTCGAGAGGACTAAGTAGATTGATATTGAAATCTCCCAAAAGTACTAGGCTGTCACAACTTGAAAAAAGAGTCAGGGACTGGGTCATAGAGTCAATAAACAAATCAACATCCTGCCATGGCGGCCGGTAGGCTGTGCCCACCATGATCTTTTTGCTGCCGACTTTTAAGCTCAACCACATTTGTTCTACTGAGTGGGGATTTGGATGCTCACAGGTAGTAAATTTTAAGCCTTTCCTTACATAAAAGCCCACTCCCCCTCCGCGCCCCCCTTTTATATTTGACGGCCGCGGTGAATGAAGAAAGCGATAGCCAGGCACTTGTGGAGCAAGCTCCTCCTCCCCCTCCTTAAGCCAGGTTTCGTTAATAGCTATTGCGTCTACTTCCATATCACCCATTGCCACCAAGAATTCCTCATGCCGCGTTCCAAGAGAGCCTGCATTAAATAATCCAACCTTGAATAGTTTAGACTTAACTTTCATAATATACAAGTAGTGTAAATTTAGTGTAAATTTTGATTAAAAAATTGTTTTCATATAATTTATGTACTTGGCTCTCAGTTAAGATGAGGCATACACTTGTGATCCCAATTATCTTAACATCATACTCACACATTTGAAAATAAGCAAGTTTAGTAATGTCAAAGCTATTTGATGTACTGGTTTTAACAAAATATAAATTATTTTTAGTGTTATATAGAAAGGGTTGAGATAAAGTAAAAACTGTAATAAGCAGTCGGGGGCAACACACCACAGCAGTCGCACAGAATATTTTTAACTTACCATCATAGACCCATTGCATTAAAATATCAACATTGTGTAACATGTGTAATAAATGGCTATTAATTCCCTGTAATACTATAGTAATACTTCGAATAAAATGATTATGCGTTTTTATGTTACTTGGCTTTTTTCCCATAAAATTAGTAAGCCCCCTTCCAACACAGATACACTCAATTACTCTTGTTATACATTTTACATAATAATAATATATACATCTTAATATACTTAATATACCTACAAAGTAAAAGTACCGGACTCGGGTATCCAGCCAGGTAAAATTCCTAACGCTATTCCTGTAATTTAACAAAGCACCGGGTCTCTTAGGCTGCACTAACTTGGGTGACGCCAAAAACACGATCAACGTCTGCCTCTACTTTAATGATGTGAGCCGGCTGGCCATCAGCTTTACGCGCGTAGATGCGCCCACGCTTGGTCCAGGTGTACTTCCACTGCATCCTCCGGGCCGCCTCCCGTGCAAGAAAGAACAGATGCCGGTTCCTCCTGGTGAGCCTCTCGTTGACATAGAAGCGCTTGGGCGGCACGTCGAGGCCCATGTCCTGCGTGGAGGCGCCGCGCCGCACGCGCGCGCTTCGCAGCAGCTCGTCCCGAAGGCCGCGCCGCGCCAGCCGCACCACCAGGCGCCTACCTCGGTCCGCTCCACCCGACCGCTCGGCATCTTCGCTGGCTCTACCCACCCTCTCCGCGAATATGACGTCCTTGCTCTCCAGCTCTACACCGAGTTTTGTTGCCAGTACTGTGACAGTGTGGATGGGGTTTTCCCCTTTCACCTCTGGCAAATTTGTTACCTCTATGTCGGCCTGGAGAAGCTCTTGGTCGCGTTCGTTGAGGTCCTCTTGCAATTTAGTCACAGTTTGTTCTAACACACGCAGCTCAACGCCTCCGCCTAGCCCATCCCGACTCGTCGCGAGGGCGCCTTTCTCCATTGCCACCAGCCTTCCTTCGATATCGTCAATGCGCCGGTTACAGCCTGTGATGGCGCTTCGCATGTCAAACAGCTCGGTACGGAACTCCTTCAGCTCCTTCCTAACCTCTCGAAGCTCCTCGCGGAAAAGGCGCATCTCCATACACAGGTCCAGCGGCTGGGTAGTGTCGAAAACAGTGTCATCGCAAGTAGCTCTTGTACAGTCTTCTGTCAAAGACTGCGAAGAGCCTCCAGAGGCTGCCGAAGTATCCAATTGGAAGTCACTGCTGGCATGCTTTACAGGTGTTGCTGTGTTGCAACCTTTAGGCATTTTGGTTTTGCACTCCGGACACACCCAACCTGGGACGATCTGTGCAGCTTCGGGTACACCTATGCACGCCTTGTGATAGAGGCCCGGGCAGACACTACACCTAGCGCCACCTACCGCCGAGAGAAACTTCCCGCAAGCACCGCACCGCATCATAGTGAAACCAAACCTACACAGGGTAATTACTAATTAGCTAGGTAGTTCGAGTATTGTTCGGTAGATGGCGGTATATGTTATTGATCACCTCTAGATCTCTCGCCGGACTGAACCCCCCACAGTGTTGTTCTTGCTGGTTACTGGGTTGCCTCACTGATGGCGCTGTATATAATGGGGACCGAAGGGTAGCTATATAACTAACCGTGGAACAGAGACTATTTACCCTCGTTTTATTTATAATCGCAAAACAGATTTCACTTTTAAACCCGATTTTAATGCACAAATCTTAGAGGTAACAAATTTTATAAACTACGAACACTTTATATGTGTATTAATCTTCGTCACACACTCGATAAAACAACTCAACACCACGATTTGTAATTTTTTAAGCGAATCAGATAGCAGAGCACTCTTTCCGTGACAGGTCCGCGACGTCGAAAAAAAAAAAAAAAAAAAAAAAAAAAAAAAAAAAAAAAAAAGGAAATCTTCTGGAATGCGCGTTTGAATTAAAATTTTGTTTTTAATTTTCATATGCTCAGGGAATTTGTTGAAAATAGGCTAGAGTTACCAATATAAAACCTCACTAGTAGTAGATCTCTATAGTTTTTATATAAGACGAAAAAACACTGCGGAAAAGAAAAGGCATCGATGAGAAAAGGATAGCATAGATATAATCATCAATTTAATCAGATTTCTCTGATTTAATTTATTTAATCAGATTTAATTTATAATCGAGATATTGTACAACAGAACTCGCGACATTGTGGCTAATCCCACATTATTGGTATCCCACAGGCCTCCACTCTCATAGGAGAGAGGGATTTAGAGCTTAGACCCACCACGCTGATTCAATGTGGGTTGGCGCGCTTTAACGACTATTATCATGTTAGTGATACTAACCGGGACCGACGGCTGATCGTGCTCTCCGAGGCACGGGGGTGGAACGCCAACTTCCTAACTCCGGGCTAGTACTGAGAATTTCTAGTCAGAAAAACCCAATAATTAATATTATGGCCCGACCCGGGACTCGAACCCAGGACCTCAACGGCCGCAGTCCAATATGTCAACCACTAGACCAAAGAGGCAGGTATCAATCCCGATAAGGACAGTCTCTAAACTTAACTACATTGACAAACAAGTGACGTCCCTTTCCGCAGTGAGTATTATGAAGGGGATTGATATAGCTTTCATTTTTCTTTTTACTTTTTTCTTTCATTCTTATAGCTATCATTTTAGCGTAGAGACTATAGATGGTATATGACGTAAATGGGTATATATGACAACTACTCAAATAGATTATTTTTTAGAGATTAGTAAAATATACAGGTTCTAATATCCACGTCCCCTGTTAGTCTTAAGTTTCAAAATGACGCCACAGTTCAGTTTTTTTTTATCCACTACAAGTTTGCGGAAGGACTTGGGAACCCACCGCATTATTGTCCCAAGAAAACTCCTACCATTATGTGATTAATGGAAAGGGGTCACGATCCTCAGTATTGAGGAATACGACGCAAAGAGAGAGAAACAAGTTAGCCATTGACTGCGTTCTCACCTAATGGTAAGTGATAACGCAGTGTGAGATGGTAGCAGACTATCCTGTTAGGGGCATGTCAGTTATAATGTATGTATGTATGTATGTACTTATAGAGGGGACGCCCGCCGTCGCCAGGCGGGTGATCGGTCCATTAATTGAACCATTCCACCCTTTTCCCCGTGTTAGGACACAGGTTACTGGTGTGCCGGCAGCCTAACCCCCAGTTATAATTAACCCATACCCCTTATCGGTTCAGTATTTCTGCTGTATCCCATACTAAGCGGATAAAGTAAAAAGACGGCATCATATAAAAATAAACAATATATTAAGTAATAACAATATCACAGTACACTTCACGAGAGTCTCCTGCGTTTCGTTCTAGAAGGTTCTTCGTCTTGGTCGCTGTCTTGAGCCTTGTCGCTGTCGCCGGACAGGACCACTGTGTCGGCATCGTTGATGTTAGCATCTGGAATAATAAGGATTTTTTGAAGTGAAAACTTCTTTAGCCGCGTTGAGTACTTTTTGGTAGGGGGTAAACTTGTGGAACGGTGTCGGTCATGCGACACCATTCTTCTTAAGACAAAAGGTCTTAAGTAGTACATTCGTAACTCAACTTTAATGCCTCTGTTTTAAGGTTTATATTTAAAAGTGATGTGTAACCGTGACTGACACCTTGCGACACCATTCTTCTTAAGACAAAAGGTCTTAAGTATAAATAATATAGTACATTCGTAATTAAACTTTAATGCCTTTGTTTTAAGGTTTATATTTTAATTATTTTAAAAGTGCTTTTAGCAGCTCGATTCTACGCGATACGACGCCATAGAAAATGACAAACTTGTCTACGCGACAACGTAGGCCACGTGAAGTGTCGCCGCCGTCCGCTACTTTTTTTTTTTATCCACTACAAGTTAGCCCTTGACTGCGATATTACCTGATGTTAAGTGATGATGCAGTCTAAGATGATAGCGGGCTAACCTGTTAGGGGCATGGCAGTTATATTAAACCCATACCCCTATTCGATTTCTACACGGCATCATACCGGAACGCTAAATCGCGTGGCGGCACGTCTTTGCCGGTACGGTGGTAACTAACTACGGCCGAAGCCTCCCACCAGGCCAGACCAAGGAAAATTCAGGAATAATAAATTCCCAAATTGACCCTGCCGGACATCGAACCCGGGACCTCCGCACGTTAAGACAACAGCGCTCTACACTGCGCCACGGAGGTCGTCGAAACTGTACTGTACTGTTTGATACTGTCGCGTCGCGTCGCGTCGCATCAAGTCGCGGTGTCGCGTTTGTCGCTCAAGTAGGAGAACGAGTGATATAAGGTGAACTGTGAAACTCACCATCATTATCGGTGTCATCATTGCCGCTGGCGATGTCTTCCGTCCCTTCCCGTAAATGTGCGTCTTTAATCTTAAAGTCACGCGCCTGGCCCTCCGATAGGTATTGTTTGAAGTTTATCTGCGAATTAACACTTGTATATTATAATCATACTAATTATCCATATTAGCCTAGATGATGCCGGCGACTTTGTTCGTGTTGATTAAGGTTTTTCCTATTTCCCGTGAGAACTCTTTAATTTTCCGGGATAAAAAGTAGCATATGTCCTTACCTGGGATACACCCTTCAAAATCGGTTGAAAAAATGGGCAGTGAAAGCGTAGCAGACAGGCAGACGGACGAACCGTCGAACAGACTTTCGCATTTATAATATTAGTATGAATGCTACAATATAGGGCTATTCTAGCAGAGGCGGATAAACAATTTGGCGGTTCCTCTGTTACTGCAAATTTTCATGGTAGGAGTTTGCCATATAAAATGGGTTTAATATGGCAGTGATAATATTAAACCCATACCCCTGATCGGCTTTTTACTCGGCGGCGTACTGTAACACTTTATCACTTGGCGGCACGTCTTTCTTTGCCAATGGTATCCAGCATCGGCCGAAGCCTTCCATCAGTCTAAGCCAGAGACAATTTAGAAATTATAAAATCATTTAGTACGCTCTGCTTGCTATCACCTATTATTCCGTTCAGTTATAAGGACAATACTCACTTAACCTTGTCCCCAAACAGTATGACGTGTTTGTAGAACTGCTCTCTCTCCAGCACTAGTCTGGAGCTGAGTTTGGTGCACCGCAGCACTTTTCTCGCCGTCCCCTTTTGTTACATTAAGTTATGAGAACAATACTCACTTTGACCTTGTCCCCAAACAGTATGACGTGTTTGTAGAACTGCTCTCTCTCCAGCACTAGCCTGGGGCTGAGCTTTGTGCGCCGTAGCACTTTTCTCGCCGTCCCCTTTTGTTAAATTCAGTAATGAGAACAATACTCACTTTAACCTTGTCCCCAAACAGTATGACGTGTTTGTCTCCAGCACTAGTCTGGGGCTGAGTTTGGTGCGCCGCAGCACTTTTCTCGCCGTCTCTTCTTGTTACATTTTTTTTTTCCTTCTGGGAGGAGGAAATCCTCATGGATGCCGTTTAGCAAGCCCGACTTCACCGAGATGTACTCGATGACATACGGACTAAAACCTCCTCCCTTCTCTGGCCGTCCTTCCCGGTACTGCAATGTGCATGTCATCGGAAAGGCGGTTGTCTGGTCAGACTTCGTTTGCCTTTTGTCTGTCCCATTCTTCACTCACTCGTTTTCCCATTATTGCCTTAAGCATTTTTGCACCTTTGTTCCACCCCTCTTCACTGTTCAACATCTGAGCTATCAGGTTGTTTTTAGTGAGGGGTTCTCCGTCTCCGCGGGCTTCAATTCTCGTTTCCTCAAACGCCCTACACTCAAATATGGCGTGGTTTGGTGTGTCCTCCTCGTCGCAGTAGGGGCATTTGTCGCTGGCTGCTTTGCCGATGGCGTGCAGGTATGTATTAAATACCCCGTGCCCACTCAGTGCCTGCGTTACAAGTTTATCGACCTCCCCGTGCTTTCTATTGATCCATTGCTGGAGGTCTTGTATGAGGTCCCTAGTCCATTGCCCCTTTCCGTTTTCCCTCCATTTCCTTCCCCACTCTTCTAGCGTCCTGAGACGCTGTTCTTCTGGGGATTTTTGGTCTTCTCCTTTATACATTCGCGTCCTCTCCATGACTAGCCTTTGTATGGGTATTAAACCAGCTATTACCATGACCGCGTCTTTGGATATGGTCCGGTATGCTCCGCTTATTCGAATAGCCAGACGCCTCTGTATTCTACCTAGCATGTCATTATATTTCGCCATTTGTAGTGCTTGGCCCCAAATTGGTGCCCCATAAAGTATGACCGAATGCGCCACTGATGCTAGGACTTTTCTTTTACTAGCTCTTGGTCCTCCTTTCCTGGGCATTAGCTGACTAAGTGCTTTTGTTAGTTTTTGGGCCTTTTCGGCGGTGTGCACTACATGCTTGTCAAATTTCATTTACATTGGGCTAAGTTTGGTGTTCCGCAGCACTTTTCTCGCCGTCTCCTCTTGTTACATTAAGTAATGAGAACAATACTCACTTTGACCTTGTCCCCAAACAGTATGACGTGTTTGTAGAACTGCTCTCTCTCCCGCACTAGTCTGGGGCTAAGTTTGGTGTTCCGCAGCACTTTTCTCACCGTCTCCTCTTGTTACATTAAGTAATGAGAACAATACTCACTTTGACCTTGTCCCCAAACAGTATGACGTGTTTGTAGAACTGCTCTCTCTCCAGCACTAGTCTGGAGCTGAGTTTGGTGCGCCGCAGCACTTTTCTCGCCGTCTCTTCTTGTTACATTCAGTAATGAGAACAATACTCACTTTGACCTTGTCCCCAAACAGTATGACGTGTTTGTAGAACTGCTCTCTCTCCCGCACTAGTCTGGGGCTGAGCTTGGTGCGCCGCAGCACTTTTTTCGCCGTCTCCTCTTGTTCAGAAGCCTCTACTACGTAGTTTATCAATCCGTCCGTCACTGGAGAGAGCTTTTTCCCCGTGAATTTTAATAGCTTCTCCAGTTCTGGGCTGTAAAAATATGACAGTCAAATTACTTTACTTTTATGAGTTCACTAGATGAGAGACTTCGTCCGCGTGGATTGAGGTTTTTTGGTTCCCGGTGGAACTGTAACTTTCGGGGATGAAAAGTAAGTAGCCTATGTCCTCCAGACAGCGGCAGTATACCAAATTTCATCAAAATCGGTTGAACAGATGGGCCTTGAAAATGTAACAGACAGACACACTTTTTGACGTGCAGGCATCTATGAACCTCCTTACAGCCCGAATTATTCGTTTGACAAACTACATATTACGATTTCCTTACACAGTCAGGGGGTAGATCGAATAGTTCTTAAGTACTCTCTGTTTTTCCGCTAGATTTGAATCTGACTTGTCAAACTCACCGTACATATTCCGCCATGTCTGAGTCCAAAGTCTTAATCATGGAAACGAGGATCGAGAACATTCGCACGCATATGCCGAGCACGCGGTCGCTGTCGCCGCCGATGTTGCAGCGCAGCTTGGCCGCGCTACAAGACCAGCTGGTCAACTGACACAGCTGAAGCACTATGCTCTTGTACAGCTCTTTGCGCTCTGCAATCGATTTGAATTAGAGGTGTTAAACTATGGTTGGCTAAACGGTTAACGGTTAACAGTTCAAACTTGAAAACGTTAGTAAACAATCTTCACTCCTGTGCACTAGCGAGTGAAAAAAACATTGTTTTTTTTACAACCGTTAACCGTTTAACCGTTTAGCGACAGTTTAACCCCTCTAATTTGAATCATTATTTCTATACTAATATAAGATAATACATGCGAAAGTGTGTGTGTCTGTGTGCTACGCTTTAACTATTCAACCTGTTTTGACAATATTTCTTACAGACATAGACATGATTGTGTCCTGGGACATGGCTGCTGCTGTTTCCTTTAGTGCTGTTAGCTTTATCCCGGAAAATTAAGGAGTTCCCGCGCGAATTAGGAAACAAACAAAAGGGCTAGATCTGATAGTTGTTACAATTACACTTATTGTAAGTTTTTACGTAATTAACATTTGCAACTTACAAAAATGTTAACATTTTGTAAGTGACTCATGTAAGCAACTTACGTAAATAAAACTTACAAGTGTAATTGCGGCCTGAAGTTGAATGACAACTATATTGTTTTCCTGACCAAATTTCAGCGATGGCAGCTAATCTCAACTATGCGGATGATATTATAGTGTCTGTGTGTGCGTGTGTGTGTGTACGTGAGTGTGCGAGCTAGAGTACGTGCATACGTACGGATATGCGTGCATGCGTCCGTGCATACGTGAGCGCGTTTATGTGTATGTCCGTACGTTTGCGAGTGCGTGTGTACGTTCGTCTGCGCACATGTGTGTATACGTTTGAATGCGTGCGTATTTGCGTGCATGAGTGTTACACAATCTCATGAAAATAAGCTTGAATAAAAATTAAGTGTGTGTGTGTGTGTGTGTGAATTGCACACACACACTTCATTTTTATTCACACACTTAATTTGAAATGAAACTTCAGAAAAGTAGCCTACGAGAGAACGAGATAAATATAACTTGTATTATGTATGTTGTATTCTAATAAGACAAATATCTGATTCTCTCGCAGGCTAAATCCTATTATGAATATATTTGTCTCTTTTTAGTGTCGCTTTTCGTTTCATCGAATTTCCAAATCACAACGATTCTAAACAAGTTTCACTTCAAAAACTTACCCTGTTCTAATCTCTGTTGGTGCGACTGAACAGCTATAGTGATAGCTTCGGTGAGATCGCGAGCTCTGTTCAGTGAGTGCTCTGTACACTTGAGGCGGTTGCTCAGGTGCGTGCACACTAGACTGAGCGCTGTATGACCGCTGCTAGAGTTTATTGTGGGGAAGTATGACTGCGTGTCAGATGAGCTGCTCTCTTCCTGCCAGTGAAAAGATGGCAATTTTGAGAGAAACAATTCCACCATACATTGTTTTCGCGTAACTTTTACTATTTACGCAGCGCACGCTACGGAAGCTCGATTGACGGAGACGACGGAGATGCTACGATTTTTTCCAACTTAATTCACATTTGCAACATTATTGCAATTTTCGTAGGGATCTCTAATTTTTTTAAAATAAAATATAGCCTATGTTACTCGATGATAAAGTAAATTTAGTGAAAGAATTTTTAAAATCGGTTGAGTAGTTTTTGAGTTTATCTATTACAAAAATATCTTTCCTCTTTATAATATTAGTTTAGATGAAAAAAAATACAATTTTTAAAAGTCGCAGAGCTTAAAACTGTTCTGTATTATGAATCTTTAGATTATTAGTATTTTTTTAATTAACTTTGAATAATATCGCTACATATATAGTTTGTCGCAGGCACCCCTCTAGTTCTACGAGACAAGACGGGTCTCACGTCTATAACGCCCAGTCCCGCTGTCAGGTCTGTCAGCACATCGACCAGCAGCGTCGCCTCTTGCTGCTCGCGCTGTGCCGCCGTCAGCAACGGAGACAGCAGCGGCAGTATCTCTGGTTGTTTGTTTGCTGTGACGCAGGCAGTCCTCTAGTTCTACTCACGTCTATAACGCCCAGTGCCGCTGTCAGGTCTGTCAGCACATCGACCAGCAGCGTCGCCTCTTGCTGCTCGCGCTGTGCCGCCGTCAGCAACGGAGACAGCAGCGGCAGTATCCCTGGTTGTTTGTTTGCTGCGACGCAGGCAGTCTTCTAGTTCTACTCACGTCTATAACGCCCAGTGCCGCTGTCAGGTCTGTCAGCACATCGACCAGCAGCGTCGCCTCTTGCTGCTCGCGCTGTGCCGCCGTCAGCAACGGAGACAGCAGCGGCAGTATCTCTGGTTGTTTGTTTGCTGCGACGCAGGCAGTCTTCTAGTTCTACTCACGTCTATAACGCCCAGTGCCGCTGTCAGGTCTGTCAGTACATCGACCAGCAGCGTCGCCTCTTGCTGCTCGCGCTGTGCCGCCGTCAGCAACGGCGACAGCAGCGGCAGTATCTCTGGTTGTTTGTTTGCTGCGACGCAGGTAGTCCTCTAGTTCTACTCACGTCTATAACGCCCAGTGCCGCTGTCAGGTCTGTCAGCACATCGACCAGCAGCGTCGCCTCTTGCTGCTCGCGCTGTGCCGCCGTCAGCAACGGCAACAGCAGCGGCAGTATCTCTAATTGTTTGTTTGCTGCGACGCAGGCAGTCCTCTAGTTCTACTCACGTCTATAACGCCCAGTGCCGCTGTCAGGTCTGTCAGTATATCGACCAGCAGCGTCGCCTCTTGCTGCTCGCGCTGTGCCGCCGTCAGCAACGGCGACAGCAGCGGCAGTATCTCTGGTTGTTTGTTTGCTGCGACGCAGGCAGTCCTCTAGTTCTACTCACGTCTATAACGCCCAGTGCCGCTGTCAGGTCTGTCAGTACATCGACCAGCAGCGTCGCCTCTTGCTGCTCGCGCTGTGCCGCCGTCAGCAACGGCGACAGCAGCGGCAGTATCTCTGGTTGTTTGTTTGCTGCGACGCAAGTAGTCCTTTAGTTCTACTCACGTCTATAACGCCCAGTGCCGCTGTCAGGTCTGTGAGCACATCAACCAGCAGCGTCGCCTCTTGCTGCTCGCGCTGTGCCGCCGTCAGCAACGGCGACAGCAGCGGCAGTATCTCTGGTTGTTTGTTTGCTGCGACGCAGGCAGTCCTCTAGTTCTACTCACGTCTATAACGCCCAGTGCCGCTGTCAGGTCTGTCAGTACATCGACCAGCAGCGTCACCTCTTGCTGCTCGCGCTGTGCCGCCGTCAGCAACGGCGACAGCAGCGGCAGTATCTCTGGTTGTTTGTTTGCTGCGACGCAGGTAGTCCTCTAGTTCTACTCACGTCTATAACGCCCAGTGCCGCTGTCAGGTCTGTCAGCACATCGACCAGCAGCGTCGCCTCTTGCTGCTCGCGCTGTGCCGCCGTCAGCAACGGAGACAGCAGCGGCAGTATCTCTGGTATTTTGCTGCGACGCAGGTAATCTTCTAGATTCACTATCATCTAAAACAAACCACAAACAATATAGTTATGGTGATGGCGATTGCGATAATGGTGAAGATAATATGACGATGCCAAATGGTGTAGGCAATGGCGATGATCTATGTGAGAGGGAGTGTGCGTTTTTGCATGTGGGATTGTGTTGTTAATCTACAAATTAACTTGAAGATTCCTTAAAAAGTTTCCCCTCTAGTTGCATTTTATGCCCCGTTTTGAACAATACAAAATAGAGACGTGATTGTAAACTCTCTCTCTCTCTCTCTCTCTGCTTTGTATTCCTCATTGCTAAGGGCCGTGACCACTTTCTATTAATCACATAATGGCTAGGGTTTTCTTGGGATAATAATGCGGTGAGTCCCCACTTCCCAGGTACTTCCGCATACGAATGTAATTATTCTCATGAGTATTAAAAAAAGTCAATTATCGAATCAAGTACCTTATTAAGCGCGTCACAGGCAAGCACAGGCGTTTCCAGCAGCACGGTGGTTATTTGCACCAGCATGCTGAAGGTCTTCTTTCCGATCAGATCCAAATCTTCCGCAGCTCCTTCCGCTTCCAACTTCTGTAGCGAGTCGTATAGCTTCTCGATGATCTGTGCTAGGCATTTGGAATCTGTTTCTCCGGTGGTGCCAGCTAAATAAAAATAGTGCATGTCAGAACACGCGTAAATCAGGGATTCGTAGTCAAGCTAAAAACTTTGAGGGAGATTATTTTGTAAAGGGGTGTATTATCACGTCGGGGTCACCTATATCGGGAGCGTATGGTGTATGCTCCCGAGGCAATAGGAAGATCTTCCTCCGAGCCGGTGTAATGCTCGGAAATCCCAGCTGGGCTAACTGTTATAGGTTGAAAGTTCTATATATAGTACAATTCCGAAAGAACTTCGTAATCGTGATTGAGGCGGCGGCACGTGATTGGCTAACGTGGCTGCGTCATGTTTACGTCATCCATGTAGGTATGTTGTAATCCTACAGATTATTTTCGTAAAAGTCAAAAAACGCTCTATAGATACCTATTAGCCATTATAACAGTATAAATAACCCTCAAACGATTTTAAAATATCTATCGTCGAAGTATCATTCGAGAAATCCTGAAATTTTTCCATTAAAAAAAACTTCGACATAATCGGTTAAATGTCTAGCCCCGAAAACTATCGCATTTAAAAGGTACTCACTGGTATGAATATTTTAATTCAAGTTCTGAACTCTTAAGAATAGCTGTTGGATTAAAATGTAGAGATAAATATTGTAGAAACATTCTTACTTATTCCTTTGAGGACACTTTCCGTTTTCAACGAGTATTTCGTCGAAAGCACCAACGTGAGACAAACTTTGAACAGTTCAAGGCACGCGTATGTCGTGGGCTCGTCGAAATCCCTCATATCTTGAAATCTATAGAAATAGAAAGAGTTTGGCTATGTGTCACTAGCTCGGGCTACATTGCTTAGCTTGCAAGTTGCAACATCGTCGCAAAGTGCCTGGTGGGAGGCTTCGGCCGTGGCCAGTTACCACCCTACCGGCAAAGACGTGCCGCCATGCGATTTAGCGTTCCGGTACGATGCTGCGTAAAAACCGATTAGGGGTATGGGTTAAATATAACTGCCATGCCCCTAACAGGTTAGCCCGCTACCATCTGAGACTGCATCATCGCTTACTATCAAGTGACATCGCAGACAAGGGCTAACTTGTAGTGGATTAAAAACAAGTCGCCTGAATATTAGTTTCTATCGAATTGATATATTTTGGAGAGTGTTCAGGAACTTCACAGCTTTGTTCCTCCATTGTCCACAGAACTCTCGTGAATAGTTGACTTCTAATAAACTCACGCACGAAGCGTTATTTTTTACGGACCGCTAAGGAATGGAACACCCTTCCGGCACCCTTCACGCACAACTAAAATACCTACCTTCAAGGCAAGAGGGAAAATATGCAAGCGCACTCCAACCCAGAACTCATCATTGCTTTCTATAGGCATGATTGTCGTCAAGTGCAAGACTATTCTAAACTAACTGATGCTCGCGACCTCGTCCGCGTGGTTTAAGTTTTTTTAATTCCCTTATTTTCCGGGAAAAAAGAAGCCTATGTACTTTATATTACATATTTAAAACGCGAAAGTTTGTTTGTGTGGATGTATGGATGTTTGTTACTCTTTCAAGCCAGAACGACAGAACGGATCTGGATGAAATTTGGCACAGAGATATATTATAGTCTGGCATAACACATAGGCTACTTTTAATTCCGAAAAATATAAGAGTTCCCGCGGGAACCAAAAAACCTCAAATGCATGTTTGTTACTCAATCACGCCATAACTGCTGAACGGATCTGGATTATATTTGGCACAGAGATAGATTTTAGTCTGGAATAACACATAGGCTACATTTTATCCCAGGAAATTGAAGAGATTCCGCGGGAACCAGAAATCCTCAATCGTTTTTTTGATTCCCGCGGGAACTCCTTAGTTTTCCGGGATAAAAAAAAGTCTATGTCACTCTCCAGGTCCTCAAATATACCCATGCCAAAAATCACGTCGATCCGTTGCTCCGTCGCGGCGTGATTGAAGGACAAACCAACAAACAAACAAACAAACAAACAAACAAACAAACAAACAAACAAACAAACAAACAAACAAACAAACAAACACACTTTCGCATTTATAATATTAGTATGAAGTACTTATGATTTGAAATACTGACCTGCAAACGCATCTCTTGTACATCAACGCAGCAATGTATAGCACATGCGTACTAACTGTTTGTTTGTTAGTATTCTCGGGCAGAGCGGACTGGACGCAGCGCAGCGCAAACATATGGAAGTCCCTTTTACCGCGTATTTCATTACGCTGCTGCAATGACGACCATGCTATAGTTTCACTGTAATACAAGTAATAAAATTAAAAAATTTAAAAGAACCCACGACGAACTGCCATTATACCTTTGACCTGTATAACTTTGAAACAACAGTTAGAACTTAGCAAACGTATATATTACATAATATCTAAAACACAAAACTGCATCTTTGACGGCTCAGTAGTTTTTTTGACCAGCGTGGTGGACTATGACCAAACCCTTCTCTTTCCGAGGCGCGCTTGTCACGACAAATCAAAAGAGTCCAAATATGACGGGTTTACGATGAGTTCCTATGACCACCTCCTGGCTCCATCATGAGACCCTGGGCAGCATCTAGGTACAAAGTTCTTATCAAGACAAATCTAAAGAGTCCAAACGCGACGGGTATACGATGAGAATTTAAGGAGTTCCCATGATCGCCTCCTGACTCCATCATGAGACCCCGGACAGCATGTAAGTACAAAGCGCTTGTCACGACAAATCAAAAGAGTCAAAATGTGACGGGTTTACGATGAGAACTTAAGGAGTTCCTATGACCACCTCCTGGCTCCATCATGATACCCTGGGCAGCATCTAGGTACAAGCTAAATATATCTAAAACAAAAAGCCCGCATCTAAATCAGCACAGTAGTTTTTGAGAAAAATGGTAACATATTGAAAAAATAAAATCATAGACTACAGCTCAGCTTTGTTGTCTATGGTCCTAAAATATATCTAAGAACCTTCTCACAAGCTATACACATCTAATGAATAAAACCGTATTTCAATCGGCCCAGTACTTTTGGTGAAAAATGGTAACATATCGAAATATTAAAATCATAGACTACAGCTCAGCTTGGTTGTCTATGGTCCTAAAATATATCTAAGAACCTTCTCTCAAGCTATATATATCTAACTAGTATTTCGCCCTGTGCGCGAGCTGCTAAAGCAGCTCACGGGTTGTGGTTAGACTTACAAGTAGTACAGATTTTACTGTACTAAACTGAATTCATTTATTATGGTGATAACAAAATAAATAAAAATGGCGCTGATTTTTTAAAACTTTGGTAAAAGTTTCCTGTTTCGTAACCCCAGGGAGTCCTAAATATCGATTTTGAACGAAATTGGTCAATTAACAAAGAATTTTAAAATGGCGCTGATTTGCTAAAATTTTGGTAACAGTTTCCTGTTTTGTGACCCCAGGGAACCCTAAGTATCGATTTTGAACAAAATCGGTTAATTAACAAAGAATTTCAAAATGGCGCTGATTTTTTAAAATTTTGGCACCAGTTTCCTGTTTTGTGACCCCAGGAAGCCCTAAATATCGATTTTGAATGAAATCGGTCAATTAACAAAGAATTTCAAAATGGCGCTGATTTTTTTTAAATTTTGGTACCAGTTTCCTGTTTTGTAATCCCACGAAGTCCTAAATATCGATTTTGAACGAAATCGGTCAATTAACAAAGAATTTCAAAATGGCGCTGTTTTTTTAGTTTGGTAACAGTTTCCTGTTTTGTAACCCCAGAGAGTCCTAAATATCGATTTTGAACGAAATCGATCAATTAACAAAGAAATTCAAAATGGCGCTGATTTTTTAAATTTTGGTACCAGTTTCCTGTTTTGTGACCCCAGGGAGCCCTAAATATCGATTTTGAACGAAATCGGTCAATTAACAAAGAATTACAAAATGGCGCTGATTTTTTTAAATTTTGGTACCAGTTTCCTGTTTTGTAATCGCACGAAGTCCTAAATGCAATAAACCGCATCTCAATCGGCCCAGTACTTTTTGTGAAAAATGGTAACAGTGGTTGAAAAATTAAGATCATAGACTACAGCTCAGCTTTGTTGTCTATGGTCCTAAAATATATTTAAGAACCTTCTCACAAGCTATACACATCTAATGCAAAAAACCGCATCTCAATCGGCCCAGTACTTTTTGTGAACATTTTTAACATATTGAAAAATTAAAATCATAGACTACAGCTCAGCTTAGTTGTCTATGGTCCTAAAATATGTCTAAGAATCTTCTCACAAGCCATACACATCTAATGCAAAAAACCGCATCTCAATCGGCCCAGTACTTTTTGTGAAAATTTTTAACATATTGAAAAATTAAAATCATAGACTACAGCTCAGCTTAGTTGTCTATGGTCCTAAAATATGTCTAAGAACCTCACAAGCCTCTCTCATCTAATGCAAAAAACCGCATCTCAATCGGCCCAGTACTTTTTGTGAAAAATGGTGACATGTTGAAATATTAAAATCATAGACTACAGCTAAGCTTGGTTGTCTATGGTCCTAAAATATATCTAAGAACCTTCTCACAAGCTATACGTATCTAATGCAAAAAACCGCATCTCAATCGGCCCAGTACTTTTTGAGAAAAATGGTAACAAAAAAGTGCACAAACAAACAAACAAACAAACACACAACCTCTTAGGGCAAACACATATACCGTCTCCGCTTCGTCGAGGGTAAAAACCGGCCAAGTGCGAGTCGGACTCGCGCACCGAGGGTTCCGTACTCAAGAAGTAGGTATAATTACCTTTGTTAATGAACCGCAAAACTAACTTTGTTTGTAGAGGTTTACTGTTAATATCAAAAAATTACGTTTGTTGTATGGGAGCCCCCCTTTAATATTTACTTTATTGATATTTAATTATTTATTTTGAAAGGTAATATACAAGTTAATATTCTGTGAAAATTTGAACCGTCTACCTGTTACCGTTTTTAATATTGAGCAAAAAAATACGAAAAAAACACGTTTATTGTATGGGGACCCCCCTTAATATATATATATTTTTAATTTTTAGTATTTGTTGTAGCGGCAACGGAAATACATCATTTGTGAAAATTTCAGCTTTCTATCTATCACGGTCTATGAGATACAACCTGGAGACAGACAGACAGACAGACAGACAGACAGACAGACAGACAGACAGCGGAGTCTTAGTAATAGGGTCCCGTTTTTACCCTTTGGGTACGGAACCCTAAAAATGATAATAATAAACTTAAAACTTTTTTGATGAAAATATTAGGTCGTCAACTTATACATAATAAGGTTTTAGTTTTTATATATTATATATAAATATAATATATTGAACGTTAAAGAGAACGAACGAGTTACCTGTAAAGCAGTTCCAGGACCCGCAAACAAAACGGCAAGTCCCACAAACAAGGTAATGGCTTGAACGGGGCAGCTCTGTCCTTGACTAAATTCGCAACAGTAGTCGCGCTCTTTCCCTTCCCTTTACCTTTGCCTTTGCCCTTCCAAACTTTTTGCGATATCTGCGACTTCTGTGACTTCTGCGATATCTGCGACTTCTGTGACTTCTGCGATTTCTGCGACTTCTGTGACTTCTGCGATTTCGAACTCTCGCCTGTTTCGTTTAGCGATTTACTTTTCCTGCCCACTTTTGGCGAGCCCTGAAATTGATTAATTTCATTTTTTTTTTTTTTTTACATCCAACAGGTTACAAATTACAATACAATAACAGGAATTACTGCAGCGGCCAGCAAAACAGACATTGAAGGACGAACGTGTAGGTAAATGTGGGCCGAGGCACACATACCATGCTGATGATGATCTTCAAGTGTATACAGCTGCACCTGTCCATGACATCCACATTGCCATAGAAAACCTCAACCGGGATTTGAACCAAATAAGTACTTGGAGCGAATCCTATGGACTGTCTGTTAACCCACAAAAATCTCAAGTAGCTCTATTAGGTGGCTCCAAGCAGCTTGAAAAGATCATACGAAGTAATTTACCTCCCATCCGCCTCGGCCCAACTACCCTGGACATTAGCCCTTCGGTTAAAAACCTTGGCATTTATATCGACAGCTCTTTATCCTGGGTCCCGCAAATAGCTGAGGTTAGCCGGAAGTTGTTTGCGTCAATTGGTGGCCTGAGACGCTGGAAAAACTTTCTTCCAATTAAAACCAAAATTTCTCTAGCTAACTCTCTTCTTTTGCCACTCCTAGACTATGCTGACTCGTCCTACCCCGATCTAACCGAAGAACAGCTGAATAAGCTCGAGCGTCTTCAAAACTTATGCATAAGATTTATCTTCGGGTTGCGTAAGTTCGATCACGTGTCCGAGTACAGAGCTCGTCTGAAGTGGCTCCCAATCAGACTCCGTCGCAATCTGCACATGCTGACACTTCTCTACTCTATTCTATACAATCCTCATACTCCTTCTTACCTCAAACAACGTTTCTCCTTCCTTGGCTCTAACAACGAACGACAACACCTACGGTCATGTACGGATAATCGCTTGCACATTCCTGCCAGTCGCACAGGATATTATGATAAATCTTTTACCCGTAAATCCGTATTACTGTGGAACAGCCTACCAGCGGATGTACGACAGTCTAAGTCGCTTCCTATCTTCAGAAGTCGCTTGCATAAACATTTCTTATCAGGTAGCTATTAAATTCACTTTGGTCCTATATTTTATCTTTTTATTTAGAATTATTTAGTATTTATGTTTATATGTATCTTTGTATGTATGTATGTATGTATGTATGTATGTATGTATGTATGTATGTATAATATGTATGTTTGTATGTATGCGTGTATGTATATATATATTAGGTATATATTTTAATGTTTAGTTGTTGCACTATCCCGCGCTCTTGTTTTATAATCTCCTCTACCCAAAGGTTGTCTGGAAGAGATTGCTTTAGCAATAAGACCGCCTTTGCACCCTTCTGTCTTGTATTGTAAGCTTTTGTTTATTGTTATTTTTAAGTGTGTGCAATAAAGTGTTCATCTATCTATCTATCTATCTACCATCAATGCCTAGTTGTGGCCATGGCTTGTATAGTAGTTATTTCAAATAATGCGCGGAAATTAAAACTAAGTAGTACCTAGACAGAACTTGGATTTCGATTTTCTTTCATTCCTCCATAGAACAAAATGTTCATAGGTTTTCAAATATTTTTCTTTCGATTTTGGCGGTAACAAGTTTTCTATTACGGCTCTTGCCGCCTCTTGAATTTCAGGTGGCGTTAAAGTAATTTCATCACACTCATTGTCTTCACTTGAACTCATTTTGTCAAATACATTTCAAAATGAATGACGAACAACGAACAACAATAATAATTTTTTCATCATTCCTATTCGAAAAACGAATATTGGCTTCAGAGGATAGCGGGAGCAAAATGTAATTTTTAGGCCCATGGGACTTTTCATTTCTCTGTTCTGATTGGTCCGCGTTCGTGCTTCTGATAGGTGCTTAAACGTACAGATTATGTCCATACATAGTAGGTTGATACTCCTAGCTTTTTCTCATACATAATGATGAAAAATAGTGTGTGTTACTCGGGGCCAAATTTTTTGTTCTCGGGCGGCGTATATTGAATTCCTCGCTACGCTCAGGATTCTACTTTAGAATCCTTCACTTCGCTCTGAATTCAAAATAGCGCCCTCGGGAACAAAAATTTTCTTTGGCCCCATATAACAAAAATAACTATTCCCGCGTTAAAGTGTTCATTTGTTTTTTTTCTTCAGCTTTCTATTTGCAAGTTCTCCGGTCAGCTGATGGGAGGCTTCAGCCTTGACTAGTTACCATCCGATAACTTAGCCCGCTACCATCTTAGACTCACGCGAGAAGTGAGATTGCAGCCAATGGATAACTTGTAGTGGAATAAAATAAAATAAACTGAGGGACAGCAGCTGGCGGCTAAGCGGAGGCCAGTAGGAGGCCAGAGGCAGCCTCGCTGAATGAGGGGCCCTGAATGACGAAGATGAAAATCAGCAACCAGACGGGACGCACCCCGGTTCTGAAAACCCCGGTAGTTTTACCCTTAAAACACCATGTACCGTGGTTATACAGTACCTACCTATTGGTTCTAAACAAAGACAGGTGGTTCCTCCGGTTTTTCAAAAAAACATAACGAATACCTACGTTAAACTTGTGTACCTAACCTACGTAGTCTCCCGTACTCCAATAGATCTACCAAGAACCGGAAAAGGGCTCCGGTTTTTAGCAAACAAATCAATTTTTAATGCTCTAGAAGTACAATTTAAAAACAAAAAATGTCTGGCATATTATGATTTATGAGTAATGTTATATTACATAGACCGACTCGACAAAAAATATTCCATAATTATCGTTCCATTACAAGCCAATTATTTTATTATTATACTCTTTGCCAATTTTACATTACCGAACGTTATCGATATGTCAAAGTCAAGCCGTCAGACGTCAACGTCAACGTCATTTGTCAAGAAAAATCAAGTAAATGAAAAAATAATAGGTCAGTGAAAGTGATCAAAACAAATAACAATTACTTAATTTATATATAAATTCTTCCTGAAAACAGAAATTGAAAAATTTGTGATTTGTGTAAATATCACTTGCTTAAACTGTGAAGGAAAAATCGTAAGGAGAGTGGAGACGCATGCCTGATGCTCGACATCCACGGTCAGTCCATCGCGTCAAATGCCAAATGGCATTCTTGGCCTTAATTTGATCGATATGAGTGAAATCGTATTTAAAATTTGGACGCGACGACATCACACGGATTCTACTTGTCAAACCTAAAGCCTTTGGCGTCCTGCCATTTGGCTTTGAGGAAACCGTGCAAGCTATAATTCCGCTCAAAGCTGACGATCGAGCCATTCGCCAAAATGTCTGTGCGCAAAAATGTTCTGGAATTCATAGAAAAATATAAAGAACTAGAATGTCTGTGGAAAGTCACAGACATAAATTATAAAAACAAACAAGTCAGGAGTAAAGCTTTAGAGCAACTCATACCAATTTTAAAAAAAATTGATGAAGATGCAAACATGGACACTGTGTCAAAAAAAATTAACTCATTAAGAAGTAGTTTTAATAAGGAGTACAATAAGGTCAGTATACTCAACTCAAACTCAAATCTTTTTTTTATCCAAGTAGACTTCAACAAGTGCTTTTGGATCATCAAATAAATCTACAGCTACAAAGTTAATATTGATTGCCTTTACTGGTAATTTTAAAATTCCAAGGGCTATGTGTGATTAGTAACGAGCTGCTGGATCCAGGCAAGTCCCGGGCCTTGCTGCGGTTTACAACAATTAGTTGCGAGTTAGCCGTCTAGACTAAAAATCCTGCCGCTATCCTGGAGTAAAGGATATGGGCCCCTGTTCTGATATCTTGTTTTAATTAATTTATCAATAGCTAGATGATGCCCGCGACTTTGGCTGTGTTGACATACTGAGGAAACTCTTTGATTTTTCAGGATAAAAAGCTGATGTCTTGATCTCCGTAGCTAAATGGATACATGAGTAACACTTACAAATGAAATTGCGGCCTATGAACATGTTGTATAATACAATCCTGCCTCTCACTTACAGGTACAAGCATCCTACCAATGGAGTTCTGCAGACATCCATGTACCTAAATTATGGTACTATAATCAGATGATGTTTTTGGTAGATAGAGACCCCAAAAAGAAGACTTCCTGTGACATAGAGTACATAGTGGCAGAAACTTCTACCGATAGTCAGGTAAAGAGCAGTGTTTTAACTATGAATTTATGTAATGACTAGCTGATGCCCTGTCACTCTCCAGGTTCCCGTACCCATGCAAAAAATTGTTGCTCTGTTGTGGTGTGATTGAAAGACAAACACTTGCATTTACATATTAGTGTATTAATATTTACCTAGCGAAGCTGCTGGCCATGATAATTGATCAGTTTGACCTATCTATACTCTATAGTCTACACTATATACTATAATGATATAAATGTGAAAATTGGATGGATCTAGATGAAATTTGGCACAAAAATAGATTATAGTCTGGAATAGCACATAGGCTACTTTTTATCCCGGAAATTGAAGAGGGAACCAAAACACCTCAATTCACGCGGACGTTGTCGCGGGCATCAGCTATTTAAAATAAAAACCATCTAGTCCTTAGGATGATTACCAGTTACCATACACATAAAAGCCCCTCTATCCTCTAACTCAGTGGCTATCAGAAAATGAAAGCCACAGACATAACTTTTTTATCCATTGAAGGTTTGCTATGAAAATGTTATTTTTATTCCATAGCAAACTAATGAAAATATACCCTTTCAGATTTTGTACAATGCAGAAGACGAAGAACAACCAGGTTCGCCTAACTCTCAAAATAGTGCAATCACAAGTGTGTCTGAACAAGATACACAAAACACAACCAACAATTTGAAAAGAAAAATAAAGAATGAACCTACTGAAGATTCAAATACCTCTAAGAGGCTAGACTCTTCTGATACAAAATTCAAACCAACATTTACTGCGTTTGGAGAGCATGTCGCCGAAAAGTTAAGAGCAATGGACGAAAATGCTGCCAAGTACTGTATAAAAATAATTAATGATGCCATTTTTCATGCTGAATTTGACCACTTAAATCATACATCTCGCATAGTGACCGACAATCAGCCACATTTTCAACTAGTACATAAGTCAACCCTCAAAATCCACCCAAATTCACCATAACCACCTAAATTGACCCTCATTAAATAATTCCGATTTTTTAAGTCAATCAAACCAACCTTTAATATTAAAAAATAATAATAAATATTTATTATACAGGGCTAATTTAGAAATACTAATAACTTCTGTATGTCAACTAAAAATAACATCTGTATGAGTTTCTTCTTGGCTCTTCTCAGTGGGTGTAGCACTCAGAATCAGTGGTAGATTCACATGACGATTCAAATTGAAATTTTTAACAAGTCTTAAAAATTCTTGTTGAATTTTTTTCTCCTTCTCATATGTTATTAAAAATATTCAAATTGGCTGCTCAGACGACAATACTCTAAGCACGCACTGTCAGCGGGTGGTGTGATTATTATCGATTGACTCCTGCAAGAGTTTTTTTAATATTATTATGTAGAGAATTTGGCTTTTAGATTTTGTTACTATTGTTATTTCTAAATCAACCCTGTTAATTGTTAGTTATAAGAAACTTATTTGTCGTTAGTATATCTATAGACACGCCTTGCTGCAGCATTGTGCTGAGAGTCTGGTGTTTGTTCAATGAATAATTTGTTACTTTAATTGTAGAGGTTTCGTGTTTGTAATTCAACAGGAAAATAAAGTATTGGTCTATAGTAGTAACAAATGTCCTTGAATAATTCGCTTTATTTTTACTAACTTGAATTGTTACTAAACAATAATTATTACCAATGGCAGTTTTATGATTTTTAAGCCTAATTCTTATAAGAGCTAGAACTGTACATATGTATTTCTATTTATAATTGTCTTGGTTGTTCATGTACGTACACAGGTATTATAATTTTAGGTTAAATTCTTGATCTTTTATAATTAAAAGAGTTTATTATACCAACCTCAATTTTATTTTACTGCTCGCCTCGTTGTAACTATAGTCCTACCAACTTATCAGGCCCGGTGGCCAAAATTGGAGCTAATTTTTAAGCCTGTTTAGTTTTAGTTTTTATTTTATTGAAGTGAAAACTTCTTTAGCCGCGTTGAGCACTTTTTGGTAGGGGGTAAAAATGCGGATTCGCGTGATATTTTAAGATACAGCTGCACTTTTTATAACTATCGCCTGAAAAGCTGATTCAGTATTAGGTGGGTGTAGGGCTCTCCGCTTATGTCAAAAGTGAAAGTCTGCCCGCATATGGATGGGCCTTTCGCTAGATATGGCCGCTCAAAAACGGTTTATCGTTACCAAAAATGAACCATAATTAGAAAAGCTGATTCTTGTACAGTATTAAAGTATGCGCAATACCTTTTTAAACAGTAATAAAACTGACGCTATTCATCGGGGTCTAGCGAAAGGCCCATCCATATGCGGGCAGACTTTCACTTTTGACATAAGTGGAGAGCCCTACACCCACCTAATAATGAATCAGCTTTTCAGGCGATAGTTACAAAAAGTGCAGCTATCTCGTAGTCTATGACCGTGACCGACATGCTCACGAACACCGACATTCGCGTTGTTATGAAGACAAAAGGTCATAAATATAGTACATTCGTAATTAAACTTTGATGCCTTAGTTTTAAGGTTTATTTGAAATATATTTATTATTATAAAATATTCGTTTTCACTTCTATCGGCTAATTTTTTTAAAAATATATACTAGCGACTACCAATATCACCGGGTCAGATAAGTTTGTGGGACTATACGCTGGCCTAGGAGTAGATATTGACGAAGTGATAATGAAGCAATTTGATCACCACCATTTTGGAACTGATAGCCAAAATCCAAGTTGCAATAACTCGCTGCAAGCGTGGCAATAAAACTTTTGCGGAGAGCGAATAATGTGGCGCACTCCCTCGCCCTGATAATCCAGATATAGAACTTAGGCTCGGCGCAAACGAGCCACCGACCACAGCGACTGTCGCGCTACTGACACTACGGAAATGCGTGGCCGCCACCGACCACACGTATGCGGCGAGTCTATACAAAAAGTATGAAAAATAATGTTAACTACTTGTCGGTAAACACCGGTGGCTGTGGTCAGTGGCCCATTTGCGCCGAGTCTTATGGCAACGCGTGGTGATCATGGTAGTGATTTAAGGCGCTTGTAATTTTTATACAAATAAATTCCTATGGGATAATAAAAAACCTAAACTCACCTTATACACTTAAGTCTAAGCTATTTATTAAATTAAAAAAAAATAGGTAGGTACATACTACATATCTTCATATTATTATAAACATTCAACGCTTGTTTCTGGAATTATAAGCCCCAAAAGTTTTGCAATATTAAGGCGAAACACGATGTTAAATGATGTAATTTACATCATGTAATTTACATCGTGTTTCGCCTTAATATTGCAAAACTTTTGGGGCTTATAATTCCAGAAACAAGTGTTGAATGTTTATATTATTATGAAGATATGTAGTATGTACCTACCTATTTTTGTTTTTGTTTGTAGATCTATAGATCTAGACGTCTGTAGTAGGCAACGTTGATTTAGAAATGAAGTCATTTCAACTGATGCAGTGTTTGGCCTAAAGTGTTGGCGTCTATCCATTTGACTTGAGTCGACCGGAGTCTCGCCAAATGGTCTGACCGTGAATGTCGGACTTGAGAGTTCTTCGAAGTGTTGTGAATTGCGAATGTGCATTCGCTGGTCACAGCCGTATTAGTTAAATAGAAACAAACTTCGATAAAACTAAACCGGCTCGCGAGAAAGGTAAATGTATCGCGCCTGCGTCGGGCGTATAAAGATACGCCAGTTAGCCAGTGTGGTGGACAATTTGATTCTGATTAACCCTTTCGATTCTGAAATTGAATTCTTCCTCAAATGATTCAGGGGATTGATCTCCGGACACTTCTAGAAGAACATAACATTGTTGTGGTTATCTAACGGCCGGTTTCTGAATTGAGAATTTCATGTTGAGTCTGTCTCAAAGACTACTTAAGAACTAATTAAGCAAATTTTTGTTTCTGAACTAAGCATTCAAGCAAAAACAGCAAGTTTCAACTCTCAAACCTTTCATAATATCAATTCAGAAACAAAAATTTTCTCAACTCTCAACCAACTCTCGACTCAACATGAAATTCTCAATTACTGGCCGTAAGCATTTTTAGTGATTTTTACGCTTTAGCTAGACATCGTCTAGAAACCTACCTGAAAGTTGTGTGATAATGCTCTCAAAGGTGTGTGAAGTGATGCCCAAATGTAGTTATTGTGGTGGATTTTGGCCAACATTTTTCTCATTCTTTAGGGAGACCCGTGCTATGTAGTGGGCTGGCGATAGGTTGAAAAGATAATTACGCTGAAGGAAAGCACTGTGAAGAAACTGGCTTGCCTGAAAGTTCTCCATAATGTTCTCAAAGGTGTGTGAAGTCTGCCAATCTTCATTTGGCCAGCGTGATGGACTTTGGCTACAAACCTTTTTCATAAAGAGACTCATGCTCAGCGGTGATCCACCAATGGGTTGTAGAGTCTGGTAGCAGAGTGCACTGGGAGGAACATACCTTAGTGTTATCCATCAGTTGGTTGTAAGCGCGGAACAGACCGCAGACAGAATCAGCGTGGCTGCTGTGCGCGTTCCACTGCATAACGCGATACGCTATGAGCGCCTCGAGGCATTGCAGGACTTGTTGCACTTTCAGGCTTTTAGCACGCGAATCTGGAGTTAAATCCGTTAGACCGGGTTCCTCCTGGAATAACAGTGTAGTAATAATGTTCTAATAGTACCCTTATACTTAAGAGACAAATCTAAAAGACGTGCAGAATGTTGGAGAGTGTTTTTAAATAGGGATGCTGACAATTGACAACTCAATCAATTCAGCAACTCTTTATCAAACTTAAAACCGCGCTTCTAGTATAAAACCGCTTGTAGGAGTAAAGTATGCAGGAAATACATAGTTGTGACGTCATCAAATTTCAACGCACTTTATTATAATGATTATCAAACTTAAAACTAACGTTCGGAAGACCCTTTATTTAATAATCAGTAAGAAATAATTTTATTTTTGACACAGGCATCATCCCTGTTGACATTTCACATTATATAGTGTGTTATAGTCCGACAAACTTATCTGACCCGGTGACAGCGTCGTATCTATGAAAAATAAAATCAAAACAAAAACTGAACAGGCATAAAAATTAGTTCCAATTTTGGCCACCGGGCCAGATAATTTTGTGGGACTCATCGATATATTATATGCAGATACTAGATGGACGCTTTCATAGAAGTTGTAATAGTAAAAGTTTTTTACATTTTTTATTGAAAAGAATACAATAGAACTTAATGCTAGCTAGCCTAACCTAATTACTATATAAATCATGCCCGCGTGGAATGGTGACAGCATTTCCGCGCTGGACAGCCAGGCTGATCCTTTGCGCAAAAAGTAAAAGTTGGGCGTCCGACTTGTAGGGCAGCGGTCCGCAACCCTGGGGTCGCGACCCCGTGTGGGGTCGCGAAAGATATTTATGGGGTCGCCAAAAAAGTCACAAAGTCCTGTACTTATCGAATTTTATTAAGGTTTATGCATAAAATATAACCTCTCTTTACATACACAATTACACAATGTCCTTAAAACGGAGAGAATCGAAAATAATTACGACTGTTAGACCTGTCCAGTCCCGCCCGTCACAACCTCACCGCTCCCGCGCCCGCGCCCCCACCCCGATCTCTCTTTCTTCGTTCAGTCTGTCTCTCTGTTCAGTCAGTTCTATCCGCACGTGCGTACTCATCGCCGCTTTGTCGATTGCAAATACATACTAAATTGATGTCAAATGCATTTGTTAAATGTCGTTTGTTAAATGCATATTTTCTAGTTTGCTCTAATATTACTTTCCAAAATAAATAAACTCTTCAATATAAATAATTTACGAAATAAAAACAGCTAACTTCGTTACCTGAACCAACCTTTGCACTTGTTAACTTCATCACTACAGCCTATTAACGTCCCACTGCTGGGTACAGGCCTCCACTCTCATAGGAGAGCGGGAATTAGAGCTTAGACCCACCACGCTGCTCCAATGCGGGTTGGCGGGCTTTAACGATTATTATCATGTTAGTGATAATAACCGGGACCGACGGCTTAACGTGCTCTCCGAGGCACGGGGGTGAAACACCGCCAACTTCCAACTCCGGGCTGGCACTGAGAATTTCTTAATTGAAAAACCCAATAGGTACCTAACTTTTATGCCCGACCGGGAATTGAACCCAAGACCTCGTGATCCGCAGTCGACTATGCTAACCACTAGACCAACGAGGCAGTTGTTAACTTAGTGATTTTTTTTTCTGGGGTCGCTCATAACTCTTTTTTGAATTTTGGGGTCGCAATATCAAAAAGGTTGCGGACCGCTGTTGTAGGGCATGACCCTCACCTGTATAAGCCTGTCCTTGTCCCCGCCATAGCGCTGTCCCGCTTTTCAGACTAGATGGCGTTAGTAAAACAAGTCCACATTCTTTGTTTGACAGGGCCCTTCTATGTAAATTGAGGTCGTTGGTGAGACTGTACTTTTAAACTTACCAAATCAACAAGAGACAATAGGTCGCTTGCACATAACTTCTCCATTATATCAGTCAGTTTGTTACGCAAGTACGCCGCGCTGTCATCGCTGGGACTCTGCAATATGTCCTCTGGATCCTCCTCCTCTATAAGCTGGAGGAATTGAGCTATCGCGTATAGCAGGTGTCCTATTGGCTCCTAAGGAAAAAGTTGCAGAATAGGCATGACGACTGTTTTTGAAAAATGGTCAGATTATGTTCGGAAGTATCTACTATTTCGAAAAAATATCTTATTTCAGCAGAAAATTAAAGTTTAGTAGATAAAATTACCATTTGAAATTGAAATTTTAAAATTCACGCCAAAACGTTCGGCGGTGTCATGGCGTCGTTGTGACGTCACTATTGTTTTTACCAATGTACTCTGTGCACTGTGCAGTAAGCAATAGTGTGATTTTCAAAGCTCGAAAACAAACAATTGTGACGTCATTCGCTTCTTTGTGTTTTATGCAATATGGCGGATTGCTGTATTTTATAGTTTTATTTTATCAAAATAAATAGCAATCTCACTCGATATTGAAAAATAAATACGTTTTTTATAATCCATGAATCCTATTTCATTAGATAAATTCATAATTGCATTCATTCTTGGTTACTGTCATCATGCCTATTCAGGCATTGTCTTACGTGATACCACGCGACGCGAGAATATGGGATATAAAAAACCGGCCAAGTGCGAGTCGGACTCGCGCACCGAGGGTTCCGTACAAAGTTTTAAATTAAATGTTTTTTTTAAATATTTGAGTTGATTGAATGAAAGGTAAATTGCGGTTTACGATTTATGACGTATTAAAAAAAAACTACTTACTAGATCTCGTTCAAACCAATTTTCGGTGGAAGTTTGCATGGTAATGTACAACATATATTTTTTTTTAGTTTTATCATTCTCTTATTTTAGAAGTTACGGGGGGGGGGGGGGGGACACATTTTACCACTTTGAAAGTGTCTCTCGCGTTTCTCTCTTCTTCTCTCTCTTCTTCTCTCTTCAGTTTAGAAAAAAATGATATTACAAACCTCAATATCATTTTTAAAGACCTATCCATAGATACCCCACACCAATGGGTTAGATGAAAAAAAAATTTTTGAGTTTCAGTTCTAAGTATGGGGAACCCCCAAAATTTATTGTTTTTTTTCTATTTTTGTAAGAAAATCTAAATGCGGTTTACAGAATACATCTACTTACCAAGTTTCAACAGTATAGCTCTTATAGTTTCGGAAAAAAGTGGCTGTGACATACGGACGGACAGACAGACAGACAGACAGACAGACAGACAGACAGACAGACAGACAGACAGACAGACAGACAGACAGACATGACGAATCTATAAGGGTTCCGTTTTTGCCAAATTTGGCTACGGAACCCTAAAAAGGGAATAATAGGCTAAAACTCTTTGCCAAGTTATCAGGTGTAATTTTTTGGAGTTCGCAACTCAGGGACCTTAGAAGTAAGCCAATTAAAGTAATAAAATTGAATTTACCAATAAAACTGCGCCAGATTCCGTCCTTTGCACGCACTTGTCTAGTAGCAGTGGTTCCTCGTTGTCTTCCTCCGGTAGATATTTGAAAAGGTGTTCATAAAATAATTCCAAGATTGTCTCGTAGAGGACCACCTTATCTTTTGCACACCCGTATAATTCTGTCGAATACAATACAAAGTATTTTGAAAAAATAAACTACAGGGGTTGCCATGTTTGACTTCCGGAGCCGGAAAGTCTGAGTGGAGACGGAGAGTATATTTTAGTATGAAGCCTGGCCTACCTAACGTTCCATCGTTTTCATTTTTTAAATAATGGCCACTCATAAAATCTGTCATCAGCATGGCGGCATGGCGGAACGGTAGGTAGGCCATAATATTCAACATAAGTAAGCAATCTGAAGCGATAAATATTTTGCCGAGTACTCAGGCATTTAGAATATATAAATTGAAAAAGTGTGTGTGTGCAATTCACACACGGCGGAAGTGAAACTTCAGAAAAGTAGCCTACGCGAGAATGAGATAAATATAACTTGTACTCTATCACATTCTCTTGGAGGCTAAATTCTATTATGAATATTATGTTTGACTCTTTTTGGTATCGCTTTTTCGTTTCAAACGATTCTAAAGAAGTTTCAACTCAAAACTAGTGTTTATTATAGTTTTCAATTCTAAAAAAAAATAACTCACCTCTGTATAAAAGTTTTTTGACAGCGGCATCCTGAACGAGACACCGGCGTAAAATAGAGACAACTTCCAAGCAAATTGTTTCATTTCGCATTCGGGACGTCAACCTAGAGAAAAGAGCGATAAATTGTCATAGAGATTTTAACCAGATTTATAATTTTCACCACATTAGTATATACGTAATTTACAATATAATATTACTTATTATTTTAGGCCGGGCTGACTTGGTCACGTAGCCCAAAAATCACCGGTGCCGTATGGTAGGTAGGGAGAGATGAAAATTTATTCAGAGATAGCTTGGATCTCGGAGATAGACAGAGACTACCCTCTGTCCCAGAAAATCAAGCAGATTTCCAGGGACAAAGGGTAAGAGTAACAACCCAAAATTTCTCGTTATTAACTTAGGTAATATCTGTTATGGTGGAATATCTATTATGGTGGAATCGCCGTTAATTTCTAGAAATTCTTCCTATAAACATCCAAAACTTACCATAAGTTGAACCAAGAATGATTTAACTATTGTAATTTTAATTTCAATTTATTTATTTGTGGAATACTGTAGCACAAAGTAGTACTTAAAAAAAAATCAAAACTGAGTGTTAAAATCAAAATGTTTCATTACAATGACTGAATACAGGTATAATATTATGATCTTATGATATCTTTTCGCGCTAAGGAGGCATGCCTCCTTGGTTTAGCAGTTCTGGTCTAGTTACCTAAAAATGCCATGACAAATTTAGTTTAACTTACGTAGTTCCTTGGTTCGTAGCGTGCAAGTCCACAGTTAGCTGAGTAAGGTACGAATTCGCGCTGTACTGGTCGCTGTTCTGACTTCGAGACAGCGGTCCTTTAGATAGCTTCATCTCTTTCAATACGATCAAAAATCCAGACAACGCTAGACAGCGGTACAGAGATTCCCTGTTGACATAGTTTTTATTTTTTTTCATTGCAAGACAGCATTGCGCTTGACGACAATCAAGGCTTATGACAGGCAATGATGTGGTCAAAATTGGAGCGGCGCTTTTTTTAATTTAAAGCCATTAAGCCAATTCATTTTGTAGCCAAACTTATGTTATATGTAGCAAGAAACACAGACGCCGAAATGGCCTGTGGCGTAAGATACTTTCTGTTATGAGAACTTTTTATATGGTAACGGATGGAATATCTGGTAAAAAAGATAAACAGTCGATTTATGTGGGGGTTTTATCTTAAATTCTTACGATATTTACTTTCAGTGCATAATAGGTTGCTTTGGGATATCCTACGCACGCAATGTTTTTAAATTTTGCGTGCCTCTTTTGTGCATCGCCTTTGGAGGAAGAAATAAAATTAAAATCTTGATGAATTAACAAATAACATGTTTTGAAAGGTACCAGCTGCTAAGATACGGGTTCTCCTAGTTTAGGGGTCAGGATTTCATTGTACTGTATTCATTGGTGTATTGAATTCCACTAAAAGTTTTCTAATTTCTACATAAGATCGTTTTATGGTATGAATTACCGTAATTTTCAACTAAGCAAACCAAAAAAAAATATGTTTGCCATACCTACCTGGAATATAACCCCTTTCTACACACCATAACAAGGGTGTCTCTGACTCTAGTGCTGTACGAGATGAGCGGTCGCACGGACGCGTATGTTTGCGCCGCGTGCGTATAGTCGCCCACAGGCTGACAGCTCTCTAGTATCGTGCTTAGTTGCGGACAGCGCTCTATCGACACAGGGGTGAGCTTGCACAAGACGTGCAAGCAATCTGGAAGGGAGATTGCTACTGAAAAACTGACCACGACAAAAAGCATCCCAAAATACTGCTAATTAATGAAATAAATCTGGAGAAACCATCGCAAGCCAGTTTCGACCTTACGGACATTGCTGAAATGATATACTCCCCAGCGTAATACGTCGAACTACAATGGCATCTTTGAATGAAAATTGAAAAATGATGGTTTTCGTCGTTTTGGACCTATAGAGTAACCCACAAATAGTAAGTTTTTGTAAGTCCTACACACTATAACTGCCTCGTTGGTCTAGTGGTTAGCATAGTCGACTGCGGATCACGAGGTCCTGGGTTCGATTCCCGGTCGGGCATAAAAGTTAGGTATTGGGTTTTTCAAATAAGAAATTCTCAGTGCCAGCCCGGAGTTGGAAGTTGGCGGTGTTTCACCCCCGTGCCTCGGAGAGCACGTTAAGCCGTCGGTCCCGGTTATTATCACTAACATGATAATAATCGTTAAAGCCCGCCAACCCGCATTGGAGCAGCGTGGTGGGTCTAAGCTCTAATTCCCGCTCTCCTATGAGAGTGGAGGCCTGTGCCCAGCAGTGGGACGTTAATAGGCTGTAGTGATGACACACTATAACGAGTATATCTCAGACTCTAGATGAGCGGTCTCACGGCCGCGTACGTTTGCGCCGCGAGCGTATACTTATAGTCGCCCACAGGCTGACAACTCTCCAGTATCGCGCTCAGTTGCGGACAGCGCTCTATCGACACTGGAGTGAGCATGCACAAGACGTGCAGAAAGGGAGATTGCTGCTGAAAAACAGATCACGGCAAAAATAATCCAAAAATATTGCATATTACTTAAATGTCACCAGAAATATCATGGCAAGCCAATTTCTACCCTACCAGCATTGCACAGAGTACTTGTATATAATATATTCCTTTGTGCTAGATTTCGTCGTACTAGATTGGGCTGAATTCAATCGCGTCCTTAACGTATGCCATATGATACACAATGGTTTTACAAATGATGAATTTTGAATGAATAAATAATGAAGTTTCAATGAATATAAAATAGAATGGTACATATATTGAATGAATGAAACTGCGGTGCTACTAATCCCGGTAGAAGAAGGTATCCCTGGCTATACACACAACAAAAAGGAAAGGTTTCTGACTCTAGCATACACGACGAGCGGTCACACAGCCGCATACTTCTACTTGAAAGTAGGTATTTGTTGTCCCTGCACAAAAGATGTATCTGACACAGTTATTGGTAAAAGATACCTAAATATTGGTGGAATATACCTGAATATTGGAACTAGTTACCTGAATACTGTTGCTGGTAAACTCCCAAGAGTCTGTCAGTGAGTTGGGTCAGTATGTGATCAGCGGTCTCCGGCTGCGCTTTGCTCAGTCGCACCAAAATCAACTTGCCGTGTGACCAACACGCTTGAGCAGTTGGCTTTACACGAGGCACGGAGAGCAGGGCATACGCTAGGTTTATAAGGCCGACTAATGTGAACTGACGGTGATTTGTACTGAAATAGATATGAACGTAATTATCTTACTAATATTATAAATGCGAAATTTTGGATGGATGTATCGATGTATGGATGGATGTATGGATGTTTGTTACTCAGTCACGCCCCAACAGCTTAACGGATCTGGCTGAAATTTGGCACAGAGATAGATTATAGTCTGGAATAGCACATAGGCTCCTTTTAATCCCGGAAAATTAAAGAGTTCCCGCGAGAACCACAAAACCTCGATCCACGCGTACGAAGTCGCGGGCATCAGCTAGTATTTATTACATGTCTTTAAATAACATACATATATATATATTTTTCCTTTTGTATCTGCAATCAGTCTTGCGACTATAATCAGATAGGCTGAGTTACATAATGGCATTTGCAGACGAGGGAGCCATCGCTCGCCCGTCCGTCAATAAGCGAGCACATAAGCTCGTTTCAGGCGTTCCACTCGTGGGGCTCGTAGTAACGAGCTAGCAAGGTGATTTGTATGTTTGGCAAGGCGGTCTTGGTGTTTTTTGCAATACTTGCTGATTTCATCACTGACTGTTGGCAGATCCAGATATTGATGGATTTGTGCATGGTTGCGTGCAAACCAGGGCGCGTTTGTGATTGTCCTGAGTATGATAAATAACATACTTATATTTAACGATGAAAGGTAAAAGACAAAATATATTTAACGATGAAAGGTAAAGACAAAAAAGTGTGTGTGTGCGGTTCACGCACAGCAGAAGTGAACCTTCAGAAAAGTAGCCCACGAGAGATCAGAAAAAGTCATAAGTACTAATATTATAAATGCGAAAGTCAGTTGGTTTGTTGGTTTGTCCTTCAATCACGCCGCAAGGGAGCAATGGATTGACGTGATTTTTGGCATGGGTATAGTTGAGGACCTGGATAATGACATAGGCTACTTTTTATCCCGGAAAATTGAGGAGTTCCTTCGGGAATCAAAAAAACTTAAACCATACGGACGAAGTCGCGGGCATCAGCTAGTGATGAAATATGTTACTACAAATTACAATATTAATGAATTCTTAAATGATACTGACAAACACTAATAAAATCATCTCCTGTTTCAGTCATCATGTACTGTTTTGTTGCCGCACCCAAACTGGGTATCCATAGCATGCCTTATTTACTAATGACTATAATATGTTAATTAAGAAATAATGTAACTATGGAATTGCAACTAATAAAGAAACTGAAACTGAAACTAAATATAACTTGTATTCTATCTCATTCTCCCGCCGGCTGAATCCTATTATGAATATGTTTGTCTCTTTTTTTCGTTTTTTTCGTTTCATCGAATTTTCAAATCACAACACGATTATACAGAAGTTTCACTTCAAAAATGATATAAAAAGAATTAAAAAATCTTAAAACTATCAGTGAGCTGCAAAAATAATGGCCAAAAAACGAGAAATCAGTAAGCATCCAAAATAAGAACTTGATAGCTATTATTTGTACAATACTAGCTGATGCCCGCGACTTCGTTCGCGTGGATTGAGGTTTTTTGGTTCCCGCAAGAACTCTTCCAAGAAGGACAAAAAGTAGCCTATGTCCTTCCCCGGGATACCTACAACCTATCCCTGTACCAAATTTCATCAAAATCGGTTGAATGGATGGGCCGTGGAAGCGTAGCAGACAGTCAGACAGACAAATATACAATATGTAAAAAAAATACTGATTGAATGATCTATCAACTCACAGCCTATGCTGGGATTAGGCGCTCTAAGAAACAAAATTTGTACTTTCCGCACCTAAAGAAGATAAGCAAGGGATGAAAGTTTGCATGAAATTCCTTGAAATGAAGAAAGGATTATAGGATTACCTTTCAGTGGTAAGTATTTTGAGTAATTTGACCATATCGACGTCTGGTAACTCTGAACAGCGAACCCACGCTGACTCCTTCCTTCGTAGACCGTCTAGTATATGAAACTCTATTGCTGATTTTATAGCCTATAGTATAAAAAATAAATAATATACGAGTAGAATAGCGATATTAACCAATTTCTGAATTTTCCCTGGTCTGGCCTTGTGGGAGGCTTCGGCCGTGGCTAGTTACCACCCTACCGGCAAAGACGTGCCGCCAAGCGATTTAGCGTTCCGGTACGATGCCGTGTAGAAACCGAATAGGTGTATGGGTTTAATATAACTGCCATGCCCCTAACAAGTTAGCCCGCTACCATCTTAGACTGCATCATCACTTAGCATCAGGTGAGATCGCAGTCAAGGGCTAACTTGTAGTGGATAAAATAAAAAAAACCATTGTGATTAATTTCGCAGTGCTTGGAAGGGTTAATAATGTTCAACGCTCACTAAAATAATTAAATACAGATGCTCTCTCTCTCTTCATCTATACTAGAAGTAGAGAGGGAGAGATTCTTGATGCGTAAAGTCAATATTGTAATCAAAATTATCTATTTTTTTTCTCTCTTTGTATATGAATGAGAGAGAGATCTCTCTCAAATTCATATGTTATTTATTCAATTAAACATTTACAAGAGCCTTTGAATCGTCAAGTGAATCTACCACCGGTTGGGTTCATATTATATAAATATCGATCGATGTGCGATATTTAGACACACCGTCCTAGGTGAGCGACAGAAGCGACGCGACGCGTTAAGCTTTGGTCTCCTGATCGTAACGCACAACGCTGCGGTATGCGGCTTGCGGTGCCGGACACATAATCGTATGAAAAACGTCTAGAATGGTCTCTAGTTCCGTCGCAGTATGCGTCAGCGGCGAAGGGGAAGCGCGGTGAAGTTGGGAGCGGGTTTTACGCACTGCTGGGCGTTATTCTCGTTCATCGCTGCAGTGTGCGTCACGGGTTGACAATAGATTTTGAAGATAATTTAATAGAATTAGTCTGCAATTATCCTTCTTTATATAAAAACTAGCAGATGCCCGCGACTCCGTCCGCGTGGAGGTATGAAAAGTAGATAGTAGCCGATTCTCAGACCTACTGAATATGCATATTAAATTTCATAAAAATCGGTCAAGGTTTCAGAGGAGTATGGTAACTAGCATTGTGACACGAGAATCCTTACTAATCCTTACTAATATTATAAATGGGAAAGTGAGTCTGTTTGTATGTTTGTTCCGCTTTCACGCCGTAACTACTGAACCGATTGCTTTGAAATTTTGCAGACGTAAAGTTAGAAGTCCGGATTAAATAATAGGGTACTTTTTATTCCGGAAAATTAAAGAGTTCCCGCGGGAACTAAAACTCCTCAATCCACGCGGACGAAGTCGCGGGTATCAGCTAGTTTTACATACATAGAGAAGATAAAGACAAAAAACATAAAAGTTTAATAGTCAAAGAAGATTGCTGAGAAGTTAAATAAAACACGCCTTTTTATTAAAGTTTCGTAACAACCTTCACTCCTCCGTAGTCCGTTGTAAAAACATGTTTCTCGGACTACTTCTTTGTCTTTCCAAAAACAATAAAAATTCTACTTCTTCTTCCTCCTCCTCGAGCAAAGCACACATTTCAAAAATATTGTTCATGTTGTCACGTCTACTTTGGTAGCTGCGGCAAAATCAACTGACCACTTCTCCGCAGAGACGGTAACGCTGCGTCGTGACGCTGCGTTTGAGCCGCAAACCGCAGCGTTGTGCGTTACTATCCGGAGACCAAAGCTTTACGACGCGATAGAAAATGACAAACTTGTCTACGCGACAACGTAAGCCACGTGAAGGGTCAGTTACTATTTGATACTGTCGCGTCGCGTCGTATCGAGTCGCATGTCGCGTTTGTTGCTCACGTAGGACAAAGGGTTAAAACCTATCACTGTCACCTATGTCCTAGAAAAATAATTTCTAAAATCTGATTATGGTTAGAAAGCCGTAGCCATGAAGATACGTCGAAATCATCGATATATATGTAGGTACTAGATGGGCCCTTTCATAGAAAAAAATTGGGCGTCCGACCTGTAGAGCGCGCTCCACACCTGTATAAGCCTATCCTTGTCCCCGCCATAGCGCTGTCCCGCTTTTCAGACTAGATGGAAAGTCAGTAAAATAAGTTCACATTCTTTGTTTGACAGGATCCGTCTATGTAAATTGAGGTCGTTGGACGGAAATGGAAAAAGAAACCTTACGTCCAAGCAAGCAGTCCTAAAATTAGCTCCTTTATCAGAAACAGCAAGTGCCAGGTCTATGAGGAATGGTGATCTAAGCAACTGTATCTTTGGCCACTTTTTTATGTGTTTGCGTATCAGCTCAGGGTCCGCGACGCCTTGCGTAAAGTGGAACAGGCAAGTCGAGAGGCATTGACTTAGCTCTTTTGTGCTGTGTTCAACTGAAAGGAATAAGTAGTAGTTGTAGTAATAGTAGTAGTATAATAAGTAGTAGTAGTAGTAGTATAAGTCTTTATTGCATCTTAACACATAGGTATAAAATTACGCATACAAAACAGAAGACCGGAAACTGTGGTGGTAATGCGCAAAGGCGGCCCGTTATCACTAAAGTGATCTTTTAAAGGTTGTCCGAAACGAGTTGGAAATATTTCATTTTAAGGCTAGATTTAATATTGATTTGCGGGATTTGTTTGTATGTAATAGTGTCCTGGCTTACCCGTTATCAGAGGAGGCCAGAGCGCTGTACGAGATGTATAAAACATATTATGTAAAGCGTAGACACTGAAGTAATGATTTTGTTCCTATGAGGGTGTCATGCTCAATATTGAACAAACCCTCTTTAATAAATATAGATTTAAAAAAAAAAAAAAACCCCCGAGCGTACCATGCTGATGACACTGGGTCTAGGAGCTCATGTGGTTGATGCACATTACAGAAAAATAACAAAAGTATAAAATATACTGTAATATACTTACTATATTAATAAATATAGTAATAGCGTGAGTAACATTAACGATGACTTGCTTTTCAAGGACCTATAAATATTTATTTTGGACTTCTAGAAGCTTTTTATTTCAAATGGCCAACAATGCATAATTGGCAACTCTCGGACATAATGTTCGGACATACATTACAGAAAATTTGGCTATAGGCATGATTCTATCATTCTACTCTCAGAATGAGAAGGGCTATAGACTTTAGGCTATTGTCCACCAAACTGGCCGAGTGCAGATATACAATCTACAGATACAGCAAATGATATTTAATTTCTTCCAACCTTAAAGAGCACATAAGTAGTGTTAGATGGAAATTAAAAGCGAGCTGAACATGTTATCACTGCTTGCATTGTCTATGGTGGCAACACTGGTCTATGGTACACTCTGTAATGGCGCCGGCTGCCTTGTAAATTGCTAAATTATAGTAATCATACTAATATTATAAATGCGAAAGTGTGTTTGTTTGTTGGTTTATTGGTTTTTTGGTTTGTCCTTCAATCACGACGCAACGGATCAACGGATCGTCATGATTTTTGGCATGGGTATAGTTGAGGACCTGGAGAGTGACATAGGCTATTATTTATCCCGGAAAATTAAGGAGTTCTCGCGGGAATCACAAAATCTTAAACCACTCGGACGAAGTCGCGGGAATCAGCTAGTAATAAATAATTATAATGTGGATAACTAGTGTTTCCTTTTAAAAGTTGTAACATACCTATATCATCAACATCAATGGTGGTAGACTCGGAATCATGCTGGGGCGGCTCCAAAGTGTTATACAGCTTCAAATTGAAGTAGTTGCTCAGGTGGGAGAGCACTATTTCCAAGTTATCCACCTTGCATAATCTGTATCAATTGATTTTTTTTTATTAATATAGTGTAGTGCATACTGCGTACTGCGATCCATGCTAATCCATACTAATATAATAAATGCGAAAGTGTGTCTGTCTGTCTGTCTGTCTGTCGGCCCATCTGTTCAACCGATTTTGATGAAATTTGGTACAGGGATAGGTTATATCCCGGGGAAGGACATAGGCTACTTTTTATCCGGAAAATTCAAAAGTTCCCGAAGGAATCGAAAAAACTTGGTCTACGCGAACGAAGTCGCAGGAATCATCTAGTATTATAAATGCGAAAGTGTGTCTGTCCAGGCCCATGTATTCAACCGAATTTGAAGAAATTTGGTATAGGGATAGTTTGTATCCCGGGAAAGGACATAGGTTTTTTATCCCGGAAAATTGAAGAGTTAACGTGGGAATGAAAAAACTTAAATCGGCGACGAAGTCGCGGGCATCATCTAGTACAATATGTACAAAAACAGTCCTTAAAAAACCGGCCAAGTGCGAGTCGGACTCGCGCACCGAGGGTTCCGTACTCAAGAAGTAGGTATAATTACCTTTGTTAATGAACCGCAAAACTAACTTTGTTTGTAGAGGTTTACTGTTAATATCAAAAAATTACGTTTGTTGTATGGGAGCCCCCCTTTAATATTTACTTTATTGATATTTAATTGTTTATTTTGAAGGGTAATATACAAGTTAATATTCTGTGAAAATTTGAACCGTCTACCTGTTACCGTTTTTAATATTGAGCAAAAAAATACGAAAAAAACACGTTTATTGTATGGGGACCCCCCTTAATATATATATATTTTTAATTTTTAGTATTTGTTGTTATAGCGGCAACGGAAATACATCATTTGTGAAATTTTCAGCTTTCTAGCTATCACAGTCTATGAGATACAGCCTGGAGACAGACAGACAGACAGACAGACAGCGGAGTCTTAGTAATAGGGTCCCGTTATTACCCTTTGGGTACGGAACCCTAAAAACTAGACAAAGTAATTGTTATTCTATACCACGAGGCCATCACTTTTACCTCTTAGTACTATCAGGAAAACTTTATTATAATACTAACTTCAGTAATTGGTGAACCACTGCAGGTAGAGTGTCAGGCGGTAAGTCCACAATGTGCGAACATAGTTTATTCACCACTTGCTTGAGTTCCGCACGAGATAGCTGCATTTCCCTGAAATCAAAATGTACCATTGTACCATTAACTAACCCTAACTGTTAGTTTATCATAACTATACATAACTCCCGGATAAACTCTCGTGTTATGCCGGAAAAACCTTAGTTAGTTTATCCTTCAATTACGCCGCAACAGCACAATGGATCGACATGATTTTTGCATAGATACTATAGATAAAGATCTGGAGAGTAAAACTACATACACAGGCCTCATTATATGCTGAAAACAATAGAGTTCCTCAGGATATATAACACGCGTATTTATTTATTTATTTATACTTATAAGCCTGTATTGGGAAATATAAAATATTTTTGAACAGTAATTGTTATTATTCTATTCCCTGGTTTATGGTGCATAATACCTACTTAAACATAGCAGCAAGTTGCACCAACTGCCTCTCTGTCCAGCGACACTGACATAGTGTATGGATGCACTGTATTTTGAACTCTTCCCCAGACATTTCTGTGCCGCAATGCTTTACGTGGTCATGTGACGATACAATGTATAAGCATTCCGGTAAAATGTCTTTCCAACTGAAACAATTATTATAATCAAATGTCGAATGCAATTATTGTAAGAGACATAATGGTGATAACTAATTATGGTAGTAACATTGTACCACTTACCAACAATAAAAGTTAAAATAAAAATCTCATCTTAGGTGGCCTAAGATTCACTGGAATACCCCTCAATAAATTACTAACAATCAACTACTATTGATTATGGTTAAAAGCTGATGGCTGATAAACTGGGAATAAAAATCTTAGGCCACAATTACACTAGTATGTTTTTACTCATGTAAGTCTCTTAAATGAGTAACTTACGAAATGTAAATAAACTCTAAGACTCAATATGTAAATACATATAATATTTAACTACTGCTGGTTATATTATTATTCATAGTCTACTGGTTAATCTTACATCATATTAACATCGCTATCTTCGACTACAGTCTGGACACTGTCAGTGCTCCACCTCACCAGATCTTCTATTGGCAGTCTACGCAGTTCTGGACAAACTCTACTGATGAGATTGCCACACTGTGTGATGGAAACTGGCTCACTTCTTATTTTATGAAGCACTTTATCCACTATCTGAAATACAGATAAAGAAACATTAATGGTTTTTCCAACACCAGTGCAGTACACAGCTAAGCCAACTGTAGTTTTTATGGCATTGATTGTAACAGAATTTTATGTCAATTTTATAAATAAATAAAAAATAAATAAGTAATATTACTTACCTTAGATTTGGTTTTGTCGGATAATCCACAAAAAATGTATTCTAAAATGTATTCACCATCACTCCTCAAAATTCTTCGAGGTAAATGTTGTAATATCTGTAAATTAAATAATCAAGTAAGAATCATCCTGTCTGTATAGCTGACGAGTCATTGGCAGGGCCTCTGATACTGATAAATAATCAGTTTTTTTTTTAATTCTTTATAGGCTGACGCTTGACCACAATCACACCTGATGGGAAGTGATGATGAATGTTTCCATAATTCCATAGGGTAATGATTCCAGTCCTATTCAGTATCTCCGAATGGTATTTTGTTTACCACATGATTAAACTAGATGATGCGCGTGACTAAGATCGGATTTGGATTTTAAAACTCCTGGAATTCCAGCTCTGTTAAAACGTGATTGAGAGACCAACCAACACTCAGGTCTGTAGCTTGTTGGTCTGTGAGACAAACCAACAGACACAGTTTCGTATTTGTAATGTTAGTATGGATAATAAGATAAAAACATTATTCAAAGCAGGTACAAACATGTTTTTGAGTTTCTGACTCACCTGTTCGATATTAGCGTTACAATATTCACTTAATTCTTCGCGTCTTTCCTTATCCGAACCGAGAGTTTTAATGTTGGCAAATATTTCACTTGCTTTCTCCATTCTGCTGGGTTTTAAAAACACTGCTTCTTTATTAAAAAAATAACTTATCTAATCGTAAACACGATGTTGAGGTGCGACCACAGAACATAATACTCTCTACCGAGAGGCAAAGAGAATATAATCACTACGTTCCGAGAGGGTGCGACCGTGGGGTTGAGGACATTTTTTGAGGATCAAACGTCAAACTCAAAACTCAAAACTCAAAGTCAAAGTTCAAACGTTGCCGCCAATAAAATATTATAACCATGGAGGTAGGAACTTAGTACCCATAGATCCATACTTACTAGCGTAGACTGAGAAGGATAGACGGGTCGTCACCGTACAGTATGCGAAAGCGATAGTTTTAACATAACTACATGTATAATATATATTTAACAACCCTTATTGCCATCATACAATTTTTATCATATTTTGTGGGAAAACTGCTAATGCTTATTTCTAGTTGGGAGTATAGCAAATAAGTGTCGATAGTGTCGTTAGTAGTTTCGCTTTTTACATACAATTCAATTCACTTTCGGAGCGGACACCCTTAAAATAAGTTAAGTGCGTGTTGTAATAAGGGAAATAATACAAATTAAATACAGATTAAAACTAGTTTAATTTATGAATATAATGATCTTATAGGTACAGAATAAAATTATATATAACGTCTTCTCACTTTCATACTTATTATTCTTTTAGTAGCAAGTCCACGTCTTATACTCCGTCCACGAGTTTAGTGGATAAACAAGTAATAATTAATTTTAAAAACAGCGTCACGCATAAAACTTGTATTGATCAATAACTGACATAAAACAATCAAGTGTTGTTATGATACAAAAGCTTCATCGTATTCGTAAGGGTGGTACCTTGGTGGTACCATCATTGGATAGGCATTATTATAATTAATCTTACGAATTGGCATCGCCGTATTTTTATTTTCAATCTTACAAATCACAGGTTAGTATAAACTGCATTAATCAATAAGTGAACAAGACGTATAAAATTGTGAATTACATGCGTATGCAGCGATGGTATTGAATTTTCATACAGATAATATGTCCTGCTCTGTGTCTTGCGAAAGCATTGCTGCTTAAAATGCCTAAAAAACCTGCTTGCATATTTCCTTGGCTCCCACCTCTTTCGGCCTGTCGACTCTATTCATAATTGTCACGTATGGATTTGTCTTGAATCCTGAAAATTAACAAGTATAGTTACGGGTGTTTAACTACTTCAAAGACTTTCATTAAAATATCTATCGTAAATTGGTAAATGAATAAAATTTCTTATTAATTACGTATATAGATTGACACTTTTTTCCCTAAATTTTAGGTTCCAAACTTAGGTAATTAGGATAATACAGCTGGCATCCCCACAACGCGAGTAGTAATAATAATAATGCGAGTCACCCGAGTAATTTCAGAGAACATACAAAAATTGAACCTGGCATCATTTTACTTACCTTCTTAACTTGGGTGGTTAATGCTACAAAATTCGATTTTTTTTTTAATGCTAAATAAGTACTTTTTTGTTATTTCTATACTTTGTAGCATTCATGCGAGTATTTACAGATATAACCTGTTTTTATCTGTAACAATCAGGTAAAAATAAGGTCAAAATTATAAACTTACATATTTTAGGTTATGTTTTCGTATTTACGTTCAGTTCGGCTTTTGCAGCCTAACACACAGAAATACACCATTGTCTTTGAGTTAAATGACTTTTTTCCTAAGCTACGAGTACAGTTACCACTTTCTTCAATTCTGATTTCATACGAATATGGGCGAATAACAAAAACTACACAGGATTGTTTGCCGCATATATTAGCTTATGCGGCCAACAAAAAAAAGTAATACGCTGAGCAGGACAAGAAAAGAGATTTCCGCACTCTGTCACTCCTTGGTATTAGCATATATACTCATTTCGCTCACTTGTGGTATTATAACACAGATTTATAAAGGGATATTATGTCTGTGTATTATTATTACAATGCCTTCTCTATGCTTTATTCTTACTCTATGCTTAGTAACATAAATGCGAAAGTGTGTCTGTCTGTCTGTTACGCTTTCACAGCCCATCTGTTGAACCGATTTTGATAAAATTTACAGGTACAGGGATAGGTTGTATCCCGGGGAAGGATATAGGTTACTTTTTATCCCGGGAAATTCAAGAGTTCAAAAAGAGAGAAAGAGAGAATCAAAACAATCCACGCGGACGAAGTCGCGTGCTTCATCCAGTTTATTATATTTTTTATTGGTGTGAAGACAGGGTGTGAAGTGTGAACCTTATGTGAACTAAACCACTAACACGGACTGTTGGTCAAGTTGTTGCTCTTGTTGTTTAGTCCTCTGTTTAGTCTCTGTGAGTCTCTGTAGTCTCCTTGTGAATGGAGCCCTTAAACCTCAGAGTAAATATAAAATCAAAGATATAATGTCTACTACTGTATAATACCAACATGGAGGTATGAAATTATACCAAACTTACTTTTTTACATAAATGCAAATTAAAGGGCATGATAAATTATTATGCATGCTAGTCCAAGCATAATAGAAGATTGCCTATTGATTTTCAACATAATTAAGTATGATGGATGGAATGGCCATTGAAATTATAGCAACAATGTCAATATAAACAATATACAAAATTAGCATGATATGCTCAGCGTCGGCAAAGTTTAGAAATATCCGTTGCTTATTTGAAAATAGTTACTTTTATCTAGACTGTTATCTAAAGGTTACTAGCTGATGCCCGCGACTTCGTCCGCGTGGTTTAAGTTTTTTGTTATTCCCGCGGGAACTCCTTAATTTTCCGGGATAAAAAGTAGCCTATGTCACTCTCCAGGTCCTCAACTATATCCATGCCAAAAATCACGTCAATCCGTTGCTCCGTTGCGGCGTGATTGAAGGACAAACCAACAAACCAACAAACCAACAAACCAACAAACCAACAAACCAACAAACAAAGTGACTTTCGCATTTATAATATTAGTATGATTTTCGATAACACTCTATTCAGTATTCAGTATCGAATTATTCGAATACATACTAATTATATCAACGAATCGCGTAGTTGTTGTAAGTTGGTAGAATAGCATCGGAAACGGAACGTTATGCTAACGTTTTTATTTTTGATAGCGACTTATGACGTCATCATAGTTTATGTCGAGTGAGACGTTACGAAATTTTATTTACGAATATCGCACAGAGTACTTTGTATGGAATATCGTAACCATTGGTAATATCGTAAATTATGTTCGTCGTGTGTAGTGTGTACAAATGCTGTACGTCGCTTCTTTGCATCTTCTTTGTCATTTACCTTAGCTCCATAGTAAATATGTTCCTTGCTTAGCTCTATCAAGAATTGTGATGAGCTTTGACTACCAAAAACAAATCGTAACGATAAATTTTGGCGGCATTGCTCGAAGCAACAGAAATAGATTTCTTGTGCAATAATCTGCGTGTTTAGTGAGTTTTTAATTTACCTTTCGACCTGCGGAAGTGACTGATGGATTATCAGTGCAAGTGCTTTAAAATGCGTATTTAAAGTTTACATATTTTGTTGTGGGATAATTTGGTGGTGAAACGTGTTACAAGCATGGAGAACCCAACAGTTAGTGAATCGAGGTCAAGGTCCCGGTCAAAAACACCCTTCTTGCGCTCCAGCTGCGACCATGAGAATTGTACGGAGGGTGAGGAACACACCCATCATAAATCTAGTCGAAAAACTCCTCTGAGAAGAAGCACACCCATCAAGTAAGGATTGCGTTCATTTGTTTACAATCACACACATTCTCTAGCCGGTTGTACAGGGTATATATACGGCCTAGTAGCAGGGTAGAGTAACTTATTTATACAGCATTTATAGAGCTAGGGACCTGCATTGTAATTTACTATGGCTTCCCTTAAAACACTCTTCATACAATGTTTCTCGACTTTCCTTTTGGTGCAGCACCTTTCATTACAGATGGAATATGTGGCATTGGTGGAGAGCCTACTAGAGTCAAAAAAGAGCATAATATTATCATAGTAGTTGCAATCCCAAACTTGTGTTTCTTGGCAATTTCCATTATAATTAATTACCATCTTGACACATCATCAGCCCTCTACTTTGCAAGTCTCATAATGAGTCTCATTAGGCCTTAGACCTTAAATGCTGGCTACACAGAGGTAGTATAACCTATAGAGTGCGTGCTTGTAAGCAAGAACAGTAGGCACCGGTAGGAACATAGCATCGTTCCGTCAGCAAGCTCTTTAGTAAAAGGAACGCTAGCGCTGAGAGCGCCCTTCGCGAACTCGGGACCGAAATTCCGTTTTTAAACTGGAAAAAATGGTTAAATGTGGCATAGAAACATGCAAACATGATACTCGTTATCATAATAAACATAATTCCAACATCACATTTCACCGGTTAGTCATATTTTTTAAACTTTCATGTAAAATAGAAATACGTGTCGCGGGGGTGATACAGACGTGGGACGCAAGGTAACATAATACCGCCCGCACCGCCCCGCAACCCCGCTACGATAGCCGACTGTTCACCGAATCGAATAGTGATGTGATACATTCGACTCGGGCGCCGGCACAGATATCGCTATTCCCTGGGATCACAACAGAGAAAATTGTTAACAAAATTTAAAAAAAGTTAGCGCCATAGGTTTTGAAATTTGATAATGCTGATCCGATTTCGTTCAAATTATGATTCAATTTCGATTTAGGGTTCCATGAGATCATAAATTTTAAAAGTCAGCGCCAGATTGAAATTCTTTGTTAGTTGGGATTTTTTTTTTCAAAATCGATATATTTTGGGTTTCCCTAAGATCACAAAAGAGGAAAATGTACAAAGACAGCGCCATATTCAATTTTTTTGTTACTAGGCCGATTTCATTCAAAATCGATATTTGGGGTTCCCTGATATCTTAAAAGAGGTAACTGTTACCAAAATTAATAAAAAAGGCCAGTGCCATATTGAAATTCTTTGTTATTGGGCCGATTTAGTTCAAAATCGATATATGGGGTTCCCTGAGATCACAAAATAGGTATCTGTTACCAAAATTAAAAAAGGCCAGCGCCATATTGAAATTTTTTGTTATTGGGCCGATTTCGTTCAAAATCGATATTTAGGGTTCCCTGAGATCACAAAAGAGGTATCTGTTACCAAAATTAAAAAAGGCCAACGCCATATTGAATTTTTTGTTATTGGGCCGATTTCATTCAAAATCGATATTTAGGGTTCCCTGAGATCACAAAAGAGGTATCTGTTATCAAAATTGAAAAAGGCCAGCGCCATATTTAAATTCTTTTTTATTGGGCCGATTTCGTTCAAAATCGATATTTAGGGTTCCTTGAGATCACAAAAGAGGTATCTGTTATCAAAATTGAAAAAGGCCAGCGCCATATTTAAATTCTTTATTATTGGGCCGATTTCGTTCAAAATCGATATATAGAGTTCCCTGAGATCACAAAAGAGGTATTTTTTATAGTAAAAGAATCAAAGAATCAAACTTATACTTTTATTTTATAATTGCACATTAAAACACAGGTTTGCACCTTTTCTTACATATTTTATGCATTCGATATACATCGGATATACATCAATCCATACTAATATTATAAATGCGAATGAGTGTCTGTCTGTCAGTTACGCCCAACTACTTAAGCGATTTTGATTAAATTTGAAACCGAGACAGGTTATATACCGGGGAAGGACATAGGCTACTTTTTATCCCGAAAAAATGAAGAGTTCCCGCGGGAATAAAACATCAATCCACGCGAACGAAGTCGCGGGCTTCAGACGAACGGACAGACAGAAAGACACACTTTCGCATTTATAATATTAGTATGGATATACGATCGATCATTAAAAAACATATCGGCTTAATCCGCGTGGAATAAGTTTTTTTTAATTCCCACGGAACCGCTTTAATTTTCCGGGATAAATATCACTCTCCACGTCCTCAACTATACCCATGTAAATAATCACGTCTTGCGTTGCTCTATTGAGGCGTGATTGAACAGACCAACAAACAAACACACTTTCACAATATTAGTATGATAGGGTACAAACAAACACAAACAATAGGTACCGTACCGTTCAGATGTATTTTATCGACTTCGCACTTGCAGCGCACTATTGCCCATCCCTATTTTTTACATATCTATAAATATTAGTAGCTATAGTTCACTTGCCTACGCCGCGCACAAGGAGTGCGGTGCGATAGTAGTACTCTTTACCTTATACTACCTCTATGGCTGGCTAAGTGTGACTTCATTACCTTTGAGAACATTATGAGAAGGGGAGAGAGAGAGTGTAACTTTAGAACTAGTTATATCTTTTTACAGTTATCAGACTAACTCAGACAAACATGTTGCAATCCAGAGTGTGTCTACTATCTACAAAATCCATTAAGTTTGATTGCTTAATCCATACTTCCATACTAAGTAATATTATAAAAGTGAAAGTGTAGGGTGCAACATAGGGCAGGGTTTAGAAGGCGCACACCTTCTACTGATTTCATCCTAGGGAAATATGTAGACTATGTTTTATCCCTTAAAATCAAAATGTAAATCCCAATGTATCAAGCAGTCATCAATCTAGTTTTCAAATAAGAATCAAGCTTCATTTGACTTGAAAAAACATGCCTTGCCTTGTGATTAATATCGTATCATACTAATATTATAAATGCGAAAGTGTGTTTGTTTGTTGGTTTGTTGGTTTGTCCTTCAATCACGCTGCAACGGAGCAACGGATCGACGTGATTTTTGGTATGGGTATAGCTGAGGACCTGGAGAGTGACTAGGCTACTTTTTATCCCGGAAGATAAAGGAGTTCCTGTGGGAATTAAAAAACATATTCCACACAGACGAAGTTGCGGGCATCAGCTAGTATACCATAAAACACATTTCCCTTAAAAACTCCTAAATGTACACATTTTTACCATAAACAGAATTTGTTTATGTTGATGTCATGAATTGAAGGCCAGTGGTTGTGATGTCACCTATTCCATGGCTACTCAGTCTCACTACATACTCGTAGTACAATATGACCTTAACACACAAAAATCTACATAAAAATATTTGTTTGATGTATTCTTTCAATGTTACAGTATAATACTCTTATGGTCGGTTTCTGAATTGAGAATTTCATGTTGAGGCTGTCTCAAAGACTACTTAAGGACTAATTAAGCAAATTTTTGTTTCTGAATTGATATTGGGCTGGTTTCTGAATTTAGCATTCAAGCAAAAACAGCAAGCTCCAACTCTCAAACCTTACACAATATCAATTTAGAAACAAAAATTTGCTTAATTATTAGTCCTTAAGTAGTCTTTGAGACAGACTCAACATGAAATTCTTTTTGAATTTATTTATCGAAATAAAACTATTCTTAGACTAATAAATGGATTTTATATTAATTAGCAAACAGCGGCGTACACAGAGTTTTTGTAATGAACAGAACAAGAGACAAGTGAAAGTGACAGAAACGATATAGACAACTGTCAATGTCAGTTAACCATAGATGGTATCGAAAAACCACAGATCAGCTGTTGTATTTAATTCCAATATCCTCCCTTAAATACAACCCCATTCCAACAGCACATTTTTCATGTTTGTCCCTTGTAGTTGCTTTGGTCAGTGAGTCGGCTGTCATCAAGCTTGTCTCGATGTACTCGACACATATTTCCCCATTGGCTACTTTATCTCTCACGAAGTGATGCCGTACATCAATGTGTTTGCTGCGAGCCTGAAAACTTTCATTACATGTTAGCTTAATTGCACTTTGGTTATCGCAATACAATTTTAGAGGAAAAAGCTTTTCTTCCGGCCATAGTTCAATGTGAAGCTGCCTCAACCATAAAGCTTCTTGAACTGCAGCAGACAAGGACATATACTCTGCCTCAGTGGTGGATAAGGCTATTGTTGGTTGCCTTCTTGAGTTCCACGATATGGCAGAGCCCTGAAAAATAAAAACATAACCAGTACAAGAGCGACGATCCTCAGAGTTGGAAGCCCAATCAGCATCACAGTATCCAACAATAGATTGATTATTAGGCTTGAACATTAGTTTCGTATTTCTTGTACCTTTCAGGTAACGCATTAATCTCTTCACTGCTTGCCAATGGTGAATTTCAGGTTTATTGTTGAATTTGCTCAATGTGTTGACTGCATAGGTTATATCAGGCCTAGTTCCTTGACATAAATATAGTAAACACCCAATAGCCTCTTGATAAGGTATGTTTGTTAGGATATCCTTGCCAGAGCTTGTAAGTATCATTCCTGGTTCCATGGGTGTACTTACAGGCTTACATTCACTCATATGAAAACGTTCCAAGATTTGATCAATATACCTTGTCTGATCAATGCATATTATGCCATCTTCTAGGTATGTAATTCTAAACCCAATACAGTGATTAGCTCTTCCTATGTCTTGCATTTTAAAATTATCCTTCAACTGTTGCTTTATATCTTTAGCTTCATTTTCATTTGTATAAAACAAAAGTAAGTCATCAACATAAACTGCAATTATTAAAATATTATTCTTCTCAGAAATGTTGTAATAGATACAAGGTTCAACCTTTGACCTTTTCAAACCAATATTTTGTAAGACTTCATTTAATTTCATATTCCATCTTCTGCTTGCTTGCTTCAAGCCATAAATTGATTTATTAAGCTTACATACTTTATCATTTTGTTTATACAATGGTGGCTGCTCCATATACAATTCCACATCTATTTCACCTTGAAGGAAGGCAGTCACGGCATCCATCTGCTCTATTTTCATCCTGTATTTAACAGCCAGGCCGATCAAGTATCTTACTGAGGTATGACGGACAACCGGGGCATATACTTCTTCGTAGTCAATACCTCGCCGTTGTTCATAGCCTTTAATAACTAATCTGGCCTTATATTTACTTATGTTGCCTTCTGCATCAAGTTTTGTTTTATAAACCCATTTGCAAGGTATGGCTCGACGTCCAGCAGGAAGATTGGTGAGTGTCCACGTGTTATTCTCTATTAGCGAATTATACTCAGATTCCATTGCCTTTTGCCACTGAAGACCATTTTTACTTGATAGAGCTGCCTCTGGTGTGTCAGGATCTTCTTCTAGCGTTGTAACAGAGCTGGTTACAGCCTGACATAAATAGCTCTTTTTAATATTTTGCCTGGGTCTCAATGACATTTTCTTTAGTGATAATTCATTTATTGACTCCTCTGGTACATAAGTCTCATCAGCATCATGAGTTGTGTCAGAACTTTCTAACAGAGTACTCACACTCAGGTCTGATGCATCAGCAGTTGTGCTGCATGACTCATTCAAGGTGTCCAGTGAACAGCTATCTTTCTTCTCAGTCAATGGAATAAGTACATAATCCTGTTTAATATCATTTTCTAAAAATATTACATTTCTACTTCTTAAAACTTGTTTCTTTGTTTCATCATACAACCGATACCCTTTTGTGTCAGTGCAATATCCAACAAAAATCAATTTTTGAGATTTACTGTCCCATTTGAGCCTTTTTTCTTTGGGAATATGCACCATAGCTTGACAGCCAAATATTCTTAAATTACTTATGTCTGGCTTCTTTCCGCTCCATACCTCTTCAGGAGTCTTATATGTTAGTGACTTTGTTGGAGCTCTGTTGATGACATAAGCTGCTGTTGAAACTGCCTCAGCCCAAAATTGTTTAGATAAACTGGAATTTAAAAGCATACATTTAGCTCTCTCAACCAACGTTCGGTTCATTCGCTCGGCTAAGCCATTTTGCTCAGGAGTATACGGGTTGGTTGTTTGATGTTGAATACCTGAGTTTCTTAGGAAGTTATCAAACTCATTGTTTACATATTCTCTACCGTTATCTGTTCTTAAGATCTTAATCTTTGTATTTAATTGATTTTCAACAAGATTCTTAAACTCTTTAAATTTTTCTAGGGCATCTGCTTTTGATTTCAAAAAATAAACATGAACTTTGCGAGAAAAATCATCTATAAATGTCATAAAATATTTGGCACCTCCCAGAGATAGCTTTTCCATAGGTCCACATATATCAGAGTGAACTATACCGAGGATATCAGAAGCTCTTGTGCCTTCATGCTTGAATGACTGTCTAGTCTGCTTTCCTTCTATACAAGTAGTGCAAAGAACATTATTTGTATTTATTGACTGTGGTAAATCAGTACCAGTGGTAAATTCTTTAACTTTTGCAAGGTCACTGAAGTTTAGATGACCTAATCTTTGATGCCATAGATATGTAGAAGTAAATAGTGCATAAGCAGAATCATTCACCACATACATATTGTTTATACATTTTGCTGTCAAAATTAATTTCTGATTTTGATATACATTACATTCATTCTTTGTAAATTGTAACTGACACCCATTCCGAGTCATTTGACTGACTGACAGCAAGTTAGTTGCTAGTCCTGGCACATATAAAACATCTCTGACCTGAATGACTTGAGTGTTGTTGCCGGATCCTGGTATTTGTAGATTTAAGTTGCCACATCCTTTCACTTGTAAACTTTTACTGTCTGCCACTTTGATTGTTGCCACTGTTGCTGATTTGCGATCGTATAACCAATCATCACGGTTCGTCATATGAGCGCTCGCACCAGAGTCGATGACCCAGCAATCGTCAACATCAACTGAAAAAGCAGAAAAAGCAGCTACAAATCCAGAATTGCAATCATTACTTTTAGATTTACCCTTACTATTTGATTTCTTCTTGTTTGATGTACAAAAAGTACTTAAATGGCCATACTCATTACATGCGAAGCACCTGGGGCCCCTACTATGACCCTTGCTCCTGTTAAACCTGTGTACATTCCTTTTATTAGTATTAGTATATAAAGCAGAGGATTCAGAGGACTTTACATCTTGGAGGATTTTTGTTTTTACAGAATCTGCGCTAATAGACACACCGGAACTCTCCATCGCCATGATCATAGGTTTGTAAGTGTCCGGCAAACCTGCGAGTAATAGAGTGCCTAGCCACTCATCATCTACGGCAAAACCTATGTTTCTGAGTTTGTGTGCTGTGGACATCACCTTATTAACGTATTCTTCCACATTGGGACAATTGTCTAAATTGGTATTAATTAAATCCCTTAAAAGCCCTACCTTGCGTGACAGGCCAGAGTCTTCGAAGGCACGTGCTAGGTTATCCCACGCTTCCTTTGCTGTCCGCGCATCCTGAATGTGGACATAATTTATCGGGTCCACCAGTAATACTATTTTAGCCTTTGCTTTTATGTCGCGTTTGTCATCTATGGCACCTGTCGATTCTATGCAATCCCACAATTCCTCATGTTGAAGATATGTTTTTACTGCAAACTTCCATGTGGAGTAATTCTCACGTCCGTTGAGCTTCTCAATAAGTGCAAGTGGGTTATTCGACGACATGTTGAAAGTTGGCTGAAAAAGAAACTTGCCCGCGCGTCTGCCCGAAATGAATTTCAATCTAACCGAATCCACTTACTGAATTTATTTATTGGATTGAAACTTTACTGTTAGCAATTAAGGCCAGCTGGGCCATAACCTTTTGAATTTATTTATCGAAATAAAACTATTCTTAGACTAATAAATGGATTTTATATTAATTAGCAAACAGCGGCGTACACAGAGTTTTTGTAATGAACAGAACAAGAGACAAGTGAAAGTGACAGAAACGATATAGACAACTGTCAATGTCAGTTAACCATAGATGGTATCGAAAAACCACAGATCAGCTGTTGTATTTAATTCCAATAATTCTCAATTCAGAAACCGACCGTTATACTACTTATTTGGGACTAAGGTGATGCCTGCAACTTTGTAAGTATGGATTTACTACAATGATGCTAATTCTGTTGTACACAATCTCTTGAAATAACTATAAAATGACAGGTAAGTAAATGTTTTGCAAAAAATCAAAATGCTCCCTAAGAACGCATAGATTTAAACCGTATATAATTAGTTTAGCACTTGAGATTGTGTTCACGAGAATTTAAAATTAAATAAAAGAATTTAACCTATTCACTTATCACTGAGAACCTTCATACAAGTGCTAACAACAACTGTACTAAGCTTCGACTCAAACTGATTAATGATATGGCATCATTTAGATATCAAACAAAAACAACGATTATTGGAAGATTTCTCTAATCAGTAATTTTTTTGCAGGCAAATCGAAAAAGCTAAGGCCGGAGAGAACATCCAATCAATACAAGAGGAGAGCAAACCAGCACACCGCACACGGAAATCCACCCGACAATCTGAGAATCTCGTCAAGACATCTGATTACTCCTCTGAAGAAAGCCTTGATAGGTTGAAAGGACACAGGAAGGAAATTTATCAGGTGACTAGCATTTTGGAATAAACAACCAAATACTTCTAAAGTATTTATAAAGTACTATCTTCCTTTTCTCACTGTATAAACCTTCCCTGGACTACGACAAACATTTCAAAACCAAAATCAGCCAAATCGGCCCAGCCGTTTTCGAGTTTTAATGAGACAAACAAACAGCAATTGAAGAAGATTCCTTGAAAATTGTATCATGAAATTAAGTAAGTATCATATTATGAAATGACATAATTATGTACTAAGGGCTGATTTTTCAATCGTCAGATAAATTTTATCGGAGAAATATATATTTGACGTTTTGGCAGATTTTCAGTACAAAACCTGTCAAAACGTCAAATTTATTCCTCCGATAAACTTTATCTGACGATTGAAAAATTAGCCCTAAGCCAGATTGTTGACTATTGTTACAGTTTGACAGTATGGGACTTAAACTACATATTTATGCTCTGAAACTGCCTTTTATTTTTAAAAAGTATAATTTGTTGCCACAAGAATACTAGTATTCATCACCTGTTAATCCTGTTATGCCTAACTATTGTCGATCGATGTTTCGGCCGGTTGGTATTTTGCACCTGTATGAGTACCATTATAGCACTCTGTCAGCATGAACAAATGTCTGTTATGTTGCTTGGCCTATTTGCAATAGCGCAAGCGATTGCGCTGACCATGCAACTTTAGCCCAAATCTGTAATTGGTGGGTAATAGGTATTGTACGAATTCGGCCATAGTAAAATCGTTTCTTGCGTACCCCTGAGAGCACGCTGTTAGTCCTGGCTCTTGTCACTAACATCTGATATTCTTGGATAAGTATACTTGTTAAACCATTAAGGGAAGGTATGTAGTAATATTCTGTGGTCCAGGTCAGGTCTAGATTCTAAATGCAGCAGGTGCTAATGCCGAAAGATATGGGAGTTCATCCGTTCGTGATATGAATACTGGTCACGATCCTTAAAAATGAGAGTCGTGAGGACGAATCGCGCGACGACGTAGTGAGTCACAAAAGCACGAATCGGAGTCCCAGAATAAATGCATCTTTATTTAACTGTATGGGTGTTGGACGCTGGCTGTAAAACATCGGTCCAGTTGTTAACAATCGAATAACCATTGAAGCCATGGCAAAGTATATAATATATGATAGTACCTACTATCCTGAATGTCGGTCACGCTCGATTCAAGGTTAATGTCGCGACACGGTCGCGTAGGTGCAAGGACACACATTTGCATGATGTATTCTAGTAGTAGTTAATTGTGGAAATTATTCATTTCAAAATAACCACTTGACAGCTGCATTGCTAACTACCACTTTTTGTTTAAGCCTATATAATTTACTTAGTCCACCCATACCTTGATAAAATATTCAGTACTAGACGATGACCGTATCGTATCTCTAGCTTTAGAGTTTAGGTACTAGACGATGACCGTACCCATTGATGTAGAATTTTAGTATGTACCGTATGAATCTCTCTTTCTAGCTGAGCTTTAATTTTTTTTTTAAACTCATGGAAACTTAGATTTCAGGGAGAAATATGTCCATCCCTGGGATGGGTTGTGCAAAGGAAGTAGACAGATGGACGGACAGAGAGACAGACACATAGATGCACTTTCGCATTTGTGATATTAGTGTGGATGCTAGTAATTATTTTTAGTCTGTCTTCATTTTTATTGTATTTAAGTTTCAAATATTATACTTAATTTCTAGGGTGACCAAGCGTACTAGTTTTCCCGTGAGTCCCGCTTCTTTACAAAAATTGTGAAAATATCACTCATTTCTTTTTTTCATATAATTTGTCAATATCTTTAAATTTAAGTTATTGGTAATAGAATTTAGGAAGTACTTTAAACATTGAAATCAGGGTAATATTATGTAGTTTATTATCTAATCTTATATTTAAAGAAGGTATTTATATTATTACAAGCTGATACCCCATCATATCTGTCTACTGCAAAATTACAATTTCCATAAAATTTAAAAATTTGTACATATGATTCAAATCTATGCATGTAGGTAATATTTGTAATGTTGCAATGCCTCTACAGTTTACACGCTGAGACCAATAATTGAGCTCGGGCTTTAATAAAAATTACAAAGAGATGGACCATGTGAGTGACATACTTAAATATGTCTTGTTTTAAAGTCTGTGTTGACAATGTACCTACAACACATCAAAATACTTTATCTACGTAATTTCATATTATTGGAAGGTATTAAGAACACACAAGTAAATGCACTTATTCATTTCGGTTCAGCTTTTTTCCATGCAACACTGGTGTTTTTTGTAAGAAATCAACTTTCCCCATCGTTTGTTCTGTACGCAGCTGATAGAAGTTAGACTGAATAAGTGTAAACAAAAGCGAAACGCGGATGGTGTTTAATAAGTGTAATTAGTCCCTTACAAGTAGTTTTATCCATTGCATTATGTTGAAAAAACCAAGCCAGATTCACCGATTTAATTTAGTTTAACGTTTTGTACAGAAGAGCCGATTAAGCACTCCTTTAAATCATTCTAAAACTATCTTGACTTATCTAATATTGATAAAATTAATAGATCAATCACGTAATGAAGTATAGACCAAATAAGCACACTCGTAGTACGTTCAACTTTAAACCGCCAGCGTCCTAAATGAATAACAATTATAATCTACCATAAATAACAATCACTCTTAACAGACGCCCACTCTTAATAGCCGCTTTCCTTTTCAACTATCTCGACTCTTATTACTTTAGTCCCCTTCGAGAATATGTTTTGAATGAGTACCTATTCTAGTCTTCTTCTAAATATGTAATAGGAAAAAGTGACATAGCTCAAATTATTATTGCACGGATCGAACCAAAATTTGGCATACTTTTATGACAGTAGGCATCCGGTAAGAAATAATTTTTGAAAATTCAATTCCAACAGGGTGAAATTGGGGTTTGAATGTTGTATAAAAATCGAACTCAATAAACGGTTTAGTTACTTCTATTTTGAATCGAAATCCGGTTTATTCCAATAAGTTCTATTTTATCGATTTTTTATGAATGAAACATTCCCTTTCTGTTCTGGTTCTTATTATAAATTCTATTTTATCGAAGTTGTCATAGTTACTTACCGTTCTGGTTGATATTGTACGGTAAATTTAATACATGTATGGAGGATGTCCGGTGCTTAGACCCCGTCAAGTGCAAACTTCCACACTAGCCCACAACCCAGAAGAAATAATATTATTGGTTTCAACAGGAAAGTAATAAGGTAAATACGTAATAAGTTTGTGGTTGTGAGAGTTATCATGACCGTAAAGCTAGTTACCTACTAATCGAGTCAAAAATCTTTTTGTCTGTTTTAATTTCTAAAGCCTGAGGTTTAACCTAACTTCAACTCCTTTTGCTTTACTAAGCTGCATTGACCACGTCGCGTCAAAAAAATAACCTACCTACCTACGTCTTCCCTTTGAAGTTCTTGTTAGCAAGGAGTATAAGAAGTCGGTTTTTATATTAAGCAGCGTTCATATATTAAAGGCATCTGGCTTGTAACAGACTGCAGAAGGCATGAACACAATTGACAGATCTGAAGTAAATTTTCTCCAGGCGGACAATTTTGGTCTTACTGGGCGGTGAATATCGCAAGCTGCAAGTGCAAGATACACACTGTACCACATCGATTTGTCTACTGTGGCGGATTATAGCAAACTAGCGGATGCCCGCGACTTCGTTCGCGTGGCATAAGGTTTTTAATTCCCATAGGCATTCCTTAATTTTCTAGGATAAAAAGAACCCATAAAACAAACACGTCGATCCGTTGCTCTGTTGCGGCGTGATTGAAGGACTATTTAACTTACTTTGGTATAGAATTTATAAAAACTCTGAATTATGTATTTCATAATTTAAGCCGGTAAGTAGCCCAAATATCAAGTTTGATAGCTAAGTATAGCTTGAAAAACGCCGACCTTTTACACCAACTGACAACCCCTATTTTACCCGTTTGGGGGTAAAATTTTGAAAAACATACACGTACTTCTTTATATTATACCGAAAGCCAAAATACCAAGTTTCGTTGTTATTACTTGAAAAATATCTTGATAAATCAAGGACATTCATCCCCTACTTCACCCCTTTGGGGGTCAAATTTTCAAAAAATGGTGAAACACGTACTTCTGCATATCTAACTGAAAGCCCAAATGCTAAGTTTCATGGCTATAACTTGAGAAATGAAGGACTTTCATACAAATTTTCAACCCCTATTTTATCCCTTTGGGGGTGGAATTTTGTAAAACTGTGCCACTCACACTTCTTTATTTATTACCTTAAGCCAAAATACCAAGTTTCGTTGATACAACTTGAGAAATCTCTTGGGAAATGAAGGACTTTCATATAAACTTTCATCCCCTATTTTTGGGGGTGGAATTTTGTAAAACTGTGCCACACACACTTCTTTATTTATTACCTTAAGCCAAAATACAAAGTTTCGTTGATACAACTTGAGAAATATCTTGGGAAATGAAGGAGTTTCATATAAACTTTCATCCCCTATTTCACCCCTTAGGAGGTAGAATTTTCAAACACTGAAACTCGTATTTCTTTATTTTCAACCCGTAGTACATATACCAAGTTTCATAGATATAACTTGAGAAATGGCGGACTTTCATACAATCTTTCAACCCCTATTTCACCCCCTTAGGGGTGGAATTTTGAAAAATCCTTCCTTAGTGAGCGCCTACGTCATAAAAGAAAGCTACTGTCAAAATTTCAAGTCTCTAACCCTAGTGGTTTAGGCTGTGCGTTGATATATAAGTGAGTCAGTCAGTCAGTCAGGACTTTGAATTTTATATACATAGATTAAACTTCTAGTTCCTTCATTATCATGGACTTCCGCAAAGTAACGCCTACTTCTATCCAATGTCTAATAGTGGCATGAACACTTTCTACATAAAATTATCACAATTCGTTTTAAAGGGTTAACCAAATCCGACTACCAAGTGATAAAATTAATTATTGCAATAGCATAATTTATAAATGGACTAGCGGATGCCCGCGATTTCAGTTGTTTAAGTTTTTTTAACTCCCGCGGGAATTTACTTAATTTTTCGTTATAAAAAGTAGCCTATATCACTCTCCAGGTCCTCAACCACACCTATGCAAAAAAATACACCGATCCGCTGCTCTGTCGCGGCGTGATTAAAGGCCAAACCAACCAACAAACACACTTTCGCATTTATAATATTAGTATGATATTATGAAATAGGATCTCAGTTATTTTGAATTATCTGGTTTTTCTGGTCTTCAATCTAGATTAGAAAGAAGCACCTCAAAATTTATAACATAATAATACGTCAAAACAAATAATTCAAAACAACCATTGTAGTCTAACCCTTGCAGGAAATCACTAAGGACCATAATTATTATAAGGAAAACATAGTAAATCCAAATATAACTCCAAAACGAACTCCCGCGTCGGTTTATTTTTGAATTAGCCGCCCAACACATATGGACATTATTATTTCTACCCATCTGTGTTTAAGCAGTCGCGTTCCGTTGCAGAGTTTCGATTTTTAAGTTCAAATCGTAGTATACCTAATTCACGGAATACAATCTCGAATTCAGTCTTGACCTAGTTTCTGAGTGTTTTATTTAGACGAGGATTCGGCCATGTGAAGTAAGTACGTCTTATTATAAAAATACCATGGTGATGAGTGAAAGACACAATCCGCGCAATCGATAAATTAATGTTTGTTTTACCCGAAGGGCGTGATGATTCACCAAGTTTACAAGGTCAGTTGAGTGCTGATAAGACTTGAATCATTAAATTTTTTGATATCAGTTGCAATTATTGATCTGTGCAGTTATTTATAAATGCACATAGCTTGCATATTGTAATCACTTCGTCAGTGGTTGCAAAGATTAATTAATCAGTTTGAGGGATTCAAATTTAAAAAATTAGTAAATTGCCTCCGAAGTATATATTTAAGTGAGTTACAATTTAATATACAGTATACACCTTGTAAACCAACTGTAGCATTGATGCTTATTAATTGGTTATGACAAAAACAAAATTATCGTACTAAACTCATCTACTTAAACGAATACCTACTATCTTATTGAAAGGAGCACCCATATAGGGTTTTAGTTTTGTTGATGCACTATAGTCTGAGCTTTAAAAGCAGCGAAAGACGCTACGAAAATTCATTCCCACGATCCCATAAGATTTATAAAAGCCGATAAGGTTAACGTTATCTTTATTGTATTCAAATTTCAAAATTATACCACTTGATACTGAGACGCTTCTTTGTTTAGGTACTGTATCTATAATACAGGGCACTGAAAGATTTTTCTAAAAAATAAATTTCACCAATTTTGTGAAACTATTTTCGTCTTATCTTATGCTATTGAGGAAGTAGACGAGACGACTGATAATTTTTAAATGCTTAGATATGACTTTTAAAATTATTTTACATTTAAGTACATATTTTGTTATTCTGCAGGTCTTAATTTTTTTGTGCTATGTCACGAAACATATTGAGATAGTAGACGAATGATATTCCTTCTAAAGTATAATGTCTGTGTGTACTTATGCTTATTTACCAACTAAGTTTTTAATTAAAGTTAAGATAAGTCGTAATTAACTCATGCTCACTAGTCAATTTTAAAGTTTCCCGTTAATTAGCTAATTAGTTCCCGTTAGTAAGTTAATTAGTTTTCCGTGTACATATTTTTGTATCTTGTAGGTATTTATAGGCAGAAGCTAATTTTTTTTGGGTAACTTAAATATTTACGTCTAATAGGTAGTGTTTCTTCTTTATTCTCTTTGCAAAATGGCGATAATTCACTCTCTATTTTTGTTCATTTTTAGTAGTCAGCTTTCACTGTCTTATCGGTCCAATTAATTGAACAAGTAGTATGTCCTTGCAACTAAGCAGGTATTATCTTTGTGGCACGCGACTGCTGAGTGCTTATCTATGGAAACGTACCATACGTTTTCCTGTGACTTAATTTCATTAGATTATGAGCAGCAGAATGTTAATAATGTCATAAAGTTGTGTTATACCTATTTACATTTGCCATAGAATACCAGTTTTCGTATTAAGTATATCAATCTATATGCTTGGTTTGTTTTATAAACGATTTTTGCTGAGCCCAGCCTAGCTGAAGCCAATGTTGTGCAGCTTTTCTCGGTTTGTATTTCAATTCATAACTCAACACATGTATATTATAAATATAGTTAAATCCGATTGGGCTGGATTAAAATAGAAAAATATTGTTGATCTAAAAAATAATAAGATTTACTAATGAATAACACGCAGTTGTATGACTATAAAATAATATAAATTAACAAAAAAGGTAAGTTTTTAGGAAACCTATGAATATAATTATTATTGTGTAGGTACAAACATTTCCATATTCCACTGATGCCTCTTGCAGGAATCTACACGTCATTATAAGGATTCTAGCGGATAAGCTCTGACTCGGTGATTTCAATTTCCAAGTTGTTACCAGGCACATTTTGAAACAAACCCTTAAATTAACGATAAACCGTTAAAAGTAATTTAACAACAATAACGCATTATCTAGCTCTGTGTGAGGTTTGCAAATATATATTGGCAATCTTTTTGGCATTGGCAGTTGGCAGTTTTTTTAAAATTTTAATCCCCTTGTAAAAATATATACCTAAAGATAATAATCCGCCAATAACAGGACACGTCCGATGTTTTCTAAATGTATGGTCATCCTACTGCTGACTCATTGTTCTCACCATGTTCGTAATAGCGATGCATTGCGTGGCCTTTGCAGGTTTACGCTCAAATCTTATAACTGTTACTGATGACATCATGACGATGACTCGGGTACACTTTTTGTTCATAACACCTTTTTATTTGACGATTGAATTCTTACGTATCTAGTTGTACCTACCTACTTATATTTTTGCCGAAAGCTCTAATGATATTCTAAGGAGTCCATTAATACCACGATAGATCCACAGACGTTAGGATGAACTTAAGATACCAGTCAATCCTATTGACGAATGATGATGATGATGATGACTGATAATGGTGATTATCGTTAACCATTGTTTAAATAGCTATTATGTTTGGTCGATTAGCCTAACATCAAATCCGCTATGTCAAGCAAAATCACGACGACGAATAATATTTTGATGATGCAAAAAACATGCGTGTGCTAGGTACTTATCTATAATAGTACCTAACTAGTAATTTTGATCTAAAATTTTGTCCACAGAACGAGGTAAACACTCAATATGAGCGAGTGTCGACGAGCACTAGTTCGCAGCGGTACGGCACGCTCGTTGACCTCACGTTCAGCCCCATACAGACGCACACGTCACACAATGTGACACTAGACAGGTGGGTGTTATCTCTTTAAAGACTCTTATATTCTGCTCTAAACAATGCATTATATACAGATATAGTTAAAGATAAACACCTCAATATGAGCGAGTGTCGACGAGCACTATAGTTCGCAGCGATACGGCACGCTATCTGACCTCACGTTCAGCCCCATACAGACGCACACGTCACACAATGTGACGCGAGACAGGTTGGTGTTATGTTTTTATAGGCACTTTCTTGCTGCTAGCTTTGCACCGTGTACAGATAATATACCTGAAGATAAACACTCAATATGAGGGTTTAAATAAGTTCTCGTGGAAACTCTTGGATGACACTTAACTAGATAAACTTGGGTAGTTTTATCAAATAGGTGGAACCTAATTATTTTATATGTTATTTAATCGATAACCAGAGCAATGGGAAACTGCTAATAAGATGCCGGCATATATATTTTGTCTATCCGCTCGTTGAAAAGCCCCATAATATCGTATTTTTGAACGTAGCAGGTGGCACATGTCCCAAAGGGCGCAAATGCATAAAATAAAACAAATGATGAACTTATTTATTTATGATGATAAATAAAAACTAGGGTAAGTGCGAGTCGGGCTCGCACACGAAGGGTTCCGCATCATCGTACAATGTTTACTCTAATCTAAGATTAATTCTAATTTTCATTTATTAATTTTGTTGTTAGAGCGGCAAAAGAAATACAAACCCTGTTAAACTTTCAACCGTCTTAGCTATTACGGTTCATGAGATACAGCGTGCTGACAGACTGACAGACGGACGGGCGGACGGACTAAAAATTTATTGAATAATAGGTATGTCTATGTCCTATTCGATACCTACGTGCCCAAAGAATAAAATTGTACGTATGCGTGTGATACAAACAACATACATCCAAAGTACGCTTGGCCTCGTATGTGAAAAATACTCGCACGCATTTAAAATTGAAACAGAACTATGCGTGTATATTTTGGCTTACTCCCAACATTTTGTTGCACTGAACGCATATAAATTATCTCATTTGTTGAGTGTTAGAATAAATTACCTAAACACATAAATCTGCATTGGTATAGGAAAATACAATGAAAAACCATTGGATCAAGACAATGTGAGTGTCCATTTTGTAATGTCAGTATTGCTTTAGGAGGTTTATTGTGGCACTGTCTGTAACACAATTTTATGTCAATTTTTAAGAAAAAAATAATAATAATATGATATACACCATAGTCCCGCCAACTTATCTGGCCCGGTGGACAAAATTGGAACAAATTTTTATGCCTGTTTAGTTTTAGTTTCTAATTTTATTTTTAATTGATACTAGTGACGCTGTCACCGGGTCAGATAAGTTTCTGGGACTATAATATTTCTTTGGTTACCAGGTCGACCCGCTACAGCAGTCCAGCTCACAGCGCATGCTCCACAGACAGCTCGTTTGCAGAACAAGCGCTAGCAGATGCGAGCGTCCTTCTCGAGCGTGAACCCACCGTAGTGGACCACCTGCCTTACCGTCTGTATAAGATGGCGGGAGAATACTGGAAGTTAGTACCAATTGACAAACATAAACTATTGTGTGTCTAACTGAGTTACGTTATCATACCGTTCGCAGAGCGTAACACATGCGAGCCAAATATGTGCCCTGTTACATGTAACATGATACAATGACGTACAAGATGGTAAGAGTATACTGGAAGTTAGTACCAATTGACAAACATAAACTATTGTGTGTCAAACTTAGTTACGATATTATACCGTTCGCAGAGCGTACTCTATTATGAAACATTGTTTGTTGTACTGGAAGTTAGTACCAATTAACCAAAATAAATATGTGTGTTTAAGTTAGTTATCATAACGTTCGCGGGGCGAAACATATGCGAGCCAAATATGTGCCACATGTTACATGATACAGCGCTACGCGACTGACAACTCTATTATGTAACAACATACACGCGGCTACCCATGTTAGATGGTGTATAGATATATTGGAAAAATGTCATAAGACGTGTAGCTCATATCCTGGGGGAGTTATGTGGACTTCAAATTTTAGCATAAATGTTGAGGTGGCATCCCTTAAAACAGCTGATTCAATATCAATGAACTGCGAACAATACGACGTATGTTAAGCCTCGTAACCAGCGCAAGCGTTGCGATAAAATCCATTCGCGATACTAAAGTAATCATTATTCGGCATGCAATGAAATTCTCAAAGCAAAAGCCCGGCTACAACTTACATATTGTTGTAAAAAAATGCCCGACTAGTATCGGACGTCGTAAGTCGAAGTCAGTCACTTATCCTTATTTTATGAGCCGCCTTTCCCTGTGATTAATTTCTCGACTTACTTCGTTTAAGTTTTAATCAATAATTAATTATTTTGTGTAGTTTGTTCTTTCAATGATTTGCAAATTGTAATGAATTGCCAAATTGCATAACGATACTATAATAATTATTATTATCGCTTGTAGTACAGTTCTGACTTTAGGTGTAGAAGGAACAAAGGACTCCACAGGGTTGCCAAAATTTATTTTCCATAATTAAATAATTAATTTTGTATGGAAGTTTTTGGTAATTAGTTTTGACTTTTTGACTCTACCATAGTGTTTATAACGTCAAAATGGCATGGGTAGCCGTCGGTATGTTATACCATTTACCTTACACCTTGTATAGCCTATGTTACTCGCTGATAATGTAGTTAGCTTTCTATAGGTGAAAGAACTTTTAAAATCAGTGTTATGGTTTTTGAGTTTATCCATTACAAACAAAGAAACAAATCTTTCCTCTTTATAATAGTAGTTTAGATAAAATGTTATAACGTCTGCGTTCGGTTCGTACACGGATCGCAACCGTTGCGAGCCAAACGTACCGCTTGTACATAATCTGATCTACATGTAAGTCTCTAGGATCCAAGATATCTCTTTGCCCGCTAATAAGCACAGTGCACCAACTCTTATACTTATAATATGGGGGAACCTGGGTGGAATCAGCTTTGCGCTATGTTTGTCATTTAACATTAAAAAATTGACAAGAAATTGGACACTTTTATAACACCTTTTTGGCACCTCCTTTGTTGTATTCGTTCCGGTATTTATTTCAGCGAAGGACGCGAGCTAATAGGCAAGCTAGCAGGTGCAAAACTGTACAACTGGCCTGTTGAAAAATTACCTTGCACATCTGGAGTCTGGATCTCAATTAAATAAAAACCGGTACCAAGTGCTAGTCGGGCTCGGACACCAAGGGTTCCGTACACGATTTAACACTATACTACTAATAATTTTGTAAAGGAAACAAGAGGCCCGGGCCATCAGCGCTCAGAAATCACGTTTCTTGTTAAGGGGGGCACCTTTTTATGTTTATTATTTGTTGTTATAGTGGCAATAGAACACAATAATTAATCAATTGTGGTGTAAGTACAATAAAGAATATTTTCATTCATTCTTTCAATAGAAATACACACGGAAAATTTCTAACTAAAAAACTATCTACTTATTACGCTTCATGAGATAAAGCCCGTTACAGACAGATGGACGGATAGCGGATATGCTAATAAGTAATAGGATCCCATTTGCACCCTAAAAAAAAAAGGAACGGAACCCTAAAAATAACTAAAGTACGAATCTAAAACCGACTTAACAAACAACTGCTTTTGCGTGCTAATTGTAAAATGTGCACATATTGTGCCCTATACTAATACAAATTAATGGAAATATGGATAGACACATGGATAGACATAGCGCCGGTCCTGAGGCCATAGTCCACCACGCTGGCCTACACTTATGCTGAGATTAATAGAGCGTTCTTTGACTTTGCTCAGGCTTTACTTACAATTAAAACGGGATGGTCTTCATGTGAGTGTCCTAAAATTATCTCGTTTTAACTCTGTCTTTAGTCAGAGCTAAGTCGAAGTACACTATAGATCTCAGACCTTTGAGAACATTATGAGAGATAGGATCGCGATACAGTATTAATAGTATGTTATACTATTAATACTGTATCGCCCTTTTCATTTCATAAGCAAAATAATAATTGATTAGGTGCTAGAACATACAGCGAGGGACGAATGGCCTAGTTGTGACAACGCATATAAGTCGATTGCGAATATTAAACAACGTTGACCTTAATCCGGGAACTGGACGGGTGACCGAATTTGGAGGTTCAAATTTGGCCTTTTCGTCTCGTCCGTGCCTCGGAGAGCACGTTAAGCCGTCGCTCCCGGTTATTATCACTAACATCAGCTGATAATAATCGTTACGAAAGTTTAAATACTCTTAGTCGAGTCGTATGCGGAAGGACGTGGCAACCCACCCGGTGGTATTAATATATTATAACTCAGTATTATGAGGAATACGACGCAGAGAGAGAACATACAGCATAATCTTACCAAAAAATAATACATTATTTGCAAAGATGGGTAAACAAAAAATAAACTGCTGCTTATACCATATTTCAATGTCAAATTCGATATATTTTGTCAGTTGATTCAATACGTTGACTTGAAAATGGCGCAGTTTACAATCAAATGTTTTAACCGAAAATTTTAACGAATTTCATGTATCTGATGTAGTTTTAAATTTTACTTTTTAATCAGTGTTAAGTTTTATCGCAATTATGGCTAACGTAGTGAAAATTGTCGACATGGAGACAGTGGAAGAAGTTTACGTGTTAAGGTGCGTGGAAAATTTTGAAGAACTTTTTTATATAGTTTCTCCTTCACCTTTCTACTAAAATACTATCGTAACGCAAGGCATAGTCAGGGTCTGCATCCGTACAGTTGATATTCTACGGACGTGTACGAAACGATATATTTTTTTATATCTTTTTTTTGGGGTTTTTATTATTTTAACATGTCAACCCCATCGCAACATTATTTTAAACTAGATAATGCCCGCGACTTCGTTCGCGTGGATTGAGGTTCAGCTGTTGGAGCGTGATTGAGTAACAAACATCCATCCATACATCCATCCATACATCCATCCATCCAAACTTTCGCATTTATAATATTAAGTATAGATACATTAAGCAAAAAAAAACCTTAACATAACTAAAACAAAAATAAACCTATCACGTCGACTTCCGAAGAAGGTCACCGATGGCAAGCAGTTACCAAATTAATCAAACTTTTCGCCGATTCTGATGTGGGACTTGCCAGAACGCTCTGAAAGAGTCCTACATCCAGTCTATTCCAAACGAAACGATTTGCTTCCTCGTTTCTAATTCGAACCGCTATGCTAGGATATAGAACGCCCTTCCGGATTCCGTTTTCCCCTCCACTTTTAATATTGGTAGCTTCTAATATAGGTATAGTGAATACTGAATAGGCATCTTCTAGGCAAGCGCGTTCTATCTTAGGCTGCTTCACGACTTGCCAGCAAGTTTGGGTGGATTCATGCCATACACTGTGCTGACCTAGGTATACAACTCCGATGCTAAAGAATAATATTGTATACGAACTAGCTGGCACAAAAACTATTAATATTTATGATAGTTTCCCGAGCATCACGATATAGTGTGTAATAAACTAATCATCCTTGCCTGCATTCTAAAGACGGACCTTTTTCGATGGAAAACATTTTAGCAGTACTATAGAAAGCCCGGTATGAGTAGGAATTCGGAACGCGAAATACCGCGCGGAGGCGCAATCAACACCTTTCGTTCAGCTTGTGATACAAAATAACCCTGACATTTTGGAAAAAGATTTTATTCTGAGAGAACTTCCCTTCTCATCTAATAGGACTCCTTGATATATACTACTATAGTCATAGTTATTTCGAAAATTCTGTTAATTCAAAATCGATGACCGTAACCTTCACCTTACCCACCTACAAATAATTCGGTTAGTAAACCTTTAGCGTTTTTAAGTTAGGCCAAGACGAAGTTAGAAAGTGCCGACAATACAAACAAAAAGCACAGCTCGCCGTGGCGTACTTTACTAGGGCAGTGTGATTATACACAGTTCTATATTTGCTGCTCCGCAAATGTCACATGAACACTGAGCGTTAGTTTAGACTGCAACTGTGGACATTATAACTGAAAGTTTATACTAAAAATCATTTAAATGGTGCTAGTTGACCATTTCTAGGAAGATAAAATTATGTTGGTCGTAAGTCGTGATCGATTTACCGCAGGAGTAAAAAGTTATCTGTCCATTTTTTGTCGTGAAATGTTATACCAAAAACCGGGCAAGTGCAAGTCGGACTCGCGCACGAAGGGTTCCGTACCATCTACTATATAAAAATAAGTCGGGTTTTCCTTCCTGACGCTATAACTCCAGAACGCACGAACCGATTTCCACGGTTTTGCATTCGTTGGAAAGGTCTCGGGCTCCTTGAGGTTTATAGCAAAGAAAATTCAGGAAAAATTTCAACAGAAAAGCGGGAAAATCTTTTTAGCGGGAAAGCCATCTGGTGGCGAAACGGAGTTCGCCGGGTTTGCTAGTCTATCTATAATATAAAAATAAGTCGGGTTTTCCTTCCTGACGCTATAACTCCAGAACGCACGAACCGATTTCCACGGTTTTGCATTCGTTGGAAAGGTCTCGGGCTCCGTGAGGTTTATAGCAAAGAAAATTTCAAGTGCGGGAACGGGAACGGAAAACCGAATTTCACGCGGGCGGAGCCGCGGGCAATAGCTAGTTATTAATAAATAATTAGGTACCTTTGTTAATGAACCGCAAGACTAACTTTGTTTGTAGAGGTTTATTGTTAATATCAAAAAAACTCTGCTAGTTAGAGCATTGGCTATAGTTTTCCTGTAAATTATACGTAAATTCCTATTGACCATAATTATTTAAAATTTTTCGATTGGTAAACTCCGGAGATAAGGGGGGGGGGGGGGACGGTATTTTTTTAGACATTTTCCCCGATAAATCAAAAACTATCATAACTAAAAATAATTAAAAATCTGTTTTAGAATGTACTAAGTAAACCCTTTCATATGATACCCCACACAGTACAGTTATCTCACTTTTAAATTTCAACCCTCAGATTTTCCCCCCTTTTTAAATAAGAACAAAAATAATTTCCAATTTTTTTTAATTCCAGTGTCTTTGGGCCACTAATATACACAACTATTCCAAATTTCATGTCGATAGCTTCGGTAGTTACTGAAATAATCGAGTGTGACGGACGGACAGACAGACGGAGAAAGTAGCACCCTAAGGGTTCCATCTTACCATTTTGGTACGGAACCCTAAAAAAATTGGGAAAATTTTGGACGTCTTTTAAAGAAAATTACGGTGTTATTTGAGATTTTTTTGTGGTTAAAGTCTAGTCAAATGTTGGTAGCGAAGTCTTCGTGATGTTTACCCAACTTGTCTGGCTTCAAACTGTATAAATAAAAGCTGTTTGTACGCTTTCGTTGGTGGTTGGGCTTTGTGTGCTTATGAAATACTTAAGAGTTGATAACTCTCGGCCGGTTTCTGAATTGAGAATTTCATGTTGAGTCTGTCTCAAAGACTACTTAAGGACTAATTAAGCAAATTTTTGTTTCTGAATTGATATTGTGTAAGGTTTGAGAGTTGGAACTTGCTGTTTTTGCTTGAATGCTTAATTCCGGAACCGGCTCAATATCAATTCACAAAAACAAAAATTTGCTTAATAAGTCCATAAGTAGTCTTTGAGAGAGACTTAACATGAAATTCTCAATTCAGAAACCGGCCGTCTGTGTCAGAATTGTGAAAGATGAATCAAGTTATGAGGTACTCTAGCTTCCATAACTATAGCTTTGTGTTATAAATGTGTATAGTCCGACAAACTTATCTGACTCGGTGACAGCGTCGCTAGTGTCTATTGAAAATAAAATAAAAACAAAAACTGAACAGGCATAAAAATTAGTTCCAATTGTCAGATAAGTTTAACGGACTGTATAAGTAATAGGTATCTATACACAAATGTAGATAAAAGTTGTTTATTATCATATGAGTTTCGACTATATTTACTGACATTTACGTCTCACAAATATGAATAAATAATATTAATCTGGTACAGGCCAATTTTGATAATCTTGAACTATTTTATACTAGTGCCCGGGGTACATTGGCTAGATTCAAATGAAAAATGTGGCTATAATTCAGTTGTACACAATCTCAGCAGTAAACTAAATGCTAAACTAAACTAAATAAACACTAAACTAAACTAGCGGGCCCGGCAGACGTTGTCCTGCGCTGAAACTAGAACCCGATTGCAGCGCCACCTACCTGGTCCAATTTTGTTTTCAAACCATCCAGGAATCCATTGAAATATACACACAAAATTTCATCCAAATCGGTTCAGCCGTTTAAGAGGAGTTAGGTGACAAACCCACGTACAGAAGAATTATATATTACTATCCGATGCCCGCGACTTTGTCCGCGTGAAATAAGTTGTTTAAATTCCCACGGGAACTCCCTAATTTTACGGATCAATATATAGGCTATGACACTCACAAATAATGTGGTTTTCTATTGGTACAAGATTTTTCAAAATCGGTTCAGTAGATCCAGAGATTACTCCCTACAACCTCACAAACTCACTCCTCTTTATATAATATTAGTAGATGATTTATTCTTTTGTCTTTTCAGCAAATACCCCAAAACGGACTACACATATTCGCCGCTGTCGCGCGACAGAGTGGAGCTGGCTCCGGGGCAAGTCGCGGTGCCGAACATGTCGCGTCGGTCGCTGTCGCAGTTCCGCATACAGGGGCCCAACACCGTGGACGAGCCTGACATACCCGCCAAATCTGTTTGGAAAACCAGCACTGTTCGAAAGAGATTTACTGTGAGTATCTCTCATGTCTCTATCACAGAAAGTTATATTTTTCTTCTGTTTACCGTTTAAACTCCAAGGCATCATGCTTAGTGTGAATTGCACACACACACTTTTTTGTTTTTTTTTGTACAAAGCTTCAGCCTTCTTCAGCTACAGATCTTCATTAAAAGACCCGATACCGTGGACGGGTCCAAATATAGTATTTTATGAACTTCCTTTTATTTCATAAGCTGGATTGGATCCATTAACAAAGAGCTCAAAAGGTTAGCTGTTACAAAAGAGAGAGTAAATAAGATAAGTAAATTAAGTTTGAAACTTAACTAACCTCAATTCAATTCAATTCAATTTATTTATTTGTGAATAGTGTAGTTACATTTGAGGTGGAAATCAGTATAAAAGTGCTACTATTCTACCACAGTGTGGTGTACAAATATTTTAAAATTAAAATTACTACATAAATTGTCCTAATTAGATCATATTAAATAATAATTCTTAAACTTGATGATTACACTATTATACTATGAGACACAATTTTATAACAACCTTATTAATTAATTATAACACACCGTAATAGACCTTTTTAAATGCTACTTTCGAGTTTGAGGGGAGTGCCTAACTTATATTAAGTAAAACCATAGAATATAAGTAACTAATATGTCTTGATTATTACAGATAAGAAAAAGTCTTAATGAGGCCTTTACGTCGAATTCAAATTATAACTGTAATAGTTTATTTCCAACGCTATAAAGAAGTTATCAACTACTACGCACTAAATTATTGGTACATCTAACACGATAAACGTTTAGCCTTATGAACAGTAAACCAGGCTCTTATGAAACAAAAAGTCTTTAAGTTTACGGCTTACATCACATACGAGACATTATTCAGTCGATTGACAGACCTTGAACAAACCAGTATGATAATCTGTAACGAATTTTTGCATAATCCATACTAATCTTCTATCTATCTTCTTCTATATATATAAAAGCGAAATACCACTCACTCACTCACTCACTGACTGACTAATCACGATATCTCAGGAACTATAAAGCGTACAGACTTGAAATTAGAAAGGTAGATTCCTTCTATGGTGTAGACGCCAGCTAAGAAAGGGTTTTGAGAAAATCCACCCCTAAGGGGTTATAATAGGGGTTGGAAGTTTGTATGAAAGTCCTTTGTTTTTGAAGTTAGAGACATGAAAATTGGCAATTAGGTTATTAGTTATAAATAATAAAAACCTGTATAAGCAATTTTACGAAAATGTACCCCAATAGGGGTGAAATGGGGGTTGGAAGCTTACATAAGGGTTCCAAGTTTTTGAAGTAAGAGACTTGAAAATCGGGATTTAGGTTATTAGCTTTAAATAATAAAAACCTGTATATTAGCAATATTACGAAAATCCACCCCAAAAGGGGTGAAATGGGGGTGAAAGGTTACATACAATTTTTATTATTTTGAAGTGTATTTAGACATGAAAATCAGCATTTAAGTTATTAGTTTTAAATAATTAAAAAACCTGCATAAGCTATATAAAGCCTCTATAGATAGGCTGTTTGCAGCGGGAAAATTTCATAATCTCCTAGGAAATCAACAATTGTACGAGGACGAAGTCGCGGGCGACCTCTAGTATTATATAAAAATACGAACGTTTGTTAGTGTTTTTTATTTCAGCTTATGTCTGATATATGATATATTCCTTATCCCGAGAAAAGGTAAACGGCATATACGATGGAAACCTTGCACGGCAGACTGGGCATTCAAACCGTGAGATAACAATATACACGTGATAACAGATAAGAGTGAAAAGCTTAACTAGAGAACGTCTCAAGCGCCTCGCTTATCTGTTTCGCTTGGAGGTTTATGAGATTTGTTTACCTTTTCTATACTGTAAGGAAAAATCATTATATACAAACACACTCTCTCTCTCTGCATCGTATTCCTCATTACTGAGGGTCGTGACCCCATTCCATTTATCACATAATGGTAGTTTTCATGGGATTCTAATGCGGTGGGTTCCAACGTCCTTCCGCATACGACTCGACTAAGAGTATTTTTCTCTTTTAACTCTTATGCTTGTTACGATTATTATCAGATATTAGTGATAATAACAATACGCTGACACAGCTACCGCCATTTTGCACTATTAATTTAATTAGTTCTTTTCTCTCTCATTCGGTCATTTATTTTCTTTTCTAGACGGTTGACAGCTCAGACGACGAAAGCGCCTATATCCGTAACGGCGCTTACACCAAAGTGGACGACCGCTGGTGGATAACGCGGCTGCTGGCGGCCGTCGTAACCGCCGTGAGCACCGCGAGCGGCGACGCGTACAGAAAGGTCGCGGGCCCTTCGCACAGATACCCGTACACTGACCGGAGACCTGTCAAGAGTATGTTACATAATGTTATATTATTTAAAGAAACTAGTGTAGTAAAGTAGATGATAGATTATTTTGTTAGTATCGGCCATGTTTCCTACCGCAACCGGCAACGCGAACAGAAAGGTCGCGGGCGGAAAGTAATAGATCTAGAATGGAGAAGGTTTTTATTTTATCACTAAAATCCATCTAGAGTGAAGTCGTTCATGCCAGTTTTTGGCATACATTCCTTCAAAAGAAAATAAAACCGGCCAAGTGCGAGTCGGACTCGCGCACCGAGGGTTCCGTACTCAAGAAGTAGGCATAATTACCTTTGTTAATGAACCGCAAAACTAACTTTGTTTGTAGAGGTTTACTGTTAATATCAAAAAATTACGTTTGTTGTATGGGAGCCCCCCTTTAATATTTACTTTATTGATATTTAATTATTTATTTTGAAAGGTAATATACAATTTAATATTCTGTGAAAATTTGAACCGTCTACCTGTTACCGTTTTTAATATTGAGCAAAAAAATACGAAAAAAATACGTTTATTGTATGGGGACCCCCCTTAATATATATATTTTTTTAATTTTTAGTATTTGTTGTTATAGCGGCAACGGAAATACATCATTTGTGAAAATTTCAGCTTTCTAGCTATCACGGTCTATGAGATACAGCCTGGAGACAGACAGACAGACAGACAGACAGACAGACAGACAGACAGACAGCGGAGTCTTAGTAATAGGGTCCCGTTTTTACCCTTTGGGTACGGAACCCTAAAAATACATGTCTCTAATTACTGTAATATAGATGTTCTATTTGACGAAGACGGTTTAACTATGTTTGTGGTAGTGCATGTACTTATAACAAGATTTTTATAGTGTACAAAGCTAAGAAGCGATTTCTCGACCGACACTAAAACAATGTGTACGTATTACGAGTATGTATTACCACAGCCATAGGCAAACCCCCTTCGTGAAAAAGAACATTTAGCATGGACGTTGATTCTGATTCCAAAAAAATATGGGCTGATTTCAAACCGTGCTTAAAGAAGTTTGAGTTCAAAAAAAATGCACTCACTCCGCTCGTATGAATATTCCAGGTGGCATAGCAACGCGTGCAGCGTCGGCCGCGGCGGCGCCGTTCTACTGGTTGTATACCATCGTCAAAACCGTCGTTACCACCACTGTTACTACCATCACTGAAACTGTGAGTTCAAATCCATACTATTCATACTAATATTATAAACTAGCTAATGCCCGCGACTTCATCCGCGTGGCTTAAGTTTTTTTTAAATTCCCCCGGGAATTCCTTAATTTTCCGAGATAAAAAGTAGCCTAGGTCACTCTCCAGGTCCTCAACAATATCCATGCCCAAAATCACGTCGATCCGTTGCTCTGTTGCGGCGTGATTGAAGGACAAACCAACAAACAAACACACTTTCGCATTTATAATATTAGTATGACTAGCTGATGCCCGCGCTTCGTCCGCGTGGTTTAAGTTTTTTTTTATTACCACGGGAACTCCTTAATTTTATGGGGAAAAAAATATGCCAAAAATCACGTCGATCCGTTGCTTTGTTGCGGCGTGATTGAAGGACAAACAAACACACTTTCGCATCTATAATATTAGTATGATGCGAAAGTGTGTTTGTCTGTCTGCTACGCTTTCACGGTTCAACCGATTTTGATGAAATTTGGTCGCTGCTCCAAACTGCTGCCACGCGGGACAAACTTGATTTCCATCATCTGGTTTGTTCATAAAGTAGTTAAGCATTTCGTGAAATGGAAGTCTGAATGCATTTCGTGAAATGTACTAGTCATTATAATACCATATAATAGGTATAATACTGATTTATGTACATTACAGATATCGCCAAGTGAAGTGAACCAGGCACGTGCGTACGGCGCCCGGAACGCCGGAAAAGCCGCCGTCAAGAGACGCTTGTGGCCATGGATACTTTTGTTGCTGCTGCCTGCTTTCGGATATGGATGTAAGTTTTTATAACTTATCTTTTTCAGCTTAAAATCATATATGGGGAATTTTGTCTTGGATACTTTTAGATATTGCACACGCTCGATTTCGCGTGCTGAAGATTGAGTCTCCAACTCTAGCGGCTAGTCGACGATGGCTGTTATTTACTAGGAAATTCGATTCGCAACTGCAATGGGGATGATGCCAACTCAATCAAATCAGCCTCTCTTTATCAAACTTAAAAACGCGCTTCTGGTATGGAAGTTTGTATGGAATAAATTGTTGTTTCAACACACTTTTTTCTTTAAAATATATGTATATAGTTTAAAAAGGTTATCAAACTTAAAACTAACTGAGGATGTGAATTTTAAGTATTTTGGAAGACCCTCTATTTAATAATCAGTAAGAACTATTTTATTTTTGATATAGGCATCATCCCTGTTGCCCATTCAGCTTCGCAACCTGTTGAGCTATTTGTGATTTGATCACATAGAAAAGCCCCAAGCTATTAATTTTTATGACATAAAAAGTACTGACAAAAGGTCCCAAATATGATCTTATGCTAAAAGTTTTGATCATAGTAATGTTAGTGTTGTTTCTATTTTCCCTGAATAAGCATATCGTTACTATTAACCCAAATTCCTTTCAGTGCACTACACATACGAAAACTACGACCACCTAGCTATGCCGAACTTTACCGATTTCCACCTAGATTTAAAAGAGTTCTCCGCAAATCTACCGAGTATAACTCTGCCTTCTCTACCGACAGTGAATCTAACTTTGCCCGATATAAATATAACTCTGCCAGACGTAACAGATCACTTTCCAACTTCTCCTGAAGTTACGAAGGTATATAGAGAGTACAAGGATGTGGTACAGAATACGGTAACTGATGTTACTGATCATTTATCGGTGGTTGCAGCTAGTTGCTGGGAAGAAATGCGAAGGTTTTTCGTTGGGATCGCTGGATGATGTTTTTTCTTTTGGTGTTATTTAAGGCAAATATGATTTTAGACTAACAACCGTATTATACACTGTGACTTTTTAGAGAAAACAACGAACCTTTTATGACCCTGTCTGTGTTTATTAAATAATCTTTGGAAAAAGAATCTGCCATTGGCCAACAGTTTAGCAACCAGTTTGATTACAGAACCTTAAACCTTAGGTTTTTAATGAATCCAGACTTTTTTTAAAATATTATTAAGCTATTGCATAGCTTCTATCGCGGGCCTTGAGCGTGGAGACCGAATCCAGAAATTCCGTAACGAAAAAAAACCTAACACTTTGGATGCTATGACTACTTGTGTTGTTGACTTCAAGTTGTTGAAAATAAAAAGACTATTTTTATGAAAAGATGATTTTGGTTGCTATGACTACTTGTGTTGTTGACTTCAAGTTCATCTTTTCATAAAAATATTTCGCCTTTATATTTTCAACAACTTGAAGTCAACAACACAAGTAGTCATAGCAAGTTGATAAAAAATGCTATGCAATAGCTTTACCGCGGCAGTCTCCGAGTGCCACACGGCTTTTTTTGTTTTTATTTTAAATTACTAATGACTGGGCTACACTAACGGGTTCGTTTTTTAAGGCTACTAAAAAGTCAGCGTCTATATGAAATTCTACTATTATCATTATACTTATAGTTAATATTTATAGGGTACCTATTGGTATCGTTTAAATTTTCGTCAGATTTTATTGATTTTTGTACTGGAAACTTCTTTTATTTTATCTGTACTTAATAAAAAGTTGTTACACTCTGGTTACTTTCTATATGATCCTCCTTTAATATTTTTATTTGTTATAATATTATAATAATTGTATTTATTTCTAAAGACACACGTTTTAAATACTCAATACAAAAACTTCTGCGGAGCACGCAGAAGTTTAAGTATTACATTTACAATTTCATATATGTATTATATCGCCCCCACACCAGCATAACACTGTCAATAATATTTTCGTTAAATATAACTTGAATAAAATAACTTTGTAAGACGTTATTAAAAATGTTTTTACAACTTTATGTGGGAACACTTCTTTAAGCAGTTATGAACCTTAATCTAGCTCATTTATAAACCTCAAGAGTACAAAATATTTATTTTAATAACTTATTTATTTAATTTACAATATAATTGTAAGAATTTTGTTGTGCTATTTAATAATTTTATGCTTTATTATAATATAAATGTAATTTTTATGTCAGTCATTTTTTTCTTTAAATTTTATTAGTGTACTTCATATTCTAGCCTTATACTTGCTGCTTCAAATCTTGCGAAACTCTAAAATGTTAAGGCCCGGACTCCACCAGAGCGGAGATGTGCGGAGATGTCCGAAGCGGAGACGAGAAGAGATGTTTTTCAGCTAGGGTGTATCCACCGAAGCTGTGCGGAGATGGGTACTGGCTAGACTGGAGCGGAGATGTGTGCTGGCTAGAGCGGACATGTCTGCTGGCTAGAGCGAAACTGAGCGACGGCGCTCACCGCACGCAGCTCACATCTCTTCTCGTCTCCGCTTCGCGCCATCGCCAGCTTGCGGGGGACAGCTCACATATCCGCTTTGTACCGCCGCCCAGCTCAGCCACAGCTCATATCTCCGCATCGATCGCGCCATACAAATTTTATACATCTCCGCTCCGTGGTATCCACTGAAGCTGAGCGGAGACGAGATGTGGGAATAACGAAATTCTATTGGTTGTTTAAATCACATGTCCTCTCGTCTCGTCTCCGCTCTGGTGGAGTCCGGGCCTAATATTTTAACCCTTAAAAAAAGGAAGTCCTTGGTTTGTTGATGACCTTAGTTTTTAAGATAATTCGGTGTACCTAATTGAAACATGATGATGCCATAATATGACTTTATTTTTAAATCGCAATTAAATTTTTTCATTATTATTTGATTTGTTATTATTAAGGCCCACTTGCACAAGGTCGTTAAATGTGTTTAAGTTAAATTTTCGTACCTGTGATTTTCATCTCAATCCCGGAATAAACCTATCACAAAATTTACTATGTCGGTTTAGGCAGCGTTGTGCAGGTCGGCCTGAGTAAACTAACACCCTAGTCGTAAAAATATTTCTAAGAAGCGAGCCTAATTTATTTTATTGATAATTTGACGTCAGTTGTTTTTTTATTATTTCAAAAATACAACTAGGAATGTCAGTTTCATTTAATTTGATTATTTCATTCATTATTGTGCTATAATACAACATCCATGAAAAAAAATAAGTCACAAAGTGTCGCCTATGTTTTACAAAATTACGTAGATTTTTATTAATTAAGATAACAATTGGTTTGGCTATTATTTAAAATAATAACGAATTGTTTTTAAGTTATATTTATTTTCATTTAATTGTACTAATTAAAGTATAAGCTATTTTTTGATTGAATATATTTCATTTTTTCGCATGCACATCGCGTTTTCCTTACACCTATCCCACATTTTTATCCCGATTCTTCCCTGAAGACAAAAAAAAAATATATTAAAAATAAACAGGGAAGGATAGAGTCACCTATTGAAAGTGGATGTGCTACGCAACACTTTTAGGTGAGTCGAAGAAATATTATTTTTACGTAAAATTAATTCTCTGTCCTTCCCTGCTTAAATATTTTCGAATATACATTTCTAATTATTTATTTATATGTGGGAAGGACAGGGAAGTATTCTACTTGACTGAAATTGTTTTTTTTTTAATTACAGATTATACGTACAAAGACGAAAGTATGCCGAAAGAAGAAATAGTACTGGATACATACAAGCCTCCAGTAATAGTTCAAGATGTGGATTTAACTAAACGAATAGCAGCCTTAGAGAATTGGGCGTTAAACGTCGATACGCGAATCAAATTCTTCGACCAAAAACTATCTAAATTAGACAACTTAGAGATCCAAATAGAGGAATACTCCTTCAAGCACTTGCAACAGAATCTCATTCAAATTTTAAGCGATAATCAAAACAGTGACGCTTTAGCGGCGAAACTTAAAAAGCACTTCGACAGAACTTACGTTTCGAACGAGCAGATGGAGATCCTAAGCCGCGAGATACACGACAAGTTAATAAATTCCTGGAAACCTGGTATAGATGAGAATGGAATGAGGAAAATCGTCCAGGAATATCTGTTGACTATCGAGAAACGCCAAATGGAGATGATTGTACAAAGAGTCAAGGAGTATGTACGGGAAATTGAGATAAGACCCGTTGAGACTAGGTCGGAAGTTGATTTTGAGGGTATAAAGAAAATGATTGCTGGAATGCTGGAGGTGTATGACGCAGATAAGACTGGTCTAGTGGATTATGCGTTGGAATCTGCTGGTAAGAAAGATTTTTGATTCCCGCGGGAACTCTTTAATTAGCCTATGTCCTTCCCTGGGATACCACCTATCTCTATACCAAATTTTATCAAAATCGGTTTAAAAGATGGGCTGTGAAAGAGTAGCAGACAGGCAGACAATTATTTTCAACTGTATGTATCTACTAGATGATTCACGCGACTTCGTCCGCGTGGACCAAGTTTTTTCTATTCCCGCGGGAACTCTTGAATTTTCCGGGATAAGAAGTAGCCTATGTCCTTCCCCGGGATACAACCTACCCCTGTACCAAATATCATTAAAATCGGTTGAACAGATACATTTTTGATTCCCGCGGGAACCTTTAAATTTTCCGGGATAAAAAGTAGCCTATGTCACTCTCCAGGTCCTCAACTATACCCATGGGATACAACCTATCCCTGTACCGAATTTCATCAAAATCGGTTGAACAGATGGGCCGTGAAAGCGTAGCAGACAGACAGACACACTTTCGCATTTATAATATTAGTATGGATAGTATGGATATGGATTAGTATGGAATTCATACTAATATTATAAAAGCGAAACCAAGGAACAAAAGGTAAATCCATACTACGGATTAAGATTTTATTCCTTGGTTACCATGGACTCTGCAAACTATTAAGTTGTTGCAATATCCTGCTCCATTTAAAGATCCCTAATGGATGGATTGTCTGGAGGAGATCACTTTTAGTGATAAAACCTTTGCGCCCTTTGTTTTCTGTACTTGTTTACTTTATAGCTTTATAATTATTGTGGCAATAAAAAAATTATCTACTACTAGATGATGCCCGCGATTTCGTCCACGTGGATTAAGTTTTTTCAATTTCCGCGGGAACTCCTTAATTTTCCGGGATAAAAAGTAGCCTATGTCCTTCCCCGGGATACTATCCCTGTACCAAATTTCATCACAATCGGTTGAGTAGTTGGGCTGTGAAAGCGTAGCGGACAGACAGACAGATAGACACACTTTCGCATTTATAATATTAGTATGGAGGATCTTCATACATTCAACATTATTTTGCGTGTTTTTTCAGGTGGACAAGTGATATCGACGCGATGCACGGAGCTGTATCAGATCAAGACGAAACAGTACTCCATCCTGGGCTTACCCGTATGGTGGGTGTACACATCGCCGCGCTACGCTCTGACGCCCGGTGCGATGCCCGCCGAGTGCTGGGCCTTCCAGGGCTTCCCGGGATACCTAGGTCGGTATAGCATAATGGATATAGAACATACATTAGATACGTGATATTCAAGTACCTACTAGTTAAGTTTCTTGCTGGTTCTTCTCGGTAGGAATGGTATTCCGAACCAGTGGTAGCTTCACTCGACGACTCAAAAGCACTTGTAAAAGTTAATTTGAATCAAAATATGCGAGTTTAAGTTTAGTCCTACTATAATATATTGTTAACTAGCTGATGCCCGCGACTTCGTCCGCGTGGTTTAAGTTTTTTGTTATTCCCGCGGGAATTCCTTAATTTTCCGGGATAAAAAGTAGCCTTTGTCACTCTCCAGGTCCTCACCTATACAACAAAAAAAGAATTAGCGAAATTGGTCCAGCCGTTCACGCGTGATGCCGTGACCGAGGGAAATAGGGATTCAGTTTTATATATTGTATAAGTGTGAGTCCACTTATACAATATATAAAATCCACGCCACAATTATTAAACCGATTTGGCTGAAATTTGAAATTCAAATAGCTTATTTCCTGAATTAAGACTTAGGCTACATTATATTACGGAAAATTAAAGGGTTTCCGCAGAATCAAAAATCTTAATCTGCGAAATCGCAGGGTTATTCGATCCACTGGTGGAGCCAGACGGTGGATCCTTTTTTTTTCTTTTTTTTTATCCACTACAAGTTAGCCCTTGACTGCGATCTCACCTGATGGTAAGTGATGATGCAGTCTAAGATGGTAGCGGGCTAACCTGGTAGGGGCATGGAATTTATATTAAACCCATACCCCTATTCGGTTTCTAAACGGCATCGTACCGGAACGCTAAATCGCTTGGCAGCACGTCTTTGCCGGTAGGGTGGTAACTAGCCACGGCCGAAGCCTCCCACCAGGCCAGACCAGGGAAAATTCAGAAATTATAAATTCCCAAATTGACCCTGCCGGTGATCGAACCCGGGACCTCCGCACGTTAAGGCAACAGCGTTACACACTGCGCCACGGAGGTCGTCCTAATGAAGTTGAAGTGTTATAGGATCCACCCAAACCAATGGTGGATCTTAGTGGACTCCAGAGTCCCATTCGATCCACTGGTTGATCGTAAAAGTGGATGAGGGAAATATAGCCACGTTGTTAATTTGAATCTAGCCAATGCAACCCAAGTACTTACATAAAACTAGCTGATGCCCGCGACTTCGTCCGCGTGGAATATGTTCTTTTGATTCCCACGGGAACTCCTTAATTTTCCGGGATAAGAAGTAGCCTATGTCACTCTCCAGTCCTCAACTATACCCATGCCAAAAATCACGTCGATCCGTTGCTCCGTTGCGGCGTGATTGAAGGACAAACCAACAAACAAACACACTTTCGCATTTATAATATATGAGTATGATAGTTTTAGAGTTTTAAAATTAGCCTGTACCAGATTCTTATTTTTTTATTCGTAAGATTAGTTTTAGATTAGTCAAATACCCTATTGTAATTTCCAGTGATACGCACATACGCAATCATCGAGGTGACAGGCTTCTCGCTGGAACACATGTCTCGCCTGCTCGCCGTGGAGGGGAAGATCGAGTCGGCGCCCAAAAACTTCTCCGTTTACGTGAGTTTTACGATATTATCGAAGTAAATAATAACGCACCGTACAGTTCTTGCAATTCACGAGCGCGCGTGATCTTTACTTGTAGTTATGCGCATTGCGTTAGTGTGCGTGAAGAAACTCTAATTATACTTCATAGATATTGACAAATTTTGGAATTTCATACTTGCACTAGGTAGAAGAAAATAAAAGTAATCTATACCCTAACACTATACCCTGCTTAAAAGTAAAGCAGGGTCCGGAATTTTCGTAGCACTTTTAATTTGTCAAAAGAAGTCTTAAAGTCGATGTGCAATCCCTTTAAAAAAATGCATGTCAAAATTGCTTTGCATTTAAGCTTGCATCTCTCTTCACTTAATGTTTTATGAAAATTATCTTATTTTATTAATGTGTTTCTTATGTCATGTTGAAAATAAAATAATTATTCTTACAGGGTCTTCATGGTGAATTAGATCCTGAACCACATCTATTTGGAGAATACATGTATGACGCTAATGGAACATCTATACAGCACTTTCCAGTGAAATACCCCAAAACGATGAATATTGATGGAGTTGAATACCCAGTCGCTTACGACATATTAGAACTAAGGGTCGAGAGTAACCATGGCAACCCTACGTACACCTGCGTCTATAGATTCAGAGTTCATGGTAATCCACTCACAGATATAAGAACCGCAACTGAAGATAGCATAAGAGACAGTGAAACCTAGCAGAAATTTCTAGGAAAGTGACAAAAGTGACGTATAACTCTGTGTATCTGTAAAAGTGACAATTGAGTGACTAATAAAACGTCCGGCTACAGCCTACAATGCTAAGTTGTGTTCAATATATCAGGCAGAACATTCCTAGGATTGTCCTACTGTTGTGGCCTTAAAAACTGCGAACTATGTTACAATAATGGTCTAAAGTACAAAATCTAAGTGTTGACTTAAATTTAGTTTTTACTTAGAGACTAAGCTAAGGATAGTGTGTTGCATGTTGGTCCTATAATTTGAACAAAAGGAGACTTAATGTACTTGAAAACATTGACTAAGTGTAAATTTTATTGACGGAAACTTAGGTTTAGTGGTTAGTCCTAAAAAGTCCCAAGTTTAAAATGTACAATGCAAAAAGTTCAAAATACTGGAAATATCTCAGATAATAATGATCTTCAAAATAGTACAAACAGATTGATCACATAAAATATATTTATATTAATATGCTGAGCATTGATATTTTCCAGTTATTTCAATTTTAGATTTAATAATAAAATTCCTATATTATTGTTCAGTTTCTGTTAGTAATTTCAATAAGATTTCAGACTACAAGTTTCTTTTAATGTTTAAAACAAATAGATATGAGGCTCAAGGTATATGACGCAGAGTTAAAGCGATAAGAAACATTTAACAAATAATTACGAAAACACAAAGTGTAATGTAATAACTAGTTAGTTATCTCTGCTATGTAATTGTATTGGGTGAAACTTAGCAAAAATTTATATATGAGTGACATTTTACTCAGGTTTCTGTAAAAGTGATCAGTGTCAAATTGAGCGATTTTTCCAACTGCAATGTAAAATTATGTTCTTTACTTCAATCAGCACGTTTCTAAGAGCTGTTTGTTGGTAAGCGGATAACTTGAGAAAGGCTGGACCTATTTGGCTAATGTATAATAAACTTGGATAAGTTATCTGGAAAATTTGGGATAAACTGGAAGTGCTTTTTTCTATGGGCTTTCTGTGAAGTCAATTTATAGGAACCAGACAACGTCTGTCGGCTCAGCTCATAGACTTATAATATTGACTACTTAGTATTGGCTAGTTAATAATAAAATTGGGTATCAACAGAAACAGCCACATTTTTCATTTTTCTTCAAATAATTTTATTAAAATTACTTAGTGGAGATTAACGCTCGTTAACTATGCAATGAAATGACTTGTAGATTCGCTTCGACTCTGCCCAAATGCAAATAGTTTATATGATAATATCAGCTATCAATCTATGCCTGGCTATGTGATGGATAGTATCCATTACATAGCCGGATTGGATACCGCACAAAACCTGTAATACGCTTAGTTATTCTGAGTACTTTTTATATTATTTTAAATGTAGATTTTAATGATAACTACTTAAGTATTTAATTAAGATTTTAACTGTAATATTTTAACGTTTTAAAATGCATAAGACAAGGACCACTGAGCCTTTTGTATCAGATATTGTAAAATTTTAAAATATTTTCTATTAATTTCACATTTTATGAAACTATTGTATTAAAAACTTTCATTCTTGATAACATGGCAAAAATGTGAAAATTGCCATTTCTTTTAGTATGAATGTTCCTTTAAAATTGAACCTTTTTGTTAAAATTGTATTTCCAAGAATAATGCAGTGGGTGCAACAGGTTAATATGAATTTCCCTGCACCCACTGATGGGAAAAGGTGCACGGGTCGCCCCCTATGACAGCTTTCGTTTTTACTGCCCTACAGCACCATGGAAATAAGCAATCAGCTAAAAATTCTAAAAAAAACATTAGGCTGCTTGGTCCTTGCTATATTTAAATTTTAATTTAGGTTAATGAAGGAGCTAGTCCAGTTTAGAAGTTAGTAAGTATGCCAAGCTACACATAAGTGTTTTGTCTCAAACTAATATAGTGTTAAAAGGAAGCCCATCGTCCGTGCTAACTTGAATCTTGAATATTTAGGTTAAGAAGTTTAGATCACAGTTTTCCTTTTTTTTGCTTTTGCACATATTACGGTTTCACAGATAACTTAATTCTTTTACTTTTTATAGATTGTTCTGTTATTAAAAAACAATTTTTGGCTAATCAAACTACAGTTTATCAAAATAAGTTCGATTTAAAAACTAGTGAAGCCATAACAGGCAGCTTTTTAATTTATATTAAGTATGTATTTTTCAAATGCTTTATTTAAATATTATTTGATAAAATCATTAGTGTTAAGATTTCTTTTTTAGTTAACAAGTTACCACTAACTTTGTATTTTTATTTCTTATCTTTTCTATAAAAGTAAAAATTTGCAGTTTATTAGAAAAGGGAAAATATAATTTCTCAGTTTCTAAAAAAAAATCTTTTACAGTTTCCCATAGAAATACTAACATTGACAAATATTTTTCAAAGTGTTTTTAAGATTTATAAAAGTTAAGGACTAAGGACTACTACGGACAAAAATACACTTCAAGTATGACCTCAATTATACAATAGTGGATAAATGATAACATTATGTTTTTGATGTTAAAAACATTACTGAGTAATAAACTTACATCCTCTAAGTAGTATCATGATGATAATTTACCAATATTTTACGGATAAATTAATTTTATAGTAGGCATAACAAAATATTATACCTACCTGTCACTTGAAATTAAAATATTTCTGCAACAAACTAAACAAAAAGTACCGACCGGCCTATGTAAATAATAATTTTGTTTTAAAATGTTGGTTTGTTTTTAATTTGGTCAATATTTTGTGAATTTTACAATAAAATTTTAAGAAACAAGTAATATACAGCAATGTTAACAGTCAATTGTACGTCCCAATGTAAATTATTTTATTTATTGTAAACAAAGTTGCTGATTTTACCCACGTTTTAACCTTTATTTAATACATACCCAATACATGTTATAAAATATTGATGAATTTTTTTAACTGCAGAATGTACTTTTAATCATGTTCCGAAATAAACTTTTATTTAAAACTTATAACACAGCATTTTAATTAAATACCTGCAATTTCATCCTCTTTTCGTCGATTTTAATGAATTAAATTTTGGAATAGCCCTCCAACTCATGGCTAGGCTATTTAGGGCTAAAGCACTTTAACCGCTGTGATAGACAGACTGACAAAATAGCTAGAGGCTCAGTAATAGCACTATTATTTCATCTGAGGTAATAGCTACAGGTAACTATTACCTCATGAAACTTCCTACAGGTAACAGGAGCAAGTCTAGGGAGCGTTTCTCCATGCTGGCAGAATTAGCACATTGAATTGAATGTGTAAAGTATGGAGCCTAGTCTAGTAGTAAGCGATTTGTGAAGGCGTAGCTTTTACGTACACGGTGTATTGGCTACGCAACGACATATCCGTTACATTACATTATGTACCTACATATACATATGCTTAAAATACAATAGAAATCTCTCGTCTGGTAGGTACAATAACGGAAATTGGCTAAACTGTTAAATAAAAATGTTATAAAATAATAGCTATCGATTTGTCATTCCTGAACTATCAAGGAATTCCTGAAAGAGTGCATAGTGTCGTAGGACCACGTGAGTGCAAAAAGACGCGTAGTGCGGTGGTAGCGCGTAGGTACTTTAGTGAGCGCGAAGCAGTCCTTTAAACATCATTCTCTCGAAGCTAAAATACAAGCAGCGCGGCGCCACGGCGCTTCAAACTATCGCCGTGGCGTAGGTATATACCACAGATTTGTTTAATATGTCTGTGGTATATACCTACCCCGGAGTTAGGAAGTTGGCAGTGTTTCACCCCCGTGCCTCGGAGAGCACGTTAAGCCGTCGGTCCCGGTTATTATGATAGTCGTTAAAGCCCGCCAACCCGTATTGGAGCAGCGTGGTGGGTCTAAACCCCTATTACACTGCACTTTTCACAGGGCCCGGGGAAAGGATGGGCGTGGCCGCTAGTTTAGGGCTCGCTATTACACTGCACTGACTGTCGGGCCCTAACTCAGTCTGAACCACAGAGTACATTGAATATAGGGTCTGAACGAGAACGTCAACAGAGTTGTACATGTATCTTTATGTTAATTATCGTTCACTAGGCGCCCATGCTAACGAACGGCTGGACCGAATCCATCATCTAAACTTTCGCATTTATAATAATATTTATTTGATTGATTGATTATATTTCTTTCCGTCCCGAATAGCAGAATAACTAGGTATTGAAAACATTGGACAATTATTGAAAGAAAATACATTTTCATTTGATTTTCATATACAAAATGTTCATGGGTTTCGTAACTGTCAAACATCAGATTATAGTCTGGAATAACACACGTCAATCCACGCGGACGAAGTCGCGGGCATCAGCTAGTCCTACATAAAGAAAACTAAAGAGTTCCCGCACCCTGAAGTCATTACATTACCCTGACTGCAGAGCGCAAACGCAGCCAGATAGATCGGGACCACCCGATCTCCCTGAACTTCGACCCTTCCACCCTGTGGTTTATTACACTACACTGATCCAAGGGAAGGGTCCCTGTAAAAAGTGCGGTGTAATAGGGGTTTTAGCTCTACTTCCCTCTCTCATACGAGAGTGGAGGCCTGTGCCCAGCCGTGGGACGTTAATGAGCTGTAGTGGTGGTGGTGGATATAGGTACCTACCTTACCGAGAAATCAATCGATCGCGCAGGCTCAAGGTCCTTTCTTTGACGCTATAAATAAAATTACCCATGGCCAATTGGGACAATTTAATCGGACCACGGGTTGTACCTACCTGGCAATAAGTATAACAAATGTATCTACCCAGTCATATCTAAACGTAGTGAAAGCCCTAGAAATCCTTGTTTCAGATGTAAATCACACATGGCAAAATATAAGCAGTGTGAGGAGCGTTTTCTTCTATTTTTAGAAGCTACGCGCCCTCCCGTCCCGTACCGATCTATATACCTATTTCGGTACATGGGTCAATGTCGAGCGTTGCTCTCGATGTTATCGAATGCAAGTTTGTTTCGATATACGGTCAAGGTGAAAAAGAAAGACAGGTTAAATTTTTCAGATTTTTTTTCTTATTTTTTTATTATATTTTATAATTTATAAATGACCTAGTAAGAAAGTAGTCTTATCCGTTTCAGCACATACAATCATCATTCATGAGATTACAAAAGATCCTTTGGCGAGTGCAGTACCGAGGCCGGCGGTCGAGGCGCGCCCGCGGCGCCGCGCTCCGTCCTGCCGTCACTGTTACGATTTAATTACAATAATATCTTACGTACAATTAAATTAACGGAGATTACAAGCCTGAGTTGAGCGGCCGGCCGCGGGACCGGCCGGGCCGCAAGCCGCTTGGTGGCAGCGAGCACGCCGCGCTTAGAAGCACTTCCTGTGCACGATCGAGGGACCAGACTCGTCGTACTCCTGTTTCGAGATCCACATCTGTTGGAAGGTCGAGAGGGACGCGAGAATGGAGCCTCCGATCCATACGGAGTACTTCCTCTCCGGGGGAGCGATAATTTTAATCTTCATCGTTGAAGGAGCTAGGGCTGTGATTTCTTTCTGCATTCGGTCGGCGATACCGGGGTACATCGTGGTACCTCCGGACAATACTGTGTTGGCGTACAGGTCCTTACGGATGTCGACGTCGCACTTCATGATGCTGTTATAGGTGGTCTCGTGGATGCCGCACGCCTCCATCCCCAGGAACGAGGGCTGGAAGAGAGCCTCCGGGCAGCGGAACCTCTCGTTGCCGATGGTGATGACCTGTCCGTCGGGCAGCTCGTACGACTTCTCGAGCGAGCTGCTGGAGGCGGCGGTGGCCATCTCCTGCTCGAAGTCGAGCGCGACGTAGCAGAGCTTCTCCTTGATGTCGCGCACGATCTCTCTCTCGGCGGTGGTGGTGAACGAGTAACCGCGCTCCGTGAGAATCTTCATCAGGTAGTCTGTGAGGTCGCGGCCGGCCAGGTCCAGCCGCAGGATGGCGTGCGGCAGCGCGTAGCCCTCGTAGATGGGCACCGTGTGCGACACGCCGTCGCCGGAGTCCAGCACGATGCCGGTGGTGCGCCCGGACGCGTACAGCGACAGCACGGCCTGGATGGCCACGTACATGGCGGGCGTGTTGAACGTCTCGAACATGATCTGGGTCATCTTCTCTCTGTTGGCCTTGGGGTTGAGCGGCGCCTCGGTGAGCAGCACGGGGTGCTCCTCGGGGGCCACTCGCAGCTCGTTGTAGAACGTGTGGTGCCAGATCTTCTCCATGTCGTCCCAGTTGGTGACGATGCCGTGCTCGATGGGGTACTTGAGGGTGAGGATGCCTCTCTTGCTCTGGGCCTCGTCGCCCACGTACGAGTCCTTCTGGCCCATGCCCACCATCACGCCCTGGTGGCGCGGGCGGCCCACGATGGACGGAAACACGGCGCGCGGCGCGTCGTCGCCCGCGAACCCGGCCTTGCACATGCCCGACCCGTTGTCCACCACCAGCGCGGCTACTTCCTCGTCGCACATTGTGATTTACTCTGGAAAACAACAAAACACACTATTAGTTCCACTATAATAGACTCCGTAAACACGCAACGGGATCGATCGGTTAACTTTCATTAGATGGGGTCTAGTCATCACTACAATCAATACTAGAAGACCATAAATAGCTCGAGTTGAGATCACCCACGCCGCACTAAGTGGGCGATGGAGTGGCGGGCCATATAAGGCTTTGACTGCGCGAGCCTACTCTGCGGGGACGTGGCGTCTCGCCGCGACACGGAGACGGGCGGTAAAAGTCGAGCGCGAGTTTCACTTTGGTTACTTTCTTTTGAGAGTTAAGATTTGATATTGATTTCAAAGCACTACAGTAATACTGCAAAATCCCAAGTAGCGAATTTCTCGACCACGCCCTACCGCAACCGGAGTTCCCGGTATCCCGGCGTCACGCGGCGCCCAGCTCCGTGTCACTGACCGCACACACTAATTACACATTTGATATTCACTAAACACTACAAGAAAAATCACTAATTTCACAAAAAGATGCACATGTGATAAACTTACTTTAATTAAAATAGTCCTATTTAAATAAATAAATAATTATCGCTATTGCACAGCCTCAGTTATGCTGTACGTCGCTTCAGCTCGAGCTCACTTCGTGGAATGTTGGCGGACGAGGGACCCGGAGTATATAAATGAGGCTGATTATCGGGGCCCCCCTACCCGCGAGCCCGCGGCCGCGGCTAGCTCTCCACCAATCAGAGAGACCCTGAGTTTTCGTTACCATATATGGTATTGCGCTGCATGGAGCCTGCGCGCCCCCCTCGCCCCGCAGCGTCGCCCGTCGCCGCGTACAGCGAACCGGCGGTTGATAGCGCGCCGTGTGATAACGACATCTCACATTGGCCTTTGGGCTCTCGAGACATTACAGCGAGTTTCGTCTCAGCGTCTCATTAGAATCCGGTTAAACACTATACACTTGCGTCCAAACAATCAATAACCAAGTGTTTTAGTGCATTAGCGAAAGAAAATAAAAATATTGATCAATATTGGCGTCGTTCCAACACGCACAGACGTAGATTTTGCGTGATTCATGGTGAATTTATTACGCTTTGCATGTCGTGTCTACATAAATTACTTTACTTAGTAAACTTAGTTACCTACTTCTAAGGAGCTTCTAAGGAACTGTTTTTTAATGACGTGTTCGTAATAGGAATCTTGCATACCTAGTTCTCTATTTTTAAATATTAATGCCTTGAATAAAAATCAATGAATTTACTGTAGTAAAGTCATCTCACCTGAAGGTTGTTAACAAAAACAGAACACAATAGGCAATTCGTGAGAACGCCGGTCTTTCGTTGTCGCTCGCACGCGGAGGTCGTTTCGCTTCAACAGCAATACTGTCGCGTTTTGCTAGGTTTTGATATTTTAATCCACGCACTCAGTGATATCCCACGCCACCAATTTATTAATTTTTTAAATTTTCCTACATCCAAGCTTCCCAAAAACCTAAATTGATTGACGTGGGAATAATGAAATGTCAAGCATTTTTCATAAATCGAAATTGGTTTTGTTCTTTTTCTGCATTCATTTGACTTAGTGACCTCCTTGGAAGTACTTTGGTCCTGACTTGGTGGAAAACTGACGGTTTACCGTATATGGGCATTTGATTCTGATTGGCGTAGGTATGCTTGCAACGGTCACTATTCGTACACAACGGGCTTACGCACACATGGAGCCTTTTTTAAAGTATGTGTGTCTAACAACGATTCATTCAAATCCAATATCATCGTCTGGTCCCCGGAGCAAAGTAAAGTGGCTAAGTTACGGAGGGCTTGCAAAGCATCGGTAAAACTAGTGGGTGCATTGGTTTCATTCAGGTTATAGTCTCGACGCGTGCCTTATCTGTAACTGATTGTTATCATGTGACTGTTCCCGCATACCTGAGCCACGATGCAGCACATAACATTAATGTGCATTGTTCGAATACCGTTTTTTTTCAATACCGGGATCCCGGGATCCCGGGATCCCGGTATTGGGAAAAACTTAAAATTAGATAGATGGTTTTTAACTTAAAACTAGTCTTTTCTGAAGGAAACTGCACCTTAAAACAGTTTTCTATAAAAAATATTTTTTCACCACATTAACTCCAAAAGAGCACTTTTCTTATTAAATTCAATGAGGAAATGCCATTTTTTACTCGTAAAAATACATAGTTTAGTCAAAACACAAATTAATTAAAAATTCAACAGTCATTTTTAAAAGAAAATAAATCATAATAAAAAAAATTGCATTGGATAAAAACAGATTTCTGAACGTTTCGTGAGGCAATAAAATAGAAATGCCAAGCCACAGGGTTTTAAATTCAAACACTAATTTTTCCCTCTGAGTCATCAAAAATTACTTTTCTTCACTGGTTTTAAGCAATAAAGGTGCTCTTATTGAGCTAATGGTTTTAAACTTAGCTGAATAAAAACAGTGGCATGTACATACCAAGAAATATATGCGTCACTGTTTCGTTTATAGTGTCACCAATACCGGTATACCGGTACCTATTAGACATTTCAATACCGGTATTGAAAATGGATAAAAAAGTCCGGGATCCCGGTAAGTATTGGAAGCCCACTGCATTCCTATCTTCCAATCAAAACTCAAACATTAATTATTTTAATGAACATGCAGCCTACAGGCGACAGTTACCTATGTCCTACAGATATCTTATTTTGGTCATGAAACGTTGAAAGGTCAATTATCTGGCACATGTTCTGACTTCTGACTTCTGAGACATGACCGGCTTTGTCTCGTTCTGATGTAATCAATGGGGAGAAAAGCATTTGTAGACGAAAAAAGTCCTAGAACATCTGTGAATGGAGTTGCATCAAAATCCGCCCAGCAAAATCCACCCGATACTTACAGATAACAGAAACAAGTATAATTTACAAATTTAAAGCAACCCCCTGACATAATATGGAAGTAACAGATTAAGAAAAAAGCTGATGACCTTCAGACGGATGATCAGATTTTCATGAAACATGGCTAAGAACAATATAATTTTATCGGGATAAAATTATCTATGACACAAAAAACTAAACGAAAATCGGTTCATCCGTTTGGGCGATACCACAGACAGATACACAAACAGACACGTTAAACTTATAACACCCCTCTCTTTTTGCGTCGGGGGTTAAAAAATAATGTTCACATTCGTTCACAAATTCTAAATTCTAAATTCGTGTTTATTATACACGATGCAGGTATATAATGTAAACCATACTAAAACTTTTTTTAATCCACTACAAGTTAGTCCTTGACTGCAATCTCAAATCTCTTTTTAGTTCCCGCGGGGACTCTTTAATTTTCCGGGATAAAAAGGCTATAATCTGTCTCTATGCTAAATTTCATCCGGATCCGTCCAGCCGTTCTAGAGTTATAAGTGTTCGAACAAACCCGACTTTGTTTTTTTTATTCCCACGGGAACTTTTCCGGGATAAAAAATAGCCTTTGTCACTCTCCAGGTCCTCAGATATACCCATGCATGCTCTGACGTTGCGACGTGATTGTAGGACAAACCAATAAACCAACAAACAAACACAGTTTCGCCTGTGTGATTAAAATAAGCTATATTTTCATAGTCCGTGGAAATAAATTAAACTTATACCTACTTAAGTTATTGAGTCAGTTTATTTTATCCTTTATTGGTAGGTATCATAAGTATAGACGATAAATATTGTCTACTGTCTAGTCATAATAATTGCTCCGTACAAGAACGTAATTAGTCTAAAAGCTAGCCCTGCAAATTAAAATACAATACAGAGCAGACGGGCATGCGCACCTGTGTCATGATACCATGCCCTTAACTGCCCCGAAGGGACCAATCTATTTCGTGAGTACTATTTTTATTTTTTGTTTTCTGAAAACTTCTTTTCCCATGAAATCCATTGAAGATTACAGTCGTCGTCACGGAATAAGGGCTTATGACAATGACTTACCGAACCTGTCAACCTGGCTAGAGGCCAGGCAGCAGGGCGACCGCGTATCTTTTGCATCAATCATTGATACATCGCAATCACCTCCGATTGGCTGAATTTATGGTATTCTTGCTGCGTCAATGGATTTCGTCCAATAGTGGAAGAATGACCAATCAGAGGTGAATGCGATGTATCATGTATCAGATTACTGCAAAAGATACGCGGTCGCTCTGCAGCAGGGCGATTTATGGTGATTTATCAATCTATAGTGACAATTGACATGACGTCTTTGGGAAAGTCAAACACGGTATATAGGTATATACGCTCTACGTTCTAGGTTATATTGGTACCTTCTTACTTAGCTTTTTTTTTTTTTTATTTTTTTTTTTATTTCATAAACATGTTAACAATATTTGACTTACAAAGTAACTTAAATCCTACAAAACTGTTTTCACAGTTTGACTGTAGGAATACAGTCTCAGTTTCTATATTTAATACTAAATACTATACATAATAATTACTTAATGCTTACTTCTTAATACTATACAATACTAAATACTTACTTACTTAATAATAGTTATGCAGGTAATGTTTCTAGTAGGTACTTTCTTAATGATATTTTAAATTTAGATGTTTTTTTCTCTGTTCTTAAGTAGGCTGGCAAGCTGTTTAACAAATATGGGATGCGTTTTTGGAGGGTTCGATCACCATAGTAGTTGTTTACCTACCCTGGGCACAAGGTATTTACCCGCCGCAATGGACTTGGTAGTGGTACAGTGTCCATGACTATGAGCGACTAATGAATAACGCTCGCGACTGCCATGATTGTTAACTAATATTAGGTATTTATGTTTTAGAGTAATTGGGAGGATTTTACAAATTTTAAATAAATTTCTGTAGTCATTTTTACATTTATTTTTAGTTTTCTTGTTCACAAGCAGCTTCAAAAATCGAATCTGTATGGCTTCCAATTTTTCAATGTAAGTTTTAAAGGTACCGTCAAATGCCCTAACTTTTCACGGATTTTCATATCATTGGACTTTATCGTAAATAAAAACATTGAAATTTGCACGATTTGCACGTTGTATGCACATTTTATGATTTAAAAATCCAAAAATTCTATCATTTTCATTTATTTTAGACAATTTGCGTATTTTTTATTAAAATTTTGAGATATTTTAGGAATTAGGCAATGTTATTTCTGTTATTCCTAACATTGCCCGATGTGTTCACACCAAATTATATAATTTGATTTTATTCTGGCACAATCTAAAATCTACCTTAATATCTAAACATTACAAACCAATTTCTAATGATAAATTTAAGGCGTGTTTTAGTAGGTAAAATTATTAAGGCAATGTTTGGACACAATTTTGTACAACCTTCATACATTGACAATGAATGGGTAGGGCTGTCTCGTTAGTATGATGTACCTACCTATGAATAAAACAAAATATTTAAAAAAAAAATGTAAGTAAGTACTAAGTATTTATATTTTAAACTCGCATGGTTTAACAGTTAATCAGTCATTGCGAGTAGTATTTATATTGGAATAATAACAAATCAGACTTAAAAAAATAATAATTGGTAGACCGCAGGTAACAATTAACATCTTATAACATTATCATAGTAACTTTTTGTTTTTAATAATCCTATCTTAACTTCCATTTAGCAAAAAATACAACATCGCAACTATCAAGCTAAGATGTGCAGCAATATAATGAATGATTATCGCTCAATAATAATTGTAGGTACATAGTTACCTACCTATTAAAAATGCAATAAATCAAAGGGTCACATAATGCAGTCTATGAAAGTTAATGTGACTCTAATCTTTAAAAATAGGTTATTCTACCAACAAATCATATTTCAGAAACAAAAAATCTTCAAAAAATCGTTACATGCTATCAATACAATTTTCTGCGCGGCTTGTTCATCTTGATCGTCCTTCAAACAAAACGAAAACTAGAGTAAGTAATAGATAATTTTTTTTAGGTTTGCTTTTTGTAACAGATTACATCATCAATCAAAACAAAGCAATATATTACCCTGGGTGACATAGGGTGTCAACCCTAGCCTAGGCAATGTTTGTACACATAATCAGAAAAAGTTGCTAAACTTTGCCTAATGCAACATTTCTCAGTAAATATACGTGTATTTCCATCGTTATCAATGACAAATGATAAAACTACCAACTTTTTATAGAATGAGTATAAAACAAGTTATGAATATACATATTTTAGTGACATACTTGAAAAGTTTTTCCGCAACTCAAAATAACCGCCTTGACGCAGTTTCGTTTGACACACAAATTTCGAAAATTATGCATGTTACCAACATAACCTCACTAATTTTGTGTTGCCAGATAATAATTCTAAAAACTGACAATGTTTCCATTGCTAGACTAGTGAATTGAAAAAGATATTACCATTTCTTTATTTTAGGCAAACATAGGACGCCAGGCAAGATTAGGGCATTTGACGGTAAGACCATAGCAGTCGAGAGCATAACTTAGTATGGAGTCCACTAAACATACATATAAATATTTAAGAGTTCCAGTAGGAACTTTAAATTGTAAATGGTAAAACTTGCCCAATAATATTCTGAGTTTATTACATAAATAATCTATATGCACTAAACTACCTAATATTATAAATTCGAAAGTTTGTTAGGTACTCAATCACGCCAGATCGGCTGAACGGATCTGGATGTATGGCACAGAGATAGATTAGGTATAGATAGGTAGGCTCCTTTTAATCCCGGAAAATTAAGTTCCCTCGGGAACCAAAAATCCTCAATCCGCGCGGGCTTCAGCCACAGAGTACGTACTTACAGAGGGGAAGCTTCATACAAACGGCTCGCGGCGACTTCGCCCATACATAGCGCAACGATGTGTGCGTGAGCTCTCACCGACACATTCACCGACACGCCGTCTGGGTACGCGACGCCTCAGTCCGGGTACGAACGTAAGGGCTGACGATCATGACGACATGCATATTCAGGTGACAACCCTAGCAGAATAGGTATACATTTTCGACTTTGTTAGGAAGCTTCCCCTCTGGTCGGATATATTCTCGTGTGCTAGTGTGAAGATAAGTACCTAATTAAGTATGTAGGTAGGTACCTAACTAGATATTTATCTTTATTGTAGGTACTCACTTAAATGCATAGGTAGGTAGACCTACCTAGCTATGAAGTAGATATGAAAGGACTACGAACTGCCCGAATAATTTATTCATCTTAAACCTAAGTCTAGGTAAGTAGGTACCTATAGTGTGATTTGTAGATCATTCATACAGTTAACTCCATAGTAGGTAGGTAGTTGATAATATAAATTCTACAAGTGAGTGAGTCAGTCGAATGGATGGCGCATGCGTATTGCGTACTCGGTACTACGACGCTGAGTCAACCCTCGCTTGACGCTTCGGAGATTGCCCCTCGATGCCATTTCCGAGGCTAGGGGTCATAATTGGACGGTCAAGGACATGGTTAAATATTTAGGAACAAGAGTGGTAGGTATTTTGGGCAATAATACACACTAGCCACACTGTACATACCTAGTACCATGAACCTATAAAAAAAAGGTTTTTTTATAGGTTCATGCCTAGTGCAAAGTTTTTCTAATTGTGAGATCTATAGCACACGAGTAGTGTCTATAGAGCGAACTTTGACTTTGACATTAAGTACCTATACATAAGTCTATCTCGTTTTATCTCTATGTAAAGTCTGAGCCAAGTCAAAATCACAGGTAGAGGAACAGAGCTTTGTCAGCTTCTTCTCATACCAGAGCTCATTTGGAATCTTCAATGTTAAATCAAACTATTATAATTGCCTGGTAGGAGGCTTCGTATTCGTACGCGGCTACATTGCGCGGCTAGTTACCAGTTACCACCCTACCAGTATAGACGTGCCACCAAGCGATTTAGCATTCCGGTCTTATCCGGTACGATGCCGTATAGAAACTTCAAACTAATTAGGAGTAGGTATGGCTTGGTTATACTTATAACTGCTATGCCCCTAACAGGTTAGCCCGCTACCATCTTACTTCATCTTAGACTGCATCATCACTTACTATCAGGTGAGGTCGCAGTCAAGGGTTACTTGTAATGGATATAAAAAAAGACAAAGTGAGTACCTAGAGTAGGTACCTAAAGTAAGTAAGTAAGTGAGTCTTATGTTAATGCTACCTACCTACCCATTTTGGAAATATCATCAGCAGAACTTGTCCTACTGACTCTTCATTCTCGTCGAGGCACACAATATAACTTTACGTCACTAGTAATTGGACAAGGCGAGGCGAACGCAAGAGTGTATTCCCTCAATGTGTTACCTGGTCTCGCCTCGCTACCGCTCCAGCTGACCACATAAAAGATAGTGACTGACTTCAAAAAGGCGTGAACCGCAAGTTGCGACACAAGGTGAGTCGAGGCGACTACGCTGAATTTGCTGCGACATTGACTAAGTAGGTATAATATTCAATGCACTCGAAACAGATTTCTTCAAACCTCAATCTGTGTGATCTGTGTAATGACTAGCTGACTCCCGCGACTTCGTTCGCGTGGATTGAACTATTTTATTCCCGCGAGAACCCCTTAGTTTTCCGGGAGAAAAATTAGCCTATGACTTCCCTTCCCGGGATGCATCATGAAACCAATCTCTATTCTAAATTTCACAAAAATCCGTGATGGGCCGTGAAAGCGTAGCAGACAGACACACACACTTTTGCACTCATAATAATTATTATTATATAAATAGGTGTCTAGATATAATCAAATCTCAAGGTTTTTGTCAATATTATTTGTTTTGATTTCCCTGTCTGACTCACGATTTCTCGTATGTATAAATGATTAAAAGCATTTGGAACTGATGGAGGTTGGAAATGTCTGCAAAGCACAAAATTGGGAATCTGCTTATAATTATAACTAAGGGCATAGGGACACCTCCTCGCGTCACTTCGCGCTGTCCTCGTCAAACCTTGCCGAGAATGAAGACCTAGCATAATACCACATAATAAGTAATAGATAATACCTTAGTAAGTCCTTTCTATCTTATATCTAAGCGCTCTTTTGTGAACTAGGCGTTACATAGAAACATCCGATCGCTTAGTATTGAAGTTACGTTACTTTTATTACTTTTTAAATATTGTTTAATATGCACATTCTAAACATAATCATTATCGGCTATCGTAATGCATCCGCTAGTAGGTAAAAATGTATAAAATTTGTAGCTAATGTCCGCGACTTCGTCCGCGTGAATTGAGGTATTTTAAAAACTCTAATATTAATGGATAAAAAAAAGTAATTTATAAAAAACAAAAAACCCGACTGCTTGGATACCAAAAAGTATAAAACAAGACATGAATTGAAGTATTTCATTATTATCAATTTAAATCGTATAATATTAATAAAATTTATTAAGGCGACCTTACCCATCCGCTGCCGGCCGCGTCATTTTCTGTTGAAGGTTACTGTATTTCTACGAGATCTCATAAGATATTCATTTAAATTGAATGCTGTAAAGGACAATTTTTGTCTAAATTAAATACTTATGATGAGTAAGATATTTATTTTGATAAAGAATTATCGATTAATACCATGTTGATAAAAATACCTTCGCAAGTAAAGCACTGTTTAGGCCAAATTGGAAAAACATAAAAATGGTTATTGTGAGCCAACCTTAAAAGATAGTTTTATGCTATCGCGGACTTTTTTTAGAACTTTTTGAGAGGAACGTTTCCACTATACATTGTTGTCGTGTAATTTTAACGATTTAGGCAGCGCACGCCACGTAAGCTCTCAGATGAGATGATTTTTTCCGACTTAACTAACATTATTGCAATTTTCGTAAGGATCTCTTATTTGTTTGGAAATAAAATATAGCCTATTTTACTTGTTAATAATGTAGCTTTCTATAAGTAATATAATTTTTAAAATCGGTTGAGTGGTTTTTGAGATAATCCACCTAGTTTGATAGACATAGATGATATGAGTAGGAACTTTAAACATTTCCTTTGAAACCTCGTAAATCCTAAATTATCTTTTAAACGGAAAAATGGTTTAAGGAACCTAGGTGTGATTTTAAAAGACCTATCTAACGATACCCCACTTGCTTATAGCCTATCGATTTTCATTGATTAATTGGCTTCCAGTCGACGCCATTTTGTTTTTCTCAAATTCGGCCTCCGTTGTGACACTTGGAAGACTAAAACAAACCTATTAGTGTAATTACTATCAAAATCGGTTCAGCCGTTTTTTCTGTAATGTGACACAAAGGAATACAACCTTTGAAACCTCGTAAATCCTAAATCATCGTTAAAATGAGAAAATGATCAAGGAAACCTAACTATGATTTTGCAACACCTTTTCATCGATACCCCACTTGCCATAGTCCATCGACTTTTATTTTTTAATTTGTTATATTATGGCTTCTAGAGGGCGCCATTTTGTTTTTTCTCAAATTCGGCCTCCGTTGTGACACTCGGAAGACTAAAACAAATCTATTAGTGCAATTACTATCAAAATCGGTTCAGCCGTTTTTTCTATAATGTGTCACAAAGGAATGCAACCTTTGAAACCTCGTAAATCCTAAATGATCGTTAAAATGAGAAAATGGTCAAGGGAACCTAACTATGATTTTGCAAGACCTTTTCATCGATACCCCACTTGCCATAGTCCATCGACTTTTATTTTTTAATTTGTTACATTATGACTTCTAGAGGGCGCCATTTTGTTTTTTCTCAAATTTGGCTTTCACAGTGACACTCTAATGATATATTCGGCACAAACTGGTGCAAGAATCATCAAAATCGGTCCACGCGTTTAAGCTGTAGCTGCCCTGCAAGGAACATACAAACATATATAGACTGATGAACACATAACCCTGTGCGTTCCGCAGTCGGGTAAAAAGTAGCCTATGTTTTATTACTAATTTCAGAGTCGCGGGCATCAGCTAGTACCCAATTCCGTACCTACTTAATATTAAAAGTGCGAAAGTGTTTCTGTCTGTCTGTCTGCTATGCTTTCACGGCCCATCTTTCCAACCGATTTGACGAAATTCTGTACATGATGATAGGATAAGGGCATAAGCTACTTTTTCATCCTGGGAAATTAAAGAGTTCCTGCGGGAATCATCAACTTTATCCGTCAACATAAAACACCATTGTTCGGGAGCAAATAAGTTGTATTAAGTCGTTCGTAGTCCTTTGAATTTTGGAATTAAAGATAATATTTTAAGGACAATATTTATTGGTGTTATTTAATTTTCCTTTTTTCAGTAATCCCATGAGTCAGTTATGCTGAGCACTTATCAGAAGGATGTGAATACGCGATACATTGAATTACAAATACGATAGTAACTTCCAAGCAGTATACGTCAGGAATACATATATCACCATTATATCTGGTATTGGAATGACTCATATTATCATGTTGTGTTTAGTGTATTAACTATTAATGTTTGCGGAGCCTTGAATGACGAATTATTTCCAGTTCCATGGAGTGTAATTTATTTCTTAGTATAAGATTCACATTATAGTACGTTGGTAATAATCGAAAGCTTTTGTTTTTTAAACGATTAAAAATTGAGGAGGTCCCTATATAGGTACGTCGTTCCACTTTTTTTAAAGGATATTATGTACGGTCGACGTCAAAAGTCCATTTAAGTAGAAAAATGGCTTGGTTATTAGTTACAAAGTCACCCTCAAACTTATTTAATTATATTCATGTTGTAGGTTGACCTTGTTGACAATTTATGGCAATAATCTAAGTAGTATTGAATACCTTGAACTAAAACCTGCAACGTATTTTACCTATTCTGTGGTAATACTGTTAGATTAAGGTAAATATTTTGGACAGATTGCACACAGTTCTATGTATGGACTTTTGACGTTGACCGTACATTTAAGTAAAAAGAATCGTGTGTCTTGGTTATGGTCATTATTAACTTACGAAAGCGCGTACCTATTACCTACTTATATATAAATCAATTTTGCTGCTGGTGCATTGTTGACTACCTATAGTGGGTATTTTTAGGTTAAGTTGACTTTACAATACAATACAAATAGATGATTCCCGCGACTTCATCTGCTTGGTTTAAGATTTTTTGATTCCCACGGAAATTCTTTAATTTTCCGGGATAAAAATAGCCTATGTCCTTCCCTGGGATACGAACTAAGTACCCCTGTACTAAATTTCATTAAAATCGGTAAAACAGATGGGCCGTGAAAGCGTAGCAGACAGACAGACAGAAACACTTTCGCATTTATAATATTACTAGATGATTCCCGCGACTCCGCGTGGACGTTTTTTCGATTCCCGCGGAAATTCTTTAATTTTCCGGGATAAAACTAGCCTATGTCCTTCCCCGGGATACAACCTATCCCTGTACCAAATTTCATCAAAATCGGTTGAATAGATGGGCCGTGAAAGCGTAGTAGACAGACGGACAGACAGACAGACAGACACACTTTCGCATTTATAATATTAGTATGGATATAGTATGGAATTTTACACCATAAATAAAATACAACAAAAATAATAATCTAATGGACATGGCACAACAGGCGGCGAGCGATCTTTTCCAGGCAACCTTAGGGCAAAGTACACATTAAAATAGAAAGCGGAAGGGGTGTAGGTACTCAAGAGAAGAAATCATACTTAATATTATAAATGCGAAAGTGTGTTTGTTTGTTGGTTTGTTGGTTTGTTGGTTTGTTGGTTTGTCCTTCAGTCACGCTGCAACGGAGCAACGGATCGACGTGATTTGGCATGGGTATAGTTGAGGACCTGAGAGTGACATAGGCTACTTTTTATCCCGGAAAATGAAGCAGTTCCCGCGGAAATAAAAAAAAACTTAAACCACGCGGACGAAGTCGCGGGCATCAGCTAGTTCGTAATAAAAGAAATAATGCTGTTTCAGCTTAGTTTTGAAGATAGGAAATTTCATTTAATTTTCTAATATTTTATAGGTAGACTAGGTACACCCTAATATTTATTAACATGTTTATCTGGAAAAATTAGTCTTGGCGGCGGCACTGTCTTGCATCTCAATAATCGTCATTTATTGGCAAGTTTACTACCTGAAATTAATTTTGAATTCTTCAAAATTGTACAGCAGAACCGAAGATTTTATTTGAATAAATCATAACGTAATCAATTAAATCTTTAATCTTTGATTATGTATATTTTTCAGTCCAATAAAATTGATTAAATTATGATACACGCCGCCTCGTAATAAAAAGATTTATGTAAAGATGTACCTATTCAAATTACAAAATTAGAACCGTGGAACTAATTGAGATGAAAGTTTGACTAGGTATACTTATATCAAAGTTATAAACTATGCAGTAGGTAGACGATTCATTTTATTTATATGCAAATTGTACGTTGTGAAAATGTTTTAAAATACATAGTAGATAGTAGCACTAATCTGGAAATTTATCTTGTCTGCCTGATTTATTTTGCACTCCCGTCAATAAGTAGGTAACTACCGGTCATGTACCGGCACCGAGTAGTAAACCTATGGTCTGTGAGGTATGGTCTGTGTGTACCGGTGTTCGATACTAGTAGGGCTTTCAAGCCCTACTAGCATAAAAAATATACGGAACGTTTGCGGGCCTGACTCGCATATACCTAGCTGTTTTTTTGTGTCAACTCCGAAGCTCAAAAGCCGTTCATAATAAATAACCGTTCCCTCTTAGGGCTGCTTTTGAACCTGTTGCGGATGCTGTGAATGGAATAGGTACGTTATTGTTGTTTTTTTTTATAAGTACTACATTACGTCTGTCTGCTACGCTTTCCTGGCCCATATTGTCAACCGATTTTGATGAAAGGTACAGAGGTAGGTTGTATCTCCGGGAAGGACATACTTTTTATCCCGGAAAATTAAGGAGTTCCCGCGGGACTAGAAAAACCTCAATCCATGCGGACGAAGTCGCGGGCATCATCTAGTTCCAACAAAAATTTAAGTATTTATTTATTTGTTATTTTCTTCACATGAATAAATAGTTCGCCTCGGTCGAGTGAGGCGAGAGTGTACAGTTGCCAATATTTCAGTCTAGCCGGTGTGACGGGAGCGCGAGGCATCGATCGCTCCGCCCTTGACCCTCGCCTGCGCCGTGGGATCATCCATGCATGTGGGTGATTGCGGGAGCTATTTTAAGGCGACTATGTACAGCTATCATTCCAGTTCACGCCCCCCGATTGTTTAAGGAAATCGTTATCCGTAATCGTTTGTCAAACGGATAATTTACGTAGGTATGTTTATGGAAATACCTATGCCTGCACGTCAAAAAGCATGTACATACTTAGGTATGAACTAGGGCATGCAGTCGATACTGTGTCTGAGTACCGGGAAATTTTGGACCGATACTGGCACGGAACCAGGAATTCCCGGTACTTTCGATACTTTCGATACTACCATAAATTATCACAAAAACAAGGCTAATACATTACGAAAAGTATGAAATGGACCAAATGTCTATTAATTTGGCATACTATATAAAAAATTGTCGCATAATATTTCTCACAGTACTGTAAATACATGATTTTTTCATTTACTTGTGCCATAACTAGCTTCGTTCCAAATAAATTGTAGTTCAACGGGAAGGGCTGGCGTATAGGTTTTACAGTGATTGCGTGGGACGTCTTGTATGAAAATACACTTTGAAAAGTTGTAATTTTTTTTATCGTGATTATCTCATAACTATTTATAAATAGCAATTAAAAGCCAGTGCAAATATCAATTTATTACCTCATGTAGTATCTGAGAAAAAAGCCTTGAGGCTTGGATAGAGGGACAACAAAGTGATCCTTCAAGGGTCGTCCTTTTTTGATAGATAGGCGTACGTAGTAATCTCACCTCAAAGAATTACAAATCTAAATCGCCCAACTGATACTCAGTGATCCCAAGATAATCTTGGCGTCCGAGAAGATGTTACTTTCTGCTGTCCTGTGCAGTTTTTTGGTTTACCGCTCGCTGTATTGGTCTCTCCAATTATATTGGAATTCGGTACCTCTTATTAGTATTTTAGGTCTCCATCCACCGACTTCCCCGTACATCCACCCTAGGATCTTCTGAAGATGTTTCCTATCAGTTACTAAGAGCCTCCTGTTTAAGCGTTACTGTCCGGGATTAACATTTTATATTACAGTCTATCAATATTTTTCTATCAATCTTCAAGTGTCAATAGTTTTTATATGAAACTAACGATACAAATATTGCATAATCTACTGTAATTTATTAAAGCCGAACAAATTTTATTGCAATAACACATCCATCATATTTTTATTGATATGCTAAAAAGGCCTTCTCTTCTGGTAAATCATACTTACCAGAAAGACTAACATACGAAACTTTACAAAGTGGCAGAAAAATAAACGTCATAGTCAAGTAAAAATAGGATTTTTTAAACTAATACCTCGAATTTGTGAGCATAAAATACAGTAGAGAGAATAAAGTTATTGTTACATGCAAAAATATCCGCACTTAATTAAAGAAGTAATCGATAGAATGTATTTACTTCGAGTCTCAAAAGTATCAAAAGTACCGGTTTTGTGGTGTGAAGAACCGGGACTGAAAATATTCGGAAGTCTCGGGAATTCCCGGTACTTTTGATACCGGGAATTACCGGGAGTATGCCCTAGTATGAACTCTTTAAACCGACCAGCGATCCGCGATCAAAATCAAAGATCGCTATTCGCTGGGATAATCCAGATTCAAGTTGCTTTAAAGATTCAATAACTGATAGGTATGTAAGGTACTGGCAGTGGGCAGTGGCGTGCACAGGGTTTGAAGGTGGGGTAGGCATTAGTTGGTCAGCACTCAGCATAGGTACCGGTTTACTAATTGTTTGGTGAAAAATGAGCGTCGACGTATGGTCATTTGGGTAAACAACAGTCCTTTTGCCTCTATGAACTGCACGCCAATGAAGGTAGGTACTTACCCCGTTAAATTTGCAATTTGAGTGACAAGTTACAAAATTACAATATAGGTAGTCCGTACAATAATTATGTTCTTTTCTAGGTCCATGCTAGGTAGGTAATTTCAGCAGCATTGCAGTTTAGGTTACATCATGTAACCTAAACTGCAATGCTGCTGAAATTACTTACCTACTATGATGTAACTTACCTACATCATCATGCAATCTCTCAATTACTGCCAACTGCCAACGTATGTATGTAGGTATACCTATGTCACCGTAAGATTGCAAAGGCCGTTGGATTGTAATCTAACTAGCGATATTGTAAACTTTCGACAGATTACAATTTAACGCATTATTTTTCGTTAGATTGTAATCTGTTAGATAGGTATATTAACCCGATAAAACCTAAGTGCCCGGCCGCATCATTTATGTCGAACCCTAACCTACCTACAAGAAAGAGACAAGAAAACGTAAATACAATGAATATTTCAAAAATTGACACTCGGACCATTGCACAGTTCACAATCCGTCGACAGTTTACAATATCGCTAGTTGGATTACAATCTAAAGGTTTTAGCAATCTTACGGTGACATATAAAGTTTGTTCAGCTGTTCAGCAGTGAAAAGATAGCAGACATAGGTAGGTACCTTTTGGAGACAGTCAGGCACATTAGTTCTACTTTTTGCTTTTGCTACAATAATTTCTTTTACTATAATCGGGCATCATCTTCATTTACTTATCAAATCAGTGGCTGAAAACATAATTAGAAACAGAAACAAATTCCGACCTACGATCGAAAATAGATATCGATTTAATGGCGCCCCGCCCCTGGTTTAATGAAAAGTTGCCAATGGGATTTCCCGAAACAAAATACCTAGTTGGCATAGACAGCTTACAGCTTCCTGAATTAGAGATGTGCATGTGACGTCACATGTGTAGAGTGTAGACGAAACGTAGACGCGGGTGTGGCGCTTTAATTATAGATTTGTAATCCTCTATATTAGATAGGTATACTCACATACTGGATCAGCTAAAAATATGCGTACTACGATACATTTCGCCTAGTAGACACAGAAGAGTAGGCGTAGAGGTCAGCTTGAATTATGATTGATTACTTTCATAGCAATTAGCAACTACTACCTATTTGGTACCTTCTACTTCCTAGTGCAGGAGGAATTTGGTATGGCTCCACTTTATACCTATAGATTGCAAGAATATATTTTTAATCTACTTAATACTTTCGTGTTTATGAACGAAATTCCAACTGCCCTAAAAAAGATGGGTTACAGAATTTCTCCGTAACGAGGAAATCCGCCGGAGAACCAAGGTAACCGACATAGCCCAGCGAATTAGTAAGCTGAAGTGGCAGTGGGCAGGTCATGTCTGTCGCAGAACCGATAGCCGTTGGGGCAGACGCGTTCTGGAGTGGAGACCACGTACCGGTAAACGCAGTGTGGGACGACCTCCAGCCCGCTGGACCGACGACCTTAAAAAAGGTAGCGGGAAGTGGGTGGATGAGGAAGGCGGAGGACCGTGTGTGGTGGCTTGCTCTCCAAAAGGCCTATGTCCAGCAGTGGACGAATACAGGCTGATGGATGGATGGATGGATGGATGGACAGAATTTCTCGTTGGATTCGAAAAATTCAAAACGAAAATATATAGCATACACTCGACCGGATTGTTTCTCTTATCACCTAAAACCGTTACATTAGGTAGGTACATATATTGCGATATGCCATTAGATTGTCATATTTCCCGGATAAACTGTTTGAGTAGGCGATTATTGATAAGTTACTAAAAATGCGAAAAACATTTAATTAATCGACAAAATACTATACAAAGACTGAAGACTTAAAAGGACCAGTTTGCGACCATAAATTATGCGGTGCGGATCGTGTTAGGTAGGTAGGTATTTAGATCTGAATATTAAAATCCACTAATGACCTATTCATCACATACAATTGTGATGACTAGGTCATTAGTGTTGACCTGACAGTCAATAGTGTTGACATTGTGTTGTTTATGCAATTGTGGTGACTTGAGACTTACATTTTTATAAATTAAATGAAAATAAAAGGACTAGTTTGCGACCATAAAAGCAGTTTTAAAATTCGCATAATTTATTTTTGGTCGCAAACTGGTCGAAACTTTATTTCAGAAGGGATTTAATAACACGATCGAACATACCTATATAGGTACTTATGTTGTATGAATCTAATCATCTTTTCAGCGAAACTGAGTGGATTTTACGAATTCAAACTACATAATCCATGCTAATGCCTAACTATTACAAATGCGAAAGCGTGTCTCTCTTTTCGTCTGTCCGATTTACAGGCCCACCTTTTTAACCGATTTCGATTTATGAGATTTATGTCGTTTGCCGGGAACAGAGGCTAATTTTTATTCCGGATAATAAATAAATTAATTTATTCCCCGGGAATCAAAAAAACTTAATCCACGCGGACGAGGTCGCGAGCATCATCTAGTACCTATCGGCTAATTATGGGAACCTTCAGTAAACCACAATAAACAGTATTATAATTGGTGTGTATTTATGTCCTATTTTCAATATTTGCCTTCAGGAAAACATTGAGTGCTACATTACAAACAATTAACCACAATCCAGGACAAATCCTATGTGTTATTAATAAAATAACACATAGAATATTATTCTGTGTTATTTTCCTTGTTATATTTTTAACTGTGAACCAATTATGTTAGGGGCAGGTTAAGTATGCCCTAATAAATTATATGTTTCAGTTACTAGGAAGTTATGAGGCACGTTCATTTACGTGACAAAATAAATGTAAGTAGGTTGTACCTACTTAAAATGTTGTAATAATTACGATTTTAGGAATTATTCGGTCAAATGGGTCAAAAAAGCCTACAAGTTTTGTTCATGAGATCTAATACCGCGAATCGCGATAAACCTGCAGTGATATAGGCCAAAATAACAACAATAAATGGCTTTCCAGGGCCTTACGACTCCATCATCACTACAAATCAAAAGACCCCAAACTCGATGTGGATAGCCCAATGTCGATGTTTATTAGCACAGAGACATAACTCTATGCTGCACAGCTCCTAAGGCCATTTTGGATCGGAAGACATGCATTAATAATATTGCATTGTCACACGACTCACGCATTGATTTAGGATTGGTCTCTCAGCAGTCAGCGGAGAACAATCCTAAATCTATGGACTCAAGCATATTATTTGCAAAATTTCAGTTTAATCGGAAAAGTGGGTCAAAAACTTGCATGATTTAATAACAGACAGACACTGGGACAGGTGAAGCTAAATAAATGCTTGTGTGTTATCATAATAGATATTATAAACTAATAATAGTAGTAATAAATCTCTGAAGTCTGAACTAAGTAAGTATATTGAGAGGTCTAAAAATACTGCAAAGGTACCTACCCAATTACCAATTTTTTTACCTACTTTAATTCTGAATATATTTCTGGGGTAAACGACCATCATTATGAGGTTTTTGCACTTTAGCCTTTCCTAGCACCTAAGGCTGATAGCCAATAATATTTTATCCATCAGTTTTATAACGTGCACTTGGTATTAAATTCTTCCATCGCTACTGAGTATTTTATAGCCAAATAAATCATATTCATTAAATTCATAACTCTTTTGTATACTATCTTCTAAGATTCGTTCTAGACGTGAATAAAATCTTCGCATCTCGTACATGTCCCAAACCAATTTCTATTGTAATCTTCATATTTAATTTTTAACCACTAAACTAGTATTATTTGCTGAAACAAGTCGGGTTTTTCAGAAACATGTATTCATCTTCCTGTATTCAGATGAATTCTGCATGTGATAGTGAAAATTGGAAAACAAGCAAACCTACCATCTTAAATTTTAGATGCTTCAAATTGAGGAAAAATTAAGAAAACAGCTGCACTTTCATACCGGTAAATTATTTTTTTATTAAAAATGTTAGTAACTTCAATAAATAAATTAATTAAAATCTTTGTCAAAATTACGTAATATGCATATTACGACACCTTACAGCCTATTTAAATACTGAACTTAAAATATAGATCACAAGCGTAATTTGAGCCACCCGATTGGGACGTTGGTGTAGGGCATCATATCGTTTTAGGACTAGTCTTACTTGGCGTTTTGATTTAGAAGCACTTCCTGTGCACGATCGAGGGGCCGGACTCGTCGTACTCCTGCTTCGAGATCCACATCTGTTGGAAGGTGGACAGAGACGCGAGGATGGAGCCTCCGATCCATACGGAGTACTTCCTTTCAGGAGGTGCGATGATCTTAATTTTCATTGTGGATGGAGCGAGGGCGGTAATTTCCTTCTGCATACGGTCAGCGATACCAGGGTACATAGTGGTACCACCGGATAATACTGTGTTGGCGTATAAGTCCTTACGGATATCAACATCGCACTTCATGATAGAGTTGTAGGTGGTTTCATGGATTCCATTAGCTTCCATTCCCAGGAACGAGGGCTGGAAGAGAGCCTCCGGGCAGCGGAACCTCTCGTTGCCGATGGTGATGACCTGTCCGTCGGGCAGCTCGTACGACTTCTCGAGCGAGCTGCTGGAGGCGGCGGTGGCCATCTCCTGCTCGAAGTCGAGCGCGACGTAGCAGAGCTTCTCCTTGATGTCGCGCACGATCTCTCTCTCGGCGGTGGTGGTGAACGAGTAGCCGCGCTCCGTGAGGATCTTCATCAGGTAGTCTGTGAGGTCGCGGCCGGCCAGGTCCAGCCGCAGGATAGCGTGCGGCAGCGCGTAGCCCTCGTAGATGGGCACCGTGTGCGACACGCCGTCGCCGGAGTCCAGCACGATGCCGGTGGTGCGCCCGGACGCGTACAGCGACAGCACGGCCTGGATGGCTACGTACATGGCGGGCGTGTTGAACGTCTCGAACATGATCTGCGTCATCTTCTCTCTGTTGGCCTTGGGGTTGAGCGGCGCCTCGGTGAGCAGCACGGGGTGCTCCTCGGGGGCCACTCGCAGCTCGTTGTAGAACGTGTGGTGCCAGATCTTCTCCATGTCGTCCCAGTTGGTGACGATGCCGTGCTCGATGGGGTACTTGAGGGTGAGGATGCCTCTCTTGCTCTGGGCCTCGTCGCCCACGTACGAGTCCTTCTGGCCCATGCCCACCATCACGCCCTGGTGGCGCGGGCGGCCCACGATGGACGGAAACACGGCGCGCGGCGCGTCGTCGCCCGCGAACCCGGCCTTGCACATGCCCGACCCGTTGTCCACCACCAGCGCGGCTACTTCCTCGTCGCACATTGTGTGTTAGTCTGCAACAGAAAATTACCACATTAATCTCACATTGATCACTAACTGTAACTACATAAAGTTACCGCGGGAAAGTTCCTAAAGTGATTTCGATTTTAAAACTTGAAAAATCCCACGGACAAGAAACAAGAAAACTTCGTTTAGATCAAAACCGATTAAAATTAACATTCACCAATGCGTGAGGCCGCGTTTAAAATAAATTTAAATTCGCATTCCTGTTTTTCACAAGATTTATCACTTCACTTTGTTGATTTACGTAACCGAATTACATAACAGAAAAAACAGTCCACGTCATATAGGCAGGAGGCACACGCACGATTATAAAAATTAATATCGATGTTAAACCACTTTTTATTTCCGAATTGAAAAACAAAAACGATTTTTCATTGTAATGAAAATAAAATTACTTATATAAATTATTGTATTTAAATATTTAAACTTACTTTTAAATTAAGTTACAAAAGCAAAGTAAATGCGACAGCCGCTACGGCCAGCTCTCTGAACTAAAATGAGTAACGGATCGAGGGGCATAAACTATATAAAACCGTCTTATCACAGCTCATACACTATCGGTGGCGGCATAATATCCCACCAATCACAAATTTCGTTACCATATATGGTAAAGTGTATCCACATGTATTAAGGCGATGGCTTGATAAGCAGTGGTAATAACACTTTATCATTGATAAAATGTGAAATGATAAGTGATAAAGCGGCCGAGTTGCCGAGGCTCGTGGAATGTGCGCGCGGGAGCCTCGATTCTCGAAGTCGCACCGATATATGAGGCGAAATGATGTCATCTACCATGAACTACCATATTATTCAATGTTGCGCGTATAGGCATTTGGCAATCGTAAGAAAAGAAAATGAGTTTGTAATGAAAATGATTGTTTTGTAGAGACATAGGTATGAAAACGCCAAAGAGACTCTATTTTGGTGCTCATTAAAATTGAAACACATTATTTGTATTAAGAATACCTAGTAGTACTGCACATAATACATAATAGTACCTACCTACTGGTAGTATTACCTATTATATTATTCTGTGGTATTACGCTGGTAGCAAACCCACAATATCCACTACAGCCCATTAACGTCCCACTGCTGGGCACAGGCCTCCACTCTCATACGTAGGAGAAAGGGAAATGAAATAGAAAATTGTAAAGGATTAAAAAAACTCGCTGGGAATAACTTTAATTGCTGTTAAATCATATTGTCAACTATTTCATTTAGTTAACTGCGTTTTCGTTATCCTATTTCGATTTGTACTTGTTCATTGGTTGAGAATAATGCTAATTTAGCTTTATTCAATCTTAACCAACCAATCAATTCTATCCTTTATTTATATCAATCTGCTAATGATTATGAGAAGGCATTAGTAAATTCCTATAAGTTATCTAAGATATTCAAGATAAGCTCATTAACCATGATAATAAAATTAGCGTACCCAGGTATATTGTAATAATTAAGTACTTATCGAAATAATATTATGCTGAATTGTGAAATTCGTGTTACATTGCGGAAGGACGGGTTTCCGTCCATTTACGAGTAGGTAGGTATCTAGGATTAGGTCAAGATTTATTTTACGAAATTGTTGTAAAGGTTCACAACTATTTTATCCTTGGATGAAAGATTTTATCTTATCAAGTTGACGGTTATGATAAACATATGAACTTGGGAACGTAAGCGAATAATTATACTACTTGAGATATTGAATTGTATGTAGGTAGGTACAAAGTTACAAAGCCTGTGTATGAACTATGAATACCACACACGAAGAATTATGATAATATGCTCGTTTCTACATGTAAGCACTAAGCAGAATTTTATGTTATCTTGTTACGTGACCCTATTGATGTAATCTTTCTTCAATTATATAATTACCTTTCTGTTTAAGTGTCATCCAACCTCGTTTTATCATCCAGTTGTCCCCATCTCTAGTTTTCCCTTGGAAAATCTGATATTCTGTGGAGGACTTGATGAATTTTTCTAATATTTCTGACACATAATTATTATCTTCGTGTAAATCATCTAAGTAGGTATATATGGCCAAGACCGATTAATACAATATCCATTGAGAAGTTCTGCCGACCAGAAGGTTCTGTCCGAAGATCATCTGATCTTCACCAATTTTAAATTAGACCAACACAACGAGATTGCCCTTTAAAAAGAAGCAGTTAGATTAAATTAAGACAAATAATTTCACCGTCAAAAAATTACCCGTTAATTATGTTGAAGTAGAGAACCTCATTTTTAAATGTCTGTTAAAATTTCTTCCATTCTGCATCAATAGAGTTAAGACGTGTGATATATTACCAGCATTAATTTATCTAATAGCAGTGTGTGACCGTTCCGAAGCTCTAATTGGTGTTTGAAGCCACGTGGAACACATTTCACCGCAGTCTCGGAAACACTGCACTTTCTCTATGACTCCGCATTTTTATCTAATTACTGGTATCGTATTATTAACCTATATTACTACCTCGACTAGATCACTAGACTTTTAATTTGACTGGTCTAATTATTTTAAGTTTACTTTTTTTAAAGTTTCTACTTCGTTTGCTTTATGGATTTTAGTAGAGCCTTTGATACTTTGTGCTACATCGTTTATCTAGTTGTTACTACTAATGCAGATGACGCAGTCCTAGGTTTGATTCCCGGGTTATTCCATACTGAGGTATTGGGGTTTTCTTTGGCCGCAATTCGATCAGAAAGGACAGTTTTTCACCATGCCATTTATGGACAGCACAATTTGGGTAGGCCTCTGAGTGACACCATATTGACCGATCCAAATGTCTTTTTCCTTGTGCAACAACAGAAGGTTATCACAATTTTTTGTCCATTAATATTTTTGGCAAATACTTAGGTACGTAGGTAGTATGTATAGTTTGAAATCTGCATCTGCTAGTATCGTAACTACGGAGCCAGTACGTCTATAGTTTTAATTGCATAGTAGTCACTACATGTACTAAAATTCTACATCAATGGCATAGTATGATTATTATGATGAATACTCCTGTGTTTCAACAAAACTATCATCATAATTTTTTACTCTCGTTTTGCTTTACTTTGAAAGTTGTCAACATTTAAAACATGTTACGTTCATGCATATAACTATATTTTATAAAGCATATATTTTGATTAGTTAATTTTCATCATATTTGGTGCGCCCACTTAACTTATATAACGTAATAATTAGTATTTTTTTTGTCAGTTTCGGATATGGAAGTAATTTATCAACCAAACCTTTAAGGAAATAAGTACTTTTACTTTCGATCGATTTTGGACTCTTGGGGAAAGCATTGAATGTGACAGAGCCTACAGTAAGCGAAAGGTAACTAGAGCTGATATTTGTGTGTACCTACTGCACATATTGTGTAATGTAAAAATAAAAACCGTGATGATTCAAATATAAAACTGAAGTTTTGTAAAAAAATATTATAATTAAAAAAAATTACAAATCATTATATTGGAAACTTGGTAAGAACTTTTTAATCAAGTCTGATATAGTCTGTATTCCCTCAAAACTTAAACAATATTATGGGGCTATGTGAGGGGGGGATAAATTAAATTCCTCAAAAGCTGGCAGGTACTTAACGCGTTGCCGGATTCACAGGATGCTGCAAATGTCCATTGGCACGATCACAAAACACGTCAAATCTTAGATTTTGACTAACCAACGAAAATTCACTTAAGCGAGCCTGAACTCCATATTATAATATACCTATGTCCTAAGTAGGTTAATGTCCTAATATCTGTCCTATTCCTTTGGAGCTCGAAGATTAATACTACAGCCATGTCTACTATGAAAAAAAACCTGTTCAATTCAATCATAAATATGTAGCCTGATCCTTAAATATCATTAAAAAATATCGAAGCATACGATGACAAACCTTCTACGTCAAACTAATTGGAGGTCCAAAATCCAAATGACTAATGCTACGGTAACGACTATTGTCGACTTGAAGACTACAAATTAGACAAATGGGCTATTAAACAAAGCGGGGCGCGTCTCAGCTGTTGTCATACTTACATTCCGTGAGTCATCGCATTTAGAGCCTCCGAAAAGGGAAAAAACATGCCTATAAATCAACGTCGAATATCTATGAAGGATTTAGTATGAGCTGATGCTATGAGAAAATGATGATGATAATTTTACTGATCCTAGGAACACAAGCTCGGATAGAACTTTCGTTTAGTCTAGTCTATGAGGTAAAAAACCACAAGGAGAATTAAAGAGCACAGTTAGAGTCAGGTTTGGAGAGTTAGGTTCTATTCAGACTATTGCGCTCATTGATCTTTTATAGTATATAAACTGCACTTGGACCTTTCTTTAAATAAAGCTTACAGTACCAATACCGTAAAGTGAAATAAATTACCTACGGAACACATAGGACTTGCATGATGCGCGAGCGAAATGAGCTCTGACTTTTAAAAATCTGGTTAAACCAACTTTTACGATTTTTAAAATATTTTTTAAAATTGATATAATAGTTATTTGTTATACAAGAGTGAAAAGTTGTTTTTTAACCGCGTGCTCAATTTTGATGACCGAGCAAGCGAAGGATTCTAAAATTGAAGCACGAGCGCAGCGAGTGGTTCAAAAATTAGAATCCTGAGCGTCAGCGAGGGAATCAAAAAAGCACGAGGTGAAAAATCTTTTCACTCGAGTGCAACACGTTACTTTTCATCCCACCTCAGCGAGGAAATGACATGACGTGAAAGAAAATGGTGCGCGCAAAGCAAATTAAAAAAGTACACCAAGTACACAAGTTACGAGTGTGAGTTTTTAACAAATTAAAAAACCGGGCAAGTGCGAGTTTGACTCGCGCACGAAGGGTTCCGTACCATTATTAATAAATAATTACCTTTGTTAATGAACCGCAAGACTAACTTTGTTTGTAGAGGTTTATTGTTAATATCAAAAAAACTATGCTAGTTAGAGCATTGGCTATAGTTTTCCTGTAAAATATACGTAAATTCCTATTGACCATAATTATTTCAAATTTTTCGATTGGTAAACTCTGGAGATAAGGGGGGGGTATTTTTTTAGACATTTTCCCCGATAAATCAAAAACTATCATAACTAAAAATAATTAAAAATCTGTTTTAGAATGTACAAAGTAAACCCTTTCATATGATACTCCACACAGTACAGTTATCTCACTTTTAAGTTTCAACCCTCAGATTTTCCCCCCTTTTTAAATAAGAACAAAAATAATTTCCAATTTTTTTTTAATTCCAGTGTCTTTGGGCCACTAATATACACAACTATTCCAAATTTCATGTCGATAGCTTCGGTAGTTACTGAAATAATCGAGTGTGACGGACGGACAGACAGACGGAGAATGTCGCACCATAAGGGTTCCATTTTACCATTTTGGTACGGAACCCTAAAAAGGTTGTATGGAAATTCGGCACCATAGAGGTAGAAGTAAATAGGTTTTAATGATGTTTTGAATACACAAACTTCATAGACGAGTGATATTTACTAACGTGCACACGATGTTCTAAATTCAATTTACTTTATCCTCAAGAGGATAATAACGGCTTTTGCATTCAGATATCGAAGATTAAAAATACTCTTTCCGAGATGGTGGGATGAAAATATATTTTTTGTCACACGATTTAAAGGAGATACAAGATAATAGGGAAGAAAAAGAAAAATATAGCCAGCAAAGGCTGATAGATAAAGTTTTGCTAAAAAAACTACATCAAACTAATTCTGTCGTAATAGGACACTTCCGAGGTACCTATCCTAAACGAATGGCATATAGCCTGCCGTAAGTTATATTACTAGAGTAATATTACCGTATACACAAAAATATAGCTTGCAGTCTGCGCATATCGATCCCTGCACCCCTGTGCAACTGCTGATGCGTCATCCCGCTGAGTCACCCCAGACCCCGCGCCCTAACTTTCTACTGCCCCTAAACAAATGAAGAAAAATAAAAGCTACAGATAACGATAAGGTTCTGTACCACGCATTTTGACAGTTTATATTTTAGTTTGTAGACTACCACATAATATAATATTGATTCTACTATGTAATATAACAAAATGTACAAAATCAAATAAATTTTACCTATTAGATTAGTTTACAAATGATTAGTTTTAAGATTTTAGTTAATTTATTTATAAGTATATAAATATCATTAAGTAATGTTAATTAAGTTTTAAAATTTTAAAGATTTAATTAAATAGATTACAAAAGAATTCAATTTAATCAAATAAGTAGGTACATAGTAATAATTAAAATATTGTAATAAAAAATAAAAAAAATTGTAAACGAAGTGAGTCATCGAGTTCTTGTTATCATGAATGAATCATCGATCGGTCACGAAAACGTAGGTATATCTATTTTCACACCACTCGCTCAACAACGCCTTATTACATGGCCTGTTATCTAAGGTTAAAGTAAGACATTAAATCCCTAGGGTTATAATGTTGTACTGAAAACCATTATTCCCTAGGGTTATAATGTGATTTGAATTTAGAATCATCGCGCATCTGAAGCAAGATCTGAAGGAAATTCTATTCATTCCAAAGAGGTTTTATTCATAATTCTTATTGCCATATGCATAAAGTCTAATTTCGGTAAACAGAATGTGTTCTCAGCAGGCGCGGCCAACTCGATTTTCGAAAACCGAAGCCGTGGCCCACTAGATTCGCACTGACGACATATTTTGTTTGTCAAATCGAGTAGGCCACGCCAGCTGAAAGAAGTGGTTGTATCGCGAGGTGTGAAAAGTAGAGTATTCACCGTAGGGGTAATGCTGTATTAATCTTGGGCGCCCCTAATTCCCGCGCTACTCTCAGGATTCTAGATGCAACACCCTCGCTACGCTCGGGAGTTACTCTAAAATCCCTCGTTCCGCTTGGAATTTATCCCGGCGCCCGTGACATAATACATCGCATTACCCCCGTGGTGAATAATCTACTATTAGATAGTCGATGTCGTTTGTACTAACACGTCATTAAATTGGTTTTTATCAATCATTGATGTAGAATTTTAGTTTACGCATTCTATCAGTACTATTATATTATTCTGTGATTCTATTTCAATGTTATCAATAGGTACTTATTAATTCTTAAAATATTTAAAATTCTTAAAATTCGTAGTTTATAAGTTTATAGTGACTTAATAGTTCTTAGTTAGATGTTTATGATATCATTATTTTAAAAAAAACCGGCCAAGTGCGAGTCGGACTCGCGCACCGAGGGTTCCGTACTCAAGAAGTAGGTATAATTACCTTTGTTAATGAACCGCAAAAATAACTTTGTTTGTAGAGGTTTACTGTTAATATCAAATTACGTTTGTTGTATGGGAGCCCCCCTTTAATATTTACTTTATTGATATTTAATTATTTATTTTGAAAGGTAATATACAAGTTAATATTCTGTGAAAATTTGAACCGTCTACCTGTTACCGTTTTTAATATTGAGCAAAAAATAACGAAAAAAACACGTTTATTGTATGGGGACCCCCCTTAATATATATATTTTTTTAATTTTTAGTATTTGTTGTTATAGCGGCAACGGAAATACATCATTTGTGAAAATTTCAGCTTTCTAGCTATCACGGTCTATGAGATACAGCCTGGAGACAGACAGACAGACAGCGGAGTCTTAGTAATAGGGTCCCGTTTTTACCCTTTAGGTATGGAACCCTAACAAGCTATTAAGTACAGGTAAATCGAATGTAGGTATGAGTTATGACCGATGATTTATGCATGGACGAAAGAAGTTTTTTTACGTCCACGATCGTGGGACTACTTTTCGAACATGGATCAAAAGTATTATAAATAGGTACAACACTATTATAAAACTAATAGAAATTGAAATTTTTAAATATGACCGACGGCGTTGGCCATTGCCATGGACGAAAGTTTCATTACCACTCCAGACATTTGCAAAATCGTTATAAATTGAGAATCGTGCGGTTCGTGCGTGTCATCCAGGTTCAACAAACTCGGGTAGATGGCAGATTCCACATATTTTATTGTGCGATACCCAGCCACCAGCCCTGATCGTTTTACGGGCCAGCGACCTCCCAGAGCGTCTAATATTTTTATTACTTACAGCACATTTTTAACATTTGTGTGAAATGTTGCCTGTAAAGCTTTACCTCGAAACCCCGGAATGAACTGGAAACTGTTCTTGAGAATCTTATAATATTATAAATGCGAAAGTTTGGATGGATGCATGGATGGATGTATGGATGTTTGTTAATCACGCCCCAACGGCTGAACGGATCTGGCTGAAATTTGGCACAGAGATAGATAATAGTCTGGAATAGCACATAGGCTTCTTTTTATCCCGGAAAATTAAAGAGTTCCCGCGGGAACCAAAAAACCTCAAACCACGCACACGAAGTCGCGGGCATTAGCTAGTGAGAACATATAATTTAAAGCTTGTAGGAACTAGGATTTAGGCAACGGGATACAAAAGAAAATAATGCAAGTCAATCGTTAGTTTTCTGTGGTCATTTCCCCTACACGCTACAGCGTTACCCTATATTAAAGGTTTTCTTTCGGACCCTTCACGAGTCTCCTCTCGGAATGAGAAGGGTTTAGCCATAGTCCACAACGTTGACCAAGTGTGGATTGACAGACTTCACACACCTTCGAGAACATTATGAAGGACTCTCGGGCGTGTAGGTTTCCTCACGGTGTTTTCCTTTACCGTTTGAAGCAAGTGATAACTGTTTTTAATTTCTTAAAACGTACATGAACGATGTATTTTATCACCCAATCATAAAAAAATAGTGCTGTGCCTACCTAGAGTAACTATATCGATATTACTGAATCGCTACAACGCAAGGTCGAGGCAAACGACTCGCAAGCACGCGTGCCCCAAGTTCATTGATCATATTATATTGTGCAGTTGGTACTTGGTAACATATGATTAGTTTATGCTCGGCCACGCATAGCTTGCAAAATTATGATTATTACCTACTTACTAATACGCAATCGTTGTAATATTCGGTGCTATTTTCACGCTTCAAATCCTTAATAACTAGGTTAAACTTTTATTCGAATTACCTCGATAGAGAGATTAATTTAGTAGAAGAGTAGATAAAACTAACCTGTCGGTTAGACTTTTCTTCTTATTTATCACCCTAACATACATTATACGTACCTACCCAATACCGATGCTGGATGCACTGTAGGTAGCTAAAGTTTTGTAAACTTCCTGATTCATGTCTATAGGTAGGGTCAAAACCTTAAATATTCCACTGCTGGACAAAGGCCAAAGTAGAAATGATAGATCACATCTTATGTCACTTGTACACAAGTCAGTGGCGTGCACGACATAGAGGCATAAAAGCATTTCTTACCCTAGTTAAAAAAGCTCTATGTTTATATTTCACAATACCCTGCCTGAAAATAGGCATCTATCCTACCAGTGCCTACCCTGACTACGAATACTGTGCACGCCACTGACACAAGTAGATAACTATTAAGTATATTTTGACCGTGCCGTGATCTAAATTCTAATGCCGCATGATAAAAACCACAAAAATGAATAGTACATAGGTCAGAACTAGCTGTAGATACATACCTATAGTAAATCACCAAATGCAGCACGCAAGAAAAGGATTGATGCTATCAGAATGTGTTGTTGAAAAATGATGCTTAGGGCTTCGGATGCCATGGATCGTGAAGCGGACCATCAAATGATACCAGACGCTAATACGCGTGCCAAAGGATTCTCAGTTACTTTCGCCTCATTGCTCAAAGTCTGCCTAGTAACTTGGATAGTCGTATTTTAATCACTCATTGGGATCCCTCTTACAATTAATGTAATCCGGAAAGACAGGAATCGAACAGGTGAATAAAAATAATTTACAGCGCCACAAACTTAAGACTCTTAACAACGGGGTACGGAAACAACCTTCCGTTATGAAGTAGACGACGAAGAATAAGAAGATATAATATATCCGTTTGTGGCGTCAATAATATTTGTCGCCCTAAACGGATACCTAGCTAAGAAATACGTATATAATATTCATCTCAAGCGTTTTGCATACAAAGAGAATCTCATCCGCTGTAATAATTTAATATTCAACCGGTGCGGCGTTCATTACCCATTCGCTCTCCCATCTTATATTATAAAGTAAAATGTTCCATTCGTCTGCGTCGCGTCCTATATCAAGTTTGCCTCCGTAAGTAGTTACTAGTTAGCCCTCTAAAGGCACTGGGGAAACCTTAAAAGGCTTACGACCGCGCAGGCGCGTCGAATCGCCACCGCGCCTTTTTCGGAAGTATAGCAGGAACCTTGGACTGTCTGTAACCAGCTAGCTCAAGTACTATATGCCTAAATAAGACTGTATACGAGTTTCTATCGCGAAATCATAATAGAACAATTGCGCTGTGTCTCAGAAGTCACAAGATTCAATGACGTGGTCCATATGGCGTTTTTGTCGCTAATTGCTAACCTACATTCCCACAATAGGAGAAATGTCGATATCGGCAATGATAATTACTGTGTCACATGTCTATTCGTAGTCATACTTCATAGGACTCACATTATACAAGAAACTTTGTTATTCTTAGAATAACAATTAAGAAGAAACTTTGTTTTTTTTAAGCTATTGCATAGCTTCTATCGCGGGCCTTGAGGGTGGTGACCGAATCCAGAAATTCCGTAACGAAATTGAAAACCTAACACTTTGGTTGCTATGACTACTTGTATTGTTGACTTCAAATTATTGAAAATAAAAAGAACTATGTTTTTAAAACATAATTCACCGCACCTAATATCACTCTCTAACCACCAATACGGTTTCAGGAAGGGCCGTTCCACTTTAATGGCGATCAAGAATGTGGTGGATACTGCCGCGGCGGCTAGACGGGGTACACGCAAAACCCGGAAAATATGCGCCCTGATCTGTCTCGACGTCAGGAACGCATTCAACTCTGCCCCCTGGCGCGAGATAATTCTGGAATTGCGGAAGAGACGTTTCCCGGCTTATATGCAAAACCTGGTTAGTAGCTATCTGGAGGACAGATTCATCAAGGTGAAGGACAATAAAGGGCAGGAAGAAATGCTAAAAGTCACCAGTGGAGTGCCGCAAGGCTCAATTCTTGGCCCAACTCTCTGGAATATTCTATACGACGGGGTGTTCCAGCTAAAACAAGAAGAGGGCGTCGAGTTAGTGGGTTTTGCCGATGACCTGGCACTGGTAGTTGTAGCCAAAACAGAGAGGAGCCTCATGACAAAGGCAAATAAGGTGCTTAACCTAATCAACGGGTGGATGAAAGGGAAAAATCTTGCACTAGCGCCAGAGAAGACAGAGGCGGTAGTTTTTAGCGGAAAGCGTAAGTTGGACCCCGTTAAATTAGTAGTGGAAGGCGCACCAGTTACTCCAAAGGAGCATATCAAATACCTGGGGGTATGATTAGACAAAAGCTTGAACTACAAAAAACACGTGGAGGAGGTAGCTAAAAAAGCACAAAAGCTGACTGAAGCACTAAACCGATTAATGCCGACCAGGGGAGGCCCCAGAGCAAGCAGAAGAAGGGTATTGTCAGCTGTGGCCCACTCTGTTATCCTGTATGGGGCACCGATATTCGAAAGCGCTATGACGGTGGCACTTTACCGGAAGAAGTTAGAAGCAGTACAAAGGCGAATGGCGATAGGCATCAGTGGAGCGTACCGTACTATCTCCACCGACGCGGTGCTAGTGATTGCAGGACTCATTCCCATTCACATGATGGTAAACGGCAATTGAAGTGCGTGAGAGAATTCTAACCGAGTGGGAAAATGAGTGGTCGGGAGTCGGAAAAGGTACCTGGATGAGAGAACTAATCAAGGACCTGAAGAAGTGGCACAAAAGAAAGCACGGGGAGGTAGACAGGTGGCTGACGCAGGCGCTGAGCGGTCACGGGGTGTTCAACACATATCTCTTCGCAATAGGAAAATCACCAACAGAGAACTGCTACTTTTGCGGAGAGGAAGACACCCCGAGACATGCAATCTTTGATTGCTCTGGCTGCGCAGACCTACGATCAGAGGCGCAGGGAACGAGCGATGCTGTCAACGCCCAAAACCTCATAGCACGGATGCTGTCGAGCGAGGAAGCATGGCAACGCTATAGGCAAATGCTCAGGGCAATAATGATGCGAAGAGAAGAGAAGGAAAGAGAGCAAAAAAAGAAGCAAAAGTAAGGAATAGAGGGTCAGCACGAAGTAATACTATGTGGTTCCGTGCTGACACCTGGACGCGGGGGGAGGTAGAAGTCCGGAGGGATTTTTTCCTCCCCCCCAAGAAGAAAAAAAAAAAAATATCACTCTTAATTTTCAGAACTGGACAAATGTGACTCTATCGAACGTGAACATTCACTTTTAATTTGTCTTTTCTTTTTATTATTTACTAGACCTATGTATCCTACTTACTATGATTTGCAATAAATATCTAACCGTTACAGTTTGTTTTACTGTTTATGGTAGAAGTATAAAGTAGAGTATACACCACTGGGATAAAGCAGTTTTTTTCTTGGGCGCTTGAATCCCTCACTGCACTCAGGACTCAATCTTAATTCCCTCCCTTTGGTCGGGAATTAACTTAACACCCTCGCTGCGCTCGGGAGTTAAATTTGGAGTCCTTCGTTACGTTCAGGATTCAATGTAGCGCCCGTGACATAAAACAGTGCTTTATCCCCTTGGTGTATAATCTACTATTTTTAACCGACTTCCAAAAAAGGAGGAGGTTCTCAATTCGGCGCGTATCTTTTATTTTCAATAATTTGAAGTCAACAACACAAGTAGTCATAGCAACCAAAGTGGTAAGTAAGTTGATAAAAAATGCTATGCAATAGCTTTACCGCGGCAGTCTCCGAGTGCCACACGTCTTTTTTAGGGTTCCGTAGCCAAATTTGGCAATAGGGTTCCGTAGCCAAATTTGGCAAAAACGGAACCCTTATAGATTCGTCATGTCTGTCTGTCTGTCTGTCTGTCTGTCTGTCTGTCTGTCTGTCCGTCCGTATGTCACAGCCACTTTTTTCCGAAACTATAAGAGCTATACTGTTGAAACTTGGTAAGTAGATGTATTCTGTAAACCGCATTAAGATTTTCTTACAAAAATAGAAAAAAAACAATAAATTTTGGGGGTCCCCATACTTAGAACTGAAACTCAAAAATTTTTTTTTCATCTAACCCATAGGTTACCTATCTATGGATAGGTCTTCAAAAATGATATTGAGGTTTGTAATATCAATTCTTTCTAAACTGATTAGTTTGCGCGAGAGACACTTCCAAAGTGGTAAAATGTGTGTCCCCCCCCCCCCCCCCCGTAACTTCTAAAATAAGAGAATGATAAAACTAAAAAAAATATATGTTGTACATTACCATGCAAACTTCCACCGAAAATTGGTTTGAACGAGATCTAGTAAGTAGTTTTTTTTTAATACGTCATAAATCGTAAACCGCAATTTACCTTTCATTCAATCAACTCAAATATTTAAAAAAAACTTACTACAGGTTTGTACGGAACCCTCGGTGCGCGAGTCCGACTCGCACTTGGCCGGTTTTTTTTTTTTAAATTCATTATAGGCATAAGCTTGACCACAATCACACCTGATGGGAAGTGATGATGTGGCCTAAGATGTAACGCGTTTACCTAGAAGATGCCTATTCACTCTTGATTTAAAGATACCCGGATTGTAATTGGTGGGAAACACAGTTTTTGGTAGAGTGTGACCCAGTCTCTAGTATAATATAAGGTATTATCTATGGTGTGACCCTAGCCATGCGAATGAGGAATGAAGACGTACAAAGCGCTTCGTGCGTGTTGGTGGAACGTTATACGCCAATATATAGGTATTAGCAAAGAAATTAGAAGAAAAATGATCAATAAAGAAATATAATAATTAAATAAAAGCCTCGAGAGCATTCATTTCATATATTAAACAACGCGGGCATCTACTGGTAAACTGGCTTAAAATCTTTTGAAGGAAATCATATAAAATCTAGATATTCCTTGAGTTGAGACTTGAGAGCCTTAAGGTTCGAATGTGGTTCGAAATTAAGATTATAGGTACGTACTATTAAGTGCGTATTCTGTGATTAGTTAAACCGCGGAGCAGGTAAATCCCTTCGAAGATCCGCAGCCGTACCTGCCTACCTGAGTATATATTCTGATCTCTGGACATGCACACAACATAAATTTTCTGTACAAACTTAAATGCTAATTTAAATGATAACCTAAAATTACATATAGGTACGTACTAGCTTGGTATACTTTCGATGACATGATCGATGGAAAACTTGAATGAATTCATAAAAATGTTAGAATTTCTAAAACCATTTTAGTCCCACAATAATATTATGATTTATGTAGGTATACGTAGTTAAGTTCATTCGGGCACTTCTCGCCCATATATATTATCAGAAGTGGGATATATATTATCAGAAGTGGGATTTTGCCCTCACACTTAATGCGCCCGAATTGTTACGACTGCTAACAAACGGAACTATTTCTAAATCAAAGAAACGGATAAAAGGTAACAAAAAAACAGTATATCCTGGTAATCTCAGTCGTACGCGCGAGTTTTTTTTTTTACAGTAGACGTGCTATAGTTTACAAAATATTCACAGATGTTGGTGGAAGCGGACGGAAGGAAACGCTACGGTGTCAAGGCGAAGCGTAAGACTCTCAAAACATCCTTATAAGTGCATGGTTTTATCTCTCGCCTTGGGTATATGTTAAGTAAGGTTGCTTCTTATAATGTGCGTACTGCGTATATTAAAAACATAGTTCCCTATTTCAAAATAAATGTAAGAGGTATAATGGCGTGTTGGAGCATCCCGTACCTATATACGCATTATGTACCGTTTTATATTTCCCGTGTCGTTGTAATTGTCGATGGTCGTGAACAGAAGCATTAAATAAAACATAAATAAATGTGAAAAAATAATATTTTTATACATAAATTTAATAAATATTATGAATGCGATTACCTACGTGGGGTAATTCTGACATTTTGAAAGTGTTTGTGTACTCTCTCCGATGTCATTTTTAGGGTTCCGTACCCAAAGGGTAAAAACGGGACCCTATTACTAAGACTCCGCTGTCTGTCTGTCTGTCTGTCTGTCTGTCTGTCTGTCTGTCTGTCTGTCTCCAGGCTGTATCTCATAGACCGTGATAGCTAGAAAGCTGAAATTTTCACAAATGATGTATTTCCGTTGCCGCTATAACAACAAATACTAAAAATTAAAAAATATATATATTAAAGGGGGTCCCCATACAATAAACGTGTTTTTTTCGTATTTTTTTGCTCAATATTAAAAACGGTAACAGGTAGACGGTTCAAATTTTCACAGAATATTAACTTGTATATTACCTTTCAAAATAGATAATTAAATATCAATAAAGTAAATATTAAAGGGGGGCTCCCATACAACAAACGTAATTTTTTGATATTAACAGTAAACCTCTACAAACAAAGTTAGTTTTGCGGTTCATTAACAAAGGTAATTACCTACTCCTTGAGTACGGAACCCTCGGTGTGCGAGTCCGACTCGCACTTGGCCGATTTTTATATTTTATTCTTGCACCTAATTAAAAAAACAGATCGATTTACATAATAGGTATTACAAAGACTTGCCCACGAATGTCGCAAATAAAACATAAACGTTTTTGTAAACAAGACAAGAGGTGACAGAAGTTGATTATGTGATCGAATCTGCACAAGTGAGCAGGCGTGGGATGATTTAATATAAATACGGAAAGAACCTTGTGGCTACCCTTATTATCCTAAAAAAAACCTTAAATATAAACTGAGGCCTATTAGTGATGCAGCTTTAAATAATAGACCCTCACTGAGGCTCAATTAGGTTTCATTTGACAGCTTAAAAACGTACCTATAACTCAAACTGTTTTTAAGTTCATACATGCTTTTAGACGTGCAGGCATCTACGAACAAAATATACGATCACGATTTCCTTACACAATCGATCAAAATTAACTGTCGCAGGAAGAACAGTTTAAAGTTGAAACCGTAGTCCGTAGGTAAGGCAGCATGCGCATGCGCATGCTCCACAATGTGAATTGCTTTGTACTGTTACTTCATTTCTTCTACTCGACAATACTCAAGTAGTTTGTTTAGTGATTCCTAATGGACACATAGGTATCTCTATGGTGTCTTGGTTTAACTCTACCACAACATTCAGTGGTAATAAGAATAACAGTACAAACAAGTGGAAACAACCGTTAAAACGGATTCTTTTCTGCGTTATTATTACAGTCCTTGACTTAATTTTAATATGCTACGTATGTATGTACCTAATATTAATCTGTTACGAAACCCACACCCGATGAATTCCTTAGAAGTTTGCTCGTCAAATTCGGCCAATGTGCCAAAACCGGTTTCCGTAAAATCTGCAGTCCCAAAAAAATTGGGCCTCAGAGCTCGATCGGCAGCACTAAATCGAAATCTAGTGTATTATCTATGATCGAAACGTCATCAGCATGAAGATGTAGGTACGTCGTACAAGTTTTTAATGAATTAACGAGGGAGAAAGCCTAACATAAGTTTTTTGTTCACAAGTTTTCACAGAGTTTCTCCCCCGGAAAATGGGATTTCCCTCCCGTCGCAAACTTAACTACTCTACCGACTTATTTTAGGTTTATAGGAATGACGCATAGGTACTTTAGATTATTAACGATTAGCAAACCAATATGGCCGCCATAACAAATGGCGCGATGTCTTTGCCCTCGGGCGGGTGCGTTCCATGTCCGTTACGAATTTAAATTCGAATCACAACGATTTCATTTTGGCTAGCGGATATGACAAATTTTGAGGATCTTTTGCGCGACTGGGAAATGGAAGATGCTACTCGTAGATTGGCATCGATCAAGGAGCTTGTGTAGTTTTGCTAGGATTGGAAAACAAAATAAACTTTTATTGTTGTGTATTATTTAGGTAGCAGGTACTTAGTAGGTACTTACCTACCTATATAAATAAGTAATACAGTGCAAAGATTGAGAATTGTCCAGAAGCGCCTAAGTAGTTACTAGACTACTAGCACAGTTACTAGTACTCAATCTTAAGTAATTAGTTTAAACGAAGTAACTTGATCTGCCAATCCGCAATTGACCAGCGTGTTGGACTATGGCCAAACCCTACTCATTTATAGAGAGGAGGCTCGTGCTGAACAGTGAGCCTTCAATCGGCATTGAATCTATACGATGAAGTAACCTCATTCAAATATAGGATTCTGTATTCTGAGGTTCTAATCTATCTAAGAATGCTTCTGAAAATATATCAAATTACTTTTCGTACTACGACAGGTAATTTGAAATATTTAATTCAAATTGTATTAAATCAATTGTAAATATTGTAATTTTATTTACTGGGTAAGTAAAAAGGAACTCAGAATAAATTGACTAAAAATTTAGTCGATATGAGCTGTTATGACTTGATTTTTAGTCCCGTAAATTTAAATGTGCCTACTGCCTCCTTTAACCTACTTGTAAAAAGAATACAGCTGAAATTAATAGTTTCATGAATTTATTTCGTTGGTATTCGTACCTATTGTTAGTTTTTAAAAGTCTTTACTTATCCTTTACAACGTCTCCATGTGATTTAAAAACACTTTTCTTTTATTATATACATTTTTTATGGCTTCAAACTGTTTGTTTTTTTCCATGAAGTCATTTTTTGTTAATATAATAATCGATGATGCGATGACGGACTAACTAAACAAAACATCGCGTCCTAAAATTCCTGAGACATCGCAATGACCTTGTGGAAAGTCGTTTGTTTCGAATTTTGTACGTTACACTGGCTTGGCTTGCACGAAACACGTCAAGAGTTACATCACTACTTTGATGACATGTGGCGAGTGTAAAATTAGGTATTACTATGATATAATTACCACCACTATATGTAAATACGTTACCTACAGGCTACAGCAACGCCATGAGATATTTAGATAGGTACTTTATTTTGTGGTGCTCGGCTAGAAATGCTTGGATGGCTTTATAGTGAAGATGCCAGTAAAGTACAAAACAATGACATCAGGGTTTATCTTAATCATCTATGTCTATGCCCAGGTCACAGATGCCCGCGACTTCATCCGCGTGATTTAAGTTTTTTTTATTCCCGCGGGAACTCCCTAATTTTCCGGGATAAAAAGTAGTCTAGGTATGTCACTCTCCAGGTCCTCAACTATACCCATGCCAAAAATCACGTCGATCCGTTGCGCCGTTGCCGCCTAATTGAAGGAAAATGCGAGAAAAAGAGCATACTATCCCACAGGAACTGTTTGTTTTTCCGGGATATAAAGTGGCCTATGTCACTCTCCAGGTCCTCAAATATACCCATGCAAAAAATCACATCGATCCGTTGCGCCGTTGAAGCGTGATTGAAGGACAAACCAACAAATCAACAAACCAACAAACAAAGTGACTTTCGCATTTATAATATTATATAGTAGAGCTTAATTCGATCAAAATCATTTATAAGTGGACTGTGAAGTAACTAACTTATGTACATTTTATGTAGAAAGTATTGATTAGGTAGTAAGTACCTATTGATTACAAAAACTAAATTATAAATAGGTACTAGGTAATAGGTAGGTACTATTATTTTTTAATGTATAATCCCGTTCTAATATTGTGCGAGAGAAATACAAACCTGAGCTTAAGTGAAATCTAAGACGATTTGCAAGTGAATTGAAATAATTTCTGGCAGGAATGTTAGCAGGTGTCCGCATAATTAAGTTTTCTGTGAATGAATTTTTTCGAGAGCGAAATGCAGTGTATAACAATAATTCATCGTCATTGCTTAGCATTATTATCACTTTTCATTCATTATTGATAATGTTTTGAAGAAATGTAATTTGGTTTACCTCTTTTTTATTCTATCTTTGTTACAGTTCGAAGTGGATGTAACCTTAGGCACCTGCACTAAAAAGGCATTAATTCACTGGGCGATTTTTAATGTCTCGAAGTAGGTATCAACCGTATCGCGTTCTATTTTATATTTCTATTTTGCTACAATTTCGAATCTGTTATTATTTCAGAAACTCGTAAAATTGTTCAAAACTACAAAACTGAAACGTGAAATATCGTCTCATATCGAAAAATTATACGTTTTTTAAATAAAATTTAAAATAAAGTGATTTAGTTTATTTGTACTTCAAATTATAATCAAACTTTCTGTCTAAATCAGAGATGCACAGACCGCGGCCCGCGGGCCGCATGCGGCCCGCCGGTCGAATACTGGTGGCCCGCCGACAGCAAAAATAATACTCTCGTACATTCGAAAAATATTGAATCCTATTCCAGAATAAAACCAAAAAAAATATGTTCGAAAAGTAATTTGAATCTCGCGCGCGCGCTCTTAAGTGCGCTTATCGGTGCGCCGTGCATGCGTCGGTAACAGCGGTCGGTAATGTTCGTGCTGATCTCGGTTAAATTCGTTTTCTTGAGGAAGCGCCGCGGCCGGCGCGGCGGCGCGTTATCCGCGGGTTATATTGTTAGAGCAAGCGAGATAGCAATAGTCCCGAATTCCCGATTGCTCGCGTAGGTAGATACACGAAGCTTCCAGAGTCGGTTTCGAGATTTCTCCAGACAGTTTTCGACTCTATACGCGCGGTATAAAAGCCACGCTAACCGCAGCGACCGACAGTTCGGTTTTAATTTGAGTGAAGTGTCAATAGTTCTAGTGTAGATTTTAACTCGACTAGCCGGTGTATAATTGTGTTGTGAAATCGTAAGTAAAACTCTGTTATTAATAAGTGTTTCCCTACCTATTTAATCAATTATTTTTGGTAATTTAAAAAAGGATGGGTAATTTAAGTAGGTACTGTAATTGTTTTTAGGTGCTGTGTTAATCCTAGCCAGGATTAGAACGCAACATGGACAAGCCAGGACCTAGTAATAAACGTAAGGTTAAAGATGAAAATCGGCAGTTTCAAGAAATTTGGACCGAGAAATACTTTTTTGTATGGTCACATAACAAAGTCGTTTGTTTAATTTGCAAAAATTCTGTTGCGATTGCAAAGGAATATAATGTTAAAAGGCACTATGAAACGCAGCATCCTACTTTTACCAAGTTTACAGGCGAATTAAGAAAGCAAAAAATGTTGTCTTTAAAACGGGAACTTATTGGTCAGCAAGCTATGTTTACAAAACCTATTCAAGATTCAGAAACAGCTACAGAAGTTAGTTATGAAATTTCTCGAATGATAGCAAAGCGAAGTCGCCCCTTCAATGATGGGGATTTTGTAAAAGAATGCATAGAAATTGCCGCTAAGAAAATGTGCCCAGAAGCAGCAAAAAAGTTTGAGAAAATTCAACTGAATCGTATGACTATCCAAAGACGAATTATGTCTTTGTCAGGTAATATTGCGGAACAATTAAATGAAAAAACTAATATCATTGAATTTTTTTCATTAGACGAATCCACTGATATTAGTTCCACAGCTCAACTTCTCATATTCATACGAGGTGTTACTCAAGATTTTGAAGTCTTAGAAGAGTTATTAGGAATGTGTTCATTGAAAGGTCAAACCAGAGGAGTTGATATACTCAATGTACTTTTGGATGAGTGTTCAAAAACTAATTTGGACTTATCAAAATTATCGGGAGTTGCGACTGACGGTGCTCCTTCGATGATTGGTGTCAATTCTGGGCTAGTTACTTTGCTGAAAAAGCATCTGCAAGAAAAAAACATAAACGCTGAAGATCTCATGCAGTTTCACTGCATTATACACCAAGAAGCCCTCTGTTCTAAAAAAATTGAATTTCAAAATGTCATGAAAGTGGTAGTTTCGACTGTAAATTTCATAAAATCACGAGGACTCAATCACAGGCAATTCAAACAATTCCTTGATGACATCGAAAGCGAACATGGAGATTTACTGTATTATACAGAAGTAAGGTGGCTATTAAGTCGTGGATTGACACTGGAACGATTTCTAAATTTAATAGAAGAAATTGGAATATTTCTGGCGGACAAGCAAAGGGATGTCCCGGAACTTAAAAATCCTGATTGGTTGTGTGATTTGGCTTTTTTAGTTGACATTACAAATCATTTGAATGTCTTGAACACACGGCTTCAGGGCAAAAATCAACTGATATCCCAGCTCTACGCTCATGTATCATCCTTTCAATGCAAGCTGACACTTTTCAGATCGCAATTGAATTCTGGAAATTACAATCATTTTCCGAATTATAAGAAAATGGCTGAAAAATTCAACAAAACTGCGATTAATTTCAGTTATGTAGAAAAGCTAGATATTTTGATTCAATCTTTTCAAGACAGATTTTCGGAGTTTAAAAAATTGAAACCTCTGTTGGACATATTCAGCAATCCTTTCACGATTTCAGTTGAAAATGCGCCAGAGTCAATGCAGTTAGAAATTATCGACATTCAAAACGACCAAGATTTACGCAACAAATTCAACGAAGGAGACTTGCTGAACTTTTACCGCTGCATTGATAAAAATACGTACAAAGAGTTGCGTATAAACGCTCTGAAATGTGCCAGCTTATTTGGTTCTACCTATATATGTGAACAAACCTTTTCAATACTAAATAATAATAAAACAAAAAATCGAAACCGCCTTGCAAATGAAAGTTTGGAAGCAGTTTTACGTGTTGCTACAAGTAAATTTGAGCCAAATATAAAAAAGATTGTAAGCACTATGCAGTGCCACGCTTCAAATTAATAAATTCTTTTTCAATTTTAATACATATTTATCAATTCTTTATTGTCTTTAATTACCTATACTTCTGGCGGCCCGCCATCAGTTCATAATTTGCCCGAGTGGCCCCTAGTCTTAATAAGTCTGTGCATCCCTGGTCTAAATGGACGACTGGCATTTTAATCAAATTTAGTTCGGTCATATTGTTTCTGAATTTGCGACAAATGCTCTTTTAAATAAATTATTATAATTCGAATGCTATACACAAATTGACAAAATATTTTGACTACCTACTAATAGTGACATACCTACCACTTATAAAAACACAGGTTCTCTATCAACCTCTACCAACCTCTACCCTCGTAGAGGTACTAAGTCGTAGTACATGTTTTATTGATACTATTATAGGTAGATCTATGATAGTATCAATAAAACACGTTCACGCTTGAGCAGTCTTGACGTCATTTACGTGAAACTACACACATTCCTATGCGTCTAGCTAGTGTAAATAAATACTGTCACGTAAATCTACATCTCTACTCCGTGCGTGAAACTATTGTAGCTACAAATTAAAAACTATTGACTTTTCAAAACATGCTATCATTGTGCTTCAAGAAGCTATGATTAAACTGTATTTTATGATAGCTCTTTCACATAAACTAAATTCTTGAAACTTTGAAATCGTGATTGACTCTGCAATTGTGTGGATATAATATGTTAGTGTTTATTAACAACATCGTTTGGCTCTGAGTTTCTGTATGCAAGTATCCAGATAAAAAGTACATCATAAAAAACTTGAATCCGTGTCAGTTTTCTTCTGAGCGCTCTTGAAACAATGTGGCGTCAAATGTATCCATATTGCAAACAATCTCGGTTCTCAACGGAGACTCGCACGTGAAAGTAAAAGAATATGTATGAATAGAGAAAGTATAGTCACTGTGAATAAGACGAAAGCAGCTTCCATATTCTAAGGAACTTGCTTAATAACTCTTTATCGAGACGAGACGTGGCCATGACGCGGAAACATCCGAAAAATAAAAATTTCTAAAAAATTTGCAATTAAAAGTAGGTAGGTTAAGTCGAATGCGTTATGAAGAAACAAAATTTATACTATTTATTGTATATTAATATTCGTGTTCATCGGATGTCATCTTAATTAAAAAGCCTATGACAAATATTTATTTGCAGCAAATTTAAAAATAGAGACAAAAATAATAGAGATAGGTGCTCGTACCTATTTATATAGACACAAGTTTGTGAAAGTATTAAAGCTCGCTTGTCGAAATTTGCTTCGAATAATAGACATTCAGCCCACAAACTTTGGTCTTTTCTTAATCCTTAAAGACATACGTTTTTTAAGTACACATCTAATCCGAAGGACTAGAACTCGAACAGGAAGAAAAATTCAACAGGAATTCATTTTTATTAACTAGGTACACAGAAAGCAATATTTCAGAAACTAGTATGAAATTCATAAGCCATAGGTGCCACGCAAACCAAGTCGCAGACACAAGTTAATATCTAGAAAATGTTCTACTGAAAGTTAGTGCGCATTTTTAACGAGTCCAATTTATTTGCACTGTTGATACCAGAACCAGACCGATGAACTTTTTATCTTTGCACATGAGAGTCATCTCAGAAAGTTTTAATTAAAAATGCATCATTGCTAGACTAGACGAACAACTCAATATCAGTCTGTCTTATTCTACGAATGGCTTGTTAATTGTAATGGTGATTAGTTGATTACTATTTAAAAACACTTACGCTCAAAGGTTAAAAGGGAAACTGAAATGAGCAAATCACAATAATTAATATTATCAGTAGAATAGAAACTGTGAGTATTAACCATTACAAAATTTAAAAGAAACTCGACGTCAATAAGTGTATACCTACCTAACTCTTCAAGTCAAATAACGTTTATTCAAACGTTATTTGACTTGAAGAGTTTAGAAGAGACTGAACTAAAAATCCTTTTAAAACCATCATACTCTCGTAGGTAGCTCAAATGTATAAAAATAATTTCAATCATTTTGACAGCACTAAACTAAAAGTAGTGCTTTAATTTTCCTATATTTTGACTTTATTTTTAGTTTTCACAATTTCATTTCCTGTATCACCTTGATCTAGTTTGTTACCTTTAATCTTATCTACGTAACAGATATCTGTTATCTGTTATCATAGATAACAGTACCTACCTATTAAATTTTACTGATGATTTACCAACTAGGAGAGCTGGAAGCTGAATGATCTATTAAAACTATTATCGATTGAAATATAGGTCACGGTTTATTCCCACGCCGTGGTCGGTACTAACTGCTAACAATGGGCGAAGGAGTGGATCAGAACAGAATCCTACCATATTTGGCGTGAACAGCGAGCGACAGCCGTCAGAGCGGATAAGCAGCTTTACGCACCGATGCACTTGGGAGGCTACTACGCACCTATGATTATTGTGCAGGGCTGCCATTTATGACGCTGATGTGAAAACAATAAACATGACTGAATAATTTTATTAACTTGAGTACCTACTCATTTTAAACTCTTAAAGACATCGAACCATTCCATCCATACTAACACCATTTACACACATACAGATCAGTACGTCCACATTATATTTAAAATGAATCGTTATCTATATCTGTATATATTGTATAAGGCCATAAAGCTGTAACTTGTAAGGATCCGAATTCCGATGGCAGGCTACGGTTCCCGTAATACAAGTTCTCCTAGAACGGGTGCTAGGGGAGCACTATGGATGCTACTGTGCTAGCTACTAAAGCACTCCTGTCTTCAATTTCACATTGTTCTCCTTTTCCCTTGTCCTATAAGTAAGTACAGTATATTATTATTAATTATGTAGTTTCACTTTTTGATTAATAAAGATTTTTTTAATGTACTAGATGATATTTGCAAGTTCGTTTACCAAGTCTGAAATATAATAATATAGTTGCCTGTCTCTGGGATCCAAGCTATCAGCTTGCTATCGGTATGATCTAACGCTAAACCAGCAGTATGATCAGTGATCCATCACGCCTACGCTAAATGTTTCGACAGCCCTGTATCTCGCACATTAGTGAGATGTGATGTAGCAGACGCTAACGGAATATTGTTAATTTAATATTTTTTAATTAGGCACCACCACCAACTCTCTCTTTGCATTTTTACTAAATAGCAAAGCATCAGCTGTTTCGTTTAGTAATCCGTTATACCTAGAAATATTTATTAAATAAATCTTATAAGTAACTATAGAAAAATTAATACTGTATATATTAAAAATCTACTTCTCAGTTCTATTGGTTATAATAATTTAGAAGGTATTTCTGAAGCACACATGAGCTATCACGATGATATAATTTATTGGATTGTACTAAGATTAGTAATTTTACAGCCCATAACATAATATAACTTAGGTAGGTACTCTAACACAATAGTATATGTATATCATTCAAGTTTCTTAACGTCTTCATGACTCAGTTCATGAGTTATGATTTTGGAGCATAAATATCGGCATAATATATTGGTGGTATTTGATTTCAGGTGATGATTCATGTCTTTTTTTTCACTACAGGTTAGCCCTTGACTGCGATCTGACCTGATGGTAAGTGAAGATGCAATCTAAGATGTTTGCGGGCTAACCTATTAGGGGTATGTATAAAAAAAAAAAAAACCCATACTACTACTTGGTTCTACACCATACTAATCGGTACCATTCTACAAGGCATCTTACCGGAACGCTAAATCGTTGGCGGCACGTCTTTGCCGGTAGGTTGATCTGGTCTAGCTAGCTAGCTAACTAGCCACGACCGCAGCCTCCCACCAGGCCAAAGCAAGGCAAGCTGATCCTACCAGTAGAAAGCCGGCAATTATTATTTCTATTCCACTTTTTTTCTGGCGCTGAGACCAGCAGGGCGACCGCGTAACTTTTGCATCAATCATTGATACATCGCAATCACCTCTGATTGGTTAACACTCTTCCACTATTGGACGAAATCCATTGACGCAGCAAGAATACCATAAATTCAGCCAATCGGAGGTGATTGCGATGTATCAATGATTGATGCAAAAGATACGCGGTCGCCCTGCTGAGTAAGAAATCTGTTAAGTTTGCATAAATTGCGCCAGAATCTGCTAACAACGGGCAAACAGGTACCGCGTTTCCCATACTAAATAACAGTTTACACATGTATTGTAAACTAGTGAGTTACGAGTTACACTTCACGTAGTTTTTTTTTGTAGCTCAATACGTAAAGTCATAGATAATACCTATACGTAAAGTTATTGTATCTAGTTGTTTCTACCCCCCGTTGCCTACAGTTGACAAATACGGGCGCGCAAGCTGAGGCCATCTGCCGTGTCGTACCTATGGCCATTCTCGTTCATTTGAGACCTATCGCCTTGTTTGGCCAGGAACTTGCTTTGGTGCACAGTGCACTACATTTTTACATCCATGTGAGCTGTCAATGGACACTCGGTGGTAATTGGATCACTTGTTTTTCATACCTAAAATTGGATGTAATATCAAAGTTAACATAACATCCATATCCATACTAATGTATCCATGCGAAAGTGTGTCTGTCTGTCTGCTACGCTTTCACGGCCCAACTACTCAACCGATTTTCATGAAATTTGGTACAGAGATAGGTTACATCCCGGGGAAGGACATGGGCTATTTTTTATCCCGGAAAATTGAACAGTTCCCGCGGGAATCAAAAACATAAATCCACGCGGACGAAGTCGCGGGAATCATCTAGTTAAATATAAGTGTAAGGAGTGGAGCTTGTTGTGGACAGTGGAAGGTCGGGTCGAGGTAAAACAGCGAAGCTTTGATGAGAACGTTTTATTGATTAAACACTTATAATCGTAAGTACAATGGGTACGAGAGTTGAGTCCCGTACTTTCGTCCCATGCAGTGGAAGCGTCAGTCAGAACTTCAGAAGCACAACCTTTTATACTAAACTTATCTAACTTGATTACAGAGACCGGCGAGTGTCTCCGAGTGAAAAGCGCTCGCTGAAACACTGAGTGCAGTAGAAGGCTAGCCGCGGTCGCCAACTTATCCCTACGGATATACAAAACGCCAGCGCGAGATAATTCACTGGCGGCGCCATCTACTATTTGGCCGGTTGAAACTCATATGTCCGGTGCTTAATTAAGTACGTGCTGTAAGCTGTTACAGCTTCTCCCCCACAGTTTCCGAAAGCATCCCGACGACGAAACTGGATATGTCAGGAGGCTACTCTTATATTCCACGGGGTGTTCATCCTCTACTCTACTGCTACTTCTACTACTTGCATCTGTTTTAATTATAAAAGGTTTGGTTTCATCGACTTGTCTTAAGATCGTTGCAGTGGTGAGACGACGGTTTAACTCATCGTTTGCTCTCTGCTGTGCTGATGACCAAGGGGTAATACGAGGCTCAATAATCCCATCTTGTGTCATCTTTTCGATCTCTTTGCGTGGAATATCACGGCATGGTGGAGACAAGCGATAAGGTGGAACCGAGATAGGTCCCTTGCCTGCTGTATTAATAATATGCTGGACGTGTTTGGCTGGTTCGCTATTTGGTGTAAACACGTCTTCGTAACTCGAAAACAGGCTACGTAATTGATTTTCACGATCTGTAGTCAATTCGTCATTGGAAGGCAGTTCGATGTCCACCGTGTTAAAACCGATTTCTGACGTGCCTGGTAATAACGTCAGTGAATGAGGTGATAACTCCACTTCCTGTCTTTGGATACTTATTTGGGCATCTCGGTACATATAATTTAATCTAGGCGAATATCCTTCGAAAAGCGTCTTGACACGTTTAGGAGTACCGAAAGTTATCTCTTTGAGATCATATTTTCTTTTCATCTGTGCACTATTATCCGGAAGATTCGCATCGTCCCTTGGCTCAGCAATGAAAACTAAACTGTCAGCGCCGGAAGATATGCTGGGAGTGGTACTCATTGCATGAACGGGTGCGTTTGTTTTATGTGGCATCATTGATTGCCGTTGCGCGTCCTTTTGAGAAACTGCTTCATCATTAAATCTCACAAAATCCTCTGTGAAAAGCTCGTGTACCTCATCAGGATTATCAATGAAGTACCATGTAAATTGCGATAGATTTAAGACCATCATGGCTCTTGTAAGGAACTCTATACCCAGTAGAGTTTTATTTTCCTTGGATTCCGGTAATACCATAAAACTGGTAGGAAACACCCTTCCAAAGACCTCGACATCTACCCGGACTGTTAGGACTGTGCAGCTCTTAGCGACTCCATCAGCTAAGGTAAGTTCTACCTTCTCTTCTTTAAAGCCATAACCTTGTTCTAGGAGTCGGCAATACAGTGAGTAAGAGGCGACATTTGTTTTCGCGCACGTGCCGACGTAAGGGTATCCTTCTAGTCCTCCTATTGTGGCCGGTATGACCGGTCGTGGTCTTGTCTCGTGCCGAATACTCAGGGAGCAAAACCCAATCTCTTCTTTGATGAGTTTTATCGACTTCTGGTGGGAACAGGTAGGGCAGTTTGTGCGCACCACATTTGGAGCACCGCAGCCGTAACACGAGAATTTCGGCTGAATCGTCGATGAGGCCTGAGTTTTGGCCTGACCTTTAGAGGTACGAACGTGCTCATCTCGGGATTCAATTATTTTTTTCTTACGGCATTCTGCAACCGCATGTCCGGGGTTCTTACAAAAAGAACACCGAATCTTTCTATTACGTGGGAGCGAAGGGGCGGTTGGGTGGCTTGTCTTCTTTTCTTTGTTTATCTGCTCTATGCCTTTCGCAGATTCCAGCAACTGATTATAAGTGGTGAAAGACGCTCTCGGAGCTTTATCTCTTATGTCCAATCGCAATAGGTGGTAAATCATATCTAGTTGTTGTGGCTCAGGATGTTTTGGCTCCGGTAATAATGAAAAAAGCATTATTTTGTTTGTGACAAAATTCTCAGTTGTTTCAGAGGCACTTTGTGAAATGGTCATCAATTCCTGATAAAGAAGATGAGGAAGTTTCAATGGTGAAAACTTCTCTCTCAAGCGCGATTCGAAATCCGCCACGGTCGTAATTTCTTCTTTGACGCCCTGCCACCAAGTACCGGCGTCCTTATGCAGCACCAATGGTAAGCCTTGAATGAAGTCCTTTTCCGAAATTCCTTTCAGGTATCTGAAGAGGTGAATAGCAGACAGGAATGACTCCACCTTTTCGGTTTCCTTCTCACCGTTGAAGAAACATTTGCAATTCGTCATGTTCCCGCTTTTCTGTTTCGTTAAAGTGGCAATGAGGGATTGCTGCTATTGATGGTTTTGTTCCAGCAGCTCTTGAAATTGCTCCATCGTCAGCGCCATATTTGATTTTCTCCTTTGGCGCAGTGTCGATGTCCGACCCGATCTTGTCACGTGAAATTAACGTGTTCAATTTTCCTACGTTGTCCGCCGCTCCACGTTGCGCGCCAGATGTAACGAGTGGAGCTTTTTGTTGAAGGTCGGGTCGAGGTAAAACAGCGAAGCTTTTATGAGAACGTGTTAATGATTGAACACTTACAATGATAAGTACAATGGGTACGAGAGATGAGTCCCTTACTCTCTCATCCCACGAAGTGGAAGCGTCAGTAGGAAGCACAAACTTATATTAGTATAAGTATTCTAACTTGACTACAGAGTCCGGTGAGTGTCTCCGAGTGGAAAGCGCTCGCTGAAGCACTGCAGTAATCTTTAGGAGTGAGGCGTATATATCGGAACAGGCAAAAAGAACAGGTTTTTAAAAGTAACAGCTTGGAATTGTTCTTTCCAAACCAAAATACCTGTTCCGCCTGTTCCACAAAGTATTTTGGAATAGGTTAAGGAGCTGTTGTTGTGGAACAGTTGGTTCTAATACTGTTCCAGTTCCACAAACCACAACAGCCCGAATCTGAAACGCAACATGCTTTTCTCTATTCTAGCTTATGGAGGTTACCTTTGTTAGACAGAGATAACGTCACGGAACATGCTCTTCTCTATTCAGGCTTACGCAGCTTACCTTTATTGGAAAGAGATAGTAGCTGTTATACCTGTTCCAAGCAGAGAACAGGTGTTGCATTCGTTCGGATACTCACATATACTTAAACTATGTTGCAACACAACAGGCTGTTATTTTGGAACAGGTTTCCGAAACTGTTATTTTACTGGAATTGGAACAGGCGGAACAGGTTTCTTATTTAACCTGTTCCAACCCACTCCTAGTAAGCTTGTGGTCTGAATGTCGAAGGCTGGCCGCGGTGGCCAACTTATACCTACGGATATACAAATGCGAGCGCGAGATAATCCACTGGTGGCGCCATCTAGTATTTGGTCAGTTGAAACTCATATGTCCGGTGCTTAATTAAGTACGTGATGTTACCTATGTAATAAAGTAACCATAGGCCACAGAGTACATTGAATATAGGGGTATAGAGTTAACACTCAGAATTATTGCATTAGCGCCATCTAGCGAAAAACGACGTCCCTAAAGCCAAGTAAATCGCGCTTCATAGTATCAACTAAATATTATAAATGCGAAAGTTTGGATGGATGGATGTATGGATCACAGAGTACATTGAATATACGGGTAATGGATGGATGTTTGTTACTCAATCACGCGCCAACGGCTGAACGGATCTGGCTGAAATCTGGCTGAATTTTTTTATAGTCTGGAATAGCACATAGGCTACTTTTTATCCCGGAAAATTACGGAGTTCCCGCGGGAACCAAAAAACCTCAATCCACGCGGACGAAGTCGCGGGCATCAGCTAGATTTTTTTATATTTTAGTACCTGGGTGACCGAGCTTTGCTTAAAATACCGTGTTTTTTTGGAAATTATATATTTAAAAAAAAGAAAAAAACAGGCCGTAGAGATTCTGCACTCGAACCGGTGTCTTCTAGTTTGAAGCCGCTCATATTCCTACCTGAGCTATCATAACCTTGTAGATAGTGGCGAAATTTACCTTCGTATTTTGATGATATTGTAGCAGTTTTTTATTGCCTGAAACCATCGATATACATGTAGATACTAGATGGGCCCTTTCATAGAAAAAGGTCGGGCGACCGACTTTGAGAGCGCGTTCCTAACCTGTCTTTGTCCCCATCGTAGCGTCACGGTCGCTCGTCGTGTAGATAATTTGTTATTCTTAGGTTAACATCTAAACCTGACGACCTCCGTGGCGCAGTGTGTAACGCTGTAGTCTTAACGTGCGGAGGTCCCGGGTTCGATCCCCGGCAGGGTCAATTTAGGAATTTATAATTTCTGAATTTTCCCTGGTCTGGCCTGGTGGGAGGCTTCGGCCGTGGCTAGTTACCACCCTACCGGCAAAGACGTGCCGCCAAGCGATTTAGCGTTCCGGTACGATGCCGTGTAGAAACCGAATAGGGGTATGGGTTTTAATATAACTGCCATGCCCCTAACAGGTTAGCCCGCTACCATCTTAGACTGCATCATCACTTACCATCAGGTGAGATCGCAGTCAAGGGCTAACTTGTAGTGGATAAAAAAAAAAAAAAAAAAAAAAAAAGTCTTATTAGTTGGGCACTGTACAATTTTTATTTTAAGGCAAGTGTTTCAAGTCACAATTATACATTTCCTAAAAAACGTTATTTAATCTTCCTATTTAATATTTTTATCCATTACGCAATCATTTAATTTCAGCGGCAAACTGTATGATATATTTTTTTACTAACTGGCCTTACGGCTTCTATGGTTATGACCTATATTATCTATGACCGAGTCATACCAGTTTTCAAGCTTTCATTCTAGATGATGCAAGCAAGTTCCCGCTTTTCAGACTAGATGGCGTTGATGGCGTTGCTAAAAATACGTTCTTTGTTTGACAGGACCCGTCTATGTAATTTGAGGTCGTTGCCTGAAACACGGATAATACGACATTTTCTAAAAATGATCAATTTTACAGTGTCATATATACAAGAATTGCTCGTTTATAGGTTTTAGATTATTTCCCCAAAGTAATTTCCAAAAGTCAAATCATATTTCGAATTAATTGATTTTGCTTTTGGAAATCACTTTGGAGACAATGGAATTTAAGTTATTTATGCAAATAAAACAACAGTTTAGCGATTGGACGGTTTATTATGTTTCTTTTTCTTATAAAATCCTAATTTTCGAGTCCAAATCGTTAGGCATATCAGTGTCCAGGGGGTTGCGCGTAATTCCAATGAAACAGGTAAAGTCGTTGGAGTCAGGAATCAATAGCGCCATCTACTGCGATGTTGACGAACTTTTTTTCTCTAAGAAAAAAATATTTGTATGGAGTGTTAGGACACTGCCATAAGCACAAAATATGCACATTGGGGTTTTGTCCAGCCGAACTTATAACGTCATGACATGACGAGTGACGACTAAATAGCAAGTCGACAGGGGCATGCCAATAGTGCCTTCATTTTTAGTTTTGCTTTGACGTTCATTTAGTTCCAGTGTTTTGCTTGAATACCTATGTACAAATTACAATAATTCATAACCAATCTTACTAACCTATTAAAAATTTAAAACCAACTAGGTATTAAATAATTTTAGTAAGATGAAATGAAAACTGAAAAGAAAAATCTTTCCAATGGAGCATTTGGAATGCAAGCAAACTGAACCATGTAGCGTCCAACGGTAGCGTCCGTGACCGTGACCTCGACCGCTCGCTTCAAGAACAACCAAGCACGTCTCTCAAGATCGACTGTCGCTCGTCTTTTTTAGTGTACATTTTAAATAGATAAGTACGACCTTTGTACGATGTAGCATTGGATGTAGGTATACTGAGCGACGTTAAAGTAAGTCGAGAAATTAAGAGCAAAAAGGTTCGCCATAAAGTAGCGATTGCTATATTTTATCGATAAATAGGTAAATATCGATAGAATATCTTAACATAATATTTTACTTACTTACACAATTATTTTGATGATTCAGAGAACAGTGAAAAAAATAAGTCTCGTAATTTTAAAAATTGTCTTAGATTTACATAATTGAATTAACTTTTAGTAGGTGTAATAATTATGCGTACTTTTCTAAGAGCTTTCATAACATGGGGTTTGCTTAGCTACGGAATGCTTTCTTCGCGTGACGTGACATGCATTTGACCAGTTATTTCAAGGTCATACTTTTTTACTAAATTGATTACAAAAATTTTCAATTTCGACAGTTTACGTTTCAATAATTGATTTTGTTGGTCTAATTTTTTAATTTTGTCGCATTGGCGTATTCTTTCTTTTTGCAATTTTTCAACTTGAGCTTTTAACGATACACCCTCAGGATCGTCGAAGACTGGTTTTGAGTTAGACATGTCATCTATCACTGGTTTTGAGTCTGAGGCTTCATCGGCTAGTGGCTTCGAGTCTGAATCGTCATCGCTCTCTGATTTTGAGTCTGACTCATCGCTTTCTGATTCTACGGCAACGGGCTTTTTTTCCTTATTCTAAAATAAAAAGTTCTGAAGTAGTGATAATTTATAGGTATTTCACAGGTAGGTATAACACACATACGTAGATATAATTGAATATTCCTACTTTTTGTGTTAATTTGGGCAAAAATAGGTTTCTTTCGGGATAAGGGATAGTAGTTTTAGTAGATTTTTAACCTACTGTATAAACATAGATAAATGCTGTAGTATATACAAGGTAGGCACACCCGTAGGAAGCCGGGTGGATCAGTTAGTATGAATCTAAAAGTTTCAAACAACTTACCTCACAAGGTAATGATCCTTTTACTAAACAAGCTCGGCCCGTTTTGCCAACTTTAATGTCTTTCTTCCTAAAATGCTTGGAGCATAATTTCGATGCACTAGAAGGGAGCCAATCGTTTTCTCTGCGTTCTTTTTGGACAAATCGTATCCATTCTTTACGTGTTTTGTTACCAACTGGAGGAAAACTACAATGAGAAAGCATAGGTTCACAAATTTCGGAATGTACTATACCTAAATATTATTATCGATAAATCTATTGAATAGATCACATGTACATCACTACTAAAGTTCTGTAAATAGTAATTTCGGTAAACAGCAGAAAGCGATTATTCCAAATCGTTTAGAATAAAAACTCTGGAATGTTCTATTAAATGAATTAGGTACTTAAATCTCTACTCACGAGAAAAAGCTCCAGTTCACTTCAGGACCACCAGACCTAGATTTGCAGTATCGCAATACGCAAGTGGGCATAGTTTTCAAGCAAACTATTATCTTCACGCATTAACAATAAATGCGCCCGCTCAAGAGAGCGACTATCTTAGACTGAGACAAATGTTGCCAATTGGCCACAATATCAGTTGCCAATTGGCATCAATTGGTTGACGAAGACGATACCGTTTTCTTTGCCATAGCCCGTTTTTCCGTCCCAGTCTTTCGAATAAAAAAAGTATTGATTTCGGTAGGAGACGCTCATAAAATAATGTAACCATCGCTGTTCGAATATAATAATATAAAAGCACATCGTTTTACATCTAACGCCATCTAGTAGTTGTCTATGGAGCTAGTTCATTTCGGAGTAAGTTATAAGGAATTCCTTCTGTCTACGTCGTATATTTGTGTAGTACTCGTCTGAATACTATAATGAAGATGCAATGATTATTAAATAATTATAACCCTAATAATATTTATATTGTAAGGTCATACTTGTAAGCACCGATCAGAAAAAGAAGCTTGTAAGCCAGAGACAAGTACTTGTTAGCCATAGAGCTCTCCACAGAGTACATTGAATATACGTTGGCTCTCATAGAGTCATAGAGGTCTCTGGATTGCATCCGGTGGACACACAGGGTGGACATTGCCATCTAGTAGTGATCTATGGTACGATCTATGTAAACATCTCCATTGGGTTACGGCCAGCTTCATATATTAAAAGACGTAGACAGAGAAAGAGATATAGACCGGGCGTCAGCGTATAAGTATGCGATAGCGATAGTCTTAAAGCGATATTTTCTTAATGGTAAATAAGTATTTTTTGTTGTTATTTCTATACTTTGTAGCATTCATGCGAGTCTTTACAAATATGTCCTGTTTTTATCTGTAACAATCAGGTCAAAATTATAAACTTAGGTATTAGGTTATGTTTTCGTATTTTCGTTCACTTCGGTATTTGCAGCCACACAGCAATACACCATCGTCTATAAGTTAAACCACTTTTTTCGTAAGCTACGAGCACAGTTACCACTTTGTCCAATTGCGATTTCGTACGAACATGGGCGAATAACAAAAACTACACAGGATTGTTTGACCTCTACTATCTTAGAGGTCCAACAAAAAAAAGTAATACGCAGGACAAAAAAAGGGATTTTTTGAAGTAGAAATTGTTTGTTAAATTATGTTGCCAGATAAAAAGCCTCTATAGCGCCCACGGTCGCACGGTGATAAGCGAGGCAAAATGCGGTTTGAGTGCCCGGCTCATTTGGCGCACTGAATTTCGCCAACCTGCGGTCATACCTTGCGCGAGATTATATCTTCGAATTTTATTGTTAGAACTTGTATTGTATTAAATATTTTTAAAAACTAGACAAAATTTTCCATCTGGCTATGTTTAAATGTTTAAAAATAATAGTAAATAAAAACAATCCTGGATAACGTAACGGGATTCTCGTGATTTTTTCGTTCTTCCACTTTAAAACCATTATACAAAAAACATATTTACAATTCTATACTATTTTTTACATAATATGCAAAGTTTTATACCAGGTCTACATGAATTACTTACAAAATTAAATCATACAGCGATAGAACTATTTGAAAAAAAAATTATAACCCACACTAATGGGGTTGGTGAATAAAATTGCATACTTTACCCTCTTCCCCTCTATATTATGGGTACATTTGTTGTTTATCTGATAATTATTATGTATTCCCTGATAGGTCAAGATACTATAGAACAATACTTAAGCACTATAATCGTATAAAGAAATATTACGAGAGTATAACATCTCAACAAAAAACCCTATCATGCGAACATAACCTCCAGTTTTAAAACACAGAACATGAATGAAAATTAGTAAAGCGCTATAAACGCGGTCCATCTTGCGGTACGTTAGCTCAAGGCCGCGGTGCTGGATGTAGCATGCAGACTATCGTGCGCGCATCAAGCGTGAGCAGAATAAATCGAACGAATTGAGAGGACGATGACGGGGGCGAATTATGTTTTGAAAACATAATTCTTTAAAATTATTTCGCCTTTATATTCCAAATCATCTTTTCATAAAAATAGTCTTTTTATTTTCAATAATTTGAAGTCAACAACAAGTAGTCATAGCAACCAAAGTGTTAGGTTTTAAATATCGTTACGGAATTTCTGGATTCGGTCTCCACTCTGTATATACCTAATCAAAGCTCGGAGGTCGGAGTTGACTTTATTAAAATCAAAGTGAGTGAGTGAGGCTTAGATTTTTGGCTTTTAGGCTTTGATTAGGTATATAGAGATGGATGTGTTACATTTTACTCAATTATAGTTATACGATGCATTTTGTTAATAAAACATGTACTACTATGTTTTGACTAGTCTTACTTATTGAAAGCTACGTTTTTAGAATGAGACAGGTGTATTATGTTATTGCGTGAACGTGTCAGGCAATTGTCATATGACGTCATCAAATTTTTATGTATAACCTTTATATGGCGTCTGGTGTGTTTTGGTTGTGGCTAATTACCAGTTTTGTGAATATTTTCATAATATTTTTATGTGTTTTTGCTTAGTTTTGTGCAGTTTTGTGTAATCAACAATGGTGAAGTGCTCAGTTGTGGGGTGTCGTAATAATAGTATTGTAAAACGCCTAGGAATTTCATTTCGTAAGTGAGTAACATAGTTGTTTTTAACCGACTTCCAAAAAAGGAGGAGGTTCTCAATTCGGCGCGTATATTTTTTTTTTTTTTTTTTTTAATGTATGTTACCGCATATCTCCGTGGTTTCCAAACCAATTTGAAAAATTTTTTTTTCAGTGGTTAGAGGAAGCTCGCGAGATGGTCCCATAAAAAAATCTGACTCCAAATCCTCAATCCTGATGCTGTAGGTATACCAACGACTCAAAACTAGAGAGTTAGGCAGTTTTGATGGTGAATTCATATAGTAGGTATCAAGTCACGTGTATACGATTCAACTCTGAGTCCCAACTCCTCAACTCTGATGCTGCAGGGTACAGAACTCCTTAAAAATAGCGATTTAGGATTTTTTGATGGGGAATTCATATTGTAGGTGTCAAGCAACGACTTCATACTTAAATCCAAGTCCCAACTCCTCAACTCTGATGCTGCAGGGTACTGCACTCCTAAGCCGTGGGGTATAAGACTACACTAAAAAGTTAAAAATAAAAATTCTTTCCAAAAAACCGACTTCCAAAGCCACTGTAAAGTAAAAAATAATTTTGATTTCTACACACTATGTTGAAGTCGGGCGAGTATAACAAAGATAGGCATAGTTGACGCGTCAGGCTCGCCCGACTTCAACATAGTGTGTAGAAATCAAAATTATTTTTTACTTTACAGTGGCTTTGGAAGTCGGTTTTTTTTATTTTTCTTTTTGTGGCGAGTATTTTAAGTTATTTCAACTAATTAGCTTAGGTTCTTCTTTACTGAATCCAAAACACGTCAATTTTTGCGCTATCCCTGAAAATTTGGATTATTTCATTAGTTTTTGTTTGAGTATTTATATAGTGTGGGGATTGTATTGTTTACAAATAAATTGAGTATCGATAAAATTAAAATTTCATATCACTCTTACTGTTTCTCACTCAGAGGGGTAGAGAGATGAAATTGAACAGTCAGCTTCTAGGTACTTATAATATTGCCAAACTCATTTTAGGCTGTAGCGATGATAATCTTGTGATTAAGACACCCGATCTCCGGGATGGTGTCTCGTATTCGAAAATGACAGTGTCTATTCAAGTGGTTTTTGGTCCCTTCATTGCAGTTATTATGTATCATTTTAACTAATTACTATTTTTGACTGCCTCGTTGGTCTAGTGGTTAGCATAGTCGACTGCGGATCATGAGGTCCTGGGTTCGATTCCCGGTCGGGGTCGGGTTAGGTATTGGGTTTTTCAATTAAGAAATTCTCAGTGCCAACCCGGAGTTTCATACAAAATTTCACCCCCTATTTCACCCCCGTAGGAGTGTAATTTTGAAAAATCTTTCCTTATTGAGCGCCTACGTCACAAAAGGAACCTACTGTCAAAATTTCAAGTTGCTAACCCCAGCGGTTTAGGCTGTGCGTTGATCCCTTAACGATTTAGTATAGGTACTTTCACTCCACTCCACTCTTCCATTTAGTATAGGTACTTTCTGAAATAAACACCTCCATATGTTTTTTCTCTTCTTTAAAAACAAATTTTGAAATGGAACCGCACCCGCCCGCGTTGACCGCGCGGCCCACTATCTACTTACTTGCTCTCCTTCTATCCTAGTGTTTACTGCCTACGTGTTCTGAAGTAAACAACACACTGCTATGCTAGCGAGCACAGTGGAAGCGCCAAAGTGCCACGCGTCCGATAGACGTAAAAAAAATTCTCATAAGAAAACATAAAACATTAAATATCTAAAAGGGCCTTTTAATGTAAATAATCTTTCCAGACATGCATACAGTGTAAGAGACTGTTGAATTAAAAACACAAAGAAACCTTCCTTAGTTGATTAATATCAATATCATACCACTGACGATCGGGTACCTTTGGGTGCCATTGAACTTCGCCATCTTGGCTTTCCTAACAGCAAACCGACAATTCTTCCATACAGAACAAATCTTGTAAAAAACCGCATCAAAGTCTTGCATAGTTCTACACTTGTAAGCCTCTTCAATATTCGCCATACATTTTCTATGGAAAAATAAATTCCGCCATCTTGAATTTTTTTCTGTTCATCAAGTAGACCTTCACGTCCTGATCATCTTTTGCCAAGAAACCACTCTTCCATCTTTTATACTCTCCGAGATAGACACCGACGAAATTTGTATGGCGGCCATCTTAAATCCGCCATTTTGAATTTTTTTTCAGCACACTGTCAATTGGATGAAGTTTCAAGTTACATTTGGTCGAGCACACCCCACCTATCTTGAATACCCTGGCTGTGCTCTTCATCCATCTTCGAAATCCTCAATCATCAGCTCTCTCCGTATTTTTCCTCCGAATGAATTTTTGTCTTCTATACGACACGATGAGTAAAAAAATTTTTTTTCATACAAAATTTTTTCTTACAAAAAACCTCAATTCACGCGGACGGGGTCGCGGGCATCAGCTTGTTCATTATAAAATACGAATACTAGTGTATTTCAAAAATTATGTTTAATTATTTATTAATTATATTTTGTTAATTTTATATCGAGTATATACTTAAGTATCGACATAATCAAAGGTATTGATAATTTCAGCCCTAATGCCCGCATTAAGCTCCGCCCATGCGCCATTTTAAGGTTATAGGAAGCTTCAATTTAAATATGTTAGGGCACATCCTTCTGTATATACCTAATCAAAGGTCTCCACGCTCAAGGCCCGCGATAGAAGTTAAGCAATAGCAAAAAAAAACAAACATCTGATATAAGCACGAAGTTCAGAACCAAAGACAAATTTAATATAATCCTTTTTAATTTCAGAGACAAAAATATAGTTAGCTTTATTCTTCTTGTCTATTAACCCAGAGGTAGAAATGAGACAAATAGAGTCGTTTTCTTAGTAGATCGCTTTTTGATTACGCGGGAAGTGCCGAGTGTCACGCGTCGCTCCAACCTTAGTTTCAAAAATAACGTCCTGAGTCGATAGCGGGCGCTAGAGAGGATGAAAAAGAATTAGACAGCTGTCTTCTGTCAAAGTTGTGAATTTGTCAAATGTGAACTGTCAACTGTCATTGGCTTGCTGCTGCTCACACAAGTGCTCATCAAAAAATATTTATTTACATTTAATAAATTGTTCGTAGATTTTGCGATTTGCATTCCACACATCATTTTTCGAAAACAGATGACTTTTGCGAAAGACAGCACACTCAACTGGAACTCAAATATTGAATGCAATGGCCATTTTATATTTAGAAATATGACAGAAAATAGGTACACAACATTCTCATTGATTACCTATTTACCTTATTACTTATTTTGTTTACTATTGTAAAGTTATTTGAACAGTCTGTCTAATACTGTGTTTCCTCATTTCAGAAAAAGGTCTCGAGAAGAGGACGCCTGTGAATTCATGCCTTTATCAAAAAGGATTAATAACTTGCATATCAACAATAACTTAACGAATGCTATATCTCAGTCTTCAGACTCTAGTCAGAACAGTGCCATAGCAACCGAAAATGGAATCTCGTCTCCAAGTTCATTATCTGATTCCGAAAGAAGACCCAGCTATGACCCTGGAATCAACTCATCAGAGAGTAGATATTACTATGATAATAAGTTATTGTTCGAATTGCACTTAGAAAGAATGCAAAGATCTGGGCAGCAATTTCCTTTTTAATTAATTTTAGTTAAGGTTATAGTAATTTAATTTTGGTAAACTACCTTTATTGTTACGGCTAATATTCGTTAATAAACTATGTTAAAATTATAATTTATTTTATTGCTACTTCAACTAAATAAAAAAATAAAACAAAAAATATTAAATTAATGATGACCTAATTTATATCATAAATTTATCTGCAGGTGCACTGAGCACTCTTCAAGTTGCATTGTAAAGTAAATCAACCATCAATATTGACGAATCCGCAGCCTTCTATATTGCTCCATGAAGGTTTTTACCAATCACATTAGAACTATTTGTACGCCACCTGGCGTTAAGTTTTACAAACGCTAAACAGTAATGGCGGATTTTATTTGTTGTCGTGAGACTAGAGGGAACGTTGTTATTTACGTCGCTAATGAAACATAAATTTTCATATTATTAGTTTTTACTGAGTTACAAAAACTTATTTTTGTGGTGGGTCTAATTTATCAAAAGAGTGAGGTGAGTAAATATAATATGACGGTTGTTATCGTAATTGTAAAGTAACGTGTGAATATCCGTGACCTTATTTTGGAAGCGGTACTTTGTTGTACCGTTAGACGGGCGCGTGGCCGTCCCTGAATGTTGTCGCGAGAGTGCCGGGCGAGCCGAGAGGGCCGTACAACCCCTCCTCTCGCGATTTTCCTGGCGGTGGTGGAAGGGAAGGAGTCGGGAGCGGGAGTGATTTGGTGTATCGAAAAGCATATGGAGGGGATCCCGCATCTTGGTGGGGATGCGAATCGCGCCGCGTGAATCTTGGTCGGTGGATACCGCGTCAGCTGGGCAAAAGGAACTTGTAGGGGTGAACAACCTGTATCTTCCGTACGTTCCGCCTACAAACGGATGCGAATGAAAATTTATGAATTAAAAATCTCGAGAAAAATCCCACCATTGCGTAATTGAGTCTCGCATAAAACGGCCATTTGTAAAAATTTCTTTGTCTCATTCGCATGCTTTGCTACAGGCACTTTGACCTTGAATCAAAGTTCAAATGGCCAAATTGTTAGATAAATATTTATATCTCTGGCCTTGCAATGAAAAATATAAACCTATCAAGTATCAATGTATCACAAGTTAAAAGTACACTTAATTTGTTGTTTTAAATACCTACTAACTAACGACACATAAAAACAAATAAGGCACATTTATGTAACAATTATTTTTAAATTTATTAATTAAATAAAACACAATGAAGATAAGTAGGTATATTAGTTATTCATACATAAATAATTTATCATATAATTGGGCGCCCCACTCCTTTTTCCATGAAAAAAGCCTGCCTGTCAATATTGGCTTAATTCAAGGAGCGAAATTTTAACTTACATCTTTAATCTACTGTTTTACCAACGCAGTTTGCTAAAATTGCAAAATACAATCGAATCGATGCGAATCACATAATGTACAGATTAAATTAATTAGGTAAAAGAAAAAAACTCGATTGACTAGGTACACGCACAAACACACATACAAATCCAAAGAGGTAGACGTATGTAACAAGATGATTACCCAACTAACAGGCTTCCTACAGTAACTGAACCAAAACCACACCTTGCCTTGTGAAAGTACAGCAAAGAGAAAGTGAGCATCAAACCAAGTCGCAGTTAACTATACGAACATACACTCGAAACTGCGTACAACCGAGCAGACTAAACCAGTCGAGATTCAGCTCGGGTCTGCACAAAAAACTTTCTTTAACCCACTTTCTTCATAGTTGCGATCATCGGTGAGAGGCGAATCTCGCTCGCTAAAGTAATTTTAGTGTTTCGTGTTTGGTGGTCGGTAGTGGTGTGCCCTGGCCCCTACCATCGTTCCCAGAGTAGTCCCGATGGCCGGTGGTGGGATCGCGTGGGGATACGGTGGTTAGTGACTCAAGTGGGACAGTGGTTTCTTTTCACCCGCTGCGGCGGAAAAGTGGGTGAAGAATGTGTGATATGCAGAAAATGCCCACAAGAGACGATGCCTCTTGGTAGGGGGAAAATAATTTTTATAATTTTTTTTTGGTTTTAGTCTTAACTCTGTAATACTATTAAATATATATTTTCATAAATAGTCTGTAATTCCTAACACAGAAACAGCTCTACAGACCTACTATTAAATAAAACCTACTGTAAAATAAAATACCTTGTCTACTATGAACTTTCAATAGAAATAAAATCTATTAGTCCGTGCCAGGTGGCACCATGATTTTAACTTAGAATAAAATTACTAATTGAACAACATGAAATTATATACCTACTTACTTATATTATATTTTGAGTTATGTCCATTTCTTCAGGAAAAAGTTGTTAGGTACATTTATTACTTACACAATTATTTTTGTTGCCATCTAGGTGCCATTATTTTTCAATCATAAGGTATGATAAATTTTTAAATTGCAACTTTCCGAGCAATGTATCTGGACAAATAACAAAGAGTTAAATAAGGAGTATAACTTTTCTCAAAATCTCTGCTTCATATCTTAAAACCTACATTATCCATAATATTTAATACTGTTGCAATAATTAAAAGAAAGTCGCAACTACATACTAACAAATCAGTTTGGTAGCATCTCCGTTGAATTTGTAACATTCTCAGCAGGCACCTTTAGTAAAATAGGCAATTAAAAAGTTCGGTTTTCCTCTAGTTACTAAAATATAAAATCAAAAATCATTCCAGATATTATCTACAACTTTCCTAGGATTTAGTAACTTTCTCTATAGTTAGGTAACTTAATACCTTTGATGACTCAACATACCTTTTTAAGTTTAGTTTTCCTCAATCCTTCCTTTTTTCAACTCTCAATCAATAAAATATATTGTAGATTCTAAAACTTTCCAAGGGACTTTCATCACTTCACATCACTTTTTTATTTCATAGAATTTACTGTTATCAACACCATCAACATACTTACAAAAACTTATTTGATGTAATTCAACTCAAAACCCAGAAATTTGTTTAATTGTTTTGCAGTGACGAAGACTCCGAGATGAATTTTGCTGCGTTCCAGGCAGTTGGTGCTCCGGGGACTCACTTTGTGACAACTGGGGGTCAGATGCCTGTAACGAAAATACAGCAGAATATGTCAAATAATGGAAATACACTGTCACAGGTAATGGACCCACTTTCCCACTTTGACCAGAAGATCATCAGAATCAGAATGTATTTTATTCGGTACACCTTACACTTTTTGAACCTCAATAATAGAAGTCGTGATGATGTGCTTAATTAAGGTATCTTATAACTTAAGCTACGAGGGTTCCAAATACGGCGTACTGGTCTGAGGGAGACCACAACAAACTCAGCCGGGTGTTTTTTCATTTATACCAGCTCAAAAATCATCAGAAGTAGGTAATGAAATGAAAATGAAATGATTTAAATGAGCAAGCAATTTCCAATATTTCTTGTCATCTAAATAATCCTTTTACATTGTAATATGACATCATCATCTCGAATTCTAGTAGGTAGGTAAGTAGGTACTAGGTACACACATAAGGTTTCTCTTTAGAAAGATAAAGTATGACGTTTATTATTATTATCTAATTTAATATTCTATTTGTACGTCTAATACGACTACCATTAGAAGTTAGAAATAAGTTTTATCATTGTAGGTCTGTGACTGGATACGACCATAGCACCATTATTATGAATGTCTATTGTATAATGTTTTAATCATTGTTTCATTACATAAATGTACATGTGTAAATTGAAATATAAAAATACCTACTTGAAAATGCTTTATGTTACCTATATCATGTACCTATTTAGTCCAACTTATGTCAGACTAAAATTCAATTAATTTTAGTTAATTAATATTGGAATGCATATTATTAAATTATTAGAAATGTCTAAACATTTTTTACATTTGTACAATGTTTCTTGCAAATAAACGATTGATTGATTGATTGAAATTCTGTTTAAGCATATAAAACGTAACAAACTTAAATTTAGTTTACAATTATTTTTCTGTCATTTAACAGAACGTGCTTGATCATACATGAGAGGTCAACTGAACTGTATGAGGCTTTATATGTTTGATTAGTTTTAAATCTACATATTATACATATACCATTCGTCGGCTTTCAGGTACCTACTATTGGTATTACACAATAAAGTTGCAGAAATATGACTATATGGGCACAACTTTCACTTCCGCAAGTTGCAACTAGAAATTTATCTCATGAGAAGCCTAAATCGACGAACCTATTGTTTGAATTTTAACGTCTTCAACAAATCAAGATCAAATGAAATACTATTTAATTATTGTATTACTAGGCACTAGCTGATGCCCGCGACTTCGTGCGCGTGGATTGAGGTGTTTTGGTTCTTGCGGCAACGCTTAAATTTTCCGGGATAAAAAGTAGCATATGTGTTATTCTAGACTATAATCTATGTCTGTGCCAAATTTCATCCAAATCCGTTCGGCCGTTCTGGCGTGATTGTTCCGTCCATCCATCCACACTTTGGCATTTATCCGTACTAATATAAATGCGAAAGTGTGTTTGTTTGTTGGTTTATTGGTTTGTCCTTCAATCACGCCGCAACGGATCGACGTGATTTTTGGCATGGGTATAGTTGAGGACCTGGAGAGTGACATAAATTACTTTCTATCCCGAAAAATTAGGGAGTTCCCGCGGGAATCAAAAAAACTTTAACCACGCGGACGAAGTCGCGGGCAACAGCTAGTAATGTATATATGAACACTTCTGGCGCTTTTTATAGTAGTCGTAGACATTCCTACTTAAAATTCAGTCAATAACAACTATTGGGGCAGGTGACGATTATATGCAAATATTTAAAGGGGTGCTTTTTTAACGTCCTTGCACTTTAAAAAGGGGTCTAGTCTAGTCATTGACAGGCTTGCAATTTGTCTCTTTGTATTTTTGGGGTTCCCTGCAGACCTTATTCTATGAGTTGCATAGCTTTGGCCCGCGGCTTCGCTAGCATCAAATTTCAAAGCCCTATTTTAACCCCTTTAGGGAATACCAGCTTATAGCTACCTGTTTGCCGAATTTCAGCCCGATCCGTCCAGTGGTTTGAGCTGTGCGTTGATAGATCAGTCAGTCAGACAGTCACCTTTTCCTTATAAATATATAGATTTTGCCATCTGTTCTGTCATGACGTAGATCTAAAAACTATCATCTTTAACGGTCGTGATTATCACGTATCATTTTGGGCTGATGTAAAACAAAAAAATGTGGTAAGTACCTACATATTCGATTGACCATATTATATTATCATGACAAACTAAATTGAAAGATTAAAGTAGTGCTACCATACCAATATTCCCTCATGAGATGGATAGAACTGGTTTTTACATCAGACCGATAATGATGCTCGACGACATTAATCCATTTATCTTGCTGCATACGTAGATCCTAAATCTAATTACCTGTCATCTAAATCGTACTCACAAAATATGATTTGACCATGGACCATATTGGTTGCAACTTCTCGTCTCAATTGTCGTGATTCGCTAAATTATGTTATTATTACGTACTGCGACAGTGACTTTTGGCCAACAGTAAAAAAGTGTTAAGCCATTCAGAGGTGATTGCTGTCGTAACAATTTTGCTCTTAAATTGAACTGCGACGAGGGAGGGATCTTTTTTTTCAAATATTGTCTTTTAATTTGTATGGTGAAAGAAAGGCCCTATCTCTAGTATGTATACTTAAGCTGTCCAAAAATATATTTTGCAGGTGATGGGAATGGTGGGCGGAGTGAACATGGGCGACGGAGTTCAGTACTTGCGTACTATCGACGGTAGTTCAATACAAGGCACGCCCCAGCTCATATCCGTGCCTATCAACTTACCGGGAACTAAGCCCGGTAAGTAGCCTCTATCTGTACTAAACACATATTATAATCAACCTGTAGGTATCTACTGTTGGACATAGCCCGTCGAGCATGGTGAACGGAGTGTGCATGTGTGAAAAAGAAATTCAGTACCTATCGCCTTGCTAGGGACTAAAGCTAGCCGCTATGATGTCCAGACAATGATATCATCATTATCATTGTCTGGACATCCAGCTCACTGCCTGTATGTGTTTATGTGTCGAAAGCGCGCCACCTAACACGGTCCTCCACTATCCAACCCATTTCCGCTACGTTCTTCAGGTCATCGGTCAATCAAGGTCGTCATATCTCCATACATCCGCCGTTGGCTCTGCAGCAGATATGACTGGCCCACTGCCACTTCATCGTTTTAATCCTCCTCCTCGATTTATTTATTTATTTATTTATTATTAGTTACATTTCCATTAAAATAACGGAACCCTGTAAGGGCGCTGTAACCAGGGAGGCGGACTTATTGTGACAAATAACAATTCAACAAATGATTTCATTTTTGATCTAAGAATTCATTAACGTGATAATACGCTTTTTTTTGCAGGAAGTCTTTTAAATTGTTTAAAAATATATTTATATTCTCTTCTGCCTTCAGTTCTTTCGGGAGCTGATTGTAAAGTTTAGTACACATTGGGTTGGGACCGGTGCTGTGGATTTTTAAATTAGATTTGGGATAAACTAAATTATACATTCGCGCACTCCGTAATTTATCTGGTCGTGGCATGTTCTGGAGTTTTTTAAAGAAATCCGGATATTTCCTTACAAATTTACATGATTGTAGTATGTATATGCTTGGCAGGGTTAGGATTTTAGATGTTTTGAAATGTGGTACGCAACTTTGCCTGTTTTTTAGATTATAGATAATCCTTACGCATTTTTTTTGTAGCACGAAAAGTTGTTGTGCATCAGTGCTATTACCCCACAATATGACTCCGTAACTTAGCCAAGCATTTGCATACGCGAAATAGGCTAACAGTGCCGCTTCCGTGTCGGTGGATTTTTTTAATTCCCTCAGCGCATATGTGAATCGCGATAATTTAGTTTTAATTTTTTGAATGTGTGTTTTCCAGTTTAAGTGGCAGTCAATGTCAATACCAAGCAGACTAAATGATTCGACACATTCCAGCCTACAATTTTGAAAAGAAAAATTTATTTCTAATGGGGTTTTTTGGTATGGTCTAAATTGCATCAATTTTGTTTTTTGAAAATTTATTTCTAAGTTGTGCTCGTCCAGCCAGCCGTTAACACTGGTAATAATTTCGTTTAGTTTAGAATCTAAACCGTCGGCGCCCGTACATGTGGTTTGGATTGAAATATCATCCGCAAACAACACGCACGGGTCGCGCAGGATTTTCGGGAGATCATTTATGTATACCAGGAACAGCAGGCATCCGATAAGCTGTATCGTCCTCTTTTGTTTATTCTAGTGATAGTTATAGGCCTTCTTTACTGAGCGCCACCACCACCCTGTCCTCAGCGTTCTTCATAACGCTACTTCCCGCTATTTTTAACGTCGGTCCATCGTATGGCAGGGCGCCCCCAATCTAGACTTTTGGATTTGGTTTTTAGGGGTTTTGGAGCCTTATTAGGTTAGGTTACGACATTCTATCGAAAACATGTTATAGCACGGTTTTTTGTATTGACTGTGTTTTTTTGTATGGGGTCGAGGTCATTACTGCAAACGCGATCTCAACGAAAGTTTAATATCAAAACTTATTTTTGCAGGGGATCCACAGCCAACCGTGCAAATCCAAGTGTTGGGTCCAAACATGACATTGCAGCAGCAACAGCCCAAGTACCAAATGCAGATACCCATTCAGGGCTTTCAACAAGGTAAGCTCGAGGTATTGATTTAAAAAAGATTTATATGTTAATAAATAAATAAATAAACTTTTATTTCAGATCATAGAATCCATATAGAGTGTTAGTAACAATGCTAATGTTAATACCAGTACAAACTACAATGAGTAAAACTATAATTAACTGTATTTTATGTGAACTAAATAAATAAAAAAAATTGTCATTGATTGTCATGATATACAATAAAATCTAATAATAGTAAAATGTTTTAATTTAGGCCGGTCTAATTAGTTGTTTCTAATTTGACTTGACTTAGCTAAAAACTTAAATTTATTGAACTAAAATTCAATTTAGTTAAGTCAAAAAAGCCATTACTCAGATATGTAGCTTAACTTAAAATTCATACAACAATTAAGTAAATTAATTTTAAGATAAGAAATAAGTTATTGGACATAGCTATAAAAATTGAGACTAAACTAAACTAAACTAAACTAAACTATAGAAAGTAGTTAATTGAATACCAAGTTAAACTTAACTTCAGTATAGTTACGTCAAATGTCTCAATGAACATGACTGAACTAAAGCTTAAATAAATTTAGTGTTGATATCTTCTTTACAGGTGGTGCTGTCCTTACCTTAGCGTACTCACCGGACGCGAACGATGGCGGTGGTATACAACTCATTGGAAACTCGCTACCAGAAGGTTAGCTATAGTAGTTTTTAAATGAATTACCTATTATGTATATTGTTTGTATGCCAAAAGTTTAGCTAGTTTTAGTCAATTTTAAAATCGTTCTAAGTAGAAGTTTTTTTTTTAATTTGCTGTTAATTGGTGAGTATTGTAGTTGCGGCTGATAGAATGTAATGAAAATTTAAATAAAATTTGTAAAGGGTAATGAAATAGGGTAGTTTAAGTAATAAAAAAATCACAGCCAATAATAAATTTATGTTCAGGTACATTCAGGATGCGCTCAGGTGATTAGACATTCTAAATAATAATGTGTTAGTGTTCTAATATTTTAACACTGTGTTCATCTGCCACTTATTGTTTTACATTTCATCTAATTTCCTAACATGGTACAGTCCACATACAACCTACGTACTTATACCATAAAACGTTGTACTAGTAGTATAAAAAATGAAATAAACAATTTATTTACCAAATATCTCGATTCTGGGATACCATAAACTAAATAATAGTCTAGTTAATGGAATAAACTAAATTTGAGTTCAGTTAGTGTAGTTAGTTTGGTAACAGTGGTTCAAAAAAGTTTAATTATTAATTCAATTGATCGTACTAAAGTAGAAAAATAGTTTATCAAAGCAAGAAAAGCACAAAAAAATCTGAGTTTTTCGAATCATATATACATAAATCTTACACATTTGTTATGTATTTTTTTGTTTGTGTCTTATTATTAGCGTTGATCATAATTCATTTATCTATATCTATATATATAAAAATGAATCCCTATTTCCCTTGGTCACGGCATCACGCGTGAACGGCTGGGCCAATTTCGCTAATTCTTTTTGTATTGTATAGGTGAGGACCTGGAGAGTGACATAGGCTACTTTTTATCCCGGAAAATTAAGGAGTTCCCGCGGGAATAACAAAAAACCACGCGGACGAAGTCGCGGGCATCAGCTAGTAAAATATAATTATATCGTTAAGTCAAAGTCATAATTAATTTAATGAACGCGAGCAGATATTAAAGATGTGTTAGTATCGATAACGTTATATCTACTAAATCACATCTCCATCTCATTACCTCAACATTCGTTAAGACTCCTTGGACCTCGCGCGCGGACTGTACTGTTACAGTCATGTTACAGCACAAAGTTGTGTCCTGTCCAGGTCTGCAGATACTGCAGATGCCGCAGGAGATGCAGCTGATTCAGCCGCAACAGGTTCAGGAGAACAAAGAACAAGCGCAGCAGAACTTACAACACCAGGTACTACCGCAGAACAGCGAGATACGTTGGCATCCTAATGGGGTTGATGTCCAATCTGCCCGCACGAAACTTTTTTGCTCGACGTTTCTGATCCGAACCGCTAGGGTGTGGTAACTGGTAACTTAGGTACCTTCAAGGCAAGAGTGAATAGGCATCTTCTAGGCAAGCGCGTTCCAACCTAAACCTCATCATTGCACTAAGCATGATTGCCGTCAATCTCCGCCCTATCTCACAATTTAAAAAAAAAACTTGGAGCAACAAACCTGGTTGTGTCCGACCGAAGTCGGTCGATTTCCGACCGAAGCTAATCGAAGGTTTCATAATACCCTAGAGCCAGCCATACAAGCAGCCAGGATGGACAGCTTCAAGCTGCGACTGCATAGTGAACAAGCTTCTCTCTCTGCGTCGTATTCCTCATTACTGAGGGTCGTGACCCCATTCCCATAAATCACATAATGGTAGGAGTTTTCTTGGGATAATAATGCGGTGGTTCCCACGTCCTTCCGCATAACAAGCTTCTACGAACTACAGTCTTCTACGTACACACAAACATGGAACCGCTCGAGCAGTTGCGACTGCTTGGGGCGGTTGGCAGCAGTTATCAATGGTAGCTTCCAGCTGTTGATTATGACTGCAAGAGCAGTCCGTGTGTGTTGATCACTGGCTAACTGCTCGAGCAGTCCGTGTATGGCCGGAAGTTCAGTTCAAGATTGCCTATTAATCAATCACCTTGTTTTGATTTACTACCGGCGATGGAATCAGGCTGGCGCAACGCAGTGTGACCCCCGCCCCCCGCTTGTCATATCTTCCATTGCGTTCTCGCGCATTCGTAACAGTTCGTTCAATTTCGGCTTGAAACGTTCGGCTTCGGCCAAAATCTCGAACCCGAAATTTGCGGCGTCTAGGCCGAAGGTAACCGAAGGTTGGACACTAGTGGCAGGAATCACCGACGAGGGCGTAAAATATAAATAACCACCTAATATGTTATTCAAGGCTTAAATCTATATTTGTGCCAAGTTTCATCTAGATCCGTTACAAACATCCATCCACCCACTTTCGCATTTATAATATTAGTAAGTATAGACTTATCCACGTTTTTCCATTCGCAGGTATTCATAACGCCGAACAATCAGATAATAATCAACGGACCGGACATGAAATCACCGATGATCAATAATAACCCCGAAATCACGAACGTCGTTATCAAGGAAGAGTGCGAAGAGAATGACGATGTTAGTACGTTTTTGCTCATCATTTCATTACAGCCATAATTCGTCGACATTATCGTGATTTTTTTTCACTATATTCAGTGATAACATCTTGCCACTACAGCCCATTAACGTCCCACAGCTGGGCACAGGCCTCCACTCTCATAGTAGAGAGGGAATTAGAGCTTAGATCCACCACGCTGCTCCAATGCGGGTTGGCGGGCTTTAACGACTATTGTCATGTTAGTGATAATACCCGGCACCGACGGCTTAACGTGCTCTCCGAGGCACGGGGGTGAAACACCGCCAACTTCCAACTCCGGGCTGGCACTGAGACTTTTTTAACTGAAAAACCCAATACCTAACAATTTTTATGCCAGACCAGGAATCGAACCCATGACCTCGTGATCCGCAGTCGACTGTGCTAACCGCTAAACCAACGAGGCAACAATACTATCTTGCACCTAGTCAATTCCATAATCAGCCTATTTTTTCTGACCCCAATGTATTTATTGTTAATGTTTGTCTACAATAATGTATAAATGTCTTCAGGAGAGTTCTCAAGGCACGGAAACCAGCGAGAACATACCTTGGCAGCTCGGTAGTTCCTCACAGGACCTAGTCAAATATCTCAACACATTACCACCGCAAGTGAGTTCCATTCATTTATATTTTATTTCAATTAGTTGCTTTTTTAAAACTAGTACTGGACACATACTAGCGCCATATTATCCTGGGGTGTTCCGATTTCGAAATTCCTCTAGATGTGTCTCTAGGTTAATTTTATCCATAACTATCTGATGCTCGTTACTTCGTTCGCGTGGATTAAGGTTTTTTTGGTTCTCGCCGGAACTCTTAAATTTTTCAGGATAAAAAGTATCTTGTGTTATTCCAGACACCTATTCTTTTTTTGTGCCAAATTTCATCAAGATCCGTTCAGCCGTTCTGGCGTGATTGAGTAACAAACATCCATTTTCATCCATTCATCAATCTTACTTCTTACTTCTTACTAATATTATAAATGCGAAAGTTTGGATGGATGTATGGATGTTTGTTACTCAATCACGACCCAACGGCTGAACGGATCTGGCTGAAATTTGGCACAGAAATATATTATAGTCTGGAATAGCACATAGGCCGGAAAATTAAGGAGTTCCCGCGGGAACCAAAAAACCTCAAACCACGGAGACGAAGTCGCGGGCATTCACTAGTATTAGTATATTAATTTTATCAAAATTCCAAAATACTGTTGTAACAGCAGCTCGTGTAATAAATTTGTGTTGTTAGGGCATAATTAAAAATGTTGTTATTGTTGTTGCAGCAAAATTTAGAAGTGATCCAAATGTTGTTACAGCAAACGCAAGCCCTCCCCGCCTCGTTACAACAGTTCCTGCGCCTCAACCCGGCCGATGTGAAGCGGAACGAAATCAATGTTGACGTGGAAATGACTACTGATGACGACAAGAAGAATGTCATTATTGAAAGTGGGATGGGTGCAGGTACGTTTGAAATAAGCAGTGTTGTGTGAATTGTAATAGTAAGGTAAATCTCTTCGCCTCGCTACAACAGTTTCTGCGCCTCAACCCGGCCGATGTGAAGCGGAACGAAGTCAATGTTGACGTGGAAATGACTACTGATGACGACAAGAAGAATGTCATTATTGAAAGTGGGATGGGTGCAGGTACGTTTGAAATAAGCAGTGTTGTGTGAATTGTAATAGTAAGGTAAATCTCTTCGCCTCGCTACAACAGTTTCTGCGCCTCAACCCGGCCGATGTGAAGCGGGACGAAGTCAATGTTGACGTGGAAATTACTAGTGATGACGACAAGAACAAGATTATTATGGAAACTGGGATGGGTGCAGGTCCGTTTAAAAATGTTGTGTAATTAAAAATTCTGCTATAGTGGAGCTTTTATGAAATACTGAAATGTGACGTCGAAACAACATTTTTTTCTGAACATTCTTTGACGGTTCAATCTCCATCGATTAACTTTCGATTTACCAGGACAAGCTGAGACATATATTGCGCAAAACTAAATCTCTGATTTTGTAGCGTCTGATTATTTTTCTTTCAGACGACGAGATGCCAACACAAAACAAAAAGAAGAAGAAATACAAGAAGAAAGCCCCGAAACCCGCGCGGCCAAAGCCTGGACAAGTTGTCATAGCAACCGCAGCCGATGGTACACCCATCTTCTGCTGCCCCGAATGTAACATGGCTTACCCCGAAAAGGACCAACTGGAAATGCATCTAGCGGTCCACAAGATCGAGAGGCGGTTCATTTGCGGCATCTGCGGCGCTGGGTGAGTGTGAGGCTATCTTTATTCTGACGTCATAAGATTTGACGTTGTCATATCAACCATGACAGGTTACAGGTTTGGTGGGTAGCACTGCGAAAAACCACGTACGTAACATATCAGAATTTTAAACTATTTGTAGCTAAATTAGTAAAAAATACATGAAAAAGACTAATACTAAACTACCCACAATTTACTTAAGATATTCGATCTTAACGTATATGTATGTAGCAAGAAAAGAATACAATTATTTTGCTATAATCCGCCAACAGAAAAAAATTCTGTATGGTCAAGCATGCAGTTACAAGAGAAGCACCGTTTACCTTCCCAACCAAGCAAGAAAGCTAAGTTCCCAAGCAAGCAATGCCACCACCACTCACATGCACCACCACACAAGACTTTTATACTATTCTCGACGCACGTTTCGCCCCGACACCGGAGCATCTTCAGGAGATGTCGACCTTACAATGCAAGATTGTCTAGTGAAGTATATGTATGTTAAAATATTCTTAGTTCCATTCAAAAATTACTATCGCGACTATTTAGTATTATTATTTATTTATTTATGCGCTAGTGCGCTCACCATTATCTTGAATTTTCGGTTTAAATTCTACAATTATTGTCATTTTAATAATAGGAACATTTCCATTACCTTGTTTCACCAACATGCTTTAAATTAATACCGTAGGCGTAGGGCGTAGAGCGACCCCGATCATGATTTTTGTGTAATGAGTGATAATCTAATCTAAACGATTGAAAGTAAAACCGACTTCACCACACACTTTATATCTGGAAAACTTCGGAACCGATTTTGATGAAACTTGCGCTATTTCCTAAGTTGAAGTAAATGTAAGCCAATAAAAAAAAATTGGTTGCCTGTAAAGTCGGTATACGGGCGAAAGTTTTACGTGACAACGACTTTGAGTGGTAAAATAATTTTAATGTGAATATTCATTCGTATAGTAGGAAGAAGGATGAAATAATAGTAACAATTTAAAACATTTATTTATACAAAGAACTTTTTATGTCTGTCTCTCTCGCTCTTAGGCGGGCTAACCATGCCCGAGTGGAAGGGACGCGTGCCTCTCACTCGCTCTCATTGTGAGCGCATAACGTGAGCGGAGCGTAACGCAGTTTCTTGAAGTGTCACCCGGCAAACCAATTTATAAAACGTTGTCACGTCAAAAGAATGGTCACAATCCGAAAAGTAGTTTCGGAGAAAGAGAGAGAGGAAAAGGGAGTGAGTACAAACATACATACCTACATATAACTGTAGTATTTTATATATATATGAGTTATCATATGTGAATATTTTGCAGTTCCAATAATATTACATAAATATTATGCGTGTCAAATTGATAACCTCCTTGTTTTGAAGTCGGTTAAAAATGTGTTCCCTTGGTTACAGACTGAAACGCAAGGAGCACTTAGAGCGGCACAAGCTGGGCCACAATCCGGAGCGGCCGTACGTGTGCGGAGTTTGCGGGAAGGGCTTCAAGCGGCGCGAGCATCTCAACTTGCACGCCGTCATACACTCGGGCGTCAAGACTGAGATGTGCGGACAATGCGGCAAAGGTACGGCACACTCACTCACTCACACACACTTATAAACAAAACAAATATCATGTAGGTACCAACCTAGTAAATAAAACAAAGATGGAGGTCGTAAAGTAGCTGTTCTGTGAGCAGTTTATTTTATTTAATTTACTTGCTGACACCCAGGACTTCGTCCTCGTGGTTTAAGTTTTTTTTAATATTAGTATAGTAAGCGTAGCGTATTAGTGTAGTAAACGGGTATTTTGCTTATGTCACTCTTCAGGTCTTCAATTATACCCATGCAAAAACTCACGTTGATCCGTTGCTCTGTTGTGGCGTGATTGTAGGATAAACCAACATACTTGCCCAAACTGTTTAAAAAGTACTTATACTTGAATATTTTAAATATTTAATTAAACGTTATTATTAATATTTAATTATTTTAAATAAGTACTTAAATATAGTCACAGGAACAAAATATTTAATTTAATATGTACTGATAGCAAAAAAGTTTCTTTCGTCCGAAAATAGGTCTGTGTAACTCAGAGCTGTAAAGGTAGTTAATTAAAAATTTTTTGTCTGTGTAACCCTCAAGTTAACCGAGTAGCCCCTTTAGAAGATTTGCTACAGCGAAATTATATATCCACCACCAGGTTTCTATCGGAAAGACCACCTCCGCAAGCATACTCGGTCGCACGAGTACAAGACCGCGCGCTCCTTCAGCGAAAGCGCGGAAATGAATACAACGCAGACAAGTACCAACAACAACGTCACCACCAACATCACCGCCGGCACTAATACCTTGTTGCCCGAGATTACTATACACGTGAGTTTTCAATTCAATTCAATTCCACCACCACCACCACTACAGCCCATTAATGTCCCACTGCTGGGCACGGGCCTCCACTCATAATGTTCTCAAAGGTGTATGTTCAATACCGTACTTTAAATTATCTTAGCAATAATAAGCTTTATAAACTTTACTTCTTCATCATTTCCAGACCGTACAAAAGTAAAAAATAAACTGCTGTTATAGTTATTCATTTAAATTTCACAGGTCCCGACAAGTTCGAACCTCCAAGTGCCTGTTCAGATCAACATCCCGCAACACGTGATGACGTCACTCGCCGCCGCGCAGGCTGCAGCGAGCGGTGCGCAGCAAGACACCAGCGACGCGCACGCGCAGCTCGACGCGCTCCTAGCGCAGCACACGTGACGTCACGGCCGGTGCGGGCCGCGCTCACAGGTATGTGACGTCACTCGCCGCCGCGCAGGCTGCAGCGAGCGGTGCGCAGCAAGACACCAGCGACGCGCACGCGCAGCTCGACGCGCTCCTTGCGCAGCACACGTGACGTCACGGCCGGTGCGGGCCGCGCTCACAGGTATGTGACGTCACTCGCCGCCGCGCAGGCTGCAGCGAGCGGTGCGCAGCAAGACACCAGCGACGCGCACGCGCAGTTCGACGCGCTCCTAGCGCAGCACACGTGACGTCACGGCCGGTGCGGGCCGCGCTCACAGGTATGTGACGTCACTCGCCGCCGCGCAGGCTGCAGCGAGCGGTGCGCAGCAAGACACCAGCGACGCGCACGCGCAGTTCGACGCGCTCCTAGCGCAGCACACGTGACGTCACGGCCGGTGCGGGCCGCGCTCACAGGTATGTGACGTCACTCGCCGCCGCGCAGGCTGCAGCGAGTGGTGCGCAGCAAGACACCAGCGACGCGCACGCGCAGCTCGACGCGCTCCTTGCGCAGCACACGTGACGTCGCGGCCGGTGTGGGCCGCGCTCACAGGTATGTGACGTCACTCGCCGCCGCGCAGGCTGCAGCGAGCGGTGCGCAGCAAGACACCAGCGACGCGCACGCGCAGCTCGACGCGCTCCTAGCGCAGCACACGTGACGTCACGGCCGGTGCGGGCCGCGCTCACAGGTATGTGACGTCACTCGCCGCCGCGCAGGCTGCAGCGAGCGGTGCGCAGCAAGACACCAGCGACGCGCACGCGCAGCTCGACGCGCTCCTTGCGCAGCACACGTGACTTCACGGCCGGTGCGGGCCGCGCTCACAGGTATGTGACGTCACTCGCCGCCGCGCACGCACAGGTATAGTTGAACGAATCGAGTAAGGTCTAGTCAGTACAACGCGCACAGTACAAAAGCTTGGAATTATAGCACGGGGGTACTCAAAATAAGACCGAGTTGCAGCAATGTGAAAAATTACAAAGTGAGTTATCATAGAAGTAACATAAATACATTATTATGTATGTCTAGGAGTCAACCATTACGGAACAAACAGTAAGAGGCGCATATTATTATCAGATATTTATGTAATCTTTTCTTGTTGCAGATTACGACACATACTTCAGAAATGAGAGAAAATCGAGTAAGGTTACTTCTTTCTGCTTAAAAACATAAGTCATAAAAAAACATTTTGATTTGTAAGCCTCCATAAATACAATTACTATTATTATTATTTACTATTTATTAGGAAAAAGGCACATATCCTGTATATTAACCTGAATTATTAAGCTTCAAAAATAGTTATACGCGCTGTATAAACGCGCTATAAACTACGAGTAAATCGAGGATTTTTCATCTCGATTTTAACTAATCGGTTCGAAGGACCATAAAATTAAGATTTAATAAGTAACTTGAGAAAATTTATACGTAAGCTGTATTTTCTATATTATATAATAACGTACAGTATAGCCAGCCAATACGAAGGCTATAGGTACCAGATACTGGCACTGCCTTAGCCTAGCCTATGTCAGTGCGACATATCAATAATATTTTTAATAATCTTAATAAATAAGGGCTAGACCACACTGCGAAAATACGACAAATATTTTGATCAATCTGTATATTGAATTTAAATTATGTTGTATTTTTATTTGCGGGTAATTTTAACCGTGATCGTGATACATTTCAAGTTTGTTGAGTTAAAATAATATCGTGAAAATATTTTTAGCGTTGAAGTAATTTTTAAAAACGCAGTCTACACGTTTTAGTGTTAAGCGCTGCTGAAAATGTACAGTAAAAATTTATTAGGTTTTTCGTTGCAAAAACACCGTCACCTTGGAATTGGAACGATTGAAAGCAAGTCCGCACTGCAGAAATGCTCCGCGCGATATGTCTGCACGCGCCAAAATCTCTCTCAAAATTTAGCAGTGTGGACTGTACCTTGAACTCCAATTTTGCAATCATCAAGTAATGTACTCCTAAGAATTGTTACATTTTAGCACATATTATTTTGACAAATGAAAAATTCCGTCGTCAGTCAAAGTTACTACTTATTAGTTCCTTACTTATTAGTTAGTTAGTACTTTGACCATGGGGTCAAAGTTTATTTGGCGATTGAAAAATCATCCCTGAAAAATAGTAGAATACACCTTTCCACTTCGATTTAATCAAGGAATAAAATTGTCTGGTATTTTAAAATTGTAAATTGTGTGACGGTATTGCTTAATAAGTATTTTTATATCACAGGCCTTAGTGAAACTTTATAAGTGAGCGTGTTAGGGTTAATCTTTCAATAATAATTATAAGTATGGAAGGAAATACGTGATTTTACATCTCCATATAACATTTGACAGACTAACATAACTCCAGTGTCACGTTTTTTTAATTTGAAATTAATAAGGGCTGATAATTCAATAGCCAGAATAAGCCCTGACACTTTGAAATTTCACGCCGTGATTTTCCAGCACAACTGATTGCGATTTGCGTGCAGTTTTATACATTACAATTGCCAAATGTCACAGGATAGGGATGATGCCTATGTCAAAAATAAATTATTTCTTACTGATTATTAAAAAGAGGGTCTTCCAAAATATCTAAAATAGACAACCTCGGTTAGTTTTATTTTGATAACCATTTAAACTATAGATTAAAGAAAAAAGTATGTTATAATATTTTGATGACGTCACAACTATGTCTTTCATACAACTTCCATACTAGAAGCGCGTTTTTAAGTTTTATAAAGAGTTGCTGATTTGACTGAGTTGTCATCATCCCTATTATGCGGAAAAAATTGCGCGGTGAAAACCCACAGTGCGACCTTACCCTAACGAATACCCAAGAAGCATTTTTGTCGTCTAGAATTGTAGAAAGAAAAATCAGCCCTTAGATAATTCAAATATACCTTCATTTAAAACGATTACTCTTATAATCTTCTGTCCTTTTCTTACTACGAAAGAAAGAAATAGATGGAATGGTTGTTTATACGAATGAACATCGTATCATAAATAATGATTTTGTTATTCATGTAAAAAATAATATGAATGCGTCAAAACAATAAAAAAACGTAATTTTTTTACGCTACTACTTACTCGTACGTCTGGCACCCGCAGGGCGTCCGCGTATCTTTTGCATCGATCATTGATGCATCGCAATCACCTCTGATTGGTTAACACTCTTCCACTATTGGACGAAATCCATTGACGCAGCAAGAATACCATAAATTCAGCCAATCGGAGGTGATTGCGATGTATCAATGATTGATGCAAAAGTTACGCGGTCGCCCTGCTGTTTATAGTAATTAATAACACCTGAGTCATTTTCATTGACTGAGTTTCGTTTAAAACACATATCAATATAAGAAGTGTACAGTGATTAGTAATAGTTTGTATGATTTAGATTAGAACGTAAGAATACGTAATATATTTTAATATTATTTTGAATAGTTTATAATTATTATTTAAATTAACAGTGTTTCATAGATCTGCCAGTTAGAGTATTGTTTGTCGATAATTATTATTATTACCCTTAATTTATTCCTTTTTCTTTACATACAATAATGTAGGTAATCCAACATTCTTATGGTTTCTACTTTCTATACTGTAGTAGTAAAGCAAGTTTCCCATGGGGGTATACTCAGCTTTGGTTTATTTGCATGCTAACTATAGTCTTGTTCAGCAGATATAGTAAGTCATTTATAGACGACGTGATTAGTCGTTTAATTACGTCATCGTAATAGCTCAATATTCCTATTGGTCGAAGCACAATCTCCTTTTCTTTCATTTCCTGTGGACAGACTCTCTAAAGCTCGCCATTGACGATCAGTCATTTGACTAATGTCAAAGATTTTTGCCCGCTCACGGCATCAGTCCAAAATACAAATGACTTCAGTTCTCGATCGACGCGCGAGACCTCCTACGAGAGTACGTACCCGGTCAGCGCAACTTAATTTCGTATTCGCAGTCCAAATGCTATGACGCCAAATGATTTACAAAGTTAAGGCTGTGGGTAATTATGGTGGGCATAGAATTTCCGTGGTTTTGCATGGCTTACAAATTTCTCAATCAAATTTTTGTTTTATATCGCGGCTTAAATCAAAAAAATTACAGTCAATGGCTAGCATAAAACTAGCTGCTGGCCCTGAGGTGTATTATCTATTATACTGTAAATCCATCGTTAGTGTTACAGGCAGGAATGAGTGACGGACCAAAACGGCATATTTATCTAATAACAAGTGATAGTGACGCATTATTGTACCTGAACTGGAAACGGATATGAGTGGTTGCGGTTATTTGATGCGTATGATAGTAATACACGCATTACGCACGTGGGCTCGGGCTCGGGTTAAACGGGCTCTATCATACGAAGTTAAGACTTCGTCTCTTTTAACTGGAGTCTATTTTCGACGTTAAGGGTCTCCCCACATCTATCGATGCGGAACCATTATACTTGCGGAACCTTTTGCGAAACCTTGAAAAAGCTTTATAACGACGCGACGTCGAGCCGAGAGTATGAAAAAGACGTCGCTCGCCCCCGCTACGTGACTTATAAAGTTAATAAGACTTATAAAGCTTTATCTTTTTTTCCGTGTCGATAGATGTGGGTAGAGATAGATGTGGTAAGACGGAGTCTACTATCTATGGTTTGTATGATGCATGTGAGCGTTGCTTTCATACGCACTATAAAGAACCCCGGCCTTTTTCGGACCACTTAAAAATAGTGTTGCAAAATGACAAAAAGTTGTTGAAATTCCAACTTTAGATCACACGATATTACGCGTCAGCTTTAAAATATAGGTGTAAAATTTATTTCGAATTATATTTTTGTACTTAGCTATAAGCGTTAGGCAGTTTCTACACGATCGAGAAATCGCTTGGAAATTTATTATTATGTTTGTTATATAAATGCTACCCAATGTTGAAACTATTCTATACGAGCGCTCTAAAGGCTGAGTGATGTTTTTTGACATTCGTTGTATAGTCAAGGATTTTTAGCGCGCTCACGGCATCGTATCATAAAATACAAATGACTTCAGTTCTCGATCGACGCGCGGGGCCTCCTACGAGAGTTCTTACCCGGTCAGCGCGACTTAATTTCGTATTCACGGTCAAACTGCCATGACGCCAAATGACTTATTTGCTTTTATTGCCTTCAAAAAAACAAAAACATGCTTCAACACGCTTTTAATATTGATGACTTACATAGGCCAAACACCACGTATGTTACTAGCATAAAGGTTCTTTATTAAAATTGTGATTTGTGCGCCTTACATAAGTAAGTTTACATTTACATACGTAAGTTTTGCCTAAATTAGAATACAGTGTACCTATGCGCATGCGATTTTAATTTGGAATATCTTGACTATAGTAATCGCTGCGGTTCGCTCGTTCGTGTAGAATCCGCCTAAGGGCATCGTTTGATCACAGACTTTAATCCGAACAATTGAATTGAGGTGCTCCTAGAGTGTTGTATTCGAAACGTTTTTGTAGCATTTTTGTAGAGATGTGTACATTTTTAGATAATATGTGAAATTAGACGCTAATACCAGTAATTTCCGAGCACAGACTAAAGTGAAACTATAGACTCTCCGGAGAAGCCGTTTTAAAACCATAGTCGATTAACCACTAGTTGCATTGCATTGCGAATTTGTGGGTTCTTCTCTTCCTAGCTTATAGCCAATAGCATAAGATTGCCAAGGCTTTTCAAATGATCTTTTTTATGGAAAAGCCGCGTTTTCGAAAAGACAAAGCTTGGATTGCAGAACTAGAAAAACTGAACGAAATAGTATATTGTGTGCCTAGGGGTGAAACAAGACATCAGAAATCGTGTTTCATCCCGCGTCACACACAATATTTTTCATATAACCTAGGCATTGAATGTGCAAGTTTTATTAAAATTGTATTTCTTATTTATTTTAGTTGCTAGGTTGTTGTTTACAAATATGATATCTGTCAGTTCAGTTGATGGTTAAAATGACAATTTCAAAGGTTTGAAATAAACAAAAGATACTCTGTCAGGATCGAAAGGCTCTAGCCGGTAGAAAATCATCCGAATCGTTTTCTGACAGTAAATTCTATTCTAGTTTCGGGTGGCTCAACAGCCATACTCAACAGGCATTGAAACTCGCACCTTCAATGCAGGTTATATGAAAAAGAAATTAAGGTTTTTGCCCGGCGATCGTACCTACTTGTGCGTATGCATCGTTAATAATATGTCAAATTTGCACAACTTGCTTCAGTTTTATGAAAACTTGTAACCCGATGACTCCATTTAAGTTTTTAGCTTTTTACTTTAGTCTGTGTTTACGTCTTAGACCATAAGCGGGAGTGTTTTCCATTTTGTCAGTGTAATATTGTTTGTAAGTATTGTAGTTTTATATTTATCAGTGCGCTTTAGTAAGTTTTTGAATAAACGAAATGCGTTAACAATTGTTTAAGAATGAGACTGGACTTTAAAAGTCTATAATGGGTTTCGTCATCGTCGTCAATAGATAGGGACATAGATTTCTAGTAAGGGCTTCCACATACTGTCTTTCCGGTGCAACGTTGCTATTCCTTGGGACCTTTGGACCCTACTAAATAGTATCTACTAAAAACTATACATCAAGGTTTGGACCCCGAATTCTATCGGTTTTTCGAAATAAGTACTTTCAAAAATGAGTTAAGTTTATTCAAAAATTTACTCTGGCTGCACTGTCAAATTAAAGTTCGAATTTTTCTTGTAATGAAAAGTTAACCAAGTTAGATCGTTATTTTTATACATTTTTTATCGTGTAGTGTCGAGTATTATACCTGTAATAATTGTAAAGCATAATAAGGAAATAGACAGGTCGACTTCCGTTCAGGAGGTGTGGTGTAATTTTGTATGAAAACTTATTTGTTAATCATTTTGATGAGATTAAAAAATAAAATCACAGATTTTTTTACAGTTGTGTTTTTTTAGCATGCCTCTTTAGTTTATAGTCACTTCTTAAACTATTAATACCTAATTAAATATCAACAAAAGGGAGTCGAACTCAAGACTAGCGAGAGAGCTACCTATTTGTGCTACTATACCATACCTACCAGAAATTGGACTGTTTATCAGGTACCTGTTATATTTACCTTTAAGAATACCTTTATACATATAAAGTACCTAAGTAAATTCTGAATCCCTGAGTAGGTACAATATACGTAAACATTGAGATAAACGTTTAAGTAAGAAATCAAATCATCAAAAATTTTCTCTTTTGAGAAATCATATAGTGTTTCTAAAGGATACGTACGTAAGCTAAGAAGTACGTAAGCTAGTATAGAATGAACCAGTGGTAGATTCATTTGACTATTCATAAGAACTTGTAAAAAGTCTATTTGAATAAAAATAATTTGATTTTGATTTTGATTTTTGAAATACGATTAGGGGTAACTAAGTAGTAGGATTGGTAGTATGCTAGTACGAATCGGCATTTTTTAAAACGGAAACGGCGAACATCATTTTGGCTATGTAGCAAGTATGGAATTATTAAAAGGTATGTCTACCTAGGTATTCATGAGTTTTAGAGATCTACTTAGATCATTAATCTAAGTTATAAACCTTATAGTTGATCGAATTGAGATTGCTTACAAAATGTACCTACCCATGGCAGGGTTATTCCGTTAGTAAACAAAACTCAATGGAACAACAAAAACAAGAAGTAGACTATACTCCCGGGTTAATCGTACTCGCCTTACCCATCCCCTCATCTGACAACACGATTCATGGTGTTCCCAATACCCATACCCATTGAGGGGACGCGGAAATGGTGCGAGAAACACGTGTAGGCAGGGTCGAGACGCCGGGCCCTATCCGTCCTACCTCTCTACAGACAATCACCGCGCATGTACCAACCCCCCGCGCAAAATGTCCGCGCATCACCCCAATACGTATTTCAGCCACGGCCAACTATTAAAACGTTATGAAAATCCACTAGCACATCAAAAACAAGGTAACTATTCTTATATAATTCAATATTTATAAGTTTTATGTGCGTTTCGTGGTTTAAAACACCGATTTGTGTTCGATGGTGTGGGAACCCGGTTAAAAATAAGTTAAGAAATGCGAGACTGGGGTATGGGTTAGGCAGAATGGCGGGGGTTGAGTGAAGCGCCCTACGGGGCCGCACCCTTTTGTTCGCGTTACCTAGTAGCGGTCGAAATGCCGCCTGAGCTTAGGGGACTGTCAACAAGTCCGCTATATTAGAACTTAATTATGGTTGTAAAGCTTGGACGGCCTTAAATGCGGCTAGTGCTTATCCAAGTTACGGAGATGAAAATGCTGAAGTGGATGTCTAATGGCATCGTAATTTTAATATCCACAGTATGCTCAGGGTCATAAGCTCCAGATATTTATCTAAGTGCGATCAAGTGTTAATGATGAAGTTGCATATTTTAGTTAACAAGGAAATCATTGAATCTGCGTCAGTTACAAATGCTTTAACATCGTTAAGGGATATTAAACTCAATTGAAATTAAAATTTTGATAGTAACATGCTAACGGATCTAGGGAAGATGAAAGAGGATTATAGTGGCAGAAAAAAATACTTGGGGAAGTCTGAGCATTCGATAGCAAAGCATCGCTGGAAACTTAATCATAGAATTATAACGTCAGATATAAAAGGAAAAGACTATCAATGAATCATCGAAAAACACAATGATTGATGCATAATGATCCTAAATGGGTCTTGCCTCCAGCGAAGTAGTATCGATACAATGAAAAACAAGCAATCTAATCTATGTCGGCGAAGATGCCCTATAAGCTAGTGTACGAAATGATGATCGTAAAAATGTTTACAGATTTAATTCGCGATGAATTTCGCGCCGTTCACGGGGCATATCCCGACAGCTACGGCTCTCCCTACCATCCACCAGTTTGCCGCAAAATTCGGTTACGAAGGCAGCGGGACAGGCAGTGTTGTTCAGGAAACCCGGTACCAGGCGTCGGGCAGCGGAGTGCAGTTCGCTGTAGCGCCAACTGCGGGGGTGACGGTGGATGGAGTCAAGTTCCGTCAGGCTGAAAGTGTGGTGGTGGTCAGCAATGCTCAGCCGGGGACGGTTACGCTTGCTGGGATTGCCCCTATTCATACAGGTGAGGATTAACTTAGCTAATCTGTAGGCTTGTAACCAATTTTTAATTTTACTGGTTTTTTCTACTTTGCGTTACTTCAATCAAAGGGATCTGTATTCATCCCATTTCGGATCCCAAATGAAGCAGTGGGTGTCCGAATCTGCTGTTTTCTGCTTAAGTACCTAACTACATTATCTATGTTCCAAATGTATTTCAGGTTTGCTGCAGACTGATTGTTCTTTTGTTGTCCTCAGAAATTATTTATCGGAACTCAACATCATCTGTTAGAGAATATTTTTTCTTTCTCATTTTTGGTTATGAGAATTATTTGTACCTACTCCCTTTCTCCTGCAACTAATTAAGTTGTAGAAAGTCTTGTAAGGTTTGGAGTTCAGTCAGCCATTGCTATACAATTTAGAGCATTATAAAATTATATTTATCTGAGTCATCATTTCCAGTGAATGCAGGAGTAAAATACCAAAGCATAACAGCGACGTCGTCCACGGTGAACGTGGGCAACATTGCGTACGGGGGCAGTGGGCAGGTGGGATACGTGCAGGAGACCGTGCTCAAGGGCGAGCAGCGGGACAAGCGGGAGTACCGGGAGGAACTGCACCATGACTTGATGGCGTCTATGATGCAGCAGCATCAGGGTAAGTGTTTTGAAGTGAATACTTTTTTAGGCGCGTTGAGCACTTTTTGGTAGGGGGTAAAAATGTGGAACGGTGTCGGTCATGCGACACCATTCTTTTTAAGACAAAGGGTCTTAAGCAGTACATCCGTAATTAAAATTTAATGCTTTTGTGTAGGTTTATATTTAAAAGTGATGTGTACCCGTGACTGACACCTCGCAACACCATTCTTCTTAAGACAAAACTTTAATGCCTTGTTTTTAAGATTGCCAATATCTGGCAGATATATATTCCCCCATTTATAATAATACATAAAAATTATAGTGTTTGATCACGTACTCGATTCATGTAGCAATCATGCAACGGGATCTCGGGCTATTACTTACTCTTCTGACTCATGAGTTCCTTAGCTATCTTAAATATTATTTCATCCTACAGTAACCCAAGCGCCACTACAGCAAGGCACTCAACAGCTGCTGGTAGTGCTCCACGAGCCCAAAGACGGTGCGGCGCTGGCGAGGGCCATCAAGCAAGAGGGCCGCATCCAACGAGATGGGACCAGCGCACCCGCCGAGTTTATCAGTGAGTGAAGGGACCGATGATTTTACTCAGAGATAAAAACTAGACAGTGTGATGTGAGATACTTACCTACCTATCAATGAATCAAAGAATATAAAAGCTATTCCAAATAATTAAACATCACTTTTTACGGTGAAGAAAAACGTGAAAAAGTAAGCATTTAGAGCTCTCCATAATAATAATATGTTCTTTAAAGTATGTGAAACTGCCAATCCGTATTTGGCCAGCGTGGTGAACTATGGCCCAGGCTAAGCCCTTGTTATTCTGATAGGCGAGCTATGCTCCGTACTGGACGACAATGTGTTAAGAATTGAGATGACAAAGATGATTGCTTCTAATTTGAAATCGTTAAAAATACTTATCTTAAATGTTTTGTCCAAGGTATCGGCGATGTAACAGACACCTCGACCTGGCAGACCCTGGGCAGTGCTGGGGTAGCGGACTACCTCTCAGCGCTGCCGCTACCTCTGCACCATCTGTTGAAGTATTCCACCTCAACTGCAGACGGCAAACGGGACGAGCCTACTATAGTTACAGTGACCAACTCCTTGCCACCTATGTCTACTTTGACTTCGGTAAGGCTCTAAAGGCAGTCTGCGGCAGAACAATGGCGATAGAAAAATAAAAGAAGAGGAGACTGGGTACGGGCTACGGCTGTAACAACAACAGGGTTCTTTATAGCCATAGCGGCTGTGTTTTGGGTGATTAAAGGAATATTGTTACAACTGTACCCAGTCTACCCTAAATACTTAGGCCTGCTCGCTAAAACCCCGGGTTATGTTTAACCACAAGTTTAACCCAGGAAAAAAATTGGAATTGTGACAGAGGTTCTATACGAGTTATTTTAAAGTAACTAGCTATCTTTGGTTAAAACGATTTCCCGGCGTTTCGGCAAGCGGGCCTTAGAAGTTTTATTTTTATTATTTAATAATTATTACTCATTATCATTAGGTATACATACAAAACTTCGCATTCGATACCTCGTAAATCCTTTTCCTTACCCGATGTTCCTCTTGTAGGTACCAACAAACGTGGTGAACAGCGTGGTGGTACAGACAGCGACCATAGTGAACCCGGTCCCAAACAACACAATCAACACCAATGTCAACGTGAACACCATCGCCGTGCCCAAGAAGAAAAAGAAGAAGAAAGCGCTCAAAGAGAAGAAACCGAGACCGAAGCCGGGGGAAATTAGACTGACGACTGCATTAGGTAAGAGTTTGTCGCAATTTTCCTCGCCGTCGCCTTCAGCCGAACGACAGCTATAGCTGATCATAGGTCCAAAGCTACCAAGCTCCGGAATTTAATGCCACCTGCCAACGGCATCGTTTTATAGATTAACAGGATGATGCATAGCAGTTCCTCCGCGTGAATAAAGCTGTTTTGATTTCCGCGGGAACTCTTTAGGTACTTTTCCAGGAAAAATGCCTGGGATGCAACCTCTGTACCACATTTCGTCAAAATTGGATGGGCGGTGAAAGTTTAGCAGACAGACAGAATTTTTTTTTTTGGTGTTTTAGTACTTTCCAACTACTTTTTTGAACAAACACAGATTTATTCTGATTTCACGACATATTGTTAAAACTGTCGTAATGTAATCGATATTTAATTTCTATCGATTTATAAATAACAATACTGTAGTACTGTTTTATATAAATAAACAATAAGTACTGGTGAATGATTCTTCTCGATGCCCATGATAACGAGATTTTTAAGGACTGAGTTAAAGATTGGAAATCTTGTAATGGCCTACTGTATGATGCATATTGTTCTTTGTAGACGGAAGCACACTCTACTGCTGTCCAGAATGTCACATGGCTTATCCAGAGCGGGGTCTACTAGATCAACATCTCGTAGGACACACTATGGAGAGGAGGTGAGTAGAACGTCTTTTGCTTCTGAGAATAGGAACAAACCCTTATTACACAGATACTTAATCTTCGTATATTTCTTTATGGTTGTTTGGTAGAGATAGGGGTACTTTCATTAGAAGGTATTCGGTAGGGTAACCATTTAGAACTAGCGTTCACTCTGGTTATAGAAAAAATATGGTCTAGGTACATTTTAGACTATAGTCAGATTTACTAAAAAAGAACACAAGAATAACTTTCCAAATTTTTCGTTCTGAGTTTCATTTTGTGACTGTACTTGTGAGTTATAATATCCTCATCTTATGAGTACTACCATACAAGAAATGAAGCATATATCCCAGTGGTCAGATTAGCCTGACCAACGGGACTTTTTTTGCGGGATAGTACTATATTGAAGGAAGAGAAACTCTTGAAGGCACTAATAAACCTTCCTTTTAATGATCAACAATACAATGCTAACTTACGCGGCATACTTGGTACTTCATTAAAGACTTCATAGAAAAAAAGTGTGTGTGTGCAATTCACACACGGCAGAAGTGAAACTTCAGTACCTAGGCTACGAGAGAATGAGACAAATATAACTTGTGTTCTATCTCATTCACTCGCAGGCTAAATCCTATTTTGAATATGCTTGTCTCTTTTTTCGTTTCATCGAATTTTCAAATCACAACGATCCTAAAGAAGTTTCACTTCAAAAAGTCACAACAAATACTTAATGCAACTTCTTAAACCCTCCAGATTCATTTGCGACATCTGCAACGCGGCTCTCAAGCGCAAAGACCACCTGACGCGCCACAAGCAGTCGCACAACCCTGAGCGGCCGCACGTTTGCTCTGTTTGCCTCAAGGCCTTCAAGCGCAAGGAGCAACTCACCCTACACTTTATCATACACTCGGGAGAGAAGCGGCACGTGTGCAACGAGTGTGGGAAAGGTGAGGCGATACGTAACAACTGATGATAGAGCACACACACACACACACACGCGCGCGCACACACACACACGCACACACACACGCACGCACGCACGCACACAAAGCCATCCCTTGCATGCAGCTCTGACTGCATAATCGCAAGGAGTAAATAGACATATTCTAGGCAAGCGCGCTCCACCTTTGGCTGCATCAACACTTGCAAGCAGGTTTGATTGCAGCCAAGGGGTCTCTTCCTCTCTTTTTCTTCCAGCCTTTTCCCATTATTTGGCCATTTTCCCATTATTTAATAATTATTTATTTATTAGCCAATCGCTATTATAAAAAAAGTTGAGCCTAAATGCATTACAGCACATAGTGTAGGTCCCATCATTAACCTTGGCCCTTGGGCGACACTGGTTGCTTCGAGGCCTTATAGGATAGGGAAAGGGTAAGTTCAAAAATTAATTTCTGTTGCAGGCTTCTACCGCAAGGATCATTTGCGGAAGCACACAAGATCCCACATCGCGCGGCGAGTCAAGGCAGAAATGTCACAGCAATCCAACACACCGCCTCTTTCACAGGTATTTGTAACTCTTTATTTTGAATTGACATAATATGACCGCTAAATTTCATCATTCTTCGGGTCTTATTTCAGAATGAGAAAGGTTTAGCGATTTAGACCTTAGTCCATCACGCTGGAAAATAACGGATTTTAACAACTTAACAAAAAATAAAATTATGAAGAACTCCTCCGTTTTCCCTGTGCTGTTATAGCAAGTGATATTTAATTGCATTAAATTAATTATTGTATTTTCTATTTTCAGCAGACGGTACCGGCACCAGCTCTGGAACCATCTTGACCCGATGAAAAGAACGACCTGCTGACACTCATCGCAGCCGCTAAGGACGCTTTTTGACAGTAGGCCTTCCCCTTAATTAAGAAAAAAAATAATCGTGAGACGCTACTTGCACAAGGCCGTTAAATGAGTTTAAGTTAATTTTTCTTAAAAAAACAGGTATTGAAAATTTAACTTTAAACTCATTCCATGTGAACCCCGGAATAAACTTATGAAAAAGTGACAGCATCACAAAATTTAATTTAAATCAGTTTGGCACTGTTGTGCAAAATGTATTATCGCTAAATAAAATCAAATTGATATTGCAAATTAAAATTTTGCGTTCCTTATAAATTTTCCATGCTATGCCAAATATTTTTTTTTTATTTTTTTTATAAATAATAATATAATGTTATTGTTTCAGAAGTGGGATGCGAAATTTTAATAGCAATACTTTACAATTATTATTTTATTTAGTATAAAAATTTTCTAAGAAATAGGCGTAGCAAACAAATATAAGACGCACATGTAAAAACCTTAATTTTTGTTGTTTTAAATTTTCAGAGCAATGAGGTTCTTTTGAAGATTCTGGCATTCGATTTTACATTAGAAAACTTTAACAAAAGTTAGATCCTGTTTTATTATTTACGCAATGTGGCTACATAACTCTACATAGTACACAATCTCTGAACCAAATTTTAAATTACCATTTGTAAATATAGTGTCTCCGTAAGGAGCTTTATAAAAGGGATAGACCCATTGTATACAAATAGTATCTAGCCACGTTATTAAACATATATTATTTTTATATTTTGCCAGTTACTTGATAATCGCTGATACAGACCTATAAGATTATCTTCAGATAGGAATGAAGCTTCAAACATTTTAAAAGTAGTGAAATATAACAAAGGGAATCGCGTATGTAAATATCTTGCTATCGTCGACGGAAGTTAAAAAATTGTGATAATGTTAATAAATTTTGTATAGAGTGTTATTATTTTTCAAATTTAGTGTTTTCTGTGATGAACTTTATGTGCTCGTAATTTTGAAAATTTATTATTATTATAAAATTATATTAGACGTTTACGTGTTATAAAGATTTTTAGAAAATATTATTTACCTGATTTTATTGAATTCTTAGCAAAGTTAATTATTAAGTTTAGTTTTATTTTTAAATTAGAGAAAATTATAATAATATGATAAAGTACAAAATGTTTAGAGTACTTTATACACAAAGTTATTTAACGTATACATAAATCACAATTTAATTGTGTAAAAATGTTATTAAATATTAATGGTAGATATAATAAGTACTTAGTTTGTTTATAAATTAGACGGAAAAGAGTATCAATATTAAGAAACTTATGAATAATATAAGATTCTCTAAATGATAAATCTAACGCTACATTCATTTTGACCTAACAAAAATACAAAAGACGTCATCCGTCAGCCATTGTTCTAAACCAACGGTTTTCGCAGAGCTGCCATAACTGTAATCAGCTATAAATAAAAATTATAGAAGCGCAAACTATTTTAAAGCCTCCAAAATAAGAATATCAATAACTTTCCTATTGTGACATCTTAACTGGAAATATATGTTGATTTAATAGAACATTCTACAATAATATTTTTTACGGATTTTGTGGGAGGCACTAACATTAAGTTAGATATATAAATTGTAGAAAAAAATCCTTGAAAACCGTAATTTTTAAGTGACAGATAGAGCTCATTCGCTTTCCTATTCTTAGTTCGGCCGCATTATACCGCGTTTTGGTGTGTTGGTGATTTTCGATGATGGGCAAATCAGAGCGGGCCATAACGCTACGACAGACACTGACAGCAGATCTTGATAAAAAAAAATAATGAATACCACTGCTGTTGCGTCACGATACACCAGAACACAATATTTATATTAAGACCTTTGTTTCTTTCGACAGCCCTGTAACTGCACGAGAGCGCCAGCCCTACTAGATTGCGATAGATATGTCACCGTAAGATTGCAAAGGCCGTTGGATTGTAATCTAACTAGCGATATTGTAAACTGTCGACAGATTACAATCTAACGCATTATTTTTCGGTAGATTATAATCTGTTAGGTATATGAACCCGATAAAACCTAATTATTTATGTCGAACCCTAACCTAACCTACAAGAAAGAGACAAGAAAACGTAAATAAAATCAATATTTCATTATTTGACACTCAGAACATTGAACGGTTCACAATCTGTCGACAGTTTACAATATCGCTAGTTGGATTACAATCTAACGGTTTTTGCAATCTTACGGTGACAGATATAAGTCCGTCAAACTTAACTGACCTGCAGGGCGACCGCGTAACTTTTGCATCAATCATTGATACATCGCAATCACCTCCGAATGGCTGAATTTATGGTATTCTTGCTGCGTCAATGGATTACGTCCAATAGTGGAAGAGTGTTAACCAATCAGAGGTGATTGCGATGTATCAATGATTGATGCAAAAGTTACGCGGTCGCCCTGCCGGTGACTAGTATCTACGCATCTTCGCTAGTATCTATTGAAAATATTTTCAATAGATACTAGCGTATCTATTGAAAATAAAATAAAAACAAAAATTTAACAGGCATAAAAATTAGTTCAAAATTTTGGCCGCGGGGTCACTTAAGTTTGACGGACTGTACACTTGGTGTATCGTCAAGTGTCACAATTAGTGCCCGTGTAAAAATTAACATTAAAAGTTTCACACGAACTAATGATACCTACCGACTGCGCCAATTCCGAAAGCCGGCAGATGGAGTCAAGAGAAAATCTGTTCTTTTTAAATTATCTAACATTATAACTTAACGAAACCAAAGCTGTACAAAAAAACGCAGATGAAGCGATTGCGCAATTTTAACGCATAGGGTTGGTGCTCTCGTATAGTCACAGGGCTGTCACTTTATCATGTTTAATCCATTACCAAATACATACCTCTACCAGATAACAATATTTAGTTTTTAAATATTTTCATAAGCATAGAATTTTGGATCTTGCAATTGGTACGGCTATTTATCAGTTGATCTATAAAAGCATAATATTTGCTAAGTTCTTTACTTTCGTACAAATTCGATTGCATAGTCCAATGAAAATGTTCTATCTTCGAGCATTTAACCACAAAGAGGGCAGGAGTACAGTTGGGAACAAATTTATTTACAAAATAGTCTGTTACTTTCAGCTTGGCTTGGCAAGAGGCAACACACGCAATATTATCAACCACTACCATAAACTCACACACAATCATAATACACACACAGGGACGTACTATCAGTAGGTACTCTGTCTGGATGATTAATTTAAAAATACCTACCAATAACCTATATGTAATACTGAAACTTTTTTACAGCTTTTCAACAAACTTAATAATATATATGCAACCAAACATAGGCAAAGTATAACAAAGATAGGCAAAGTTAACGCGTCAGGCTCGCCCGACTTCAACATAGTTTGTAGAAATCAAAATTATTTTTAACCGACTTCTTTACTTTACAGTGGCTTTGGAAGTCAGTTTTTTGGAAATAATTTTATAGAGCTGCCAATTTTAATATTTAAAAAAATCGAAATTTTAAGTCTTAGAATAAAAGTGGTCAGTACAGAAGCTACCCTTAAAAGGATATATTATTAAATTCACGTTAAACAAGAATTACATTACATTTGGCAGAGGCCTAGGCTTATAGGGAACGTCTTTTCCATTCCGTTGGTTAAATGCTCGGAGAGTTATCTGCAATACTTTTGTAAAATACATAATGCAATAGAAAACCTAGGTGCTTCCTTAGTTAAGATTTCTTATTAAGAGAAAAATTGAGATTAAATAAAACATTTGAGAAAATCGGTGCAAAATATTTTATTTTGTACTCCATGTTACATTTTTGAACTTACAAATAAGATCACAAGATATCGCGTACAGACAAGAGGAACTTCGAAGGTAAAAAGACATAAAATTTTTGGTACAATTGCATGGCACCTTATTATTATTATTATGTACTTAAAAATCTCGTATTCTGAGGCCATGTTTCACGTTTTTCTTACAACATATTGGATAGAAGCAAGCGTTACTTTGCAGAAGTCCATGATAATGAAAGAACTTGAAGTGTGTCGGTGGTGTCGGAGTGAATCGTACGTTGAGAATAATTTGGAAGATTTGTGTGGTGTGGTGTTGTGCCGGTGTTGCTGGGTTACTGGGTGGTAAATATCGCAAGCTACACGCTGTGCCACATAGATATTTAGATAGATTTGTCCATTTGGCGGATTAAAGCAAATTAAACTTCAAATTCTTTCATTTCTTACAACAGACTAGAGAGCGATCTCTTGCTTGATTAGATTGCTTGCAGGTTTATTTATGAAACAATTTCAATATAAACAATTTTTAAAATTCGTAGAACAAGAGTTTTGTCGAGTTGACCATAGGTAAAATTGAAATGGCAACTCGGCCATCCGGACGATACTCTATTGAGCGGACCAGCTTCAATTCAATGCGATATATACCAGACAGTCAGTATTTTTTTTAAAATAAGTCAACGAATCCGTGAAGTATTTTTTAGACACTTAATAACATATTTATCACACATAATTGGTAAAAAACCCCGTAACATTACATTTTGTGCATCACAACATAAAAAAATGCCTCGAACTGTCGAGGGACCCTCGAGATTCAACGCTGCATTCATTTTTCATTTATCTCATTCCATTTTTTTTTAAATTAAGTAAACATAAAAATGGCTATGTGAAACAGGCCTCACAAATTTTAACTACGATAAAATCGTTGAAATCATTACTTACTAGTTATACAAATACTAAAGAGAAATATATTTTGTGATAATCGTAAATTCATTGTTATATTAAAACCTTATTTCTTTCAAAGATATGTACAAATTTCAAACACAATTATTATATGAAGTAATTAATAATAATTATTATTATCAAAAACACTAGGAGATCATAATTAACGTAGCTAATCATTCCATTTGGACCCAGCATTTAATTTTTCCATACCCTCAAAGTCACATAGGGCCCTAGCATAACTGGCCCAAGTCAACTGTCAGCCCGTTGTCCTAGGTGACGCGACGCATCGCAACGCGACTCCAAAGAAAATGACAAAGTTATACACGCGATAACGTAGGCTTCGTGAAACAACAGTTTGATACTGTCGTGTCGCGTCGTATCGAATCGCGTTGTCGCGTTTGTCGCTCACGTAGGACAATGAACACGTTGAGATACAACTTCACAACTCCATAAAAAATCGGTAGATTTACGTTACACTGGTGTCAAGTTGTTTTATTTAAATGTTGTAAAGTTTGTTTTATGTCGAAATCTCAGTGCGGTTCTACTGTACCGAAAAAATCAAAAAACATCTTAATATTAATGGTATTTCTGATATTCGACGTAGAATTTAAAATGGTTATCAAACTAAAAAACTATTAGCAGACGTGGATATCACGTCTTTTGGCAGCTTCTCTATTTAATAATCACTAAAAAACAATTCCTTTTTCACATATAGGCAACATCCCAATATTTTACGCAAGCGATCTTCAAAGGAGACGGTCCAGAATTTTATGGAGCGGTCTGGTCTTTTACTAGTATCTAGTGAAATAAAGTAAAAAAAATAATAAACCAATTTTTTGGGTCACGAATTCATCTTTATTGCAGTGGTAATATTATTTAATTTTTCCATGATTCAAAACACGTTAAGTGTCAAACGCCAGTACTATTGGAGGATTCATGGTTTTTTTTACGTTTTGAATTGTCAGAAATGACATTAGACAATTTCTGCGTCCACTGGCTGGCTCTGTGGCTGGATGTGAGCAATATTTATCGAAAAACTTGAAATCGAAACAATTCTTAGAAAGTTTTAACGTTTAAAACGTCTTAGAAAGTTATTTAGTTCGTTATTTAAAACTAATTTTTCATAAAATATGTGTATTTTTCGCTAAATCACTGTACAGGGTACAACTAAAAACACCACACCTGAAATTGACCGTCTCCTTTTTGTCATCCCGAAAAACCATCTTAACCTAGTTAATTAAGATTTTACTGTATAATTTCCTGTTGAGAAGTCTGCGGGTCGACGGTGACGCTTCTTTCGCCGTTCTCGAGCGACATCACCATCTGGTATGGTACTTTGATCTGCAGCGGCACACGGAGCTTTGCGTTGGACGGCGCCTGTGGAAAAGACATTACACTGATACTATAAATGCGGATGTGAATTTGTTTGTTAGGTTTTCATGGCCCATCTTTTCAACCTATTTTGATGAAATTTAGCTCAAACATAGGACGTTTCCCAGGGAAGGCTCTCAGAAAATCAAGAAGTTATGTTAGGAATTAAAAAGAATTGATAGATCAGTCAGTCAGTCCGAATAAACCATTTGAAAATGAAAAACATTGTAATTTTTCTAATTACTCAATGAAACCACTTGTTGAAACCAAAACAGGTATGATCTATACTAAAAATGAGAAAGTGTGTCTGTCTGTATGTCTGCTACGCTCATCCGGCCCATCTTCTCAACTAATTTGACGAAACTTGGTAGAGGTAGGTTTATGTCCTTACCTGGGTACCCCCCCGGGGAAGGACATAGGCGCAATGAGTTCCCGTAGGAATCAAAAACTTTAATCTAGCAACATCTAGTTATAAATAAAATGCAATGACGAGTAAATTAAATTTATGGAAAGTCTAATTTACTGCAGCGTAAGCCTTTTCTTAGTAGTGTTTACCTTCTGCGTAGTATATACCTATATGTATATATATTTTGACGACCTCCGTGGCGCAGTGTGTAGCGCTGTTGCCTTTACGTGCGGAGGTCCCGGGTTCGATCCCCGGCAGGGTCAATTTGGGAATTTATAGTTTCTGAATTTTCCCTGGTCTGGCCTGGTGGGAGGCTTCGGCCGTGGCTAGTTACCACCCTACCGGCAAAGACGTGCCGCCAAGCGATTGAGCGTTCCGGTACGATGCCGTGTAGAAACCGAATAGGGGTATGGGTTTAATGTAACTGCCATGCCCCTAACAGGTTATCCCGCTACCATCTTAGACTGCATCATCACTTACCATCCGGTGAGATCGCAGTCAAGGGCTAACTTGTAGTGGATAAAAAAAAAAAAAATACTAAGTTAGTCTCGTAAAACTTACTCGTATAGTGATCTCGGGTTTGACCTCCTTCCTCGGCAGCATGTTGATAGGGAAAAGATCGGGGATCTCTTTGCGAGGCCGCGGCCGCGTCTTAAACTTTGCGTGAACTATCATATGCTTCTGTAGGTGGTCTTTGCGGTAGAAACCTGCAAGAAAAACATTTAACCTTAGCTACAGCAACTTTTTATCAAGCGTCAAAACGCGAACTTGTATGAAATACTGGTTTGTAGCATCATCAAAATACGACGCAGTTCTAAAACTATCGTTTAAAGTAAAAATACTTTAAACGATAGTTTTAAATTTAAACGGTAATAAAACTAACAGATGACCTGAAATTAAGAGATTAGAATTAAGATTAGATTGAGAATTAAGAGATGACAGATAACATACTTTAATTTTATAATCGCTAAAAAAATGACAAGAAACATCCCTATTGCCTTGGTTTGATTTAATGTTTGCACTGCAAAGTGCAAACATTAAATCAAACCAAGGCAACTCGTCGAGATCAAGCACAAACATACACACTTTCACACCTAAAGTATTAATGGAACTAAACGGTGCTATACTAATAAAGGCGTAGCACAGGGAACACTTGTCGACCTTCCCTTATTCCTGCTATATACTAATGACCTATGGAAGAATGCTTCAAATAATCTACTTGAAAACGCAGCACTGACCTTTCCCACAGTCGGGACAGAAGCAGGACTTGATGCCGGTGTGGACGTGTAGATGTATCTTGTAATGGTCTTTCCGCTTGAAGGGCTTGGAACAGAACTTGCAAACGAACACGCGCCGCGGCGTGGGAATGTGGGCTTCTGAATCCATTGACATGTCAGATGTTGGCTCGTCCACGACCACCTAAAATATAATTACGTTAATTACAATAATAACAGGCAATTTCATAATAATTATTGAAACATGGGTAAATCTAGCCAATTATCAAACAGGGTTTCAAAAAATTAAATCAACTCTAATTAATGACAAGTTAGACGACGAAATTTCCTAACTGAGATGGCGATTTCAGAAGGCAGCGATTATGTTGTTTAGGCAATTATTAAATCATCAGAAAGGTTGGCACGCACTGCTTTCTAATCATTTCTTACATTAAAACAATAAAAGATAAGCTGGCTGTGCATAGATTTTTTGGCTCATGATATTTATACAATTTAACAAATTTTATTGTAATCAGTAGTTAGACTGCCTCGTTGGTCTAACTCTAGTGGTTAGCATGTCGACTGCGGCCGACGAGGTCCCGGGTTCGAGCCCCGGGTCGGGCCATACTTAAATATTGGGGTTTTCTGATTAGAAATTCTCAGTACTAGCCCGGAGTTGCCTCGGAGAACTCGTTAAGCCGTCGGTCCCGGTTATTATCACTAACATGATAATAATCGTTAAAGCCCGCCAACCCGCATTATAGCAGCGTGGTGGGTCTCAGCTCTAATTCCCTCTCTCCTATGAGAGCGGAGGCCTGTGCCCAGCAGTGGGACGTTAATGGCCTGAAGTGGTGGTGACTGTAATCAATTGATGTAGATCAAAAATATGGATTATCAATAACTTACCTCGACAAATTCAATGGGGTTATTCTCTTTCTTGGCTTCCGGCGGTGGACTCTCTTGGGCTGGCTCATAGTCACCGTTTTCACTGTTCTCTCTAGTGTTATGGTTTACCCACTGGCAACTATGGAGCTCAAACTGCTGATTCGTACTGAAACCTGGAATATAGGAAATAATGAAATATGTTAGTAATAATTTTTTTTTTAATAGAAACCTTGTTAAAGTGGTTTGCAAATTCGTTCCCGTAGAAACTAACATGCTCTTTCACTCTTATATTCTATATTATACTATCCTCAAACACCACCTTATTTAAAAGAGAGATACATTTTTCTTGGCAACAGTGACTTAACAATCTGTTTGCGGTCTAGAAATGACAAAAAACTGAAAATACCTACTAGTCGTACAGAGGCGTATGGGAATTCGTTCGCTGTTAAGACCGTAAAGCTTTACAGGCGACATTAGACAGTCGAAATCTTTAAATATTGTTAAGAATCTTGGCCAGCTCGTTGGACTATGGCCAAACCCTTCTTTTCCGAGAGGCGACACGCACTCAGTAGTGCGCCAGTAATCGGTTGAAACGATGATGTTACCTTCATTACATCTCGAGCACCAGATGGCGTGCGGCTGCTTGAGGTGGACGTTCGCGTGCACTTTCAGATGCTGTTTCCTCTTGAACTTGCGGTGACATATCGGGCACTCGTGCGGTCTTAGATGCTCGTCGGGCTTCTTCGGTATTACCACCGGCATTGGTTTCTGTCGAGTAAAATATTGTTTATACCATTTTTTCTTTTTGGAAGTCAGGCGGGGACAATCATACACCCACACAAAACAATATAATATGTATTGATAAACTAGATGATACGATAAGGAAGATTTGGGTATGTATTTGAACCTCTCATATATCCTTACTAATATTATAAATGCGAATGTGAGTTTGTTTGTTACGCTTTCACGGCCCTATCTTTTCAACCGATTTTGATGAAATCTCCTGAGACTGGAGGCCTGTGCCCAGCAGTGGGACGTTAATGGGCTGTAGTGCTGGTGATGAAATTTATATTTGGAAGGTTGTGTCCCGAGGTCATATATCCCGAAATATTAAGGAGTTCCAGACTAAGTCGCGGGCATTAGCTTCTATAATATTATAGTATGTTATTATGGATTTCGTAATTGGAATTGAATCAGAGGCCCAATTGTCTAAGAATAATCGTAATAAACGTAACATGCTTTTTGACATGCAGGCATCTGTGAACTCCTCAAATAGTTCGCAATATACGAGTACGTTTGAAAAACGTATACGAATTACGATTGCGATTTTCATACAAAGCGGGGGGCAGAATCAGTATAAGTATTCCATCCATAATTATAGAATTTTTCAAAGTGGTATTTATTGAAATTGGCTTACCACAACTTCAACGTCGATCTGATCTCCCAGCAGAGCCTTCAGTTGGGAGATGCCATCGGTGCCCGCCTCGTGCGAACGGATGTGGACCAGATTCACATGGACCATCATTTGATCCTCCGTGTGGAATGCTGCCAACAAAAGTGCTTATAAATACTTTTAAAGTGAAACTTCTTTAGAATCATTGTGATTGAAAAAAATGAAACGCAAAAAGCGACACCAAAAAGAGACAAACATATATAGGATTTAGCCTGCGAAAGAATGAGATAGTATACGTGTTATGTTTATCTCATTATCTGAATGAGATAAATATAAAATAATAATCTGAAGTAAAAATAATATTCTGAAGTTTCACATCTGTCGTGTGTGAATTGCTCACTTGCACTTGCAACACACACACTTTTTTAAATATAATAATATTTACTTCTCATTTAAAAATTTGTTTTATATTTTTATATGAAAAAAGACGTGAAATCCTCTTGGGTTTGCATCTAAAATGAATTAAAAAAATTCGCCCCTAACATTGAATCGTCCCATCGACGTTTCTGATACGAAGTGCGGAACACCCTCCCAGCGCACGTGTTTCCTGCCACGTATAACTTACACTAGCGGCACGCTATGATGGCCGGTTTGACACCCGGTTTAATAAATAAATTTTGAGTCCTAAACCTAAAACTACATTCGATAAAATTTATGAATCTCTGCACATCACTATCGTCAATAAAGTAATACAATTATTTCCTTCAAAGTCGTTATCAATTAATACGGAACTCGTTATCAATTAAGCGGACAAACGTCAAACCGGCCATCATAGCGTGCCGCTAGTTTAGGTACCATCAAGGCAAGAGTGAATAGGCATCTTCTAGGCAAGCGCGTTCCGTACTATAATATAGCCCCACAAACTTATCTGACCCGGTGGCCAAAATTGGAACTAATTTTTATGCCTGTTTAGTTTTCGTTTGTCTTTTCTGTGGTCTTTTCATATAATATACTAGCGACGCAGTCACCGGGTCAGATAAGTTTGTCGGACTATACAGATGCACGGGACCGACGTTTAACAAGGCAAAGAGGAACCAAAACCGTCAAGTTCGAACCAATAACTTGGTCACCCATACAGTTACCGTTTACGTTACTAAACGTAAAGTTACGTAAAACTAAGTATGGTTTAAGAAAGAAAGAAAAACCGGCCAAGTGCGAGTCGGACTCGCGCACCGAGGGTTCCGTACAAACCTGTAATAAGTTTTAAATTAAATGTTTTTTTTTTAAAATTTGAGTTGATTGAATGAAAGGTAAATTGCGATTTACGATTAATGACGTATTAAAAAAAACTACTTACTTGATCTCGTTCAAACCAATTTTCGGTGGTAGTTTGCATGGTAATGTACAACATATATTTTTTTTAGTTTTATCATTCTCTTATTTTAGAAGTTACGGGGGGGGACACACATTTTACCACTTTGGAAGTGTCTCTCGCGCAAACTATTCAGTTTAGAAAAAAATGATACTACAAACCTCAATATCATTTTTGAAGACCTATCCATAGATACCCCACACCTATGGGTTAGATGAAAAAAAAATTTTTGAGTTTCAGTTCTAAGTATGGGGAACCCCAAAATTTATTGTTTTTTTTCTATTTTTGTAAGAAAATCTTAATGCGGTTTACAGAATACATCTACTTACCAAGTTTCAACAGTATAGCTCTTATAGTTTCGGAAAAAAGTGGCTGTGACATACGGACGGACAGACAGACAGACATGACGAATCTATAAGGGTTCCGTTTTTGCCAAATTTGGCTACGGAACCCTAAAAATGATTATTTGAGCATTCCTGCATGTTACACTAGAAATTAAAAAATATACTTAAACTAAAACAATTACATACATACATACATACATACATACATACTATATGCGATATCAACACTGTATTGTACAACAGTGCAACAAACAGGTAAGCCACTCAACTTGTGTTGGGACTCCGGGCCTCTCAGATACGAAGCCATTATAATGGCCGCACATCTGAGGTACCAGGTGCCCAACGCTGATTTGTTTCATGCAACTACAACAACTTAAGGTACAGCTAAATTAATACCTATAGCTATATGGTGAATAACTCAATATAATATCTAGTGTGTACTGTGACCCGCATGCACTTGGACCCCACTTAATCCTTTGTACGCTCCCTCCCCCATTAATTCTCCCCCTAGATTGCTTTAAGCGCCCACTCGGTCTGATTGTAGCTCTCAGGTTAGAAGCATAATCCCTTAGCCGGAGTGAGGTCAGCCCTAGAAACCCTTTTTGCTTTCTTGATAAGTTATGCGCAACATTAGGTCAAGATTACCCCCTCTCTGCGTCGTATTCCTCATTACTGAGGCTCGTGACCCCTTTTCCAGTAATCACATAATGGTAGGAGTTTTCTTGGGATAACAATGCGGTGAGTACGTACTTACGTACGTGCGGGACGTAACGATATACTATCATAAGATGATAAGTTTCATGGTAAGTTTGTAACGATTATTATTATAAGATGTTAGTGATAATAACCGGGACCGACGGTTAACGTGCTCTCCGAGGCACGGAGTCGGTCACCCACCCAGTTACCGAAGATTACCATGTTCTTGCAAAATCATTACAGTAGGTAACAGGATCCACGAATTGATCACACCTATGGAAGTTGCTCACATCCCTTCATCCACTTGAAAATAGCTGAATATGTTCTTCAAGAGGCACAGTTAAATAACTCTCGATCAAGTCACCTTTAAAAAAATACTTAGTAAATCATTATGGGTTCACTCGTTGGGAGCTTCGATGCCACAAACAGATACACAAATACCCACCTAAAACTTAAAGCACATCTCTTTTTGCGTCGGGGGTTTAAAATTGCGCTTGCCGCAATGTGATTCATTCAAAATCAAGAAATTCTCAGGACTAGCCCGGAGTTAGTTTGCGGCGGTGCATGTTTCACCCCCGTGCCTTGGAGAGTACGTAAAGCGTCCTGCGCCTGATCTCTCTCCGGTCATGTCGGATTTTCCGTCCCATAGGGCTATGAGAGTGAGAGTGAATCTGTGTTTGCGCACGCACTTGTACACTATAATATCTCCCGCACAGATGGCTAATCGCTATGGAGAGTGGCCGCCGTAGCCGAAATCCGGTCGGAAGGACATTCAACATCTATCTGGATATTAGGTACTTTTAAATTTTTAACAGATTTCTAAAAAGCTTCTCAGTTCTGTGTGGATATTTTTTAATCAATGCCATAAATTAAAATTTCTTTTCAGGGACGTACCTCAGAATGGAAAACCGGAAATTTTATTAACACAAGAACCCTTCTTGGCAGTCGATAATAATTTAACGTTGGGAGTCGTACACATGTTCTACAATAGCTAAACCGTGAAAGGGTCGAAAGGGTCTTGGCATATTATCCACCCCCCATTGTACACCCCCCAAGTCCCAACCCCTGGTACATGAATATGAGCTTAGGGTAGCTTTGTTGCTACAAGAATTATATTTTGGCCTGTAAAGTTCTTTTGGATCTCTTTGGTGCAGCTGTTTACGTCGTGACCTTATACCTACTAACTAATCTAATAGGTACTAACTTCGATTCTTTTTGTTAAAAATCATTGAAATAGAAATAGGTACTAAAATCCTACATCAATGTTAAAAATAGAAACATATTTCTCGATTTGGTTAGGTACATTACATGGGTGTTTTTTAATGGCGGTGTTAGGTCATAGTTTTTTAGGACACCCGGCTTCCTATTCAGGTGGTCGGGGTTCGATACCCAGGCAAGCATCTCTAAATCTTTGAAGTGAAACTTCTTTAGAATCGTTGTGATTTGAAAATTCAATGAAACGAAAAAGCGACACCAAAAAGAGACAAACATAACATTCATAATAGGATTTAGCCTGCGAGATAATACGATACAATACAAGTTATATTTATCTCATTGTTTCTGGGTTGTAACTTTAAATATGAATTGCTATAAATGTGTATTCGTTCTTGTATTTATCATTAAAGTTACAGGATACCAAATTCGAATCGATCGGGCATGTGATAGTTGCTTAAGTACATCAAGAACTAGAAAAGAGCTGATGATTTTCATACGACAGAAGAGAATCATAGCTAAGAACACTCTCTATCATGTCACCTTTCAGATAAAAAACTTACAAAATCGGTTCATCCGCTTGGGAGCTACGTTAATACAGATAGATACACACGTTAAACTTATAACACCAATATGTATTCGTCGGGGGTTTAAAAGGCTAAAGGAATAACTTGTTTATTCGCTGTAGGGGACGTGGGAACACTAACGAACTCTTTGGAAGCTCCAACTTTTTTCACCGTTGAGCTGTATGAGGGGGAAATAATCCGAAAGGTCGTAACTACCTACACCCCTTGAGCTTATATCGTACACATTTGACGTAGGTACACTAATACAAGGTAATGGTAATACATAGCCTAGTATTTTTTAATTACACTACAATTTAGGCCTTGACTGCGGTGTCCCCACGGCATCGTATCGGAACGCTACTTGGCGGCACGTCTTTGGCGGTAACTAGTAACTAAGCCACAGCCGAAGTCTCGCACCAGACCAGATCAGAGGAAAATCAGAACTTATATATTCCCAAATTGACCCTGCCGGGGATCGAACCCGTGACCTCCGCAAGTTAAAACAACAGCGCTCACCACTGCGCCAGAGAGGACGTTAAAAAATTAAGACGTTCGCCTCCTGTTCAAGTGGTCGGGGGTTCGATCCTCGGCCACGCATTCGTAACTTTTCTGAGTAATATGTGTGACTGCATTATGAGCAATTAATATAACTTGCTCATCGGCGAAGGAAAAGATCGTGAGGATCGGATAACCTGCATACCTGATAGATTTTCATAATGCTCACATGCAGACATTACACAGCAGCGTGGTGGACTACGGCCAAACCTTTCTCATTCCGAGAGGAGACTCGTCCTCAGAAGTGGACCGACAATTATTAGTAGATTGAGAATTTAGATGATGAACATAATGCCATTATTCATCATCACATTGGAGACCACATTCATTCTAAAATTAGACAACCTCTACTAAGTAGGTACCTACTATAAACGCATAATAAAATTAAATTCTACAACAAATATACAAAAGAAAGAAAGAAAGAAGAAAGAAAATGTTTTTTATTTGATCACAATCTAAGTCTAGTTTGATCAAAATGTACATAGTATTACGAAAAAAACCGGCCAAGTGCGAGTCGGACTCGCGCACCGAGGGTTCCGCACAAACCTGTAGTAAGTTTTAAATTATTAAAAATATTTTTATTTTAAATTTTTGAATTGATTGAATGAAAGGTAAATTGCGGTTTACGATTTATGACGTATTAGAAAAAAACTACTTACTAGATCTCGTTCAAACCAATTTTCGGTGGAAGTTTGCATGGTAATGTACATCATATATTTTATTTAGTTTTATCATTCTCTTATTTTAGAAGTTCCAGGGGGGGGGGGGGGGGACACATTTTACCACTTTGGAAGTGTCTCTCGCGCAAACTATTCAGTTTAGAAAAAAATGATATTACAAACCTCAATATCATTTTTGAAGAGCTATCCATAGATACCGTAGATCCATAGAAATCCGTATGGGTTAGATGAAAAAAAAAATTTTTGAGTTTCAGTTCTAAGTATGGGGAACCCCCAAAATTTATTGTTTTTTCTCATTTTTGTAAGATAATCTTAATGCGGTTCACAGAATACATCTACTTACCAAGTTTCAACAGTATAGTTCTTATAGTTTCGGAAAAAAGTGGCTGTGACATACGGACGGACAGACAGACAGACAAGACGAATCTATAAGGGTTCCGTTTTTGCCAAATTTGGCTACGGAACCCTAAAAACATATTGATTTTAAAAGCTGCAAATTCCGACATTGATTTTTAAACTCGTTCACGCTCCATTTTGCCTTCCTTTCCCCTCTAGATTCAAAAGCCACATTTCTGGGAACATCAATTTCTAAATAACAATTCAAACTTTTTTGTATTCACCCTCCAGAGGTAGAGGCATACCCTTGAACAGGTAATTTTTTTTTTCAATACAATTTTATATCTATTTTTATACGAACTGGAAGAACAGAATAAATAATAGTACCTATACTGGGAGGGTGGGTTTTTATCGTGTCCCATTTTTTTTACCTACTTAACCTACTTAGGTAGGTATAAAATTTTTTTTGACACACAATTTTAGCCCGAGCTGTGGGACCATTAAAGTTGTACCTCAACTGTATTTATTTAAGGTCTAAATCAACTGTTCGAAAAAAATTAAAACGCGAAATCTAAAAGAGCTTCGCGAAGTAGGCGGTGTTGACTGTTGCCCACCAGTTGGTACGCAATCGAACGAAAGTTGTACTTAAGTTATACTTCAGTCAACATAATACATTATGAAATTTCAAGGTTCTGAACATAAAGGTATAATCAATTTTCCGGAATAAAAATACTTTTCCCGGAATGAAAACTATCTCTATACCAAATTTCATCATAATCTGTTGAAAAGATTGGCTGTCAAAGCGTAGCAGACAGACACACTTTCGCATTCATAATATTAGTATGGAAGTATGGATTCAGAGCTTTGGGATCTATACAAAACTAGCTGATGCCCGTGACTTCGACACGTGAAGTGAGGTTTTTGGTTCCCGCGGAAACTTTAATTTCTCAGAATCCAGATCGATTCAGCCGTTTTGGCGTAATTGAGTAACAAACATCCATCCATCCAAAGTTTCACGTTTATAATATTAGTAAGTATAGAATAGAGTATAGACTTTAATACTTATGAAACAAAGTATAGCTTACAAATAACCTGTACTTAAAATTGTTGAACCCAAATGTTGCACTGATTTTAAAGTTTAGTGCAGAGATAGGCTGCATTCCGGGGAAGGACATGAGCTACTTTTATCCCGGAATATGAAAGAGTTCTCCAGGGATTTTTAAAACCCAAATCCACGCGAACGAAGCTCCGGGCTTCATCTTGTTCAACATAATCGATATAAAATACTAGTCCCTCGTATTTTACTCGTCAGCTCAAATATCTAGCGAGCAGGCGACCTTCGCAGACCCTCCCCTATTTTGAGGCGATCCCCATGGGTCACAGCGAGGGGGAAAATGGAGGGGAGAGGCCCGGTCGATCGAGGGCTTGGGATTGAATTTATTTTTATACAAGGGGGATTTCAAGTTGACGGTTGGAAGGTGGGGGACTTTTTTTAGGGACGAGTTATTGGTTATAGCATTTTGGACGATCTAAAAAATGATGGAGCCTAGTATTATTTATAAAAACTGATGTTACTACTGAGATTTTTGGATGGATTTGCGTTACAATTACTTTACAGAGACAGAGATGTAGGTTGTTAGGTAGAAAATCAAGGTTTAAAACCAGCCTCAATCAATCATTCAATCAATCAATCAATCGCTTATTTGCTAGAAATCATCATCATCATCATCCTCAACCGATACACGTCCACAGCTGGACATAGGCCGCTTGCAAGGAATCCTTGCTAGAAGATGACAATCTAAAAATAGTTCAAACATGTTCACACAAAGCAATGAGAGCCTAATGGTAATTACTAATTAGGCGCCCAGATTCCTATTCGGGTGGTAAGTGGTTCGATCCCCGGGCACGAACTTTTCACCGACTTCCAAAAAAAGAGGAGGTTCTCAATTCGGCGCGTATGTTTTTATCTTTTCGAATAGATACTCGTATTATGCGTTTTCATAATATTTTCAAAGGTGTGTGAAGTGTGCCAATCCGCACTTGGCCAGCGTGGTTTGACCATGAACAAAACCTTCCCATTCTAAAAGAAACTTGTGTGCTCAGAATTTTTTATGTTACCTATTGCTGTTATTACCCATTGCTGTTAGGGTCCATTAGCATTTTGATTTTTGACTAATATCATTCTTTAATTTAATTACTGGGCATCATAGTAATTGATCAACTAATTGGAAATAATAGGCTTTAGAAAGGCAAAGGAGCCCTGCGTTGCGCTTTCCACCAAAAGGCTTAGCAAAGTGGTGAGTAAACTTGAAATTATGATGGCTATTTCTGAACTGTATGTTCGTTAAACTGTGCCCGAGAGGCCTAGCCAGTTATGAGCAGAAGGCGTTGGTGTAGGTCGATATCTAGGTCGTAGTGTGGGCATGAGCTGGGTTATCAACATAGAGGCCTAAGCTCTACAGAATACGTTTTTGTTTTTATGAACTGCAGGGTTGTTAAACTGCGGTAACGGTAATACCCGGGGGGCAAGCTAGTTATGAGCAGCCAGCGTAGGTGGATAGGTCGATATCTAGGTCGTAGCGTGGGGATGGGCCCGGCCTGTAGACTCGTGGGCCTAAGCTACTTTGTTGTTTAAATACCCTACACGATGAAGTAATTTAACACACATGTTGACGGCCTCTGGCGCAGTGGTCTTATGAGTGGGAGATCCCGAATTAAATCTCTGGCAGGGGTAATACCAAGCGATTTAGCGTTCCGGTACGATACATCGCCATGTCCCCTAAAAGGAGGATGATTACAGATGAAATAATTTTACACTCAAGTGCTCAAGACTTCACCAGTATTTTTAAGGTTTCGTAATAAAATAAGGCGCCTGAAAGTGGTGCAGATAGGATATCTACGTAAAACATTAGCAGGCCTAGTCATAGTGGGAGATATTTTACCAATTCGATCGCGTTAAACATAACTACCGTTTGTATGAAATTGATTGTGCACCACCTGTCATATGTCACAAATCTCCCACTAGGCCGACCCCTGATAATATGTCAAATTATGCAGCGCAAATAGCAGTTGGATTATTTGAAAACTTTTCAACTCGGTACTTGTTCCATTGGATATACTATTAGGTACCTATTATAGCTGTATCTATTTGCGTAGATAATTGTATAGCTCGTAAGTAACATTTCTATCTAACCTTTCAACGTGAATTTACATTCTTTTGGAGACCTTCTCTCGTCTCGACCCACCCAGTAGGTAAAGGCATTTTGAAATGTCATCCCTTGGGAGATCAAAGGATACGGGGGTAGGGGAGGCTTATGGATGCCAGGCCGAGCCTTGGAATTTGTATTACTAGGTCTTCCTACGCAGACAGTAACTTGCTGGTATTTTTAGCGAGGGTTTGCGCATGAAACTTTTCACGATAGAGATAGAGAGAAAAATTCATTCTCGAGTTATCTATCATCTTTTTAGGATCTGGCAGTAAACAAGGAATTAATCCTTACTTATTATAAATACGAAAGTGTGTTGGATTGCCATAAAAAAGCCGGTCAAGTGCGAGTCGGACTCGCGCACCGAGGGTTCCGTACAAACCTTTAGGTATATAAGTAAACGTTATGGTATTTTTATTCCACTAATCTATTTTAATTTCAATTTAATACCTCTACGCGTTCATGCGGAAACTATTAGTAAGTGTAAATTTTTAAAAATATTTTTATTATTTGATATAACTAAAAATTTATGCTTTTCGCAATTTTTCCTTTCTCTGTGCTATAAGACGTTGCTTCGTACAAAATTTCAAGATTCTGAGTTCACGGGAAATACCCCGTAGGTTTTGATTCCCTTGCGAGTGTCGAAAATTTGCAGCATAAACGTGCATGCATGCACGAAGCATGAAAATGAGCACTTACAAGCTTGCTTTAGGTATGTACTATGTACCCATATAATGAAAATCAGCGTTGCATTGCTAACCGGTATTCGAACCCGCGACATACAAGCAAGGCCGCGGCGCCTTACGCAATGAGGATCCGTTGGCAAACTTTGTTAAAAGCCAAAATGTCACTGTACAATTTTGGTTCCTAAGTTGTGAAAACAACGTTTGTATAAAATAATAGTGTGACTTGAATTAGCATTTGAGCATCAAATTGAAGATGGTACCCCATGATGACGAGTGGGCAATAGACAGCTTATCGTAGTCAAGCACATACAAACAAATTACGAGGACATCCTACTAATATTATAAATGTACGAATTTGAGTCAGTTTGTTATATTCTACAAGGTTTGTAACGCTTTCATGTTTCTACTTTTCGACCGATCGACTACTTTTAATCCCGGATAATTGAGGAGTTTCTGCGGGAATTTAAATAACTTAAACCACGTCACAGAATAATAACTAGTACACCACGTGGACGAAGTCGCGGGCATCAGACAGTAGGTAATAGTATAACGCGGGCTCATGCAGGTTATTAGACAGCGCGCAAAAAGTACAAAAATATGAAAATGTAATTCTGTGTGCATTTATTTTTTTGTAAGCAACCTTTTTTGCGTGGGTTTTAAAGACAAAGTTTTTTGTACTCCCAGAGATGCCTTAAGGCTTCTGCTCTTCTGACACTTTGTTGAGCCCGGGCAGGGAGTTTTTTGTGATATCTACGGAGTGAAGGACAAACTACGAAGGGTGGGTATTATGGGAAACGGTAAGCTTAGCTCGGAGACAGACCCGTTTATCTTATCCGTAACGAATTGTTACTTTGCATGGTATGTATAACAATTTACAACGTAACGTAGGACAATTAGTCGAATAAATTATTTTTAGTGACCAAATAACAGAGGATCTCCCAAAAGACGTGATATAGCTCAGGCTACTTATGCAAGCTTTGTATGGGAACCCTAAAATAAAAAATGTAAAGCTGATTTGGCACAAGTGTTCCTTGGGGTCGGAGAAGTACCTCTTAAAAATCCCCCTCCCCCCCTCTAGGCCGCGGGCGTTCCCCCCCAAACGTCTCCCCAACCGCAGTTTTTTGTAATATTCTCAAAAAATATTAGTGCTAGAAAAAAACCATCTATGGCGAAAATATTCTACATCAAATGGCACTTAAATAATTATGATAGGACAAATAGTTTTGGAAATATGCCGTCTTATTTTGCGTATTTTTTATTTTTTTGAAAAATTGTTTAATTTTCTTGTGATTTACACGAAAAGTATAAGAGCTAGGAAAAAAACCACAAGAACAGGATGAAAGTTCATAAAATCGTCTACAAAATGCTTTTTATTTCATTTCAATTGGCATAATACTTTCGGAAATATTACGATTGAAAATGTGCATGACATTTTATTTGAAAATCATCGATGCTATACTACAATAAACTAATAGTAATAATCATGATATCTTTATCTATCTAACTACAAAACAACACCACACTTCGTAAATTGTGGGTGATGGAGGGCAAGGGGTTGTGGAGGGTAGAAAGGGGGCTGTGGGAGGTGGAGGGAGGTTGTGGAAGGGGGGAGAGGGGTTGTGGGAGGAGGGGATGTTATAAAAATATGTTACATTTATGGGTTAATTTCTATTTATTATGTAGTATATTATGCTAAGTCTACATGACTACCAGCGGTTCTTACACAACAGCAAGGTATATTTCGAAAACTATTTGTCCTATCAAAATAAACTAAACACTATTTTATATGTAAATTAATACTTTTTCTTGAAATTACAATAAACATTTACGGATTTTTCAAAGGTTTAGTTTTTTATTCCAGTTAGGCAGCCATATTTCCGAAACTATTAGTTCTATCAAAATAAACTAAAAACTATTTCGAAGATAACTTAATGAAGTTCATTTTTGCTTCTCATGTTTTTTTCCTAGGTCTATTAGTTTCTGTGAAAATTCAAAATATAACCACGGTTGTTGAAAAAACAAAAAAAACTTGGGATATAGGTTGCCATATTTCTCGAACCATTGGTCCTATATAAATTCACCATAAGACTTTTTGTGGGTAATTTAGTGAAATTAATTATTCTTCTGAGGTTTTTTCCAGCTCTCATAGTTTTTATGGAAATTGCAAATAACATAGGATTCTAGCAATATTTTAATTTTTTTTCATTCACTATACATGGATATATATTCGAAATAATTGGTCCTATCTTTATAAACTTAATTTTTTTGAATAAGTGGTTAAATGGTGTTTATTTATTTTTCTGAGAGTTTTTGCCTTGCTCTAATAGTTTTCTAGAAATTACAGAAAACATATAAAATTTTGAAAAATATTGCTTTCATGTTAACTATGACAGGTATATTTCCGAAACTATTAGTGCTATCAAAAGGAACTAAATACTATTTTGTAGATAATTTAACTATGTTTCTTATTGCTTCAATCAGTTTTTCCTAACTCTGTTATTTTTTTTTCGAAAATTAAAAACAACGCACACGGTATTTGCATATTATTTTCTTTATTTTACACAATAGGTAGGCATACCTCCAAAACTATTACTCTTATCAAAATATACTAGATATCATTTTATAGCTTTTCTGTCAGTTTTTATGGAAATCACAAGAAACTACATTACAAAAAGCCATACATGCAAATTATTTTCTTTACATGCACAAAGGGTTAACATATTATCTCCGAAACTATTAGTCTTATCGAAATGAACTATAATTTTATTTAGTAGATAATTTAATGAAGATAATTTTCGCCATAGAAAGTTTTTTTCTAGCACTAATATTATTTGAGAAAATTAAGGGGGGGGGGGGGGGGGGGAAATTTTTAAGAGGTACTTTCCAGACCCTAATATCGGTGCGTGATATCCACGTCCCCTCATAATTTTATGTTGAATAACCATTTTAAACTATCGATTATAGAAAAAAAGTGCGTCGAACTTTGATGACGTCACAATTCAGTGTTTCATACATAATCCCATACTAAGCACGCCTTTTGATGTTTGAAAAAAGGTACTTATTTGATTAGTTGTCAAATACCCAATTAGCTTTTATTTATAAAAAAAAAACAACTATATTCCCTGAATTTGACTGATTTTTGCATTGGGCTTTACCTTCATCTAAAACAAAAACCAACTTCAAAACTATACTCTTGTACCTACCAACTTAAGCTTAAGAGTAAAAAACATTATCTGGGTATATATTTTGTTTTTGTTGATTTTCTCAAAAAGCGCTGAAACAATTTCGATGAAATTTATATGGAACCACCTCTGAAGTATGATCTACCAAACAAATAAAAGAATCATCAAAATTGATTCATAATTGGCGGAATGATTGCGTAACATACATACAAAAATTTTACAAAAATAAATACGAACTGAGTACGTCCTCATTTTTTGAAGTCTGTTAAATATGATATGAAGTATCATAATCGACGTGACCTAGTTTTCAACCACCTGTCAATAGATTGCGCGGGCTATGCCACTTGACCTAACTACAGGCTAGCTGTAACCTTAGCAGGATAGGTGACTAACTTTTGAGGGCCAAATAACCTTAAACTTTCCTTCGTTTCTTGAGAGCACGCTAATCGCTATTATCATTGCCTTAACCATATTTTTTGTTACTCATTCACGCCACAACGACTGAACCGATTTGGTTGAAAGGAATGGAGACAGCTTAGGTATAAGCTGATTTAACACATAGGCTTCATTTTATCCCGGAAAATGAAAGAGTTCTCGCAGGAATCACCATCATCTAGATATCTCACACAATAGAAAAATAATCTGACTCATTCACTCACTGACGGACCCATCAACGCCTAGCCCAAGTCGAATCTGAAGTTTAGCACAGAGGTTCTCTTTATAATGTAACCTTTCCACCAGAGATGTGCTAAGTTGCTAGACTACGGATGCTTGGCAAATCCACCAATAGGAGCTCTTAGATCTAGCAATCTAGACTTTGAAAATAAAGGGTGACACACATTCACAGCTTAGCAACGCAGCACATCTCTGGTGGAAACGCGCTATAAAGGGCCGGATTTTTTGAAATCTCCACGGAGCGAAGTTGCGGGCTTTCGCGACTAATAATATGATAAAAGAGAGGTGCAATCATGTAAATCGTGCCGATCAAATCGTCTAAGTTCGGCTTCAAAGTAAAATAAACCATATAACAGCATAGAATTAGAGCTCAATTTCGTGTATCCATTCTTATACGTTCAGGGTATCGTACATACCTAAACGTATGATAATGGATCCAATAAGTTCGAATAATACGTTTTAAGCTGTCAAATGAAGCCGATTTGAAGATCACTAGTTACCACGCAAAGAGAGATCAAAGGCAAGTGAAATTAGCAGAATGTTTGCGACCTTGTTCGTAACTCGTAGTACCTTAGTGGGTGATACCGGTTTGCGCAACTGCCTCTCGCCTAATGGGGGGAAGGGTCAGCCGGCGAGGTGAGCTTACGACCTCACTATATTGTATAATATAGGTACGAGTAACTTTCCACTGCAAAGCGGTTAGCGGTCGTCTAATCTAAAAATGAACGCGCTTCATTTAAGCATTAGCTGACTTACAGATCCGGTCGTAGTATTCATGTTTAAGGCCCAGCTGTCTTACGTCAACGACTTGATACAACGCGACGAAGGTATTAAACAGTAGCTGTTCCTTCACGTGGTCTAGATTATCGTATAGATCAGTTTATCATCTTCTATAGAGTCGTATCGCGTCGCGTTGCATCGCGTCGTTTTCGTCGCTCACCTAGGACAACGGGTGGCTATGAAATAACCGGCTGCTGAACGATTAATGACGACGTCAAAGTGTATATTTGTCACCGTAAGATTGCAAAGGCCGTTGGATTGTAATCTAACTAGCGATATTGTAAACTTTCGACAGATTACTATTTAACGCATTATTTTTCGTTAGATTGTAATCTGTTAGATATATTAACCCGATTAAATGCGGCCGGGCACTACCTGGTCATTTATGTCAAACCCTAACCTAACCTACAAGAAAGTGACAAGAAAACGTAAATACAAGGAATATTTCAAAAATTGACACTCGGATCATTGAACGGTTCACAATCCGTCGACAGTTTACAATATCGCTAGTTGGATTACAATCTAACGGTTTTTGCAATCTTACGGTGACATATTGATACATCTGAACATGAGCTAAAACACAGACGCGTTAATTTTTAAATTAGACCTCTACCGCTATAGCTGAAGTTTGACAACACACACGTTATAATGAAATGACAAGACTGTCAGACAAATAACACGTAAGGAAGACAGAGAAAGAAGACCCACCTTTCCCGCACTGGCCGCATATGACCTCCTTCTTCTTATGCGTCCAGCTGTGTATCTTGAGATGGTCTTTCCTCTTGTAACTTTTGTCACATTCCGTGCATACGTGCGGTCTCGAACTATCGAATACTCCGAGGTCCTTGGGGAAATCCTGGGAGTAATCCGTAGAGGAGTCATTTCTATCGTCCATCTAGAAGAGAAAAGGGTCTTAAGGCTCTGTCCTAATGATTCCTAGATGTACTTCTATCGACTTACTAGGACCCTGTTTAATAAAAAGTACAATCCGACTTTGTAAAAAAGTGACAGAATTGTTAAATTGTACAACAAATACACTGAAGTTGACGTGCAATTTAACATTTAGTTTAACATTTTTGAATTTTTTTTACGTCGGATTGTAACTTTTACAGGCCAATGGAGCGACGAATTAACAGTGGCGGAAAATAGAGGGTTATGGAAGGCGAAAAACCACAGCCTAAAGAGAAACGCTCTTTTCTATCAGTCACCCGATGGAGACGATCAGAATAAAGCTACGGCGTGGAGGGGCGTGTATCTCCCAGCAAGAATATTCAATACAAAATTAGTATGCAGCTTGCAGTAATATGGTGTAGGTGTGGAGCCTGTACAGCAATTTGTGTTGGCGTCTGTCCACTGTAAGAATGTATACTTATGGTGTGGAAAAACTGTGTAGGAGGATTGTGTAGAACTATTTTGGAGGGAGCATTGTACGTGGTAAGAGCAAATCTTAACATGTACTCGTACCATAAAAACAGGTATTCAAGTATCGGTCTCGAGCAAAGATTGACTGAGACCAACAGTTCTTGGATCTATAGAGCGAACTTTGACTTTGCTTAGACATACGAGACATACTCGTAAGACATTGTTAAAACGAAATAGATTTATGTTACTCACATAAGTCCATCGCGTTTTAACTCTAAGTAAAGCCTGAGCCAAGTCAAAGTACCTACGCTCTATAGATCTCAGCCTCACACTGAGACTCTAGATCGTGATTTTAGCTTGATGTCGGTTTATTATAACAGACCCTAGGTAAGAACGAGTTTTCAAGTATCGGTCAATCTATGGTTATAATCTGTCAGCATAGATTGGTCGATACTTGAGATTGTGTTCTTGCCCTAGTTTCATCTAAACTACAAAGTACTTAAACTGGCGTCCAACCCTATGTGCAGAACGGGTCGCATTAGCGGTAACAACCGGTTCTGACGACTTAGCGTGCTCACCGAGGCACGAAGGGGGGGGTTAGGTACATGGGAGAGAAATACCTCGTCCCTAACTAACTGCTCTTAATATGAATTACTAGCAAACACCCGTGGGAATTTCGATAAATCTGGGATTACCACAGGTATATTACTTACTCCTTGTCTATATTATAAAGGGAAACGCCCAGTTGACTAAGGGGTTTTGGCCAAGGTGCAGCCATCAATGAAACAAATTGTAGGCATAAGGATTGAAATCGTAGATTAAGAAACAAACACTATTTTGAACGTAAAACTCGGACGAACTTCTGTAGAGCATGTTTAAAAAAATTCATGTTACAATAAAAAAAACATGCAGTTTTCGATTTTTTATTAATTTTCACGTAAATTCATAACTAGAACTTCGTCTACGAACTGGGCTGGGGGATTAATATTAGCCTGATATCTTGCCCAGCCCAAGAAACACATAGTTATCACATGGGCACAACAGCCTACTGTCCTTCGACCAGCTATACGTAATCCAAAGTAAAGCCAGGGTCGTCATCGGGAGCATCGGCAGAGTCCATAATAGCAGCAAAGTCGTCAGGTTTAAATTACAGCAAACCGAGGAAGAAAATCACGATTACGAAACACACAACATTAGCAACCGATGAACGTGAATAAAGAGAATAGAGATAAGTCAATGTCAATAATGTCTATGGCCATAGAGATGTATGACGTGAGCCAAAGATGATAAATCGATGTTACGTACATCGATTCATATCGATGTGTACATTCACTGAATCAGTTCAATTGATTAATCTAGCATGTCTATGTTTATTTATATAATATTTTATATAATAAGGTTTTTATAAGATAGCGATAAAACCATTAAATAACCAAAAGCGAAAAAGTTTTGCTTTAATTATTTTTCTGAAAATATCGATCTCGGATTATTGGTATATCGACTTTACTAAAGATGATTGCACTCCCTACATTGTCAAGATTGACATTGCGAACCACGGCCCACGGAAGTGGTTTGAAAATAAATAATGTCGACTGAGTTTCTCTTTTATACTAACTAATTATTTCCGAGTGCTACGTACAAATAGGTAACTGGAATATACTAGTTATTAAATATGTCATATTGTGATATTCATTACATTGCTGGCTGCTCCTTGGCCAAAAATGGGCTTTTCCCTTTAGGTTTCTAGATCCAAGGATTGTACTTAGTACCTATTCTGCTTCGTTTACAACCTCTCCAAATGTAGAGTCTTAGAGATCACTTGTAGAGATACGTGCTTCCCAAACCCCTATTTTAATTTTTTCTCTTCTTTACTATTCTTTTGAGAAAAAAGTGTTTGGATTGGCTTGGAAAATACCAGACTAGCTGATGCCCGCGACTTCGTCCGCATGGAATAAGCTTTTTAATTCTTTCAGGAACTTACTGGGATAAAAAGGAGCCAATGTCACTCTACAGGTCCTCAACCTTACTCATGCAAAAAATCACGTCGATCTGTTGCTCTGTTACGGCGTGATTGAAGGACAAACTAACAAACCAAAAAATAAACAAACATTCGCATTTATAATATTAGTATGGAATATTTAAGCCCGAAAACAATAATAAAGTACATAATATTACTTATATATTATTTTTAAAGATAAATCCTTGAAACAACAACATCCTTTTGGGAAAATTTCGAGGTAAATTCCTGCGAAAATAATTAATTATATAAGAAAAAGACAATAATATCTTAACCTGTTTGTCTCATGTTTTTATATTATGAGATTATATTGACAGACCCCTGATTCTTGCCTGAAATTGAGGTCAAGAATATATTTTTGCCAGACACTATAGGTACGTATATATAATATACGAGTACCTATAGTATAAACCTTCGCCGGTATGATGTTATATATAAACTTGGGTAACTATGTCAGCAGGCTCCTCTAGCTCGAGGGAAAAGGGTGGGTCTTCCCCCTTTTCCCCACCTTTCGAACCATTTTAGGCCGACCCGTGTTTGGGTAGAATTCTGCACATATTCCAGCCGAATCAGGATAAAAAAGGGACAGAAAAAACCTTAGGGAGGACAAAATGGGGAGGGTCCATTTAGAATCAGTATAGGCTTATGCTTTATACTACGGTATAAAAGGGTAAAATAATAGGCAAATCGAATACTAGCTAATGCCCGCGACTTCAGGATAAAAGTGACATGAGTATATTATCTTCAAGGATGGAATTATTATTATACTAGAAGATGGTGATGAGACTAGGTCGTCATGGACTGAACGTTTTTTGTATTCCCGCGGGAACACCTTCATTTTCCGGGATAAAAAGTTAAAAAGCTTGTCCTTGTCCATGATACAACCTATCTCTGTACCAAATTTTATCAAAATCGGTTGAAAAGACGGTTGTTAAAGCGTAGCAGCAGGGCGACCGCGTATCTTTTGCATCAATCATTGATACATCGCAATCACCTCCGAGACCGACAGACGAACGGACAAACAGACACACTTTTTCGCATTTTTAATATTAGTATAGATAGTATAGATTAGTATTTATTAAAGGCTAGACAGCTTTCGCTGATGCGTCTATATCAAATCTTGTGCTTTGTCTTTAGGTGGTTATCAAGCAGGGCGACCGGCTCAAAATGACAGCTAAAGACTACAAGTACAGTGTAACAATCGCAATCAGCTCTGATTGGTTAACACTCATCCACATATTGATACAGCTAAAATACCATAAATTCAGTCAATCACAATAATTGATACTGTAACAATGATTGATGCAGAAGTTTCGCAATCGCAATGCAGTATTCTTGAACTGCAGGGCGACTGCGTAACTTTTGCATCAATCATTGATACATCGCAATCACCTCCGATTGGCTGAATTTATGGTATTCTTGCTGCGTCAATGGATTTCGTCCAATAGTAGAAGAGTGTTAACCAATCAGAGGTGATTGCGATGTATCAATGATTGATGCAAAAGTTACGCGGTCGCCCTGCTGATTTACACAGCTGATTTTGTAATTCTATAACACGAAAGTCCACAATAAAGAAACAATATGGCTATAAGCGTCGTCAGTATGGCCGCTGTCATAGAAATATTAGCTTCAAATTAAGAAGAGCTCCAACTGATAAGAGTCGCATATACTTAATATTATAAATGCGAAAGTGTGTCTGTCTGTCTGTCTGTCTGTCTGTCTGCTACGCTTTCACGGCCCAACTACTCAACCGATTTTGATGAAATTTGGTACAGAGATAGGTTACATCCCGGGGAAGGACATAGGCTACTTTTTATCCCGAAAAATTGAAGAGTTCCCGCGGGAATCAAAAAATGTATCTGTTCAACCGATTTTGATGAAATTTGGTACGAGGATAGGTTGTATCCCGGGAAAGGACATAGGCTACTTTTTATCCCGGAAAATTGAAGAGTTCCCGCGGGAATCCAAAAACATGAATCCACGCAGATGAAGTCGCGGGAATCGTCTAGTTTACTATAACTTCATAATTATTAGGGTTTGGGCAGAATGTCGACAACAGTCACGAAAGGAACTGCCTATTTCCTGCCTTTCAAAACAATGATAATATATTATGTTGTTACGCTAATTTCTGCAATTATAAAACACAATAGAACAATAGACTATATTCTATAAGTTCTATATCCATACTAATATTATAAATGCGAAAGTGTGTTGTCTGTCTGTCTGCTACGCTTTCACGGCCCATCTGTTCAACCGATTTTGATGAAATTTGGCACAGGGATAGCTTGTATCCCGGGGAAGGACATGGGCTACTTTTAATCCCGGAAAATTCAAAGGTTCCCGCGGGAATCAAAAAATTTATCTGTTCAACCGATTTTAATGAAATTTGGTACAGGGGTAGGTTGTATCCCGGGGAAGAACATAGGCTACTTTTTAGCAGAATTCAAGAGTTCCCGCGGGAATCGATAAAACTTGGTCCACGCGGACGAAGTCGCGGGAATCATCTAGTTCTATAATATTTGCATGTATATACTTGGTTGTTAAAATCTTGTCGTCTCGTTGACGTCGACTATAAATGCGTTTTACACAGTCCTTTATAAGAAGAGTTTTAAGAAGAGCGATTTCACAGCTTTTAAAATTAAAAAAAAACTAGTTCAGCCGCATTTTTTCAAGCGGCAATGGCATTCCGTACCAGTGGTAGATTCATTTGACGTTTCAAAAGCACTTGTAAAAGTTTATTCGAATTAACTACCTGCTTAAAAACATTAACATTTTGAAATTTCTTTTAAACTTCAAAACGCGCGCTTTACATGTTTATCAAACGTATAATTCGACCTGTTTAGGGAGTTCATTAGATGTCTGCATGTTAAAAAGCATGTAGGAACTCCAATACGAGTAATACGTTTTAAGCTATCAAATGATTACGATGATTGGGCCTCAGAATGAAGCGAGCCTATGAGGAAACTGAAAGTGAGCGCGTTGAGAGGTCCCGGGTTCGATCCCCTGTCCCCTTTGACTCACTATTAACACTAATAAGTACTAGTTGGTCACTTTTGTGATAAATAAAAATAACGTTCTATTCGTCAACACTCAACACGAAAAGGCCATGACATTGTTTGAAAGTCACTTTCAAATATCCTTATTATGATAAGCGGGTTTTTAGAACAATATAAGAATATATTATTTTGTACTTCGACAGTCAAAGATACGATTTCAGTTCCTCCCTGAAGACTTAAGAAGGAAGTTTTGATCAGGATTTTTGATCAAAGTTTTCTGGCTGCATGGCGTTGCGTAAATTTTTAGGGTTCTGCAGGTTTTGAAATTTTGCATTTTTATAGAAACTTATTACAGAGGCATATCTAATAAGCAGAAGTGAAACAAAACCTTAATCCACGCGGACATCATCTTGTTTTTAAGTAACAATTACGAGGTTTTTATTCTCAGGTGGTTTTCGTAAGAAAAGAGTGACAAAAATACTTTTTATCACGGAAAATAAACGGGTTTTCCCAGGATTTACCTACTCAGACATTATCTAGTCCCGTAATTACCTAGTGTGTAAAACTTTCACAGACTTACCTCCATGGAAGTGTCAGAGTGGACCCCGCTCCGCACGCCTGTGATGATGGGTGTGATATCATCAAAGTCTTCCGCCTCTTGCTTGACATCCATCTCCGGTTCCGTGATGGAAATGTTGTTCTGGTCCATGTACTGTAGAATATTATATGTGTTGTGTAAAATGCTTCTGATGGTGGTATTTGCGATAAAGGACTGTCCTTGAGAATACAAAGGTAAGTAGACTTACATCCATGGAAGTGTCAGAGTGGACAACGCTTCGCACGCTGGTAATGATGGGTGTGACGTCATCAAAGTCCTCCACTTCTTGCTTGATGTCCATCTCTGGTTCGTTGAGAGAAATGTTGTTCTGGTCCATGTACTGGAGAATATACTTGTTGTGTGTTTGGAGGTGCTTCTGAAGATGGTCCTTGCGGTAGAAGGCTGGTAGGGAGAGTACCATATTAAGGTGCTGTCAGATCACTAATTTCAAAACACAGGGGGTGAAATCATGCAAACAGTGTAAGCAAAAATTTTTTATTAAATATAATACTTACATCAAAATGAAACCAACAATTTATCTGATCAAGAATTTATATTTTTAATCGACTTCCAAATAGGAGGAGGCAATACAAACAATTCGGTGTATATATTTTTTATGCAATATTTTTTAGCAAATTGTAATTTTTAATTAGGTACTTAGCAGAAAAATTGCATTGAAAGTTAAACTGAAAAGTGTGTTTGAAGATTTTCTATGCATCGAATTTTACTTGTTTTGAAAGTAAAGTTATAGTAAGTAAATAGATAGAAAGCAGTCAAGGGCTAACTTGTAGTTGAATAAAGAAATTAAATAATGATATTGCAAGCAAACTTACACTTATCACAAAGTGAGCATGATAATGCTTTGTCCCCCTTATGTATTGAGCTATGTATGTTAAGGTGCTCCTTTCTCTTGAAGCCCTTGCCACAGTCAGGGCAGATGTGCGGTCGGTATTCTGAGTGCTCCTGCATGTGTCTATCTAGGTGCTCTTTGCGTTTTAGACTAAAACAAAGATTCTTGTTACTTACTTGGTATTTCTTCATTGACTTATCAGCTAGGACTCATTGGAGTGATAATCCATGCTAATATTATTAACGTGAAAGTGTGTCTGTCTGTCTGCTATGCTTTAACAGCCCAGCTTTTCAAACGATTTTGATGAAATTTGGTATAGAGGTAGGTTACTACCCGGGGAAGGACATAGCTTGGAAAATTAAGGAGTTCCCCCAGGAATTTAAAAACTTAATCTTTGCTTACAAAGGTGCGGGCATCGTCTAGTAATAATATAAGTAGGGATTCATTAATATATGCATGACTTAAATGCCAGTTATGAATTGTTCTGAATGAACTATTTTACTTCTATTTTTATTTTTGAGAAGAACCAGCAAAACACTTCTTGAAGCAGAAAGTTATAAAAAATACCCAAAGTGTGTCTGTGTGTCTGTTACCTTTTCTAAATGAGAAAATGTAACAGAACAATAAATTTATTTTGACTGAGATCCTTTAATCGATCAAAATTTCAGAAAATATAGGCTCAGAAGAAACAGGATAGTCATAGGCATCAGCTAGTATCAAATCATGCTTACCCGGTCCCACAGACACCACACAAGTATCTGTATGTATGGTAATGCGAGTACAGATGTAGTTCTAACTTTTCTTTTTCATCATACTGTGCAGAACATTCCATACATTTGAACTGCGTCACCCCGTCTTCATTGATTATGGTTGCCAATTTGCCCTTTGCTATTAAAGCCTTTTTTAACATCAACTCCATGGAGTCTGGATCTGGTAAAAAAAAATTGGGGTATTTACTATCAAAACTGTTTAATACCTATCATTCATTTCATGACTCCATCTAAAATAATAACTCCATTTATTTGTTTATTTTGTCACTGTTTAGTAAATATTGTAACTATAAGGTTTATTATAAAAAATATTCTATTGAGCAAATGAGTTATATTCTACAAACAGGATAAAAAGTAATTTGTATGCTAACACAATAATTTCAGTTTGATTTGACAGATTATAACAAATTTATAATTTTTTTTACCTTCTAGATCTTCCAGGGACATTGAAGTAAAATTTGTCTAGGAACACTTTCAAAACTTTCTCAAAACAGAAACGAAAAACTACGAGGTCACAAAGTTTCCCACACTTGCGCGGCGCGTTATTAAAGTAAAAAAAGAACTTGAAATAGTAAATCCCTTCCCCTACCGTTCGCAACCGCCAAAGGCTCCCCTCCGAATAGGGTGACTACCCTTTGTCTACCCTTACTACCCCTACGGAGGGCGGGGGACCCCACTTTAGCCGGTTTAGGAGGGTGGGCTAAATTTTGCCTCGACATCGATTCTAATTCTACCTGAATTCTAAATGACCAGGGTTCACTGGCACAGACATTTTGGCACGATATTTACGCTCAATTTATCGAAAGTTTTTTTTTTATATATACACTTGGACGCTTTTAGTTTTTAGGCGCGAAAACTTCACTGAGTCCATTTCACGTGTTAAAAAGTATTAAAAAAGTCATTTGTACTTAACACGCACGTTTTACATGATTAGGAGGATGCTAAAGTCCTTGTTAAAATTTTACAAACAAACAAAACAAAAAATATTATCACATCACGGTAGACAAACGTCGAGTCTCTCAAACAATTTGAAAATGATTGATGATAAGTGAATGATATAGAATGAATGATACGAAAGTTCTACTGTCCAGTACTGTCAATTCATTCTCAAAATTATTTCGTTCATTAATTCAATTTGAAATAATGAGTCTCATACACGCTATGCTTGCAGAGTCTGTCGAAACCTGAGTTCAAAATGGCAGGCAAGTGTACCAGTTATTGAAGTAAAACTTCCTGACGCACGCTTGGCTTGGATAGTAAGCTGGTGACGAGAGCGTTACGAAAAGTGTGATTGGGCGAGGCGAACGGAAGTTGAGAGGGAGATAAATATGTTGGTGAAGATAGAAAGAGAGAGAGAGAGTTACGTTTCGTACCTATATTACTGTAGGGGCAGGAGAGAGAGGTGCGAGCACACATATTCTTTCACTCTTTCTCTCATAGCCAGTTACTAAGTTTTACTCCAGTTGTGTGGTCTAAAGCACACTCGTTATTTTAATTTTTGTTTTTCCTTTCCTTTCCGTTTTCCAAATTCCATTGTGTATAACACAGTTTTGCCATCTAAAAATCTGCCTTTCAGTTTTAACTAGGCAGTAAGTTATTATTACAGATTCACAGACAGGCTGAATTACTATACCCACGACTTCTTTCGCGTGGGTTTTAATGGGTTATTAAGGTTTTTTGATTCCTGCAGAACTCTTAACTCTTCCGGGATAAAAAGTAGCCTATGTTCATCTTGGGGATACAACCTAGTATTTTGTCAATATCGGTGCAGCAGATGGACCGTGAAAGCGTAGCAGACAGATATACAGACACACTTTCGCATACATAATATTAGTATGGCTTACGTCTATGGAGTTCCCATAAATTTGTTTTTTATTCATTTTTAAAATATTATGTATGCAAGTGGTTCGCCACGAACTGAGACCTCGCGGCGCCATCTATTCAGTAATTCAGAAGTTATAAGGCTCTGACGGACGGACAAGTGCAAATTCACTCAAGTAGACTCAGAGACCTTCGCTTCGCTTGGTCAATTAATTCTTTCACTTAGAAAATTACGTGTTTTTTCATATTTGTAAGTCCCGTCCTTAGATCTACCGATTGTTTTGATGGTAAACTTACTATCGAAAACTGCCTGCTACCTGCTTACTATCTTAGACTGCATCATCACTCATGATGATACAGTCTAAGATAGTATAGCAGGCCTGTTAGGGGTGTGACAGTCATATTAAACCACAGTTATATATCTGTGTATTAAACCCACACCCCCAATCGCTTTCTATCTTTCTACAGGCTCTTAGGTTTTCGTGGTCACGGTTGTTCTTGAGCTCAAGGCTGGGTTGTCCTTTAGTATATGTGCCGCGAGGGAGGGGGAAGAGGAGGGGGGAAAGGGGAGGGGGGGGTCTACCCCCCTGTAAGCCAAACTCGTCGAATCTCATAGTTTCCGAGATATTATTTTTTTTAATTTCAAAATGTACATGCCAGTTTTACCGAAATTTGGGCTTAGCTCTGCTTAGTTAGGTGTCGAGTGCTTAGTAGTTAGTGGGAGGAGCCAGGGGATACCCTCCCCCTCTCCTCCCCCTCCCCCCACATATTATACTAAAGAACAACCGCACATATTTTTTATTCCTTGTAGTAGCAAATGTCATACAAGTCTAATAACAATAATATTGTAGTAATATTATGACTTAACTATTCACATATATGTTTGCTTTAACAATTTTTTATTTACTTAAGTTCGGTATATCAACCCATAGGAACCTCAATATTCAGGAAGTGCCCGCCCTGCGGCCGGGCACTACCTGAATATTTACGTTCAACCCTAACCTAACCTAGCCTTTTGACAAATATTTGTTTTTTTACTTAAGTTTGGTGTATTAACCCCATAGGAACCTAAGTGCCTGGCCTGCGGCCGGGCACTATCTGAATATTTACGTTCAACCCTAACCTAACCTAGCCTTTTGACAAATATTTGTTTTTTACTTAAGTTCGGTGTATTAACCCCATAGGAACCTAAGTGCCTGGCCTGCGGCCGGGCACTATCTGAATATTTACGTTCAACCCTAACCTAACCTAGCCTTTTGACAAATATTTGTTTTTTACTTAAGTTCGGTGTATTAACCCCATAGGAACCTAAGTGCCTGGCCTGCGGCCGGGCACTATCTGAATATTTACGTTCAACCCTAACCTAACCTAGCCTTTTGACAAATATTTGTTTTTTCCTTAAGTTCGGTGTATTAACCCCATAGGAACCTAAGTGCCTGGTCTGCGGCCGGGCACTACCTGAATGTTTTTGTTCAACCCTAACCTAACCTAACCTTTTGTCAATTTTTTTTTAACTTAAGTTCGTAGTATTAGCCCAATAAATACCTAAGCGAGCACTTACTAAACTGCTCTGATTCCATCACAGCCTTCTCTCACAACTGTAAGGATTTCTGGTGGTCGTAAAAATATTTTAGTGCAAGGCTTATCACACCAAGGTCTTTCTGTAAAAAAAATATGAACGTCCAACTCCACGGTAAGTATACTATAGCTGAGCCACCTCTCCAACGCAATAAGTAACCTAGGACTCATATAAACTGTTCTGTATGAATTTTTAACCGACTTATTATGCGCACATAACTGGGGTTGTAAACGCGGAACGTGTGTGTGTGTTGTGTGGCATGAACCGTGTATACGCAACATTAGTATATTTAAGGTTTCAAAACGATATCATTCATTCAGAGATATGACAATTGACATTCTATTTTGACAACGAAAATTGACATTTGATGTCAAAGTCAAACCAAACCATCTTCATTCGAACTTCGAAGTTCGAACCAACTTAGCGAGGTTATATTTTGTTTGAGTGTGATTAGTATTAAAATTGTATTGTTTTGTATACATCAAACTGCAACATTTAATTAAATCAGTTCTAATTTTCATAATAAGTAAGAATAAAGAAATAGACATGGATATAAATCATAAGTTAGAAGAATTGGCTCTTAGCTTGTATCGCATAGATGCTATAAAATTTGGTGACTTTATGACTAAAAGTGGGATAAAAACACCAGTTTACTTCGACCTGAGGGTAATCGTGAGCTACCCAGACGTCATGGTAAGGTTTAATGTACTAATTACTTGATGAAATATTCATTTCACCACTGCAGTTTTTAAGTAAGATTGTTTTAGGTGCGTTTTCACTTAGCTTTCTGAACAGTTCAGAGCGAGCATAATAATATGTTCCTTCACGTGGAAACTGAACGTGGCTGAACTGAACATTTGCTCAGATCAAAATATTTGCTTGGCATCCTAGTGAAAATGCGGCTTTAGAACATCGTTGTTGTTAACCGAAAAAACGACTACTTTGGGATATTAGTCTCCTGTAGTGATTAAGTGGTAGGTTGGTACCACAATGGTCTTATTCCACTTGTATCATGTGATGTGCTAAATGTTATGTGTTCACCTTGTAATTCTACCCAGTGGGAATGAAATTTAAAATTAGGGACTTAAATTATTATGTGTGCAATTATAGCTTCATTAGGTAGCTGAAATTAAATTATAAAAATATATATGTTCTCTCTTATAATTATTACTAGAGGTCGCCCGCGACTTCGTCGGCATACAATTGTTGATTTCTTATGAGATAATGAAATTTTCCCGCTGCAAACAGCCTATCTATTGACGCTTTATAATATAGCTTATGCAGGTTTTTAATTATTTAAAACTGATAACTTAAATGCTGATTTTCATGTCTATACTTCAAAGTCATTAAATTTGTATGTAACCTTTCACCCCCATTTCACCCCTTTTGGGGTGGATTTTCATAAAATTGCTTTTACAGGTTATTATTATTTAAAGCTATTAAACTAAATCCTGATTTTCAAGTCTCTAACTTCAGAAATATAGGACTTTCATGCAAACTTACAACCCCCATTTCACCCTCTGTGGGGTAGATTTTCCTAAAATTGCTTATACAGTTTATTATAACTTATAACTAATAACCTAAATCCCGATTTTCAAGTCACTTACTTCAAAAACTTGGAACCCTTATGTAAGCTTCCAACCCCCATTTCACCCCTATTGGGGTACGTTTTCCTAAAATTGCTTATACAGGTTTTTATTATTTATAACTATTAACTTAATTGCCTATTTTCAAGTCTCTAAGTTCAAAAACAAAGGACTTTCATACAAACTTCCAACCCCTATTTTAACCCTTTGGGGGTGGATTTTCTCAAAACACTTTCTTAGCTGGAGTCTACACCATAGAAGGAATCTACCTTCCAAATTTCAAGTCTGTACACTTTATAGTTCCTGAGATATCGTGATTAGTCAGTGAGTGAGTGGTATTTCGCTTTTATATATATAGAATAGAAGATTGTTCATCCAATTAAGTTGAAACTTTATTCAGTTTTTGTAGACAATTGGTGAAGCTTTTTGATACATACATTGGAATGCAAGCCTGGCCAAGCCAAGTTTAAAATAAAAAAAATATACGGAGTTATTTATTTTCCAGGAATTGATCTCAGATTTACTTCACGATTATGCGATCAAGGACATAGAATATGATCATGTCTGCGGTGTTCCCTACACCGCTTTGCCTATTGCTACACTATTAAGCGTTAAAACCAAGAAATCTATGTTGATGCGACGTAAAGAGACCAAATCTTATGGAACTAAGAAAGCGATAGAAGGACATTATAAGCAAGGAGAGACATGCCTTGTTATTGAAGATGTTATAACCTCTGGTTCCAGTGTTATGGAGACTGTAATCGACTTGAAAAAAGAGGGATTAAATGCTGAAAATGCAGTCATTATATTGGACAGGGAACAGGGTGGAAGACAGAATCTAGAGGGGAATAATATACAGATAAAATCATTATTTACTATGACAAAATTAATCAATATACTTGTTAGTAATAACAAAATAAGTAAACAAACAGGTGCTGATGTAATCAGTTATTTGAGGAATGTTCAAGCACCTGTAGTTGGCAAGTATCCATACTAATATTATAAATGCGAAAGTGTGATTGTCTGTCAGTCTGTCTGTCTGCTACGCTTTCACGGCCCACCTGTTCAACCGATCTTGATGAAATTTGGTCCAGGGATAGGTTGTATCCCGGGGAAGGACGTAGGCTTTTTTCCCAGAAAATTTACGAGTTCCTGCGGGAATCGAAAAAACTTAGTCCACGCAGACGAAGTCGCGAGCATCATTTTGTTATTATTATAAAGTTGAATAGAGGGTTATATCAAAAAATTAATTTTATCATAATTTTAATTTTAATAAAAACTGATAGAAAAATGTACTCCCTATTTAGTTTATCATTTACTGAAGTTCTTATTCAAATTTTTTTTTAAGGCTTCCTCACCATCCAACTCGAAACACATATATTACTTTTTATAACATTATACTAATATAATACATACAAAAGTGTGTTTGATTGTTGGTTTGTCCTTCAATCACGCCGCAACGGATCGACGTGTTTTTTGGCATGGGTATAGTTGAGGACCTGGAGAGTGACCTAGGCTTTTTATCCCGGAACATTGAGAAGTTCCCACAGGGATAAAAAATACTTAAAATTACCATTAAAGATTAAAAATCCATAATAATTTGTGCCATTTTCACTTTCAGTTCCTGAAATAGACAGAACAGCACTGCCTTATGAAAAAAGAGCAGAATTAACATCAAACTTGATTGCAAAACAACTGTTCACCATTATGGCTACAAAGAAAACAAACCTATGCATATCCGTAGACCTGACTTCATCAACTAAAATACTGGATTTATTAGAAAAAGTTGGTGAACATGTGTGTTTAGTGAAGACTCATATTGATATTATTGAAGATTATACAGACAATTTTGTAGTCCAACTAAAACATTTAGCACAAAAGTTTAACTTCTTAATATTGGAAGATAGAAAGTATGCAGATATTGGCAATACAGTAGCATTGCAATACTCAAAAGGGCTTTACAAAGTTGGTGATTGGGCTGATTGTGTGACAGTACATTCTTTGCCTGGTGAAGGTATATTGAAAGCCCTAAGAGATTCATCTGACGTTAATAGAGGAGTTTTTTTGTTGGCTGAAATGAGTAGTGAGGTATGAGACTTCTTATTATCTTGTATTTCGGAATATTTTTTTCATATTTATAATAATATTATAAAGAGGTAAAGTTTGTGAGGTTGTAGGGGGTAATCTCTGGATCTACTGAACTGATTTTGAAAATTCTGGTACCAATAGAAAGCCACAATGTTTGTGAGTGTCATAGCCTATATATTAACCCGAAAAATTAGGGAGTTAATGTGGGAATTTAAAAAGCTTATTTCACGCAGACGAAGTCGCGGGCATTAGCTAGTGTACAACATATAGACCTAATACCTATAGGGTCTCCTCAAATCTATTCACGCTGGTTGGTTGGCTGGAACTGGTTTCAGCGTCAGAAAAACTGTATTTAAAACGCGGCAAATCACAGTTTCCCTATCGGTAGCCGTAGCGTCGCATCGGCCGTGGCCATCGGGTTCATTTGCACCCTTAATCCTTACTAATATTATAAATGGGAAAGTGAGTTTGTTTGTATGTTTGTTCCGCTTTCACGCCGTAACTACTGAACCGATTGCTTTGAAATTTTGTAGACGTAAAGTTAGAAGTCCGGATTAAATAATAGGGTACCTTTTATCCCGAAAAATTAAAGAGTTCCCGCGGGAACTAAAACTCCTCAATCCACGCGGACGAAGTCGCGGGTATCAGCTAGTACTCTATATATAAAGCTTTTTCTGACCGACTTAAGCCGGTTTTGCGTCGATAGTTTGGGGAGACCCTAAATTAAATAATATCAAAGTGATTCCAATGAAATCTATTAATTTTGTTCTATGTAAAGAGATTGGTTTTCTGTTATTTTATATGACTTAAACCAATGTTATTTTTAACTGCAAGAAACACTGAAAAAAAATAAACTAGTGGTTCGCCCCGAACTGAGACCTCGCGGCGCCATCTATTGACATCATTGTGAAGTTCTGTTGTAAATACTAAGGCTCATTATACACTCGCGCGGCGCATGTTTGCGCGCCGAAGAAGACCCCTGCTTGGCTCATTAAAAATTATAGTACATTACATCGCGAGACCGGAAAGTACGCGTTTTCTGGTCGAGTGTTAGTTAGACTATATACGGCTATATACGAGACCAGAAATGCTCTCCCGGTCGAGATGTGTATAGTGCTTTTATAAAAAATGAAACAAGTCACTTTTTTTAAATATATTATATTATGTAATTAAATATATTTTTTTGCGCTGTGAGTGCTGAACGCGTAATACGGTAGAGTTCCAAAGGATCTTGATCATTTTTGTATGAGATTTGGGCCATTCTTGCGTCTTAATGAAATTAACGGTAAAATATTGGAAATATACTCAGGATTAAATAAGTAGAAAATCATTAAGATATTAAATGGGAGTTTGGAGTAGTCTGACTTTTAAGTTTTGAGGTTAAGTTTGGCAATTGTTAGGTAATATTTAGCCATTTAGCTAATAATAATATATTTATCGACATGCAGGATTCCGAAATACATAAATAAATAGAGATAATTATTTTATCTTAGGTAATCACAGTGAAAGTCTGGGTGATGGCAATATAATTTAGGTAGGGACTTCGGTAACATTCAAGAAAACATATTTACAGTAGGTATTGTGCATTATTCAAGAAATACTTGATAAAAAAACTAAATCTACCATTACTCTAGACTCTACCTAGTTCAGAAATATAGGTAGGTACATGAGTTCTGGTCTGCTTGGGGCCTAGTTAATTAAAGAATCCTATCTCGGTTCACAAAACGTGCTGCTAATCAACGGATTAGTCGTACTCCCTACTCGACTCAACGTTAAACTAAAAAAGAATAATAAAATGAAGAAAACACTTATTTTTCACAACTGAATGATGAACGCAAGCGTTACGATCACAGGGTAAACAATAAAGCAGTTTTGCAGGGCGACCGCGTATCTTTTGCATCAATCATTGATACATCGCATTCACCTCTGATTGGTCAACACTCTTCCACTATTGGACGAAATCCATTGACGCAGCAAGAATACCATAAATTCAGCCAATCGGAGGTGATTGCGATGTATCAATGATTGATACAAAAGATACGCGGTCGCCCTGCTGGTTTAACTCAATGATGATTGACAGAGACGTGCAAGCAAGTATTCGATACTTTCGTTTCGATATCGACTATTCTGGGAATTATCGAAATAAATGGGCTTGTATTGACTCGATTCGGCACGCACCCCTGAGTAGTGAAATATACTACACTAAGTGTAGGTATGTATAGTGAGGAACGGGCACTACAGTATGTTTTGTATAATTTGGTGGATAACTCCTTATTGCACATGTTGAACGATTTATATACAAAAGAAAAGTAAATAGCCGTAGATTACATTCCTTCCTTCCAACCTTTTAACTTTTGGCACGCTGCAGTTTTATATAATTATTGACAGGCAACCCGATAGTTGCCGGATGATTTTGTCGATACAAAACAATGCAATACTAAATGAATGCAGAATTTTGAAGTGAAACTTCTTTAGGATCGTTGATTTGAAAATTCAACGAAACCAAAAAATGAAACAAAAAAGCGACACCAAAAAAAAAAACATATTATATAGGATTAAGCCTGCGAGAGAATTAGATTGAATACAAGTTATATTTATCTCTCCTCCCGTAGGCTACTTTGCTGAAGTTTCACTTCTGCCGTGTGTGAATTACACACACAATTTTTTTTTTAAATAGTGAAGCGACGTGCCTAGTATAGGTACTTAACTAGTAATTTGACGACCTCCCTGGCGCAGTATTTAGCGCTGTTGTCTTAACGTGGGAGGTCCCGGGTTCGATTCCCTGCAGGGTCAATTTAGGAATTTATAATTTCTGAATTTTCTCTGGTCTGGTCTGGTAGAAGGCTTCGGCCGTGGCTAGTTTCCACCCTACCGGCAAAGACGTACCGCCAAGCGATTTAGCGTTCCGGTACGATGCCGTGTAGAACCCGCCTAGGGGTATGGGTTTAATATAACTGCCATATTCCTAACAGGTTAGCCCACTACCATCTTAGACTGCATCGGCACTTACCATCAGGTGAGATCGCAGTCAAGTGCTATCTTGTAGTGTAATAAAATTAAAAAAAATTACCAGTGCCTACCACTTTCCTTTTCAAAATAGCCACGAAGCTGCATCACAAGATGCAGCTTTCTTGATTGTCCTTTGGGCTTTAAGCACCGTACATTTTTGGCGATGGATGGTTTCTATGACCTGCCTGATTGATATATTTACTGCTTTACATTAATGGTTTATTTATTAAAAAGAGTAATTTGAACACCTGGATATGTTTAATTGTTATCCGACATTTAATCGGTATCGCATTAAACATCAATGCTAATTTATAGTTATGAGAAGCTAATACAAAAAAAGATATGAGTAGTTATCGATACTTAAAAACTTCCATTACTATACTGACAATATTATGAGAAGAATCGCCAAACGATTTGTGAACTACTTTTACAGATAGTTTGTAGTACATTTTTGGTAGTAGAGTAGGTATCGATATTTATTTCGATGGTATCGGAACATCCCTGTCGATAGACCAAAATGTTTACAGAACTTATTAATGTCATTCAAATTGACACAGGGTTGCAGGTGCAATAAAAATACGTATCCTTAAATATTTGAAATAAAGGACGCCATGTTCCATGATTACTTTTCATTACTTTGCCTATTTTTGAATCGGGAACCGATATCTATCATAGAAATGATTTAATGAAATAATATTTGACCAATAATATCCTAAAGGTAAATTGTATTTAAGTTTTCATTCATTTTATTCCATATGTAATTCTCCTCTTTTTCCCATTACAAAGGGAATTCGTAATAAACTGGTATCATACAGCAACAGTGGCAGTTCAAAGACAAAATAATATGGCGTTTCCGCTTATTTCAAAACAATACAATACTTTTTTTTAATCAAATTTTATACCCCCATTCGCTTTTGATTAAAATTAATTTATGTGAAATTATAATTCAAAATAAGATTTTTTATAAATAAATGGCTTAGACGCAACAGTGGCCCACTTTTGGTCATTCTCCTATACTATTTAGGCCAAAGAACATTATAACAAGTTACAAGATATTCAGGAAGAAAGATTCCAAATTCAAACTTATGATATGTAATGAAAATACATACATTCTTTACTGGCCTAGGCCGGGAAGTTTAACTTTCGAACCCATTTACAGGGTATGAAATGTGCACATTTCATATCATTTTTTAGAAAAATAATTTCGTTTCCTTATAATATTTATCTAATTTTAGTATTTGTTGTTCAAGTACAGGATATAATTCAAATAATTGATCAAGTTCCAGGCTCAGCATTTCAGAAAATTTAGAGTTCTGAGGTCAACTTTGGACATTACAAAATCTCCACTTTAAAAGCTCCCCATTTCGTCAATTTTAGGGGAAAAATTAAAAAAAAATATATTTTTGGACTCTATTCCTTAATATCTTTAAAATGATATACCGCAACCCTATGTAACGCTATAAAAAATATTTTACTTCGCATTCGCTTCTATGAGAGCCCCCTGAAATAAAGATTTCTAAAACTTTTTAAGCCATATTCGGCTGGAGGCCATCAGTTTATATAGGTACATAATATTTAAATTTGAAGTAATTACGTTCAGTAATTCAGAAGTTATAAGGCTCTGACAGACGGACGGACAGACGGACAAGTGCAAATTCACTTCGCTCGGTCAAAAATTGGCAGTCAAAGGTACTGCTTGTGTGACTGTGAAGTGAAAACGAATATTTTCTTTTTCTAATTAAAATAATAATAATCCGTATTACTGTGGAACAGCCTACCAGCGGATATACGACAGTCTAAGTCGCTCTCTATCTTCAGAAGTCGCTTGCATAAACATTTCATATCAGGTAGCAATTAGTTCACTTTGGTCCTATATTTTATTTTTTATTTCGAATTATTTAGTATTTATGTTTATATGTATCTTTGTATGTATGTATGTATGTATGTATGTATGTATGTATGTATGTATGTATGCATGTATGTGTGTATGTATGTATGTATGTTTGTATGTATGCATGTATGTATATATATTATATATTTTAATGTTTAGCTGTTGCACTATCCCGCGCTCTTGTTTTACAATCTCCTCTCCCCAAAGGTTGTCTGGAGGAGATTGCTTTAGCAATAAGACCGCCTTTGCACCCTTCTGTCTTATATTGTAAGCTTTTGTTTATTGTTATTATTTTTAAGTGTGTGCAATAAAGAGTTCATCTATCTATCTATCTAATAAAAATATAAACCTTAAAACTAAAGCATTAAAGTTTAATTACGAATGTACTATATTTATGTGAGGTGTCGCCCTTGGTTACACAGCACTTATTAATAGAAACCTTAAAACTAAGACATTAAAGTTTGATTACGAATGTACTATATTCCCACTTGAAAATATCTTTGTGAAGTGTAGAACATAATTTAAAACTTTTTTTAATCTACAGGGAAACCTTATAACTCCAGAGTACACTGAAGCGACGGTCAAAATGGCAGCCAAATACCCAGAATTGATAACAGGATTTGTTTGCCAAAAGAGAACAACATTTAAGGATCCCGGCTTAATTCAACTTACACCAGGTGTCCAACTGGAAAGTTCCAAAGATGAATTGGGCCAAGTCTATAATACTCCAGAAAAGGTGGTATTGGAAAATGGTGCTGATATCATAGTAGTGGGTAGAGGCATTGTTGCGGCCAAGAATCCAGAGCTACAAGCTGTTGTTTATAAAGATACTCTATGGAAGTGCTATGTTAAAAGAGTTTCAGGCAAAATGGAATGATGAATGAAATAATATGATTTTGTGTTATTATAAATTGATTTAAGAATTGTAGTAAGAGTAGGTAATGAAAAGATAATATAGTTTTTGGATGCTTTTGCATGTTTAAGCATTTAAATAAAATGCTCAAAGTTTTTATATAAGTTATAGTTTAAAGATTATAGTTTCTGAAGTTTTTATGACAAAGCATATAATTAACAAGTTTCAAAGGGCACAATCAAATTTATAGTAAACTGTACATTAAAGTATGAAACAAAAGTAATGCTTGCGACAAAAGATATAATTGTTATCATATTATTGAATATTGTTAAAACTTAACATTCCTGTAAGTACCTTTTACAATAAAGAAACTTATTTTAAACCAAAGCGTTTTAATTACATGGTTTTACCAAGGTACCTTTAAGGGCAAAACACACAGGAAGCGGGCGCGGGTCGGGCGCGGGTCGGGTAGGGTGTCAGGCGGGTTGAATTCCTTGTATTTATATGGACGACAGCACACAGAACGTGGGCGCGGGTCGGGAGCCGCGCCCGTCGCCCGCCACCACAGACAGCGCGCGGGTTGCGCAGGTAGCGAGCGGGCGAATTCGTCGTAATACACGTATTCTCCGATAGGCATTCACACTGACGCGTGCGCGGGTCGTGCGCGGCGCGTGTCGGATTGTTCGTTTTGAAAATGGATTTCAATGAAAATTATTGAATGTGTTCCTTAATATATTTATTTGTTATAAATATACTGTTTTGAACGACCCGCCATAGGCCCGCGCCCGCGTTGTGTGTGAAGACAACGAGCAGCGCGTCTCACGCGAGGAACCCGACCCGACCCGCGCCCGCGTCCTGTGTGTTTTGCGCTTAAGATTTGCCCCACTATGCAGAATGTTTTTTTATGCTTAATATAGTTACAATTCTTATTGTTCAAATTAATGTAATAAACTTGTAACTTCCCAGGTCAAAATCAATGAAACTGTTCAATAATGTAAGAACCCGGAGCACAGTAAGTTATTTAAAAAAAATTATATGTATTGCCAACGGCCGGAAAAATTCCGCTATCAAAGGTACTATTTATATCTATGATTTATATTGTGAAACGTCTGACAGGCATACTGCCTGTACTGTGTAGGCATCTCCTTTGTGGATCTTCCACTCCACCTGAAATTAGCTAAGTGCATTGTGCTGGTGTGGCACTAATAAAAGCCATATTTTAACAAAATAAGAAGAAGAAGAATACTGTGACTGTGTGAATAATCGCGTAGCAGGCGCCTATCCATGGAGGTAATATATTATCTCTATGCTCCTATCTCTTCTGACGTGGTGCGTGTAGCTTATGGGTTGTCTTCTAACTCCCTGTGATGATTAAGGTCCTCAGAGTAATAAGCCCGTAATATCTTTATTAGAGTTTGAATAACCAAGAATGATTATTTATCGCTTATTGTACTTATTTCATTCACCTATGAGTAATCTTGGGTTACGTGACAAGTAAGTCATGTTTGGTGTAGGCAAGACTTTATTTTACTTCAAGTTCGTGAAATCCACACTCGAAACCAAATAAAATCATGAAATATTTTCCAATTATATCAGAGCGAAGAATAACAATAGGGAATATGCATGTATTTTTTTTATTATTTTAAACCATTCTTTAAGTGATTATATAACAGGAAAAATATATAACACTTGCACAATTTTATTAAATAAGCTAAGAAAAAATAATTAAAACTACTATCATTTTCGGACGATTTAAACGCCCCCATTTTGGCGCGCTCGTTCTGTGACGTCACGGTGCGTTCGTTGTCGCCGTTCGACGTCGTCTATTCATAGGAATAAATTAACAACGAAGTGTTTGATTCACAGATTTAATAAAAGTGAGTGAAGTAAAGCGTAAAAGATTATTATATTGTGATGGAAGAGCACCCAAAAGCTTAGTATAAATATTGTATTGTCCCTATGTGCAAAAATAATATTAAAACTGCACCTGACAAGATTTATTTTCATATGCCCAAAGATGCAAATATAAAGAAAAAGTGGTTTAAGGTGATGAGGAGAGAAAATGTATCGTGCTTGAGTAGTTTATATTGTTGTGAAGATCATTTCGACGTGAGTATTAAATATGTATATACCTACATATCAAAAATCTTTTTCATTAGGTCTGGCGAACAATATATACAATAAACTAACTAACTAACTAAGATGTTACAAATTTATAAATATTATGATTTTCATTGCTGACTACGAGTGTTGATTTTGATCACAAAACGTTATAACTAGGTTTTTTTGTTTGCACTGTTGATAAGTTCTATTGGAAAAGAATTTCTCAGTTGCTTTGACAAAACCGCTTTCAGTCATTGTGGCGAGTCTTTTTACCCGACTGCGGAACGCACAGGGCTATTTCACAAGGAATCACTGCTTTCAGTTAATAATTCCCAACAACACTAATAATTTATCATAAATAGCGGCAAAACAATGAGAATAAGCTTCAATAATCATACAAAACAAGCGACCTGTCAACAGTCGACACAGACTAGAGTGGATGGTGACGTCATGTTTCGTTCCGCCAATAGCGTTGCGTTTTGGCGGAATTTGAAAAATACTACTTTTAAATAATTAAATTTATTAATAGAAACATGATAATTTGTAAAAATAATCATCTGAATATATTTATTTAGCAAGAAAGAATACACATAATTTTTTTTGTCCATTTCTAAATCACATGCATATTCCCCATTGTAAACAGTCGTCCTTTAGGTATACTTGACCATCCAATAGTGCAATTTATTCCCGTACAAGTGACAAAAATTGTTAGAGAAATGAAAAGAGGCAAGTCCCCGGGCCACGATGAGCTCAGTCTTGAACATGTCCTATATGGAGGGGAGTTACTGCAGAGTAAACTATGCAGTTTATACAACTTGTGTGTGAGATATTCTTATCTTCCTCAAGATCTCATGAAAACGGTGGTAAGCCCGATCGTCAAAAATAAAACCGGCGATTGGGGCTCAATTAATAATTACCCACTTATTTCTTTAGGCACCATCACCGGAAAAATTTTGGAACGCTTTATTAAACCCAATCTGCTAAAAATGTTGTCATTGATGACGCACAATTTGGTTTCCGGCCCGGTCTCTCTACAGACACAGCAATCATTAGCTTAAAACATGCGGTAAGCTATTACACTGGTCGGCAAACGTCAGTTTACGCATGTTTTCTGGATTTAAGCCAAGCATTCGGCCTAGTGAATTATGAAATTCTCTGGGCGAAGTTATACCAAGCTCGTGTTCCCAATGAATTGGTGGGTCTGTTGAGATATCGGTACGGAAACCAAATAAATAGTGTTAAATGGGGTGACGCAACATCTAATTGTTATAAATTAGATTGCGGAGTTCGTCAAGGTGGTATTACCTCTCCTGACCTGTTTAATGTATATGTAAACGACTTGATAGAGGAGCTGAGAGCTACAAAAATAGGATCATAGTACAATTGGTAGTACATGCTTTAATAGCCTCAGTTACGCCATAGTACAAACAGAATAGTAGGCTAACTAAGGCCGATCGGCGAGTTAATTACCTACTCCTGCGTTGACGCCTAGGGTTGTCACTTTTATTTTTTAATTAAATATTATTTGCGTATTATGTATGACAGCACTAGGTTTTTAATTTAAGTCGCTTATATTATATTATTAAGTAGGCAAAATATTAAAAAAAAAACCGTAAGTATATTTTTTTTAGGTTTTTGTGTGATAGCCCCCTTAAATATTTATTTTATTTTGTTTTTTGTATTTGATGTTATAGTGACAACAGAAAAAGATCATCTGTGAAAATTTCAACTGTCTAACTACCATGGTTCATGAGATACTGCTTGGTGACAGACAGACAGACAGACGGACAGCGTAGTCTAAGTAGTACGGCGAATTACATACGTGTTACGTACAAAACATCTCACATAACACCCCTGAAGTATAAGTATTTACATATGTACGGAACCCTCGGTGCGCGAGTCCCACTCGTACTTGACCGATTTTGGTGAAAAATTAAAAAATTAGGCTTATTCAAATGAAAACTTGGTCAACTAACCCCGGTCTCCCCTACTCCATAACTTAAATAAGTAAAAGATTTTTCCGTAAAAATTGATATTATTCTTATTTTATTCTATCTAAATTATTAAACATATTAATAGGTACCTAGTACATCCAGACACGGATCCTGGGCTAGCACACATAGGTACCTACCGACACATAATTTTATTACAAAAATGTTTAGGTAGGTACTTACGTTTCTTGTTCAGTAGGTATATTGAAGAATGATAAGTCCGGTTTGTTGGAGTTGTTATTGAGACACCCGAAGACACCACAATAAATTTTGGCTTTTTTTGAAGTCATAATTGTTATTAATAAGTAGGTTACTACTTTTATTGAAAAATTAAACAAGCAAAAAAGATTAGCACGGCGGCGCGGCCCGTACTGCCGGCCGAATGAGCCGGTAGAGACTATGCGAATGTGTGCGTGAAACTTCCGTGCGTACACGGCGCCCGCTGCTCACGCATACATTCAAACCGGCGGCGGCCACTTTGTATGAAGTTAACCTACTATTCTGTTTGTACTATGGTTACGCAGACGACATGGTAGTTCTCAGCCCTTCTATCAAATGACTTAGAAAGTTGCTCTCAGTCTGTGAGCATTATGCTGATGCTCATGGGCTGAAAAATAATGTAAATAAGTCCGAAATGCTAGTTTTCCGCGCAGGCAAAGGTCCGGAGAGGGTGCCGGAAGTTTTTCTGTATGGATCAGCAGTTCGGGTTGTAACAAAATTTAAATATCTAGAACATGTTTTGACTGAGCACCTAAAGGACGACTGTGATATTGAGAGGGAAAGGAGGGCATCCTTCTGGGAGAGGATTAGGCAATCCCAAAATATCATTTTACAAACGGTGTGTGATGGTACGCCTAGTCCAATATTCACTTATTGGCTATCTGTTCATCAAACACGTAATAGAAAGTAAGATGACAAAGAATATACTTACTGCTGTTTTATAATGACACCTAGGGAGAGTTTTTTAACCTTCCCAGATAGTTTTAAGTATCGTATTTTTATTTTATTTTATTTTAAATTGTGTTATTATTAGGTTTATATTTTAACGGTACATTGTTAATATGTATACCTACAAGTGGGTTTTATGCCTTCAATAAAAACTTTTTATTTTTCATTTATTTATTTATAACTATTAAGAACACCAAACGTTTTAATAATATAATCGATACAGAACTTTAAAAATAATATTTTTCATTTCATAAGTAATATTTGCCTGGATAAAGCATTACACAAAAACAAAATTATAAAGTCTATGTAAAATATAATCCCCGATATTTTGGGGAATTGAATGTTTTCATCCTGACAACATTTTCTAATCACCTGTCACATACTGTCAGTCGAAAATGTCATGTCCAAAAAGTAACCTCGACTTGAAATAAAACAAAACAAAGAAAACCAAAACGAAAAATGGATAAAATATATAAAGAACTAAACATAAACAGTAAAAATATTTTTGTGACTTCATCACCGACAGTGTTCGCGATCGTCGTCCACAATACTTGGCTAAGGAAGTGGTTGAAACACGTTGAAACTGATAGCAGTGTAAATAACTTGGATTTTACTCTGCAACCAGGTGAAAGTGTACCTTATCCGTGGAAAAAGATATTTATTAGGGTATGACGGCGTCCCAACGGTACTTTATTACATATTATTTACGGTAACTGGTATATTTATTCACAGTATTTGTTTTAGGTACTAGATAAAAAAACATCGAAAGTTTTACCCTTGCCCCGATACAAATTAAATGAAACTAACGCAGAGACACCTCTCACGTTCTCGCAATTACTCCAGTATGTATCACAAAGCAATCAAAGGAACTTATGGAAGGAATCTTATAAGAAATACTGTCAAAACGATAGCAACAAGGATAGTACCATAGTAAACCTATTAGAACACGATCAGCTGCTAACAGAAGTTCTTATCAGATTGTATGGATGTAATATAATTAGAATAAGGTCTGATGGCAAATTTACTGAATACAAGGATGTTACTGGAAAGCAAATATCTAAGTCATATGATACTCATGCCAATTTATTAGCAGCTATGTATGTTTTGGAGAGCGACAATAACTATTTTGTTGTGTATAGGGGACATTACGAGAATAATTTATTAGATTGCCTTAACTTCAGTCCACATTTAATAGATAAGACTTATGCTAGAGGTTTACTCATTGTTTATCAATTGTTGAATGCATCTAAAGCATTGTGTGACCGAGGGCTTAGTTTGGGAACTTTAACACTTCGGGAAATATATTTGTCAGAGGATTTGTGGCTGCAAATAATACCGCCGATAGTAAACAACATACACTGCCTGGATCCATCATTAATATGTGAACAAAATCGTAGCAAACAGAGCACAATACAGAATCAAGCGATTAATAGTCAAAATACACCTAAAAGAGGTGAGGAATGGTGTTGGCATAGTGATGCAGTACAACTAGAGAAGCTATGTATGCTATGGGTGAGAGGGAGGATATCAAACTTGGACTATTTACTACATTTGAACGTCCTTGCTGGTAGATCGGCCCATGATCCTCAGTCACATTTTATGGTTCCTTGGGTCACTGATTTCAGTTCCAGATGTGGTAAGATTATTTTCAATTTTTGCAGTGATCATATTTTTATCAAATTATGCTAACACTGTATTCATCTGAACATTGCATTATTCATTTCTTGATGATGCCTATTACCTGCTGCATTTCAAAATTGTGTAACCTGGCTTTAAAAATGTAAAAGACACTAAGTAGTACAAAGTACATGCATTTTTTATCAAACATAACTGACCATGTGACTAACATGTAAGTTGGTGGTTTAAGGTTAGTATGGATCATGTTTGATGATGTATAGAATAGAATAGAATAGAATAGAATAGAATAGAATAATTTATTTGCAAGAATGTGGTACAATTACAAGGTCTTAAATTTATTTTGCGCTGACACATTCAACTCATTAGTGTGCAAATTTTTATAATGTAGTATTATATATATAGGTATAATATACCAGCTGATGCCCGTGATTTCGTCCACATGCCTTAATATTTTTGATTCCTGCTGAAATTCCTTAATTTTCTGTGGTGAAAAGTAGCCTATGTCACTCTCCAGGTCCTCAACTATACCCATGCTAAAAATCACGTCGATCTGTCGCCTCATTGTGGCGTGATTGAAGGACCAAATAACAAACAAACACACTTTCGTATTTATAATATTAGTATGATCTAAGATGCGACATCCTATGTTTTAAGTTGGTTAGGTTAGTTACCGATATTAGTTACTGCTGTAAATATTTAACTAATAACTGTTATCAATATATTACACAACTACACAGTTTATATTTCAGGGTACATTTCTTGTACATACATTTGATTCACACTATCAATTATTATAACCATAATTATTAATTATATTTAAATCAATTTCATCAAACAAAAGTTAAGGATTTTATAAATTGGCCAAAATTGTATTACCACCACCCACCACTACAGCCCATTAACGTCCCACTGCTGGGCACAGGCCTCCACTCTCATAGGAGAGAGGGAATTAGAGCTTAGACCCACCACGCTGCTCCAATGTGGGTTGGCGGGCTTTAACGACTATTATCATGTTAGTGATAATAACCGGGACCGACGGCTTAACGTGCTCTCCGAGGCGCGGGGATGAAACACCGCCAACTTCCTAACTCCGGGCTAGTGCTGAGAATTTCTAGTCAGAAAAACCCAACACTTATTATGGCCCGACCCGGTACTCGAACCCGGGACCTCGTCAGCCGCAGTCAAACATGCTAACCACTAGACCAACGAGGCAGTCGGCAGTCGAAATTGTATTAATGTGGAATCAATAAAAATTTCATCAGTGTAGACTGTAGATGGTTTACTTATTTGCTGTGTTGAAAGGGTGTCTATGTCTATTGCCTATTCACAGCTGTTTGCATCTATTGTATTTAAACTCCTTTTTATGGGATTTTTAAAACCCCACACAGACAAAATCGCAGCATCGAAATTATCTGAAATCTTAATAATGAGTATTAAAAATAAAATCCTGAGCTACTATAATAAAACAGAAAGTTCTAGAGTAGAGATCGTGTACTAGTAAGTGTAGTGTGGGGCGCCCTCCGGAACGATGGATCGACGAAAAGGGGGTGACGGGAAGTGGCTGGATGAGGCAGGCTGAGGACCGAGTACACAGTCAAAATTTCATGGACGTATACGAAGCGATTTACTTCCTCGTGTCCTAAATCGAACCGCTAGGATATAGAATGCCCTTCCAGCTTACGTTTTCCCCTGCACATATTAGTGTCTTGTCTGTGCCCTCCAGTTTTAATATTGGTATTTTCAAATCAAGAGTGAATGAGGTTAATGAGGAATCTTCTGTAGGCTTCATGACCACATATAAATAAATAAAAATACGATGATTTTGATGAGTTACTAACATTCCCCCAGGTCGTAATTGGCGTGATCTAACTAAGTCGAAGTACCGTCTCAACAAAGGCGATCGTCAACTGGACATGACCTATGAAGTTACAAGTACTAACGGACAGATCCCGCATCACGTTACGGACGCATTGTCGGACATCACATGCTACGTTTACTTGGCTCGCAGGTGAGGATCCTTTGAGGTTCTTAGAGGTCTTTTGAACCCTATTGAACCTCTAAGAAGACTTATAAAAATATTAAGGTTTTGATCTCTCTTCCTGCGTTGTATAGTAAGAGCTCGCGCCCAAAGAGTAGTACATCCTACTCTGTGGTCGCGACCTCTTTCCATAAAATCACGTTGTAGTTTTCTAATCTTGGATGATAATGCGGTGGGTTCCCAGGCGCTTCCACATAATAGTTGGTATTTCTATTTAACTTCAGGAAAAAATTGTTACTTAGCCATGTATTGACCTGTGTTACCGCACCGCATATCAAATATTACTTTCAAATCGCCTATTTTAATCGCCAAATTGTGGTTAGAGCTGTAGAGTGTTTGTTCTGACTTTGAAACCTCTGTACAAAGATGCTGTGTTATTGAACACCTGTAATTTTTTAAATCATTGTTCGAAGGTGTTTTTCTCTGCAGGACCCCAAAAGACACCCTCTGTAAATACGTGCGCAACAAATGGGTGCCCGCAGAGTACCCCGCGTCGATACAGCGCATGCAGGAGTGGACGCCCGACGAGTGCGTGCCCGAGTTCTATACCGACCCCACTGTGTTCAAGAGTATACACGAAGATTTGCCTGTAAGTGTTGTGACACTATTAGCCACGCTTCCTTTCCGACAGGTCAATCCTTTCTCTAGAGGCCACTAACAAAACTAGCTGCGTTTATGCTACGGCCAGCTTAATAAACGATGAACAAAAAAGTCAACCTTCAAAACCTCACCACTCGACTGTTCTGATATTGTTATAACCACCGTACTACCAGGAGTGTGCCCAGTGGAACGGTGAGGCCGAATTCTTTAAGTCGATTGCTTAAAACATAGACCACGTACAATCAATTCCTTTTACCATGGAACATTCCTCATTTTGTACGAATTTTATTTGGAACTAGATGATTTCCGCGACTTCGTCCGCGTGGATTAAGATTTTTTTGATGTCCTTCTCCGGGATACAACCTTCCCCTGTACCAAATTTCATCAAAATCGGTTGAACCGATGGGCCATGAAAGCGTATCAGACAGACAGACAGACAGACAGACACACTTTCGCATTTATAATATTAGTATGGATGAAAAATGACAAAAACTAAAGTTGTTCAAGCTACTTAAGTTTTAGTTATTTTCCATTCTTTCAAAGCATTGCAGAACAGTTAACTATAAAATTACTGGTATTTAAACGGATTCCACGAAACCGTCGTTTCGCAAGACAGCCCTCGATGAATGCGTCGAATTATCCGCATCTAATTTAACAATATCAGTATCCGAATTATACAACAAGTAACTGGATAGCCGGGCTATTTTTTGTTTCAAACTGGGTGTATTATCCATACTAATATTATGAATCTGAAAGTGTGTCTGTCTTTGTCCGTCTGTCAGATTGTCTGCTACGCTTTAACGACCTATCTTTTCAACCAATTTTGATGGAATTTGGTATAGAGATAGGATGCATCTCGGGGAAAGACATACTTTTTATCTCGGTAAATTAAAGGAGTTCGCGCTGCAACGAGTCAGCGCGGACGAAGTCACGGGCATCTAGTACCAAAATATAAAATTGTCGTCCACTGCTGGACAGCTCTGCGGTCTAGCGCCGCCTGTACCTATGAACTATGAAGCGGCTCACTGCGACTCACTTTATATCATTCGTCCAGCTGGTAAGGGCTCTAACAACGCTGCCTATGAAAAAACTGGATACTTATTTTGTATTGGACCTAGAGAGGTGTCTGCCAACGCTAGTGCTTACCTGTGCATCACACTCGCATAATATTCTGCATAAATTATAAATACGATAAAATTCATGACGAAACGCAGCTTAAGTAACTGTTAGTTGTTTGGCGACATATTTTGTGCAGATAGTTTGAGGGGAGATAAGATTTGGGGAGAGGGAGGGGGTTGAGTACATAGTAAGGCTTCTTTTTATCCCAGGAGAACATATTTTTAAAGCACCGCTTTAACTATATTCATAATATTAAGTACCTGTAGATAAAAATTCCAATAACAGTTTACCAAGTAATTATAAATGCATAGCGTCGCGCTCGACATTCGATATACCCCGATATCAATATCTCGTAGGTATAATATGGCTTCTCTGAGTAGCACATATATGTTTTGCCAGCGTAAATTATACGATAATATGATTACATGAATATCAATATAACTTAAGTACCTGCTTACTTTTGGCAAGGCAAGGCAAGAGTGAATATAGCATCTTCTAGGTAAGCGCCTTCCAACCTTGACCTCATCATTGCTTTGCATTAAGCATGATTGCCGTCAAATGAAAGCCTATTTTACAGTTTAAAATAAACTTAATTACTGCTAAAGGAACTATTTATACTTATTTCAGTCATTTATAAACATCTCCACAGAAAACACTAATTTTGTATGGACATAAGCAAATGCACCTGAATTGAACTGAATAAGTGTAATTAGCCCCTTAAGCAGTGAGCCGTAGGTATATTGCTATTGTTGTAACATTATCGACACCATACACACTACCATGACCATGACGGAGGATTGCCAGCAAAACATAAATTTAAAAAAAAAACATAGTCACGCAATTTTGAAAAATATATTAATAGATCTCTAATCTATTACAGGACTTAGGTATTCCGTCCTGGGCGACTTGCGTGGAAGACTTTATAACGAAGCACAGAGAGGCTTTGGAAAGCACCTATGTGTCGGAGAATCTTCACCATTGGATTGATATCACGTTTGGTTATAAGTAAGTTAATTTATCGTTTTGTATAGCTCGGGCTAACTTGTGGAAAAAAAAATTATAATTCCAATCTAAATTATTCACAATATATCGTCAGTGCTAAGTAGTCCAAGTATCACTTTCAGTAAAACAAAAAGGGTCACAGTGGCATGCACAGGGTTTGAAACAAAAAGGGTCACAGTGGCATGCACAGGCATTGGTAAGTCAGAATACCTATTTACTTACTTTCTTGATGAAAAATGAGCATTGACGCATTTCCACTTGGGTGCACAGTGCTTTTATGCCTTTATGAACTGCATGCCACTAGTTATAATTCTATAGAGAAGAAAGCGTTGTTGCTTCCTATCCTCGATAGACTCCAGAATTTGTGCATACGCTTTATATACGGACTGCGCAAATTCGACCACGTCTCCGATTTCCGTCGTCAATTAAAGTGGCTCCCGATCCGTTTTCGCCGGAACATGCATATTTTAACCATCCTTTTTAGTGTCCTCAACAACTCTTCTCCTGAATACTTACGAGAGCGTTTTACACTGTCCCTTCCATCTACAAGACCCCTGCGAAAATGTATCTCTAAAAAATCTCTTCAAATTCCTAATTATAACACTACCTTCTGTAAAAGATCTTTCACAGCTGAAGCTACTCGTCTATGGAACTCCCTTCCTGAACAAATTAGGGCAAGTAAAATACGTTATTTTTGTACCTATACCACTTCACAATTTCACCTTACTCACTTTCGAGGAAGGCTGGAAGAGATTTCTTTTTGAAGATAAGCTTTACCTTTGTCCATTTTTCTATTAGTTTTAAGACAATCTTTTGTCCAAAAATAATAATAATAAATAAAAGAAGCATTTTGCCGTAGTACTTCAGATACCTGAGCTAAGATACTTCTATTGAACTCTTACTGAAAACAAAACAAACAAAAAATCACTATTTTTTTGACGTAGTCTACATTTAATAGGCTGTCTGGTACCGCGGCAGTGAAAGCAAAGAACGTATGCCTGTCGCTAGTGGACGGGCATTCGCACACGCGGCGCGGCGCGACCGTACAGCTGCTGACCGCACCGCACCCGCCGCGACGCATGCGGTTGCCGCCGCCCGCGCCGCCCAGGCTGCGGTGGACCGCCCCAAGAGATGCCAGTAAGCATACCCCAAAACACTTGTAATACTTCTCTAGATATGTCTTCGATCTGGATACCTTGTCGGAGGAAACGAAAAACAAACTATTGCAAAGAAGCGCGCCATCTATCTTGAGTTACCTATAGGTGGACTCGACGAATTCAATTCAGTTTTTCTAATATATAATGTAAAATTTTTAGGAATATTGGTTTCCGCATCTTTTTTGGCCACCTTTTTTGTCAAGACTGGTTTGATTGATTCCAATTTTGGATACAAAGAAATTATAAAAATATGCCGTGTTCAGATTGGAAAAGACAAGACAAAATGAAATACAATTTCATATTTTATTTTATTTTATTTATTAAGGAAAACCAACAGCTTAATGTACTAAATAGTCTTAAAATTAGGTAACTTATAGCTAATAACAGGTTTTCACAACTAGATACTAAATAAACAGGGGCACCTGCTGATACACAATAAAGGTGTTGAGAACTTACCAGTTGTTAATCAGTTAGTTGCACTTGACTGTATCAATACATTGGCTAGATTTCGACATACACTACTCTTCTTGCCGTAAAATAACTCTATGCTAGGTTCGTAATTTTATATTTTCACATCAATATTATAAAAAATAACTAATGAGACGTTTTAAATTTCTAGAAAAATACGTCCGCGATAGCTCAGATGACATATCTGATGAAGAAGAAGAATCCAGCAGTCTCCCACAACATATATCTAGATTGCACGTCCCGTCCCAAAGAACGCGTCGACACAAAAGCAGTACCAGAGCTCGATCTCTGTGTAAAAGCCAAGAGGAAGACGTCCCCAGCACAGAAAGTAGAGCCTCCTCCCATTCAAGACATTACAGAGTACAACGTTCGGAACTTGGCAAAGGAGTCATATACTTGCCCAAAGAATACAACCCAGCAGCCACAATACAAGCTTTAGAGACTTTAGACAATTTCCGAACTAAATGCTTCTTTAGTAGCGCTGAAGATAGTGCGAAACATAAAGAAAATGTTACTTTAAATCTTTGTCCCGTCCAAGAATCAAAAGAAAATGTCGCTGCCCGTTCCAAAGATGTAGTTGAAGATACTGCTTTTACAAATCACATGTTCTTAGCGTCTTATGATCAGGGGTATTTGAAAAAGATCAATCAAGATAATTTGGAGACTGTTTTAAAGGAACGGAAAAGCAGAATGTTCAATCCTCGGTATACAACCGATGCAGCCATTTATAAACAGTTCGTCACTGAAAGTAGACGACAGGATATGCTGGTGATTGGGTGCCTTATCGTCGAAATATTCCTTCACACCTATATGCGTCCATTAAGATTAGCAAACGAAAATTTTGTTGAAAGATACAATAGCTGTCGCACGATTTTAAAGTATAACATTAATTCGATGCCAAAATGTGCAAGTTATATCGCGTGCCTTCTTTTAAATGTTAAACCGCCCAGTTTGAGTTTTAGCAATGAATTGACAATCAACGTAGAAGATTCCAGAAAAAGAATAGTTGTTACAGACAAGGGATTGCCTCCGCCTACACCGTCCCAGTTACTGCAGCCACTATTAATGCAGCATTTGATACCTTTCCCTCAAAGTTTTAACCTTTTATACAACCTTTTAAGCACCTTACACGAATACGATCTTACCGGAAATGAGTTACACATTTTGTACACATATGAATGTGATGGTACTCAATGCGAGAAATACCAAAACGTCGATAAAACTAAGTTGTATTTTACACAGAAAATTGCCGAAGGAAAAATACAAGCGTGTATCACCCATTTGGGTGTACTCCTCAATCAAATCACTAACGATAACCAATTTAACATCCTTGATATATTCTTGCAACATTACATTAAACTACTGGAAAATAAGGACACATCGGTTCTTGCCGCTTGGCACTTGTTTGATACTATAAGTAAAGTGCTAGGGCCTGCTGAGACAAATAATAAACTTTTGAGGCACATATTAAATCTCTACGAAGATGACGATTATGTTTATAACAAATCGGAGCATAAACTCACCGATGTTGATGCAATAACGAACGCTGGGCTAGCTAATAAACAAAAGTATGTCAAACTTTACCACCACATATTCCTTCTTCAACTGATGGTCAGATTAGGTCTTCAATGTTTCTTAGATAATTTCACGCAACATTTGGTAGAAGCTGTGGGTGGTTACAAAGATGTGACTTCAGAAAGTGGATCTCCTGGTCACTTATGCCACAACCGCGCGACATTAAACAAGAAACCGAGATATTCTGATGATAATCTTAAAAATGCTTTAACATCTACATCTGATATCTTCTCACCGGACACATCTTACGGTTCTGAACATGTCGTAACACCAAACATAGATAAAAGTATGTCGGAAGTTAATGAAGTAATGAGTCATAAGGACCAGGATAGCAGAAGCGAAAATGAGTTGTTTCATTTCGAAAACGATAAGGATAGAAATCCTAGCTGTAGTAGCCGAAGCAAATCACCGTCAGGATCTGTAGACTCAAATACTGTGATCAAAGAGTCTAACACTCTACAGAATCCTTCTCCAGCTGCAGATTATATCTCTCCAGGAAATTCGAGATTTTTCACAAACTTTTCATCGCCAAATTCGAAAGAAATGAATGTAGTCATTAACAATGATAATCAAGACGTATTACCCGATTCTAATAAAGCAATGTCACCAACTATCGATATACCAAAACCTATGTTCACCAGCTACTTTCATTTCGCTCATGAAGTATCAAATTCAGAAGGCTATGTTGTTGAATCAAAGAACGGGGAACCTATACGACAAATTAAAAGTTTAGATCTAGGTAGAAATGTTGAAAATAAAACAGTTGGGTTCCAAATAAAGGAAGAAGATTTAGACCAACATTGTAGCGATAACACTGATTTTAAAATATCAGATATGAGTTCGGAAAGTTTGATTTGGTTGGCACATAGATTGGGTCCAGTGCTCACATGTAGATACATAACGAGGAATCTGCTTAAGATGCTAACTCTGTGTTATATTGGGAAAGAAAATTTAGCATCATGGGAGGGGGATGAAAAAGACGAATTTGATGAGATATCGATAGTGAACAGCAAAGTTGTGGGCGACAGAAACGCTATAAAGGTTATAAAGTGCCTCACTTCTATTGTGGGTAAGTAATTTTAACGTCGCGTTGGTTTAATTTCTGCACCTTTTCTATACTTGAGGGATTTTAGCTTTCTTTAAAGTTTATAATTTCAATTTGAAATTTTTTGCAGTTTTTCCAGTCTTCTGACAAATTGGCCGATCAAGACAATTTTAAACCTTTTATCGGTAGAATAAATATTCTTTAAAGACTTTCGACTCTACGTTTTTGAGTGAACCTGTTATTATTTTGAACTTTGGACATTTTTAACGATCTAAATTGTTAGTTAACCATTAACTCCCCTTGCGAGTTTTGATTCCCTTGTGAGTGTCGAAAATTTGCATAAAAATATTTTTATCATATGATCTAACTAAAAATGTACATGCTTTTCGCAACTTTTCCTATGAGACGTTGCTTCGTACAAAATTTCAAGATTCTGAGTTCACGGGAAGGTAGGTTTTGATTCCCCTGCGAGTGTCGAAAATTTGCAGCATAAACGGCTGACCTTTTGATGGCGTTGGCTTAGAAGTTTAATTTTTTCACAGCTCCAAGGGTAGAGACACACAGACGGACGGACAACAAAGTGATCCTATAAGGGTTCCGTTTTTTCCTTTTGAGGTACGGAACTCTAAAAACATTGGGCATGGATAAATCTTTAAACAGTCGACACCCATTATTCCCAAACAAAGCACGAGTTTAGACAGAACGTAAATTTTCTATAATAATACAGTTACGATCTATGTAACATAAAATATATAAATTTTAACTGCTGATAAAATTGAAGTTTTCACTGTTTCTCTATGGGAAATAGTTGCTTAGGGTGAATGATTTTTGTGGTTAGCCGAAAGGTGTTTATTTGGTTGCCTTTCCTAACTAAAGCCTCGTTTCCAGCGATGTACGGCGAGCAGCTGATAATATTCCAATACCTGCCTCACATGGGGGAGTTAATAGCGTCGTGTCGCCGTCGCCTGTCCGCGCCGCTAGAGGGCGGGGTGGTGGCTTGCTTGCAGCTCATCAAATACCTTCTGCCCTTCATGTCCGATGCTAAAGTTATGGAGCAGTTGCAGGTAAGTTGTAACTGTGGGATAGGATACAATATACTTTCTAGATTGTACACCTTATTGTAATATAAGCCAATTTAGGCCATTAGTTAGCAGAAGTGGGTTCAGTTTTGATACTTAAAAGATGGCCTAACAATTTAACGATTAATTATTCTCAGGAAGGACAATCGCGATTTTGTACGGTAGTCAGGATTTACAAGGTCGTCCGCTCAATGCAATGTCGCGAAAATAGTGTTCGTAGATACTAAATATTTAATCTTTGTAAGTGTCTGGCCTACGCCCTGCTTTTTAGGTAATTTTCTGAATTTTGCTAATAGTACTGTTTTTACAATTCAATAAACAAATTTTGATGCCCACGACTTCGTCAAAATAAAAATCTCGGGTGAACTCTTTGTTTTAACTTATCCCGGTAGAAGTAAGAAGTTTGAATCATCTGTAGATTGGAGGCGTGGTTGAAGGATAAGACAACAAACGAACACTCGCATTCGAATTTATTTATTTTTCAAGGATACATTTCTAAAAACAATCCTCCAACCGGCGCTCCGCTTGGCGTCCACAACGCGGTGCGCGTACCCGAGCGGCGCGCCCGCGCGGTGTGCGCTCGCTCGGAAGCTCTTAGACGCGCTACACGTGGTCGCGCTGCGGATCGGGCCCGAGATGACCAGGAAACACTTGTGTGTGCCCGCTCTACAAAGGTTTGTATGTAATAATAATGTCCTCCCGACCGAATCTCGGCCACGGCGGCCAGTGTATTCATTTATGTATGCACGGTAATATTAATGGAAGCATCTATGGTGAATAGGGATGATGACAACTCAATCAAATCAGAAACTCTTCATCGCTTTTCTAGTATGTAAGTTGTATGAAATTCGCAATAGCGACGAGGATGTGAATTTTAGGTCTCTTTGAAGACCCTCTATTTAATAATCAGTGAGAAATCATTTATTTTTGATATAGGTATCATCCCTATTGTGGTGTTGGTGTTTTTATAACAACTGTTTTAAAAACTTCTGTGTGGGCCAGAAGATGAGAAACAAAATCACTGTCTGATATACTCGTACAAAAAACTAACTAGTTTAAATTATGCTTATGTGGACTTAAAACATTTATTTGTTTCAGGTTTTTCTTAGCATTCGACAAAGCAACGGGTAAAACGGATAACTGGCCAAAACAAGACGAGAATAATCTCGACAAGGTAAGTACATAGAGTACATAAAAAACTGAACTGTGTCGGACAAATGTCCCATAAAAATTAAGATTGAAAAAATAAAAGTTTTAACAACACAGTTTTCTCTTTCAGTCTTCCGAGCAGGATTCAGGAGATTCAAAATTGGAGGGATTCTTGGAGATTTGTCGCGACGGCAGCACGGCAGAGTGGGCTATAAAGGACGGTAGAGTCGTGCGTTCGGATTTGCCGGAACTAGCGTGCACGCCTCCCTCGTTCAACGACCGTTGTGACGTCACCACGTTGACCGTAATTCAATTTCATTACCATAACTGCGTTTTTGTAGACAAAATTTGGCGACCCACTCGTCACTTGATTTTCATATATTTTTATTATCCTTGCTTAATTAATATTATAAATGCGAAAGTGTGTCTGTCTGTCTGCTACGTTTTCACGGCCTACCTGTTCAACCGATTTTGATGAAATTTGGTATAGGGGTAGGTTGTATCCTGGGGCTGCTTTTTATCCGACATTATATTCGACAAATTCATATTCAAATTCAAATGATTTTTATTCAAATAGACTTTTTACAAGTGCTTATAAATAGTCAAATGAATCTACCACTGGTTCGGAATGCCGTTCCGACCGAGAAGAACCAGCAAGAAACTCGATGGTTGCTCTTTTGAAAAGATATATGGTATGTTTGCAATAATCTACATACACATACATACAACATATACAGATACATAAGTAACCGCAGTTCTGAGCATTGCTGGAGCGAGTCAAATCCATGCGCCTTTATCATTAACTAGCGGTCCGCCCCGGCTTCGCACGGGTAGCACTTGATCAAAATAGTCCATACCCAATATTGGTCAGTCGGCACTGAGACGAACAACTCCACCATACGTTCTCAAATTTTGTTCAGCAAACCGTTGTGAACGCTTGGCACTTGAGTCTCCAATACGACGTATTTTCGCTGCACTCGCCTGGGAACTATGTTTAGAACTAACAACTAAGTTGAGACCTGGCTCTTTTAGGCATTTCGCAGTCTGTCTACAACAGTTAGATATTAAAATGTTCAAAAAAATGTTAGTAAGTTCTCTTGTATTTATTATGTTTGTCTTGACAAATATGACATAAAAGTGTCTTGACAGATATGACATAAAAGACAGCCTGAATTAATAGACGAATAGAGGTTTAACGTAAAAAGTTAAGTTAGGTGAATTTTTCCGACTTAATTCACATTATTGCAATTTTCGAAGGGATCTCTAATTTATTTTAAAATAAAAAGCAGCCTATGTTACTCGCTGATAAAGTAGCTTTCTATAGGTGAAAGAATTTTTAAAATCGGTCCAGTAGTTTTTTAGTTTATCCATTACAAACAAACAAACAAACAAACAAATCTTTCCTCTTTATAATATTAGTTTAGATATAATCTTCGACAGTATAATAAGCTTTTTCCAGGAGCATTTTTTTAATGGTTATCTTAAACTTGTGTAAAGTCAAGTTTATAATAGGTTGAGGAATTTTGTTAAAGAAGAGTATGCTCCTTCCCACGAACGACTTCGGACTTTCTTGAGGCGGAGCGATGGAGTCACGAGCCTATGGCGGTTTCTAGTTGGCCTATCGTGCAGATCGCATATTCTTTTGTAATTCTGAATGTGCTGTTTTACAAAAATTAGATTACTGTAAATATAATGCGAGGCTATTGTAAGAATACCTATTTCCTTGAATTCAACTTGACAGGCGCAAGAGGAGCTACTAATGGTGTTCGACGAAGAGCTAGCGTACCAGTCTTACACGACGTTCGCTAAATTCATCGGCACCGATACTTTGGAGCGATGCTTGAAGAACAGCGAAACTGTTCGGACACTGTGTTCCAAGTATAGACAGGCGCATATGATCAGGTAAGTGCCCTAACGACTGAATTTCAGTCACCACGGCCAATCTCAACGGGGACTAGCCATCTATGAATGACGTAGGAGATGTTAATAGATAAACCTCTATTTGGGGGTACTCTCAGCGTCGTATTCCTCATTGCTGAGGGTCGTAAGCCCTTTCCATTAATCACATAATAGCAAGGGTTTTCTTGGGATAATAATGCAGTTGGGATTTTTTAAGGAGGTTAAATAGGCGGTTCAAGTTATATTCATGAAACTTGGTATTTGTGCTTTTGGTGAAAAATTAATAATTTTATGTTTTTCAGTTTATTGAAATTTCTTTTTTTAAGAACTTAATTCCACGTGGAAGAATTCGCGGGTAAACGCTAGTCCTACTAATAATTTAAATGCGAAAGTGTGTCTGTCTACTACGCTTTCACGGCTCATCTGTTCAACCGATGTTGATGAAATTTGGTACAGGGATAGGGTATTCTGGGGAAGGACATTCAAGAGTTCCCGCGGAAATCATAGAAAATTGTCTCTTCTTATTCTGCAGTTCACCTCTGCACACAACGCGTCAAGACAAGCGTTTCCAGCCGTCTTTAAACGATGAACCTCTCAACAGACGACCCATAGACATCTGCACTCCGTCCAAATCTGACCTGGCGGCAGACCATCTGTCCAATTCCAATAGCTTCGGCTCCAATGTGACCTTAGTAGGCAATAGAATAGATGTATCAAGTGATGCTTGTTCGGGCAGTGGAGGTCAAGTGGATGGATTTGACGTGGTGGCGTATAAAATGGATGCTGGCGTTAAGAGCGATCGGTAAGTAGTACTAAACATGGTTGATTAGTTTTATGAACGGCTCATTTCAGCAATGACCGTCCGTGTCCGTGAATGACGTCTTGAGTACGCAAGTGCCGCTTTATTTACAACAAGATGCGTTGCGTTTGGCTTGTACTGTGATCTACTGTAGGTGTTTTGATAGAAGTCGAAAATATCGATCGCACAAGCATCAATATTTCTCGTCATTGGACAAAGCCAGAGAAGAAGAAACAATAAATTTCCTGCAGTTTTCGCAGTTGGAATTCTTCCCTGCATAACTAAATGTCCCGAATATTATGTCGTTTCGTTCATTCAAAGTCTATATTATCTAAGATTAAGTTATTTTTTCTTGAAATATCGTTTCTGTCTGTCATCGCCATGGTAATTGGGTCATCATTTACCATCAAATTGTGTTCAATTTATTTTTTGTTAGTTTGCCGAACACAAATGTGATTATTATATCATTCTTCTCTTAATAAAGTGCGCTTTTTGACAAAGCTAGCAGTAAGACTGTGTTCCTACAATCAAACTATGAAAACAGTTTTGTAAAAAAAAGTGTGTGTGTGCAATTCACACACGGCAGAAGTGAAACTTCCAAATTCCTAAGAAATTTCACTTCAAAAGAGCGTTTGGGCGCTTTTCTAGCCATCTCCGCGGCGATTGGCTCATCTACTGGGAGCACGAGATCGGGCGCGCAGACAAACACACGCGGTTCAACCTCAAGCAGATCAAACTGCAGACCTTCGCGGGCCACACTCACTGTGTCAAGTCGATACACTGTCTCGACAACGAGAACAGTTTCATGAGCGGCTCAAAGGATAAGACTGTAAAGTTATGGTCTTTGAGGAATCAGGTAAGAGTTTGATTTAGATTTGAGAAATTTTGCACGGGTTTTACTAAAAATTAATATTAGTACCTATTTGTGCAATAAATTAAGATTATTAGAAGAGCTTTTGATTGTGAAAAAATAGTTTTCTCTCTAGATGCCCGCGACTTCGTCAGCATTGATTAGTATGTCTTTTTAATATTTGTGGAATTTTTTAATTTTCCATGATGAAAAGTAGCCAATGTCCTACACCGGGATGCTTCCCGTATCACTATCGCATTTCGTTAAAATCGTATACCGGATAAGAAAACAGACAAACGGACTTTAGCAAATATTATATTAGCATGGATCTAAATTGATGATCAATATAAATAATTGTAAATGTTTGTAAATTAGTGCATTTTACAAAATTTTTAGATATTTTATGCCAGAATTTTACAACTAGGCATTATAAATCCTGAACCTGTAGAACTGTCTGTGTTAGAATCAATTGAGTCATAAGATATTTTAAGGGTTATTCTTTCAAAGGGCGATGGAAACGCAACCACCCAATGCAACTGGACGTACACGGGCCATAAGAAAGGCGTACTGTCTCTGACGTTCTTGGAGTCGCTTCGTTTGGCCGTCTCCACTGACTCTGTAGTCCACATCTGGGACCCTTTTATGGAGAGTGTGGTGTCTCAAGTAAGTATAGGTTATAAGTTCTATGCTGTGTTAAGGAAGATTAGCTTTTCTCTCGAAGAGAATTCTGACATTTCAGAAACCGAATGTCCAGCATTTTTTTTTACATTTAGGCCATCTGTGCATCAAAATAGCAAAAGAAATAACCTTTTCGATAACTTTTTAGCACACTTACTTCACTTTAATTTTATATCTGGCCTGGTGGGAGGTTTCGGCCGTGGCTAGTTATCACCCTACTGGCAAAGACGTGCCGCCAAGCGATTTAACGTTCTGTTACGATGCCGTGTAGAAACCGTGTAGAGTACGTTAAGCCGTCGGTCCTGTTTATTATCACTAACATCTGATAATAAATAATCGTTACAAAAACCTAAGAGTTTAAATACTCTTAGTCGAGTCGTATGCGGAAGGACGTGGGAACCTACCACATTATTATCCCAAAAATACTCCTACCATTATGTGATTAATAGAAAAGGGTCAGGACCTTCAGCAATGAGGAATATGACGCAGAGAGAGTGAGACAAAATAAAACAAAATTTGCAGGATCTGTATTCTGTTGTTTTCATATTAGTATGTTCGTAGTTGGACACAATGAAGACGCCCGTGAGCATAGTTCGCACACTGCCCGGGCCGTCTTGTGCGATCGTCGCCGCTACCACTGACGCCACGCTGAGGATTATTGATGCGCGGGCGCCGAATTCCTCGCACGAGCTCAAGGTATCCATAAAATAATAAATAAATAAAATCATTTATTTGCAAAGAATGTTGTACAATATTTGATAGTAGGAAATGTCAATGAAAGGCCATAATATTGTGCAAATTTCAGGTAGGTACTTACTAATATTATAAACTAAATGTTTGTTACTCTTTCACGCCAGAACGGCTGAACGGATCCGGATGAAATTTGCCACATAGGTAGACTATAGTCTGGAATAACACATATCCTACTTGTAATCCCGGAAAATTAAAGAGTTCTCGCGGAATCAAAAACCTCAACCCACGCGGACGAAGTCGCGGACATCAGCTAGTTATTTATAGATATAGTGAGATGCCGATGGGTTTTTTTTTAATTTATAGACTAGCGCTTGGCTGCATTCAGACTTGCTGGGAGTGGTGATGCAGCCTAAGGTTGAGCGCGCTTGCCTAGAAGATGCCTATTCACTCTTGATTTGAAGATACCAATATTATAAACGGATGGAAAACCGGAAGTCGGAAGGGCGTTCCATATCCTGGCGGATTGTGATGATAACGATGATATTTATGTATAGGTGGTGAGCAGCGGCACTTCATTCATTCGTTGTATGTGCGTGAGTCCGGGCGGCGCGTGGGTTTGCGTGGGGCTCTCCAGCGGCCTGCTCGCAGCCCTGGACACGCGCTCCGGCGCTCCCAGGGCCGTCTGGAAGGCGCATGATGGAGAGGTACTTATTGTTTTTTTTTAAATTTATTTAGTACCAAAAAGTTATAGGAAATGAAGAAACACAGATACATAGTAGACAAGGAAGCATCTATCTCTATGAGAGATCTCTACCAGTGACCATTGGCAGTGAGAAAGTTATTGTGTGTAAGGTGGTAGGTAGGCTTATTGTGTATCTTTACTAGAACTTTGCCTCCCGAACAAGCCGGATTCCGAAAAGGCTTTAGTACCATAGACCACATTCACATGCTGCGGCAGATTATACAGAAGACTGAAGAGTATAACCGGCCACTATGCTTAGCGTTTTTGGACTATGAGAAAGCCTTCGATTCGGTGGAAACTTGGGCTGTGTTGAGGTCACTGCAGAGATGCCGGATAGACTACCGGTATATCCAAGTGTTGAAGTGTTTGTACGAAAACGCCACAATGTCAGTTCGTATACAGGACCAGACTACGAGGCCAATCCAACTACAGCGGGGAGTGCGACAGGGAGATTTTATCTCCCCGAAGCTCTTTACCGCTGCGTTGGAGGACGTCTTTAAGCTTCTGGATTGGAACGGATCTGGCATCAACATCAATGGTGAGTACATCACTCACCTTCCGTTTGCCGATGATCTAGTCATCATGGCAGAGACTCTGGGTGACCTTAATGCAATGCTCAATGACCTCAGCAGAGTTTCCCAACAGGTGGGCCTTAAAATGAACATGAGTAAGACGAAAATCATGTCTAATGCTCATGTTCCGCTCCACCCAGTAATGGTTGGGAGCTCTGCACTCGAAATGGTAGACGAGTATATATACCTGGGACACATGGTCCAGCTAGGTAAGTCCAATTTCGAGAAAGAGGTGAGCCGCCGAATCCAACTCGGCTGGGCAGCGTTCGGGAAGCTTCGAGATGTCTTCTCGTCCAAGATTTCTCAGTGCCTGAAGACCAAACTCTTCGAACAGTGCGTGTTGCCAGTGATGACATACGGTTGTGAGACTTGGTCGCTAACTATGGGCCTCATAAGAAAGCTCAGGGTCACTCAGCGGGCGATGGAGAGAGCAATGCTCGGGGTTTCTTTGCGCGATCAAATCAGAAATGAGGAGATCCGCAGAAGAACTAAAGTAACCGACATTGCTCGACGTGTTGCGAAGCTGAAGTGGCAATGGGCGGGGCACATAGTTAGAAGAACCGATAGACGGTGGGGTCCCAAAGTGCTGGAGTGGCGACCACGCACGGGAAAGCGCAGCGTTGGCTCGCTGGACAGACGACATCAGGAGAGTCGCAGGGAGCCGCTGGGTCCAGGCGGCGCAAGACCGAGGCGTGTGGAAATCCTTGCAAGAGGCCTATGTCCAGCAGTGGACGTCTATCGGTTGAGGATGACTAGAACTTTATAGTCCGACAAACTTATCTGAACCGGTGACAACGGCGCTAGTATATAATCCATACTAATATTATAAATGCGAAAGTGTGTTTGTCTGTCTGTCTGCTTCGCTTTCACGGCCTATCTGCTCAACCGATTTTGAAGAAATTTGGTACAGGGGTAGATTGTATCCAGTGAAAGGATATAGGCTACTTTTATCCCAGAAAATTCAAAAGTTCGCGGGAATCAAAAAAACTTAATCCACGCGGACGAAGTCGCGGGAATCATCTAGTCGAAAATAAATATGGAATATCTAAAAGTCAAAATAATTTAATATAAAAAATTATTTTTAAACAACCGACTTCAAACTCCCGCGCCAACTTTACAACAACAAGCAAACACTATACAAAGTACTTACTTTATTGTTGATATTTTAAAAACCGCTCGACCGATTTCGATAAAATTTATATGGGACCACATGGGAAGTATGCCCTTTCAAATAAAAAAGAATCATCCAAATCGGCCCACCCAGTCAAAAGTTCTGAGGCAACAAACATTAAAAAAAAAATACAGTCGAATTGAGAACCTCCTCCTTTTTTTGAAGTCGGTTGAAAACGCTGTATTTTGCGCAGGTGTTACGGCTGGCGGCAGTGGACGACCACAGAGTTCTAAGCTCGGGCTTGGATCAGGTGACGGCGCTGTGGAGCGTCGACGATGGAGAACTGATAGCGCATCTCAAGTGAGTTCTTTTATTTCACACATTTAAATTAAAGTATGTGTAATTGTACGGGGGCAGGTGATATGGCACCGTAACAATAGGATGATCATCCTCCTGGTCCAACCATTGATTTTCATCAATGTATCAAGTCATACATGGCGTAATTCAGAGAAAACTTCGTAATCGTGATTTAGGGTCTTCGTGATCTGTATGAGTCAGTGAGTGAGTTAGGACTTCCTTTTATTATCCACTACAGCCCAATAACGTCCCACTGCTGGGCACAGACCTCCACTCTCATAGGAGAGAGGGAATTAGAGCTTAGACCCACCACGCTGCTGCAATGCGGCTTGGCGCGCTTTAACGACTATTGTCATGTTAGTGATAATAACCGGGACCGACGGCTTAACGTGCTCTCCGGGGCACGGGGGTGTAACACCGCCAACTTCCTAACTCCGGGCTAGTACTGAGAATTTCTAGTCAGAAAAACCCAATACTTAATTATGGTCCGACCCGGGACCGGGACCTCGTCGGCCGAAGTCGAAAATGCTAACCACTAGACTAACGAGGTAGAACCTCTTATTATACCAAATGTAATTTGTATTTTTTTTTCTATTACGCTATACAGAGGCAGCACCGAACCCGTCCACTGTCTGTCCGTGTATTACAACGAGCTTATATCAGGAACTACGAACAATCGGATAGGAGTTCACACGTCTCTGGACCAGGAAGCTTCGTTTTCCAGCACAAAGCTAAGATCCGACACGTTCAAAGGAGTACTCACTTGTATGTCCGTTTTGCCGCTAAATAGGCTACTTTTATTGGGAAGCGATAATGGTACTATTAGTTTGCTTTGTTGATTTCCTATGGCAAGTATTAATTAAAAATCTGTAACCCGACTATGGTCAAAATATCTGACACCCCCCTTTTTTTAATGTAACTTTTTTTTTATCCACTTCATGTTAGGCCCTTGATTGCAATCTCACCTGATGGTAAGTGATGATGCAGTCTAAGATGGTAGCGGGCTAACCTGTTAGGTGCATGGCAGTTATATTAAACCCATACGCCTAGTCGGTTTCTACACGGCATCGTACTGGGACGCTAAATCGCTTGGCGGTACTTCTTTTGCCGGTAGGGGACCAGAGAGAATTCAGAAATTATAAATTCCCAAATGGACCCTGCCGCGGAATCGAACCTGGGACATCCCACGTTAAGATAACAGCGCTCAACACTGCGCCAGGGAAGTCATCAAATTAAAATTTTAAACAAATAAAAAATCTGGAACCCGGTTACGGTCAAAATTTCAGAGACCCCACTTTTTTTAATGTAACATCCGTCGTGTCTATTTTGTTCATGTAAAATGTTAGCTATGTCACCCGGATTATAATAACGAATCGATTGATTCTTCAAAATCGGCTCAGTAGTTTAGGCGCTATGGTGGAACATACAAATATAAATACATAAATAGACTGCTAAAATCATTACCTTTTGGCTTTGCAATAGTCGGGTAAAAAGAAGCTGTTAGGTACAATTTTTGAACGTCAGTAGAATATAAAATGTGATGGTTATAATTAATTACGGTATATTAAAACGAAATCTTTGAAACGAGGGTTCCAAACGCGCCCTGGTGAAAAAACGTAAGTACAAATTTACAGCAAAACAAAATTAAAGTTAACCATTAAAGATAACCATTGCATGATGACGAAAGCTAGGGACCGAACAGGGCAAACATTCCCCGAGAATTTTTTCTCCTGAGTATGGTTCTACTTTTTCTAAAAGTTTGCTTACTCTCAACTCTGCTACTTACACTAACTATTTTGTTCAAGTAACTTTATTATTAAAGAATATAAAAGTCATTCCGTATAAAGCATAATATAATGATTACATAATATTAGAGCATAATATAATATGAACAATATGTCGATGTATAAATATAATAAATGTAAGCACATTATTATAGCTTTAAGATTTTTATTACTTTGTGTTTATATAATATATAGCATTAATATAAAACTATATGATATGTTAGTTCTGTACATGAATTTATTATAATGTATAATTTAAAAGTACAAAAACATTGTTACCAAAGACAAAAATATGTATTGGATTGGCTTTATAATAGTGTTTAATAGTTGACTAAAGCTAAACGCACACTAGAGCGATAAAATGCTTTTGACTTCGAACGCATCGGACTCGATGAAATAAGATCGATGCGATTTTCGTTCGGTTCGTGAGGGTTAGGGTACTTTAGGGTTATTACGAGATTTTACATACGACCTATGAAGGTCTGAGTAAAATTGACCTCGGAACGTTCGAATTTTTTCAACATTTGCATTTTAACCCTACTGATGATGTAATTCGATTTTTTATTGAATTTTCAACCGACTTCAAAAAAAGGAGAAGGTTCTAAATTCGACTTTTTTTTTTAATGTTTGTTACTTCATAATTTTTTTAAAATAAGTACTTTGTATAGCGTGTGCTTGTTGTTGTAAAGTTGGCGCGGGAGTTTGATGTCGGAATTTCTTATATTAAATTTTTAGTATTAAAAATGCGTTGTGTTCGCTTCTAGTGTGCGATCAACTAGTAGGTCAATATCAATTTTTTTTGTCACAATTTTATTCTACCTTTTACCTTTTTTAAACTTTTAAAAATATTTTATCGCTGTATAGAAATATTTAAATATATTTATCAGTTATTTTGGGTAAACCAAAAGTAGCTTCTTAAGAAAAGACTAATTTACTTAAGTATTGATTTTTTGATAAAAGACTTTACGTTTAAAATATTGCATTCCAACTTACAATGTGAAAACATTATCTCGTTTCTCCTTAATCTAAATCAAGTTTTTTATAGTTTATCCTAATATTATGATAAATGATTATTACTAATAATTATTTTAGTCCACGTTCATTGTCTACAGGGCTTGCAATATAAATTGTGAAAATTTTGGGACTGATAAATAAAAAAATAATGCGCAAGCTAAGGAAATTATTTTAATGTAGGTAAGTATTATAAATTCCCTTTAGACCTTATCACAATATTTTAAGTCACACCGACTGAAATGACCCTAAACTCTCCATCCTATGGACGGATTTAAGGTCACAAATTCAATCTCATCGATTTTAATTTCGTAACGTTTTTACGTGGGTGTGGATGTATGGGAACTTGAGCTCTAAAACATTGCACTAAGGTCCATTTTACTTTAACGTCAATGTGCTCAGACGTTCGAAAACGCTCATCGTCGATTTTTATTGTAATCTCATGGTAAGGGTACACGTTCGCGTAAGTACGTTTAATAAATAAATCTTTATTGACCCGCACAATAGCTAACTAAATTTTAACAAATTAACTTAAATAGTGTAAGCATAATTCCAGAAGTGGGCAAATAATTAAAATTACTTTTAAAATATGTTTGTACTCTCTTTAAAACGTGCACGAGCGAATGGTCACAACGTGTAGCGGTTTCACGAGAGATTTAATGTAAACAGTTAATTATAAAAACTTGACCAAAGCATCACAACGACAATAAATTAATCAATTGATCAGGCTGCAGTTGCTACTGCTAAGCTCTAAATCAAATTGCGATCTAAACACAAAAGTATTCAATAATCGCTGAGTCTGCCGGTAGGAGACTAACTTTCAATCGTCAAAATACTCGCATTTATGTGAATAATTCTAACATGGCGTATCCCCGCCAAAGAACGAACCGAGTGAAATACATCGAATGAGTCAAATATCAGCCTAATTAAACATTCATCACTAAACAAATACACAATCTTTTATCTTTTCCAAAATATCAATTCAATTTTAAACGCAAAGCTGACAGTTCGGCCGTCCTGCAAATAACACGTCCTCGTGTTCAAGTCATATCACGGGCAATTATGCCCCAAATCGTGAACATGCGTCTAGCCCCAAATCATGATCAGGCGTTCTTGCCTGGGGCGTTCTTGCCTGAATTCATGATCAGGTGGTCATGCCTGGGCCGCTCCTCTGCTCACGATTATTTCTCTAATAATTATATGTAAAACACTTATCAAACTGCCGAACTCTCAGTCTTTATCAAAACTCATGAATACACACTCAATAAACTGAAACGGCTCACCTCATTCGATGCACTCTTCGAAGTCTGAATCACTTATTTACTTTCACAAATCTAAACATATTTTGAGGTTAAATAAACTAACCTCACAAAACTTTTTATCTTGAATAATACGAGTACTTTCACATAATTTACAATTTAAAGCGAATCTACCACTGGTTCGGAATGCCACAATCCTAGCGAGAAGAACCAGCAAGAAACTCGGTGGCTTCTAACATTCAAAATTACTTTTTCACAGCCACCGATCAATAAACAAAACTATCACAAACTGATACAAATTTCTAATGTCGGTACTTCTAAAAATTTAATTTCAAATTACTCACGTTTTCAAAACTTAAACAAAACAAGTGTGCGGATGGCAAAAGCGAATCAAGGCAACGTGAGATACATCCCACTTCTGAAATTTGTAAGCATAATTCCAGAAGTGGGCAAATAATTAAAATTACTTTTAAAATATGTTTGTACTCTCTTTAAAACGTGCACGAGCGAATGGTCACAACGTGTAGCGGTTTCACGAGAGATTTAATGTAAACAGTTAATTGTAAAAACTTGACCAAAGCATCACATCGACAATAAATTAATCAATTGATCAGGCTGCAGTTGCTACTGCTAAGCTCTAAATCAAATTGCGATCTAAACACAAAAGTATTCAATAATCGCTGAGTCTGCCGGTAGGAGACTAACTTTCAATCGTCAAAATACTCGCATTTATGTGAATAATTCTAACATGGCGTATCCCCGCCAAAGAACGAACCGAGTGAAATACATCGAATGAGTCAAATATCAGCCTAATTAAACATTCATCACTAAACAAATACACAATCTTTTATCTTTTCCAAAATATCAATTCAATTTTAAACGCAAAGCTGACAGTTCGGCCGTCCTGCAAATAACACGTCCTCGTGTTCAAGTCATATCACGGGCAATTATGCCCCAAATCGTGAACATGCGTCTAGCCTCAAATCATGATCAGGCGTTCTTGCCTGGGGCGTTCTTGCCTGAATTCATGATCAGGCGGTCATGCCTGCGCCGCTCCTCTGCTCACGATTATTTCTCTAATAATTATATGTAAAACACTTATCAAACTGCCGAACTCTCAGTCTTTATCAAAACGCATGAATACACACTCAATAAACTGAAACGGCTCACCTCATTCGATGCACTCTTCGAAGTCTGAATCACTTATTTACTTTCACAAATCTAAACATATTTTGAGGTTAAATAAACTAACCTCACAAAACTTTTTATCTTGAATAATACGAGTACTTTCACATAATTTACAATTTAAAGCGAATCTACCACTGGTTCGGAATGCCACAATCCTAGCGAGAAGAACCAGCAAGAAACTCGGTGGCTTCTAACATTCAAAATTACTTTTTCACAGCCACCGATCAATAAACAAAACTATCACAAACTGATACAAATTTCTAATGTCGGTACTTCTAAAAATTTAATTTCAAATTACTCACGTTTTCAAAACTTAAACAAAACAAGTGTGCGGATGGCAAAAGCGAATCAAGGCAACGTGAGATACATCCCACTCCTGAAATTTGTAAGCATAATTCCAGAAGTGGGCAAATAATTAAAATTACTTTTAAAATATGTTTGTACTCTCTTTAAAACGTGCACGAGCGAATGGTCACAACGTGTAGCGGTTTCACGAGAGATTTAATGTAAACAGTTAATTGTAAAAACTTGACCAAAGCATCACAACGACAATAAATTAATCAATTGATCAGGCTGCAGTTGCTACTGCTAAGCTCTAAATCAAATTGCGATCTAAACACAAAAGTATTCAATAATCGCTGAGTCTGCCGGTAGGAGACTAACTTTCAATCGTCAAAATACTCGCATCTATGTGAATAATTCTAACATGGCGTATCCCCGCCAAAGAACGAACCGAGTGAAATACATCGAATGAGTCAAATATCAGCCTAATTAAACATTCATCACTAAACAAATACACAATCTTTTATCTTTTCCAAAATATCAATTCAATTTTAAACGCAAAGCTGACAATAGTAAGTCTATCAATGGGCCTCGGAGTACATATCCGAGTTATTGAACCACCACCAAATATTGTTATTGCGACGCGATTTTTGTCTAACTTCTCAGTTTTGAATCCTACTATACCTTGTGTTTACATATTTTTAATTGTGATATTTTGAACAAAGATTTAAATTGATCTTTAAAAAATATATGTATGTTATAAGTTTGGACATAATAAGTACATAGATATATTATATTCATATTAATTATTATTATTACGCTTAAGTAATGATTAAGATATGTACTACAAAGTTGTAAACTATTAAAATCTCAGATTATTGTTTTACTGCACAGTGCCAAAAGAAATCATAAATAAAAATATAATGTCTTATTACCAAGATTATGATATTAATATGTAGTAAAAAGGCTAGCTTACATGCTTCTCCTTTTCAAATCAATAAGGACACAATAAGTCTGCCGAAATTGACTCTAAATAATTGTTGCTAGTTCAATGCAACTAGATATGGTTTTTAACGGTGATAGAGAAAATAAATCTTGCTTACAATTTAAAAAATCGTGATTTTTGCTTATCTGTACATTTTTATAGCTACGCAATTTTTTTCCACTACAAGTTAGCCTGTGACTGCCATCGCACCTGATGGTAAGTGATGATGCAGTCTTAGATTGTAGCGGGCTAACCTGTTAGGGGTAGAAAATAAATAAAATTGAGTATCACAATTGACAACTGAGCTTTACCGTCGCAGGATTATAAAACGCAATAATTAATTAGTATGATTTTATCATTCCAGTTATAGGTAGTAGGTAAGTTTTAACGTGTGTGTGTATATTATTGGTTCTTGTGATAGATTATTGTATAGAAGTTGTTTTTGTAAGTAATTAAAGTATTTTAAGACATGATGTTTGTGTTTTATTTTGTTGCGTAAAATCTCTCACTATAGAGCAGACGAGACGTGTGTTTATCATTACTTGTCAATAAGCTAGTACAGATTCACATGTCTTAATTTTATGCGTGATTTTATCATATAAAGAATTTTATTTTAGCAAAAGTTTATTTCTATTACTGGAAGAAATAGCCTTTCACATTTATATTATTAGTATCACACTTCTCACTAATATTATAAATGCGAAAGTGGTTTTGGGTCTGTCCTTCAATCACGCCGCAACAGAGGTATGGATCGACGTTATTTTTTGCGTGGGTATAGTTGAGGATCTGGAGAGTGACATAGACTTTTTGTTCTGGAAAATTGTAAAGTTCACGTGGGAATTAAAAAAACTTATTTAACGCTGACAAAGTCGCGGGCATCGTAATGTAATCCCGGCTTTATGAATTAAGCGAAATAGGTACCATAAAAATCACATAAATCACCTACCTACTACAAAAATGTGCTAATGCTATGTTGTTATGAAAGATAGGATAAGGACCCATATATAGGTTAGGATTTGCATTAGGTATGAGCCTAGGTATCTAATAAGAATATCTCATACGCTAATCTCAAATTTCAAGGTATTAACGAAACTTGTCTTTTGCGAAATAGTATCTACACGTATCTATGTTTGGCAACAGATCCAGAGCCTTACACCTACACCTTGTAAGTGGAAATAACAACTTTGTTAAAGTTGTGAACTAGTGTTTAAAGCTTCGTCTCCTAGTCGGGGAATCCCAGGCAAGCACCACCTTACCTTTATTAACATCACTTACTTTAACGGTGAAGGAAAACATCTAGAGGGAACAAGTGATGAGTTGTCTTCTTATTGCTCTCAAAGGTATGTGAAGTCTGTCAGTCCACAGCCAGCCTGGTGAGTGGTGGTTAGCCAACCATCTAGGTATGGCGTAAGTAGGTACTTTACCAAAGTTTTGTTTCATAAAACAAAATCTAGAGTTAAAATTTGTTGTGTAGATACCTACTCATGCCCGTGAATTTGGGGTTTTTATGAATCATACTAACATTATAAATGTGCGAAAGTCAGTTTGTTTGTTGGTTTGTCCTTCAATCACGCCGCAACAGAGCAACGCATCGACGTGATTTTTGCATGGGCATACTTGAGGACCTGGAGAGTGACATAGGCTACTTTTTATCCCGGAAAATTAAGGAGTTCCCGTGGATATCAATAAAACTTATACCACGCGGACGAAGTCGCGGGCATCAGCTAGTTTCCATTTAAAATTCGGGATGAAAAATAGCTGGTAACAGATAGACACACACACTTTTGCATTTGTAATATTATTAGATGATACCCGCGACTTCGCCCGCGTGTGTTTAGGTTTTTGTGGTCCCGGGGGAACTCGGTGATTGTCCGGGATAAAAAGTAGCCTATGTAGCCTCGGGATGCAATTTACTCTGTTCTCTGTTAAATTATGGGCCGATACTAATAGGCCATGAAAGTGTAACAGACAGACAGACAGACACACTTTCGCATCATACTAATATTATAAATCACGCCGCAACGGAGCAACGGATCGACGTAATTTTTGGCATGGTTTTAGTTGAGGACCTGGAGAGTGACATAGGCTACTTTTTATCCCAGAAAATTAAGGAGTTCCCGGGAATCAAAAATAACTTAAACCACGCGGACGAAATCACAGGCATCAGCTAGTTTATAATATTAAAGTACTTAAGTAAGTATGGATATGGATACTTTGTAAACGGGTAAAGTTGCAGCATAGGCATTTTTATATTTATAGGTTCATTTGTAATTGCTATCGTGATTACCACATAGTGAATAGAACTTCATTTGATCAAATTATACCTACACCCAACACATTGGCGGGCGCGGCCGCCCGATATGAAATTTAAACTAGTTCGCACACATGCCTGTATCTAGCGTAGGTACCTGTGTAAGGGCGCTTCCACATTTAAGTATTCGAGGCGGCGAAACCAGGGCATCAAAATATATTTGATCCATTTGATTCAAATTATAAATTATAACCAACTAGATGATTCCCGCGACTTCGCGTGGATCAAGATTTTTTATTCTCACGGGAACTCTTTAATTTTCCGGGATAACAAGTAGCCTATATCCTTCCCCGGGATACAATCTACCCATGTACCGAATTTCATCAAAATCGGTTGAGCAGATGGGACGTGAAAGCCTAGCAAACAGACAGACACACTTTTAATTACTCGCATTTATAACATGTATGAGTATGATATACTTAGCTATTATATCGACTGTAAAAATGTTACACTTAATACAATATCTGCCATTAATTTCTGCCACGTATCTGCAAATTATGGAACCAGCTTCATTCCTCTGTGAATCATGAATCATGATCATAATATGGGGCTTTTCAAAGGGCGGATAATCAAATTTCTCAAAAGCCGGCAACGCATTGGCGGTTCTTCTGGTGCTACAAATGTTCATGGGCGGCGGTAATCACTTTACATCAGGTACATTAACAATTTGGAACCTATTTATTACTTTCGATTTTTAGGGTTCCGTACCCAAAGGGTAAAAACGGGACCCTATTACTAAGACTCCGCTGTCTGTCTGTCTGTCTGTCTCCAGGCTGTATCTCATAGACCGTGATAGCTAGAAAGCTGAAATTTTCACAAATGATGTATTTCCGTTGCCGCTATAATAACAAATACTAAAAATTAAAAAAAATATATATATTAAGGGGGGTCCCCATACAATAAAAGTGTTTTTTTCGTATTTTTTTGCTCAATATTAAAAACGGTAACAGGTAGACGGTTCAAATTTTCACAGAATATTAACTTGTATATTACCTTTCAAAATAAATAATTAAATATCAATAAAGTAAATATTAAAGGGGGGCTCCCATACAACAAACGTAATTTTTTGATATTAACAGTAAACCTCTACAAACAAAGTTAGTTTTGCGGTTCATTAACAAAGGTAATTATACCTACTTCTTGAGTACGGAACCCTCGGTGCGCGAGTCCGACTCGCACTTGGCCGATTTTTATAATTTATATGAAATTTATTGTTTTTACTCTGATGTAGGTAGTTAGTGCTGCGAGTGTGGCGTTATAAGAAAAAATTACCGAACATGTGTGGAAACATCCTATGTAGGCAACCTAGGTATTGAATGTGTCCTACATTACTTGGAAATGTTCTCTCTGTCTAAACTCGACGCATGCCACCCGAACTAGTGTTTTAGAGTTTCTAGGTACGCTTAATTAAAACGATTCTAAATTGATTCTTAGTCATATTCATATACCTACTTAGGATCGTTTTTTGTTTGATCTTTATTCTTTAGAAAATTAGTAGAAGGTACTTACCTACCCCTAAATATTGACGACTTCCCGGGCGTAGTGGTGAGTGGTAGTCTTATAAGTTCCCGGCTTCCAGATCCCCGGCAGGGTCATTTTGGTCCCCTCCGAGTGAGACGAGACTCCTTTAAGACTAGGTATAAGTACTAAAGTACCTACTCTACATCGAGAAGTTTTAGACATTTATAGTTTCTCTACATTAAACATGTGATGTCTTTACTACTCTTGGCCATTGCAGGATTTATCAGCATAAAAAAACGTTAATTACGAATAAATCGTATACTATAACAATCCCATAAACTTAAAGTCGTCTTAAAATGTTGGACTGGGCCCATACATACGATTAAAAGTTCGTTGCAATACCTACTGAGAAGTGGACCAACTAATACGAGAATTGGACCGTAGATGAAGAATAAGTCATAGTTTTGGTGAAGTCCAATCTAGGTAGATTGGCCTGCTTCACAAAAACTATCAATATATAACATGTAACATGATTCATGTTAATTTTAACACCTTCAAATCACGTCAAATGGATACGTGTTTATTTAGCTCAGCTCTCTTCGGACTACTTAAAAGTTGCATGTTAGTCCTAGCACAGTTTACTTAGCAATCATCTGCACAGTTTACTAACTACGCCTAAATCACGACTGTGCAACGACGCTACAAGCTAAGTAAGTATATAATTATATGCCTCAGTTTTATTGTTTTTTTTTATGGCACTACTGGGTAGGTATTTGCAATAGAGGCTCTGAGTTGACTGACTCAGATGTGTTTTAAGGTTCGACGGACATTTTGATAATGGCAACCGAATTTTTGGCCAAAGTGTGGATGTGAACCTTGATTGTTTATATATAGGTATAATATTATAGAGCGTCCACGGCGATACATAAAATGTCGACCCACTGGTGCCAATAGTCGACACCCCCGACGTTAAATTGCGAACGGACCATTTTTATAACAGTGGAAAGTTATGCGACTGAATCCATAAATCATCTCATATTCACTAGATAAGTAAAGTCTGAGTTGAGTGCGATCTACTTTGGCTAAGCTCAACCTTGTCTATCTTGGCCAATGGTTGAATATGTCAACTGAGCCCGCTATAGCTTATTAGCGAACTTATAGCTATATTTAAAGGAATCAGTGCATTTTGCACTGTGTACAGTTGTACAGATTCACACTTACAGCAATTTATGCAAGATATTGTTTACATACAGAGGCCTCTCTAGCCCATGTAGCGCCCGTGTGCAAACATTACCCTAGCGCCCCCTAGCGCCCCCTAGTAGTCAAAATGGAATGGATACAAAGTATTAAGTAACAGTACTAGTTACCACAAACTGTCTTTCCCAAATGGATAATAAACTCTATTGTTTGGAGATTTTGAAGAAGTTTGTCGGTTTTGGATACCATGATGTGCTGTTGACTGTATTTAGAATTTGGCAAATATAAGAAGAGAAAATGTATGCAAAGCGGAGCTCTTTTTACGTTGGTCTTTGAAAGTGCAGCGGCCGGCCAACGCGCGTGCCGAGTCACGAGTGCGAGCGTAGCGAGCGGCGCCCCCTAGGACCGCTGCGCCCGTGTGCAACGCACACCCTGCACCATACGTAAAGACGCCTCTGAATTACATAAATCTTGTAGAAATTGACTATGGCAGCTACTTTTGCAAGAAAACTTACCAGTGGGCACTTTAGTTAATAAGGCAAATAGCATACAATACCGATTCATATACGATGTAGTCATCCGCGATCAAACGTTATACCCAACTGTATGATAGTTAAACTGAGGTGGTGGTGATTCTATAAGGCCTAATTGGTCTGTCAAACATTCGTCACCTTGGACTAGTGTTGGATTAGCGTAATATCCTGCAGTTTAATTTATTTAGATGGTCTATATTAGTATAGGTACCTATAGGCTATAGATGTAAATGATTTATAGGAATTAATACATTTAATTGGTAATGTGTTATAAATAAAGTTTAGGGCACACAGTCCAGCTATCTAGTAGGACCATTTTCGAATCTCAGTATCTGACTGGAAAGCGTTCGGAAAGCTCTGAGATGTCTTCACCTTTCTCGTCTAAGATTCCTAATAAGTGATGACAAATTCGACGTGATGAGTGATTCAGACCTGTTCGAAACAAAGTAAATAGTAAAAACAAAGGCCTCATAGTAATCAAACCCAAGACCTCAGTGCTCACAACCCTACAAGTTTTTTAAAAGTTTAATTATGGAAGCAAGAAAGAAGGCTTTCCGATTAACATGCAGGACGTTTTTAGTTTGATTGATTCGACAACAGCTGCCTAGTGACTGCGTCCTGTATAAGATTTCAACGCGCCCGCAGCTGTTGTAAATCTAAAACTCGATAGTGTCCATCAAATACCTACCTACTGTGGTCATGTCAAATTCAGAGGCTTAAAACAATAGGCATATTCTTATCTAAATCTTATGCAAAGTATTTATCACCAGTTGGCGATCTGTGAAAGCTGTGATCGCCTGGTGGTTAAAACGTCGGCGTCAATATGTTCAGGTGGTCGGGGGTTCGATCCTCGGGCACGTTTGGGCATGCACTTATATCTTTTCAGAATTGCCTTTTACACAGGCAGCTATATTAGCCACTTGATGATGCTTCAAGTTGAAATTAAGTTTTTTATAGGATCAAAAGTACCTAGAGCTATGTCCTTCCCCGATACCTACAACCTATCCCTGTGCCAAATTTTATCAAAATCGGTTAAACATGAGCCGTGAAAGCGTAGCAGGCATGAAGTGTGAAGTCTGCCAATCTGCACTTGGCCAGCGTGGTGGACTACGGTAAAACTATTCTCATTCAAAGATAAGTGAGCCCGTAATGGTTGACGGTGATGAGGTTTTGAGGGAACCAACCGTTTGAATTGTACGTTGATGTCAGTTAGTGAGTTTCTCTAGTTATTTTTATTTTCATCACAAGTGATCTAGGAATTTTGATCGCAATACTACACCCAGAGGTCTCGACTGTCTCCTATATATGTTAAAACTAGAACTGGTACAATGTTACAAAATACACCCCTAATCCATATATTATACTTTCATACGAGGTCCATGCGCCGGGCCCGAGTATCCTTGGTTGCGAAAGTGTATCAAGTATCGACTCTTGCGCACATATATACCCGTGTAGGGCCCAAGATTCCATAGTGTTTCAGATCACACCACCGCACACGACAGACATGTACGCCAAGGTAGCAATTTTTTATTATTTAAAAAAATATGTTTAATAAAATAAAGTTCAATTATAGAATTTTATTTAAGCAATTTTATCTAAACCGAATTTCCAATTTTCTTAAATTACTTGAAATAAAATATATGTTTTTTTGCGAATTTATAACAATATTTGTGTTTTGTTACTACTACTAACGTTACTACTACTTTTGTTACTAATTTACTAACTAATTTAGTTTAGGTTTGGTAAGTGTAAGGTACGTACTTACTTCCTCCGAACTGATTTGGCGGAAATTTGGAATAAAGATTAAGCTTATAACTTGAATTAACAAATAGCCTACATTTTATGAGAAAATTAAAGAGTTCCCACAGGAATTATCGTAGAGTCTTACTGCCGCTGTTGCTTATGGAACTCCTTAGTATAGATTGAAATACAAAATCCTTAGGTTAAGGAGTGGTGCCAGTGCCAGTGGCGTGCAAATTCTTAGGTGCCCGGTAGGTACACAGTCAATCAGGATCGCGATCATTGGATGTGGATCAAGGATCGCGGCCTACCCTGGCTTCAAACCATGTGCACGCCACTGGTTAAAGCAACTCTGAGTGCGGCAGTTAGTTTATTATTCCCTTACATTTGTTGTATCTCAGTTATTAATCGTATGCTGCGCGTGCGCCGTGGCGGCGGCGGCGCCTGGTTACCTGGACTACGGCTACTCCGCGCCGATCTCACACTCGGTCGTGTCCGCGCCAGTGGCGGTCGCTGCGCCGGTGTACAAGACCTACGCGGCACCTGTGGTCAAAGCAGTTGCTGCTCCAGTAAGTACCCAACATATAGTCTAAGAACAACATAGTCATAGGCCAGTGTATCACTAGAACACCATGGCGGCTCACCGGTCGCACCGCCGTCTTGAGCTACCAAACGAGAAAGACCAGAACACACACCAGGATCGTCATTCTCAGAACGTCAAAGAGTTTGCTATACGTACAAGAAGTGTGCGGGGGCGTCTCTGATAGCGCGACTGGTGGTCGAGTGAGTTAGACCGTAGACGTCAAATTGCTCTATACAGGTAAGTGGTTGCGCCACCAGCGGGTGATCCTGGCCGCTGCCACCAAATTGGCTGCGCAACCACTCCACTTCATTACTCTGAGCCTACCGTCTTTAGATGATGATGCCACATAAACAAAATTTTGTAACCCGCCAACGCAACCTTTAATTCTTTACACACAGGTAGTTCGCGCTGAACCTATCGACCCCAACCCTGCGTACAGCTACGCGTACGGCGTACAAGACCCCCACACCGGTGATCACAAGGACGCTCAGGAGACACTCCAGAACGGAGTTGTCCACGGCTCATACAGCCTGGTAGAGCCTGATGGTCACCTGAGGAAGGTCACGTACACCGCTGACAAGATCAACGGTTTCAATGCCGTCGTCGAAAGGACCGGTGGTACTCACGCGGTAAGAGAAAATTATAGTACTTAGAAAATTAATATTTACGCACTTAAAGTTCATGTGTCTTCAGAAGCTCCTATTTTTCTAGAAGTCAGCTTTGAATTCGATGAAAGTACCGATTAAAGTCCACCGGTAATCGCAAAAGTATTTGTAGAAAAAAAATTGAACAAATGGAATTAGTACATTAATTTTGATTTTTATAGAGCTTAATTCAAGCAACGTGAATTTTGCTGCTTCGAGCTTAGAACCCAACGAATTAATTTTATATTCAACTGATAAAGCAAAAAAATTTGAACTTTTCAAAACAGATTGTTAAAAGTTTAATAATTTCGAGCTTTGATCACTGGTTTCCTTCAACGAAATGCATTGTTACAGGCACCCGTAGCGATAGCAGCGCCCGCCCATGTGGTGGCCGCCCCAGCACCCATCGCCATCGGTCACGGGCCCATATCCCTCGGCCACGGCTGGCGCTAGTCATTCCCTCTAACATACTTCACTTGATGCACCGCTGACGGAGAAACGGCTGGCAAGGACTCTTGACTTCCGCGCGAACTTCAGACACTGCTAGTTGAGTTAGCAAAAGATTTACGCCATATCAAATGTTGGCAACTTCTGGCAATAGTCTTGAGTGCAGCGAAGCAAAAGCACATGGGCTGATAAGACCCCCCAAGAGTATTATAGGGTTAAAGGCTTATAAAAAGCGTTGCTCCTAGTATTATTAATTTTTATATGTTACTGAATGAAGAGATTTTCGATTGCGTGGGACGTTTTATCAGCCTTGAAGAAGAAAAGATATCGGAATGCATGTATTAGTTTCTGTAACCGTTTTCTGCTGTGTAGAAAAGGTTGGAAAGACGACGTTATTTTACTTTGTATTATTAATGGAAGCGATGATGTTTTTAATGATGGTGTTCGGATCATTGTGTTATGGAGTATGTGTTTGTCCAGTCAGCGGTGCAACAGGGTCGATGACCTCGCCTGTGCGCTATTGTATAATGTCCTATCGTTTATTTATTTAGTTCTGCTTTGACTGTTGCTATACGGACTTGATCTTGACGCGTTGTATTGCATACATGTAAATATAATGTGTAATTAGGTTTAAAATAAAACGCCATTTTTTACGATAACTTTTGTTTAATTTGCTACCGTATTATATAAACTTTAAATAAACAAAACCCTTTTCTGCTTACGTCTAGTATTACAAGGAATTAGTTATGTAGTAGTATTGTAATAGCACAATATCTAAAATAAAATTTTGATGACGTTAGAATCAGAAGTAGGATTGACCAAAAATTACCCTAAATGGTGGATCCCACTTCTAATTCTAACATGATTTTAAATCTAGTCAACCTATTTTCAAGTCTAGTACAATTAATTGTAATAAACAGAATTAGCTCTAAACCATATATTAAATGTTATACCTAATTAGTTATGAGTGGCATAGATTAAGTATATTTAGTCACATATATTAATCAATTTACTACGCTCAAAAGATTATAAAGGAAAAAAAACTTACTTTATAAACCCAAGTTTTACTTACATAGTCAATACAAACAATTAGGTTACGGCTTTAACCAACTTTGAAAAATAAATATGCACAAGTATTTTTATGTATGTTGGGCAATATAAAACTCACATAAATCTATAAATTGTTGTAATAACTACACGACACGTGTTGATACCATGATAAATTGGTATTTGTGATAAAAACTGGCCAGGCGTTCGATATGCGACCTTAAATGGTGATAGCCAAAGAATTAGGACATAGGTGACTTGGTCAATTAAATCGGCCCTTAATTGTGCCTACTGTTTTTCAACTACACATTTTTGCGTTTTTTCTTGCCGTATTTCGAAACGCCTTTACTAAATGGCATCAAATGGAAACAACTCGTGGCAAATGTGTGAGAATTGAATTATTTTGTAGCCCAATTCATTCAAATAAAAAAATTGTTTATTGTTCTGGTAACATAAGTTACAATTATACTAATCATTTCTGCATCTTACAAGGAAAAACTAATATTCGTAATATAATAATATTCAAAATTTTAGAATACAAATCAAAATACGTAGACATACAGAAAAACAACTGTCCCTGAGATCTAAGATCTGTGTTTTAGGCGACAGAGCTTTCCTTATTTGTATTGAAAATCCCAGAAAAAACATTATATTATGGATAATCCCTTATAAATTACCATTGGATATTCACGGTTTCTGTATTCGCGGCAAACGTAGGCCCCGCGAATAAAGAGTGTACCTACTGTACTTTTGTACTTGTACTGTAAGAGCGTACTTTTACTGTAATGTGGATTCAAAATTGTGAATATAATCTACTATATAAAAATAAGTCGGGTTTTCCTTCCTGACGCTATAACTCCAGAACGCACGAACCGATTTCCACGGTTTTGCATTCGTTGGAAAGGTCTCGGGCTCCGTGAGGTTTATAGCAAAGAAAATTCAGGAAAAATTTCAACAGAAAAGCGGGAAAATCTTTTTAGCGGGAAAGCCATCTGGTGGCGAAACGGAGTTCGCCGGGTTTGCTAGTATATAATATATCGTTTTATATACATAATATACCTATATATAATTATCACGAAATTACGTAGAGTAATCGCATTTAGTAGAAGAACATTTTATTTTGATATATCATTTAAATTAAATGCAATCATTGGGCAATCAACGTTTACCCTATAAAGGATCCCGCAATCAGATTCTAATTGATGGCCCACTCGGTAAACACCAAATAAGTCAGTACGGTGCGAATTTCTTTGCACGGAAAGCCAGTAGTAATTACCTATAGCTTGTTTCCGTTTTGAACACGATATAAATAAGCGAGTGTTTAACACTAGTAAATAATTGCACGAATTGGATTATTTCTGTGCGTGAGGCCGTACGTATTGCTCGATAGTTAGTTGCTTTCTGATAAAATTACCTATCGGCGTAGGTAATTTTTGACGATCTAAAACGAAGGAAACGAAAGCTGGGAAGAGACTGAACTACTTGTCTCTGATCTCATTTTAAGGGTTGGGGATGATGAAAGGCGCTGATTTCCCCAGGTGAAGGGGGGCTCACGGTAACTCCTTTTCTAACAATTTATTATTGTTACCTGCTCGGTTGCGCCCACTTATCATAGTCATATAAAAATTAGTTCAATTATTTTCCGCAACATGGCGGAATTTTTTATTTCCTGCTCTGGTGATTAATTACTAATTTAGGAAAAACCAAAAATAGGCAATGTTTACACTGGTATCCTGTTTTGCTGAGCCCAACGTGCGATGGGTCGTGCTATATGTTCAGCGCGCGGGTGCGCTCCTGGCCCGCGCAGTAAGGCCAACGCTTCCCGCAACTGCACCGCTGCGTTGGGCGCGTTGGCGGCTGCAAGTTGGGCGCATCCACACACTGCCCCGCGCAGTCCTTCCCACATTTCCGGACCGCCGTCGAGCCTACAAAGTTCATTATCATCATTGTCAACCCGTTGCCGGCTCACTACTGAGCACGATTCTCTCGGTTTTTTAATCCACTAAATGCTAGCCCTCGACTGCGATCTCATCTGATGGTAATTAATAATGCAATCTAAGAGATGCTAGCGAACTAAACTGTTGGGAGCATGGCAGTTATATTAAACCCATATCCCAATTTGGCTTTTACACGGCATCGTACCGGATTAATGATAAATCGCTTGGCGGCACGTCTTTGCTGTTATGGTGGTAACTTGCCACGGCCGAAGCCTTCCACCAGATAAATGAGAAGAGTTTAGCCATAGTCCGCACTCACACGCCTTTGAGTCGCGCGGACTTCACACGTCTTTGAGAACGTTATGAAGAACTCCCGGGCGTGCAGCTTTCCTCACGATATTTTTCTTCAGCTTTTGAAGCAAGTGATATTTAATAGGCATGATGACTGATTTTGAAAAGTGGTCAGATTATGTTCGGAAGTATCTACTATTTCGAAAAAATATCTTATTTCAGAAGAAAAATAAGTTTTGGTAGATAAAATTGGCATTTGAAATTTAAATTTTAAAATTCACGCCAAAACGCTCGGCGGTGTCATGGCGTCGTTTGTGACGTCACTATTGTTCTTGCCAATGTAAACTGTGCAGTATGCAGTAAACAATAGTGTGATTGTCAAAGCTCGAAAACAAACAATTGTGACGTCATTCGCTTCTTGGTGTTTTAACCAATATGGCGGATTGCTGTATTTTATAGTTTTATTTTATCAAAATAAATAGCAATCTCACTCGAAATAGAAAAATGAATACGTTTTTTATAATCCATGAATCCAATTTCATTAGATAAATTCATAATTTCATTGATTCTTGGTTACTGTCATCATGCCTATTCCTTAAAACACACGACTCCAGAAAAATAGAGATGCGTGCTTGGCGATCGACCCCTGACCCCGAATAGGAGGTCGGGTCTCTAAACCACTAGGCTATCACCGGTTCAAAGTTAATGTATTGTTATTTTTTACTCTAGTGAGTGAAATATACAGAATCCATGCTAATTAGTATGAAAAATGAAACCTTTATTCAACCGCTGAAATTTAGCACAGAGACAGAAAACATGCTAACCACTAGGAGATAATTAGTTACGGAGATTTGAGCATGTTACCTGTCAAGCATGTGAAAAGCTTTGGCAGCGACAAGGAACTGCCCCATGCGGTAGCTATCGTTGGCCACCAGCTGCAACAGCGCAAAACTGTCGGGCGTGCCTGCGGACTGAAGGATCAAGATTAATTAACCGCAGCACTTACTTATTTAGGTATAATAAAACTGTAACGGCGTCACTATACACATTGAAACAGTAATTTGGAAGGGCGAGCGGACACGTTCGTGTCCGATCGCCCTCCCTCGATCTCTACGAAAAACGTGTCCGTAAGGGCCATCCTCAGTGGACACTCTTCGGTTTTGTAGTAGAAGCCTGTCGCTAGACTTTGTGTGAGGAGATTACCTTGACACAAATCTCCCAAGCGTGATGAGCCTCTTTGTTCATGACGTGGCAGCGGCAGAGGCAGGCCAAGTACGTGAAGGAGGACCTCGTGGCCTCGTCCTGGATGCTCAGTAGACACTCCTCGGCCTCGCGATAGAAACCTGTCGCGACTTTTGCCTGAGGAAATAAGTTATCATAAATAGTAGATGGGGTCTCAGGGTGACTCTGATGTTGGAATGTCGTAGAAGATATTGCAGCGCACCATGTGTATGTACAATACTGCAAACACACTATGTAATGCATCTATTTCGAAACTCTTATAGTCCAATTTCAACTAACAGTCAAAATGTGAAAATGTGTTAGAAAAATTATTGTAGGATAATAATAACCTGAGCGTAATTAAAGTTGAAAGTGTCATCGTTGACAAAGAAGCTCTTGATAGAGTTGAGGTAGACTAACACCTCTTCGAACTGTCCCACCAGGAAGTAGGAGGATGCCATGCATTGTCGCCCTGGGATGGTGTCACATTCTGAGGCTGAACTGCCAACCAGGTGGAAACTCTGCTGAGCTAGCTTCATTTGTTCTTCCTGTAAAATATTCTCAGGTTAAACAGAAAAATTGGGAAAGCCTCGAAATTCCTATGTGGTTGAATATTAAAGTCTTATAACAGTTCGTATTTCCAGTGATGACATACGGATCCGAAATGTGAAGAGGTGTGACAGATCCTATACCGAGATTATTCTCGGTTTAGAATCCATTAATTCTTTTACAAATTATTTACATGTTTATTACATTACTGTCTACTTGAATTTTTGGGTCAGAATCGTCTTGAGTTTATCACAACTCCATAATAGGTAGGTACATAGTTACTAAAGTATTTTGAAACGGATTGTATTCGCCTATTATGGTTGGTCCATTTGACACTTGGACTTAGGAAAATGAATGAAATTTGTACTTAAACGCTCCTTAATCTTTACTTACATCCCCAGTCTCATTATAAAGGCGCACGGCTACCACAGCCCTGAGGATATAATGCAGCGGCGAGGTGGGCTGAAGAGGTTCCAATAAAGCACGAGCTTCCAACGGTTCACGATGCCTCAGTCTATAGCCGGCCAGGTTCAACCGGGCTTCTGGTACCACGTCGACTAATTCTGGGAGCACCTATTTTGTAGAAGAATGTTATGGCAAGATTAGGATGCTTGCACAAAGTCGTTAGATAGTAGTTTTTAAGTAAAATTTTCTATTTCTGTACTTTCGTGTCAACCCCGGAATAAACTTATCAAAAAGGGACAGCATTAAAAAAAATAACTAAATCAGTTTAGGTAGTGTCGTGCAATTCGACCTACATGCAATGCTATGAACTTTTCATTGGGATGATTTAGGTTTTTGAAAAGCCTGTGAGAACTTATTGATTTTCCGGAATATAGTCTGATAAATGGGATATTTCCCGGGATAGTCATGAAACCTATTTCTGTAACGGTCTACAAATCGGTTAACCAGATGAAAACATATTATATGAAAATGTATGGCTGAAGTACCTACCTATGTGCATTTAAAGTATTACCCGTTTAAGTCCTAGGTGACGGGACGCGACGCGACGCGATACGACGCTATAGAAAATGACAAACTTGTATAAGCGACTAATAAGGCCACGTGAATTTTATACCGATTGGTACTGTTGCGCAGCGTCGCATCGAGCCGCGTTGTCGCGTTTGTCACTATATTGGGTTGGTTTACATAAGGTATTTACTTTCAAAGCACCTTCTCCGTTTCTGAAAACGACTAGATTATGCTTCACCAAGTCCTGTCCGAACGTGTGCTGGTCAGAGGATATTTGTTTCAGTTCACTTTCAGCCGCCTTTCCATTGTATAATCTGAAATCATCGCAAATTGATTTAAATGGTTTTTTTTCAATTCCACCACGAGTTAACCAAGGAACTGCGATCTCACCATGTGGTAAGTAACGATGCAGTCTTAAGATGGTAGCGGGCTAAACTGTAAGGAAATGGTAGTTAGATTAAAATACTCCATATTCCTAACGGCATCGTACCGGAACACTAAATCGATCGGCGGGACGTCTTTGCCGGTAAGGTCAAGCCATCGGCCAAAGCATACCAGAGAAAATTCAGAAATTATAACTTTCAAATTGACCCTGCCGGCGTTCGAACCCGGTACCTGGCGTTTATAAGACCACAGTGTTCACCACTGCGTCAGGGAGTTCGTCCAAAAAGTAGAGAAGTTCCAAAACTAATGAATAGTTGTAAGACAAAAAACTTACCTGAAGAGGTTGCACGCCTTCAAATTGCCGGCAACTGTTGAAGTTGGATGTTGCGCCAGATAAACACCTAGAACTTCTTGAGACACGTCGTAGTAGTCCAATTTGTAGTAGCATAGTGCTACGTACACATTCAAAGCCATATAGGTACTAGAAGAAATTTGAAAATAATGAAAATTCAGTCCAGTGAAAATTCTAGCTAAATAATAAAAATTCGAAGTCAATAATAATAATTATTACTTGCGTAGCTATTTCCTCTGTTTTTGTTTGGCTTCTGATAAGCTTTGCTCCACGTGATAATAGGTATTCAACTACTTAGGTAAACTAAATGGGTATATATATATTACTAGATGATTCCCGAGACTTCGTCCGCGTTGACCAAGTTTTTTCGATTCCCGCGGGAACCTTTGAATTTTCCGGGATAAAAAGTAGCCTATGTCCTTCCTCGGTATACAACTTATCCCTGTACCAAATTTCATTAAAATCGGTTGAACAGATATATTTTTTTGATTCCCGCGGGAACTCTTCAATTTTCCGGGATAAAAAGTAGCCTATGTCCTTCCCCGGGATGTAACCTATCTCTGTTCCAAATTTCATCAAAATCGGTTGAGTAGTTGGGCCGTGAAAGCGTAGCAGACAGACAGACAGACACACTTTCGCATTTATAATATTAGTATGGATTATAATAGGTAATATTTTGGAGTCTACTGCGGAATCCAATAACAAAACGGCATTTAAACTTATAAGGCATTCTAAAAATACCTATGCTTTTAAATCAAGATTTTATATCAATTTATTACTAGTAATACTAGCTACTACGTTCTACTTACTAAGTTTAAATAGATTATTTCATTTGCTTCTAAGACAAAAATGTCACAAAATTATAAAAGTAGCTAGAAAAAATCGTAAAAATGCACCTAGGAACATGTGACAAAACTTTAACCCAATCTGTATCTTCGTTTTCGTATCCCTTGTAACTGAAAAGGTTAATAATGACTGAAAGAAGTTAATACCTACTTAAATATCTTTTATTTTATTGAATCATGAGATTATCGACTCTTACTTCTTAGTAAGCAGTAGCTTTTTAGCTGTAGAAGATTTTTTTTTTTATCCACTACAAGTTAGCCCTTGACTGCGATCTCACCTGATGGTAAGTGATGATGCAGTCTAAGATGGTAGCGGGCTAACCTGTTAGGGGCATGGCAGTTATATTAAACCCATACCCCTATTCGGTTTCTACACGGTATCGTACCGGAACGCTAGATCGCTTGGCGGCACGTCTTTGCCGGCAGGGTGGTAACTAGCCACGATAAAATGTATGGTATGATAGATAAAAATTCTTTCCAAAAATCTCTAATGCGTCAACTTTGCTTAACCTTGTTACATCCGGCCGACTTCAACATAGTGGAAAGAAATCAAAATTATTTTGTACTTTACAGTGGCGTTGGAAGTCGGTTTTTTGGAAATAATTTTTATTTTTAGCTTTTTAGTGTCCGGGTTGAGGATTTGGAGTCAGATTTTTTCTATGGGACCACCTCGAGAGCTTCCTCTAACGACTGATAGATATTTTTTCAAATCGGTTCAGAAACCACGGAGATATGCACCGACATACATAAAAAAATATATGCGCCGAATTGAGAACCTCCTCCTATTTTGGAAGTCGATTAAAAAGTGGTAAGAAGAATAGTTACCGTCTCTCCAAAAGCAATTTCTTATACACATCGATGGCCTCTTGATAATGTGCCCGCAGATAGTGCACGGAGGCCAAACTGAGCTGGTCTTCTGGCACGTCGCGCAACATCGCGTGCGTTTGCATCAGCGCCTCCTCATCGCCTAGCTTATGTGCTAAGTGGAACTGTAGGCGACACTGGAATTAAACTCGATTGTTATTGGGCACCTGGCCACAAACGCGCGTTAAGTGAACGGAGGCCAAACTGAGTTGGGCTTCTGGCACATCGCGCAACATCACATGAGCCTGCATTAGGTAGTCCTATAACTAACTTATGTGCCCATTGACGCCTCTCAAATTGTGTCTGAAATAAGCGTCAGTTATATAGATGAGGCCAAGCCAAATTGGTCAATTAGTTAACGATGAAAGCAATTTGAGGTTATGAAAATATTTACCTTAAGGGGACACTTGGGTGCTTCTTCCACGGTTTCCTGAGATTCTTTGTACATGCCTTAAATATAAATAGGTAGTTTTTAGTGAGTAAGAAAGTTTACTACGCTATAGAATTTACTACCTATCAGTGTCATTATTTATTATCATCATAAATCAACTCATTGCTGGCTCACTACTGTCTACTAAGCACGAGTCTCCTCACTCAGAATTACAATGGTTTTGCCATAGTCTACCACGCTAGCCAAGTGCAGATTGGCAGACTTTGAGAACGTTATATATATATGACTCTCAGGCATTTTTTCGATAAGTACGTTAAAGCAAAGTGATATTTAATCCATACTTCCATACTAATATTATAAATGCAAAAGTGTATCTGTCTGTCTGTCTGCTACGCTTTCACGGCCCAACTACTTAACCGATTTTGATGAAATTTGGTACAAAGATAGGTTGCATCCCAGGGAAGGACATAGGCTACATTTTATCCCTAAAAATTCAAGAGTTCCCGCGGGAATCAAAAAAACTTAATCCACGCGGACGAAGTCGCGGGAATCATCTAGTAAGATATAAACCCAATTCTTAAATAAGCAAAGACATGGAAGAGTCCATATATTTATTCAATAATAAATCACTAAAATCAAAATACTCAAAAGTATCTTCTTTTTGAAGATGAATCGCTCACCTAAATAGAAATAGCACACGGCCAGGTCTAGAGCAATATTGTCGGCAATACGCGCGTCGAGTTTCTCCCTCGCTTTCACCTCGAGGTACTCGTCCAGCGATCGCTTGTAATCTCCCAGGTGGAACCAGCACCAGGCGGACCATACGGACGCCCACACGTCGGTGTTGCCTTCATGTTTGAGGAACTGAATGTGAAAAATTTTAAGGAAACCTGTCAGTTTTGGACGGTTTTTTTTTTAAATTTATCTTCAAATCAGCCTTGAAAACGATTTTTTAAAAATTCTACTACAAATTGGCTTCCTCGCGACCTCGCGTTGGAAAGCGCGGCATTGGAAGACCCCCAGCTCGGTTTTTTAAAATATAAGTAGGTAGCGCTTGGCTGCAACAAAACCTGCTTGCAAGTAATGATGAAGGTGGACGCACGATATCATACGAGTCGCAGGGAGTCTATAATAGGTTGACGATGACGACGACGTTACCTTTTAACTGCGATCACAACGTTGGTAAGTTATGAAGCAGTAAGATGCTAGCGGACTAACCTGATAGGAGTACTGATGTTTTTGGAACCCGTACGCATAATCAATTTCTACACGGCATCTTAGTGGAACGCTAAATCGCTTTTTGATACGTTTTGCCGGTGCACTGGTAACTAGTCACGGAAAAGCTCTCCCCCTAAACCAGACTTCAGAAATTTCCCTAATTGCCCCTGTCAGGGATCGAACCCGGGTTTGATCCCTTATGAGATCACAGCGCTCAGCACTAGAAAGGTCTTCGCCATTATATGTACCTACTTACCTACTCGAGGTCTATGTATATGTCACGTAAGATTGCAAAGGCCGTTGGATTGTAATCTAACTAGCGATATTGTAAACTGTCGACAGATTACAATTTAACGCATTATTTTTCGGTAGATTGTTATCTGTTAGGTACCTATATTAACCCGATAAAACCTAAGTGCCCGGCCGCAGGCAGGCACTACCTGATTATTTATGTCGACCCCTAACCTAACCTACAAGAAAGAGACAAGAAAACGTAAATACAATGAATATTTCAAAAATTGACACTCGGAACATTGAACGGTTCACAATCTATCGACAGTTTACATTAAAATAGTATAAACTTAACTTATGAGACTTAAATTGATAAAGCAGTAACCTCAAGCATAGTGAGAGCTCCAATGTAATCCCTCTTGAGGATGAAGTCTTCGAGTTCAGGAAAAGTTTTCTTGGCAGAGCTGCTGCCACTGCCTCGACCATCACCCGCTGGCTTGGATCGACTGAGAATCTACGAGCAGAATCACTAATATTAGAAGATTTATTAAAATGTTTGTGATGCCTCTCCCATTTTTAGCCATGGCCATGACGGACAATAGATAACCAGAAGAAAACCATTTATTATTGTTTATCATAACGCTGCGCACGGGAAAGCGCAGCGTTGGCAGACCCCCTACTCGCTGGACAGACGACATCAAGAGAGTCGCAGGGAGCCGCTGGATCCAGGCGTGTGGAAATCCTTGCAAGAGGCCTATGTCCAGCAGTGGACGTCTATCGGTTGAGGATGATGATGATGATGATAACTTGATTGAAACTTGAGTAGTATATTCCTTGTACCAAACCAAGTAAAGTTAAATAAGTATCATGTGATATAACAAGTTTTATTAAGTCACAGAACCTAACTTACCATGGTTTAAGTAAATAATTAAACTCTCCAGATAGTTTATTTTAATTTAAACTACGTACAGCTTATTTATACTTAGTTTATATAGCACTTGATGACTTCACTTTACTTTTGAATGTTGTTCACAACGTTACCATGACAACATGAAGAAGTTGATATGGAAACGTAAAACCTGTTGTAAAACAAAGGGTAAAATAACCAAATGGTCCTTATTATTTCTAGATGTTTATAGGTTTTCCTATGCAACCAATCTAAAAATTTTGGATATCGAAATATAGGAAATAATATCATAAGTAACTATAGCAACATGACAAACAGTACGTTTTAGTCAAAATATGGTTGTCAAGCGTAAAGCGACGATCATCAAAGCTTATATTTGATAAATCGATTTATTTCATTATTTGTAAAGAACTTGTAACGAGCATTTGGTTTTTGTTTAAAGCCAACGGTTTTTAATGAAAATGGCGCACAAAGAATGCGATTGTACGACGACGGAAGAGGAGTCGACTAAACCGCTACTTCCTCGCTGCATATGCCCGAAGGATGACCACGGCATCGTCATCCACGAGGAAGTCTGCCTCCTTTACAAGAACGAGACTATGATCTATGAGCGGGTAAGAACCTAGCGCGTTATGCAAGGCTAGAGAAATAACTTCGTCGTTAATTCATTCAGTTTCACCATCTCGAGCTTCGTTGCCACTTGGTATCGTAGGCTCTTAAGAGATCTACGCGAACATCCGACCAAATTGGGAAATACTGCAGTGTTCATCATCTGCACTGGCAATAAGCAGTTTTTAAGTATCCATCTTTGAAGCTCAGTTCCTATTAAGGGTTATTAAGGGTTCAAATCGCAAAGGTTTTACGGTAATGAGAATATTCCCCTTATTTTCTAATTAGAAAAAAAAATTTTACGTGTTATTTCTACGAGTTAACGAGATGCTGGAATAACCTTCCCCCTCCTTGGTAAATTTGAAGGAGCCAATATTTTTAGGAATTTGGTCACATTCTCGCATTTTGACAGGCGGACGCGTGCGACTGCGTGATCCCTGGAGATGAAGACGGCGTGTGCAGATGCTGCGCGTGTCCTCTCGACCAGTGCAAGTGTAACAGAGCTGGCAGAGAAGCTTTTGATGAGTAAGGGTCGTGCCGTTTTTACTTCACTACGAAGTAGACGTTCACGGCGATCTCATAATCATAATCATTTATTAATTTTGCCAGAATATGGCGGTAAGTAAGGGTGGGGCTACATATTTGTACACCACACTGTGGTAGAATACATGATACCGTTCTGTAAAACTAACATCTATGTGTACAACTGTATTCACAAATAAATAAATCTGAATCTGAATCTGAATCTGGGGTCTAAAGATGGTAGCGAACTAACCTGATAGGGGTATGGCAGTTAATATTATAATGAAATCCATAATCGGTTTCTACACGGCAACGTAATATCAAAAGTACCTACCTGATTAGATATCCATGAAAATTTGTATTTCTGTATAAAATTTAAAAAATCCGAATTCTAAGATTTATGTGAATTAGCTGACTCGCAAGGAATTTTTTGAAATACCAATGGAACAAACAAACAATGAGTGGATCAGATGGTACCTAAGATAAATGTTAAAAGTAGATTAATTATGAATCGGGTGCGGTTTGAAGCGGTGATAGCCTTATAGTTCATGGTTTAGACATCCTACCCATTCGCGGCCCGCGGGTTTGATCCCCGGGCCGCCACAACATTTTTGGAGTTACGTGTGATTTAAAAAATTAAAAACTAATTGCTTGAAACGACGAAGGAAAACCTCGTGATAAAACCTGCACTCTCGAGATTTCTTCATAATGTTCTCGAAGGTGTGGGAAGTCTGCCAATCAGCACTAAGCCAGCGTGGTGGACTAGTGCCAAACCTTTCCATCTCCAAGAAGAGACACGATGTTTATGATTCAATTTTATCAATTCAGATGGCGCAGTAAGAGAGATATTGGAGCGATGCCGGCGGTTCTGGACTCCACGCACCCACTCATGAAGCGCTTCCAGGAGACGCTCTCGCGATTCCTGCAGAAAGAAAATGCGATTGCGGAGGATGAAATTATTAGACTGGTATATTATGAAACGAATCTTAATACTTTTAGGTGTTTGTTTATTTTTTACTAGATGATTCCCGCGACTTCGTACGCGTGGATTAAGTTATTTTTTATTCCCGCGGGAACTCTGTAATTTTCCGGGATAAAAAGTAGCCTATGTCCTTTCCCGGGATACAACCTATCCCTGTACCAAATTTCATCAAAATCGGTTGAACAGATGGGCCATGAAAGCGTAGCAGACAGACAGACAGACACACACTTTCGCATTTATAATATTAGTATGGACTAGATGATGCCCGGGACTTCGTACCTATGCGTTGCCTAATTTTTTAATCTTTGTGCGGAAGTAGCCTATGTTCTTCTCCTGGGGCCAGGACACAGCCTATGTCTGGACTAAATTTCATCAAAATCGGTTCAAAAAATAGGATGGGGTAAAGCGTGACAGACAATTGATATTTTCAAAATAAATTGAAATAATGAACTGTTATTTATATATCTAGGTACATTACAACATTTTCTTAAGGTACCTTTATAATACAATAAAATAGAAAGAAAAATACTTAATAATTATATTTTCAGCGCGACGAACTCAGGCTCAGCAAGCAGCACTATGAAAAGGATCTTGAAACTATTTACCGGAATGATCACGACACCAACGCTCAGAGGGTAAGCTTATGAAAGTTCTGTTCTTTAGGAAGTTAAGGCCGCCGTTGAGGGTAAGTCGTTTGGTTACGATATACTTACAGCAAAAAAATTCTTTTCAAAAAACCTAAAAATAATTTTGATTTCTACACACTATGTTGAAGTCGGGTGAGGTTCAAATATAGGCAAAGTTGACGCGTCAGGCTCGCCCGACTTTTATTTTTAACTTTTTAGTGTACAGTACTCTTAAATCCAGTACCCTGCAGCATCAAAGTTGAGGAGTTGGGACTTGGGTTTAAGTATAAAGTCGTTGCTTGACACCTACAATATGAATTCACCATAAAAAAATCCTAAATCGCTATTTTTAAGAAGTTCTGTACTCTGCAGCATCAGTGTTGAGGATTTGGGACTCAGAGTTGTATCGTATACACGTGACTTGATACCTACTATATGAATTCACCATCAAAATTTCCTAACTCACTAGTTTTGATGATTTCATGTAGTACGGTACACCTACAGCATCAGGATTGAGGATTTGGAGTCAGAATTTTTTATGGGACCACCTTGTGAGCTTCCTCTAACCAATGAAAAAAAAAAAAAAAAAAGATACGCGCCGAATTGAGAACCTCCTCCTTTTTTGGAAGTCGGTTAAAAAGGGTTGAATATTTTGGCCTACCAACCGTTCCGCCATTTTTATTTTTTGCTCTAAATAAACTGCCAATACGCATAAAACCTGTATTGGCATTATCACAAGCAAGTATTATTCAGTACTAGCTGATGCCCGCGACTTCATCCGCGTGGAATATGTTTTTTTGATGGAACTCCTTAATTTTTCGGGATAAAAAGTAGCCTATGTCACTTTCCGGGTCCTCGGAAAGTGACATAGGCTACAAAAATCACGTCGATCCGTTGCTCGGTTGCAGCGTGATTGAAGGACAAACCAACAAAAAACACACTTTCGCATTTATAATATTACTATGATGAACCCGTCGATCAAGAAATGAAGTCATTTGGTCTAATGCCATGAGTGAACAACATTTTGGCAGCCATCTATTTGACTTAAGTCGTTTGACTAACGGTCAATGGAAAGCTGCAGGAACTACTTTCTAAACGTGGACCAGGTCTAAAGAGCTGGTATGTGTCCTAGATCGTTTTCGTCAAAATCGCCGTGAAAAGCTACCTAGCCTCAGATAGACGGACGTAATTTCGCATATTTACAATATAATGTTGGTAGTGTCTATAGATTCTGTGGTTGTTAAGGTAATGATCGAAGAGTATGAAGCGTCTTTGGCAAAGAGGACAGAGGAGCGGCAGCAGGCGGAGCAGCGAGCTAAGGAATCTAACGAGAAGTACAAACAAGCTAAAGAGAAATTGGAACAGAATACTGTAACTGGTAACTATTTCTTTTTTATACTTACCTACCTACTTATAAAGAGATAAGTTCTGACTGATTGAATCATCAACGCCCCGCGCAAAAGATGTTTTTTTTCGCACAGAAGTTAACCCTTTATTTTAAGTCAGAGAATCAATAAGGCTGTTTTTTTTTTCGAAAAATTGGGTTTTAGTTGCTTTCAAAACGATGCAAGGCTTACGTAAAAATTATCACCGAGGGCTCTGGGTGTAGGGATATTAACTTGAAGAAAGTGGAACTTAATTTAACATTGTATTAATGTAAACCTTATTTGGTAGGTACGAGTATATAAATTATTTATAAGTTTAGATATTTGTTTTTTGGCTCTACAATTTAGCCCTTGACTGCGATCTCACGTGGTGGTAGCAGTCTAAGATGATAGTGGGCTAACGCCTAACCTTTTAGGGGTATTATAAACCCTTAATCGGTTTTTACACAGCATCGTACCGGAATGCTAAATCGCTTGGCGGGGCACGTCTTTGCCTGTAGGATGGTAACTAGCTACAGCCGGAGCCTCCCACCAGACCCAGACCAAAGAATGTAAATTTCCAAGTTGCCACCACGCATATACGAAAACTGCGCCAGGAAGGTCATCAAAATATATAAATCTTTGTTCAAGTCTTTATCAAAGACGATTCAGCGCCTCTGAAGTAAAACTTATTAGGAGATGTTTCTGTTAGAACGGGAAGCATCAGAAGAGTTGGAGGCGTTGACCACGCTCTGCCGGCAGCTGGAAGCGTGGCGCGACGAGACGGAGTCAGACCTCACCGTCAACCAGCGCATGTCCGACAAGATGAGAGTAGAGAAGAAGGCGCTGGCCGATGAGAAGAGACAACTTGTAAGTTACACCATTTAAATCGTAAGTTCTCCTAACTTAGCATAGGTACGTAGAGATAAAGATTATTCATGTAGACTTGATCTAAGCCAATCACCAAGTAGGAAGATAGATATAAGAAGCTCAAAAACTAACCCAACCTACCAGACTTTAAGGCCAAAACTAATACTACTTACCTAATCATCTTTAAAACGGTCTATAAAAACTTAACCTTATTATTTGTCAAAAATTGAATAGGTAATAAGCTACCTTTTTTATTACAAAATAGGCTTGCGCTCGACGACAATGATGCAAAACAATTATGAGGTCTAGATTGGGACTTGCCTAGAACATGCCTATTCACTCTTGCCGTAAAGGCATACTTACGTGGCAGAGATCATGTGCGCCGGGAGGGTATTCCACAATCCACACCTTAGCGGTTCATATCCGAAACATGGAGCAAACCGTTTCGTGCGAATAGACTGGACGTCAACCACAGCTAAGGATGCCAACGCTGTCGATTTCTCGTAGTTCTATGTTAAATCCCAACTTATTAATTCCATGATGAAACCCAATTTATCAAACAAACAATTAATCTCTGAATTGGTAAATTATTTATTTTACTTATTATAATTGGATAACAGGACACAATCATCTACAGCCTCAGCAATGAAGTTTGGAAATTAGAATCGAAACTGGAAATGTTCCAAAAGCAATTGGAAATCAAAAATGTTGAAATGGAAAAAGTCAATGATAAGGTAATGATTTATGATTTATCCTTTATTATAAAACTATTTAAACGTTTTTTAAGTGTGAAATTGGTTTTTCAACCGACTTCAGAAAAAGGAGGAAGTTCTCAATTCGACTGTTTTTTTTTTTTTTTTTAATGTTTGTTACCTCAGAACTTTTGACTGGGTGGACCGATTTGGATGATTCTTTTTTTATTTGAAACAGCATACTTCCCATGTGGTCCCATATAAATGTTATCGAAATCGGTCGAGCGGTTTTTAAAATATGAACAATAAAAGCTGGCGCGGTAGTTTGAAGTCGGTTGTTTAAAAAGTATTTTTTATATTAAATTATTTCTTCTGTAAAGTTGTCGTCGTTCCGACTTCCGGGTCACTATAGCTAAGAACTACTTACTTACCTAATCTGCAAACCTAAGAGTCGATCGAGTCGTATAAAAAAGTCTGGAAACCCATCGCTTTACTACCCCAATCAATCCAAACCATTATGTAATTAATGGAAAGGGTTTTTGACTCAGTCTCGCGCATAAAAGATTCCGTACCACACATTTTTAGTAAATAATAACAAGAAAGATGTCATAACAAAAGTTTATCAGCTGTGTAATAACTGGCTTACATATGGCGCAAAACTGGTAGCTCCCATAAGGGTCCCTTTTTCCTCTTAAGGTTTAACCTACGGAATCCTAAAAATTAGTAAGAAAATTTTGTGTTTAGGTGACAGCGTATGCAGCAGAATTAGAAGACTTGGAACTGGAGAAAAAACGTCTCGTAAGTCTCTGGAACTCCGTGCTTGTGAATATTCAACAACGGGACAGAGCCTATGATTCAGTACGAGATGATTACAGGTGAATACTTTATTATTATTATTATTATTATTATTAAATTCTTTATTGCATAAAAAATGGACATATATACACAGAACATTATATAAACTTACAAACAAAAGGCGACCTTATCACTAAAGTGATCTCTGCCAGGCAACCTACATGAATGGACCGTACTTGCTGTGAGACGGGAAATTGCTTTGAATAAAGTAAAATAAAAACAATTACATAAACGTGCATTCTAATAGGTACATACTATAAACAGATAAAAATTATACATATAATAAATATATATCTAAATATAATACATATTATGTATATACATAAATATTACATTACATATTACTAATTTAAAATACCTAAACACAAATAATAATAGGTTTACAGCGACAGATAGTGCTTTTTGACACGACTTTTAAAGGCCCCTAGAGATTTTGCTCGTCTGATATCAGCTGGGAGTGCGTTCCACAATAAGACTGCTTTTATGGTGAACGAGTCTGCATATCCCTCGGCGTTACGTTTGGCGATTTTAAGTTTATTGTCACTGGCAGATCGCAAGGTATGCTGGATTGGGAAGGAGCTAAGGAACCTGAATCGTTCCTTTAGGTAAGGGGGCGACCATGGGTGGTAAAGGGTAGAATAAAGAACAGAGAGGACATGGAGATTACGCCTTTGTCTGATAGGGAGCCAGTTAAGTTTCCTCCTATATTCCGAAACATGATCGTACTTCCTTAGGCCGAAAATAAATCGAATGCATAAGTTTTGCAAGCGTTCTAACTTATTTAAAAGATCTTCGGTCAGGTCGAGATAACAGACATCGGCGTAATCAAGGATGGGGAGGAGAAGTGTATTAGCTAACAAAATCTTGGTTTTAATTGGCAAGAAGTTTTTCCACCTTTTAATAGAACCATAAGCGCCAAAGATTTTCTTACTAACCTCTGAAACTTGCGGTTTCCATGATAGATTGCTGTCTATGATAACTCCAAGATTTTTAACGGCATGACTATAAGCTAGCGCAGTACCATCAAAGACCACAGGTGGTAAAGCAAAGAAGTCAAGCTTAGACGTTTGTCTGGAGTTACCTATGATAATGACCTGTGATTTACTGGCATTCACTAGTAGACCAAAGGACTCACTCCAGCTGCAGACAATATTAAGTTCGTCGTTTAAGCGTTTAATAGCTTCCGATATCTGATCAACAGGAGTGGTTACATACAGTTGGAAATCATCGGCATAAAGATGATATGGCAGGGAAAGGAGATTAGTGACCGTATTTATGAATATGGAAAAGAGCAAAGGAGAAAGGACACCACCCTGTGGAACACCAGCACTGAGACGACAGTAGGACGACAGTTTTTCTCTAACACGTATACATTGCGACCGGTCAAATAGGTAAGACTTGAACCAACTGATAGAAGCAGAGGAAAACTTAATTGATTCAAGAATTGCTAAGAGAATATCCAGGTCGACGGTATTAAACGCGTTAGAGAAATCGAGCAGTGCTAAAATGGTTACCTGTTTGTTATCGATTCCAAACCGTATGTCATCACACACCTTGGTCAGTGCCGTAACAGTACTGTGCCCACGGCGGAACCCTGACTGAAAAGAACTAAGTATATTATTTCTATTCAGGAAAAGCGTGAGTTGGGAATGGATAATGCGTTCAAGGACCTTAGATAAAAAAGGGAGAATGGAAATCGGACGGTATTGGGAAAACAATAATGGTTTTGAAATTTTAGGTACAGGAATAACCTGAGCAATGCGCCAGCAACTGGGAAAGGTATTAGAAGAGAGGGAGTAGTTAAATAGATGACACACGACATGTAGGATAGAGTCTAGACTTAATATAATCATCTTGCGGCTAATGCCATCACTATTATTTATTAATGGTTTATTCTCAAACCCCTTAAGAATGATATAGAAACTCATTTCGTTGAACAAGTCAATGAACACAAGGGTTATTAGGTTAATAAAAAAATGTACCATGGTCGGCCATGCAGTCAGTCGTTGCTAAGCTGGATATTACGTGACAAACCGATCAATGGGAGCACTTAATTTAAATAGCTTGATCGCTAGGTGTTACATGAAGCGCTCCTAATGATGGGTTTGACACACATCCATAGCACAACACAACACAACGTAGCACATCTCTGGTGGACAGACATCCTAAACAATATACCTATACCTATTCCATAGTAACAAATCCAGGCCGCTAAAATCTTATCGACAGATTACCGTAGTTTGAATAGGAATAGAACAGACGTTAGATATTAATCGATCTAAATTAATTACGCAGATCTCTACAAGAAAACTACCGCACTCTGTTGAACAACTTGGAGATAACGAAGAAGCTGGTGATGGAAGAGATGAATAAAGGGAAGGAACTAGCCATGAACAAGGAAAAGCTCACGTACGACATCAATAGTGCTACTAAGCAATGTAAGGGACTCGATTTGTTATCCAAACTAATATTATAATTAATGCGAAAGTGTGTCTGTCTGTCTGCTACGCTTTCACGGCTCAACCGTTCAACCGATTTTGATGAAATTTCGTTCAGGGATAGGTTGTATCCCGGGAAAGGCCATAGGCTACTTTTGATTCTTTTATCTATAAAATAAAAACTTAATCCACGCGGACGAAGTCGCGGGCATCATCTAGTCTAAAATAACACACAAAATAGTTGATAGCGATCTAAAACTGAAAGGTATAAAGTAGCCTAGATGATAATAGTATAATTTCTTGATAATTCGATATTTGTGGAATTCCAAAAATCAGGCGCTTCAAAAATCATTCTTGACAAAACTAAACTGAAATTAGATTTCTTTATAGTAATATGCGAGCAAAAGTTAAAAATACAAATGTTTCGATGTCACTAAAAGACCTCGTGTGTGAAGCACTGTAATAAAATTATAAAATCACTAAAATACTTTAATATTGTATTTGTATTTAATAAAATATGAATTATTGCTGAATCGTCAGAAGCTTTTACAAAGCCATATTGGTTCACTAACGGGTTTTCCGACAAGCTAATAGATAAATTAATATTTAATGTTACAGTTGAAACCGAGGATGCAAAACGTTTAGCGCTGGAGTCACAAATAAATGAACTGTCGGAAGCAATAGAAATGACTGAACGAGATGAAGAACTCATCAAATCGGTAAGGATGAAAATAAAGTTTGTTAAGTTTTGTGTGCTACAAAGCTTAAACTGGAGTTCACTTTGAATAAAATAGTATGGAGTTCTCTACGAGTATCTTCTCATCTCGTCTAAATTTACTAAATTATCTCTGTAAGAATATTGCAAAGGTCTCTAGACTCTATTCTACAAATGTTTTTCTCCAATCTACACGAGTTTTACACGCACAATTCAGGATTTATTTAATTTTACTCAGAATACAAAGTTTGGCCAGCTTTTCAGCGAGATTTATTATTTTGCGATTTGTTTTTTAATTCTAGTCAGTCAGCATCAATAATGTAGCAAACATTGTATTTAAATGGCTCTTCAGATATTTTCAATTACTTAACTAAAACAATTTTTTCATATTCTCTAGGAAAATCAAGCAATGAGGAATATTTTGAAAACAACTGAACATGAACTACAACATCGCATGGAGCAAAAACTGAAGCTGGAGAACGAAATCCTGAATAACATTCAGGAGTGTCTGCTCAACGATAAAGCTGTCGAGTCTATGGCTAACGGAATTAAGAAGATGAGGGAAATGTCTAGAAAACAGGTTTATAACTGTTATTTTAGACAGTAATTTTCTAATAGCTAGGGCACAAAAGCTTTCAGTATATTTTATTGGGTACATATTGGTCTGTGGATAAAGGTACTGAAACGTACCTTCTACTTACTAGAGAACTTACTTACTTTCTTCTTACTTACTTAAGTACGTACTTTTTCTACTTACTGGAGGTAGTTAAACACTCAGGAAAATGCTTACCTACCTAACCTGTTACAGGAGAAAGCAATGTTTTCATAAGTCACAACGTATTTTAGGTTAATATTAGTCCATTTCACATTCCCGTGTAACAATGAAATAATTAATGAATTTTTGGCTTACGAAAAAAAATATTTCTTAATTAACTTGTACCTATCCTACTCTTTGCCGATTTGCAAACATGATTTTATGACCGTTTATTAAAATAGTTTGATCTCTTTTTAGGAAATAGCCCTTACGTCAATGGAAAACCAACACGCGAAGATGATGCTAGCTATAGAAGTCCATCGAAATAGAGAAGCTAGAAACAACGCGTTACTAGAGGAGAATCTAGCTAAAGTGAGGGCAAGAGAGAAAGAGATTGAGGCCCTCCAAGAGGAGTATGAACATAAGATGCTGGTCATCATGAGGAAGCAACGGGAGTTGGAAATCATTGTGAAGAAGTATACGGCGCTGAAGGAATTATTCGACGTGAGTATTGAAATGTTAATATCCAATATTCAGTCGGCCGCAATCGCTCGGCAGTCTTCGGAATCTGTGAGATATTAAACGATGCCTCTGATGCGTAATTTCATCTCTTCCACACCAAGCTAACGCTGGGGAAAAAATAACAAGAGGACAATCGGAATGGGTATCCAAAAAAAAAGTTAAATTATACTAAGTAATATTATAGATAAAGTAGTTGAAGTTAAGGTAACCGCAAAAACTTCATACAACTGTAGGTTATCCGTAGGTGTATATTTACTTGGTTATCTAGCTCCACAGTATTTACCTAGGTTCATAAGTAGGTATAATGCTGTTAATTCTTAAGTATACCTAATCCTTTAACAGCTGAAGTCCCCTCAAGAGCGTAACATTGAGGAGTTGGAGCAGCAGATAAAGGGACTGCGCGAGCGCGCGGAGAGTATGCAGGCGGAGTGGCTGCGGCTGCAGGGACACGTGGTGAAGCTGACTGCCCAGCATCACAAGATCGTTGCGGATATCAATCTTATAAACAAACGTGAGATCTTCCTACATACCTACTAGCTTCCTTAGACATAGGTAGGTAGTAGGTACTTAATTTTAATTAATGAAAACATCAGCGATCTGCACGACAGGCAAACCAGAAATCGAAATGGGCTCGTGACTGCTTCTCTCTGCCTCAAGAAAGTCCTGAAAACCGTTCCTGGGAATGAGCGTACATTTCTAGTAAAATACCACAATCTTTACAGTTTACACTTCAACAATCCTTATAAGCAACCAGAATTAACGTAACGGAAATCTTTTAAAATGCAAGGGTTGAAATAGTAATATAGAGTACTTAAATAGAAGAGCCATCTTTTAGGTAACTGAACTAAGTACCGACCTAGTCTTCGACCCCCAAGTCGAAGGAAAAAAGGGAGGAACACAATAAAAAAAATTAAGCACTGGATATCAAAATAAACACTTGAATATTTTATACCTATCACAGAAATACAGATCTGTGAGCAGAAGACAATGCGTATCCAAGCGGAGACTGAGCGTATTGGCCAAGAGCGAGCGCACGTAGACCGCAGCCTACGTGATTTGCGTGGCCGACTTGAAGTGTTGGAGCGCACGCGCAAGGATGCCGCCGAGCGCAACCAGTTTGCGCAGAGAGCCAACCTGGCTGTCACACACGAGTATACTGCTAATCTGAAGGTAGCCATCTCTTCATCTATAAACTTGAATAGCGATAGCCTTTGTTTATTTTTATTGGAATATAGGCTTGCTTTAGACATAATTCTAGCCTAGATTGGAACCCGATTGCCTAGAAGACGCCTATTCCCTCTTGACATAAAGGTGCTCAAGTTATAATAAGAGACAGGAAACACGTGCGCCGGAAGGGTATTCAGTATTCAACACGTAATCAGAAATGTAGAACAAAACCGTTTCGTGCTAGCAGATTGGACACCAACCACATATTAATTATAGATGTTAACGCTGTCGGTTTCTCGATGTTCTGTGGTAGATCGGTCTGAAGGAGGAACAAGACTGTGAAATTCATAATCACACTCTTGCTTACCTTATTTAGCTTTTTTTAATGTGTGCCCGCTTTTTGTCGGAGACTAATGTAGATTTATACCCTGGTCGAGTATTCGTACCTAAGTAGTTTGTTTGTGTTAAGGATGCCGAAAGTGACATAATTCAGTTAGAAGAGGACATTGAAGCGTTCGAAAAGGAGAAGATGAATCTCACGCAAGACTTGGAGAAAGTTCAACGAGAAGCGCTCATCTGGCAAAGGAAGGGCATCTTGGCGGTCGACCTCAAGAGGAATATCCAGAACGCCAAGTCCGCGGCTGGTGAAATCGGCCAGATGCGAGCGGAGATCCACAGGATGGAAGTAAATGTTACCTATTTTTTTAACATTTCTTAACTAAGTACTTAGTTAGGTATACCTACCTAGGCAGTGCTATAGCCGCATATTTACTCATATGCTAAATTACTAGATGATGCCCGCGACAACGCGGGCACGGCGTAGATTAAGGTTTTTGACTCCCCCGGGAACTTTTCGCGCGATAAAAATAATGTAGCCTAAACTCAGATTCAAATTTCAACGCATCGAGCACTGATTTTTATCGGAAACGTAACATATCAACGAATGTAAGCGAACAAACGTTTTCCTTGCTAAGTAAGTAGGTACCTATCTTTGGGATTTCTGGCGGGTTGCACGCATTATGCAGTTGTAGTTGTTCAAAAATATTCATTTTCATGCGATCAGGTTCGCCGGGAACAACTCCGCAAAACAGGTGAAAAGCTAGCCGAGGACCTGGCTCTGTACGTGACGCGCAGAGAGACGGCCATGGAGAAGAACCGCGCGGCCGCCGCGGTGGAGAAGGCGCACGGGCCCTCGCAAACTACCTCGCAGTCCACATACCACCACAAGCTGAGGCTGGCCAGAGCCGATGTCACTAGAGTTACTAAGGTTATTTATCACCCACACTTTTTTCGGCCGAAATTAAACAATCTACGAGTTGATAAATTAGCGAGATTTGTTATATAAATCATAAGTACTTAAAATAATACCCTCCCGACCAAATTTCGGCCACGGCGGCCAGTCTCTAGAGATCTGCGCGGGAAATACTATAGTGCACAAGTGTATACACAATTACACAGGTGCACTCTATGTTCCTTTACTCGCATAGCCCGATGGGACGGAAAATCCGACACAACCGGTCAGAGGGCAGGCACAGGACCGACGGCTTCACTTTCACGGGGTTGAAACACCGCCTAAGTACTTCCTAACTCCGGGCTATAGTACTGAGAATTTCTTGCCAGAAAAAATCAATACTTGTTATGGCCCGACCCGGGACCTCGTCGGCCGCAGTCGAACATGCTAACCACTAAACCAACGAGGCAGTTTACTGCTTAAAATAAGTATGATAAATAACAAGATTGCTAAGTACTTAGGTATAATAGGTAACTTTATTGACAAATCATAGACCGATTAGTAAAATCAGCCTTTAGTAAATATGATTTCTTTACAGGACTTAGCAGAAGCCAAAGCTCGTTTCGAGCAGTTGCAAAAAGAGCAAGAGAAGTTGGACCACGAGGTATCTAACACGGGCGCCGCCAACGCGCAACTTGAGGAAAACGTCGCGACCCTGCTGCGGGAGTGTCGCGAAGCGGAGAAGCAGAAGAAATGGGTAATGGAACATTTTCATCGTCATCATTTCAACCCACGAATTCCCTCAGAAAGTTTTCGGGATCCTTTTTTTTTATTGTCCATAAAAAATATTGCGCGTATTGATGAGCGCGTGGATTTATGTTGAACGAGGAAACTCCAGGATAAAAAGTAGCCTAAGTATGTCTCTCCCCGGGGTACGGACGTACCCTTGTACCAAATTTCGTCAAACGCGGTTGAACAGATGGGCCGTGAAAGCGTTGCACACAGACACATTTTCGCATGGATAATATTAATAAATGGTACAAAAGATTTTTAGGGAAGTGGTTAGGATTTAATTTGTCTACTTTTGTAGCTCCTTGAACGAGTGGTTCGCAGCCAGCGCCTCGGCAGCGAATTGGCCACGTCAATCAAACGGCAATCCGTACGAGTGAAGAAGTCGAAGACCACCGTCCTCACAGAATACAACCAAGCCCTCGCCCTCAACGAGCGACTGAACTACGTGGTGCAAAAGCTCATGAACGAATACCCTCACTTGAGTGACAAGCTGGAAACTATAACAAACACTTTGAACATACACTCCCCGACTGGTTCGCCTAGATTCTTCGAAGACGATTGCGTGTGCGAAGAACAAAAGATGGCATGCGGTTGTATTGGGAAATGTACGTGTCGTCCGGATGACGTTCCGGAGAAACTCGAAGTTGGTCATGATGACATACCTGAATAATGAGCGGAAAACATAAGGCGCAACGCAAACCTACAGTGGAGCGAGTTATATATTATTTTCTTGATACGAATTCAAACTAAGCTGTACCTAAGTACTGGTTTGTCTATGGTGTGTCGCCGTCGCCCATCACACACGGGGCAACCTCTGACTGTCAACCAATTCATCTATGCTTGCAACGCAACAGCAATGTGAATGTGATTGAATAGGATCAAATAAAACAATTATTGTTAATAACTTAAATAAACCTTTTTTTAATTTCATAACATAACTGAATTAACAACTCTTAACACAATATAATTATATTAATTACAATTTTCTAAATTATGATTTTACAAGTATTTGGTCCATAACCCATTGATTTTTTTTTAAATAATACCTATTTTGCTTAGCTAACCAACCAGGCAATTTTTTAAATTTTGGCTAAAGTCAATCATTAAAAAAAGTTTAATATATCTAATGATCAACTAACACAACTCAAGTTGAAAATACGCGGTTTAAAATTATTATTGGGTTTTCATAGATAACATTATGTATGATACACCAGTAATAATTTCTTGTTTTAGTAGTCTGCTAAGTCTAAATACTAAAACAAGAAGACTTGATTAGATGCAAGCAAGGTTAGTAGTAACCTCGCCTGTGGTCAATACAGCACAAAATAAGCATCGCGTGCTTGGTTCAGTTGATAAGTTTGATTGCGTTTGCGGATTTGACTGTTAGTCAGATGGCGCTTGCGCATTGCTCTGTGCGTTGAGGAAGAATCACTGGTGCGCGGTGCACTCGAGGAGTTCAGTCCGATTGGACAGTTCGTTTGGTTGCGTTTGCGTATTTGACCCTTAGTCGGGTTGCGTTTGCGCATTGCTCTGTGCGTTGAGGAAGGATAGCTGGTGCGCGATGCACTCGAGGAGTTCAGTGTCTTTTGCCGATTGGACAGTTTGTTTGGTTGCGTTTGCGTATTTGACCGTTAGTCGGGTTGCATTTGCGCATTGCTCTGTGCATTGAGGAAGGGTCGCTGGTGCGCGGTGCACTCGAGGAGTTCAGTGTCTTTTGCCGATTGGATAGTTTGTTTGGTTGCGTTTGCGTATTTGACCGTTAGTCGGGTTGCGTTTGCGCATTGCTCTGTGCGTTGAGGAAGGGTCGCTGGTGCGCAGTGCGCTCGTGTCGCTTGCGGTGGTCGGAGCGGCCGAACGAAACCCCACAATACGAACATGCGTAGCGCTTCTCCTTCGTATGACTTATCATGTGGACGCGAAGGTACCTGCGTTGGAATTCAAGTCTTAGAACATTTAACGTAAGGATCAGATTTACTTTAGTAATAAACAAAAATCTAATAAGTATTATAAAAGCGAAAATGTTTGTTTATTGGACTGTCCTTCAACGCCACAACCGAGCTTCGGATCGATGATTCGTTGTATGGGTATATCTAGTTGAAGACCTGGAGAGTGACAGGCTACTTTTTATCCCAGAAAATCAGAGTTCACACGGATTTTGAAATAACCTAAGTCCACGCGGACGAAGTCGCGGGATCAGTTAGTATTTCATGTGGCTCAGTAATTCTTTTTACACAGACATTATAGTACAAACACAGTCAACAAAATCAGACTGTAATAACACACAGAATGAGCGTCCAGTTAAGCCAAACCAAAAAAATAGCCATGCAAATATGCATGATGCATATGTCAAAGTTATTTCTTACTGATTATTAAATAGAGGGTCTTCTGAACCCTAAAATCCTCGGTTAGTTTTAAGCTTGATAACCAATAAAAACTATAGATTAAAGAAAAAAGTGTGCTGAAATTCGATGATGTCATAACTTCTGTATTTTATACAAACTTCCATACTAGAAGCGCGTTTTTAAGTTTGATAAAGAGTTGCTGATTTGATTGAGTTGTCAACATCCCTATTACAATAATTGACTATGTTGATTTCGGCCATCTAACTGAGGTCTCCTAGTGTGATGTCCAGTTTTTTTTTTATTCACTACAAGTTAGCACATGACTGCGATCTCACCTGATGGTAAGTGATGATGCAGTCTAAGATGGTAGCGGGCTAACCTGGTAGGGGCATGGAAGTTATATTAAACCCATACCCCTATTCGGTTTCTACACGGCATCGTACCGGAACACTAAATCGCTTGGCGGCACGTCTTTGCCGGTAGGGTGGTAACTAGCCACGGCCGAAGCCTCCCACCAGGCCAGACCAGGGAAAATTCAGAAATTATAAATTCCCAAATTGACCCTGCCGGGGATCGAACCCGGGACCTCCGCACGTTAAGGCAACAGCGTTACACACTGCGCCACGGAGGTCGAGTTAAGCATATTATAAGGGATACATGAGTCAAATTGCTCAACCAAAAAATGTAATTAGTTTTAAGATTCTACTTTTGTTAATGTGCACCTATCTTGTTAACTTTAAAAACATTTTTGGAAAATAAAGAATTTGTATTTGTGTTTGTATTAGCTTACCCGGATTTCTTGAAGGTCATATCGCATAGGTCGCAAGCGAAGTCTCTGGTGTCGCGGTGGATGAGTTGGTGGTTCTTCAGTATGCTGGTCGTGCTGAAGTTCTTGCCGCAGTCCGGACATTGGTGAGGCTTCTCTCGTGTATGACTCCTGAAAATCCATATATTTTTTAATTTTTTGTAAGATGCCATCTCACCTGGTAAGTTTTGTATCTACTCAATCTAACTTACGAGTAAGTTTCCATTGACGCAACGTTAAACATGTAATGCTTAATGGTTTGAATGAAACAAATCCAAAACTATGGGTATCATGTAAACAAAACAGATTACGAAATTATTAATTACGAATTAATTAATTATCTATGCAAAATATGTATTAAAAAAACTTTTTTGATATATGAAAAAACTCATGGAAGTCTGCACTAATATTATATTATGCGAAAGTTTGGATGGATGGATGTTTGTTTATTACTCAATCACGCGAACGGCTGAACGGGTCTGGATGAAATTTGGCACAGAGATAGATTATAGTCTATAATAACACATAGGCTACTTTTTATGACGGAAAATTAAAGAGTTCTCGCGGGATACAAAAAAACCTCAATCCACGTGGACGAAATCGCAGGCATCAGCAAGTAGTATGTAGTATAATATATACTCGCCGGCATATTTAGCGGAACATAAAAAAGGTCCATAATTAAAAAATATGGTTTTATTTTAAAATCTACTTACTACACTTCTTTTGTTATTTAAAGTTTCATTTTTTTACTTAAAATGAGATCACATTAAGAACAGATTTTGCGAGTAAAGGCTATTTGTGAAAAATGGTACATTTTTGAACTTTTCATGTAACCGGGAAAAGTGAAATTTAATATTAAAATAACAATTAATTAAATTAGAAAAATGGTGATTAATATCGCGTATTTCCTCCACGTGCTCTTATTAAAGTTTCTACCCGTCTAGGCATACTGAGAATGATGTTATCGATGGTCTCCTGGGATAGTCTCCGCCATTCCTCAACTACGGCGATTCGCAGTTCACCCACGTTGGCAGGAGCTGGAATTCTGGACTTAACTTTTCTTTTCAGCAAGTCCCAAACGTGCTCTATTGGGTTCATATCCGGTGATCTCGCCGGCCACTCCATAACAGTGATATTCATATCATTAAGATAAGCTTGAGTTACCCGAGCGGTATGCGGCCGAGCATTATCCTGCATAAAAACAAAATCGTCACCGATATATGGGGCAAACGGTACGACATTTTCTTCTAAAACTTCTCTGATATAGCGGTCTGCAGTCAGACTCCCTCTGTCAATCACTACCAAGTCTGTGCGAGCTCCCAAACAAATGCCCGTCCAAACCATTATTGATCCACCACCGTATGCAACTGTAGTTTCAAAATTTGTCTGAATGTATCGTTCTCCTTTGCGTCTGTATATTCTTTGCCTGCCGTCAATTTGATTTAAGAGAATTCTGCACTCATCACTAAACAATACCTTACTCCATTGGTCCGCGTTCCAAAGTCGATGTTCCTGAGCAAAAGTTAACCTGTTTCTACGATGATTTACCTCGAGCCTTGGAGCCTTGGCGGGCACAAATGAACCCAACCCAGCTTCTTCGAGCCTTCTTCGTACCGTACGCTCACTTACGGTTACACCCCGCACTGCTTCTAACTCATGTCGGGCTTGGACGGCCGTCAAACGGGGGTTCCTACGTACACGAAGCCGAATGAAACGATCATCCCTACTCGAAGTGCGACTTTTTCTGCCTTGTCCTGCTCTTCTCGCATAAGTACCGGTCTCCCTGAACCGTTGGATACTGCGATGGATCGTTGAAACTGGTCGACGAAGATCTCTGGATATCACTCTGTAGGTTTGACCATTTCTTCGCATTTCGAGTGCCCTGGCAATCTCCGTTGGGGCTAAGTCAGGCATAATTCAGTCATCAACTCCAGAAAGATACGCGATTAAAAAAAACTAACAAAAAACAGTATTTCAATGAAATTTTAAATCAAACTCAGAAGGCAGAAATACTCGAAGTTCGCTCCAGATAAGGTGTATTTGAATAAAATTAAAACAATTGCATAAAATGTGATGTTCAGTTGTTTTCTTAATTTGAAAATATTTCTTTTTAAATTAAATGACGTTTAAACCAGCCAGCAACCTTATATGATACTGATATCAAACCTTTTTTTTATGTTCCGCTAAATATGCCGGCGAGTATATAAAACGAAGTTAAAAGGAAAACTATAATATCAAATAATAGTCGACCAACGTATAAAATGTCGGCATTTTTTTTTTTTTTAATATAATTAATACTACTAAGAACTGCCGCTTTTGATGTGGCGGCACCCTTTTTACTGTTTTAAATTATTTTGAAAAATTCTTGTACTTTAATTCTTTGCGTGCAGTTCCATGCCTTACAAACTACCTTATATAATAACTAACCTATGTCCACTAACTAAATAACTATAATGCTAAACTATACTAAAGGGCGATAGCACCATTTGCCTTAGCTGCTATTTTTAGTACTTTTTCAGCAAGCCCAAATAAGTGAATTCGGCAGTTTTCGTCCTCGATCGCAGTGCGTAGACTGTCTTTGGTCAGCTGGAAGCCCAGCTTGAACTCACAGTCTAGGCGATGAGCACCGAAACGAGGGCAAGATATTAAAATATGAACTATTGTTTCTTCACTTGTATCATCGCAAGGGCAAGCTGGACTTCCAATGAGCCTAAATCTATATAGGTAGGACTTGATTCCGCAGTGACCTGTCAGTAGTTGGGTCTTTATGTTTGTAATATTCAGGCGGCTTAAGATTTTGTAAGCGACAGCTACCTCCGGGAGAAAGGTTTTCGTGACTGAGCCTGTAGGAGCCTCCGAGTATATTTGCTGCCAGGTTTTGATAGAATTGCTTCTGATGAGGTGCTTAGCAAACGAAACGGGGAACCTGTCGTAAATTGTTACTCCTTCGTCAAGTGTCGGCATATTGTGGCGGTCAACTACGGAACCATGCGCGTGGCCGGTTTTTGGTAATATACTTGCCTTATATGAATTTGTAAGTGGTATTTCTTAAAGAACCTTTTTGAGCAGACTTGACACATATGCGTCTTCTCTTTATCGTGCACTTGCCGTCTGAAAGAAAACAAAACTATATTAGCACTGAAATAGAATTTCTATGTGATAAGAAGAATGCAAAAGCGATACTGTATATTACACAAGTATAAATTACAAATTTAAAACAACCCCCGACATAATATGGAAGTAATAGATTAAGAAAAAACCTGATGACCTTCAGACGGATGAACAGATTTTCATGAAACATGGCTAAGAACACTCGAGATAAAATTATCTATGACACAAAAAAAACTGAACGAAAATCGGTTCATCCGTTTGGGCGCTACGATACCACAGACAGATACACAGACAGAAACGTTAAACTTATAACACCCCTCTTTTTGCGTCGGGGGTTAAAAATAACGACTCTTCGCCACGTTTGGTTCGCCTCTTGCTTGACAAGGGCTTTAGTGAACATAAAACCACAGAGTAAGTATCCTTACAGTGGATCGACGCCGAATACAAACATAAAAAAACATACCATGGGCTAACCTTCACACTAATTTTGTGCTAGAACAATAATTGACTTTGTACTGAAAATACTGCTGGCTTGAAGATACGCTTCAGTCCCCCACCATGCACCTATTTTGACAGACTTGCTTGTGTGGTCAGTGGCGTGCACAACATAGAGGCATAAAAACACTGCTTATCTTAGTTAAAAAACCTCAATGCTTAATTTTTATCATGCTCTGTCTGAAAATAGGTATCTACCAGTACCTTACCAATACATACACTGACTCCAAGCCCTGTGCACGTCGCTGTGTGTGGTGTATAGTGTTTTTTTTTAATGTTTCACACCCAATTATCCTCTGACGATATTGTGTCAGAGACATTTTTTGTTGCGAGTTTTGTTCTGAATAGGGTGCCAACTCACGATGGTCAAGAAATTAGAAGTGTTTTTTTTGTTTTGTATGTTTTGTGGTGTATAGTGTTGTATCAGACTTACTTGTGTTGCAACAAGGCGATGTTGTGTGTGAAGTCCTTGTCGCACAAATCGCACACGAACGGGCGATCTCTCGTGTGTCGCAACATATGCAGATCTCTCTTCGACTTCGTAATGAAGCGCTTATCGCACAGCATACAATCGAATGGTAAGTTGTCGTAATGGTGCATCACTAGTTTGTGGCTCCGTAAATTGACAACATCTAAAAACGTATACATTTTATATTGCAAAATGGGAGGGAGGGAGGTAGGGAGTTGCAAAATGCTTGGATTCTCCAAACACATGCTGTAGTGTATGTCACTCTCCGTCCTCACCAATATCCATGCCAAAAATTAACTCGATCCGTTGCGGCGCGATTGAAGGACAAACCAACACACTTTTGCATTTAAAATATTAGTATGATTAAGAACATAACCGAACGAAGTGACAGGGTCAAGTTTTTACAACAATTATTCAGACAACTTCCAAGTTTCAATGGTTGGACCCGCGACAGCCAAGTATAACATAAGCCCAGAAGAAGATAATATATGTACCTATTCCTATTATTATGGTTGAGTCTTTTTTTTATCCACTACAAGTTCACTACAAGCTCTTGACTGCGATCTCAACCTATGGTAAGTGATGATGCAGTCTAAGATGGTAGGGGGCTAACCTGTTAGGTTCATGCAGTTATATTATACTCATACCCCTAATCGGTTTCTACATGGCATCGTACCGGAATGCTAAATCGCTTGGCGGCACACGTCTTTGCCGGTATCACCTGCTGCCAACAAAATGAAATGTTAACTTACATTTATCACACTCTTTGCAGTGGGTCTTAATACCCAAGTGTTTTACTTGGTGGTGTCTGTAGCGGGCGCTATACGATGCAAATGTTTTATCGCAGATTTTGCACGGGATCCTCTTCCGTTCCGCCTTAGGTCGATGTATCTCCATATGCTCTTGCAAATTTACGACTGTTTTACCGCATTCATCGCATATTTTCTCTCGTGGTTCTGGTTCTTTAATACTCTTTTTTTTAATCTTCACTTTTTTACCTTTACACCTCTTTTTAGGACGGGATTCTTCTGGAATACAAGGAATCAATGATATACTTCGACTTACAAAAAATTAAATTTATATCAGCTGCTAGCACATTTTCGGCCAGCTAGAAATGCTAATGTTATTGTAAGTAAGTGTTGTAGCTAAACTCAAATAACTGCAATCCAAAATTCTAATCATAATATTATCCATATTAATATTATAAATGTGAAAGTGTGTCTGTCTGTCTGCTACGCTTTCACTGCCCAACTACTTAACCGATTTTGATGAAATTTCGTTCAAAGATAGGTTACATTCGGGGGACGTAGGCTACAGTTTATCCCGGAAAATTAAGGGGTTCCTGCGGGAATAAAAAAACTTAATCCACGCAGTTGAAGTCACGGACATCATATAGTACTTACTATTTTCTTTACAGTTTTCAGCAATATATTCATACTTAATTTTCTTTATAACGCTCAGCAGTTCATCATCTGATGGCACTTCGTCTATACTATTTTCATGTTTAATATCAAACTCCATCTTGGCAAGCGTCTCTATATCACACCCGTTATCGGAATGACCATTGCTGATTTCTTCACATTTTATATTATCCATATCAATCACTTCAATTTTTTTTTCTTCTTCATTTCGAAGACAACGTAAATATGCATCACTTTTTAATGCCTTTTCCTTGAATTCGTGGAATGAAATTATTTTTATAAAGCACTCAATGCACAATTTTGTTGTCAGTTTTGATTCTGGTGAAACCTAAAAATTGGAAAATATTGGGAGCATAATAAGTACTTATTTGTTTAAGCATCAGCATTAACTAATATGATTATTTACTAACTTAATGCCTCCAACTTTATTCTGATGGATTTTGGTTTATGGAAAAATTCCTAGTACCTCTAATATCCACGTTTCTCCAGGTAAAAAATAACCCAACCCTAAATGCAACCTAACTTTATCTAATTTCGACCAAACTGGATGAGCTGATGGGCAGGGAAAGCGTTGTAGATCAAGTAGAAGGATAAACAGACAGACCAACAGATAAACAGATGCATTCTAATGAGTATATTGTCTATCTATCCTATTATTTAAAACCAAAGTTAGAGAGGAATCGAGACAGTATTCTATTTTTAAGAAACAAAAATGTTGGCAACCGCGGAGGACGCGTTCCGCCATACAACCTGTAACCGGAATCTGGTTATACACCCTCCTGTCTGTCTATCTTCTACCCTTTCACGGTTTAACTACTCAACCAAGTATGATGAAATTTGGTACAAAGATAGGTTACATCCCAGGGAAGGACATAGGCTACTTTTTATCCCGGAAAAATTAAGAGTTTTCGCGGGAATAAAAAAACATCAATCCTTGCGGACAAAGCTAGTTATTTATAATGATACTAATTACTGATTGATAGATAGATAGATAGATAGATAAATACTTTATTGCACACATGAAAGAAAAAGAATACAGAGTAAAATTAACTATAACTAGGTATGCAAAGGCGGCCTTATTGCTTACTGAGCAATCTCTACCAGGCAACCTTTGGTGAGAGGATTGAACGAGATGTGTAGGGTAGTGTGGCACAATAAAATACACGTTATTATTATTAGTTGAGTAAATAATATAAACATACTAGACAAAATATATATTTATACATTACATATAATTAAAATAAGTAAATATAGATAACAATATATATTATACATAAACATAAATAAATAGTACATACATAATGCATACATAATTTACACATACCTATTATATAAATAATATTACATAAGCATAGTAATGAATTACGATAGAAATAATATAATTATTTAGTTATTATGGCACAACTTGGTTAAGGAAATATTCTTTGAGACTTTTTTTAAAAATAGTTAAGGATTTGGAGTCTCTAATATTTTTGGGTAAAGAATTCCATAACTGCACAGCATACACCGTGTAAGATTTGCTGTAAAATTTTGTACGATGGCTAGGAGTTTTGAGTTTATTATCCATGGTAGAACGCAGCTGCATATGGCGATCAACAGCACCGAGAAAGTTGAAACGTTCTTTAAGATAGCTGGGAGTATGAGGAGCATATAGGATAGAGAAAAGTAAAGAAAGAACATGAAAATTTCGTCGCAACCTAATTGGAAGCCACTTGAGACGAGCACGATACGCACTAACATGATCAAATTTCCTCAATCCATAGATGAATCGAATACACATGTTCTGTAAGCGCTCAAGCTTGTTTAGTAACTCCTCAGTGAGATCCGTGTAACTGCTATCGGCATAGTCCAGTATAGGTAAAAGGAGTGTTTCAGCTAAGGATATCTTAGTTTTGACTGGAAGGAGATTCTTCCAGCGTTTTAGAGAACCGATAGCAGCAAAGAGACGTCGGCTGACGTGGTTAACTTGCGGTACCCAGGAGAAGGAGGAGTCAATAATCAAGCCGAGGTTCTTAACAGTGTCACTAACTGATTGATATGATTTCAATTAATATAAACTTATCAATAAATAAAGCAACCAGTATCCACTAGTTGCTTTAATAAAATAAATTGGGGTAAATAATTTGGGAGGCGAAATGACCCAGATTGGATAAATACATTGAATAACAGTATGACTTACTTGAGATAAGGTGTTGATTAAATTTTAAAATACTATAACATATCATTAACCTAAACCCAACGATTTTGGTTAAGTAAATAGGTAGGCTATTTTTTAAAATAAGATTTCAACAAGTTAAATAGGCTATTTACCTGAATATTTAGGCAAAACAACATTATGTCCCTATAGGTTTTCTCGCCCTCTTTTAGTTCTTCTGATAATTGTGTGATATCCCTGTCGACGGTTTCGGTTAAACATATGCGACAAACATCCATTTTTGCCATTTTTGTTGTAATTACCTATATACAATTTTATTACTTCTTGGCGTTCTTGATACCACTCAGGTCTCAGACCACTTTTGTTGTCTGCTGTTTGTTGTCAATCACCGACAAAAAGATGTCAATGGACTATGGATTGTCAAAATCAACTCTGTAATTTAATTTGACAAAATGACCTCAGCTGTCAGCAGCAGGGCACCAGCAGGGCGACCGCGTATCTTTTGCATCAATCATTGATAGGTACATCGCAATCACCTTTAATTAGCTGAATTTATGGTATTCTTGCTGCGTCAATGGATTTCGTCCAATAGTTGAAGAGTGTTAACCAATCAGGGGTGATTGCGTTGTATCAATGATTGATCCAAAAGATACGCGGTCGCCCTGCAGATGACAATGCATAATAATTGGCCTTTCCCGGGTCACTCTGGTATCAGGTATTAGTGGCAATGATACTGCCGACGCTTGCGCCAAACTTGCAGTTGAAATGGGTACTATGACCCATTATACTAACCACCCTCAAGACCTCCGTTCCCTAGCAAAATCTGACTTGGAGAGCTCTTGGAACTCAATATATACCTACTGAATCGATTTCTATCAAGGGTAAGCATTATGCTTCCAAAGTTCCATACAACCCGATATCCCGCGACGACCTTGGTTCTTCTTTCATACAAAATCGGTTCGCTGGGTCACCTCTACTATCAGTCGTCTACGAATTGGTCACGCCTGCACCTCTGTACACTTGACAAAATTGAGAGTGCGTGACAGCTCCCTGTGTGAGTGTGGTCTGGACGAGGGATCAGTCTCTCACATTTTCTCCTGTCCTAAACTTCCCTATAAATTATATGATGTTCTTCCCCCTAAAGTTCCCCGTCCCTTGAATGTTGAGTGTGTCCTAATGTTAGCAGCCCTTATGTAAGTATCTTTGTAAATATTTTAAAAACTTAAATTGTAATTTGTACTATAGTAGATCCCTATTATTTTTATATTTATCTGTGTTTGTCTCTACATGGTATATATTGTTATTTAGAGTAGTTTACTAACAAATATATTTATACCTTCTATTACAGAGCGTTTTCAGTAATTTTGGCTCTCTGTAACCGGCCAATCTCCTTTGTGCCTCCCTCAAGTTACTCGACATTGGCGAAGTGCATTGTGCTGCCTTGGCACTACTGAAAGCCATAAACCAAGAAAAGAAGAAGAAAGGCCTTTCCACGGCCTTTCAAACAGCTTGGAAAAGCGAGCTGCCAGTCTCAACGCAACGGATGTTTCCATACAGCCTAATGTCTCCCCGACGAGGGGGGCAATCAGGGGAGACACGAGTCCGGGACATCGTCAACGTCATAATGATACGGCACCCATCAACGGATACTCGAAATAGTTGTATTCTGATTACTTTGAAAAAAGAAAAAAAAATTCTAAAAATATCTCAGAGATATTTTCTTATTAATTTCAAATAGAAATTTTCGATGGGTTACTACGTGAAAGCTATTAGTCAAAGCTAATAAAATTATGTGCTAAAGCGATCTATTCTGTTAGCATTTCAGCAGTTTCAGGCTCAGCATTTCAGAAAAAGTAGAGTTCTGAGGTCAACTTTGGACGTTAGGAAATCTCCACTTTGAAAGCCTTTGGTCAATATTAGGGGAAAAAATTAAAAAAAATATTTTTGGACTCTATTCCTAATTATCTTTAAAATGATATACCGCAACCATATGAAAGGGGGTAAGGGGGCGCACCAACATCTAAGCGCCCTAATTGTCAACCTCACCTGCATGTGGTGCCCCCTGCGAATTAGCGAACGAGGATATGACGACCGACGAATGGCGGGATAACCATTCCAAAGTAATGCTAGGCTCTAAATAGCACAGACTGGGGACGGGCAGCAGCGTCTCTGGTGCGAAGAAGCCTAGCCCTGCGCTGACCAACCCGTCTGCCCAGCGTGGTCAGTATGGGCACTACTTTTGATGAGCAGCGCCAATATACAGAGGCCCCCAGTTCCCGGCAGCCCCGCTATTCCCGACTACGGTAGCGGTCGCGGTCACGGCGGGGCAGGGGGTGCTAGGAATCACCGGGTTACGGATGGCTACCATACCAAGCGACTCTTTTTGGCTACGTATAACACCAGGACCCTGAGATCGGATGAATCATGAAAGCCTGGCCGAACTCGAGGTAGAGTTGGACAATATTAAGTGGCACATTCTAGGACTGTCAGAAATTCGTAGAGAGGGCGAGGATACGTTGACACTAGAATCGGGCCACGTTCTCTACTATCGGGAAGGCGAGCAGACGTCCCAAGGTGGAGTGGGATTTCTGATCAACAAAGTCCTCGCAAATAACATCGTGGAGATCAGTAGTGTGTCGTCAAGGGTGGCATACGTGATACTTAAGTTGAACCAGAGATATTCTCTGAAAGTAGTACAGGTATATGCGCCCACGTCGTCACACTCTGATGAGGAAGTAGAGGCCGTATATGAAGACATTGTCAAGGCTATGGATAAGACTACCAAATCCTACTTCACGGTTGTTATGCGGGACTTCAACGCGAAGGTGGGAGTACAAGAACGCAGCGAATCAAGAGTTGGGCCTCATGGAGTTGGTACTAGAAATCACAGGAGGCAAATGCTAGTCAACTTTCTTGAGAGGAGAGGTCTCTTCTTATTGAACTCGTTTTTCAAAAAAAGAGCCCATAGGAAGTGGACTTGGCAGAGCCCCGATAACGTGACCAGGAACGAGATTGACTTCATCATGTCGGATCGTAGGGATATATTCAGGGACGTCTCCGTGATCAACCGATTTAATACTGGAAGTGATCACCGTATTGTGAGGGGATCCTTGAATATAGACCTTCAGTTAGAGAGACGACGTCTGATGGAGTCAACTCTTCGCCCAAGACCACACCAACCCATGGTTGTAACAGAAAAGTTCCAACTAGAGCTGATGAACAGATTCGATTTGCTGGAAACCACCGACGTCGTTGATCAGAAATATGGCGACTTTGTGGATGTTGTTCGGGAAGTGGGTGGCAAATTTTGCCAAAAATGTAGCAAAGTTCCCACATCCAAGATCTCTAGCGAGACCCTGGATTTGATGCAGCAAAGACGGGGAGTGTGCTCAGCTTTACCAGATAGGCAGTCTCTAAACAAGCTTATCAAAAAGCGAATACGCTTCGATATGCGTGCAGCCTCGACGTGTAATATGCAAGATGCGATAGAACACAATAGAGGAGCAAAAGTATTCGCTAAAAGCCTTGGGAGAAGCCATATGACAAAGCTGAGAACATCAGATGGCCGGATTGTTGCTTCGAAGCCAGAGGTGTTAGTTGAGATCGACTGGTTTTACGAGCAGCTTTACTCTGCTCATGCTCCAAAACCTGCATCCACTCAGACTACGAATGACAAACGTGCGAGACTTGTGCGCCACTACACCGACGACCTCCCGGATATCGACGTAGGCGAGATTAGTATAGCCCTCGGACAGCTGAAGAACAACAAAGCCCCGGGCGATGAGGGTATTACTGCGGAGCTCCTACGCGTAGGGGGAAAGCCAATACTTATTAAGCTTAAAGACCTCTTTAATACCGTCATCAAAACTGGCACAACACCGGAAGAATGGAACAGAAGTGTCACCGTGCTCTTTTTCAAAAAAGGGGATAAGAGTCTGCTTAAGAACTACAGACCAATCTCACTTCAGCCATATTTACAAGCTGTTTTCGCGGGTTATTACGAATCGTCTCGCCCAAAGGCTTGACGAATTTCAGCCTCCGGAACAGGCTGGGTTTCACAAAGGCTATAGCACCGTAGACCACATTCACACGCTACGGCAGATTATGCAGAAGATCCAGGAGTATAATCTGCCCCTCTGTCTAGCGTTTGTGGACTATGAGAAGGCCTTTGATTCCATCGAGACCTGGGCCGTTCTGGATTCATTGCAGCGATGTCAAGTCGACTGGCATTATATCCAAGTGTTGAGATGCTTGTACGAGGCCGCCACCATGACAGCTCAAGTCCAAGACCAATAAACAAATCCGATTCCCATACGAAGAGGGGTAAGACAGGGAGATGTTATATCCCCGAAACTTTTCACTTGCGCCCTGGAAGATGTGTTTAAGGTTTTGGACTGGAAGAGTCGAGGTATTAATGTTAATGGCGAATACATCTCATACTTGCGTTTTGCAGACGACATAGTTATAGTGGCGGAAATTTCTGCAGGACCTTGAAGAAATGCTCGCCGAGCTTAACTGTTTTCCAGACGAGTGGGTCTTCAGATGAACATAGACAAAACAAAAATCATGTTTAACGAACACGTTATCTCAAGACCTGTCAACGTCGGAAATGTCAGCATCGAAGTTGTTCAGGAATGCAACTACATACCTCGGCCAGATTATACAACTTGGTAGGAACAACTTCGACAAGGAGGCTGACAGAAGAATTCAGTTGGACTGGGCAGCATTTTCTAAACTACGTCAAGTCTTCGATTCGTCGATACCGCAAAGCCTAAAGACCAAGGTCTTCAACGAGTGTGTCCTGCCGGTAATGACGCATGGGGCGGAAACGTGGACACATGGAACGTGGAAACGTGGACACGAAACGTGGAAACGTGGACACTGACGGTGGGCCTCGTCCACAAATTAAAAGTCGCTCAGCATGCTATGGAGCGGGCTATGCTGGGAATTCGTAAAAGAACGGAACGAGGAAATTCGTAAAAGAACCAAAGTGACCGACATAAGTAGCTCTGAGGATTAGCAGGCTGAAGTGGCAGTGGGCGGGTCATATCTGTCGCAGAACCGATGGCCGTTGGGCAGACGTGTTCTGGAGTAGAGACCGCGTACCGGCAAGCGCAGTGTAGGACGACCTCCAGCTCGCTGGTCCGATGACCTAAAGAAGGTGGCGGGAAGCGGGTGGATGAGGAAGGCAGACGACCGTGTTTGGCGCTCTCGAAAAGGCCTATGTCCAGCAGTGGATGCATACAGGCTGATGGATGGATGGATGGAACCCTATGTAACGCTATAAAAATATTTTCGTTCGCATTCGCTTCTATGAGAGCCCCTAAGATAAAGAGCCCTGAAATAAATATTTTTATAACTTTTTAAGTCATATTCGGCTGGACGCCATCGGTTTATATGCATAATAATTAAATTTGAAGTAATTACGTTCACTAATTCAGAAGTTATAAGGCTCTGACAGACGGACGTACGGAGGGACGGACGGAAAAGTGCAAATTCACTCAAGTAGACTCAGAGACCTTCGCTTCGCTCGGTCGATAGACGCAGAATGTACGATAATTTCCATCATCATGCAAAATTTGAGAATTTATATTATTTCACTCATACGCTGATAGTCTAAGTCGCAGTAGTATGGTTTTATTTTGTCCAATAAAATATTGGGAAAATACCGGGAAATACAAGTTCTCTATTCCTATTGGTTCTTAGGATGCGCTCTGATAAGTTACACCACTTGTCAGTCCGAACTTGCATGGGAACAGTAAAATTTTGTCCGAGTGAATTTTAAACTTGGCGCGTTTATTGGACATATAGTGGAAAGGGAATCGGTAGGTCTGTACCGCGCGTAAAACATTTGGGTTTCAGTGTTCTGTTGATTTGAAAGCGGTGGTTTAAAAAACATAAACTATAGGGTACATATCAATATTACAACTTTTTTTTTTTTTCATAAAGTACTAACAACAGTTAATACCCTACTAAAGTTACGATCTAGCCTATGAGTAAATAAAGCTAATGAGTAACATTATTTTAACCTAAACTTATACTATAAAATTATATCTAAGAATTGGTCCATTGACTTATCTTAGTTTATGATAGTTTTTATTATGAGACACTGTGTTCTTGTATTCTTTGCATTGCACTTAGCACTACACTTTCACTTCACAACACTAATTCGAAGGGCTTAGTCCTTTTAAGTCTACGCACTAAATCTGTATTGTCGAGGAGCTGGATGGCCTCGACGTTTACATGATGATGAAGCCTGTTTTCGTGGGATTGCGCTTGTCTCCTTATGATTATATCTACGAAGTCCATTCGCGATCGCGATGAATATCTTCGTTTCTAACGTACCAGGGTGCATTGACGATACCCCTGAGTACTTTATTTTGAAATCGCTGAATTATGAGGATATTGCTTTTTCTGGTACAGCCCCACAGCTGGCAACCATAAGTCCACACTGGCATCAGGACTTGTTTATACAAGAGTATCTTATTTTGTATTGATAACGATGAGTTTCTTCCTAAGAGCCAGTACATTTTTTTGTACCTCATGTCTAGGTCTTCTCTTTTCTTCTTGACGTGAGCTTTCCAGCGTAGCTTACTATCAAGGGTCATTCCAAGATATTTTGCTGTATCAGCATGGGGTATATTTTGTGTGTCAATATAAATAGGATAGTAACTTGCTTTTTTATTTGTAAAATCAATATGGGTAGACTTAGAATCGTTAAGTCTTATACGCCATGTTTTCGTCCATTTATAGAGCTCATTTAAAGCTGTTTGTACTTTTCCCACTGCCTCCTGGTGCGTGTTACCCACAGCTATGATGGCAGTATCATTGGCAAAAGTAGCGATAGTATTATTAATTGGTTCGGGAAGATCACACGTGTACAGGAGGTACAGGATAGGTCCTAAAACGCTACCTTGAGGTACTCCAGCTTTGATCTCCTTCAGTTTAGATTAGGCATCTTCTTGCCTTACCCTAAATACTCTATCAGATATATATGATTCCAGTATGTTTGCAAATGGTTCAGGCAGTAATACTTTAAGTTTGTGAACAAGACCTTCATGCCAGACTTTATCAAAGGCTTGGGATACATCCAGAAATACAGTTGAGCACACTTTCTTTTCTTCTAGCGCTCTTTCAATTATGTTTGTTATACGATGTACTTGATCTATTGTGGAGTGTTTTTCCCTGAATCCGAACTGATGATCAGGTATCAGATTATTTTCTTCTAATATAGGTTTCAATCTAATTAGTAGCAGTTTTTCAAAGAGTTTTGAAATAATCGGTAACAGCGAAATCGGTCTGTATGATGTAACATCATTTGGAGGTTTTCCTGGTTTAGCAATCATAATGACTTCCGCAACTTTCCACAAGTCAGGAACGTGCTTCAATCTGAACGCTGCATTTATCAGTGTTGTTAATTTTACGATTGCTTTTTTTGGAAGATTACGCAGTATTTCCGTTGTAATAAGATCATAGCCCGGAGTCTTTTTTAGGTTTAGCTGACTAATCATATTGAGAACTTCTTTTGGTGTTACCAATTTAATAGGAGTGTTTTCTTGATTATTTTCGATCGTAGTTAGTTCAATATGGTCTCCTTCGTTTGGTTGGAATATATTTTCCAGGTATTCTGCAAACCTTTTTGCCTTTTGCTCACTATTGATTGCCCACGTTCCATTTTCTTCCTTAATTGGAGGAATATGCACACATGGTCTTTTTAAATTTCTAGTTGCTTTCCAAAGTGAGTAGTCTGAGCTACGTTCGCTCGTGAGGTTCTTGAGGTAGCTGTTGGTTAGTGAATAATTAAAATGTTTGATTGTTTTTCTAAGAGCCTTTGTTAAAATATTCAACATCCTTTTATCAAGCGGGGATCTAGTTTGATGCCACTTTTTTCTCTGCTTTCTCTTTTCAGCGATAAGCTCAAGGATAACTTTGGGATAGGCAACCGTACATTGAGGCTTTTTGCAACTCTTTGGTGTATTATTCCAAGCAGCTTGTTGAATATCTATGACAAACTTTCTTACTTCTTCGTTCAGTTGTGCTGGGTTCTTAAGCGGTACATTTAAATTGATATTATTAGCCAAATCTATTTGAAAACTATCCCAGTCTGTATTTTTGTTCACAAGAACAGGTTGAGGTTCTTTGTATATAATTCTATCACTTAGCGTTAAGAGTATTGGAGAGTGATCTGAATTCATGTCAAACATTTCATCAATGGTAAGGTATTTTGATGATAAGTTTTTATAAATAAAGAAATCAATTAGGTCTGGAATTTTCCCTATATCTGTAGGCCAATAAGTAGGTTTTCCAGTACTTATAACATCGCATTTTAATTCTTTAACGGCGTTAAGGAGTTCTCTGCCCTTTGTAGTAGTTAATCTAGAGCCCCAATAAGTATTTTTAGCGTTAAAGTCCCCTCCAATAATAAACCTATTTCCAATTTTCTGGAGGAAGTTCATATAATATTCCTTTGATATGGAATGCCTTGGAGGACTATATATAGCTACAACTGAGAATTCGTATCTTGTAGTTTTGACTTTTACAGCCACTGCCTGAATTTCTTGCTCCTCATATTTGTTTTCTTGATGATGATACAAGTTTTCTTTGATTAAGATGGCACTGCCACCTCTTGCTGTGTTATTTGGGTGTATGGCATGGTACACTTTGTACCCGTTAAATTTAATGTAAGATTGATTAGTAAAGTGTGTCTCAGACACCAGACAGATGTCAATCTTTTGTGTATCTAGGACTACTTGTAATTCACGTTGATGTTGGAGTAGCCCATTTGAGTTCCATGCAAGTATTTTAAGCTTATTATTCATTTTCTCGACTTATTGGTAGCCTTACTGGCGCCACCTTCAAGTTTTTTCAATCGTTCGTCGAACGAGAGCATAATTTTTAGGATTTCATCTAATTTACTTTCCATATTTACCTGGGGCAGTTGAGTGCTGGGTAAATTTTTAGAGGCTTTTTGAGCATATGTTTGATGTTCAGTACTATTCACGCCTGTTGCTTTAGTTTTATCTATATTTACATCTTTTTTTACATCAACATATTTCTCAGGTTTCGATGAATCTCGTGGATGGGGCTTCTTAAGATTCTTGTTTTTTAGAATCTGCATTTCTTTGGCTACTACACAACCCCGATAGTTAGCGGGGTGCGCTTCGCCGCAGTGTAGACATTTGGGTTTTTCTTCTGCGGGTTTGGTACAGTCCCGCGTCAGATGTTTTCCTGTACATTTGACACATCTAGCCTCTCTGGCACAATACTTCTGCGTGTGACCATATGCTTGGCACTTTTTACATTGTGGTACCAGTTTGGATGTTTTAATAGGGTGGATTTCGACTTTACACCCTAAGATATATTTGATTTCATAAATTTTGTTTACATCTTCTTCATTATTAAAAGTAAGAGTAAACATATTAAGCGGCTCTTTATTCTGCCATCTTAGTTTATTAACTGCATTTTCTATTTTGTACCCTTTGCTTTGAAGGTCTTCTATTATTCTTTTAGGCTGGCAAGAGGCGGGCAATTTTTTTGCCATGACACGGATAGGTCTTTCTTGTTTATTCTCATACGAATGCCACAGAAATGTATTTTGGGATAAAAGTTTTGTTATGGATCTGTAGGCATCCTCATTTTTGACATTTATTTTTACATTATTTCCGTTCATCATTTTTAATGTGAAACACGATGACGCTTCGGGCAGACTTTCTGAGAGTAAGTCAAAAAAAGTTTGATAGTTTTCCACACCAGACACCATTATCGGCGGAGGAAGTGGTACTTTTTTAGTTTTAGTTTTTTCATTATTACGCATTTCCGTATTTGATGTTTCAAATACTCTACTCTGCGACTGAGTAGGTGACGTGCTTAGTTTCCTTTTCTTTCTACTTTTTACTCTTATCCATTCCGTTTCTTTCGCGAGTTCCTCTTCATCCGTGTGGTATTCGGTGGGTGGGTCAGAACTCTCTTTGTTTCCAGCAGATGTCTCCATTTTCTCATTGGATAAACGTTTTATCTGGTTTTCGAGCTCAAATATTTTCTCAGCCATCATTTTGATGCTAAGTTGAAGTGTTTCATTTTCAGCCCTCTTTTCAGTAAGGGCTTTAAATATCTTTTCATTTTCTGCCTTTGCCTGCTGAAACTTTTCAGCAAGAAATCGCTCAGTTTCTGTCCTTATGGTTATACTTGGTTGCTCAGCCATAGCTGCAGAATACGAGTAGTATTTCTGCAAATTAATATTTATTTTAAAATGATGATTACACTCGGAATCGCGGTAACTGGGTCATTATGTCGCACGCGGCACGATGACCGCGGTCACGCGGCCTGAGTCAGCGATTTCACGATTTAGCACCGTACGCGTTTGCTTACGACCAAGATCGAAGATCGACTGATTACGAATATTACAACTAATATAATTTATTTATTTATAATAGACATTATCCTGATAAGTACGATAATTTCGATCCATGTACGATAAGTACGATAGTCAGTCCGCTTCAAGTTGCTAACACTGAATCAAAGATAAATAATAACTCATGGACGTATAATTATTATACTAATAATACGTCCACGTATTAACCACAGGTGGTAACTCGTGTATATAAAATCAAAGGTAGGTAGGTACCTATTAGTTAAACAAGAATTCAAAACTTGACAAACAACTGACAAAGTATTTTTCTGGCTTGAAAGCTTTGGGTTCGAGGTTTTTTATCGCCATTCTGTTTTAACCATAGATTAGCTATTATTTAGTTTTAACTAAAAGACGTTGCTGGCGTTCTGTTGGAGGTTTAGTTTTTCGAGATTAGATAACTAACATTACTTCTATTTAGTGGTACAACAGACTTGCTTTAATATGGATGATGCCCAGTGTGCCCGCCTTGGATTACGGGTTCAAATCTTGTTGAATCAAACAGTAGCTGACCCCTCACGTGTCGTCCTACGTTGTTGCGTAAGATTTCGTTTCGGACTTGCCGTTTTCGCTGCTATGTAAGCTATGTCGTTGGAGGTCTTTCAAGTAAAAGCGGAGTGTAAAAGAGAGAGAGAGTATCTAAGCCCAGTCTTGCCAGATCTATCTAAAAATCCATCTACAAAGCTAAGGCCGTAAATTATAAGATCAGAATTGAAATAAGAGCCAAATATTATTTATAGCATTTATTTTCATGTAAGAATATTGGATAGAAATCACAAATGTTCTCGTATCAAATTTTAAAAAGACCACAATATCATGGAGAAAAGTGTACAGTGAATAAAACAAAAGGAATCTGGACGTTTTACCTCCGCACGTTTTCAGTACAATTGGGACTAAAATAAAATAAAAGCATATCTTAAAAAAATAGGCAGGCACGTTCAACTTATACCTAGAATAAAATCATAATTATTAAAACTTAATCAATTCCCTCATATTAACGAAATTGTGATGTCTTGTTGCCTGCATATGCATGCAACGTAATTATCGAATACTGTTAAGAATATGTACATACATTTTATAGTCTGAAAAAATATACGGCAAATTATTAAAATAATACAGCTGCCATCTCGTTTAGAATGCATAGATTTAAAATGCATAGATAAAACTAAGAATTCAACATGCGGATATTTTATCAGTACGTAAATAAAATAATTAAAAAAAAACAACAGTGCTAAAAGTTGCGTAACATTAGAACACACGTTACTTAATAATAATTTACTACATAATGTACGGAATATACAATTCAATTAAAAAAAATGATATAAGTAAGGGTAAAAATCTTGTATTAAGTATTTATTAAAATTGGCAATATCATTACCGATTTACAAGCAAAGAAAAATAAACTTTTACAGCTCTCTTACACAGGGAAATCACTTTTCAACCTAAGGCAATTTTTATAAAAATGAATGAAGCAGTGTTGCCAGCTTAGTAGAATTTCAGTTAAATCTTGTGGTTTAAAACACTCTTTCTAGTGACGAAATATTTTCAGTGGCGGATGTTTTTTTTATATCAGTAAGTGGAAATACATTTTTTTTTTTCGTATAAACGCATATTTATTTTACACAGGAAATACAGCATTAGAGTTGAATATAAACTGTCGTATGGTCTTCCCCTATGAAACCTTAGGTCCACAATAAGACAATCGTGCTAGTAAATTGGTAATTTTGCTGATATGCCTTCACAAATTCTTATACCTAACAACTATATTTTATTATTATTATTATATTCTAGTCTGAATTACTTGTCAATTAATATAATACTAAAAATTACCTAAATAAAATTCTCTTTATAAAAAAATAAATAGGCACATCACATTCGCGCAGAATGTTTGAAAGAATTCCAACATAAATTAAGTAAGTTGTTGTTATTATTACAATATTTCACCTTTTTTTTTACTAAAAAAAAAATTAACAATCTACAATTTGATTGCAGAATTGCTAGTTAAAAACTGTTATGGCTCCTGTTTTTGTACTAAATTAAAACTGGCTGGTTTAATACTCACATATTTATCAACAACATAATTTTAAGTACCAAAATATAATTTTTTAAAGAATAATTTTAATAAAATAAAGACACCAGCATACATTTAAATCGTATTTTACATTTAAAAAACCGCTAAATACTCGACCGAGTTAAAGCTTAAACTATTCAATATAAAATGCATTCATTTATTTCTTAAAAAATAGTAGGCTTAGAAATATGGATTAAATATACAAAATATTAAATTGCTTGTTGGTGATATATTTCCTTAATACAAATGACAATGTAGTCTTACTATTTGTAAAATATTGTTAAAATGTCAAAGAAAAGTAAAAAGGCAGAAAGTGCGTAACATTTTTGAAGGTTCAGAGCATTCTTAGCAATAATACAGCTAACCACAGTCTCTGATCGCCACGCAACGATATACCTTTAATTTGCTCGATGTAACGCAGTTATGTTTACTCAATATAATGATGCCAACCGTTTTAACTGCGCGATCAAATTGATCGATCGATTTATGAATTGGTCGAATCAATATATGTTTCCTAATGGCAAAATAATTAAAATAGTATCGTAGTTGCGACTAATATTATCTGTGTTTGGTTGAATTAAAACTTTTGAAATTAAGCTCTATATTCTAACAAAATTGTATTTGAAGTTTCATACACGACTGAAAGGATTTTCTCATGATAAAAACGATAATCATCGTAATATTCAGGTTAAGTTAAAAATAGTAGTTATATCTGAGACCTGTTTAACTTTTTAAGTTAACTACACATTATCAAACTTAAGACGCGATTCTTAACTTACCAAGCTACTCAGGGCCTTTAACAAAAGGAACAAAGTTTAAACAAATTCGTCACAGTATACCTTTTGGGTTAATATGAGCCGATATTACATCTTAATCATGTTGACAGATCTCGAGCGTCGAAACAGTTTAATTTCAAAGTAAATTAGACCTTAACAACCTTGTTTTAAAGCTCAAGTTCGTCCATATACGAGTATCTACGGTCAGCGCTCCAGGCTTGTGGAATAAAAATCGGCGGCACTGAATGAGTGGTTTTTAAACAAAGACCCTAGGTCAATTTTATTCTGGCGTTATTGTGTTTCGATTTTCGACGATTCTCGAATTTTTATCAACTTTAGTCAGATGTGGCCGATTCTGTTTAGCACAATTTCTAAACTACACTAAAATGATAGCTCTAAATCTAGCGCTGCCACTTTCCGCAGGGAGTATTATGAAAGGGATGGCAATATAAATAGTTTTGAATTAGAATTGGCCTGAATCTCATATTAACTCTATGCACAACTCTGCCTAAATGTCAAATCGAACTTAGGTAAAGTTCGTGACTTTGGCAGACCCAACCAATATGTCATACTTAACAATTAGTTACATATTGACAATAATAGTGCCTAAATTCCTCTTACGCTGATGTCACACAATACACATGAGCTATTACGCTTACTGTATTGCTGATAGCGTTGCAGAACGAATAGTTGCATCGAATGTTGTTTGTTGGTATTCAGATGATCCTGGTTTCTTTTGTATTGAGTCTTATGATACCAAGATACAAGAATATTTATTTAGTAGTGCGTGTGGCAAACAAGATCGTTGGAGGAATTCAGGCCTTAGGATGCGTTACAACTGAAGCGGAGCCAGGAGAGGAAGCATATTCAGTAAACAAATCAGATTTAATTATCATGATTTGATACTTTAGCAAGTATCAAAATGTTTCGTTCATGTTAATGTATTCAACAGACCAAACACATCGCTAAAAGATGACGTAATGACATTGTCACGTGATCAACCAATAATCTTATTGCTGCGTTGAATACGACTTTACTCTTCTCCACTTCAGTTAACAGGCGCTCTTAGGCCCGGTATCCACAAAATAGGTGGAGTGGATTGGGTTATAGATAGATGACGTGAACAAAATATCATCACGTTATTTAAAGATAAGGTTTGCTAAACACATTTCCGATGGATACCAGCCCTTAAGGTGAACATGAACGTTATAATACTGCAAATTAATGTCACTTCTCAGGTGAATAATTATATTTAAAAACATTATATTGATGCATTGTGATTATACAATTCTGATACTGTACAAAATCTATAATTCGTTTCGTGGAGCTTAGAAAAACGACGTTATATCTAAAATATGTGGATCACTAAAGATAGCAATAAAGTCATATTGGTGTGAAGTACAAAAGATGTACCCATAGTTCTCACAATGAAAATTGAGGCGATATTCCACTTATTTATCTATCCACTTTTTTGCATGTAGCTGCAAGCCTTCACAAGTGTGGGTAGTTTCATATTTTCACCTCTGCTATAATTGCGAGAGATTCTGGTATTAAGAGTAGCTATAGTGTCGCAAAATTCTTTTTTACCTAAACAAACGGTGCAGCACCCTGTTACAAAGAAAACATGCTATATATGAGTAGCGTTTTCTCCTGAACTATCATTGCGAGAGGTATACTACCTACTAGTAATACAAGTATAGTCCGTGTCACGAAAGTCCCCTAGAGGCGGCGCTTCCACTTATTGCCGCGGGACTTAAGGTAAGGTAAAATATAAGTCAAAAAATCTTATTTCTCAAACATATTATAGATAGTTTAAATTTAGGGTTTTCATTTATTTACACTAATTAGCAATTGTAAGTTATAAATTTTGTTAAAAGACGGAAGAACATGCAATTTAAACCTAAGTGGTTTTCCGCAGTGCTACACACTAAAACTGTAACAAAATTAATGATGATAATAAAATAAAATAAAACTTGTTTCGTGACATGGAGTATAGCTACAGTGTCGCAGCGGTGGGGTGTGTGTCTGTTTAGGACTCGGCGGGCGGGACCGGCACGGCGAGCGGCGCCCTCTGGCGGTCAAACATCTCGAGGATCAGCTTGGGGTCTGTTCCGGCTGGGACCGTCACGGTGCCCGTCTGTGGTAGACCAGGCTATGAGTACCAGCGCACGCTCTTCTCCGCTACGCGTGACGCCCGCTTGTGTTTCGGTTGGCTTTCTATTGGTTCGTCCGCTATTTAAAAGCGAAACACGCTTGAAACTTTAGGCGGATTCTTTGAACGGATTGTGTTTAGCTGTCTAATCAGATTATTTGGTGGATGACGTGAATAAATTATCACATCATTTGCAGTACCCGGCAGTAAAGATTGCCCATCGAGCTTTAGAAAGAAGGGATCGGTTGCTTTGGCTTCGTAGAGCGTCGTCTCTGTCACTCCTGTGACGTTTTCTCGCTGACTGAAAGTTTAAGCGACAGAGACGTCGCTCTACGAAGCCAAAGCTACCGATTCTTTCTTTCTAAGCAATGCCGAAGCAACCGATTAGGTATTTCTTTTTAAAGCTCGATGTGCAATCTTTACTGCCGGATACTTTATTAATGCTAATTCGTATGCTAAACACATCTCCGCATAATATGTAGATACAGTGCCTTATTTTAACTTCTTCCAGTTAAAAAAACGTGACATCAGAGCTACGCAATGGATCTGTCAAATAACAATGATATACACAAATGCAACGTGAAACGTTAAGTTGAAAACTTGCACTGAGACCTCTGAGGGCGCAGTGTTATCTATCAAGTTAACATGAGTTTAACCATAGTGATATGGTAAACCTGTCACATAGTATGGAGGGTAAAATTTTTACGTTGTCATAGAAAATTTCAGCATTTTAACATAAGTCGGGTGTCACGTTTTTAAATCTGAAATCTTACCTAGAGCACTGAACCTTTCTGTCGTTGGCCTACTAACTATTACTTATTTTAACAAACCCTATCATGATATTTTATCGACGAGGACACGAGCGGACGTCACAACACGGCGAAGTTTATTAAGTTAGAGCACACGTTAGTTTTAGTTAGTTTTCAAGTACTAGTCACATTAGTTAAAGAACAAGTTGAACGTTTGTTAGTGCGGTTCGTCACGGTTCCCACCACTTACTCGCAGAATTCCGTTAGTAGTTCCGTAGTAAGTTTAACTGACTGTCTGAAAACTTCTATAACTATAAAAAGGTTTTTTAGGTAAGGTTTTTTCTTTACAAAAATGGTGCTTGTTTTCCTGAAAATATAAAATTAGTTTTTAAATCAATTGAGTAATAAAAGTTTTCAACTTTTCAATAACCTCCTTTGATTCTTGGATAGTTTTTAATGATACGTGAAAGTTGTGGTACCGTGACGAAATGCGTTATTCAAAAATTTTATGCAATAGGTAATATTAAATGCTGTAGAAAGCTAAGGAATAAAAAGAAATAAGGGAGATAGCATGCATAAGGACTTTATGCCTTATGTTTATGAAAATAAGATATATACTTCGTCCTTTGTACTATTTTCTATCTGATACCTTGGTTTAATATGGTCCAAATTATTTCACCAATTAGAATATTAATGATAATGTGAAAAAAATTCTGTCAAGAGGTTCTCAGTACTAACCCGGAGTTAAGAAATGAGAATCTTTTGACAGAAAAACCCAATACTTAGTTGAAAACATGCTAACGAGACAATCAACAAGATCAAATAGAATATATCACAACGGTACGTATAGATATTAAAGCAAAGTGTGAGATACCTCGATGCGAGTGATGACTCCCTCCTCGCGACTGTGCTCTAGGACTACGAACAAAACACAAAGCGCCCGTCAAACATATAAAACATACGGACATGGAACGAAAACATAATATAATAATAATACTGTGTATAATGTATTGAACTGGCGGCACCGTATCATGGCATTTGTCACAGATGTTTGACAGCTTACAACCGGGCAATTAGCCTATAGGCAACCTTATACGCAGTAGAAATTCCGCGGGCTCGTACGAAGCGATTTGCTTATTCGTTCCTAATTCGAACCGCTAGGATATGGAATGCCCTTTCAGCTTCAGCTACCGTTTTCCCCTCCTCTTTTAATACAGGCACCTTCAAATCAAGAGTGAATCTTCTTGGCAAGCACGCTCCACTTTAGGCTGCATCACTACTTGCAAGCAAGTCTGATTGCAGCCAAGCGCTAGCCTATATATTAAAAAAAAACCTCATGTCCCATAGATCTCACACTCAGACGCGCAATATCGCCGGCACGCCGCACGAGCCCTTATAACCTTGACATGCATAATTTTCCCAATACGGCATTTGACGTCTTGAAAGAGACGAAAAGAAACCCGATTTTGATGACACTTTGGTGCAGAGATAGCATCTGGGAGACGCATAAAGGCTACGTTTCATTCCACAAAATCAGTCACTTCAATCCACGAAGTCGTGGACATAATATTCTGGTATTATAAATGCGAAAATGTCACTGTGACGCTTTCACGTAACAGACAGACAGGCACATCCAGTGGATTCGGTGTGTTATCAAAATTCTACCAGTATATCGGTTCGCGCAACAAAGAAGTTCGACGGTTCCTTTACACGTAGCCATAAAAGTTTATTTTTCAAGAGCTTTCGTCAAATATGCCATCATACTGTGCCGCGAGTGTAAGCGAGGGTATGCAAAAAACATTTTTATTTATTAGTAAAATTGTAAAAGCATTTAAAGCCTATATTTTATGGGTATCACAAAAACTAATATTATTGAGAAAATTACCGATTTTAATGCATTCGATTAGGTACTTACTACTTTGGTATGGGTAAAATCTGTTGAGATTCAAATACCAGTCGGTAAATCCAGGAATTATTTTTTGTCACGGTACTATTTTAAAAATATACCTATGATTGAAAAACAGCTTAGCATTCTATAATATACTAATAATATTCAAAACAAGCACAAGTGAGATTTTAGGCGTGAAGCTTGGAAGCTCAATTCTCACTCACTCATAAATACTTGCATGTATGCATGCATATACGCTACTTCAATGAAAATATGCATACATGCATTCCTATATTATGGGCATAATATGTATGCACTGTTTTTGCAAATGACTCAAGTTTTATCTGCGATAGAGCGCTTGCTCTTCTCATGACTATAAAATCATTATTAAATAATAATTTGTATTTAATGAAAATAACATATTTACCAAATTTTAAGAAGTAAAACCTCTATTTTATATTGTTTTTGTTTGGTATGTTAGTCACGATAAAATTATCAATGTATATTTATTAATATGCAAATATATCTATCTATACAATACGCGAGGTGTAAGCTCAGCTTTGCACTAGTGTGAGTGTACCTCTAAACTGAAACGAAACGAACGAAACTGATTAAAGAGGCAACGAAGCATCTTTTGACATTCAAGGGATACGAACATTAGGAAAATAACAATGTGTAGAGCCAGGTTGCGCAGATTTTTTTTTATTAATGAAAATTAAAGTTCTTTTGAGTGTCTTTGTAGGTAAAATAGGTTTGACCGGATAAGAGATCTTACTGTAACAATATATACATACATGCATAAATACATCCATTAATTATTAATGTTTAAAGATTTTTTGAATGTCTTTGCAGGTTATTTTTTTGACTTAAATTTTGACTATTATTAGTATTTAGAACGATGTATTTTAAAACTGCGTATTAATTTTTAAATAATATTAATTTTAACTATACCTACTATTTGAATTTGTATTTAATTTTCTATCTAATGTTGTGTATATACATACTTAGGGTTGTTACTTGGATCCTGTTCTGAATGTCCAAAACATGGACAAAATATAAGTATAATATAATTTGTAAGCATCATTCCAGAAGTAGGCAAATAATTAAAATTACTTTTAAAATATGTTTGTACTCTCTTTAAAACTTCCACGAGCGAATGGTCACAACGTGTAGCGGTTTCACGAGCCATCCATACGATCCTGGGACCCACTCATGAATCAGCTTCGTCAATTTGTTCAGAAACCCCTGAAAGACCACCTGACCACCCTGAAAGACCCATCCGTTCATCCATACACGAGTGACCTTCACCCTAATGTCCATAGTCCATACACCCATGGTCGGCATCGTTGTTGAATATCATACAAAATAGCAGCTTTTAAATTAACTAAACGCGAATACTGTAAACAGTTATTATAAAACTTGGCCAAAGCATCACAACTACAATAAATTAATATCATTTGATCAGACTGCAGTTGCTACTGCTAAGCTCTAAATCAAATTGCGATCTAAACACAAAAGTATTCAATAATCGCAGAATCTGCCGGTAGGAGACTAACTTTTAAACGTCAACCTGTTTTGCGTACCTTTTCAATAATATAAAAAATAATAAAATAATATAGGTTTGACCAGATAAGAGTTCTTACTGTAACAATATGTACATACATACTTAAAATAATCCGAAAAACATTACCCGCCTTCTGTTGCTGTCGGATTACAGTTTACATACGCGGGACACACAGGTTTGTGTGTGTATTCAGTAGGTATGCACACTCAAACAAATACAAATCTCAGCTTACGCCTCACGAATTATAGCTCTTAATCTAACGTGTTAACACTAGCTAGTGAATGTGGAACGGTGATGACTTACTGTTCTCTGAGGTGACATTGTTGGTGGTGTTGGTGGTAGTGGTGGTGGTGGTGGTGGTGGCGCCGTCCGCGTTGTTCTCGTTCACCGTTGTCCGCGTCGTCGTCTTCACCACCATCGAACTCGTGTTCACTTGCGAGTTCTGAACGTGAAGAAGGGGACGTAAATTTTTTTGGTGTTTACCTCCTTACGAATCGATTTTTATATATAAGCCCGGGGTATGAAAATTTATGAGGAGTAAAATCAAAATTTCTCCATTACGCTATTTACTTTATGTTTCCATGGTAACACTTGTTTATCTTTCCATAACTATAAAATGTATTTTGATGAACATAAATTATATCATACTAATATTATAAATGCGAAAGTGTGTTTGTTTGTTGGTTTGTCCTTCAATCACGCCGCAACGGGGCAACGGATCGACGTGATTTTTGGCATAGGTATAGTTGAGGACCTGGAGAGTGACATAGGCTACTTTTTATCCCGGAAAATTAGGGGGCTCCCGGGGGAATCAAAAAAACTTAAACCATGCGGACGAAGTCGCGGGCATCAGCTAGTAATTAATATGAATAAATGTATCAAGCATGATTTCAGTAACATAAAAAATGCCTTCTTGTAACTTCATTTACTAAACTATAATATATTTTATAATCGTTCGTAAAGAGTAAACTCCAGTCGTGCGTCGGAGCTGACAAACAAACTTTTTTTTTTAAGTCAGGCTTGCTCTTGATGATAATGAGGTAATCAAGGTAATCTTCAGCCTCTCTCTCGCACATTCTAACATGTTCCAGGTTTGTAAAAGTCTCAGTATAATCTTGACATAATATGTGACCCATTCAATAAAATTACGGTAATTTTTGATATAATTTATTTGTAAGTATTTCTAGTATATTTCGTCGCCATTTCTCAAGCAGCTATTGTTTTTTCAAATAAAGAAGCGATTTACTAGCAAGTGGGAGAAAATAAGTTTTTCATTATCCTTGAATTCGATTCCATTAGATAATTACACATTAGGGATGATGCCTTGAATTCGATTCCATTAGATAATTACACATTAGGGATGATGCCTATGTCAAAAATAAATTATTTCTTACGGATTATTAAACAGAGAGTTTTCCAAAATACCTAAATTTCACATCTTCGGTTAGTTTTAAGTTTGATAAGTAACCATTTTAAACTGTAGATTAAAGAAAAACAAGTGCATTGAAATTGGATGACGTCACAACTATGTATTTCATACAAACTTCCATAGTAGAAGCGCGTTTTTAAGTGTGATAAAGAGTTGCTGATTTGATAGAGTCGTCATCATCCTTATTGTAATGTTTCTTGGTATAAGGCAACTGTATCGAGGCTATACAGTACCTGCAGGTTAATATTGAGCTCGGGCGCCTCGGCCGCGTGGTCGCGCACGGAGTCCACAGTGATGTCGCCCGACGCTGCCGTCACGTCATGTACGGTTTCCGCTACCGTCGGCTCTTCCTGTACGAGAAAACATAACCTTTTTACAAATAAATGAGGGGGGGGGGGGGGGGGGGGGGCGCGGGGGTTGGTTCTGCGCAAAATATTTCGCGCAAAATACTAAGACCCACAATAATGGTGCCTCCCAACCTAAACATCAGCGGCGATGAAGAGGACGACGCATCGGTAAGGACACCCGAAACACCGGATTTGACATCCCAAACACAGGACATCACACCTCATACACCGGATTTGACGACACTGACCTATCCGATTGCCCCAAGGTCGTTGCCGAGCAGGCGCGACCTCAGCCCAATATAAAAAGGACTGAAATAGATATCCAGATAGTCAATGCTACCTCAAGGACACACCCGGGGAAGGAGGCTAGACCTCGAGGCCCGTACCCCGACTGACTTCAGCCTGTTGAGAAGACACCACAACAGTCTATTGATTTCTATTGTTAGCATTATTGCTGTTTGTCATTATTTCTCACGAATCTGCAGGGCAACCGCGTAACTTTTGCATCAATCATTGATACATCGCAATCACCTCTGATTAGTTAACACTCTTCCACTATTGGACGAAATCCATTGACGCAGCAAGTATACCATAAATTCAACCAATCGGAGGTGATTGCGATGTATCATTGATTGATGCAAAAGTTACGCGGTCGCCCTGCAGGAAGTATAATATCTATCAATTTGACTCGTTTCATGTCATTTTTAATTTAATCTGCGTATACGGACGCCATATTGAAAATAGTTAGTATAAATACAAATGTTTTGACGATGTTAATGCAGACTCCTGCCGGCAGACTCAGCGATTATTGAATACTTTTGTGTTTAAATCGCAATTTGGTTTAGAGCTTAACGATAGCAATCGTGGCCGGATCAAATGAATATTGTTTTTAAGTATAGCCAACTTTTATCTAATTACATTTTATGTACTTATAGAGGGGACGCCCGCCGTCGCCAGGCGGGTGATAGGTCCGGTCCATTAATTGAACCATTCCACCCATTTCCCCGTGTTAGGACACAGGTATCTAATTACATTAAATCTCTCGTGGAACCTCTACACGTTTAACCATTTACTCGTGCAAGTTTCAAATGAGAGGACAAATATATTAAAAGTGATTCATTAATACCTACTTCTGGATTGTCCCTTACACTATAATCTATGGTCTGTTCTATCTAGGGTACCTTGAGTATTGGCGTGAGACTACCCCATATCTATAGGAATGTTTACCCACTCTGTGATCTCCGTTGGTGAGCGGCGCCTCCTCGGGCGCGCCGCGCAACGCCGCGGCCCACGGCGATAGCAGCACGTGGCATTGAGCAACGGTCACCTGAGACAAATCATGCTTAATATTATAAATGCGTAAGTCTGTTTGTTTGTTGGTGTGTTGGTCTATTGGTTTGTTGGTTTGTCCTTCAATCGCGCCGCAACGGAGCAACGGATCGACGTGATTCTTAGCATGGATATAGTTGAGGACCTGGAGAGTGATATAGGCTACTTTTTATCCCGGAAAATTAAGGAGTTCCCGCGGGAATCAAAAAACTTAAACCAGGCTTACGGAGTCGCGGGCATCAGCTAGTAAGCCTTAAATCATTCAAAAAGAATATAAAACACGCTTTTATCGTCGACGTCATTTTATTTTTCGTAATCTTCTCAGCAAACCCTTTTAATAGACAAAATAAGTTTTAAATAATTAAAAAACATTTAAAAAAAGCTAGTATCGTCCCTCATATTCAATTTAGCGTGACGTCATTTTATTTTTCGTATTTTTCTCAGCAAACCCTTTTTATTGACACCCATACCCATAGGGGTGCATAAAAAATAGCTAATCCGACATCTTTGGAAGTCCGCCATATTGGTTTTAGAGTGACGCCACTTAGCCAGCCATGCAGTGTCATCCAAACTTAACGTGTATGCAAAATTTCAGCTCAATTGGTTGGGCACTGTTTCAAAGTTCAGTTGCAAAGATTTGACCAAAACAAATTGATAAACATTGCAAGTTTATCAAAAGCTTGTCAAAAGACAAAAGCTAAGCTGAAATACGAGGTACGCGTCCTAGCACAATATACTAACCTTGGTAGCAGAAAGTGTGATCCTCTGCAGTTCTGAAGAAGAGTGTAAGTAGAGAGCTTCGCCACGTTTCGAGAAGCACAAGCTTGATATACCACTGCAATAAACAACATTCATTTATCCATAAGGGGTTTTTCGAAGTAACATTTTACAAATATTATAAACGCGATTATCGTATCTCAGGTAATTTTTCGCTTGGAAGTAACTGTCAAACGTCATTTCCGCCGAACATGGTCACCAAAACGAAAGTCTATTTCGAGGCCGCCATCTTTAATATAAGTGCGTGCCAAAACATGTGTAAGGTTCCGTAGTCATGTCAATTGCTAAAAGTAAATTGCAATCGCAAACCTTTCTAAGCATGTTATTCTAAGAATTTCTGCTGTTTATTATAGTAACCCACAAAATGGAATACTCACTTGATGTCTTCCTTGCGCACGGCGGCCGCGTTGAGCTGGCGACGCAAGTCGGGTGACAGCACGAGGCAGTCTCCCAAGTTCGTTAGGCACAGCAAACACCACTCCCGATGCCTGTCCGCACCGGTATCACCGCACTCGAACCATGCGAACGCTGTGCGTCGCACCTGAATGTTGGAACGTTAAGTGTGAGAAAAAGAGAACACGTGCAAGAAAATAGGAAAATTATATGATAAAACACTATATATTAAAAAAAAATACGAACATGGCGAAAATTATTAAGCTAGCCTAGCTAGCTGAAGATGGTTTTTTTATTTTCCTCCCGCCTCGCATCTTCCGTTGCGTTCGTAACAGTTCGTTCAATTTCAGCGCTTGCTAGAAACTTTTGGCCAAAATTTCGCCCCATTTTGGTCGAAGATGGTCAAAACCTACGCGAATCTTCGGTCGGACATTACGCATTATAGACGTCTATCGTTCAAGTGCTAATAGCATATGAACCTCTTCATAACGGCTTCGGTGCCGGCAGTACGACAAGGGACTATCACTAAATGCCACATACCCTCGCGCCCTCGTGCGCAGTCAGCTTGTACTTGTGGTGCGGCTTCAGTGTCGGCAGAGTGAACACTTTGAACTGCTCCTCGGACGTGATCACTACGCGGTGGGTGCCGCTCTCTGGCAGTGGGGACACGCCGCGTTCCACCTACGGGTTTATGTTAATTAGAGCAAATGAATACTTATGTGCAATACACACTTCTAGCGACGAAGGGGACAAAAACCTAGCGTATGTTCAGGATTTATGGGGCTTCGTAACCGTAACCGAAATCGGAAATCCGAAATAAAAATCTAACTGTAACCGAATCCGATACAAAAGTTTCGAATAATATCGGATAGGGAGTCCGAATGAGACATGTTATGAAAGGGTTTTGTTTTGGCCCGACCGTAACCGTAACCGAATAATTCGAAATAATTGCATATCTGTAACCATATCTGAAACCGGTATAATATTAGTCTTATATCTGTATCCAGATTTTAGGATACCAAAATGGTAAATGCATATTAATGCAATGTTTTGAGTTATTTTAGATAAACTTTCCTAACGTAATATCAAATAGCAGAATTTAATTTTGTAACAGTAATGGCACTGTATTTTTTTATTTACAGGAAACAAACGATCTACTACGTACTAGATTGGTCGTTCCAAACAAGAAAACTTGATGGCCTGTCATGTTTGGTCATGTTACATATAAAAATCGTGTTCAAATAGCTGCAACAATCTTTACATTCAATAAAAGCATTTCCTGCTTTTATTGAATGTAAATTGTATAGGGATGTAAAGTTGACTTACCTCCAACGGGTCGGGCAGTGGGACAGCGGCGCCGTCCAATACTGTGATGCCTATTACGGGCGCCCGGTGTTTTAGTTGGATTTCCTTTGCTAGTTGACACGTTACCTGCAATCAAAGCAAATTATTATTTCAGAAGATGCCCATCGGCTTCTTTCGCGTGGATTTAGTTTTTTATTACCACAGCAACTCCTTAAGTCAATTTTCATAGTAAAAAGTAACCTATTTCCTTCTCCAGGATACAGTCATATAAGATATCAGAATATTAGTTTCATATTTATAATATTGATATGAATTAGAATGGATTTCGCGATTGCTCGAGACTTTGCTTTGATACACTTACCGGATCTTCTTTCCGCTTGTTGGTGTTGGGAACGTTTATCGTAAAGGCGTACACAGTTCCGTTGTTGGTACCCGCCCATAACGTCGGCGTTGATGTTTGTGCTGTAAAAAATAGAGAACACTATTGTTAAAATGTTATGCTAAAAAATGAATATCAGCAAGTTGCTTCACCTCTGCGTCCACTTCCCTAATCCGAACCCCACTTCACTAATCTGAACCTTAATAGTAGTTAATAAGGAAGGTTCTCGCGAAGTACAGACACCGCACCATCGAGCCGAACGTATCGTCACTCGGCCTCGCCTCGACTGTGCGCTCTACGGGCTTTTCTAATCTGAACCTTAACCTACTGTTAATAAGGAAGGTTCTCGCGAAGTACAGACACCGCACCATCGAGCCGAACGCATCGTCACTCGGCCTCGCCTCGACTGCGCGCTCTACGGGCTTTTCTAATATGAACCTTAACTTTCTGTTAAAAAGGAAGGTTCTCGCGAAGTACAGACACCGCACAATCGAGCCGAACGCATCATCCGTAGGCCTTGCCTCTACTGCGCGCTCTACAGGCTTCACTAAACTGAACCTTAACTTACTGTTAATAAGGAAGGTTCTCGCGAAGTACAGACACCGCACAATCGAGCCGAACGCATCATCCGTAGGCCTTGCCTCTACTGCGCGCTCTACAGGCTTCACTAAACTGAACCTTAACTTACTGTTAATAAGGAAGGTTCTCGCGAAGTACAGACACCGCACCATCGAGCCGAACGCATCATCCGTAGGCCTCGCCTCCACTGCGCGCTCTACGGGCTTCACCTCTGGGTCCACTTCATTAATCTTCTCCGTTATTCTTTTTGCTGGCTGAAAGATATACAAACTATTAGGGTAGGGCACTGCGAAAAACATTCGCCCGAATTTTACGATCGCGATTTATATTTCCCGTTACGGATTTCATCTATTCCGCACTGCGAATGCGGTGAGCGTGATACAACTCCGTAGGGCACAAAATATTCGCGCGAATATATTTCTTGTCAGCGATTTTATTCGCAAGTGCGTACTCCTCAATATGATTTCTAGTGCTACAGAATAGCGAAAAAACATTCGCGCGAATATTTTTCGCTGTGTGAACGTAGCCTTAGCTCGTGCGAGTCGAAATGTGCTTAGTGGGCCAGTTAAATGACCAGTATTCTAATATGAACCGTGTTACAACACATATAAAGCTTAGATTAAATTGTTATTCCTTGTATTCATAAGATGGGATCAAATAACGAAAGGTATAAGTATGTTTCTGTTCTTATTTTAGAAATTGCGAAAATAGGTTAACTTACTATATTTGGTGATGTGGGACTTGCTGCGGTGGTAGTTTGACGCCGTTGTGATCTGCCTTTTCGCAGTCTTCTGAACGATTCCCTGAGGGACTTTTTGAAGGATTTTCTTCTTGAAATCGGCGTATCGCCAGCACCGGAATGGTCTACGAAAACAAAAGACAAGTAAGATATAAACCAAACATTAAAAAAATATATATATATGTCACCGTAAAATTGTAAAAACCGTAAGATTGTAATCCAACGCTTTTTTTTCGATAGATTATAGATAGATAGATTATGTGTCAATTTTTGAAATATTCATTGTATTTACGTTTTCTTGTCTTTTTCTTGTAGGTTAAGTTAGGGTTCGACATAAATAATCAAGTATTAATTAGGTTCTATCGGGTTGTTAAAACTTACAGATTACAATCTACCGAAAAATAATCCGTTATATTGTAATCATTCGACAGTTTACAATTTCGCTAGTTAGATTATAATCTAACGGTTTTTACAATCTTACGGTGACATATACATAGCGAGCAAACGAGCAAGTTTTTTTAAAAATCAACAGTAGATGCCCAATAACTTTTAACTTTACTAAAAATTTCTCTAGCGAGATTGGAGCTCCGCACAGCGCCACCTGTTTTTTTTTGCAGAAGATGTATTGTATGGTAGTCTCACCGTGCGGGTTGAGCGTGCACTCGCGGTTCTGGGCGCCACGGCAGGCCGACACAACTTCCCACTGCGACACTAGTGACATCACTGTTGCCGCCGTCGATTGCAGACCTAATGCACTTTTCTTACTAACTGAAGTGGACTGCAACGGGTCCAATTCTACTCTGGTATTCATATAGCCGATCGCAAACTTACCGGTATGCGCGAAAATCTGAACGACGTCACAATATGATTGCCTTTTGGTATTGTAATTTATAATACAACTCTTACGTGTATCGATTGAATTTGTGCTTACTGCTCGTTGATAATTTTTTCTCTGGCGCGATGAAACTACGTGCAGCGCCACCTGTTTTCTTATGCAGAAGATGTATTGTATGGTAGTCTCACCGTGCGGGTTGAGCGTGCACTTGTGTGTGATGGGCGCCACTCGCAGCGCGTCCAGCAGCGCCAGGCCGTGGGCGGTGCCCACACAGACCACGCCCCACTCCCACTGCGCCGCCAGCGCCGTCACTGCAGCCGGCGGCGACAGCTGGCCCACTGCGCTCGCCTGCAATATGAGAGGTTATTTAGCGCTCTAGTGTTGATTCGACGCTCTGATCACAGATAATAAGCGCCATACAAATTTGAACATAACGTTGTAAAAAAAAGTACATTTACTTTATAACATTGTGAAAGTGTTCCACTGGATTGTGGGAGTTAGGGAATAAATATTGCACCTGTCTGTATACACTAATTTTGCAATATAATATCTCCTACACAAAAGGCAAACTTCTATGGAGATTGGTCGGCTAACAAAAATAAGGTCGAGACATCATTAGAATACTACCTTTTCAACGTTCTACTATTAAACAAGAATTAGGCGCTGTGTCGGTATTTAAACTGTTAATTGAAGCCTTATTCCGAGGCTAGACAAAAAGAAAACAAATCTACCAGAGAGAATGTCATTTCTAAAGTTTGTTTAACAGATTAACCTGATAGCCTGCAGGGAATGTGAGAGCACCGGAGCGCAGCGTCAGTTGGTCGTGGCCCTTCCAAACGAATCCGTCGCGATCTGACACGATGTTTACAGGAATTGACTGGAAATAAGACACAATATTAGTATATAGGTTCCACCACTGCAGCCCATTAACGTCCCACTGCTGGGCACAGGCCTCCACTCTCATAGGAGAGAGGGAATTAGAGCTTGGTGGACGATAATAACCGGGACCGACACTGCATCCTCACCTAAAATCAGGTGAGATCGCAGTCAAGGGCTAACTTGTAGCTGATTAAAAAAAACCTTCAAGTCATATTTACCTTAACTTCGGCAGTACTGGGTGTCGTCTTCAAGCTTGCGATCACAATATGTCCGGCTGCTCCGCCAATGGTCAGCATACCGGATAAGGGACACAGCAAAACCTATAAGAATAAGATTAATATTTATTTTCATAAAAGAGTGTGTCAAAATTATATAGCGGTCCCAACCCTCTACGCTAGGATAACCTGTATTGCAGAGGGTAGTTCCTTCCAGTGATACAGGATAATATTACTAAAACTAATTACTTATTTACGGTGTGGAAAACTGAGCGCGCATGTGTGTGAGTGTGTGTGTGTGCATATGTGTGTGTGTGTGTAAAGAAAAGTTTGTATTTTTCTGTAGATAAAAATGCATAAAAGCACTTTCACCAACAAAGAGCTACCGGAAAGAACTGAGCCAGCAAAAATAGTTCAAAAAGAGCCTAAATGAGCTTGCACTTTAAGGTAAGTGTCAAAAATTTTTGCTAGTGGAAGTGTAAACCTATATGGTCTAAATAAAGGAGTTTTATAGCAACTTACTCGTTTGACAGTCAGTCTTGGGTCGTCGCTGTACGGGTCAAAGGTGCCAACCCTGCGGAACGGCGGCCATTCCTCTTCATCGTTCTGGCTGTCGTTATTCTCGCCTATTTCTTCACCACTGTAGAGTGCATGTAAGTTATTTATTGTAAACAAAATTCCATACTAATATTATAAATGCGAAAGTGTGTCTGTCTGTCTGTCTGTTACGCTTTCACAGCCCATCTGTTCAACCGATTTTGATGAGTTTTGGTACAGGGGTAGGTTGTATCCTGGGGAAGGACATAGACTCTTTTTATCCCGGAAAATTCAAGAGTTCCCGCGGGAATCTAAAAAATTTGGTCCACGCGGACGAAGTCGCGGGAATCATCTAGTGTTCTATATTTACGATCTATTTATTGCACATGTATAGTCCGTGTCACTAAAGAAGTAGTGCGGTTATTAGTGGCACTAATCCATCTTACTAAAATTATAAATGCGGAAGTTTGGATGGATGTTTTAAGCACGCTATCTGGATGAAATTTGGCACAGAGATAGATTACAGTCTGGAATAACACATAAGCTACTTTTTATCTCGGAAATACATACAAAAATTGTTTGCTTCTATAATTAAAGGTTGTCTGGAGAGATCACTTTTAGTGATAAGACCGCCTTTGCGCACTTGTTATTTCTTTTTGATTGTTAACTTTTTTGTTTGTTTTTAAAGTTTTGTGTGGCAATAAAGCATTTACTATCTATCTAATAATTGCATAGTTCTAGTAGGTACTAGCGCCGTCTTTACGGTCTTCTTTCGCGACACGGACTATACTATCTGAGACTCCAGTCCTATTAACCTTAATGCAAATCACCATTTCTAATACCCATTGTTTCAAAATATATTAATTACAGTTACTAAGAAGGGTTTGCTGTGTATTTCCTAAGTATTTTCATTCGCAAATATTTTACTAAATCTGATCAGAGATAGCATAAAAATTTTTATTTCGCTACTTGTATTACAAAATATTTTTTTAACCGACTTCCAAAAAAGTAGAAGGTTCTCAATTCGGCGCGTATCTTTTTTTATTAAAGAATTTTGTCAGTTCAATAAATTGAAGATGGCCAAAAATGTTGATGACATTGAAAAAGCATAAATTATATTATCTGTGACTCTATATGGGTCATACCATGCAACTAAAAACCCTCAGATGGTTTCTCTATTAATGAATTAAAACAACAATTTTACCTCGCAGTCGATCTTTTCAGGCCACTTCGAATACAGTAAGCAATAAGCAAAAGATGAAACGATTAGCTACATTTGATGCAAGCCTATTATCGCTAGATTAGGTCTATACTAAGGTTTTTTTAATGAAAAACAATAATTGTTTTTGCAAATTAATCTAAACATCTATGGAACTTTCCTAGTTTTGTACTAGGAACTAACACATTTCGAATACTAAAAAATATGAAGGCCAATTATTATTCATAATTATCTAACTGAAACTATTGTATAGGTATATTACGATGTTTCTTACGTAAAACTAATTTTATGATTACTTTTTGGAAAATGTGCTATGCTCATATTGAGCATAACTCATATATATGACTTTAACAAGAGAAACCCTCTTTTTAATAATCACGAAGAAATTTCCAGGCATTACTAGGTGATCATTTCTAACTTTCGTGTCAATTGATTCTCGATATTATTTCAACGTACGCAAAGTCTATAATGGTTTGGCAGTGAAAAATGCTCTGAGTTGCGCTTTGACAAGGATCGACAGGGTAGCTTCTGTACATAATAAAGAACCTTTGTTATATATTTACTTTTTAAAATTCTTAGAAATAAGTAATTCTTCTTTTTTTTAAAATGTTTTATTGGCTGCTCTCAACACTACTCCACGCCACATGCGGAATACACGGAGTAAAAGAGGGTCTAGTGTACAGTGAAAGTTAAAATTTAATTTTTACAAATTTTTTTCAGTATTACGCAGATAAATTGCCCATAAGACGTTGTAAGTACTTTTTCATATAACCTGCATTGAAAATGCGAGTCTCAATGCCTGTTGAGCCAGAAACTAGTCCATTTCAGACGAATACTTTCTGCCCTGCAGAAAGTGATGGTTTTCTACCCTCTGAATGACGTAGCAGCCCTTCTTTCAATCCTGTTATAGTATCTTTTTATTTCAAACCTTTTTCATTGTAATTTTACCCATCAACTAATATGATATTTGTAAATAACAACCTAGCAACTAAAATAAATAAGAAATACAATTTTAATAAAACTCGCACTTTCAATGCAGGTTATATGAAAAATATAGTGTGTGCCGCGGGACGAAACACGATTTCAGAATTCGGGTGATGCCCTCGCTTCGCTCAGGCAGACAACTTCACCCTCGTCTGAAATCGTCTTGTTTCAGCCCGAAGCACACAATATACTATTTCAATTAATCCTGTAGAAAAAGTAATCAAAAGAAATGCTAACCTGAAAAGCGAAGCAGTGGTGTACTTATAGAGCGGCGTCATAACAACGCCGGTGACGTCCCAGAATCGCACGGAGCCGTTCTCGTGACCCGTCAGCAGTATTTGCCGCTCGGTCTGTTCTGGGCTCTCCACAATACCACCGGATATCGGCCACGGGCTCTCGGAGTATACATTTTCAGTTTGCTTGTTGCCTATAGGAAAGTATTTATTTAATTTAATTTAATAGGAAGCCAACGGGAATACAAAAATATTTTGTCTTATTCTATTACAACAAAGTTATAATATAATCTTATGACTACCATTGATTACACACTTACAGGCTAACTCAACATGCATGATAAAATAAGTTAAAAGTAGAACAAAATAATATATTTTTATTATAAGTAATAGTAATAAGGATATTTGTTAGTCGTACTAACAATTATTTCTTCTGGGTTATTCTTTTAGCGCGCGTTAGAAACTTGTACCTTTAGTATTGAAATTAACCTCAAATTATCTTAGCTGGCATCCCAAATGGTAGCACTGCAAAATGGCTGCCTACGTTAGTCAACAAATAACTTTTACACAAATAACAAGAAAACCGCTGTATTGTTGTTTGGGTGAAGAATTAAATAAACTAACACTAAAAAAAACCTTAGTAACTCCTAACATTCCGATTATTATTAGTTTGGATTTTGACTTTTATGACTTTACCCATAGCATAGATTAATTATAATACCAAGTATAGATTTCTAACTCCCTTATAAATTTTTTTCTAGGTTAATACTATCGTTAGATGGCGCTACCAGGCTCGCTCTTTATATGATTATAGTAAAATCGGTGAAATATCGTATTTTCTTGGTTCAATTTTGTATAAATTATTTATATATAAAATTATCAAAATACAAAAATTTGATAAGACCACTTAAGCAAATAGCAAAAAATTCAACTAATTTTAACAAACAGCTTGCACAGTTACGCCATCTCGGATTGTGCGAAGAACTACAAGGTACCGGCGACTTTAATGCGCATTTAGCGAGGTTTGATTGAATGTATGAAGTGAACAGTCTTAAACTGGTTTATATATTGTCTTTGCCCATAGTAAAAGTACATATCTAGCCATTGAGCCATCCCAAAAGCCGAGCAATGGATAGCTGATCCTCTATGTGTCTGGTAGGTACGTAAATTGAAATAAAAAGGGCATGCCTAATCAAAGGAAAAAAAAACCAACAGCTGCCGAACTACCCGAGCTGGCCGTAGATGGTGCTTTACAGCTTCATGAATTTAAGTATTAAAAAAAAAAACGGCTATAAATTTTTAGGCAATATATGAGCTTACGTTAATTATTTATTTATTTCCTAATATAATAATGTGTAATTGAAATGTTAGCATTTTGCACGTTCGAAATCAACATTAATAATACTAATATTATACTAAAAATTACATTTAATGTCATATTTTAACATTTTATAAATTATTATCTTTAATGATATTTTTATTAGGGAGAAACACTAACATCATATAAGAAAAAATAATGCATGTATTGTGTATATGTTAATATTTTATAATTTATTTTAACAATTGACGGAGCATCAAGGACTGAATACAGAGTCACTCACACATACATAAAAAAAAACAAGACACTACATACACTTATGTCTATCACCATTTCACGACAATCGTGAGCTGGCACCTATTCAGAGCAAAACTCGTATTAAAAAGGTCTCTGACGTCTTGTCAGAGGATAAATGAGTGCGAAACATAAAAAAAAAACTCAAATTATCAACATAAAATTCAAACCGCTGAGATTTAAAAGGATCTCAAGGAAAATTGGGATTTTGCGCGTCAGTTTTGTGTATAATATAGTCAATCTAGTTACTTTCCAAAGCAAAGCTGAAAACAAACTGTGCTACTAAAACCATACAGCATTTATTAAATTTATGTTGTAACATAGGATTGCGCTTACCCCATATTATGTTGGCCCCAAAATTTCCCAACGGACAGAAACTAAGAACGGCAATCGCAGAGGGCGCCACTTTACGTGACACAGTTCAATGACCACATGCTCTTGCTACTAATAATACCCCCGCTAATTTAGATTTACGTATATTTTTTTTTTAAAAAGAGATCGGTCGTCGATTTTTGGGGGGGGGGCTGCGACCCACGTTCTAGTTCACGCCACTCAGCGTGGCAATGTTGCAAGCTTGATGGCCCAGGGGCAACCAGGGGTGGTCTTTTTGATTAGGGTCATATTTTTATTTTTTGTTAGTAGGTAGGATTTTACATACCTGCAGCAACAATATTGTCGTAAACATTGTCAGCAACATTGTCGACAAGAGTCGCGGTGGTCACTGCGCATGCGTGCACAGACACTAAGTAGGGCAGTCGCAGAGGGCGCCACTTTGCATCGCAAAGGTCAATGACCACGAGTTCTTCTTCTACTAACACCACCTGAGAAAATGAATTACACATATCACTTCATTCATATTATGCTAAGGCCCACGCAATAGTGATGCAACGGATCAACGTGATTTATAAGTATGGATATACATAGTTAATGACTTGGAGAGTGACAAAATTAAAGAGTCCACAAATAGCACTGAGATAGCTTGCACATATAAGTTTCCATATATATATATATATATATATATATATATATATATATATAATCGAAATTCAAATGTACGTAGTCGCGGGCATCAATAGTATAGTAACATAAGCAATTTATTAGCAGCAATATAATAGGAGAAAGATTTAAGACGAGACGATTTTAATTTCGAAACGCAGGCTGTGAATGCAAATTGAGCTCAAAAACAATGTAATTAAGGTTCATTTTACTTTAATTAAAGTAGAACACAGAACTTACCAAAGCAGCCGCAACTTGGTTGACAGTTTGCATCTGTATCTGAGCGGGCGTGTCGGGCCTTTCTTCTTGTAGTGGTACGCCGTCGGGCGGCACGGGTGTTGTTGTGAAGAAATCGATTACCTGAAACGCAGTAACATTAATAAACTAGAAAAAGAAAAAAAAAACCGTAAACATAGAACTTGAAATAAATATTTATGAATAAGGAACTTCGTTCTTATCTGGTGTCCCACGACACCACACGTTTTAACTTTTTTATACGACTGCCTGAAAAAAGGAGTAAGTATATTGTTTTCAGGGTTCATGATTGTATGTATGTATGTGAGTTTGTATATTCCACCATAACTTCTATACGCCTGAACACATTTTGATAAATGAGGTATCGTTAGAATCCCTAGGTTATTCTGGGTGACATAGGCTAGTAAAATTTAAAAAAAAATTGATGGGGTCACCATGGTTCCGCATTAAAGACTAAAAGTTGAAAAAAAATATTCGAAAATAAGATTAACTAAATAATCATCATCTAGAAAATGATAAGTAGATTCCAATAATATATAACACTATAGTTCAATATCCAATGATTCACAAAAAATATCATTTAAGTAATAAAAATGTGAATAAGATTCCCAAGGCAATTAATGAGCAGTGGTAGCCGTACTTCCATTTGAGGGGGATTTTTAGTACACATCTGCCCAAAAAAGGAGTGTTATGTTTTCAGGTTTCGTGTATGTATGTGTGTGTACGGCAGAGCAGTCGTATTTTTTAATAATTTTAATTATATTTACTCGTTAAGTACAGGGATAGTTTGCATCTTGAGGACGGACACAGACTACTTTTTATCCTGAAAAATTAAAGTCTAAACAGACTGACACATTTATAGTGTTAGTATGGTTTAGTATTTTGAGATTATTCTTAATTTACTCACACGACTCGTGAAGTCGAACGCGACATGTTTCTCTCCCTGCTGCACAGTGACTGTATATTTGTCTGAATACGGCGATCTCGGCATGCCCCCTATAAAAAAGTTACATACAAGTCATATATTAAGGGCCAAAAATTCTGTGAAAAGCTTGAGAAGGATAGATGTATTCACTGTAGTGTAGCGTAGAAAAGAGATGCCAATGCTTGCTGTAGCCCGCAACGGGAGAAAAATCCAACTTTAGCGTTTTAAAAAATTAAGTATAGTATAGTGATTTCCGGCGGGTGCTGGCGTCGAGAGGATGCGGAAAGCCGAGGAAAGAGCACGTTAGCACTACTTAAAAGAGGCCTATGTCTAACAGTGGATGTAAAAATGGCTGAGGATGATTACAATTCACATAAATAATATTATTGGCGATTTCAATCATCACCATTAATTACCAAAATAATACAGAAACCTCTTATCCATTTACGAATAAAACTACAACAATCAAGATTTTGGAGATTTATTATCATATTAATATTTTAAATGCGAAAGTCAGTTTGTTTGTTGGTTTGTCCTTCAATCACGCCGCAACGGATCGACGTGATTTTTGGCATGGGTATAGTTGAGAACCTGGAGAGTGACATAGGCTACTTTTTATCCCGAAAATTTAAGGAGTTCCCGCGGGAATCAAAAACTTAAACCACGCGGACGAAGTCGCGGGCATCAGCTAGTTTGAAATATATGTACGCACTCGCAACTTCCCACGTGACGTACGAGCCGTCTTACCTGCGAATATGGTGATTTCTTCGCCGTCAACACTAGTTCTGTTCAGGATCTTAGTGATGGACTTGCACGGGTAGGGCCCGTACGGTGTGACGGGTTCCTTCAGAGGCCTATCGCTGGCCGAACTCGCGACTTCCCACGTGACGTACGAGCCGTCGTTGTGTGATGATGTGAAGTGTTCTCCTGGACAAAAATGGTACAAGTGAAAAATAATAGCTATTTATGCAACTGTATCGTAATGAGGGTCATTTTAATTCGAGTGCTGTTTTTTGATACGAGGCTTGCCGAGTATCAAAATAGGATAGTACGAGAATTAAAATGACTAATTACGTACAGTTGCATACAAGATTGTATCTACGACAAGGACGTCTTTATAATTTTTTACTTTATAAATTAATAAAAAAGTCAAATCAATCAAATTTGGGAAAGTGCCAGAACCCAGAGCCGCTAAGCTATTTATGAAGATAACCATATCGATACAGCTACGACTCATAACGATACAGCTCCCATACAACGAACTGTATCGTTATGAGAAGCAAACACGAAAGAGGGTTCAATTCGATATAGTTGTCAAATTCGAAATTGGAACTTTTCGATGCTGGAGTAGATAAAACTATTTTTACGTTAGAATTTTAAAGGTATAAGTTAGAAATATGATCCACCTATTTGTGTCTATTACGGTTCACCTTTCATTTGGTGATTTCACCCAATAACAAGTGAGAAGTTTTAAGTTGCTGGTATAGCTTGGGCAAACTTATCCGTGCGTGTGACAAAATTCGGAACTAAAATAATCAACTCGGGGTTGATCTTAAAATGATTTTTAATAGGCAGTAGCGCCTCCGCCACACGCACAGTTAAGTTTGCCAAGCCAATCTGAACATCTAAATCTAATGAAAGGAACAACGAAATGAGGATGCGGGGAGTGCAGCGTTGGACGCCCCCCACTAGGTGTCCGGACTATCTCAAGCATGTCGCTGGGAGCCGCTGGCAGCAAGTGGCACAAGACCGTGTTCTGTGAAGATTCATGGAGGAGACCTTCGTCCGGCTGTGGACGTCTATAGGTTGAGACGACGTGGCCATAGAAATTATCAACAGAGCTCCATAACATTGCACTGTACTGGATTATTTTCTTTTGACAAGTACTTAGATGGTGTTCAGAGTCTGGCAAAAAATCTTGTTTATTAATATTTTTTTTATTTTTTTTATCCACTACAAGTTAGCCGTTGACTGCGATCTCACCTGATGGTAAGTGATGATGCAGTCTAAGATGGCAGCGGGCTAACCTGTTAGGGGCATGACAGTTATATTAAACCCATACCCCTATTCGGTTTCTACAGGGCATCGTACCGGAACGCTAAATCGCTTGGCGGCACGTCTTTACCGGTAGGGTGATAACTAGCCACGGCCGAAGCCTCCCACCAGGCAATTTTTTTTATTCAAACTTATTTGTATCTAACCTTCGTCGTTCCAGCACAAGCTCTCCACCTGTTGGTTGCACACGATGGTGTGTGTGGGCGTGGACGTGGCGCGGTCCCAGAGCACCACCAGCCCCCTGTTGTAACCGATGAGGATCCGACTGGGGACCTTAGGGTGTTCGCACACCGCTTCCACTGCGCCAGGGGTCAGCTTGAAGTCCTCGGGACAGCTGGAAAAATAATGTTGACAGTATCAGATTAAATCCATACCAATATAATAAATGCGTTCATCCAAGTCGGTTCATCCGTTCAACCGATTTTGATGAAATTTGGCATAGGATAGTTTGTATCCCCGGGAAGGACATGGATAGGTTACTTTTTATCCCGGAAAATTAAGGAGTTCCTGCAGGAATAAAAAACCTAATCCACGCGTACGAAGTCGCGGGCAACATCTAGTATTTTATAACAAGTACCCAGTGGCGTGCACAGTATTCGGTAGATACCTATTTTCAGACAAGGCATGATAAAAAATAAGCATTGAGCCTTTTTAACTCAGTAAAGCATTGATTTAAGCCTCTATGGTGTGTACGCCACTGCAAGACAGCTAACCTAACCTAACATGAATTATTAATTCACTGATGACCACTAGATATAGCTTTTTCAGATGGAAAAACATTATTATTAATTAAAAACCGGCAATGCATTGGCGGTTCTTATGGTATTACATAGACGGTGGATCACATACCACCTGCTCATTTGCTTGCTATTTATATATAAAAAACAATGGCTTTATTGGCTTACTTTTGCATAACGACGTCTTGGTAAATAACATCTTCGCTGATCGTGAAGGTGTTGCAGTCAAGGGTGTAAAGGTTTCCTCCCTCTGTACCCATGAGCAGGTTCTTCCCAGAGGATTCGATGCATAGCGCGGAGATTTTCTTGTTTTTGCCTTCGAACGCGTGGGATTTTAGTTCCACGAGTGATTTCTCGTTTAGCTCCCAAAGGTGTAGACTGTTGTCGTCGCATAGTGATATTAACCGTCCAGTGCCTGCAATTAATAAGAATAAATTTTTAAATATGATTATGTTTGTATGGAGACGACAATTATAGAGTCGCAACCAAGTTGCTAGTTTAAAAGTAACTCCAAAGTTTATAGAAGTTCATATAGTAATGTAAAATTTCATTTTCGATCCTTTTCGGTTTGCGGTACCAAAGAAAAACTTGTGGCTATTAAAATTTAATTTTAACTTTTTCTTATGATGATTTGGTTGGCACGTTATAACGCATTCTTAAGGTGGTAGTTAAAGCTATTATCCTACACGGCATAGTACCGGATCGTTAAATCGTTTGGCGGTTCGTCTTTGCCAGGAGGGTCGTATCTAGCCACGGCCGTACCCTCCAAACAGACATTAAATCCCATTTTTGGTAAGCGAAAGATCGAAATGTGGTTTCTGTTTGACCTGTATTTCTAATGCCTTTATCAATTAAAATTACAATATAAAGATAACAAGTGAATATAATTAAAATTATTAAAAAATACGACTGCTCTGCCGTTGATAAACATACACACACAAACCCTGAAAACATAACACTCCTTTTTTGGCCAGTCGTGTAATAAAAAATCCCCCTCGAATGGAAGTACGGCTACCACTGCTACTACGTAACGATACCACAGTCATTAAATTACCTTTGGAATCTTATTCACATTTACATTAAATGATATTTTTTTGTGAATTACTGGATATATATCTGGATATTGGTGTTATATATTTTTGGAAACTACACAACATTTTCTAGACGATGATTATATAGTTAATCTTATTTCTTTAGTCTTTAATGCGGAATCATGGTCACCCCATCAATTTTTTTTTTAAATTTTTCTAGCCTATGTCACCCGGAATAAGTAAGGGGTTCTAACGATACCTCATTTATGGAATATACAAACTCACATACATACATACATACATGAACCCTGAAAACAATATACTCCTTTTTCAGGCAGTCGTATAAAAAGTAAGCGAAATATCGACATTTGGATGAGCAAGGTCTAATATGTAAATGTTTTGTTGTACTTTAGACTCTGTAGTATCTAACCAACAACGCTAGGTGTGGTTACACCACTATTAGATACGCGGACACGGTCTAGTAAATTGCAGACTACTTATTTTTTGCACACACATCAGCTGGTTGTAAAACGACGTCTTATATTATTTTAATAATTTACATAATTTGTTATCTAGAAAAAACTAATTTATCAATCAGATAAATGTTTAATTTATTAGTAAACTCAATTGTTTTTAAGTAATCTAATTTAATGATGATTTTTTTTAGGCAATGTGGCTATTCCTGCCATTGAAACTGCCCAATAACATTAACCTTCTGTCATTCATTAACCACTACTTTTACACGCATATCTTCTTTCACACAGTCCATCCATCCATCCTTTCCTATGGGTCTTCCTCTACGCTTTTGTCTTGTCACAGGCATGCAACAATAAGTTCATCGAGGATATAATCTTAACACCGGCCCACTCCATAAGACCACACAACTGCTGGCGAGGTCCGCACAGCTCGACGCAAGGGGTCCCAGGCGAGCGCTGATGCTCTGTGGATCCATTGATTCGAGTAAGATAGTAAAACTTACCGGGTATGAAATGTATCTGTGTGACTGCGGAGTCAGGGTTGGTGTGTTGTCCGTACAGCTCAACGCCGGGTCGGCCGTACACTTTGAGCGCACCAGTGGCGGTGCCGAGCGCCGACAGCCTCAGCAAGGGGTCCCAGGCGAGCGCTGACGCTTTGTGTGGAAAGCCGTGTTGTACTGTCTGTGGACAAGAGAAAAAAAGTCAAATCATCATTCATCGTTAAGTTATAAGTATAACCCATCAACGGGCCACTACTGTGCTGAGGTTCTGGCCATAGTCCAACACGCTGGCCAAGAGCGAATTGGTAGACTTTACACTCCTTTGAGAACATTATGAAGAACTCTCCGGGCTTGTATGGTTTCCTCACGTTGTTTTTTTTTGTTGGTTTTTTGTAGGTAGGTATGAACTATGAAGGTTATTGACAACAATGGTGTGTAGAGTCACGAATCACGATATGGACAAAATTACCATATGCTATGACTCAGCAATCCAGCACAGTTGTATTACTTGCTCTGTAGGTACAACGTGTACATGAATTCAAATTAGGTGTGTATGGGAAGACGACTGATGACTTTAAAGATTGAAAATTAAACCGACTTAACAACACTTAGCAGTCTATATTTTGAAAACTACTGAACCAATTTTGATGAAAATTGCACTGTTAGCTAAGTCGAAGTAAATGTAAGCCAATAAATAAAAGAATGGTCACAATCCGATTAATAGCGTGTCGAATAGATAACCTACTTTTTTGAAGTCGGTTAATAAATACTGGAGATCATCGCGTTAGTAACCAAAGAAATGTAATTGCAATAGAATTATATATTGGTTTGGAGGGCCGCCAAATATAACTCTGTAACTGTTGAAAACATTTTGAATTAGAAATTAGAATGCATGTTTATAATGTGAGTGAGATATTCTGAAAAACATTATCTTTATTGTTATCAAAATGAACCTATAAAGCAAAAAGCAATCATTTAGTCAAGTGATGACCAATTTTGGCTTATTATTGTTTGCAGACACTCTCTTTTTCAAACGACTTCAAAAAAAGGAGGAGGTTCTCAATTCGACTGGTTTGTTACCTCAGAACTTTTGACTGGGTGGACCGATTTGGATGATTTTTTTTTATTTGAAAGAGTATACTTCTTATGTGGTCTCACATAAATTTTATCGAAATCGGTCGAGCGGTTTTTAAAATATCAACAATAGTACTTTGTATAGCGTGTGCTTGTTGTTGTAAAGTTGGCGCGGGAGTTTGAAGTCGGCTGTTTAAAAAGTATTTTTATATTAAATTATTGGTCTATTCTAATTCAGAAAGATACAAAAATTAACTTACGTCACGTAGATCAATAAAATGGGTTAGGTATACCGAGTTACATAAAAATGATGATATCATAATTCATAATGTTACAATTGCGATTTGCGACTTGCGACATAGATACGTGGGAATTTTTCACACACAAAACTATATTTTGTGCTGTTTTGATATTATAACGTTATTAAAAGCCACAGACGAACATTCCGCGAATTATGAATGGACAATGTATTATGTAAGCATATTATTATTATTAGCATAAAGTCTGCTGCGCATTGTTGATTTTTGAAAAATGGCAATAATAGGGACATTTGAAAAACAGAGCAGTGAGCCACTTGCTGTTTCCGTGACCATTAAAATCATTGATGTAGAATTTTAGATGAATAAAATGAATAGATATATAACTTGGACTTTGTGGAGTCGTTCGTTTCTGATGTTGGCATTAATCTGTAAATTGGTATGGCGAAGTAGAAGTTTCTATTGAATGATGAGAGATTCATAGTGTCGTCCGTTTCACAAAGTGAAGTTTGTTGCATCAATAAATAATTATTGCTACAGTCTCAATAAAGTTCTAATAATGTTATCTTTGCCAGCATGGATGATTATAGCCAAACACTTTTTACTCCGAGAGTACAATGGGTTGTAATGATGATGATGATGATGACAATCTTAATTGTTGTGACTGGCTGAATTTGTAGTACGTATTAATACTTTCAGCAACAAATTCTTTCGTCAAAGTGCAACAAAGTCACTACGTTTACCGCATTGTAGTTGGCAGTAAAATTACTGCAAGAAACCCCCTGTATTTCATGTAAAGAACAAAAACGCGGATGCTTGCACATTCTTTTTTTTTACAAATATTTACAGTTTTAATATATTGTTGGTAGACCTGTATATAAATTAGTCAAAGTGCAACATTAATTAATAATTGGACAAGTGCAGTGCACGTCAAGCTTAACGTAGTGTATGTGTAAACACAAATGAATGTTAATGTATTCTCTTATCACGGGCTAACGCGTTAGAGTTTTAGCCATCACCAACAAAGTCTGCCGTAAATATTTGTTTTATCATATTATGTGCTTTTTATCTACACCAATTAACATATTTTCACGTCTATTTGAAGATATAGAGATACCTAAGTCGTTAACTATCGGAAAATTAAAGTTTTCTTATGCTCTTAACGCTTTTCCTTATGAAGTTTTACGTCATCAATTACGTCTGGAAATTGGAATACTCTCCAAGCATATTTAAAACAAGAGTGAATCTTCTAGGCAAACGCGTCCCATTACTTCCCATCCGGTGAGATTTCAGCACATGGGCTTATTATGAATAACAAAGAGCTAATTAGCTCCATATAACATAAAATTTTCTGGGATAAAAATGTCCTTCCCCGGGTTATAATCTACCCCTGTACCAAATTTCATTAAAATCGGTTGAACAGATAGGCCGTGAAAGTGTAGCAGACAGACACACTTTCGCATTTATAATATTAGTATGGTCACACATTATACATTGATAAATATTACAAACATACGAAAAGAATGCCCTCCTTTTAAAGCAATGTGACTTGCAAAAAACCTTTTAGTAGAATGATAGAGTTAGTTATATTAGTAACGATGGAGGAATTTTTATTTCGGACTAACTGATTTCTCAAGATATTTTGAGGGCCGATAAACCTAGCACATTGGCAAATCGATCAAAGTAATTGTTGATACAAAAACAAACCTAGCCAAAATTATTATTTTAATCCATCGCGTATAACGGAGTGTGAAGGCGTAATTGCCGTTTCGCTTTTAAAAAAAGATACATACATCATTAAATGTGGCAGGTTTGAAACTTTAGTATGGATGGAATCGAACATGGATCTATCAAAAAATATAGGTAATAAAAGTGTAGGACTAAACAATTGACTAGAAATAATTTGCAAATTGCAGTGAGCAATGTAACGAGATTAGCATAACTTACAAATATGCGTAATTTATAGCATACGCTTTCTCTTGATATTTATTTTCAACCGACTTCAAAAAAAGGAGGAGGTTCTTAATTCGACTGTTTTTTTTTTAAATGTTTGTTACCTCAGAACTTTGGACTAGGTGGACCGATTTGGATGATTCTTTTTTTATTTGAAAGGGCATACTTCCCAAGTGGTCCCATATAAATTTTATCGAAATCGGTCGATCGGTTTTTAAAATATCAACAATAAAATAAGTACTTTGTATAGCGTGTGCATGTTGTTGTAAAGTTAGCGCGGGAGTTTGAAGTCGGTTGTTTAAAAAGAATTTTTTATATTAAATTATTACGAAATGATAACAAGTAAAGGAATAAAAATATATGTATTTATTATAATTGATTATAATAGACTTAATAGATTATAACAAATTCAGTTGCCTTGTATGTTATCTACTAATGAATATTGTACCCGGAGTTAATAAAATATTAGGTGCAGCCTGGCGTCATCGTTATCATCCGATCGTCCGTCGAATAGGTTCAAGATATTGATAGCGTTTATGACCGCCTGGTAGGTACATACCTATTGTGGCACCGAAACCTCGGCACTAGTGGACCGGTTCTGTCCCGTTATAATAACCTATCTGGGGATTAGGTTGCTATTTTAAGAAGCATTAGCTTGAGCGAAGGGTATCAAATCGTTCTCAGAATAAGTCTTTAATTATACCTATTGCCTATTTTTAGACAGGACTATTTTGAGCTGGATATTTATTTACACGTTCTGGATTTAGTAAAATATGTTGCCCTGGTGACGAAAATTTTCACACAATACAGATACGCCTTCTTTCTTTTCTTGGGTCGTTCAGTTGGTATGATGAAAGTGGTGATTTGCTCTAATGTGAATTGCGGAAGTTATGGTAAAAATTTGTTGCGTGCGGCTCGTGCGGTTAGCCTACAATATGCGATGTACACAAGGCTAGTACTTCAGTGTACTATTCAAGGGATCGGGGGTTCTGACTTCTGAGGGAACTAGAGAGTTCCTCATAATGTTGTCAAGGGTGTGTTTGAAGCATGTCAAATGCCAATCAATGACCAAAACTCTTCTCATACTGAGAGGCTCGAACTCAGGAAGCTTTAATAAATAGGAAGTCCTTTATTTATTAATTACGATAGTAAAATAAACGATGATTCATTAAATATTTATAACAGTAAATCTCTGCACGTTTGGCGTACAGCATTAAATTAGCGAGCGCGTTATTACGGAATAATTAGATAATGAAAATAATGCCTCATTCATACACAAACGGAGAGGATGACACACCGCGGAATTTATCAATTCGCGTCAATTAGAGCGGCAAAATGACAGTTCACTAATCACTATTATTTAGCGTGCTCATTAAAATGTAACGTGTTCGTGTTAATAATTAAAAGCTGGATTAAATGCACTTTGTACATATTTCATTATATAGAAATAAGTGATATTTTAATGCTGAACCTCTGAACGCGGGACCTCTGAACCTCTGAACACGGAGGTGGAGGGAAGCTGGAGCCGAAGGGTTAAATCTCTACAAACGCTACGATGCACTGGCGCACCTTAAATATGTGATCACTTTTATGCTACAATAATTTGTCAGGCTTAGGCTATTTGCCACTTAACGTTTAAGAAGTTTTCACCCTCAGTTAAATCAGGGGATTCACGCGCGCTATAGCCGACGACCTGTCGTCCATTATAAAGTTTGATACACGATCTGTTTTGTTTAACGACGAATTATGTATTAGAATTGGTACATTTCCGGACGAATTTAATATTCAATCTATCCACCTGTGATCTGTCGATAAGTAACTAAGCAACTATTCTTAAATCCATATCAAAATAGCGGATCCCCTAGAAATTAACCGAGAACCTACTTGTAGGTTAAGAAAATTTCCCTCGTGTGAAAAACACTATAATAAAAATTACAAAATTTATTTAGCAACGTTATTATTTGCCAAGAAGTTCCCTACAATTTATTAACACGTTAAAAATTACAATGTTTCCTAGGACTACGGATAGATTGATTTCGCTTTTGAGGGTATCGGCATCAATTTTCTTCGTAAATTTTAAGTTGCATTAGAATAATTCACTTATGTATCTAGTTGCATTACAATAATTCACTACAGTTATGTCATATTGTCACGGTGCACGGGCGTGCGACGGGCGTAGGCATCATGATGTCACAGACCGCAGTAGCTCAGTGCCGTACGACATCTTTCGTTGCCAAATGACATCATTTTACATTGTGCACAATTTGCTCGCTCAACCATCTTATTACTGCGAGGTTGATTCGCTTTATTGTTATTTAGCAAGAACTTCCTTATGGGAATGAATAAATTCTCAAATTATTGCAATAATATGTTATATTTCTATTGAGCTTTTAGGAAAGACAAACTTAGGAAAACTGGGCCGATTCAGGCCTAAGTCATACTCGGGACCGGTTCGAAAGACTAGAAAGTATGTAAAAACTCTAAGGTAAAAACTTTTTATTACACATAAATATATACAATTTTAGACGGGGGTGATATACTATGAGTAGTGAGTGACACTATAGAGTAGTGAGTACCCACTTCGTCTCAACCTATATACGTCCACAGCTGGACAAAGGTCTCCTGCATGGATCTGTACAGAACACACTCTTGTACCGCCTGTTTCCAGCGGCTATCAGCAACTCGACTGAGATTATCCGTCCGCCCTTATTACTGAGTACCCTAGGGGTGAAAAAAAGAAGAATTTGGAGAAATACCGCTGACGATATTGTGGTTTAAATAATTCATAGAATAATTTCATTTTCAGCAGGAATCTTTTAGAAATTTCGCTTTTAAATTTTGCTCAATAAAAACACGAATTTACGATAAAACATTCCCTTTTTAATTCGCCGAAGCCGTACCAGTCTTCCCGACAGCCGTCTTACGCAACCTAATACAATCAAAGGGGGCTTATAAATTAACGACAGGGGCGAGAGAGGACTTATTGTTCACCCCCATACAAATAAAACACCCCTTTGATGTAGTAACCCAATTATGATAAACAATTTATTATAATCGATTTGCTTTTGTATAATACATATAATTAGCTTAGTTTATACAGGAATGTTATTGGATGATGAAATAATTCAATATGCTAATGAGGGTATAGACTAGGTTGTATTTATTTTAGCTTATGCATGCATATTAATAGAATTACTTTGTTTTGATTATGTTTTATTTATGTAGTACTAGATGATGATGATTTAAAAACAACTCATTGATTTTCCGGGATGAAAACTATCCTACTAGTCTGATGTAGTAAGTTGTTATAGCTTGTAAGTTTATTGTTAAGTGGATAGGCCGTGAAAAAAGACATACCTGGAACAAACCTTCGCATTTATAATATGAGGTAGTATGGGTTTTGATCAGTGCATAATCATTATCTGATATCTCCCATTTATTTGCACACTCCCATCATTATCTCCCATTTTTTGAATAATCATTATTCATAATATATAATCATATCACAGGCGATATTACTGATGGTATGTTCCTCTTCTATAACTAGACAAGCGTAGAAACTGAAACTTCTTCCGTTGCCTCTAAAACTTGAACCCTGACAAGCCGTCACCTTTACAAATTTAAGTTGGTGAGCGAGCTTCCGACCTCACCTATGTTAGGAGTTTTTCCACCAACCAAGTTCCTTTGCCATAAAAGCCTATATTTAACTTCGATTTTAAACAAAAAATACAGATGATTATGACCTAATAATAAATTATTATTGTGATAAGGTTACAAATAAATACACGTCATATTGTTTCTGCATGAGAGGTACCTATCGTCAACAGGGCTTCCTGCGCAACTTCCGGCCGGTGACCGGACAATGTGCGACACCCGTCCATTGTAACCATGTACCTACCATTGCGACGTGATTATAATTGTCATCATGGTAGATTGAGGACTGTTTCGAATCGAATATGGGGATTTACACATAGACGCATGTTGCATACCTAAAATAGCTCCGATGGCTCATCAAACTGAGTGAACCTTGGCTTTCGCTTGCCTCTTGCTTGCGAAAGATGCGGTTTGTGCGAATCGTTATTCTTTTAACCTTGAGTACCTACTTATGTAGTTTAGAAGTACCCATGGATGTAGGAATAGAAGTACCTACCTATTCTCTATGATTTATAATGATTGATACACAACATTAGGCGCGGCTCAAATGACGGTAAGCTATATTGTACGGTAGCTATAATGGAAAAAACTAGATAAATCTCTGTTTAAATTGCGCCTAAAGGTTTTGTAACAAAACAGTTAGTTTTTGCTTGAAAATACTTGTTTTTACTTTCACCTACCTTCCAAATAAGATTTGACTTCAAGTGGCAGACTCAACTTGAAAAATTAATCTAGATACATTCATCATCATCGCAGATATTAGTATTAAAAAATAAACGTAAGAGTTGCTATACTAACAAAGCACTTAATTAAGTAGCATCATATAACTTTAAGCATAAAAAATACAATGAGGAAATTACCTGTAAAAAGGAGCATTCAAGGAAAAATATTAAATTTCAAATGTAATCAAAGACCGTCACGTTGTAATAATACCTACGCTGCAGTATATTACAATGAATCAGTTACTGATAATTATCATGAAGACCGTGAACTTGATCATTGAAACGATACAATACAATACATTGGATGGCTAGAAATAAATAACTATAAATGAAGAATGCAAACGCCGGCGTTAACTATGTAGGTAACTGTCATAGCTGTAGTTGCTAAGGACAGGTATCTTTATGCAATGATTTATATCTTAGGAAAATCCACCGACTATTACGAGTGACAATTTCCATTCATTACTAGAACAGGTTTCTAAAAATGCTGGTCAGGTTTTAAACGAGGAAACCGGTGAGCAATTTACATTTGTATTAGTTTTTAAAGATTCAAAGAATCTGGCTGTATGTTATCTTGAATTAATGAAATGGTTGTGATTGAGAAATTGATTCAGCCGATAACAGCAATTGCGAAGATGGTACTCGTGACAAAACTGGAAATTTTAACCAATAGTATAAGAGTGACAAACGACAGCCAAGCAAGAGATATACAATTACATATTCATTAAATCGATTTCTTCAAATCAAAACGGCATACAATAAAGGTATAAAAAAAAATACCGCAGTCGAATCTACCGGAATTCAGCAAATGGAAAAGAGCACACTCAGGCATTTTGGATGAATTTTTGTTTGAAGTCAAGTTATTAAACATAATATGGAGCTCATTTTTTATACATTGTAGCAGAATTTTGTGCATTGATTTACGCTCGCGGAATTCCGCAAATTTTTCACTTTCATTTATTGTTGTGTGAATTCCAGTTAAAACCCATGTTCCGTCCTATCAGTTATCATATTTTCATGATTGTTTTAATAGAGTGACTTCATATTTGTAGCTAGAATTGACGTTGATAAGGATTAAGGACGAATGATTGTATAAAACCGATTTCGTTGATGGCATTATCGTGGAAATAATAGAGCTTCGATTTTTTCGCCGACGATAAAATATTGACAAGCTTACAAAAATAACAAGTTAAATGAGTTCATAGGAAAATCTGTGATGACATATTTCGACAAAATGATGGAAATAAGCCTAAATTAAATTAATTAAATAAAGACTGGTCAATTCATTCTGGTCTAGGTTGAAATAAAGAGTATGTATTTATGGTTTGGTTATTTTGTCCGAAAACAACGTTATACTATGGGACACAACATGAACTTTAAAAAATAATATATTTGTACGGATTGCGGTCATAAAATTACACAAAAGTTCAAACAAATCTTAGTGCTTGTGATGAATCAAGTTCTGATAACCAGTTTAAGTATTTACAATGTCGCTTCGAAGTTCGTAGTATGACGAAGACTACGAATTACTCAACGTGATTATTATGAGCGTAAAGGTAAACCAACTAATCGATTTGGATGCTTGACAAGTCCCGTTAAGACTCGTGAATGGAGTAGCGTGTGCCTATAGAGACGTCAATGTATAGGTTGCGAATAAGTCAGATACATTCAAAAATTGTCTGGTTATGGAGGCAGGTGACTGTGAAGGCATTTGTGTGACTCATAGAACCAGGTTTGGACAGAGCGCCACTATTAGTTTTTCCTGTCCTAACAAAATAACAACAAAAATTTTACTTAAGTTGTATACTTTTTTAAACTGTTACTTATAACTTCGACCTTAATCAAAATTTTAAGAATTGATTGTACGAAAATACAAAAATGTTGATGTATGTAGAGATTTTTATTGAACACCTATAAATCAAACCTCAAATCTGTGCGACTAAAAACTGTCAAATAATAACTAGGAAGGTACTAGTTAGTACCTAATGAAAATAAGAAGGCTAGGCAAAGATATCTGTCTTCATGATATTTTATTACTTATATGAACAGTTTGCTTAATATAAACAACATTTCTAAGAAAATTCATTATTACGAAAGCACTTCAAGTGATCGGACAAACCGATACAAGATACCGTTGAAACTTCCAATCATAACCTCGACGATGTACAACCTTTGCACTTGAAGCTAGCTCGCGTTTAAAACGAATATAAATACCGTTTCATGGAAAGGTATACCTACCTACCTTTGCACTTTGCAGAGACGTGTAAGATATGTTTGAAGAATTGAATTTGGCACCTTGCGAATCGATTTTTTTAAGAAAGGAGGTTAAGTAATTAATCATCATCATCAGATTCAGAAAGGTGCACTACACTGCTAGCACCAATTCTGTTTAGCTTACATTACAGTGGACCTTAAATTTTTTATTGAAGCTAAAAAGAAAACACTATCCCTCTGTTTTAGAAACAAAATTTTTCTCTGGAGTTTATTTGTTGTTTCTGTATGGTATACTTTTAAATTGCCCACTGTTCATAATTCCTCACATAATATTATTGGTAAGTAATTGTTATTATGTCATTAACTCGAGGTCCTTTGAGCTAAAGCAGATCATAAGTCTGAGATGTTAACATCAAAACAATGATGTCAATGAATGGATGTGAAAGTGAAAATCAATTCTCTCATGCCGTGCGTAGCATTATGCAATTGTAGGAAATGGAGCAAGCGTTCTTGGCACCAGTGGCGGAACGATTCGCGGCTGTCATTGAGAATCTGTTTGTGCGGAAACATTACTGGGAATCTAATTACAATTACTGTTTATTATGATATTATATTGTATGATTTTGATCCCTTGTAGAGCTTCGGTTTGTAATGAACATGGCATTGAACATATTAGATTATTGTATCTAATGATTGCTTATTGAAAATAGTTTCAGCAAAGAAACGTGTTCCTGTGTTCTCCTTCCTTTACTAAAATGTTCTCAGTTAAAATTAAGTAGGTTCTCTTTTGTTTCCATTCAGTATCAATACCACGAACTTTTAATTTGTTTCTTTTATTTTGTCACGGGTTAACGGTTAACGCTTCACTGCAACTGTACTTAATCAAAAAGGTTGTTGCAACGTAACGCAACGTAACGTTCGTTTTTAGTCTAGTCTAGCGTGTACCTTCTTTATTAATGACGAGATAATAATTTGCCGCTAATATGTAGCTAAAGAAAGAATGGTTATTTTCTAATCTAGTTTACCTATACCTGCTTTATCTTGATCACTTTATCACAAGAGGATAATTCGACGCTAGCGCGTAACCAAATAAACAAAGAATAACATTTTTTTTTGCAGTGAAAGGTGATAAAACATACTGCGGCTGAATATTCCGGTGCTTGCTCATGCATGTCAAATGATGATCGCATACTTATGCGGGCCCTAAAGTTGGATCGACAAACAGTTATATCGCGATAGCATACCTGCACGTCCGAATCGACCTTAACAAAGGCGTGATGCAGCTCTCCGCCGTTTCATAATGGTGGATTTATTCTAAGTATTTAATACAAACGTGATATTGGCTTGTGCCTTTATACATAATATGCCCAAGGTTAAGGTGAACATCCAACATCTCAATTCTCAAGAATGAAGACCGTAGTGCACCAGGCTGGCCAAGTACGGATTTTTGACTTTACAGGTTTTTTCACGATGATTTTCCTTACCGTTATACGAGCATGGATGTATCAAAAACAAAAGGACTGAGTGTCCTTTTTTCCTAGTCAAGAGATTCTTAAGCAAGCTTAGTCTTAGCGAATTATCAGTTATAACCTAGACCTCATCATTTTGCATTAAGCATGATTGTCGTCAAGCGCAAGCCTATTTTGCAATAAAAAATGAACGTACACAGACCAGCGTGTTGCAAAACATAATATGTAGGTAACTAGGTACACAAAATTATTGTTTTGCAAATGTGTAGGTACACATTACTGATTTGTAACCCTGGTCAGCTGTCATTGATCACAGCTCCTCGTTTACCCCATAAAACCTTAACGAGCCCATGATTTTTACGACCGAGGGGCAACAGGCAATCCCGTGATCGTAAATCTATCATAAAACTCACGAATAGTTAAATTGGGGTGAAGGCTGGAGATGTTATGTGTGGCGTATCAAACGAGCAAATACAACTCCGATTTCCCAATCTAACGATGTCAAAACACAAATCGAGACTAATCATAGCTAAGGAACGAATGGCGATTACGACAAACTGGGTACCTAATCATAGACGATGACTTTAAACGACTAATGGAAGCAAAGCTAATAGATCGATATTAGTCATTAGGTCTTCCTTATAAACCTTAACTTAGGTATATATCGCAAGTCGCACCATTATTTATTCGAATAAACTTTTACGAGTGCTTTTGGATCGTCAAGTAAATTTAACATTGTCCAATTTGCTGTGCGGAGTTTCATTGCTCAAAACCTAGCTAATTCAGGTAGGTCCTAGATTTTAGAAACGAATCGACAAGCAAACCGTGATCTTAGTAAAATTATGAGGTATTGCTCACTTATGCTTAGCTTCTAGTCAGATGAAAGATCAAAACATTCGAAATTTTGTAAGTGTATTGCCACAGAGATTACAATACAAACGTGACGTTATAATGTATTAATAGATTCTTATTAGTAACACAAAGTAATTGTTTCAATTAACTGGTATAACAATTAAATTAAGTGGAAGCAAACGAAGCGAAAAGCGTAGAGATACTTCGGAATGGCCTCAGGTCACGTTCTAGACATTAATTATCATTACATCAATGACATTTATACACAAGAAATAATAATAATGATGTTGGGTTTGTTTATTCTTACATCCGAATATTGAAACTTCTATTAATTCTGAGCGTCCATAAATAGCATAAAAGATTAATAATACAATTTAATATAAAAAATTCTTTTTAAACAACCAACTTCAAACTCCCGCGCCAACTTTACAACAACAAGCATACGCTATACAAAGTACTTATTTTATTGTTGATATTTTAAAAACCACTCGACCGATTTCGATAAAATTTATATGGGACCACATGGGAAGTATGCCCTTTCAAATAAAAAGAGAATCATTCAAATCGGTCCACCCAATCAAAAGTTCTGAGGTAACAAACATAAAAAAAAAAAAAATACAGTCGAATTGAGAACCTCCTCCTTTTTTGAAGTCGGTTCATAAAAACAAGTTACATAGAAAATGACGTACAGAAGCTACCTACCTAACTTAAATGGGAGGCGAAAACAGAAAGAGGAAGTGCATTCTATATCCTAGCGGCAGTTCAGTTACTTTGATATGCATTGAATTGATGGCCGGTAAACAATTATCTCCGGTATTTGCGTTTCACGTAGTGTCTAGTTAATCGATTCTAATTTTGGAAATAAATGTAGCATGTAATATTTAATTTGAGTGTTAAGGTTTTATGCGTATGTATACTCAATAACTCAGTTGAGTTTGTAATGGCTTCCAATCATTTACTTAACTATGTAGTCTTCCTAACAGTAAAGTAACATTTACAGATGTTTACTTTTTAAAGATAAGATGTAGAAATTATTTTACAATACATCATTTGTTTGTTTGTAGTTCGTTAGTATCAAAAATGGCATTTTTTTAAATGGTCTTTTTCTCACAAGTATTGTACGATGCAGTATGCGCATTGAAAATTAAACTCTCAGTATCAGCCGCACTAATATTGCTACAGCATTAAAAAGCTATTCTCTAGAGTCTAGCTCTACTAAGTATTATTCCTTTCATTATGTTGCATTCTCAAACAATTATAAACAATAACATCGGCATTTGTTTGGATATAAAACATGCGTTCGTCGAACCTGCCGCATACGGCTTCTAAGCCCCTGGATGCAGGTGAGGTGTTCTGAATTCTGATAGAGCAGTTAATATGGGGCTTCAATTATGAGGCTCAACTGCAAGCAGCGACAATTTACTCTTTTTATATCCTCTTTTATTACAATACTAATGTGCTAATACGGGTTACATAATAAAATAGACGAACTGGATGCATCGAGGTCGTTACGAAACTATGATGGTTATTAAAAAACTTAAGCTACTGTAGGTACAACATGTGATTATGTTATGTAATAATATCCTACGCAGCGTCTTTACAATAGAAACTGCAATGGCACATAGATAAGAAATTATAATAAACGTATGTTTATTGTAAATGTTTCATTGCTATCCATTCCAAATTCCAATACAAATTAATACAAATTGGTGTGAGAAAAAGATTTTTCTTAGTTGCGTTTATGTTGTAATTTAAAAAAAAACCTATTCTATTACGTAAATAGGGAGTGATAAAAGATAAAATTTTCATTCTAATAACTCAAGCAGCAAAGAGTATTCACTGAAAAGTTCGAAAAATCGAAAATTGTAATTAATAAACACCGTGATATCAAGATACCTCAAAATGTAATTCTCTAAATTAATATGTACGATCTATTCTAATTTCTAACAATAGCCGACAGTCAACAAGTCGACAAGTCTTAGGGGGTGCTAAGAAACCATGTAAATGTAAAAACTTCTTTGTTAATAAATAAATTGGAAATTGGAGTAGGTAGTTTTTGCTACAAAAGATAAAGACACACTTACCATTTATTTACGATATTCATCTTTTATCTTAGAGAGCAAGGCGTCTTTCGTGATCGGTGTTTCGGTTCAGTTTCTAAGGTATAAACGCTAACCTTTAGAAAAAACCAGACTCGAATATGTAGAGGTAAACGATTCAAATGACCTTCGGGAAGGTGAGTGTCCGATCACAAAGGAGTCCAACTATCTTTAGAGTATGGGATACGTTGTTAGATTTCTATTAATCATTGAGTAAAAAGCTTTGGAAAAAGCCTATTACCTACCTAGTACACGACGTTAGACGAGATCTTAAATAATATGTAGTTGAGAATAGATAAATTTAGAACTTTTAGTTCTTTTATAATAAATGCAAGAATCATAAGAAAAGTCAAGATATTGAGATCAATTTGGAGAAAAATCAACAGAATGGTATTTAATAGTAAAATAACATACCTACTTTTGTTTATTTATCATCAAATTTCACAAGATAGATGAGAGTAGTAAAAGGCTATAGTCAGATCTTTTAAAGCCTTTGCCAAGGATAATTTTAAAGTTAAAAGTTTGAAGAAAAATAAACAGAATAGTATTAATGTTTAAAACATATTTGCGAGTATGATTAGTGATTGCCATAAGAATTAAGATGAACAGTGACTTAAAAATTTTCGTTTATTTCAAACTTTGTCAATGCAAACACATCAAATCGTAATATCTCACGTTGTGTAGCGACCTGTGTAAATATTAGCACAAAAACGCGAGACAAAGTTGGGAATAATGCAGACGCGTGATCCAACACGCGTTAAAGAGTGAATGAACTTAGGAGACGGTGGTTATCGTTCGCAGGACGATATCGCGGAAATCGTATAAATATTGATAGACCGCAAAACGTTAACCTGAAACCGGTTAGATTGGCGGGAACGGATTTCGGTATTATGTAATTGATGAAGCAAGAGAATGCAATTTTAAAATAATTACTACAAACGCATTAAACGCATTAGGTCTAATTAATTTACTAAGTAATGTAATGCACTGACCTATGTAGAAAGGAATTTTAATATTCTATTATACTATATAGTATTATCAATTATTGCGAAAGTGTATGGCTGCTACTGCACTTTCATGGCATATTTCTTCAATAAATTTTCACGAAATATGGTATAGGTGGATTGACTGCATTCCACGAGGGGTCTGGATCTCTCATTCCGGAAAACCAAAGAGATTCTTTGGATTCATTTAGTTTTACACTTTGCCTATCGGTCAAGTAGTCCACAGTTATGCTCGAAGGTCTTTGTTAGAAATTATTAAGTAACCAAACACCACAAATTCTATCAAATTGTGAGGACGGTTGTATGCCGTGATTTAACAACTTCTACGGCAAGACAAGTTAACGTAAATATATAAACTGGAAAAGTTTAGATACTAACAAAGACTCCTTAAAACTAAAAATAAACGTTCCATAAAATCTTTATTCCAGAAATAAATATATGAAGACATTATCTAAATTGCATAAATGGACAATCAGCGAACTAGTGGGAGGTCAGTATACGAAATAGGACAGGCCAAAATAGGAAATTCCACCCTCGGGAATTACTCCTCGTGTCCCGAATGTTGCTCATAACTAAATTGACGACGGTCTTTGAGGAGGAAATCGTGGGAGACAGGCTATTCAGGCAACGGCTGGGCCTAATGGAGGTTAAGATGTTTGCCCCCGGCATAATGAGTCTCGCGCCTTGTTTGACGCAACTATGCTACACAAATTGGATGAGTTGTTTTGATGGATAAAAATATGTCGATAGCTCAAATTAGTTGTAGATAACGGTGGATTTATTGAGCAATTAGCCTAGGCTTGCGCCTTCGTAGGCGTGGACTGACTATACAACTTTCAAACCCCTATTTTACGCCTTCAGGGGTTGAATTTTCAAAAATCCTTTCTTAGCGGATGTCTACGTCATAATAGTTATCTGCTTGCCAAATTTCAGCCCGATTCGTCCAGTGGTTTGAGCCGTGATAGATCAGTCAGTCAGTCTCTTTTTCCTTTTATTTATTTAGACAAAATTATTATGAATATGCATAAATACGTGGGTTTTAAATTAGAATGAACGAAATAAATCTTGCAAGGTAAGAATTTATGCAAATGATCATCTGGTCTCCAACCCAAGGGGCGATTGGACCAAGGAATACAAAAAGATTTTAAAAAGTATCAATAGACAAATGAAGGCTTTTGGCATAACCATAGACTTTAATCTTCAAAAATTGTCTTAAAAAATTACAAACAATTATAGTGAAGAGGATGAATTTTTTTTAATGAGTTCCTTTGCAATACTTCGATTCGTATCGATTAAACTAAGTGAACGAAATGATTGAATTCTTCTCTCATTCAATCAGCCCGACCAATTGAAGGCTCGACTTTACGATAACACATGCTCGCGATTTTTATTGCATCTAATTCTAATGCCCGTAACTCTTAATGAACCGTGGCATCTGTTCAGCGTCGGCTCTACAAACGCTGAAGTGTAAGCGTCGGTCAGTTTTATTATTGTTTCAGCTATCGAAATCCATGGTCTGCATTCAAGAATATGTCTAAAAATAACGAAATCAGAAGAGTCTCCTTCTGGTGGAACAGATTACCAAATACCAGACTCTACTTTCTCTATAGAGCCATCATTCCAATAATTTAAGGTTTGTGTCAAAGCGTCAGAGCCAATGAGTTCGTTTCATATTTATTACTTTATGAAAGTTTCTATCGTTATATTTTTAACTCTGTTTATTACTACCTACTGAGATTTCGTTGTTAGTCAATTTGTATTGTATTGTACATAAAAGCAAGTTAATGTACCCAGTGAGTTAAAATTTTGGAAACACTCGTAGGGTCTCTGACTTCCAGAACTGTTTCCGAAGTACAAACATAATAAAACTCTTCAAAAAGCTCGTTTACCAAAATTTTTCCTTTACGAACAATTTCCTAACTTCTATTTAGAGTAGGGACTTTTTATAAAAAGCTTTCATGGGTTTCTATAGGAGGGTCCGGGGCAAAAACATCACCACTCAATACGCCTGAAAATAAGTTATGAAAGCAATTTATTTCTATTATTTTTCCTTGTTCAGATCACGGGCTACCTGGTAAAATATGTTATTTATTTAACGTCTGTACTTTTATGAGTTAAATACTGCATTAAGTATCGCAAATAAAAGCTTTATTTCACAGACATCTTTCTAAGATTCTGAATGTGTAATCTTTAAAACAAACTTAGCCTCCGAATAATGTTTCAACGTAATAAATTATTTCTTCTATTTAAATACTACACGAAAAAACAACAATGTACCTAAAAAAATTGCAGTCGATGGAATCAGTTACTGGCAAGGACCGCGCCGCCACCAAGCGATTTAGCCGGGTACGATGTTGTATAGAAACCGATTTGGGTTATAGGTTTAGGTTTAATACAACTGCCATACCTCTAACACCATCGTACTATACATAATAAAAGCCTTTTTTACCAGGAATAGCAATAGGTACGAGTACGATGGCAAATCTAAACAATTTAGCTCCACAGCATCGTAATATGATATTAGAGGTGTAAAAGTTGACCGCGATACAATAAGAACAAGCCATCGTCCTAACAACAGTGTTCGCTTGAGGAATGTAGTCTCGTCTATGATTATAATAGGCAGAGCCAGTTAGAGACGAGTCGATGGTGAGGCTGAATTGCTTTCCCATTAGTTTTTGTAACCCAATCAGGCGAATACGTTCATGCCTAGTGCCTACACGTAGGTTTACTTGTAAAACAAGTGTACCAATTACTATATGCTCGTATAAAAGTTATGAGTACATATAATTATATCAATAAAGATAAATTAAATCCATAAATTATATCCAAAATACCAACTTAATTCACAGTATATAAGACCCGTTATAGTTCTATGATTTAGCCATTATTAACTAAATAAATACTGAGGATGAACGCAAAGAAGTGAAGGCGAAAATGCGATGTAATAATACAAAAGGGAATCTTCAGCGAAACGAACAAAATTAGTATAGAAATCTCAGGTATTCCACGATCGAATGAGAAAACAGGTTTGGTATTTAAAGCATCCTAGCCTGGCGCGGCATCTAATAACGTGAGGAATTGCACCAAACCTGAATACCTATAGGTCTACCTTTGATCAGCCATTTATAGTGGAAATAAGATTTTTTTTGTATAAGATAAGAACTAGCTAGTGTAAATAGGTAAGTATTTATCGATTCACAAGTTATCTAGTGTAGCACCGTGTTATCGACAATATTAATGGAACGGGCGAGGCCGGGCGCGGCGATTTACCGCTCGACAAGATATCGATACTAATCCTACAACAAACATGAATAGGCTTTTGGCAAACGGAGTCCACATATAAATGAGTGTCTGTAGAGTTCTGTCTGATGGATTACTTTTTATCCCGGAAAATTAAATAGCTCCCGCGAGTTTTCAACCGACTTTAAAAAAAGGAGGAGGTTCTCAATTCGACTGTATATGTTTGTTACCTCAGAACTTTTGACTGGGAGGACCGATTTGGATCATTCTTTTTTTATTTGAAAGGGCATACTTCCCATGTGGTCCCATATAAATTTTATCGAGATTGGTCGATCGGTTTTTTTAAAATATCAACAATAAAATAAGTACTTTGTATGGCGTGTGCTTGTTGTTGTAAAGGTGGCGTGGGAATTTGAAGTCGGTTGTTTAAAAAGAATTTTTTATATTAAATTATTAAAAAAACGTATATTCACGCGAAGTCTGGCGCATCATCTAGTATTCAATAAATATTGAGGTGTTTTCCATGAAAGCAAAGTCTTTGTCATCTCATCCGATAGAAGGTGGAAGGAATCCTGAAGCATCTCTAGTCTCCACGTGATCAAATCCGAAATGCCAATAAAATATCTAATAGGTATATTTATAATTCTGTGGCAATAAGTAATACCGCTGAAAAACGCAATGACATTCCTATACCTACGTTCCTACATACGAGTAGATGTATCGATCGAGCTATCGCTATCAGTTTATCGCTTATCAGCTGATAACCGCCAACGCACCGAGCAATGTTTGTACTGGCCTCGAAATTATTACTCCAAAAAGATTACCACATTCAATAAACAAGCAACGTACCTAGGTGTAGTTATTGTTACAGGTAGGTAGTCCGTAGTAGGTACCTATATTAAGAACTGACAGAAAAACTATTTAGTATCAGTTACGGGGTCCCAAACTTTTGAAGGCAAGACGTTTTCCCAAACCTTATAGTCAAACAGAGATGCGGCATTAATTATTGTCTTAATATACATAGATTTTTTCATACCTTTATCTAGGGCTTTGTTCTATAAAATAGTTAAATAATGATTTACAGAGTTTAGTTCGACTAACTTTTCGACCGACTTCAAAAAAAGGAGGAGGTTCTCAATTCGACTGTATTTTTTTTTTTTTGTTTGTTTGTTTGTTTTAAATTCTTTATTGCACAAAAGTAAAACAAATGTACAAAGGCGAACTTAATACCTAGAGGTATTCTCTTCCAGTTAACCTTTGGTAGTGGGGACAGGGTTGAGATCACAGCGCGTACAATATAAAGAGAAAAAGTTAGAGTAAGAAGAAACATAATAGGTAGCAGGTAATAAAGTGAGGTATGGTAATTTATTAAGCAATTTAGTAAATGGCTTGAATAAAACATAGCAAGATATACACCAAAAAATATAATAAACTTACTTAAAAATATGATACTTAATATTAAGGTAGTAAACAGAGGCGGCTCGTGAAAGATCATATTGGGAGTTCACTAAAAAAAAAGAAAATGCTTACCAATTATTTGTAAATGAAGTCCATTCGGCGGTCATTACGTTATATTGTTCCATTTTAATCGCCTACACTATTTACATAAATCACAGTCTTTTCCACATAAATACACAACACAATATGTACACTATTTAAAACAACAATACAGATTTTCTAGCCAATGTACAATGATCCGACGCACTCGCGAAGAAATCAAAATAAATTTACTTTCGTATTGTGTTTTGTTTACATTTTACCGGCATAATACGAATAAAAAAAAAATACTCGCGAGTTTTAACTTTCTTCGTGACAACAGGCCATCTCATTTAGTCGGGTAATATCGCGAATGCGTACTTCGTGTCAGGAGCGCCGCTCCATATTTACCAAATGTCTCATACAAATCTTTTGTCTCACGCGCCGCTCGCATCGAATGTTCTCTTTTACTCTCATTACATTTCAATTAGAACGTTGTACTAAACTTTCGTCTATAGGAGCGTTGTTCTAAGCGCTCCACTTAACAAAAATACCATGTATTAAATTTGTGTTGATTGATGAAATAAGTAGTAAAGTAGGTAGGTAGGTACTTATGGATATTCATGATTAAAATGACAATGGGAATAGATTTATATAAAAATATTTATAACGTTTATAGCAAAGTTTATTTGATTATTATACCTACCTAGTACCTATGTATTTTTTTAAATTTGGTGGGAGTTCACTGCACCAGCGCTCCTTTGAGCGAGCCGCCTTTGGTAGTAAATGTACCTGGATAAAAATAATATAAAAAATACAATATATATATATATATATATATATATTTATATATATACATGAATATATATACAATTGTAAAAAATAATATATACACATAAATTAATACTTATGAATGTGATTATGTGGAGGTATTCTTTTAATGTTTGTTACCTCAGAACTTTTGACTGGGTGGACCGATTTGGATGATTCTTTTTTTACATGTGGTCCCATATAAATTTTATCGAAATCAGTCGAGCGGTTTTTAAAATATCAACAATAAAATAAGTACTTTGTATGGCGTGTGCTTGTTGTTGTAAAGTTGGCGCGGGAGTTTGAAGTCGGTTAAGAGAAGTTAAGAATTTTTTATATTAAATTATTTTTTTTATTTATTTATTTATTTATTTCTCCACTTACAACTAGCATTACAGGTTTCCCTAATACACTAGTGTAGCTAAAATAATCCTGAACTAATTAAACATTATTATTAAATTACTAAACTAATTAAATATTATTATTGTTATTATAACATAAAGCCCACAGAGCAATCCTTGTGAGTTCACTCAGCGTACAACAAAACAGATCTGTTCTCTCAGCTATGACGTTAAGGGTGAGAATCGCGCGCGTGAGCGGCGCCTTATTAACCAAGTTGGTGCGTCCGCTCGGTACCGCCAGCAGCGGTGGCCTGCGCCTCCTTTAAAGCTTTTAGACATAATAGTTATTTGTTATACAAGAGTGAAAAGTTGTTTTTTAACGTAAGCGAAGGATTCAAAAATTAGAATCCGTCAGCGAGGGAATCAAAAGAGCACGAGGTGAAAAATCTTTTCATTCGAGTGCAACACGTAAATTTCATCCCACCTCAGCGAGGAAATGACGAGTGATATTTACTAACGTGCACACGATGTTCTAAATTCAATTTACTTTATCCTCAAGAGGATAAAACGAGTGATATTTACTAACGTTCACATCATCATCCTCAACCGATAGACGTCCACTGCTGGGCATAGGCCTCTTGCAAGGGTTTCCACACGCCTCGGTCTTGCGCCGCCTGGATCCAGCGGCTTCCTGCGACTCTCTTGATGTCGTCTGTCCAGCGAGTAGGGGGTCTGCCAACGCTGCGCTTTCCCGTGCGTGGTCGCCACTCCAGCACTTTGGGACCCCACCGTCTATCGGTTCTTCTAACTATGTGCCCCGCCCATTGCCACTTCAGCTTCGCAACACGTCGAGCAATGTCGGTTACTTTAGTTCTTCTGCGGATCTCCTCATTTCTGATTTGATCGCGAAAAGAAACCCCGAGCATTGCTCTCTCCATCGCCCGCTGAGTGACCCTGAGCTATCTTATGAGGCCCATAGTTAGCAAACAAGTCTCGCAACCGTATGACATCACTGGCAACACGCACTGTTCGAAGACTTTGGTCTTCAGGCACTGAGGAATCTTGGACGAGAAGACAGCTCGAAGCTTCCTGAACGCTGCCCAGCCGAGTTGGATTCGGCGGCTCACCTCTTTCTCGAAATTGGACCTACCTATACTCACTTAAACATACATATCAAAAATTCCGGAACCGGCAGGATTTGAACCTGCGTCTCTCTGGGAATCGCGCCCTGAGCGCCTTTGACCACTAGGCCACGGTTCACTTACCTACCAGTGCCGAAATTTGAGATATGCATCTGTAATCCAGTCTTCTAACGCGACTGTTTATGCCATCCAGTACCTACCTATACTCGTCTACAATTTCGAGTGCAGAGCTCCCAACCATTACTGGGTGGAGCGGAACATGAGCATTAGACATGATTTTCGTCTTACTCATGTTCATTTTAAGGCCCACCTGTTGGTAAACTCTGCTGAGGTCATTGAGCATTGCATTAAGGTCACCCAGAGTCTCTGCCATGATGACTAGATCATCGGCAAACCGAAGGTGAGTGATGTACTCGCCATTGATGTTGATGCCAAATCCATTCCAATCCAGAAGCTTAAAGACGTCTTCCAACGCAGCGGTAAAGAGCTTCGGGGAGATAAAATCTCCCTGTCGCACTCCCCGTTGTAGTTGGATTAGTCTCGCAGTCTGGTCCTGTATACGAACTGACATTGTGGCGTTTTCGTATAAACACTTCAGCACTTGGATATACCGGTAGTCTATCCGGCATCTCTGCAGTGACCTCAACACAGCCCAAGTTTCCACCGAATCGAAGGCTTTCTCATAGTCCACAAACGCTAAGCATAGTGGCCGGTTATACTCTTCAGTCTTCTGTATAATCTGCCGCAGCGTGTGAATGTGGTCTATGGTCAGTGGCGTGCACAAGTTTTGAAGCTAGGGTAGGCATACCTAATGTCAGAATGCCTATTTATATGCTGCTATACTAGCTGTTTTGATGAAAAATTAGCCCAATTGGGTAAGCAGTGCTTTTACGCCTCTATGAATTGCACGCCACTGTCTATGGTACTAAAGCCTTTTCGGAATCCGGCTTGTTCGGGAGGCTGGAAGTCGTCGAATCTACGAGCGAGACGATTCGTTATGACTCTCGAGAACAACTTATAGACATGGCTGTGCAGCGAGATGGGTCTATAATTCTTCAGCAAGGTATTACCTCCCTTTTTGAAGAACAGAACCACCCCGCTCCTATGCCATGCCTGTGGCGTTAAGCCCTCGTGAATGACGGAATTGAACAATCGCTGAAGGACCTTAAGTATCGGTTTTCCACCCGCTTTCAGGAGTTCTGCTGTGATTCCGTCTTCACCTGGCGCCTTGTTGTTCTTGAGTTGCTTGAGAGCCATACTAATCTCGTAAAGGCTGACGTCCGGGATATCTTCGGCACACGATGTTCTAAATTCAATTTACTTAATCCTCAAGAGGATAATAACGGCTTTTGCATTCAGATATCGAAGAGTAAAAATACTCTTTCCGAGATGGTGGGATGAAAAAATTATTATTAATCATAGCATCAAACAAGCTGGAAATTTATTTCAAATTATATCAGGAAAGAATTAACGTTTTCAGAGACAGGTAATTTTACTTTTTCTCTTGGTTTTTCTAACAAATCTTGTTTGAAAAACTATTGTTTCCATACTTCGTGAAATGACGGACTTAAATTACGCAAGCGATCTTTAATTTTGTTTCGTGATTTCGGAGCGTCCTCTAAAACAGTATGTATACATTATTCATTCTTAATATTATAAAATATGTGAAAGTATGTCTGTCTGCTACGCTTTCACGGCCCATGAAATGATATTTGGTATAGGGATAGTTTGTATCCCGGGGAAGGACATAGGTAACTTATTATCCCGGAAAATTAAGGAGATCCCGCGGAAATATAAAAAAAACCTAATCCACGCGGACGAAGGTAATAATAGGTCTAGTATTTTATAATAGTGCAACATGTACCTCGAGATCAAGGTGCAAATTTTCTAAAATAAAAAACCGGCCAAGTGCGAGTCGGACTCGCGCACCGAGGGTTCCGTACTCAAGAAGTAGGTATAATTACCTTTGTTAATGAACCGCAAAACTAACTTTGTTTGTAGAGGTTTACAGTTAATATCAAAAAATTACGTTTGTTGTATAGGAGCCCCCCTTTAATATTTACTTTATTGATATTTAATTATTTATTTTGAAAGGTAATATACAAGTTAATATTCTGTGAAAATTTGAACCGTCTACCTGTTACCGTTTTTAATATTGAGCAAAAAAATACGAAAAAAACACGTTTATTGTATGGGGACCCCCCTTAATATATATATTTTTTTTAATTTTTAGTATTTGTTGTTATAGCGGCAACGGAAATACATCATTTGTGAAAATTTCAGCTTTCTAGCTATCACGGTCTAATGTCTATGAGATACAGCCTGGAGACAGACAGACAGACAGACAGACAGACAGACAGACAGACAGACAGACAGACAGCGGAGTCTTAGTAATAGGGTCCCGTTTTTACCCTTTGGGTACGGAACCCTAATAAAAATGCGCACAGCTCTCTATAGTTTTGTCTTTATTATGGAAAATTTGGGAGTGGGTCCGTTATCTAATTGATAAGCAAGTTTTTATAGGAATGTAAACAATTATTATCAATTTACGACAATTGAAAAAAATGTTGAGGTAACATAAATCAGGCTGGCAGATTGAGGTTACTCAGTTATTCATGGTAACTATAAACTAACCACAAAAAGTACAACTTTTTTAGGTCATGTGAGATGTTAAGCCCAAGATCCTAGTTACAACGAGTAGTTATGAAGGACGAAACATAATAGACTTGATAAACATGGTAAAACCCAAGTGTAAAAATAACAAGGTTCTAGTCGACTGTTGAATTGCGGATTCTGATGTTCTTCGGCCACATCTACAGAAATGAAGGATCAATTGAGTGTTTGGTGGTACAAGGCCAGATGAAAGGTAAAAACGCCTGAGGACGTTCGACTACGCTATGGATTTGATCAGTCATTCAGTAATGGAATGCTTCTGTAAAGCATCCAGCTGTCATAGGTAAAGTAGCATTGCACAGGAAGCGATACGAACCAAAACCAAGAAGCTAGACGACGACTATGTCAAGAGAATATAAAGTTAAATCTTACCAAATTAATATATAGTGTAAAGCTGATACCTAAGTATATTGCTAAGATGTTTGAAATTATAATATGGAAATGGAAATTATATAATGGACCTTGACAATATTATGGAAGGAGTAGTCAATGGTGAGACATAATGAATTTGACGACTGTTCTATTTTATTTAAGATTCCGTGACACTTAACAACCTAGGTTATTACTTATTTTATTTTATAACTGCATTTTTTCCCATTTGTATTATTTAGCGACAAGTTCAAGTCAGACAATTTAAGAGCAAGCATGTTTAATATTTTGGCTAAAATAATTATATTTTTTATTGATAAATCTTTTGTGTAAGTATAATCCACATTCAAGAATTTACTATAGTATAGGTTTTTTTACGTCAAATTAAAAATAGAGCAAGAAAATTTTATTTTTATCCACTACAAGTTAGCCCTTGCTTGTGAGCTCACCTGGTGGTAAGTCATGACGCAGCTGCTGCTGTTTTTAGCAGACTGGTCCAGGAGCTACAGATGGTGACCATAATAGTTCAGCAACGGTCAAAGTGATACTCGGTCTCTAACCAGAGCCCTGCATAGCCACACCCCAAAAAGAAGTGATGATGCAGGCTAAGATGGTAGCAGGTAGTTAATAGTTATATTAAACTCATACCTACCCCATACCCTCAATCGGTTTTGTTACTATAGTATAATATAAGATTATACTGTGTCGTGGACACGTTTCCATGTCAGGGGAACCATTAGGTACTTAGGTGAATATCTAACTATTTTCAGGCAGAGCATAAATAATGAAAGCAGATCATTTAAGTAACACTTTCATCTCAAGAAAGCAGTGCTTTTACACATCTATAGATTGCACACCACAAAGCTACAAGGCTAACAGAAATTTTAACTACAGGAAAACATAAAAACCCCAGTGGACACAGCTACATTTGAGTAATAAAAAAGTTTCATAATTGTAACTCCTATGACCATGATCCAATTTTACTGAAAACTAATGTTGTAGAGCAAACTGTAAAAATGAGCCATCTTATCTCAAAGTAAATACTGTAGGGCCTGACAAGATAAGATACTGCTGCTTATTCAGGTTAATGATTTCAGAGAAACTTTTATGGATTAGCTAGATAACGTGTGGAGGTATCGAGTTGTAATTAATATCAAATACTTAGGTCTAACTTAGGTTTTAATTAGTTAGTTACTCAGGTTGAATGCCATCAAAAGTTATGGCTGTTTTGACACTCGCCAATAAATCAAAACCTATGTACTTTCCGTGGACATAGAATCATGAAATTTGGCAAGAAACAAGGTATTGGAATTTGGCAGTGCAAGTATAAGAAACAATCCGAAAACCGTTATATAGGGTTCCTTGTGTATAGTGAACATCCCAATAGTTACTCTTATCCCTTTACTACTATTTACTGCTTACTGCAAAAAACTCAAATTATTTAATTACAGTACAGCAAAAAAACAATAATTCATAGTTATGTCAAATCATCTGGATTTTACCTTATTCTAATGACCTACAACAATGATGACACTGTAATGGGTATTTAAATCAATTGTTATTACTATGCTTGAATTTTAATACTATATTTAAGTATTATGTGACCTTTTATGATTAAAGAAACATCTATTGTGTTTAAACTTTAACATCCATGTTCTTCTTATTGAGGTTTCAGTCCCTTATGTCCTGTATCACTGCGATCGTCTCCGATCTATTGTGTTACTAATATGAAATAATTACTAATAATAAGGTAAGTATATGACAAGTTGCTATAGTAATCTCAAAATGTATTTATCATGAGAGCGAAAGAGTAATGTTGACACCAATTGTTAGATTTATACATCAATATAAGTAATGTTATGAAAACTATTGCCTTAATAAGTAATACAAGTTAGTTTTAATACTGATTTTATAAATGCAGAAGTTTGTCTGCCTCTTTGGCTCACCAACTTGTCACAATTTTGTATTGAGGTAGCCTGCATGCTGTTTACAGATGTAGGCATACTTTTACTACGGAAATTCGTAGATTTTCCACAGCAAAAACTGACTTAAATTTATGTGAACAAAGTTATGGGCATCATCAGCTTTTCTATTCATTTTATAAAAGCACAATAGTTTAACTTACCCCCTATAATTTATATGACTTATTTTGTCATGAGTTAGTATACAACAATGTACAATAAAGGTTATCTTTACCTATTGACTTGAATCTTGAATAGAGTTGAACAGAGCATGTGACAGGATTAGATTTAAGTAAGTTTGATAAACATTTTGGTAAAGTATTCATGAAAAAATCAACAATAACTGTTCATCTAATAGGACCATTAAAATCAAACTAAAGCACGTAGGAGTTGCTAATCTAAATTTACTTGCGACTTACCTTGCGAAAAGCAAACAGTTCATTTTGCAGTTTCTGCCGTTCCGCAGAGGGCTGCTGGCCCTTACCGCGTATAAACTTTAGCATCCTGCCGGCCTGCAACAATACAAGCACTTAGCACTTACACAAACACTACAGAACATACAAACAAACACTACTCTACCATGTTTTCATACTAGGCGCACAGAACGACGAACAAGCAGCGCGACCGGCACCGAAAAGCCGACTGACATGACTTAACTACGAAGCGCCCCGTACCCTGCCGCGGCATTGTCACCGCTTAGCTACAGTCGCACCCAGATAAAAACAATACTTCGGACAATCGCTAGATAACTTGTGTACAGATAACACTTCAGATATCAAATATTTTTAGTACACTTTGAAAACAAAACTTTTGAAGAATTCGGGGGATCCTTGTCAGACAATCAGACAACGCCTGTCGGACAGGTTAGCCGTACCACTGAGCCCCAGTTAGAGATATGAATTCCTATGGTTGTGTGAGCTAAAGGTTAACCCATTTTACGTACCTGAAGACAACAGTTTGGTAATTTTTAGTTATAAAATCCAAAATGAGAGAAATGACAGATACACGGCGTCAGAAATACATACACAAACACTACAAATCACACATTACTCATGAACGCACGCACACCCACACTACACCATGTCATGTCATGACGTCATTGACGTAACAAGTTTGCAATGTTGCTATGTCAATAACTAAACTTCTCCAAATTGGTACTTAAATCCTATAAAAATGTTTTACGTCACTATAATGTATGTTCCTTGCAATTTATATTATTTAGGAATTTTTATTATTTCAGGAATAGTTTTAAAATATTGTTGAGCCTGGCTACCGTACTCTATGTTACCGTTATATACCGTTTTTAGAAACCGGAAATACTGTGGCAACTGTTTATGATATGTTAAGATTCTACCAAAAAGCAGATTCTACTGAGAATAACCAGAAATAAACTCAACAGATAATCTTACTAATATTATATATGCGAAAGTTTGGATGGATGTATGGATGTATGGATATATGGATGTTTGTTACTCAATCACGTCCCAACGGCTGAACGGATCTGGCTGAAATTTGGCACAGAGATAGATTATAGTCTAGAATATCACAAAGGCTACTTTTTATCCCGGAAAATTAATGAGTTCCCGCGGGAACCAAAAACTTCAAACCACGCAGACGAAGTCGCGGGCATTCGCTAGTATATTATATGCTCTTTTATTAAAAAAAAGAAAAATGTAGATGATAATATACAATACTTGTGGGCTGCTGGATACAAAGCCTATTGCTTCCATGCAACTTTGTCATTAAGAAATTAATCAGCAATAGTACCTCGTTGCATAAACTTAACTAATAATACTGTTTTTCACAGGCTTTAAATTTATGCCCCACATAGGATTAAGCTGTATTAATATAATATATGGCACATACGCAATCAACGTTGCTGGAGTAAAAAAAATTAAGAACACATTTTAATTTTTTTTATATAGTGTTTTTCAGATGTTCCAAAAGTTTGCAAGTTTGATTATTACTCCCCTAACTAGGCCTCATTTTTTTGGGATTGCAACCCAAATATCGTTCAGAAACTTGAGTTCATCGAAACGTATTTACAGCTTTTTCTATATGATTTAAATATAATAATAATTTGTGAATTGAAAAAGGATAAAATACTTTTAATTATGAAATAAATAAAATAAAATCTAGCAGAGTTTTTCCTTTGACATTCAATAATGAGCATTCAATCTTATCAAACCATTTTAAACGCCTCAGTTTCCGGTGTACACCATCAACAATAATGGCGCGAAGATTTGAAATTAAATACCACGCACATGATTATTTTTCGTGGTTGAAAATAGTTCAAAACTTATGATATAATAAATATTTGCTGCCGTAAATGTCGTTGGTTCAAAATCTCAAAGTATTATCGTAGCAAGAATGGTTAAAATGTGTAAATGTGTGTGTGGGTGTAAATGATTATAGTAATAGAATCGTACATTACTTAATATTATAATATCTTTAATTGAATCGATTTGATTTAATTCATTCTCGGCCAAAAATGGCTCGGTTCAAATACATATAATATAATATCAATAGTTCAATTTTCAAACTTCAAAGTGATAAATCCAATACTAAATTAAATTCATTTTCAGCTGAGTACCTATATAATTTTTGTTAGTTTATAGAAGAACCTCCGCAGTGGGTGATTTACAATTTACAAAGGTACGACGTTATGGGGTCTGTGATTAGCCGTGCTATGAGTTCGTCAATCAACCTCTCGCTCCCGTCATAGAATACTTATATAATAGTGTACCTCCCGAGCACTATTGGAAAGTAGGTAATACAGTACGCATGCAAAGTGATCAACATATTTGTTCAATAAATCTCAATTTCATTTGCAATGCAACATGCATTACAATATAGTAGATAGCAATGCGACTCTCCCTCTCATCTCACTCACTATTAAACACGAGTCTCCTCTCAAATTGAGACGGGTTTGACCACAGTCCACCACGCTGGCCATGTGCGGATTGTCAGACTTAGCACACCTTCGACAACATGAAGAACTCTCGGGCATGCAGGTTTCCTCACGATGTTTTCCTTCAACGCTTGAAGCAAGTGATACTTTTTTTATTTCATATAACGTACTTTACTTCGAAAAGTTGGTGGTCCGTGCCCGTGGATCGAACTCGCGACTTCGTACAGGTGGTCGGGTGTCTTCACCACTAGGCATTGCGACTCATGCGCTACCAACTTATTCTTGTAAGTACCTAACGCAATACGTTGACGGTGCTATGTCAGAAATCTTCAGCTGAGAACTGTACTGAAAGTTTTAATTCCATCGGAAGATTACAAACAAGCGTCCATCAGATGACATGCAGATAGATAAACATTATTTATTAATCTGTACGTCATTTTGTTTACTACCTTGGTTTGTCCTTCAATCACGCCGCCTTCAAACTGAACAACAGGTAGACGTGATGTTTTGTATGCGTATATTTGAGGACCTAGAGGTAGTAAGGACATAGGTTCCTTTTTATCCCGGAAAAGCCAAGAGTTCCCCCAGGGTTATTAAAAAAGCTGGTAAATTCACGGGTAACATCTAAGTAGTAGGTATATTCTAAAGAAAAAGTTATACGATGAGCAGTTAGACTAGGAAAATACACACAAGTAATAGACAAAGTTGAAAGAAGAAGAGAGAAGAAAAATATTATCAAACTATTTAGTAACTTGTCGAGTACCAAGAAAGCCAAACCACAGAATTACGTTATACCAAGCAAGATGTTATAAATTGAATGAAACCGCATCGCATCTGCGGGATGTTCTGATTTCACATTTCTTGGATAGCGACGTAACGGATTCGACGTGATTATTGAACTAGGTATGGTCAGCGCCAGTTAAATAGTCGTCTCTGAGCTGAAGCGCGAGTGCTTGTTGGCGTAGATCTCCCACAAACTGTCGAAGTCCGTTCCGTTCTACGCGCTAAAATATGCTATTGCGACACGTCTTGCGGTCAACTTAAGTTATAATAAAGAATTCTTAGGCATGCAGGTTTAACTCACCTCACGATGTTTTTCCTACACTTTCAAAGCAAATGATAATTTATTTCTTTAAAACACATGGCTCCTAAAAGTTATAGGCGCGTGCGCGGGGATCGGACCCCCGACCAACTGGCGCTACTTTTACTAGGTATTATAGTTTTCTACATAGAAATTCCCTATTTTATTTATTTAAGGATTAGTTGCATGGATCGTGGCCTCGACGGCACCAGCCCCTCCCTTATCCCTATCCCGTCTTGACCACGAAGTCCTCAGTTGCATGAACTTGGTCTAAAATTCAATTAAGTAACAGTAAGTATTTAATATTGTATTAATTTTATTTCAATCATTATCGAGTCCGTCTCGTAGCGTTATAAAGGGCGTCTCCACAGATACGAAGGTTGCCATGGTTACATCGAAATGGTTGGTTGGAAATTTATCGCGGCTTTGCGAGAAAATTACGTGCGACTAGCAAACCCGGCGAACTCCGTTTCGCCACCAGATGGCTTTCCCGCTATAAAGATTTTCCCGCTTTTCTGTTGAAATTTTTCCTGAATTTTCTTTGCTATAAACCTAACGGAGCCCGAGACCTTTCCAACGAATGCAAAACCGTGGAAATCGGTTCGTGCGTTCTGGAGTTATAGCGTCAGGAAGGAAAACCCGACTTATTTTTATATAGTAGATTAATGAAGTTTGCAAGGATGAGTTATTAGTTTGGTTCTCTACCTATCTCTATTGGGTTTTTATAAGCGGCCAAGCATATTTTAGACACATCAATATCGTTCTAGAGTAGGTAATAGATACTATCCTTACTCTGAGTTCGAGCAGTCTTTCTTCTTCTTCTTCTTCTATCTCTGGGCTTTTCAACGCTGAAGCACAGGTGCCCGTTGTGCGTGAGTCCTCTGGTACGACTCCCCGCTGGATCACTCCAGCAAGCCGAGCTCACTCCAGAATCCAAGCAGGCCGCCCAGGTCGGCGAGGACTTCCGGGAGTGTTGCTGGGGAGCCAATGTAGGCTTCTCGTTGAGTGGTTACAGCACTGCACTCGAGTAGTACGTGTCTTGGTGTCTCCTCGCTCTCCATGCAGGCTCTGCAAAGAGGGCTGTCGGTTATACCTAGAACATATAGGTGTTTTTTAAGTGGACAGTGTCCTGTTATCATGCCTACAGGCCCTACAGCCGCCCTGAGTTTAGCTCTGTTTAACTCCAGTAGGTTCTTAGTTAGGTGTTGGTTTGGGCTGTGTATAGCCTCTTTTGTTGGTCTTCAGTCTTTGTCAACTACTTGGAATACAGCAGACTAGGGAGTTGATAAGATAAGGCTTGATTTCGAATAATTAATTCATTGAGTAGTGAGTACATTTTATTTACATAGAAATCGTTGGTTAATTTATTTTCCGCTACAAGTTAGTCCTTGACTTAGACTTTAGACTACAAGTACGATTTCTCCAGATGACAAGTGCTGATGCAGTTTAAAATGGTAGCGGGCAAACCTGTTAGGGTTATGGCAGTTATATTATATGCTTTTACAATAATTTTTGTTGAGTCAACATCTCCTGAGGATACTCCGGTGTCGGAGGGAAACTTTGGAAGATTTGTGAGGTGTGGTTTGGTGACGATAGATACTTATTAATTGCTTGATTTTCCTGCATGTTTAGAAGCGGGAGAGCTGGCGGTGCATACCTATCCGCATATAAATTGTAGCACATAGATTTTTTGTTATAGTGAATTGAAAGAAAGAAAGAAAAACTATTAAATTATTCTCACCATTGCGCCACACATTACAATCTTCTTCGTCGTATCGCTGTTGTCAGAGCGGTCGAGGTCGTCACTTTGGTGTTGTGGCACGCTTAACGCTCCACTCTTCTCTGATAGCAGCCTTGCGAGTGCATTCGTGTAAGGGTACGTCCACCGCAGCCCTCACTTGGTCTGTCCACCTCATGGGTGATCTGCCACGTGCCGTAGTGCCCTCTACTATTCCTTGAACAACCAGACTGGAGATGTTTTTTTTTTTTTTATCCACTACAAGTTAGCCCTTGACTGCGATCTCACCTGATGGTAAGTGATGATGCAGTCTAAGATGGTAGCGGGCTAACCTGTTATAGGGGCATGGCAGTTATATTAAACCCATACCCCTATTCGGTTTCTACACGGCATCGTACCGGAACGCTAAATCGCTTGGCGGCACGTCTTTGCCGGTAGGGTGGTAACTAGCCACGGCCGAAGCCAAGAAAATTCAGAAATTATAAATTTCCAAATTGACCCTGCCGGGGATCGAACCCGGGACAACAGCGCTACACACTGCGCCACGGAGGTCGTCAATGTTATCGTCGCGTCTAGTTGCGTGACCAAAGAAAGTCAGAATGCGAGCCTGTACAATGGAGGAAAGACAATGCTTGATGCCGAGTTCTTTAAAACCAATTTTACACATTACATACCTTATGATAAATGTTACCATTAAATTGAGATTATTGTTCCTTGAATATGAATGAACTTATGAGATTATTTTTCCTTGAACTTACATATCGTCATGCTGCACGGGCGCTGCGAGTTCTTGCGATGATCATGATGAGAATGATACTTAGTAAGTAGATACCTATCCGTACTAATATTATAAATGCGAAAGTGTGTCTGTCTGTCCGTCTGTCTGCTACGCTTTCATGGCCCATCTGTTCAACCGATTTTGATGAAATTTGGTATAGGGATAGTGTGTATCTTACCATCAGGTGAGATCGCAGTCAAGGGCTAACTTGTAGTGGATTAAAGAAAAAAATGAAGTCGCGGGCATCAGCAAGTAGGTAAATATATTATGAATAGGGATAACACGGAAAACCTTTATTTATACATTTTTGTTGAAATAATTTTAGATGAGGAAAAACATTTTTGACAAGGTCTCACAGACGGCAGACCGGTCGAGATCAGAGGGCAGCTAAATTAAATTCCAACTGGTTTGGTTTGAAATGAAAATTCTTTCGCAAAAATAATATCATACCTTGACATGTTTTACACAGCACTGACTTTCCTGAGCGTGCATAGGGGCTATGTAGGTACCCAGAGTCCTTAATTTTCCGGGATAAAAAGTAGCCTTTGTCATTACCCAGGTCCTTAAATATACCTATGCGAAACATCACGTCGATCCGTTATTCCGTTACGGCGTGATTGAAGGACAAACCATTAAAGCAACAAACAAACTTATAATATTAGTATGATTATAGTTTGCGAAAGTTTGGATGGATGGATGGAAGTTTGTTACTCAGAAGAACCAGAACGGCTAAACGGATCCAAATGAAATTTGGTACAGAGATAGATTATAGTCTGGAATAACACATAGGTTATTTTTTATCCCGGAAAATTAAAGAGTTCCCGCGCGATCCGAAAAACCTCAACCTACACGGACGAAGTCGCGGGCATCAGCTAGTTTGCTATAGAGACGTGGCAAATCATCCCGTTTATAGGTATACTAGCGGCCCGTCCCGGCTTCGCACGGGTAGACATAAATAGGTACAGATATTTTTCATAATGGTGCACCCCCTTCTCCCGCACTGCCCCTCTCACGAAGAGTTAGTTACTCGATGCGCTGCGTGGCAGCCGCCGCCGGCATGTATTTTAATTTTAATTTCATGATATCTTTTGAATGGAATGTCCGATTTCAATAATTCAAAAAGTAATCATCAGGTATTGAGACAGTCTTGAATATTAAATTATTTATTTGGATAAAAATTTATAAATGGTATGGATAACACGGTCTGATTTTGATCGGCATTTCTATCAATTTGTAAAATGTAAAAAAGTAGTTATAGTCACGTAACTACAATAGTTAGACACATGGTCTTGCGAAGTTTTTTGTAGATATTGATATATTCTATAATATTGTCGAACATTTTTTTGTCCTATCATTAATACTCTTCGCAGCGTATGCGATGAAAGACATTTTATGGCTAATTTTTTACACCTTCGGTTGGTTTTAATAGGAATTTCTAAAGATTTCTATAGTAATCTAGTACTAAATATAGCCTATGTTACTCAGTGATAATGTAGCTTTCTAATGAAAAAAGAATTATTAAAATCGGTCCAGTACTTTTTGAGTTTATTCGTTACATACAAAAATACAAAAATACAAATCTTTCCTCTTTATAATATTAGTGTAGATGTAGATTACCTGAACACTTCCTTGAGTATATACACTTAGTAAAATATCTTCAGTTCGCGCGCGAGTTGAATGCAGAGTAAATGTAGGTATGTGTCACCATACACTTTCTCTGCATTCAACTCGCGCACGAACTATATTTCAAGCTTGAAACAAAGAAACAGAAATAATCAATACACCTCAGCATCGAACTGTAGCAAAAGGTGACAAGACAGTCATTCCACCTTCACCCCATATAATGAAACAACCATTATATAAGTAATTCAGCTGAGTCACAGTGACTAAGTTGCGCATTCCGGTTGAATATTGTTCAACTGAAACTGAATAATTCACTCGCAACCCCATTCCGCGAACTGATTTCATAATGTAACTTGCAGCAACAAAGGATGCCGGCTTGATGATTAGATAAAATCAGCTAATGGGTCCTATTTATGTATACAAGATGATTATCGTTACGATCTATCGACCGCTGGGCTGTTGTTTACATGAGGAACTTGGGCAGATGCAGGGCAGTAAGGCTGCTAGAATAGAACAGGATACTAGAATATAATGCGTAGGTATACGTTACCAGTGACTCTATTCAAAAAGATTCTTCTGTTTATTTTTCAATACACTTGCTCGAAAAATGCACTCACAGAGGCAGTAAACAGGGCTTGTAAGTTAAAACTGCTCTCGTGCTATTTGTTAGCAGAATTTACAACCCTCGTGCTATTTTTTTTATTTTTGTAAGTCCACTTTACTTCTAAATAAAAAGTGTTCAAGAAGGTTCATAAAGATATTGACTTGGTTTGAAGAAAACTGAAAAAAAATCATTTGGATCAATTCATGAAATTTGAGTTTGTTTTGACTTCAGTTTGAGTTTGAGTTTGAAAGAAAAAAGTTCATTTTAGGCCTACTCTTGTACACTCTACCACGAATAGAGGAAAATGCATAGATTTTATTAAAAATATAATAATTTAGAAGAGTAAAGTAAATAACGAGAAAAAAATAAAAATGTATTTCAAGTTTTCGATACGTTTCCAAGATGACAACCGTCAACCATAGAGAAGGCAGTAGGCGCGAAATGTATCACATGTCATTTCTGACAGTCACTGTCAAAAAAACGAGTTTTTCTTTTGAAAACGTCAAAAAATATGAATCCGCTATTGTTACCCATTCATGTTTAGTGTTGCTTATCTGGGAAAGATTAAATAATTTCGCCACTGAAATTACGACGAATTTGTAGATTTGACCAATTAAAGTAGGTCTAGTATTTTTTTTCCTTCATTTCTCTACTTGTACAAGACCAGGCCTACGCCCCATAACAAATCTGAACCGTCCCTTTTATTTAAAGAATTTATATTGTGTGCTGGTACGGAACCCCTTGGCGCGCGAGTCTGACCCGCACTCAACTCTCTCTCTCTCTCGATTAAAAAGATAAGACCTTATCGATGTGGTCTCGTAGCCGAAATGATAAATGTCTCCCATTTCGCGAGTGGCTTGCACCGAAGTGGCAAATCACTCGGCTCAACAAAGGTAGCCGTCAGTTGTCCTGACGTCCAATTCATCAAATTTCTCGTCGGCTCACCTTTGAATTCCGTAGTCATACTGATTGTAAAGAGTACCCTGATGTTGACTAATGACGATTTTTCAGCTTTTGATCTATTTACACATTTTTTACCTTTTGATGCTTGATAAAAAGAACAAAGAAGAACATGTAAAAGACGTAGAAGTTTTTAGTGATAGCGTTAAAGGCAGTTATTAAATCTTAATTCCACTGACCGCAATATTCCGAAACAAAACAATAATAATATTAGAGCATCATAAGATTTTACCTTTGGATAAAGATTATTTACCTTATCCAAAGACAATATATAAACCAGTATAAGACTGTTCGCTAACAAAGCTCAATCGCTACAATCAAAGTTCGCTAAATGCGCATTAAAGTCGCCGGTACCTTGTAGTTCTTCGCACAATCTGAGATGGCGTAACTGTGCAAGCTGTTTGTTAAAATTAGTTGAATGTAAATTTGCTATTTGCTTAATTGATTTTATCAAATTTTTGTATTTTGATAATTTTATATAAATAATTAATACAAATTGAACCAAGAAAATACGATATTTCACCGATTTTACTATAATCATATAAAGAGCGAGCCTGGTAGCGCCATCTAACGATAGTATTAACCTATAAAAGTTTTATAAGGGAGTTAGCAATCTATACTTGGTATTATAATTAATCTATGCCTTATCTAATTTATTTTTAAGATAAAATCTTCGAGTTTGAGACAAAAATATTATATTAATAATAGTTGTTGAAAATGAATCGAAGAGATTCCATGTGTAAAAACAATAATTAAACTAAACTGATTAAATCAAGTTAAGCCAGAGAAATACCTACTTTAGAAGGTCTCGAGGCACTGAGCTACGAACGTAGGTGCTGCTACGAAAACTGTAGCCGAAAGTAAGATATCGTAGCTCATATTAGGTAGAGTTACGATGATGTTTAAATAAGGATGTTCTTATGATTGATGTTGACTGTCTCGTTGTTCTAGTGGTTAGCATGTTCGACTGCGGATGACGAGGTCTCGGGATTGAGTCCCGGGTTGGGCCATAATTAGTAGAGTATTGGGTTTTTCTGACAATAAATTTTCAGTACTAATTGGGGTGGTTACACGCCCGTGCCTTGGAGAGCACCTAAAGCTGTCAGTCCTGTGCCTGATCTCTTTCCGATCATATCAGATTTTCCGCCCCATCGGGCTATGAGAGTAAATGAACAGAGAGTGCACCTGTGTTTGCTCACACACTTATGCACTATAATGGCTCCCGCACTGAGGGATAATCTCTCCAGAGATTGGCCGCCGTGGCCGAAATTCGGTTGGGAAGACATTATAATATGATTGCTGTAATGTTGAAGCGATTCGAATTAAAGAGAAAACTATATTTTCTTACTTATTAAGCTAGATATCGTACCTTTTTCCTTTTGTAGTAGGTATTTCTTTTGTGTGTCTGTTAATAACGATATTCCATTGTTACAATAGCACGCCTGTTGTATGTATTCATTTGTTATTAAAGTCTCTTTGTATAATATAGCTCTAAAAGAGAATAAAGAGAAAATACAATTATAGTATGCGTAGGTACCTTAGCGATCCGTATATTGTATGAATAACACTGAATTTTAATGAGGACTTGTGTATTCTGATAATAAAAAATGTTCGATTTATTTTTTATTTCCAATAATACGAAGATTAATCTCGGTGTTTTCGAGATTAATAAATATCCAGTGGGCATGTTCCACTAATTGGACCCTTTTAGAGTTTGGAGGTGGTTTGAAGAGTAACGAACATCCAGAGGGATTTAACAACATTATATAGATGCCATGTTAAGTCATTGCTAATTTGCTTAATAGGCACGTCATGTTCTTAATCTGTGGTTTCTATGTTTTATATGTACGTACGTAACAAGTACCTGATTACTAATCACTTAAGAGTTAGCGAGACTTGAATTTATTTCACTAAAAGTTAACTCTTGACTGTTATCTCACCTGGCGCTAATTTATGATGTAGCATATAAGGTGTAAGCGGGCCTATTTGTTAGGGGTATGGCAGTTGTATTAAGCCCATGCCCCCCAAATCGGTTTCTAAACGGCATCGCATCTGAACACAAAATCGCTTTACGCCATGTCTTTGCTGGTAAGCTGGTCACTAGCCACGGTCAAAGCCATCCACCAGAACAGGCTAGAGAAAATTCAATTATAAATTCCCAAATTGATACTGACTGGGATCGAAGCCGGGATCTCTAGGAAGGCCACAGCTCTCACCACTGCGGCAGGGAGGGAGTTTAAAAAAGAAAGAAATTACTCATCCTTAATCCTTTCTCAATGTCCGTTAAGCTCAAAAGCTTAGGTATATATGTCACCCGTAAAATTGTAAAAACCGTTAGATTGTAATCTAACGATTTTTATCTCGTTATAGATTGTAAACTGTGGAAAGATTGTGTTTATGTTGATTGTTGATTGTTCATTGTAAAAAAATCCTAAATCGCTATTTTTTAGGAGTTCTGTACCCTGCAGCATCAGGGTTGAGGAGTTGGGACTCAGAGTTGAATCGTATACACGTGACTTAATACCTACTATATGAATTCATCATCAAAACTTCCTAACTCCCTAGTTTTGAGTCGTAGGTATACCTACAGCATCAGGATTGAGGATTTGGAGTCAGAATTTTTTATGGGACCACCACGCGAGCTTCCTCTAACCACTGAAAAAAAAATTCAAATCGGTTTCGAAACCACGGAGATATGCGGTAACATACATTAAAAAAAACCTTCTCCTTTTTTGGATGTCGGTTAAAAAAGCGTTAGATTGCAATCTGACGGTTTTCACAATCTTACGGTGCCTACATAGTACATAGCTATAGCTATAGGTATAGTTAGTAGTGTCGTGATCGTGTGTTCGACTGGCAACATTTATTTATTATTTATAGAATGGCAATACTGATTTCATGTTGGTATTGCACTATTAATGAATTCAGAGTTGGTAGAGGGTAGGCGAAAAAGACATTGTGTATAAATACGGGCGTCATTCTGTAAACAGGAAGTTGAGTATCGCTCGCCATGAGAGGTGCACGCCTGTGCTGTGTACATTCTTATATATCATAATATATACAGTGTTATACTTTTGTGTATAGAGTGAGTTGAGACGTGGTGTTGGAAAGTAAAGTGTGTGCGAGATGATAGCTGAAATGACAGTAAGTCCTTTGTTGTATCGTTCCAATTTATTATTTATTTATTATTTAATCTCTGATGCATTTTAAGAGTAATCTTTAACACATGTGTTAGTGTGCTATTTCAGGATTTCTATAAGGTACATTGTGGGTAGCGAAGTTGTTCGCTACTACCCAAAAATATGCCCGTTCTATGCCCACTTGTAGTTTTATGAACTTCCAAATAAAGATTCGTAGTTAGTCAATCGGTCTTAGGTTGTATCTAGTCATGGAATATATAGACCTTAACGGCAATTCGTGACAGTAGGTAAGAGGTACGAGCCAATTGGCGTCCGGGCTTGGTTAATCCAAGCCAACAGGGTTGTTAGAGGGATGAGTTATTTTCGATACAGAGCCTTTGAGGGATACGATAGGTACTTGTCTCGATTAGGCATGATAATATAATAGAACCAAAGATTATCGCCAAAACCTTTCAGCATCATCAATTTTAAATTTAGGTTTATGATACAAGTGTCAAGTAGTATTAGATTTAAAGTATTTTCAGAAAATCAAAAAGATCCTGCGGGTATCAAAAACCTTCCATGCGGACGATGCGGGCATTCTCTAGAAGATAATAATCAACCTATTAAAAAATAATACACATATCTATATCCGATGGTTTTTTTAAGCTATTTAAACGAAAGTTAAATTGAACGCGCTGAGACGTGAACAGCCTCTCCAGAGTTAGATATTGATGGAGTTTTTCAAAGTTATTCAGCTTCATCAAAATCTATTCGCTGACGTGTAATCGATTTGATCAAAGTTTGTTTAGGTACACACATGATTTATTAGATAGTTCGTTACTTTGGGCTAAAAAATTCTTATTTTATGAGAACCTAAAATATCGCTCCGTAAACTATGTAAATATTCATATGATTCCATACTTAATTAAATTAAAAAAACCCGGCTGAGTTTGTTGTGGGCTCTTCTCAGACCAGGGCGCGTTTGGAACCCTCGTAGCTTTAGTTTTAAGATACCGTTACTGATTATCACTATTATATATTATAAAAAACTCGACGTCAATAAGTGTAGTATACCTACCTAAATTGAATAAACGTTATTTTGACTTTGACTTTGACTTTAAAGTGTGTCTGTCAGTCTATCTGTCTGTTTGTATGTTTCCTTGTCATGGCCGGTCACGGATGAAATTGGTAAGTACAGAGATATCTGGCCTCCTGTGGAGACGGACCGTTTTAACTTGATAAATTAGAGTTTTCTAAAAACCTAAACCGCGAAGAATCATTTATTTCACTTTTGACATAAGCACCAGAGGCGGCTCGTGAAAGATCATATTGGGAGTTCACAAAAAAAAACAAAAATGCTTACCAATTATTTGTAAATGAAGTCCATTCGGCGGTCATTACGTTATATTGTTCCATTTTAATCGCCTACCTACACTATTTACATAAATCACAGTCTTTTTCACATAAATACACAACACAATATGTACACTATTTAAAACAACAATACAGATTTTCCAGCCACTGTACAATGATCCAACGCACTCGCGAAGAAATCAAAATAAATTTAGATTTACTTTCATATTTTGTGTTTTGTTTACATCTTACCGGCATAATACGAATAAAAAAAATACTCGCGAGTTTTAACTCTTTCTTCGTGACAACAGGCCATGTCATTTAGTCGGGTAATATCGCGCATGCGTACTTCGTGTCAGGAGCGCCGCTCCATATTTACCAAATATCTCATACAAATCTTTTGTCTCACGCGCCGCTCGCATCGAATGCTCTCTTTTACTCTCATTACATTTCAATAGGAACGTTGTACTAAACTTTCGTCTATAGGAGCGTTGTTCTAAGCGCTCCACTTAACAAAAATACCATGTATTAAATTTGTGTTGATTGATGAAATAAGTAGTAAAGTAGGTAGGTAGGTACATAAGGATATTCATGATTAAAATGACAATGGGAATAGATTTATATAAAAATATTTAAAACGTTTATAGCAAAGTTTATTTGATTATTATACCTACCTAGTACCTATGTATTTTTTAAAATTTTGTGGGAGTTCACTGCACCAGCGCTCCTTTGAGCGAGCCGCCTTTGATAAGCACGCCTATGAAGTGTCGTAATTATTGATAGGCAATGCTATCAAAAATCGAATCAGTAAAAGTAAAATAAAATATAGCTGGTTTGTCCAGCTATATAGATATAGATAATCTCTTCAAATATTTAATCGATTGCCTTAAAGAAATTGCCATTCAGTGTATTTAAAAGAAAGCTGCATGAATGGCTCATAGACAAGTGTTTTTACTTGCTGAAGGAATTTTTAGAATGAATTTATTTATATGCTATTCCAGACTATAATCTATCTCTGTGCCAAATTTCAGCCTGATCCGTTCAGCCGTGATTGAGTAACAAACATCAATCCATCCATCCAAACTTTCGCATTTATAATATTAAGTATAGATAATATTATGGCGCTGGAGTATTTAAGACTGGTTATTGTATATCAGATAAGACTTGTACATAAGACTATATATTAGACATGTCTTAATACCGTACATACAATAAAGTCATTATCATAAAAGCCCTTCAATATAAACGTGTTGAGCGCACGGCCGGGGCAAGCATTCTCGGTTTTTAACGAGGCACGTGTGAAGCGACGCTCTCCAGCACTCGGCGTACGGCTGGAAATGTTTTAATCAATACACATCCTCGTTATCTGTGGACCCGATGACACTTGGATTAAAGGTGTGTCCAGACATAGTGCGGCAAATGCGCGGCAGCAACACGCGGCGTTTGTAGGACACAACTTTGCCGCGTCCTTGACTTGATTATTTACAGATGTATTTGAAAACTTTACATGGTAGGTACAACACAACTACTCGTAGGTACATGTATGTAAAATAATGAACACACCCAATATAAAATTCCCTAAAGCAAATAGGTATATTGTTACGTATGGAGCCCAATGATTTTGTTCTGTGACTTCGAAATTTCTGTAAGTTTACAACAAAACAGCTGTGAAATAATTGACAGACTCCGACGACGACGACGAGTAAATTCCATATTATATATGTTAAAAAACTCTTGGAATAAAGTAGCTAAAAACATACAAATCTAACAATATTATAAGCAACTCTTATAACAAAAGGGATCGACAGCGACTAGTAGTAAAGCTGTATTAGGTACTATATTCTAAGTCTATGGTTTAAACGGGAAAATACTTACGTAGGTACACATTTTTATTCTCTCGAACACAATAGATGCAGCGTTAATCAAACGCCTGAGTTCGGAGAATTTCCTGTCTCTCACATTCAGCTAACGATTTTTTCCAGCCATTTTCTAGCTTCCCCAGATCCTTTCACAGTCTGTCGGCAAAATTGGATGCACAGCGAACCGACGCATAGATTTTAAATAACTATGGGTTCTCGAATTGAAATCATTACGTCAAATCTATATTCGTACTAATACTACTAGTGGTTCGCCCCGAACTGAGACCTTGCGGCGCCATCTATTGACATTATTGTGAAGTTCTGTTGTAAATACTAAGGCTCATTAAAAATTAAATAATTTCGTTTCCATATAATATTTATCTAATTTTATATAGTATGTGTTGTTCAAGTACAGGATATAATTCAAATAATTGAACAAGTTTCAGACTCAGCCTTTCAGAAAATATTGTAATAGTTAACTTTGACCATTAGCGTCATCTATGGACACCATTGTGAAGTTCTGTTGTAAATATTAAGGCTCATTAAAAATTAAAAAATTTCGTTTCCATAAAATATTTATCTAATTTTAGTATTTGTTGTTCAATTACAGGATATAAGTCAAATAATTGATCAAATTTCAGGCTCAGCATTTCAGTAAATTTAGAGTTCTGAGGTCAACTTTGGACTTTAGAAAATCTCCACTTTGAGAACCCCCCATTTTGTCAATTTTATGGGAAAAATTTAAAAATATATACTTTTGGACTTTATTCCTAATTATCTTTAAAATGATATACCGCAACCCTATGTAACGCTATAAAAATATTTTTTCTTCATATTCGCTTCTATGAGAGCCCCCCTGAAATAAAGATTTTTATTACTTTTTAAGCCATATTCGGCTGGAGGCCATCGGTTTCTATGTATAATATTTCAATTTGAAGTAATTACGTTCAGTAATTTAGAAGTTATAAGGCTCTGACAGACGGACGGACGGACGGACGGACAAGTGCAAATTCACTCAAGTAGACTCAGAGACCTTCGCTTCGCTCGGTCAATAAATTGCGAAAGTCTATCTGTCCTATACACTTTCCCGCCCCAAATTTTCAACCGATTTTAACACAATTTGATACATATTGCATCCTGGGGCTACTTTTTACCCCGGTAAATTAATGAGTTCAATCAAAAACCTTATAATCCTAGCGGACGAAGTCGCGAGCATCTTCTAGTCTTGAAAAAAACTCAAAATTGAGTCTTTTTGCCAATGAAACAATTCATCCAAAAGCTCAAACAAGTCACGTTTTCCAAAATCAATATAAAAACAATACCTACCTAAAATAATAATTAATACCTACCTTTAATGATTCTATAGTGCAAAACAGTACAAACGAACAACAAAGAAAACTTTCATCAATCAGACTTAAAAAAGAGCTCCTTAAGGTCGATTGCCTGTAAAAATATTTCAGCGAGGAGACCATTCTTCTAATCTTCATTTAAAAACATTAGACATGCAATAAAGATTTGTTTGCATCGACTAATTAAGGTTGAGTATCTGAAATACCAATACATTGGTAGAATAAACCGAGCAAATGCCAAGTTTACGAATACCGCCTTTCATAGTTATTTCTTTAAACCTACTTACGTTATTCTAAGATACTTACTCGTACATATCAAGTATTAATAAATGGACATGATAATTATATAAGTTAAAGTTGTTGTAGATTAACGGTCTTATTCATAAAAAGATATAGAAGCTTTATTAGCTTGTTATAAGCAAGTTCTCAAAAAACATTATTCATAAACGTTCAATAGTGCTATATCGCTCTATAAGTATTCAATAGCGGCTCTATAACTTAAAACATGGTGAACCCTACTATAAACCCATAATAAAGAACAAGATGGCCGTCTTGTCTTCACACAGCTGATAATTTGATTGTGAGTTTTGAAGTGAAATGTCAGTGAGGTTAATATATTGCGTTTTTGACATTGCAATAGATGTGCTGGAAACATATTATTTTAAATATAATAATTACTTTTATGTATTAATTGTTATTAGTAAGTACATAATAATATTAAGTGTAAATAATAATTGTACCTATTATAATTAATTTATTTAATATTTTCTATTTGTGTTGTTGTAGAACTAACCAATAACTCAGGCTGAATGCTAGCAAATGCGAGACAAGTTCACAGGTTTCTCCAGTAGTGTGTACTCTCCTTCAACGCGACATTGGCAAAATATTTGTGGCTAGTGCACGAGTAAAGCCATTCACATAAGAAGTGAAGTGAAGTGACATTGCATTATTGTAAAAGTTCATATTTTATTATTTGCTGTGTATCATACCAAGATAACACCTATCACAATGCAAGCTCTGCAAGCTATTGCCGTCATTGAATATATAGAAAACCCTACACGTCGTCAGAAGCTGTACCAGAAGAGATATGACCCGTTTTCTTTGCCAGATCTTGAGTTCAAACGGCGATACCGCTTCAATAAAGATACCGCAAGATTTATAATTAATCTCGTTAGGCAAGATTTGCAACTCGATTTGAGAGGCTGTGGCACATCACCAGAGTTGCAAGTTTTAACTGCCATAAGATGCTGGGGACGTCGTGAAGTAAGTCCCTACTTAATTTCGAAGTTTCTATTCATGTAAATATTCCTTTACATATGTGATTTCTTCTAACATGTATCTACTTTTGTGTCTAGGTTCAACAAGATGGGGGAGATTTACATGGGTTGTCTCAACCAACTGTAAGCCGCATTTGTGCCAGAGTAGCTCGTGCAATAGCTCGGCACTCTGCGACTTATATTAAAATGCCTCAGACCCTAATACAACAGCAAAAAGTTATTAGGGAATTTTTAGAAATCAGAAATTTTCCCTCTGTGCTGGGGTGTATTGATTGCACTCACATCAAAATAAAGAAATACGGTGGTGATGCAGCTCAGTATTACATAAACAGAAAAGGATTTTATTCCATGAATGTCCAGGTAGCGTACCTAATGCATAATTTTTATCTACATAATAGCTTTTTGTATTAAATGTAAAACCACTGTAATTTTATTATTATGTATTAAAACGGGTACATACCATGATGTAAAACAATGATTTTGTTTGTCGATATTTCGACCCAGTTGCATGGATACCTACTTTTAATACATAATAATATGTTTTCAAACCACGAAATAAGTCTCAAATCACTTTAATTTTTTTCAGGTAACTTGTGATGCTAGACTTCACATAAGAGATATTGTTGCTAGATGGCGGGGTAGTACACATGACTCCCACATATTTAATGAGTCCACCCTTAAAGAGCGCTTTGAGCGAGGAGAGTTTAGGGGGCGACTCTTGGGAGATTCAGGCTACCAATTAGAACCATATCTCTTCACACCAATATTGCGACCTCAGAATGCACGTGAAGAGAGATATAATCATGCTCAAATCGCTACACGGAACTGTGTAGAACGTTGCTTTGGTGTGTGGAAGCAACAGTTTCAAAGCTTGCTGTGTGGACTCACTGTTCATATGCACAATGTAAAACCAACAATTGTGGCTCTTGCAGTTTTGCATAATATTGCAATAGACCAGCAGGACTCAGTTCCAGGTAATTTATACTTTGTTATAACTTTACATCAACATGTTTATATTTGTTAAGCAATATCTTTAACATTTATTATTTTGTTTTAGAAAATGATGATGAAAATCACATTGTTCAGGAGGAGGATGATTTTGCAGCACATACTAATCAAGCTGGAAGAGGAAGAGGAGGAAACAGTGCTTTCTTGCGAGCATTTATTGACGAAAATTTTAGCTAAAACAAATAACATTATGTACTTATTATGTAGTAAATTAATGAAAAAAAGTATGTAATTTATTGTAAGGCATTTAATTTTTTCTCATAATATTCAATTTTTTTTTTAATTAAAACTTCTTTCAAGTCTAGATTTCTAGCCTTTTTTTGTTCATTTTCCATTTGTATTTTGTGAAGCTCCTTCCTACAATCTGTTTCGATACTCGCTATTTTATTTGCAGCAGAAGCAGATATCTGTAATACAAAGTAATTTATAATTTGAATGTTTTATAATGAATTGGCATTATTTTGTGAACAACACAATATTTTTGAGCATCAAGATAGTGGGATCAAGTTTCACATTTGTTTCTAGAGGAGGATGGTGTTTCGTTTTACTTACTATTTGTACAGTAACAAAAAAAAGTGTGCTTTGAAGTCAAAAGATGACATGCTCAAATTATGAGAATTTGAACACATTGTCACAATTTGAGGTCTGGATGGATATAAAAGCACTAACACAAACATTTCAAATCCAAAGACTGCTCCCACTACCTTGATGCTCATAAATATTTGTTTTACCTTATTCATGTTTTCCTTTTTCCCAATCTTCCTTTTTCCTAACGGATGGGTCAGAGGAGACACAACCTAGAATAATATTACTTGTTAAAATCAACTCATTGGCATTGGTACGACTTAAATACCTACTCAAATTGTTATCAAAACAAATTGATAAAACCAACCTCGAATTTAACTTTGTTTATTTATTGTTCTAATGTTATATGTATATTTATTAGTGTTCAGTGTAACAAGGCAAAGGTAAGGGGTGAAAACCAGTTCAGAGGGTGCCAAGGAACAAAAATTGAAAAGAAACTGCACTTGCAGAGCTGAAGTTGATCAACCTGTAGGTACTTACACTTAGCTAGTATTTGATATGAAGTCATTATGATATTTACCTTATTCTTGTTTTCATCTTTTTTCTCATCATAATTAATTACAGGTAGGACCTGAAGCAACAAAAGTATTATCAAATAGGGATGACTATCAAAAATTCATTGATCAACTTATATTGTTAAATATTAATTTACCTTTTGTGTAATTCCATCCTCCTGATTAACCTCTACGATCATTTCTGGGGCCTCTCCAACCTTGACCTGAAACTATATTATTATTAATATGGATATAATATTATACAAGTGATATACTTGTATAAATGGATATGAGAGTACAGAATGGAACACTAGAAGAACACCAATGCACAAATCATAAACTATAGGTACCTACACAATATAAAACATTCACCTGATTGATTTGATCAGAATCAAATTCATTGGTGTCAATGATAAACTCATTAGGAAGCCACGCACTGATGTCTTCACTGCTTTCAGGATCCTGCTGTGGCGGTGGCGGTGGACCGCCTCCTGTAGCAATAATTTGCTTCCTCTCCGCAGATTTCAACCGCTTTTGGTGCATCTTAATGATGCCCCATTGTGATTTTAATTGTGAAAGGCTCCTCTTGCTCCCCTTACACATGCAGTTAAAGCTGTGACAATATTACATGTTAATGTTTATATACAATAATAGTGCATCGTATATTGACTTACAATAAAAAACCATACCCGTTCAACAAGTCTGCCCAAGCTTTCTGTTTATTGGAATTGGTGTTGGTATCCGTATTTTTGTTTTCAATTACGGATACCCTCTCTCTCACCAACTCCTTTAATAAATGCTACGGAAAGAAATTAGCACTTTGAAATGAGGTGGAAATATTAAAATAGGACATTGGTGTATTCACACTGTTTTGAAACTTGTGTAGCTTTTAGAACTTGTGTGCTAACCTTGTCTTCGCTTAGCCAATTCTCACTTCTGTCTCTCTTTTTTGCCATTTTTACAGAAGTCTCTGTTTCCATATTTTCCAATATAACAGTAAAATAACAAACAAAACTTCGCAAACCCAGATGACAGAAATTCAACTCAGTGAGACTTTTGGCGGTTAACATGCGTTACTTTTTTAATCACGGAGCGTAGACGCTAGTATTTTTGCAATTTTGTCTATGAATTCGTCAGAACGACAACCTAATAAAGCAAAACCGAACTATAGCGAGAATTTAGTTGTGAGAGGTTTATTGAACCTTTATGAATAAAGAAAGTTATGAAACGTTTAATAGGCCTAATGAGCATTTTAGCTAATGAACATTGTAAACCTTTAATAAGGGATTTTTATGAATAAGACCGTAAGTATATTAAAATTATGATTGACTAGCTGATGTCCGCGACTTCGTCCGCGTGGAATAAGTTTTTTAATTCCCACGGGAACTCCTTAATTTTCCGGGATAATAAGTTACCTTTGTCCTTCCCCGGGATACAAACTCCCTACTTAGCCTATGTCACTCTCCAGGTCCTCAACTATACCCATGCAAAAATTCACGTCAATCCATTGCTCTGTTGCAGCGTGATTGAAGGACAAACCAACAAACAAACGCACTTTCGCAATTATAATATTAGTATGATTTATAAAAGATTTAAATATTGTTAACATTAATTAAGTACCTAATTTTTCTGCACGTCGTCATTGACAAATCATGTTTGGACTATTTTTTTTGGATTGTAATATGTTTCTAGCAAATAAACGATTGATTGATTTATTGATTGGGTACTATAAGATTTATTTAAGGGCCTCACCTTTGAAAGTCTCAGGAACGCTCGAGAAACCGACCACTTCAGATAGGTACTTGAAGATGTGCGTACCACCTCGTGATTTCAAATTCCGTGGAAATTCTTTGATCCGTCCGTTTTCGCTATGCATAATACTATTTCATTACCAAATGTTAAAATCGGTTAAGCGGATGGGTCTTAAAAATGCAACAGATAGACAGACACACATTTTTAATCCTAGTATGCAAGTCATTGTTGAAATTCCGTTATTTTTAAGAGCAAAAATACATAAGGGACGAAATAAATTATAATTTTTGTCTACGTCACAATCTTTTATCAAACCACACAGATAGTGCGAAAGGATACAACTTTCTTCTCCAAGGCGGAAGTTTCGCGCAAATGTTTTTACATGCCAGGTCCTTATTGTGCGTTTGCTTTTAAAAGGGGTTTATTTGAGGTAAAAGCTTAAAAACCTGTCAAGCTATAATTTTTGCTGATAGAAATTCTCCCCCAAGTCAACCCAGTTGGAATTTAATTTCGTCCAGTGATGTCGCGAAAGGACCGAATTAATCCTCATCAAAAACCTCTCGCCTTCGCCGAAATAATTTTAAGGAAAATACCCAAGAGTTATTTTTGGCAACGAAATAACATTAGTCTTATCTGGCAATTTTTTAAATTATGAACGAGTATTTTTCTGGTCGAAACATTTTCAAGTACCAATTCACCAGAATGAATCATTTATTCTATTATAAATATTAATATTACGTCATGTACGAACGTATATTGTATGTTTTGTGTGTAGGTAGTATTGTATATAGTTGATATACTTGTATTGTATTTTTAGTTTACGCACCATCCCGTTTTTAATCTCTTCTCCTGTCTCCAAAGGTTGTCTGGAAGAGATCACCCTAGTACTAGGCGATAAGACCGCCTTTGCATACTGTATTGTCCTTTAATTATAGTGATTAGTGGTATAGGTAGACAACTGGCTACTTATTCGGGTTATTGACCTCCGGATATATCCACCTCTTATTTTATGCAGCTACTTATGCGCATTTTAAGAAATTAAATAAACGGCGAAGGAAAACATCGCGAGGAAACCTCATGTAAACTTGCATGCTCGAGAGTTCCTTATAATGTTATGAAAGGTGTGTGAAACTGCTAATCTACACTTGGCCAGCGTCCTGAATTATGGGCAAATCATTTTCATTCTGAAAGGACAGTACTGAAGTAGGAATCATACTCGGAACTCTTAAAAGTTTGACTACTTATCTCAAATTAAAACTTTTATAACTGTTCTTTTCATCGTCCAAACATTCATAACGTTGCACTCGTATGTTTTTTGTAGGTTTCACTTAAGCGTTCGCGCTCTTTCAGTCGGCAAGCTCATCACACAGAGCGCCGCCATGGCTTGGAAATAGAGAAATAAAAAATTCTCTCAGTTCAGATTCCCCACTTTATGACGCATCTAAAACGAAAGGGTAATATTTCAAAATGTACATTAATCTTGCTTTAGGTTGGAAATAACCGCTCTAATTCTCTAAGTCTAATTTAACATTAGAAGACCTACCAGCCATTCAATCCAACTGCTGGGGGGCACGCAAAGTATTGACGTGATTCTTGCATGGGTTTAAGTATTTGAAGAAGAGGAAAGACTTAAAGGCTACTTTTCATATCGGAAAACCAGAGTTTGAACGGAATTTTGAAATCAACGCGGACGAAATCGTACATTAAGATGTACCTCGTGTATGATGTATGTATCTAGTTTATTTTATGGCCCAAACTGGAATATTCTATCCTTTCAGTATCAATATTTTAACTTCAAGCAGCACATTTAATAAATTACATAGTAAATCCTCTTAAAACATACCTTATGTCCGTATTATCCTTTTGCTTCGCCGTAGTCGAGTAAAACTGAACATTAATCTAGAAATGGGAACATACCCGTTTCATATTCATACGCAGAAGCCCACAGCTGCCCGTACTCGATGTAAACCGAAATTGTTTTCGAAACGCAATTCCCTGGCGGAATGGATTTATTATTCCCAGATTGGTCACTTTGTGGATGCGAACTTACATACATTAATTAAATAGTCAATTAGGTAAATAGCCACTATGTTAACTACCTAGTAGTACATACCTACGTATATTTTTATGCATCAGATCATAGGTATTTTGTACATGGAAAATATACTCGACTAAGCGTTGGCCTAAATTTCATGTTACACGCCCAGTTTGCCCGGGCTTGAACAAGTCTAATGGCTCTCAGATTTTATCAGCTCTCAAGCAAGCGTTATCTTGGATAGCCTCGAAATTTAGTCCCAGGGACGGCCATATTGAGACAGCTGTTCTCTAAATCCAAAGACATAACTACAAGAAGTAATTTAATTCGATATGAGCTCTTTTATTCAACAAAAACTTTGTTGTGCGCTGATGTGATAAGTTTCCCTTCATAAAATCACAAAATACTAATAATTATAACCACGACTTGATGGTAAGGCCACTGTTAAATACGGTATCTTATGGCAACGCTTACTTTCCTTGCGATTCAGTTCTAGACCTTGACTAGAGCTTTTGCAAAGAGAAAATTATGATGCATTAGGTCTATGTAGGTCATTAATAAACAAAGAACAGGCAAAACCATTACATAATAATAAATCTACAAATGTGTATCTAACCTACAAATCTATAAAAAACTAGGTGAGAGTGACACAGTGAACACAGCCCAAATAATAGTCTGGCGGACAAGAAGTCTGCGTCATACAATTTTTTATATAGCGCGCATACTAGGCGACAGAACGAAACGTCGCTCTTCTCCGACGCGGACGTTTTATCCTGACCGGGCTCTAATTTGTTTTTGCTCTAACTTTGTAATCGCATAGTTACTCAAAACTCAAAAAAGAACTTCACTCTCAAAAAATAGTACTTAATAGACCCTACTATTAAGGGTTCGATGACTGCAATCATGCGGAAAGGCTTGATAAGAGGTAGAGACGCGAAATGATCGGCGTAGTTCTCGGGCAGGCAAAACAAAGGTACGGAAAGGGCGAGCGGTGCCCGTGTGGCCCGCGCAGTATCGAATACCGCCCGCCCTCGGTAACGGGCAAAGATTATTACTACAGAAGCGACAAACTAACCCTCCTTAATAATCGTAGATTAGCGGTATATAGTCATGTCACCGTAAGATTGCAAAAACCATAAGATTGTGATCTTACTAGCGAAATTGTAAACTGTCGACAGATTGTGAACCGTTAAATGTTCTGAGTGTAAATTTTTGAAATATTCATTTTATTTACGTTTTCTTGACTCTTTCTTGTAGGTTAGCTTGGGACATAAATAATCAGGTAGTGCCAATGTTACCACAGCCCTGTTGGAAGAAATATAGTTGTCTTACAGCTTAGTAACGTCGTTTTGGCTTATAACTCGTGAAAAGTAATTTTAAATACTTACTTAAAAGTTTCTGCTATTTGTTTAACTCGTGTGAAAATCGATCATATTTCATTTCATAGACTATAGTAAACTTTGATCAAAATTAGACTAGTGTTTTTATTTGACTAAATGATAAGGAACCATATTTTTTCTTTTTTACTTAGTTTTGTATTTTTGAATGAAGCGTGCACTTGGGAACAAATAAACAAACACAATCAAAAGAAGAACATAATTAAACAAAAATATGTCAATTTTTCTACAGCAGAAAAAACGTTCATAAATACTCAATGGAGTGGAATCTTAATTCCCAACCAAAGTTTACAACAAAACAATGCGCACTCAACAATTCTGAGCAAAACCATAAATTTTCAGGCTTCAGTTTTCATAATCTTTGCCGAGGGCGGCGCGGGGTAGTCAGTTGCTTGGTCAGTGCCCCTCGCGACGCGAACCTCAGCGATCGTGTCTTTCGCTCATTCCTCACAATTATAGATATAATTGGTAAAACAAATTATATTCAGTAGGCTTCCTTATAGCCATGGTTTACTGGACTCTTATTAGTTTGATGTAATGTAAGAGATATTCTGCCAGATTTCGGCAAAGGGGCAACGATAAATCCAAGGTAAGTAGCGTTCTATTATCTTTTATATACTTCAGAGAAGATATGAAAACATAGCGGTTTCAAATGGCTTTGAACGGATTACAATGGTTGTATATAAGCATCGATGTGTCTATAAGCTAATTTTATGCTGCCTTTGTACGTTAAGTATTTAAGTTGAATTGTATGAAAAGCAGTGTTTAGGACAAGACATCGAGCGCATTTTTGAAGTGTATTAAGTAGAAATCATTGACACATTTTTTTCTTATATGTAGAAAAAAGAAATTTAACTTTTTTTTTAATTAAAATAATACAATAGAATTTAATGGTAGCTAGCCTAACCTAATTACTATATATATCATGCCCGCTGAATAGCCAGGCTGATCCTTTGCGCAAAAAATGAGCCAGCCCTTCTGTCACCAGATGAGGCAATTAACCGCGGTGAAATATAACTATATTTTAAACTCAATATACAGATTTTATAATTTTATGAGCACGTACGATTAGATAGCTTAAATGTATAATATATCTATAATACGGGATACGAGATGACTGATAATGATGAATGATTATGATGACTTCAAATGTACGTTTCCAAATATTTTTAAAAGATGCAGAATATAATTGTAGCTTATTTAAAAAATGTTGGTGGTTAAACCGAGAGTTACTATTCAACATCAATTAAATACTTACTTCGGACTGCCCTACTGGTCTCAATAGTTTTTACGGTCAAGTTTTTAGTGCGAATATTTAGACCAAGGCTGTAATTACGACCACTTTGAACGTATAGTACATTCAATATTAACTGGCGTCTTTCCACTTGAGACCGTCATTAGCAATAACAATAGGATTAAGTCGTGGCGGGTGAATTCTTTGTATTGCAAAACACGTGCGGCGTTCAAACGGTGTTTCAAACGTTTTTGATACTTTCCCTTATCTTCCTTTAAATAATATAATCAAATAGAAATACCGCTCAGTTTTTTTTAAACTTTGAACAGATTAGTTCAGTGGAAATATTACGTCTTTCGATATGTTTCGTCCTAGGGTAAAATCACCTTCCACTGTGCCATGTGAAAATAATAAAGACGATAAGCCGAATGTGTTCAACAAGCATCTAAGTCGTGATGCACAAATAATTCTCTTGAATGTTTATTTTAATTTAATTGCAGTTCAGAGTGAGAAAGGTGCTCTGAAAGAAACTTCCCGCTTGACAAAAGTATCAGTGCGAACGATACAGCGAATTATTTCAGATGGACCAATTACTTCCCCTCGGAAAAGTGCTAAAATTGGGTTTAACAAAATTGATAATTTTGTAATGGATAATATAGTCAGAATTGTTCATGGTTTTTATGCAAATAATCGCGTGCCAACACTAACTGATATCTACAAAAAAGTTACTACGAGTGATGCAGGCTTTGAATATTGTAGGACTACTCTGTGGAGTTTACTGAAGAAACTTGGTCTCACATACGGCAGACTCGACGACAGAAATTATTCTATGATTATTCAAAAGTATCAACACTGGTTGGTTTGCAACAAAATAGATAAGGCCGAAACTGCTTCTTTAAAAATGAATGGGCTCTATGAGTGTTTGGTTTATTACCCCTATTGTTTAGGTTCAAGTGGAAAGACGCCAGTTAATATTGAATGCACTATACCTTAGATGTGACAGATTTCGTAGACCCTTAAAAAGTTTTGAAATTATAATATAATAGGTACTAGCTGATTCCCGCTGGAACTCCTTAGTCTTCCGGGATAAAAGGTACATGTGTTAGGGATAAAAGCCTATGTGTTATTCCAGACTATAATCTATCTCTGTGCCAAATTTCATCTAGATCCGTTCAGCCGTTCGGGCGTGATTGAGTAACAAACATCCATCCATACATCCAAACTTTCGCATTTATAATATTTATATTTGATTGATTATAATATTCTACTAATTCCTACTGTAAATGAGAAAATGTGTTACTTTGTTGGCTTGTTCTATTATCACGCCACAAAAGAGCCACGGATCGACGTATTCTTTGCACTGGTAAAGGGTATTGTTGAAGATATTGTGGAGAGTGACGTCATGTACTTTTTATCCCGGAAAAGATAAGAGTTTCTCCGTGATAAAAGAAATCAAGACTTACCGTTTATAAACAAAAATACTGACTCACTAAACCTATTTTAGTAGGTTTAAAGCTTTTATAGTAGGTATTGAAAAGGCAAGAAAATATAGCATTTTCAAAAATCAACAAGACAAAATAAACAATTTATATTATATAAGTACAAAAAATAATAATTAATTGTAGCATTTTAAGTGATCCGCCATCCCCCGTAATTAATCAGGAACATTTTTCAAAGCTAATTGGTAAAATCGCGAGCGACCGCGTTCCGTCGCTTAAAAGATAATAGAATCCGGGCTTAATGAGCCGTAGCGCGCCGCAAAAAGGCCTTTTATTCTAAATTCGATAAAAAAGTAAGCACCTGCATTACATCGACGACCGTAATAATTGATTTAAAAATAAATATTTGTTAAATTCAAACCTTGGTCCATGGGGTATTAGTAAAATATTGACCTATAGATGTTAGTACCTAAAATTAAAAGCCGGTCAAGTCAACGTTTGCATCTATCCAATACATTAAAAAAAAACCGGCCAAGTGCGAGTCGGACTCGCGCACCGAGGGTTCCGTACAAACCTGTAGTAAGTTTTAAATTAAATGTTTTTTTTAAATATTTGAGTTGATTGAATGAAAGGTAAATTGCGATTTACGGTTAATGACGAAAGAAAAAAAAACTACTTACTTGATCTCGTTCAAACCAATTTTCGGTGGTAGTTTGCATGGTAATGTACAACATATATTTTTTTTAGTTTTATCATTCTCTTATTTTAGAAGTTACGGGGGGGGGGACACACATTTTACCACTTTGGAAGTGTCTCTCGCGCAAACTATTCAGTTTAGAAAAAAATGATATTACAAACCTCAATATCATTTTTGAAGACCTATCCATAGATACCCCACACCTATGGGTTAGATGAAAAAAAAATTTTTGAGTTTCAGTTCTAAGTATGGGGAACCCCAAAATTTATTGTTTTTTTTCTATTTTTGTAAGAAAATCTTAATGCGGTTTACAGAATACATCTACTTACCAAGTTTCAACAGTATAGCTCTTATAGTTTCGGAAAAAAGTGGCTGTGACATACGGACGGACAGACAGACAGACAGACAGACAGACAGACAGACAGACATGACGAATCTATAAGGGTTCCGTTTTTGCCAAATTTGGCTACGGAACCCTAAAAATGCTTAGTTAAATATCTGCGGTAGGTACTAGGAGGAAAACGAAGTTTTGTCCTGTTGCGCTAGTCGGCGCGCTCCAAATTTACTGAGTGACTTGAACTCTTCGTCCGCTCTTTGTTCTTGGTGAATTTTCGCTCTTAAATGAGTAGGTACTGCGCGTTTATATAACGCCTTCTGAAATAAACAATAAATGCCTGAAGAAGGCATCGGGCCATTAACCGTCGATTCAATTATAGCGCTGCTTGAGTTTACGCCGATCAACGACCAACTCTACGCTAACAGAGAACAAATTTAATTTAATATTTGTTTCCCAAGTCCCTTTTTAATATATACGAATTGAAATGATTGGAAGGAATTCAACTTAAGCTACAGTAAGACGTACTATAGCGCGTACGATAATAGGTACTTACTGTTTTATCAATAATACTTTAATCTACGTCTTATAACGATGAAAATCTCTGAAAATAGGAATTAATTTCCTTGCTGGTTCTTTTTAGCAGGAAATCGGCGTTCGGTGAAATCAAATCGATATAAACACATTAGAAAAAAAGTATTTTTTTAACTCTATTTTATCAATATAAGTTACTCCTTATCAGCGATCTCTATCGGTTATCAAAATATAGGAAACGCAGTAACATGTAGCTGTACCTAAATGAATTTCAACATCGCGGCTTCATACTGAAAGGCCCCGTGAAGCGGCAAGCATCACTAATTCATTTATATCGTAATGGGTTTGATGCTCGCCCGTATACAGTGCATTATACGAGTTTAGTCATTTGCTCATAGAGCTCACATTTAACGTCAGCACCATTGATGTAGAATATTAGTACCTATCTATTTCAATGGTCAGCACTGAATAAAGGGATCAATATTTTATACAAAGTCTGTCATTGTTCAATCAAGCATAATATGATCTATGCAAATTAGTGTTTGGCTTTTTGGTTAAACATTAAGGGGCTCCAAGCTGCCAATGGCCTTGAGCGTTCGACTTCCCTTCCCCCCCTCGCTTCATGTCCAATAATTTTTACCGCCGCCTGTGGCAATAACCGAATGCTATTTTCACATAACTGAGGTCATCTACGCGCCATCTCGCGTCGATGCGTCGAGTCTCTACGTAGGTAAAGGTTCTCGTCACAGGGTTTGGATCACAGAGGGGTTCAAGTCGGATGTTCTCAAGTACGGACTCGAGTGTTTTTGAATAGTCATTACTTATTTTTAGAGTTCTCTAATTAGCGCCAGTTTGAAATTCTTTGTTATCGTATCGATTTCGTTCAAAATCGATATTTGGGGTTCTCTGGTATCACAAAAGACGAAACTGTTACTAAAAATTTAAAGAAGTCAGCGCCATTTGGTATTTGTTATTGTAGGTACTGATTTTTGAAATTGGTACTTATATGGGGTATTATTTGTTTACTTTTAAGCTTTCATTTTATGAGTCTGAATGAGTGCTAAGATAAATAATGTAGTTTTTGTATTTTAGCCATGTTTATCTATTCCTTGATGCGATCTCTTATAAAAATTCTTTCCAAAAAACGACTTCCAAAGCCACTGTAAAGTAAAAAATAATTTTGCTTTCTACACACTATGTTGAAGTCGGGCAAGCCTGACGCGTCAACTTTGCCTATCTTTGTTATACTCGCCCAAATTCAACATAGTGTGTAGAAATCAAAATTATTTTTTACTATACAGTGGCTTTGGAAGTCGGTTTTTTGGAAAGAATTTTTATTTTTAACTTTTTTGTGTACTCTTAATCCCCACGGCTTAGGAGTGCAGTACCCTGCAGCATCAGAATTGAGGAGTTGGGACTTGGGTTTAATTATGAAGTCGTTGCTTGACACCTACAATATTAATTCACTATAAAAATTCTAAATCGCTATTTTTAAGGAGTTCTGTACCCTGCAGCATCAGGGTTGAGGAGTTGGGACTCAGAGTTGAATCGTATACCTACACGTCACTTGATACCTACTATATGAATTCACCGTCAAAACTTCCTAACTCCCTAGTTTTGAGTCGTAGGTATACCTACAGCATCAGGGTTAAGGATTTGGAGTCAGCATCAGGGTTAAGAATTTTTTATGGGACCACCTCGCGAGCTTCCTCTAACCACTGAAAAAATTTCAAATCGGTTTGAAAACCACGGAGATTTGCGGTAACATGCATTACAAAAATTCGCGCCGAATTGAGAACCTCCTCCTTTTTTGGAAGTCGGTTAAAAATACTAAAAAACAGCTAGCTGAAGCGCAGCCGTAATAACGGAGTAGTAATGGAATCGTAACTGTTGACACATTTACCTTGTGTCACAAATTATGCATTTTTTAAGCTTAATAGTCGTTAAATCGCTTAGCGTTCTTTTAAAATAGTAAAGCTTGGAAAATCGACGGCTGGCACTTAAAAAACACAGTTGTTAGACAAAAACTGTTTATTTCATTGTTTAGAGCTACTAATAATACAACTATACTATACTAATATAAACAGATTTCTTATCAAAATATGGTTTTTTAATAAACCATGCACAATAGCTGTCTTTTAGTCAATAATATATAGTGGTACAGTGGTTTGAAGCTAATAACCTACTCCTCAATGGTAAAAAGACAAAGTGTATCAAATTTAAATTACCTAATGTCAAACAGGTAAAAACCACTGTACAACTTGATCATGAGGAATTAGATTTAGTGGATACCGCTGTTTTTCTGGGAATAACGTTAGATGCTAAACTCCAATGGGGCAATCACATAAATGACTTATCGCCAAGAATTATATGAAAGATTCGCCAGTTGACAGATATAGAAACGGCGAGATTAGTTTATTTTGATTACTTTCACAGCATTATGTCGTATGGTATATTATTATGGGGTAATGCTACTGATATTAATTATGTTTTTGTGCTGCAGAAGAGGGCTGTTCGAGCCATATAATATGGGACCAAGAGAGTCACTAAGAGATAAATTTAAAGAAATCAATATTATGACAGCGCACAACCAATACATATTTGAAAATTTAGTATACGTGCATAAACACATTGATAAATTCAAGCAGAAAAGTGATTGTCATAATGTCAAACTAGAAATAAAAATAAACTTGTAATGCCTGCTTCTAGGCTTAGTAAAACTATCAATTCATTTGTTGGAAATAGTGTCCGCTTCTACAATAAGCTCCCAGAATACATATTGAAAATGTCTCTGAATAAAATGTTCAAAGTTAATGTAAGACGTAAACTGATTAAAAAATCGTATTACCATGTAAAGGATTACTTAAATGACAAGGAAGCTTGGCAATGATTGGATCTAGTGGTTCAGATAGTTCCTTAGTTATGATGATTTGTGAAATGGTGATAATGAAAAAAAAAACAACTGAGTTTGTTGTGGGCTCTTCTCAGACCAGGGTGCGTTTGGAACCCTCGTAGCTTTAGTTTTAAGATACCGTTACTGATTATCACCATTATATTTTATTTATAAATAACTGGAAGTCAACAGGTGTAGTATACCTACCTAAATTGAATAAAAATTATTTGACTTGACTTGACTTGACTAACTGGTACTATCATATAGCTCTAAATTAAAATGAACAACTGAGTGCCAAATTTAAATATATTTGGCAAACTGCCAAGCTTGCCAAGCTGTTTGATAAATGGCGATCTGGTATACGTAATCTGAAGTACGCTTTCTCCATTTTAAAATCCAACCATCGGCTATGAAAACACGAAATGGGGGGTTTCGAATATGACGAGTGGTCATATTCGAATGGTCTGGCTAACATTGGGCCACAATAGTTCAGCGGACGAGCAAGATGACCTGTAACAGTAAAATCGTAGATAGTCGTAGTGGCTACAGAATATAACAGTGCTGTAAGTATGTAAGCTGCGATCTCGAGCTGTGCATGAGTCATCGGAAGTGCCAGCTGCTTCAGTAGCGCCAGCGTTGGAGGCAGTGGCACCACCAATGGCACTGGATACTGGACAGCTGTGAGCGCGGCGAAGAAGTTCGATCAAAATCAATATCTACGATATGTGCGAGCCTAAGCGAGTATCTGATAATAATTTAGCAATATCTGTGATGGGTTGGGGTTGAGTCTTCTTAGAATAATTTTATTCTTCTGATGAGGTTTCATGTGGCGATCCATGCAGGAGACCTTCGTTCAGCAGTGGACGTCTATAGGTTGAGGATGTTTCATTTCATGGGTAGTGAAATTAATTCTTCGTTCAACATGGATAGTGATTTCACAAAGACTCAACCCTAACCCATGACTTATATTGCTGTAGTAATTCCAGAGACTCACTTGGACTCGCACATATCGTAGATATTGATGTTGATCGGACTTCTTCGCCACGCTAGCATTTTTGTGCGGTAAGATGATCAAACAAAATAAGAGATAGTTTTTCAAGAACCCGTGCTACAAACACTGAAATTATATTAGGTTCCATTGTTTTGAAGACACCTTTCATATTTTCTACTACCCTTTCTCAAAATGTTCCGCTGCCCCGATGGCAGAGAATCAAATAGTGGAAATTGGACTTGCTAATTTTACTGCTCGTGAACGCTGATGTACATATTATTTTTAGATTTCTTCATCTACATTTCCGATATTTTATTTTGAAAGTACGCTAGTTGTTCTCTATCACGATATTACATTTTACTGTATTCATAGTTTATTCACGAAATTCGTCAGTGTACAGTGCACACCAACGTAGCGCAGTTACGAAACTTCACCAACCTGTACCGTGGCGCGAGTGTCTAAATATTATGTAATGGGCCACAAAGGTATATTTACTACTTTTTTAATGATTATTGCAATTTACTCATTTGAATATAAATGAAAATAATTGTTTTATTTTAATTCCCTAACTATCGCTCAATTTAAAAGCATTAAAAGTTTGACAAATATATCTAAATTTGGCATTTAGTTGTTAATTTTAATTTAGTGCTATATGAAAGTACCAGTTATTGCTTAGCTAAAAGACAGCTAGTGCGCGTGGTTTATTCAAAGACCATAATATTTTTGATAAGAAATCTGTTTTGTATTAGTAGCTCTACACAATGAAATAAACAGTTTTCGTCTCATAACGGTTTTTTTTAAAATACCAGCCGTTGATTTTCACATGTTTTAAAAGAAGACTAAGCGATTTAACGGCTTTTAAGCTAAAAAATTTGCATAAACTGTGACACAAGGTATATATTGTATACCTTGTGTCACAGTTTTATGCAAATTCCATTACCACTCTATAATACGATTGCGCTTCAGCCATTTGTTTTTTAGTATTTTAAGAGGTCGCATCAAGGGATAGATAAACATGGCTTAAACACAAAAACGTTATTTAAAACTATACCTACCTTAGCACTCATTCAGACTCATAAAATGAAAGCTTAAAAGAAAACAAATAATTTGGATTATAAAAGATAGCTGTACGTCTAATAAAACTCTAGAATCTTTAATTTTCATGTTTTTTGGCCATAACTCAAAATTTGGTTTTTTCACTTAACGGCCTTTAAGTAAACGGACGGCAGTATAGTATATTTTAATCACTTATTAACAAAAAATATGACAACTAAAAAACGCTCACTGCCTTTTAGACACGGACAATTTTCAATGTCACATTAGCTTTCCGATAATAAGTCAGCTAAGTGTGCCTTACTGTGTTGTAGATAAGTATTTGAAGAAATCTGTCACTTAGTTTTCGTAAATGCCATTAAAACTTTTTTAGTACAAATCACTAAATTACGTACTTATAAACTTATATCGGCCTTATACTATCGTAATTTGATGTAACCGTTTTGTAGAAATTCAAAGTACCTGAAATATAAACTTGAAATAGACGGTTACAAACGCAAAGCCGTATTCTACTGTCGAAAAGTCACATAAATGTATTTAAGTATCGGAAAATCGCAAAAATGATGTAATTAGCCGTGTTCGGGGTCTCCAGATCTCAAAGACTATCAAAGATAGAAAAAATGTGACACTGACTGTTCGATAGAGAAAAATTTGCTCTTTCACATAGTATATAATATACTCAAAATTGGCAAAATGTGTAAGTCGACTGACGGCAGAACTATACCCATGCAAAAAATCACGTTTATCTGTTGCGGCGTGATTGAAGGACAAACTACCTATCTATTTATCGTCCTTGGGGATAAAATTTTCAAAAACTGTGAATCACGTATTTCTTCAATACGTAATCACCAAAATTCCAAATACTTAGTTTGGCCAAGTGCGAGTCAGACTCGCGCACCGAGGGTTCCGTACAAACCTGTAGTAAGTTTTAAATTATTAAAATATTTTTATTTTAAATATTTGAGTCGATTGAATGAAAGGTAAATTGCGGTTTACGATTTATGACGTATTAAAAAAAACTACTTACTAGATCTCGTTCAAACCAATTTTCGGTGGAAGTTTGCATGGTAATGTACATCATATATTTTTTTTAGTTTTCTCCTTCTCTTATTTTAGAAGTTACAGGGGACACACACACACACACACACACACATTTTACTACTTTGGAAGTGTCTCTCGCGCAAACTATTCAGTTTAGAAAAAAATGATATTACAAAACTCAATATCATTTTTGAAGACCTATCTATAGATAACCCCACACGTATGGATTAGATGAAAAAAAAAATTTATGAGTTTCAGTTCTAAGTATGGGGAACCCCCAAAATTTATTGTTTTTTTTTTCTATTTTTGTAAGATAATCTTAATGCGGTTCACAGAATACATCTACTTACCAAGTTTCAACAGTATAGTTCTTATAGTTTCGGAAAAAAGTGGCTGTGACATACGGACGGACAGACAGACAGACAGACAGACAGACATGACGAATCTATAAGGGTTCCGTTTTTGCCAAATTTGGCTACGGAACCCTAAAAATGACAGACTTTCATACAAAGTTTCAACCCCTATTTTACCCCTTTGGGGATGAAATTTTGTAGGTATAACTGTGACACACGTACTTCTTTATTTTTTATTGAAAGCCAAAATAAGTACAAGTTTCGTTGATATAACTTAAAAAATATCTTGAGACTTTCATACAAACTTTCATCCCTTATTTCACCCGTTTGGGGGTCGAATTTTCAAAAGTGGTGTAACATGTAAGTACTTCTCCATATTTAGGTAGCCGTTAGTAAGTAAGTAGTAGGTAGGTAAGTAAGGGATTGTTGAGCGATTTCATATAAAAGATACTAGCTGACGCCCGCGACTTCGTCCGCGTGGTTTAAGTATTTTTTTATTCACGCAGGAACTACCTACTTAATTTTCCGGGATAGAAAGCCTATGCCTATGTCACTCTCGAGGTCTTCAACTAGGTATACCTACCCATGCCAAAAATCACTTCGATCCGTTGCTCCGTTGCGCCGTGATTGAAGGTCAAACGAACAAACCAATAAACCAACAAACAAACACACATTAGTATGATAATAATATATAGATTGGATAGGTGTTTCTTTAGTAGGTAAGTATAGGCACGGTAATATTATATAGATAGTAGATACCAATACTGTGGTATAGGTACCTATGTACATTATCTAGGTAGGTAGGTAATAGCAAAGAATAGCTAATAGGTAGCTGACCCCACCCAGCCCTTGCTTAATATGCTTTGCGTTGATAGGTAGATCAGTCACTCAGTACAAGATTTTTACACGTATACCTATTACTACCTTACTATGATTTATCAGCTCGTAAATGAAAGATGTTTCTAAAATAAGTTATAAAATATGTCTGAACACAAACTAGTAGGTACCTACCTAGATCGGTTGATTTTCGTTGGTGTAGTAGTTAGCATGTTGGACTGAGGATGGCGTAGTTCTGGGTTCAATTCCTGGGTCGGGCTTAAAAACTGATTTGGTTACCTTTATTTACCTTTTTTACCCTTTTTTCCTTTTTTTTGACAAGAAATTTTCATTAGGTACTTAGGTAATACTGGCCAGACTTTTACACTACGTGTTCCCGTGTATGGAATTATGTATTGATTTGAACTTGGGTATATTCATAATTTAGCTAGTAAAAAAATTATGGGTACTTACTAGATACTTACGCGATATTCATATTTTTAATTACCTTGTTTGTGTGTTGTTTTATTTTAGTCATTGTTAAAAATAGTTCTGCTGCAGGAATAAACACATATGGTTCCCCATCTCACAATAGATGGCGTGGTTTGATTTAGCACAATATAAAAAAAGAAACGAAAAATACACAAGGAAAGTAAAATATGTACCAGTTTTAATATATTGTCCAGCAGTGCTAAGATATGGAAAAAATCTTCCATTATCATTCATTCAGTAATTATTAGAATTCACTACTTTTTCAATATTTCATTTGCGTCTGTCGTTTTGGCGCGAGAGCGTTTTGGCGGGAAAAATGGATACGTCCTCCCCGTCTGAAAGGCATCTGCCATCTACCGCCCGTCGCCCGCACAACACCCGCTAGCATTATTTGGCCGAAATATGTGAATTTTCATGGAAAATCGCCAAAGATTAAAAAAATCACTGCTGAGTTTTTACCTTATAAATATTCTCTTTATTTTTATGTAAGTTTCACTTTCGTGGGTCCTCAGGTAATAAAGTTAATAGACAATCATGTGCGAGGTTATTTATTTTATAATTGCTTGTATTAATCTAAATAATCAAAAAATTAAAAAAAGGCCTCCACACAATTGAAGAGCATGAATCTAAGTATTGCATTACATTTTTTTTCAAAATTATGTGATGTCATTTGAAGAAGAAAATAGATGTTTAACAACACGGAAATACGCTTGTAAAGCGTCATGAGCGTCTTAAGGAGTAAATGTTTCAGTATTTTTGAAAGGTTTAAGGGTATGTTAAGGCTTAATATGTTTTAAATCCCGTCCAAGCTAAGCAGGGGCGGTTTAGCTTCTGTTAGTATAATATATAATTTAAACTAGATGATGCCCGCTACTTCGTCCGCGTTAAGTTCTTTTTGTTCCCGCGGAAACTCCTTAATTTTTCGGGATAAAAAGTCTACGTCCTTGCCCGATATGCAAACTATCTTTATACCAAATTTAATCAAAATTGGTAGAAAAGATGAGCCGTTAAACCGGAGCAGACAGACAGAAGTTTGGATGTTTGTTACTCCTTTACGCCGCAAAGATTGAACCGTTTTGGCTGAAATTTGGAAGGATGATAGCTTATAATCTAAATTAATACATAATCTACGTTTAATCCCGGAAAATTAAAGAGTTCCATCGGAAACTAAAAAACCTCAACCTACGCGGTTCAAGTCAAGGCTTCGTCTAGATTCTATTTTAATATTAATAAGTGTAGATCTATCATTTCCTTTTAAACTTTATAAGCACATAAATATAACGGTAAGGTACTTTTCTGTAAAGGTTTGTATTGTGATAAACCAGATCGATACTTGGTTATATCCAGGGGCCCTATCTCAGTTGTTACGACGCCGGGAAATGGTCTCGGGAATCAGTAATAGGGGCGAATGGGTTTCTTAAATAGGGCTGCACGCAATCTCACAGGATATTAGAGCAGCTTAGGATGTATTGTGATGTTTCTGTACTTTATTTAATGTACAATAGGTATTCTTTATGTTAAATACCTAATTTCATATGCCCGAGCCCGAGCGGATTTAAGTAGGATTTTAAAATAACCGTGGGAAATGATTTTCCGGAATAAAAAAGTAGCATATATATACTCGTATGCTCATCTGACATTCCCAGATTGTAAGTTATCAGTCGGTATCTGCACCAATTTTCGTCCAAATCGATTATGCGGGTGTGAGCCGTGAAAGGATAACAGCTGCTCTTTTTTTTGAGATTCTATCAAAGTAGATTTCTTAAAATGCATACTTAGGTACATTCTAAAGTTATAAACGTGAATGTATCGGCTTCTTAAAAACTGCAGGCAAATTGGGAGATTATTTACGTATTCGAACGCGACAACGTTAACTACGATTTGTATGAAAATGTAATGTAGTTAAAAACAAATTTAAAGTAAATAATTTTACAACAAAATTATCATAGTTCTACCACTTCACATGCATCCGATGTAAAATTGTGAACAGTGCATTAAAAATAACAGCTTGAAAAGAAACTAGACGTAGGTACCAGAATAATGACTCTCGTCTCGGTTGGTGGAGAGCTCGTGACAATGCTTTACCCCCTAATTATGTTCCTAGGACGGAGTTCCTCTTTGGAGGCCGAGATTGTAATAGTACGTTTTTAATTTGTCAACGGGGTCGAGTTAGTGCTTCAGGGTGTAATTTGCCGGCGGGTCGAGTGCCAGCCTAGATGCGATGAATGGTCTCGCAAAGGGCAGACACGCTTCAGTGCTTGTTACTTTCAGATCTTTAGCAGATCAGTAACCGTAAAAAGGTGGATGCAGCCTTCTTTAGTGGGGTAATCGAAACGAGAAACCTTAGGGTTGCCAAGAATTGAAATTTGGGGTTATCAGAATTAAGATCATTCTCAAGGAACTTATTAAATTAACCGTTAGAGCTGCCATGCACTTAGTTTTCCCAGATTTTACGGATATAACCACGATCTATTCTGCATCATTGTTTTGCTTTCACCTGGAATGTGTTCCCGTTCAAATTATGGCCACGTCGGATCACTTTTTTTAGAGAATAGCGACGCCAGAGTTATTGTAGTGCACAGAAGTATAAAACTGTTGAACTCTATCTTCCTATACTCTCTTTATCCAATGAGACGGCAATCCGACGCAAACGGAAAGAGATCACGCGCAGAACCAATGGTTTTACGTGCTCTCCAAGGAACTTTGAAGCACCATTAACTTCCTAGCAAGCACTAGCCCGAAGTAGGTACACGGTATTTTGTGGTCATAAAACCCAATTCCTTTCCCTGTATCTGACTTGAGATTCGAACATTGACGGCAATAAAACCTACGAGGCAGTTACACTAACTGTTTTTATCTTTAGATAGACTATACATGGAACAACAGGGTGGGTTGGTGTGGAACATGGGTTTAGTTCACCAGTCTCATTAGTCACCGGACTCCTCTACAATAATTCAGTTAAACCATAGGTTAAACCCTAAAAAAGTACTTTTTCATCTCGTTTTAAACTAAAGAGATCGTATTCGACAGGATATAACGAGTACATACGACTCCAAAGACAATAATCTTCAAGTACCTATCGTTCTAGATGCGTCTCAAAGGCAAATAACAAAGGACGCGTTCTCGCAAGACAAAACCAAACGCGTAAGACAATACCGTCAAAGTACAAAGTTCGGCTGTAGATTCCGGAATTCTATTTGAAGCAACCTGAAACTTAGAGAAAGGGGGTCGTAGTAAAGTCTGATTCATACACAACGCGCGCTGGAGATGCGTCCAATGCGGCTCTTAGAAGCTGTAATCATTTTTACTTTGTATCGGATGCTTTGTGAACTAGGTCAAGGTTCACTTGAAGAAGATAATATTTAGTAGGTACCTAGAGTCACTTACAAAATACTTCCATGCTTTCAAATAAATACTAAAGTGTGTCTATCCGTCTCTTTGTTATTTTTTATGGCTTGATTACTGAAGCGATCTCGTCGTAAATTGGCACAGAAATAACTTACGCACGGATCATATCATACATTTTTGACAAATAAATTAAAAAAAAATTACTATTATTACAACGAAACGAAGCCGGAAACGGTCAGCGATTGGCTTTGCAATGTGGCGTGCGCTATTCATACTTTTCCTTGTACTACAAATCTACGCGCGCGTTCGGTACATCGTTTTCTGCTTTGAATTTTCTGTCGCGCGTTGAGTGTATTTCAACCAAGCTTACGTGGATCGTATAAAGTTAACTAATCAAGTTAATAGATTCAGTGAGATCCTTTTGTACGACGCGACATGGTATTTGCATAATTTATCCGTGAGAGTCTTGTCTTATGTGATGATGTGGGAGACGGGATGTGATCTTTATGTTTCTATAGATACGACAATGGGTACGAGTAGGTATATCTTGTGTATGCTAGCTGTAAGGTTATATGTTTGTTCGCGGAGGATGTATGATTCTGTGTGAACTTTTATTACATAACTTACTGATACCCGTGACTCTATTTGTAGGTTAGAGTTTATTAAAAAACTCTGAATTCTGAATTTCCGGGGTGAAATAGTAATATATTCTTAAAGCAACGGGAACATTGATTTACAAAGCAAATTTGCAAATTGGTTTAGGACTTTAGGTGCATTTGGTGCGTATTGCCAAGCGATTTAGCTTGCCGGGACGATGTCGTTTAAGAATTGATTAGGGGTATGGGTTCAAATATAACTGCCGTAACCCTAACAGGTTAGCTCGCACACATCTTAGACCACATCAGCACATACTACTAGCCAAGGGCTAACTTGTAGTGGAATAAAATAAAATGTCACTATGGATTTTTATAGCTTTTTTAATACAAGAATATTAAAATCATAAAAGCTTCGAAATAGATAACAATGGAAATATCAAAGAAATCTGTTGTTCAGAAAATAAAGTTAGAGGTACAAATCATTGCAACGATCTAACATAGGTAAAATTTTAATATATCAACGTAGTTATTTGTCTGTGGTCACAAAATGGCGCCCTGTCATGTCTAGCTTGATGAATGGCTAGACCAGGCGGGGCTATGTCGGGACGCTGAACATTATATTGTTTCTGTAGCTATAGTATAACAAGAACGTTTTGCTGTAATTTTGACGACCTCCCTGGCGCAGTGTTAACGAGGGAGGTCCCGGGTTCGATTCCCGGCAGCGTCAATTTGGGAATTTATAATTTCTGAATTTTCTCTGGTCTGGCCTGGTGGGAGGCTTCGGCCATGGTTAGTCACCACCCTACCGGCAAAGACGTACCGCTAAGCGATTCAGCGTTCTGGTACGATGCTGTGTAGAAACCGACTAGGGATATGGGTTTAATATTACTGCTATACCCTTATCAGGTTAGCCCGTTACCATCTTAAGCTACATCATCACTTATCATCAGGTGAGATCGCAGTCAAGGGCTAACTTGTAGTGAAATAAAAAAAATACACTTAAAAGTTTTACTAAAGTACATCACTAATATGAGTAAATAACTTACGAAATGTAAACAGACATGTACCTAAGTCGCGTATCGTATGCAAATGTTAGTTATGTAAGTAACTTAAAGACGCTAAAAATTAAAGTGAAAAATGAGAATGTTATTGATAAAAATATGTGTAGTTTCACAATTTTGTCGGAAACCCCGAAGCAAGTTTGAAAAACCCTGTAATTCGAGGTCCCCGCTCTTCCTACTCGGTATTCAAACATTAATATTTTAACGAAGAAAGTCCAATTTAAAAGTAAATATTGCTTCAAAATCGGCATAACTTTAGGCCGCATGGTTTAGGTGGGCACTAGGCACTGGGCTGTACCTACACTTACATCACCAGGTTTTCATCATCATCATCGAGTGCTAGTGCTGTCTTCAAATTTGTGTTTGGCGGTTAGTAGGTGAAATTCCTTCTTTAATTGTGCGTAATTATGACGACCAAGAATTTATTGATGCAATTTTCATAATCCTTAGTCCTCATGGTTTTGGTGGGCAGTACAACTGCAGAATCAGGTTGAGGAGTTGGAATCTGGAGTAAACATTCGATTGTATTTCTATGATAACAAACCCTTTGAAAGACTTTTAAAGGCCATAGCCAAATTAAAATAAAAGCGTACCTAAGTATTTTTCTATTTGATAATAATTAACTATAGGATTCATACGTATGATATACATTCTACTTGTCTATAAATATCTAATATCCATGGTTTAAACGAAGTGAAATTTGTTTATCGCGTTTTGCGGGTAGGCACATAATGGGGCAGACCAAAATGGCGCGCCTGGACATGCGAGCGCGGTAAACAATGGCGAGGGTGCTCACGTCATATCCATTCACTGGCTGCCCGCCATGCCGATACGATGGCCAATTTATGGTTATCGATAGGTCTCATGACAACATTACTATTGGAGTTTGAAATACTATTGTTTTCTGTTTTAATAGTTTTAAATGCATTGAACATAGCTTCCTTTTTAGGGTTCCGTACCCAAAGGGTAAAAACGGGACCCTATTACTAAGACTCCGCTGTCTGTCTGTCTGTCTGTCTGTCTGTCTGTCTGTCTGTCTGTCTGTCTGTCTGTCTGTCTCCAGGCTGTATCTCATAGACCGTGATAGCTAGAAAGCTGAAATTTTCACAAATGATGTATTTCCGTTGCCGCTATAACAACAAATACTAAAAATTAAAAAAATAGATATATTAAGGGGGGTCCCCATACAATAAACGTGCTTTTTTCGTATTTTTTTGCTCAATATTAAAAACGGTAACAGGTAGACGGTTCAAATTTTCACAGAATATTAACTTGTATATTACCTTTCAAAATAAATAATTAAATATCAATAAAGTAAATATTAAAGGGGGGCTCCCATACAACAAACGTAATTTTTTGATATTAACAGTAAACCTCTACAAACAAAGTTAGTTTTGCGGTTCATTAACAAAGGTAATTATACCTACTTCTTGAGTACGGAACCCTCGGTGCGCGAGTCCGACTCGCACTTGGCCGATTTTTTTTTTGTACATAGCTCTTTTTGTCAAGATGAAACGCGGGGAAAAATCGTACCTACGTGACAAAAAGCGCTTAACTCGCGCTCAATCCCTCTAGTATATACCCGGTAACTTTATTCGGATTTGGTAAATTTATCACACAAGGAAAACATTGTGAGGACCCTGCATTCCTTACTGCTGTGATCACACAAACTAGAGATTTTCCATGTAACCCAAGATTTCTCCATTATTAAAGATTTTGGAACCTAATCATATAACTTATTTAAAAATTAATCAATAATGAATGTTTACAACAGCATTACACTACATTATGCATTTGATCGGTTGTCGATCACAATAATCGTCGATGTTGAATGTAGAGTCTAGTAGAGAATGGAGTGTACTCCACGTCATATTGTTGTACGTTGCCGACCGCTGCTCACCGTTCGATGATATCCAATCCCATATTGCGATGATCAATTTGTGTTATTTTTATGGTTTCGCAGTCAACAACCCTAATAATTTCGCGATGTCCGTCCGGTACACATGGGTACACAATATATTTATCATGCCGACGAAGTAGTAAGCTAAAAAAAAAATTTTAGGGTACCTCCCCTGCACGTAAAGTGGGGATGATTTCATGATATTGTGGGTGTGGGAAACTTTTTTTCGATTCAGGGATCCGTTTGCGAAATTCTGTGTCTATTCCTTGTCCCCCTTCTGCTAGCTAAACGGTAGTTTTTGGATGTGTGATTAGGTACTTTTACCTATTCCGTGTTGTGATTACTGGTAATAGTCGACCAATGTACGAAATGTTTGTACATTCCCTTGAATATACGGACTATACTCTGCGCGTGGCCCGACACGCACTTGGACGGTTTTTTTATTGTACCTATAGTTTAGTAGGTTATAAAACTCATCATCACTTACCATTAAGTGAGATCGCAGTCAAGGGCTTACTTGTAGTGGATTAAAAAAACCGGCCAAGTGCGAGTCGGACTCGCGCACCGAGGGTTCCGTACTCAAGAAGTAGGTATAATTACCTTTGTTAATGAACCGCAAAACTAACTTTGTTTGTAGAGGTTTACTGTTAATATCAAAAAATTACGTTTGTTGTATGGGAGCCCCCCTTTAATATTTACTTTATTGATATTTAATTATTTATTTTGAAAGGTAATATACAAGTTAATATTCTGTGAAAATTTGAACCGTCTACCTGTTACCGTTTTTAATATTGAGCAAAAAAATACGAAAAAAACACGTTTATTGTATGGGGACCCCCCTTAATATATATATATTTTTTAATTTTTAGTATTTGTTGTTATAGTGGCAACGGAAATACATCATTTGTGAAAATTTCAGCTTTCTAGCTATCACGGTCTATGAGATACAGCCTGGAGACAGACAGACAGACAGACAGACAGACAGACAGACAGACAGCGGAGTCTTAGTAATAGGGTCCCGTTTTTACCCTTTGGGTACGGAACCCTAAAAAAACATATTCATCCATACTTTAATTGATCAAGATACGTTAAGATACGTTATCTTTTTAACCGACTTCCAAAAAAGGAGGAGGTTCTCAATTCGGCGCGTATGTTTTTTTTTTTTAGTGCATATCTCCGTGGTTTCCAAACCGATTTGAATTTTTTTTTTCGGTGGTTAGAGGAAGCTCGCGAGTTGGTCCCATAAAAAATTCTGACTCCAAATCCTCAATCCTGATGCTGTAGGTATACCTACGACTCAAAACTAGGGAGTTAGGAAGTTTTAATGGTGAATTCATATAGTAGGTATCAAGTCACGTGTATACGATTCAACTCTGAGTCCCAACTACTCAACCCTGATGCTGCAGGGTACAGAACTCCTTAAAATTAGCGATTTAGGATTTTTTTATGGTGAATTCATATTGTAGGTGTCAAGCAACGACTTCATACTTAAACCCAAGTCCCAACCCCTCAACTCTGATGCTGCATGGTACTGCACTCCTAAGCCGCAGGGATTAAGAGTACACGAAAAAGTTAAAAATAAAAATTATTTCCAAAAACCGACTTCCAAAGCCATTGTAAAGTAAAAAATAATTTGATTTCCACACACTATGTTGAAGTCGGGCGAGTATAACAAAGATAGATTATTAGAGAAAATTATTTTTTACTTTACAGTGGCTTTGGAAGTCGGTTTTTTGGAAAGAATTTTTATACAGCAATTACATATATCGAATGGTACAGCTATATAGCAGTATATAATATTTTGTGAACATAGATACACTGAGAAAAATGGATTGAAGTCGACGTAATAAAATATTATGCAAACATTGTAAAATACTCTTCTTACCACTAATAAAACAGTGCGCAATACTTTAAATAGTGACACGAATGTATAATTATTCTGCAGGGCATTAAACTTCATTGTGCAGGAAACCTCATCAAAACATTATGTTCAAATGTCTTATCTTTTATCGTGCAAGAACTATATGCATAATAAAATTATGGATTAAGTATTATAATTTACAGTGATTAAAGCACAAAAAAATAGTGACGTCTTAAATGCACCATGTAATATAGTTTTTTGCATAGAAAATTACGGTTCAAAGAGTTGCACCATAGCATTCGATGCAATGCATTATTATATTTCAAACTACGCAGCTAATTTTAAAGTGCCATTCCTGATTATTTGCACAATAAGTACATCAATCCTGAGGAACAATAAAATTCAGTGCGTAGGTATAGATATTATTTCACGTTAAAGAATCGTGCCAGGTTGAAAAAATATTGCTCAGCACAAAAATGTTTGAAAATTCATTAAAAAGTACGGTGCCTATGTACTTAAACATTACGTGCATTTTAAAAATTCATTAAAAAATATGTTGCGTATGCACATAAACATAACGTGCATGCAGCGAATCGGGGGATTCCGGTGCGGGCGGCGGGGGTCCCGGGACGGGGAGGGTAGGTGAGACGCCCGCGGGGGGTAATCTGTCACATCAAAATCAAACAAATCAAAATCGCATCACACCATTCTGTGACCTCCGTGACGTGGGTAAGGGTGTGATGCCGAGTTTTTCATTGTGTAATTAATTATAATACCTATTTTGTGTGAAAAATGGATCCTATGGGAGAACTACTGAGAAAATGGGGCTTTAGTGACGATGTAATAGAACATTTTGCCAGTAAGTACCTAGTTACCTATTTTTTTGTTTCGTCAGACGCCTTGGTGGTCAGTGTTGAAAAAAAAACCAGAAGTACTCAGGTTCTATAGATAGGTATAGATCGCGCCAAACTTCTAGCCCGATCTGAAGTTTCAGCAGCTCGTTGCGGCGCAACGAGCTCCTGTACCGGTTTCTACACACGGGTGAAAGCGGGTAGCGGGGGGCTGCGCATAAATCAAACAACTTCAGGTCGGAGTAGAAGTTTGACGCGATTACTGTCTGCTTATACACAGTAAATAACGCAAGTGATCTCATTTAATTATACAGGGTTATTTGTAATTCATAAAAAACTTCTTATAGGCAGATCCTAGGCATCACCAGCCAACAACTTTTGTTCTATGACTTTTTACGTAACTCAATAAAAATACCTTAAAAAAATTTATTATATTGGGTTGGTTACCTATCCTTTTTATTATTATGATGATAAAAATTATATGATGTATGATATGAGGTTGGGCTTTAGTATACTGGCCGCAGGGGGGGGGGGGGGATATACCCCCCCTCCAAGTAAGACGTTGCGAATTTTAGTAGTTTCCGAGATATTATTTTTTTTAGAATTTTGAGGTTAGGTTTTACTTTTATACGTTTTAATTAATTATACCTACTTTAAAGTACCTTACCTTTTGTTTTAGGTAGTGGAAAAGGTTAATTTCTTAATTAGAATGGGCTACGCCTGAAGACTCACTTCGTCGCCCCTGAATGAATTTCACGAAATCACTGAATTCAGGACCTCCTACGCGAGCTTCTGGCTTCGCGCTTAAAAAAACACTCTAGGGGCATGGCAGACAAGACTGCGTGGAGTCGTGGTGTGGTTCGTAGATTTTTTAAACTCGGCATTTGTATAGATTTAAATACTTAAGTACTTTTGTGTGTTAAGTCACTGTTTAGTCATTTAAGTCACTCAAAAATTAAGACTTATGCCCGAATGCACTAAACTTAGGAAACACCTAAACCCTTGCCTAAAAAATTTAGGAAGCTCCTATCAAAAAATTGTTTTGCACTAAACTATAGATATTCCTTCTTAAATGCGTTAAGAATTTAAGAATTTCTTTAGTTTAGTGCACAGCAATTTTTTGCTAGGAGTTTCTCAAATTGTTAAGGCAAGGGTTTAGGTGTTTCCTAAGTCTAGTGCATTCGGGCATGAAAGTTTTAAAGTACATTATTAGTAGTTTAAGAGAAGTTTAATTTGATTTTTTCGAAGTTATAGAGTAAAATTTTCAATTATAAGTAAAAGATTAGCATATTTTTTTTATTTAAATCTAATTTTGTTTTCATTAAAGAAACGTGCTGATAGTTCCTTGTAACTTTTAATTTTTTTTTGTTTTTAAGATATAATTTCGTTTAAAATTGTATTTTAAACTGAGTAGGTAACTTAAAATACTTTGTTCAAATGTCCGGGCTTTAAGCTCCGGAATCCGGGATTTTCACGTTTCTTGTCCTATATAGTTGACTGATTTTTGAGATGGCAACCCTTAGTGCAGACTGGAGACCTTGGCATTTAGCATTGTTTTATATTATGTTCTAAATTGACTGTTTATCTTTTTAAAAGGTTCCCAGGTGTGTTAATATCATTTTAATCTAGGCTAGGATTAACTATTCTTTGAATAATTTAATATTTATGGAAAATAAATGTTTGTATAATTTTAAGTTTTTTTTTAAAATTACATACCCTACACTCTGTGTGTGATTAATTACTACCTATATGAATTTCAGCACATTTTTTCTGCACTGTAAATGTACTTATTTATCAGGATTAGTAACAAATATATTTTGCACGGTGTTTCCAAACGATGAAATTTTATCTATAATCAGGTTAGTGTTTGGACAGGTATCTTCAGTCAAAATTGATAGGCCAAACAAAAAATCTGACGTTTTTTTTACTCTTCCCATACAAATCGTTTACTAGTATTTTTAGGTAGAGTAAAAAAACTAGACAAGTACCAAATTTTTTTGGTTGCACCTATCTATCCTACTTATCCTGCCTGACTCAAAATACCTCTCCGAACACTTAATTTTATTATAAGTACAGGGTGTAAGGGACAGCTTTCCGAAAACTTTAACAATGTCTTCAGCATACCATCATCCTGAACAATTTACAACAATAATTTTTGTCGGAAAAAAGATTCCACTCTCCATACAAATTGTACGAATCAGGTGCCAAATTTTATGGAGAGCAGAATTTTTTTTTTTTCGCACAAAAAATTCTTGCTGTACGTTGTTCAGGATGATGGTCTAAAGACATTGTTAAAGTTTTCGGAAAGTTGTCCCAAAACAACCTGTATCATTTATTTCATCGTCCGGAAACACCGTGTAGAGATTTAGTGCTAATCCTGAAAAATATCAATGCCATTACGATATTAAATAGTGCGGAAAAAATGCTAGGGCACGTAAAAGGATCATGCCCAGCAAAAAAAGCACTATAACATTTAGTGCAGTCGCATAAAAAGATATGCTTCCAGCAGCAAATAATAACATGGGCAGGCACGATATATTATAGGGCACGATCTGGTACACACGAAAAAGTAATATGCAAACGCACATAAAAATATGCTTCCAGCTGTCAAATAATATCATGGGCAGGCACGATATATTAAAGGGCACGACCTGGTATACACCAACAAGTAAAATGCAAAAGCACATAATAGTATAATGAATGCATTATAATATAAAATGCCGTCAATTAGGTATTTTAAACAGTGCACTATATATTTTCTTTCAATAGGGTTATACATTATGATGTCTTGACCTATATCTTATAGTGCGAGCTGCAAATAATGTTGTGACGTCACTAAATTGTGGCGGAACCATAATTTTATGTGCACCCCCGGCAGAATAACTTTACATACTGGCACGATTGTTGAAAAAAGTGTGCATGCACAATAGTTTATAGTGCCTCATTTTTCTCAGTGTACAATAAATTGAATACTGAGCGTACTACAGGTATACAATAGCGAGCGAGCGTAGGCTTTTGTTGTGCTCGTTAGTGGCTGCTCGATGTCAGTAGTCAATAGTTCAATAGTCAATACGGGTATTGACGGGAGATCGGGTCAAAATGCTCTCCAATTTCAAAGATACCATGATTATTCAATAGCTCACTGCATTTCTATTAACCGGCGAGCGAAGTTCATTGATATTAGGCTGTATGTATAATTGTATAATGTATGGCCCCACAAACATATCTGACCCGCTGACAGCGTTTCATTTAGCGTTGTGAATAAAAATAAAAACAAAAACTAAACAGTCACAAAAATTAGTTCCAATTTTGCCCACCGGGCATAAGTTGGTGGGAATGTATCTAATTATATGCGAACGAATTATCGTTTCTGAAACGTTTGGAATCCCAGAATGCTTGAATGGCGCCCTCTCACTAGAAAGCGCAGCGTTGGCCCCCCTCACTCGGTGGATGGACAACATGAAACGAGTCACAGGGAGCCGCTGGATCCAAGCGGTGTTAGACCGCGGCATGTGGAAATCCTTGCAAGAGACCTTAGGTGTCCAGCAGCGGACGTCTATCGGTTGACAACACAGTTGACAACGACGAATGTTTCTGATAATAATATGCCCTCCCGTTCCGTTATATGCGTTCCGTTAATATGTCCTCCCAGCATTCGTGTTTCCTGCCATGTACAGTGAACACGTTCTCATCAATGTTATGATTAAGCGTAAGCCTATTTTGCAATCAAAAAAAGAAATGAAACCAGACCCTGATTCCATCCAGTTCAATCCGTTCCAGTACCAACTGTTTTTTCTAATATATCTTCGGCGTTATCGCAAAGACTTCCGTTGATGAATCACAGTGTAGTATGAGGGCTACAGAAGGGACCAATGAGACTCTGTGATTCGTCTTTGGATATCGCGTGATAGTATCAAAGGCACGCTGCACGAGCCCTTACTCCTTACTTAAGTAAGGATAATTTAATTCTTTTATTGACAGCCAATTAAAAACGTGCATGTAAAAAACAAGATAAGAATTTTTAAACCCTGTTTTTAACAGCCGCCCGTTCGAGAGCACAATTTGACCGAAACGAGGGAAGCAAACAGAAATTGTCTATTAGGGTCGCACAGGTCGTAATTCAATTATTATGCATCTAATTGCTTTACCCGTTAACCGACGAGATTGTCTTGTAATAATAATTGTTCTAAATTTTCAATACTAATTGAAGTCTAATACTATAAATGGGAAATTGTGTCTGTTTGTTTGTCTGCTACGCTGTAACGGCCCATCTTTTCAACTGATTTTGATGACATTTGGTATACATAGAGATATATGGCTTTTCTGAGTAGGACATAGGCTACTTTTTATCCCGAGAAATCAGGGAGTCCCCGCGGGAGTCAAAAAATCAACGCGGACAAAACTTCGCCGGATTCATCTATTAATTACGTATAGGTACCTACTGTTCTCTCTCCATCTATATTAGAGGGAGAGAGAGAAAGAGTTAAATGATAACATCATTGGTTAAATGCTTTTTGTCACTTATCTATTTTTCCAACCTATCCCTGCGTTTCATCGTGGTTGTTTATACCTAAAATTACTATGTTCTAAAAATAAATAAAATAGCGTTTTTATGAAACGCTTTTGTGTGCGATGGTGCCACCACGCGGGTTGATCCCCCATAGTGGTATTCGAAAGCCTTAACAGATGCTCGCAATGAAAATAGAATATAAAATTGCAACGTACCGTAAATACAACTCGCAATTCAAACAAAAGCTTTTAGGCTGAATTGTAAACGTAAAATGGATATTTTTATTGTTCACAATTTACATTTCTCTTTTGAATAGCGGAGTGTGGTTTTAAATCTGATAGCTACACTAGTTTTAGATTGATTGGATTTGGATTTTTAGCAGATTATTTATTTCAATTCAGGCGAATCCCTTAATTTTGACGACCCCCTCCTCCGCCAATTTTGGCGCAGTGGTGATCGTTGTCAAAAATTTCGGAGATACTACCTGGTTTTATCGATAGAGGCAATTTGGGATTTCAAAATTGTCTTTGGTCTGGTCTGGAGAGGAGAATAGTATACTTAGTAACAGTCTGTGACTAGTTTTACCATACCACCGGTAAAGATTTGCCACAAGCGATAAGCTGTTACGGTAGAAACCCATAGGTAAAGGGTATCGAACTTGATATTACTGCCATAATTACTTCTACCAAGTTGGTTAGTCCGCTTCTTTTGACTAAGGCTCAATAGCCTAAGGTCCGCTACCATTTTAGCCTACACGCTTACTTATATAGGAACCACCCCAAAGTGCAGTCAAGAGCGAAATTGTAGTAGATTAAAAAATAAATATTCCAAAAAATCCTTGCTTACAGTACATGGTAATAAAAAGTTTACAGCTACCATTTGGAAACATTCATTTAAATGTAACAGGATTTTTATGTTAGAGATTTTGCTTTGAGTTATCATCCACATTCCATTTAGAATGAAAAATACGGTGATTTAACTTCTTGAATACCATTTAGAACAAGTAGATACTAAAAATAATAATATTCGTTTTAAGATAAAATGGAAGAGCTTTTTTTTTGAGCGGGATTGTATAATAATGCTGTTTAACTAAATGTATATTTAGCTTTAGACTGAAAACAATGGAGTAGTTCACTTTAGATGCATAAAGCCATCATAAGGCCCGGACTCCACCAGAGCGGAGACGAGGCGAGAGGAGAGGAGATGTGATTTAAACAACCAATAGAATTTCGTTATTCCCAAATCTCGTCTCCCCTCAGCTTCAGTGGATACCACTGAGCGGAGATGTATCATATTTTTGTAAGGCACGATCGATGCGGAGATGTGAGCTGTGGCTCGCAAGCTGGCGACGACGCTCAACGGAGACGAGAAGAGATGTGAGCGGCGTGCGGTGAGCGGCGTCGCTAGTTCCGTTTTTGAATAGACATGGATGAGTTTATCTTGACATCCAACGCTCGCCGCACGCATCTCAGTTCCGCTCCAGTCAGCAGACATCTCCACTTTAGCCAGCACACATCTCCGCTCCAGTCTAGCCAGTACCCATCTCCGCACAGCTTCGGAGAATACACCCTAGCTGAAAAACATCTCTTCTCGTCTCCGCTTCGGACATCTCCGCACATCTCCGCTCTGGTGTAGTCCGGGCCTAAAGCTTATGGCTGAAGGAAATCACAAAATAATTCACGCCGAATTGAGAAATTCCTACATTTTAAAAGTCCTAAATAAAATCATAAACAGGTTTATTACTTTGCTTGGTACTGGTAATCTTAAATCAAAAGATCTTCATTCTTTGGTACACTGTACACTTTTTGACGATAAAATATAAGATGCGATGGTGATAATAATTAATTACGGTAACTTAAAACTAAAGCTCTGAGGGGATGGTGAGGGCCCCAAACGCATTCTAGGGTGCAAAGTGCACACTACAAACTCAGCGGAACTCTATATCGACGTAGGTTTCCAAAAACAAGCAGAAATCTGTACATATAGCGAAATATATTATTGAGACTAATAAATTGTTTCTGTCGGTCCGTCTGCCTGCTAAGTACTAACTTTTACGGTTCGGTCGTTGATGACCTTTTGTACCGAGATAATTTTTTATCCCGGAAAATCAAAGATTTACCACGGGATTTTGAAAACCCTAATTACACGCGGACAATGTCGCTGGCATCATAGACTGTTATTTTTATATGTTGTATTCAGCTTAGGAAAATTTTAACAAAATAAAACTTGTTCTTCAATGTATTTTCTCTGCTCACTTTCCAAACTTTTCCATTACACTTTTGTACCCTTTTTATTCATCTTCTGGATATATCTCGACCTTATTAGTTGAAAGAACTTATATGCGATGTTGGAAAGTTTTCCAGTATAGAGGAATAAAGTTGAACACTTCTACTTAAATGGATTTATAAAAACCCAATTTCTTCTGTTCAATTCCCTACGTATAATATGATTGCAAAATGGCTTGAAGATTTAAATAAATCTTATATCTAGAAACTTAGTTTGTACCTACATATGGATTCTGAACACTGGAGTAGACACTGGATGACTGAAAAGAGCAAAATATTATAGTTAGTCATAAAATACTGTTACAAAAAATAAAATAAGTTCTCTGGTAATCCATTTATTAACATGATCCGGTAGGTACTAAGCCTAAAGTAACAAGCTAAAGCATAGCATCTTCGTATTAGAATTGAGATTTATATTCGTCCGCGTGGATTGATGTTTTATGATTGCCGCGGGAACTCTTCAATTTTCCGGGATAAAAGGTAGCCTATGTCCCTCCCCGGGATACAACCTATCCCTGTACCAAATTCCATCAAAATCGGTTGAACAGGTTTTTTTTTGATGCCTGCGAGAACTCTTCAAATTTCCGGGATAAAACGTAGCCTATGTCCTTCCTCGGGATGTAACCTATCTCTGTACCAAATTTAATCAAAATCGGTTGAGTATTTGGGCCGTGAAAGCGTAGCAGACAGACAGACACACTTTCGCATTTATAATATTAGTATGGATATGGATTAGATGATGCCCACGCCACGCGTCGTCTGCGCGGTGTAGGTTTTGAAATTCTAATGAAAACTCTTTGATTTACCGGGATAAAACCTTCCTCGTGTTTAATCGTATAACAATGCAACATCGTGACGTGATTTTTAACCTGTCGATGCCCTTCACAGATTTCCACGATACGACATCGCATCGCGACACGATGTCGAATAATATATCATAACTTGTATGCATCGATATATATGTAGGTACTAGATGGGCCCTTTCATATAGAAAAAAGATGGGCGTCCGACTTGTACGGCATGCCCGTCACCTGTATATGGCTGTCCTTGTCCCCGCACTAGCGCTGTCCCGCTTTTCAGACTAGATGACATTAGTAAAATAAGTCCACATTCTTTGTTTGACAGGGCCCGTATATGTAAATTGAGGTTGTTTTGTGTATGTCTTTTGGGCCTCACTCCTTTATGTGCCATCGCGTCGAGTAAAAAATAAGAGCAAAGCTCGTCGCAGAGTTGTGTCATCATATTTTAACCATTAAGTTGCCGCTTTTGTTCCTAACAAACAAACCGACGCGCGACGATGCGACGCTCGCAACTCATTCTCAATGTGTAAACGAATGGCCCGCTCGGAGAAACGACACTGATATGATAAAACCCACGATTCTAGCTGACCTGTCCCAGTTTTATCGTCGTTTGTCTTCAACCTATTCGTGCAATGCTATAGACATCTCCCTTGTAGGGAATTCCACCCTGAACTTTGTTTGTTTTTTGATTTGTTTGGATTTAATTATTAATGTAACTAGTAAGACATACGAGTTCCAATGAGAGAGTTCCCATGGGGTTTTGTGCTATTCTAAATCCATGAACATGATAAAGGGTTTTAGTATAATAGAGTACGTAGTGAATACAAAATCCAAATAAGAAATAAACCTTAGCTCTTTTTCTATAGAAATAAAATAAAAATAACATGTATACTTAAATGATTTATTAAATCTTTTTCTTATTTATTCTTTGTTTTAACCAATTGTTTATGCAGTAGGTATCTACGCTCAAAATAACTTGTTCATTCCGTGTGTAAAATATGAAGCTGGAGAAGTTTCATTTCCATATCTTTGGGCTTTAGCTATATCAGCGATTATATTTACATAGTACAAATATAGAAAAAGATTTGAAGATTATTATACTTGTGCTAATTTCGTAGAACACTAAAGCCCCTGTTGCAGTTTTGTAAATATAACAGACGGGGACGCCTATTCCAGTAGAGGTTATCAACAACCAACAAGTTAACACCCCCTTGTTTCATTATAGAGTTACCATAAAACAAAATTTTCCTCGGATTTCTTACGTAAGGTTTTAGGAATAAAATTAACATATATGCATTATTATATTCATTGATATTTAGCTGAAATAGAGCCAAAAATATAGTCGAAATAACAAAGAATTCACTGTTAATTAACACACTTTGTAAAATTTTACGTGATATTAAACTGTTGGTATTACAGCCCTTCTTTTTATGATTTTTAGCTTCAGCCAATAAAACAAACCGTTTCAAACGAACTGTTTTCTTTCAAAATCATCCTTTGTTCAGCACCAACGACCTCAATTTACATAGACGGGCCCTGTCAAACAAAGAATGTGGACCTATTTTACTAACGGCATCTAGTCTGAAAAGCGGGACAGCGCTATGGCGGGGACAAGGACAGGGCTATACAGTTTAGGAGCGTGCTCTAAAGGTTGGACGCCCAATTTTTTTCTATGAAAGGGCCCATCTAGTACCTACATATATATCGATGTTCAGTACAGTCGGGAAAAATGAAAAAAGGCCTGGTAACCCTACACAGCGCCTATTGTTTCGCCAACACTGCGTTGGAGTGAAGTCGAGGGCCATCGGGAACTGCCGACTTCATTATCAGGAGTTTCCCCTCACTGAATCTTTGAGACACACTCACCGTTCACGTTTCGTTCTCGACGGTACCGGATGGAGTAATGATTGAGGAATATTAAAATTAAGTTTTGTGTTTTCCGTCACTCAGAGGAAATTATTGATTGATTGCCTCGAAATATTTTATCGAGACTGGGGGAAAAGTAAACACTATGTGGCGTACCCATATAAGGGTGAGAGTCCATTGAAAAGAGCAGAGTGGATTTGTGTTCAGCAGACCAGTTTTATATGATCAAATTACAATAAAATATCACGTCATCTATACATAACCCAATTTATCTGCTACAGACGCATTTCCGCTCTACTGCGCTGTTGACACTGGACAAGCACCCCTTTAGGTACCTAGTTAAAGCTGGGCACTCTCCTCGACAGCGATTCTCTTCGTGTGGCAGTGGCTTACCGATTGGGCTGTAATGTTTGCGAACCCCATCGATGCATTTGCGGTTCCTTGGTGGAAGCTAACGGTCATCATGCTTTGAGTTGCTGTCGTTGCTCAGGTAGGTTCCCACGTCATCACGCCCTGAACGATATCGTCCGTAGAGCACTCATTTCGGCTAACGTGCCCTGCGCGATCGAACCACCTGGTTTGAGCCGCACCCGGTAAGCGTCCAGATGGCTTGACTCTTGTCCCTTGGCAAAAAGGGAAATGCCTGTTGTGGGACGCGACTTGCGCCTGTACTTTGGCACCAAGCCACCTTAGCCGTACGTCCCGGTTAGCTGGTGCTGCTGCAGAATTCGCTGCCACGTGGAAGAGAGCCAAATATGCACCACTCTTGGGCCAATATTTATTTGTCCCACTGGCGGTGGAGACGATGGGATGCTGGGGTGGGGAAGCAAAAACTTTCATAAAAGAGATCGGCCGTCGTTTGAGGGAAAGGGGCTGTGACCCACGTTCTGGTTCCTACCTGGTTCAAAGGTTATCCATCGCCATTCAGCGTGGCAATGCTGCAAGTTTGATGGGTACCTTTGGTCCAGGGGCAACCAGGGGTGGTCTTTTTGATTAGGTTTTTTGACGTGACAACGTCTTATAATTCGATATAGCCGGCTGCACGCACGAAAAAAGATGACGTATGCGGCGTTACCTCGCTCTGAGGCGTTCCATGTAAGGCTTGAAGTGCAAGCGAGAGCGCGGAACGAGCGACAAAGAAGCACAATCGGCCTTTGAGTTCGGCAGCGTTCGACATCCGTCTCTCTCCTACTTGAGTGAGCGATGCGTCTGCGTGGACAGCTGCTATACTATAGTACATTTACATGTTTTGATCGAGTATCAAGTGCAGTGATTTCCAAATACCTCCTTCTCTATATACATATAAATCTATTAAACAAATGAAATTAAAATTTTCTTTTGAAAAATGCTACCATTCCAACAGTATTTTCTTAAGACGTTGTCACGTTTAACTATCGTCAGTAAACCGACTTTACAGACAACCAATTTTTTTTATTATTATTATCTTTTGTTAGTAGGTATATATTTTAAGGATTAGTTTTAAATTTTATTTTATAGTTAGTTTAATATTTTGTAATTCAATAAAACTGTTAAAGCTTGTATTCTATGCCCCTAGTGAAAGATTATATATAGACAAAAAAAAAAGAGAAAAAATTGGATATGAAGATGATGCGAAGACCAATCAGACGAAAAAATTACTTTCAAATAGTTTGCAGATTTGAAAGTTTCTATGCTGGCTCATCTCAGTAGAATCCTCTTTTTGAAACCCTGCAAGAAAGTGAATAGTAAGAATAGGAGATAACATTAATATTGTAGTGAAATTGAAGTAGGTACGTGATGCACAGGCTCCTGGGTTATTGAATTTCCTCCAATATGTGCTCGAGCTAGCTGAGTTATCGGTAACACGAGGTTAAGTGCATTTTTATTGCACTTGAAACGCTAGCGAGTGATATTACATTTTGTAGTCAAGTGTTCTGATAAAATACTTACTACAGTTTGTAGAAGCTAATCTAAACATATTATTATAAAGGGGAAAGGTGACTGACTGATCTATCAACGCACAGCTCAAACCACCGCTGCTGGACGAATCAGGCTGAACATCATGCACTAGGCATCCGCATGATAAGGATTTTTGTAAATTCAATTCCTAAAGTGGATAAAAAATATGAGTGTGCGGACAAAAGCTAGTAGCAACCGTAAACAAGCGTAAACTGTATAACACTCACAATACGGTTTTGTTAGTGTTTGCCCGATTAGTTTAGCGCAAAAGCATATTGTAACAAATAACAATCTAATTCTATTAATTACTGCTTATTTGGTATAAAAGGCGTGAGGTTTCATGGAACACCTAATAATTAATCGAAGCGAAGTTGTACCCATTTAACTATAGATTTATTATATTTAATACCGTCATTCAACTCATTGTGCGTGTGGAGGACTGATGTCACTGTCTTTTAAAAATTGTCATTTTAGGATTAAAACAGAACTAATTCTTAGTCCTGAATTTTACCACACGCACAAATAAGTTTGCCAAGCCTAGAATAAGTAAATTGCTCCGAACAAATATAAATTATCTGAGGTTAAATGCATGCAAGTCACACGCGGTTCGGTGTATAATGTTCTACTAGTTTATAACAAACTGAACAGAATATAAAGTTCATTATCACGACTAGACCACAGCCTACGGCAACTTCTCAAACACTATCCGTGCGGTCGTACGCCCGTATACTGAAAGTTGACAATTTAACTAGACCTCAATACCGGATAACCACAGTCTAAGGACCTCCGTTGTTTCCTACCAGTCGTTTGACAGAGGCATCTAGACAGAGGAACGTTGTGGGGTAACAGGGACTGGCAGAATTTTCAATACAAAATTTTTAAATACAGAATTTTCAAAAAAAAACACTCATGTCTTTGTACGCAGTTTCCTAAATCCTAAATTCCTAACCATAGGTGATAGTTCTTTAGGCCTTCAACTGCCATGGAAGCCGTATGGATGTCGACCGACTGTATGAATATATGCATTACCATATGCTTACGCTGTGTGATAACGCTTTACCTATTTAATAACCATAATCTATTTACCGCTTTGTACAAACTTTGAAAGTACATTAATCATAATGGATACGAGTAGATTTGGGCTTCCATTTAAAAGTTTGCGGAGATTTGCACGGGCTCCGAGTTAGTTCACCAAAGTAGTTTACGCAGCGTTAAATCGTAAGGAGCTTGATACCCAAGATATTTTTTGTGAGATTCAACTATTTTAGTTAAGAGCTCGAATTTCTGTTTTATTTTACAGAGAGTTTATTTAAAAAGCTTTAACATGAAGCTTCTCTTAAAAGTTTTTATAATATGATTATGAAAAGATAAAGCTTATCTGACCCTTGCCCACATTGCACGTCGTTTTGCGCACTGGCAAAAAGACAAATTATGGAGATGGCGAAGAAACCATGTAAGTAGCTTTATTTCAGAAACGACAACCATAGCTTTATTTCACCAACATTATTTACGATGAACAAATAATGTTGGTGCGCATTGTTGCTCATATGAGAGAGTGAGACAGAGTACAGCTTCGCTTCTGTCTGGGTTTCCTACGACCATGCCTTTTTATTACCAAAAGCACCCCAAGTACAGCTGCAGCCAGCGCCGGCCCGAGCAAACTCAGTAAAACTTGTAAAACATTTTAATTCAACATTTCTGATACGGACCGCCTGGGTTTGGAACGCCTTTTCGGCGTCCGTGTTTCCTGCCACATATGACTATACCTTCAAGACAAGAGTAAAAGGCATTTTCTAAGCAAGCGCGTTCCAACCTAAACCTCACCATTGCTTTTCATAAGCAAGGTTGTCGTCAAGCGCAAGTTCTATACCTATTCTGTTATTTTATTCTAATGCCATAACAATAATTAATAGGTACCCAATTATCTGCATACATTTAGAGAGTGCAATAGAAAAGATTCGGTACAAAAAGTTGTAATAGGATGTATTATGTCGTCGTCGTCTCATTTCTCGACGTCACTGCTGGACGAAGGTCTCCTGCATGGATCTTCACAATAAACGGTCTTGTGCCGCTGGTTTATCATGTACACCTAACCACTAAAACCACGTGCAAGTAGTTCGTGAATCACCATTCCCACCAACTTAACTGGCCCGGTGGCCAAAATTGGAACTAATTTCAATAATTTTAAGATTTTGTTTTAATTTTTTTTTAAATATTTATTAGGACCACTAAATGTGATAACTGCGACGTGATAAGTTTGTGGGACTTGCGAGTATAAATGAACCCTAGAGCGAGATTAAAACTATCCCATGTTAGACGTCAAAATCATTGTTCAATCATTTATTTGCTATGAAAATGTTACAGGTTACAGACAAACATACTTTAGCGTTTAGTGCAACCCATACAAGCAGAGGACATGAGGTTAATGTATCTCTATACTCCAAATAGAAATAACTAAAACTTTAAATTAAATTATTAAAGCTTCAATGCAAATCTACACGAACTTCACAGAACTCTAATGGAAGAGCAAATAGCAATCATGATTAATGTCCTTTCAAAGTTGGCCGGAAAGCGGATCATAAAGTACGTAGATAAGGTTCCCTACACACCGCAGACGTTTGTGCAATCAATAGCTTGGTAACAAAACTATTGATTGCTCAAAAGTCTTGTTTGCTGGCAACAAAACTTTTGTTGGCTGCTTATACCTACAGAAACATGACATAGGTAAGCAATTAAGCATGGTATAGCTTAAATATATGTAAAAGCATCGAGATACAATGAGTACTACTAAAATTCTACATCAATGTGCAAAATCAATCATTATTTCAGCCGGTAGGAAGTCAGTTTAAAAAATACTTCAATGAATTGAGAAAAAAATCTTTTAAACTTTTTGGATAGATTATAATTAAGTATCATTCGGGCTTAGGAGGAAATAAAAGTTGTAGGGAGCGAATTACCCATCAATTTCAGCAGCATTCAGTGACAAAAACCATTACAGTGTGACGTTACGCTGAAGGAAAAAAAAAAATATTTTCACAAACTTACAAATGTGGCTTAGTAACTGAGGGCACAACAACGTTGAGATGCAATGGCTTGTATAAATATACACACATATTGATGCGCAGACTCTGCACTAAGATAAAACTTGTATTGCAGATGTCTGCATTCCCTTCGGAGGATCAATTTCAGCCAAAAATTTACAAAGACAAAATAAGTTATAGTTTATGTAGGTATACTATCTTTTAAAATAGCTATTTTGAAAAAGTTACAGATGGGGCATCGATAAAGCTTGAACCAAAATTTTGCATAGGATTGATGATAATGCCATCATGACATGCAAATCCTTCGAGCAATTTAAAACTGGATTTAAAACCTTTAAATATACCTACTCAAGCATGAGCTCCATCTGGTTTGTACTCCGACCGCAATAAAAGTCGAACAGACTAAACTATAGGCAGTGAAGGAAACTATAGGTCGACCATTCAGTCTATATTATGCAGGCGCTCTCTAGGTGAAGCCATTTTGCGGAATTTTATTGAGGTTGAGTTTGGGCAACACACAATATGCCGTCATTTGCAATACGGGCTAGTAGTTGTGATAATGAACACGATATTTTGGTAAGTTTTCTTTGCTATTACGTCGGCTTTGACTGTACTTTTGTTTCGTGTTAAGAAAATTAAGTTATCACTGGGTTTTCTTCGTTCGTTTACGCTGAAATTGTACGTTTATTATAAGTAACAGCTTGACTAATAGATGGCTATATACAGTCTCCTCATATTTCAAGCTTATATTGTAGTTATGCTTAATTATATTAATGTTCTAGAGTTATACAAATACAAAAAGACTTGTCTTGACTGACTGACTGATCAATCAACGCACAGCCTAAGCCATCTAGGCTCAGAAACTTGAAATTTTGACAAAGGTCCTTTTTATTGCGTAGGCACGCACTGAGAAGAGCAAGTCAAATCAAGTCAAACAATGTTTATTCAATTTAGGTAAATAGTAGATACAATACGCTTTTTCGAAATTCCAACCCTAAAATTAAATAGGTAATGTAATAGCTTATAAGAAAGCCTGTAAATTTTTCAAGTTTTTTTCATAGATTCGAGTTTAAATTTTCGCCAACATGTTGAACATATTATAACATCCAAAGCGTCTAAGATATCAGGGCTAGTTTTTAGACAAATGAAAATATTCAAGGATCCCAGTTTATCAATACTTGTCTTCAACACTATTGTCCGGAGTATTCTTGAATATTGTAGCACTGTCTGGAATCCAGGGTACCAAGTCCACTCCGACAGAATTGAACGAATCCAAAAACGATTTTTGTACCATCTATCGTATAAGGATTTCAAATGTAATCAACTGTTTACGTATGACTCTCGTCTCTCTTACTATAATATGAGACCACTTAAGGAGCGCAGAAAGGTTGCGGATGTTAGGTATATTTCTGTCCAAAATAATAAAAGGACTTATTGATGCGCTTGAACTGCTCGAACGCTTGAAGTTCGTAGTGCCTCGTGACAGAAGCCGCCTACATAATCGAAAGACGTTTAGTTTGCCTCAAGTGAGAAGCAATCTTGGTCACCACGGACCGTTGTATAGAATGTTGTCCCTTGCAAATTGTTATCGGAATAGTATAGATATCTTCTGTGATAGCATCAAAACAATTAAAAAGAAAATTTCTTAATGTTTAATTTATTTGTTATTTAGTTGTTCATTTAGATTTGTTCATTTCGTTGCTTTTGTTAATTATTCATGTTTTTTTTTTATTTTTTGTGACGTAACTTACGCAGTAGTTATTAAGTTTTTTTTTTTTTTTAGTTTTTAATAATTAGTATCCAAATAATACGCATGCCATGTCCACATCGAGAAGACACAATTTTAAATACCTCAGTGTATTTTGTTAATTTTGTTTAAGGTTGATTTTGTAATTGCTGTCGGTTTTGTGGATTAATAAAAAAAAAAAAAAAAGTTATACTATCCATTAAAATTGGCATTCAGTGCCAAATTTTTAATCAAAATGATTAAAAATTTGTGTGTTTCAAATTTTTATTTTGAAATTTTCTCGTCCAAGGGATTTTCAAAAATCGTACCCGAGTAACGTCAGACGTGCCGGCTCACTACTGAGCACGAGTTATGTCTCAGAATTAGAAGGGTTTGGCCATAGTCCACCACGCTGGCCAAATGCGGATTCGCAGACTTCACAGAGCTCGAGAACATGGTAGTGTAAATAAATAGGGTTGCTATAAGCAAGGCACCGTTGAGGATTGAGATCATATCTCGAGATAGAGTTTGGGAAGCTCACAATATGCGGCCGGAACAACGCCGCAATTACCACGCTCTAGTTGCCGCGATAATGAAGACAATGCCTTCTATTTTGAGCTTTCTTTGTTTGGCCCAGCCTGTTCAGCCCTTTGTGGACCATAATACGATAACACTGTAATTAAACATCCCAAAAATACTATTTTAGGTTTTCGTAGTTTTTCTCGCTACTGAGACGTAGTCCTAATTTATATTCTCACGTCACTAACTAACCAAAAGTAATTTAATTTAATCAGAATATAATGTACCAACTAGCTGAAGCCAGCGACTTTGTCCGCGGTAAATTAAGTTTTCAAATTCCCACGGAAAATCCTAAATTTTCCGGGATAAAAAGACCTTGCAGGACTTCAACTATGACCATGCAAAAATCACGCCATCCGTTGCTTTGTTGCGGCGTGATTATATCTTTGTCATGTGTATTATTAGAGTTTACTTATTATGTTCTTACTATGGTTTATTTTGAAAAACTTTATAGTACCACAAACTTATCTGACCCGGTCACAGCGTCGCTAGTAAATATTAAAAACTAGCTGATGCCCGCGAATTCGTCCGAGTGTTTTAAGCTTTTTTTTTCCCGCGGGAACTCCTCAATTTTCCGGGATAAAAAGTAGCCTATGTCACTTTCCAGGTTCTCACCCATGCCAAAAACCGCGTCAATCCGTTGCTCCGTTGCGGCGTGATTGAAGGACAAACCAATAAACCAACAAACAAACACACTTTCGCATTTATAATATTACCTAGAATGATAAAATAAAAACGAAAACGAAAACTAAACAGGCATAAAAATTCGTTCCAATTTCGGCCACCGATCCCAGATAAGTTGGTGGTACAATGATCTCCACATTATCGTTTTTAGGGTTCCGTACCTCAAAGGGGAAAAACGGAACCCTTATAGGATCACTTCGTTGTCCGCCCGTCTGTGTGTCAAGACCCTTTTTCTCAGGAACGCATGGAGGTATCAAGCTGAAATTCATATCAAACACTCAGGTCTACTGTCCCTTGGAGCTGTAAAAAAATCAAACTTCAAAGCCAACACAATCAAAAGATACAGCCATTAATTTATGCTGCAAATTTTCGAATTTTCTTGCACTCGCAAGGGAATCAAAACCTACAGGGTACCTACTTCCCGTGAACTCAGAATCTTGAAACTTGGTACGAAGCAACGTCTTATAGCACAAATCATATAGGAAGAATTGCGAAAAACATAAATTTTGAGTTAGGTACATCATATAATAAAAATATTTTTAATAATTTTAAACTACAGGTTTGTACGGAACCCTCGGTGCGCGAGTCCGATTCGCACATGGCCGGTTTCTTATGCAGAAATAAAGTCGTCCATGTACCCTTTGATTAAGCATGTACCAATATACCAAAATGTTTGTATATTGACACTTGACTGATTTATATTGGCCGATTTTGATTTCAATGATTTTCTCGGCGTTTTTGACTGATTTTCTGCAATTGGGGCTACCGCGTTTAAATTCGCCGCTAGGGGCGCTAGTGTAGTGTGAGGTCCCCGAAATGTCAAATATCACTGGGCTTTTATCGCGGGTCTAATTATTTAATTAATGTTATGAATATTTAGCAATAACCGATTAATTATGGAAGATGTAAGATACGTGCCAAAGAATGCCAGTGCTCTGTGCTTTGAAAGCGTAGCTAAGAAAAATAGGTGCAAAATTAAGCGGATTCTTTCGAACAGCAATTCATAGGTTAGTATTTCCCTGGTTCCTGTATGTTTACTATTTAAAAAAGAGTTCTTTTTTTCAGAAATATGCTTGTTTACCGAATATACAGCTATACTTCAGGACCTTACTCGCAAGTGGCGCCAACTAGTGAGCATAAAAACGGTAGCCCTCATTCAAGTATTTTTAGGTACTTATGGAAAATCTACCATTTGAACAGCTACTGTTTTAAAAAGCAGTGTAGGAAAATCTAGGTTAGTTTTATTTTATTTTCATTGCAGCTGCCATTTCAAATTAGTTACTTGCTAGGGCAAGTGATTTCTAGATGATAACTTTATCTACATCTTGATATTTATCTAAATCGTAGCATAGGATACTTGTGCCAACCCGTAAGGGCGAAAACACACAGACAAAAAAATTGTCTGGCAGGCACAAATTCCTCACGCGCACTTTTATAATACAGCAATCGGGACAGGATAAAACGTGTTTCCCTATGTTTTCTCTAGTTTCGCAAAGACGTTGGGTCCTGTAGGTACAAATTTTATGCGAAACAGTGTTTCATTAAATTAAATTGTAGCTCCGAAATAAGGCAGTGGTGACTTGTGCCAAACTGTAACAATTTTGAATAAATTTGAATCTGCATAATTAATTCTATTCTAAAAGGCAAATTTTTAAATAAGCCTAAACTCGGCCAAGTTTTTCAAAGAAAATTATTTTTCACTGTCGATATACGTGTCTATTTACGTTCTTCATTTTTGTTTCTTAGAATAATATTTGTGTCGCGTTAGGCGTGCCTAAAATTAAAAAAAAACAATCGTATGCAGTAGGGGATTAGAGGGAGGGGGGAAGAATTACGCACTGATTTCATTCAGTGCGTAATTCGGACTCATTTAGAAAAACGGATGGCTTACTCAACATGGATTCCGGATATCGATGACGGAACAAATAATAAGGGAATAATCCCGAACTGCTCGTACAGACAGTATGAATTACAAAACATTTTCACATTAACTTATTTACAACCACAATAACTAAATCTAACAATAAAGCAAGCAAATCTCAATCCCAGCCCCGGTTTGTAATAACTCAAAGCAACGTTATAGTTACAAACGGAACTTACTTATGACAGCACCTGCTTTGATAATTGCATTTCCCACCTCTGTGTACATAATGAGAACTTTGGAAACGTGATCATTTAGCAAAATACGGAGTTTCATTAATTACTAACCGCACTCAGGGAGCGAACAGGCGAATTTAATTAAAGGCAAACATTTCGCGACAATGGCCGACGATGAATTTACAACTGACGACAGATTTTGCAGCGATTGTGAGCTACGACACGATGTCAATCACGTAGAAGTCGTTCAGTCTAAAAATTAACGCCAGTGATTTCAGATGTTTCATCCAAATATCTGTAAAACCCATAGACTTAGAATTTTTTCGCTAGTAAAACGAATCTATAAAAACTTTCATAATGGGATTGAAGACTGCAGCTGTGAACAATATGTGCAACACGACATTTGTGTTGCGCATATAGTTCACAGCTCCAGTCTTCAATCCCTTTAATATTCTTTAATATAGTGAATCAAATAATCAAATAAATATTATAAATGCGAAAGTTTGGATGGATAGATGTATGGATGGATGGATGTATGGATGGATGTTTGTTACTCAATTACGCCCCAACGGCTGAACGGATCTGGCTGAAATTTGGCACAGAGATAGATTATAGTCTGGAATAGGCATTTTTATCTCGGAAAATTAAAGAGTTCCCGCGGGATCCACAAAACCTCGATCCACGCTATCCATATCCATATCTGCACGTTCACGCCCACAGATGACCATCCTACATACATATACTTAACTGTGACATGAGATAGTGGACGCTCTCTGATTCATCCTTGTAAAAATACGTTGTGTCGTGATGAAGGATAAGTTGTACGCTTTCGTACTTCATTTATTTGTCGTTTACCATAATCGTCGTGTGAAAACACGCGCTTATCAGTCGCTCGCACCCGCTTTGGTAGAAAGTCAACTTTTATATTCTCCCACTCTCCCTTTTGCGTTTTTACTTTCCGAGGGGAACATAGGGACAGTTGTCGCGAAATGCTCTTATCCAATTATTTTGAAACGAGTCTGCGTTTACCCGCTGCTGGTTTGCGGACCATTTCCAGAGCTCGTTTTATTGTCTTACCGGTTGTTTATTTTCGAATGGGTTTTGTTATGACATTGTTTTGCATTTTTTTATACATGTCAGGGTCATGCTAGACCGCTCATCTCCCTTGTATTTTGTATATTGGACAGCATTGTGTTATGATAGGGTCTCCCGGAACCTGAGAATAGGGAATTTACAGAAAATACGTCTTTGCCAAAGTCGGGTATTTTTGAAATTTCGCGGGAATTCCCGAGAACTTTCTTACTGTTTCAAATGCGCCACGAATGGTTATGTCTACACCCACCAAAAGCAAATGTACATTTTCCACAACGACGTTACAATTATTTATCTGAATTTTGCTCGTATTTTCCCATAATTGTATTGCAAGAAACTTGACATTACCTAATAATTTAGAATATCTTTGATTTTGTATGCAATTCAGGTGAACTGATAATAGTCTATTAATGAATAAACATCCTATTGTTATTGAAAAGGGTTCGACATGGCAAAAATAATTCACAAATAATAATTTAAGTGTCATTAGCCGAATCATATTCTTGTCTTCACAAAACACACACTTAATTCCAGCTACGAGTCGGGACTGGGGACTGGGGACCCCGGAGTCACTAATGAAAGTTTAATTAAACTTTGGCTGATAGGGTGCCAAATGATCACATGGAAGTCGGAGTATCACTAGTTAGGCAAATCTCATAGGCATCATGAATTTTATACCTACCTACCTGCCATCGGGCCTAAATTAACTTTATTATTTAACTACAAGGTAGACACCTCAATATCATATCATACTTCATATCATAGTTAATATTATAAATGCGAAATTCACTTTGTTTGTTGGTTTGTTGGTTTGTTGGTTTGTCCTTCAATCTTACGTCAATCCGTTGCTCCGCAACGGAGCAACGGATTGACGTGATTTTTGGCATGGGTATATCTAGTTAAGGACCTGGAGAGTGACATAGGCTACTTTTTATCCTGGTAAATTAACGAGTTCCCGCGGGAATAACAAAAAACTTAAACCACGCGGACGAAGTCGCGGGCATCAGCTAGTTCTTATTCAAAAGTACGCTGTACACTTTTTTAAAGACAATAAAACTTGATTATGGTAATCAATTATTTATCAAAATAAATAAAGGTATTTGGGTATTTTAAAACAAAATTTATGAGGGAATAACATTAGTATGGATTCATAATATTATAATCATACTAGTTGATGCCCGCGACTTCGTCCGCGTGGATTGAGGTGTTTTGGTTCCGGCGGTATCTCTTCAATTTTCCGGGATAAAAAGTATAAGCCCATGTATTTTTCCAGACTATAATCTATCTCTGTGCCAAATTGCATCCAGATCCGTTCAGCCGTTTTGGCGTGAAAGAGTAATAAACATCCATACATACAAACTTTCGCGTTTATAATATTAGTAAGGATTAATTATCAAAATATTATATTGGTACGCTGTTAGCATTATTCGTAACATTATAATCATATTAATATTATCAAAATATTATATTGGTACGCTGTTAGCATTATTCGTAACATTATAATCATATTAATATTATCAAAATATTATATTGGTACTCTGTTGGCATTGATAGGCTGGCGTATCGGTTTACGCTCATCATTTGTTAATTACTATCCCGGCATCATCTCCGAGCTCAACTTTAACAATGAACTGTGGAGCCATGAAAATTATAATTAACTTTTAAATGAAATTTCGAGTTTATTAACATAATAATTAATGTTTGCAGCTTAAACACAGCACTAACAGACAAAATATGGCGACAGGTTGGCATTGATATAGTAAACGAGAACTTCGTTATCTTTTACAGAACGATTTCCAATATTCTGGCCAATAATTACCTAAAGACTTTTGGTCAGGCCTATACTTAAGTTAGAGTTAAAACGATACATCCACATAGGTGAGTAACAAATCTGAGCAAAGTCAAAGTACGATCCACATATCTCACTCAGAGCTGTGCTGAGAGTCAGAGAAATGAAAATTGATTTAAGATGTTTGAAGCTAATATCCAAAAAGTGAAAGTGTCTGTCTGTCTTTCTGTCCGTCGACGACGTCGCGGGCATTATCTAATCTAGTCATCTATTATAGCTTGTGTACTGAAAGTACCTACTCTATTCTAGGTTTTATGTAATAAACCGGATAAAAAAATAACAGGCACATAACATAGTACATAACAGCAAAAGATAAAGAAAATAATAAAATATGTGTCTAATAAACCGCATTACGTAGATAGCAATTAATTATATTTAGTTCGCACTTTGTCACGTAGTATAAATAAGCAATATTTTAGTTAGCAGTACATGATAGTTACAAGGTTTTCCCCCACTCCAATGTACCTAATTTCTTAGTATATAAGGTTAGGATTTATTTGTAAATATATGCCATTATTGCCATATTAACACCGAGTCTGTGCGTATCATTTCTGCTCCAACTCTCAACAACCTACACGCTATCCGCAACATTATACCTAAGTTCAAACAAGAGTTGTTTCAAAAGTAGGTACATACCTGTCTTCATAAGTAATTTTATTAGTACAAACAAGAGTAGTTCTGAGAGATAAGTTCTGTAGCCTGCAAGGAAGGAAATTACACAGCAATATACTCCTACACGGTTCTGCATTTAGCATCGAGCTCGCCTTTCGCGTGTATTCGCGCAAGATTGCTACCAGCCGTCAGCCGCGAGCAATATATAGTGTTCCAACTAAAACTTCCACCCTTTGATCATTTCTGAGGTATTTATTTTAGATATTATTAATTTCTATAGACGCGCTCATTTGAGTGAAAATCATACTAGTATTTATAATACTATATGAATGTGTTTGTTACTCTTTCACGCCACAAAATAACCGAACGGATTAGACTGTTTGGAATGGCGATAGCTTACCTAATACCCTGAATCATAAAAAGTCTACATTTTATCCAGGATGAGGTCGCGGGCATCTAGTAATTATATTTAACTAGATAATTCCCACGACTTCGTCCGCATGGATTAAGATTGTTTGATTCCCGCGAGAACTCTTAATTTTCCGGGATAATTAGCTTAAGTCCTTCCCCGAGAAACAATCTACCCCTGTACCAAATTTCATCAAAATCGGTTGAGCAGATGGGCCGTGAAAGCGTAGCAGACAGACGGACAGACAGACAGACACACTTTCGCATTTATAATCTCTATATTATATATAAAATTCTCGTGTCACAATGTTAGTTACCATATACTCCTCCGAAACGGCTTGATCGATTTTTATGAAATTTGGTCTGAGAATCGGCTACTATCTATTTCTCATACCTCCACGCGGACGGAGTCGCGGGCATCAGCTAGTATTAGTATGGATTTCATATGAAATGCAAGTCATACTGGGTCAGTTTTTAGAAGTTGTTAAAGTAAGTATAGTAATTTTCACCCTTCGAGTACAGAACCCTAAATATTTTATTTTATTACAAATAAAGCACTTACACATTATTAAAAATAAAAATCATCATGTAAATAGAAGCTCAGTGTAGTGATTACTCATAAGTAAACACACCATGGAATAAAACATAATCAACAACTAAGTACCTGTGCCAAGTTTAGTCTAACAGGCGGACAAATTGCTTTTCACAAGAGAATATTAAAATATTAAAATCCAGCAGAAGACTGCGACGCGACCATCCTGAAAATAAATTCGCGTAATTTAAATTTTAATATTGCTCTCTGAATAGGTACAAGGTACTTAAGCTACACTATTTTAAAAGGGAGCGTTTTAAAAAATTAAGTTTAAAATGACTCGTTATCTACCTACTAGGTATGTTTAATGTTGGGCTCTGTTCTCTTCGTATCTTTTCAGTAAGTAAAAAATATATTAAAACGCGCTTTGTATTGATACATTTTTATTTTTTAACAAGAAACAATTGCGCCACGAGGCACCGCTACTAAATTGCCACGTTTATAATATTTATATGAAATTAATCTCATACAGCAGTGAGCACACGGCGCCCTTACAATATTTTTTCCAAGTTAATGAGGCCACTGACCCTCGTTTTACAATTCAACCCGTTTTAAAACAAGAGCAGCGGGGTTCAACGAACCCTCTTCTTTTTTAATAATATATTTTTTTACAAAAGCCAGGAGAACCTTTTATATTTTTTTCTTCCATTAATATTCTAGAATCTAACGAGAGATGATGATGAGAGTTGAAAACATATGTGAAGTGCGAGTCATCTAAAATTATAATGAAACTCCGTGAGCCATTAGTTTTAATTGTTTTTACAATCATTTTTATTGTTTAACTTACTTAGGTATTTTAACACTAAATTATCTACTTGTCTATACAATACCTAACTCTTGTTTAGTAGGTACTTGTTTGCTAAAGAAAAAAAAATTAGGTTAGGCTATATTACTGACTGAAAATATTTGCTTGCGTGATGAAAGTGAAACGTCCCACATAGTTTCAGATTGGCTCTTAAATGTAAATAGTGTTTTAGTTCTTTTCAGAATCAAGTTTTATGATTTCGTCTCCGTTTGAAATATTGTAATCTTTGGAAATATACAAAATTCAGCGACACAAATAATTCTACAAAATCAGCCAATAATACCTACTTCAGTGATTTTTTATCTCTCACGATCGACTCTTTTATGTCTTTGTAAAGAGTTTCTGAATCGAAGGCCGAGGCCCAACGGCGCACAGTATTATACCGACCGCTGAGAATTTAACTTTTTCACAAATCTGAGGATAACGTTCGAAGACCAGCGCTTGCAAGTCATAAGCGACGGCGGTTTAGCTTTTTACTTACATTGTGACTTTGTGCTATAAAAAAATCTTTTTAAACAACCGACTTCAAACTCCCGCGCCAACTTTACAACAACAAGCACACGCTATACAAAGTAAATAAATAAATAAATAAATAAAAATAAATAAATAAAGTACTTATTTTATTGTTGATATTTTAAAAACCGCTCGACCGATTTGGATAAAATTTATATGGGACTACATAAGAAGTATGCCCTTTCAAATAAAAAAAGAATCATCCAAATCGGTCCACCCAGTCAAAAGTTCTGAGGTAACAAACATAAAAAAAAAACAGTCGAATTGAGAACCTCCTCCTTTTTTTGAAGTCGGTTGAGAATAGGAGGCCTTTGTATGCCAAATCATGATATTCCTAACCAAAAAGATAGGGCTAAATAAATAATAATACGTTAACAGCTATAACACAAGGACTCTTACAATGATTTATATCCTAGTGATATAGACGTCGGTTTTGTTATGATTTATAGGTAACTTATTCTGACTTAGACAAATTATGTTGTACACAATTGAACTAAACTAAATTGTCAGATCTAAATCTAGTGATATTCTATTCCGCAGGGAACATAATGAAATGAATAAAAATACAGTTAGACCTGTCATTTAAGTTTTGCAAAGTTACTTAGAATGTAATTGGAAAACACCGCATGGAAACCTGAAAGTTCTCATCAATAATACTCTCAAAAGTGTGTGCAGCCTGCCAATCCATACTTGGTCAACGTGGTGGACTTCGGCATTCACCTGTCTTATTCTAAGAGGACACTCGTGATCAGCAGTGTCGCTGGGTTGATGATGATGATATTAGTAAATTAATCTACTTAATCTTTTTCCGCTGTTTTATGCCTAGGCCTCATAAAAGCCTGTTTCAAGTTCAAAGGGAACACGACTAAAGAATTCATACGCTTGACTGGCTTCCTTGTCGTACATAGGTAAAGAATTAATTACTTGTTACTTAATGAACCTTTCTTTGTTTCAATCCAAACAGAACTTGTAATTAAATATTCTAAATGAAAGCTGTATCATAATAGACCATAATTTATTTTAGAATAATATTATAGTAGGACATGAGTACGATTAGGATAGGACGCATGGAACTTTAAAAACAAGGAAGTAGGATTACTACAAAATATAAAAATGACTGTTAGAATTATTGAAAATTGTTATGCACCTGTGCTTGCTATGTTCGACTAAATATTTAGTAAGTTGTATATTTTTTTTAAATAACAACTTACGAAAATAGATTTTACTTTTTAACCTTTATTTTCTACTCACAAGTTTCTTTTGACATTTAATTCCCCGGAATCAAAGGTCAACAATTTCCATTTGAAACATCCATTTTAATAAATAAATCCATTTATTTTCTCTTCAACAAAATTATATTTTTCACACCACTCGCTCAACAACGCCTTATTACATGGCCTGTTATCTAAGGTTAAAGTAAGACATTAAATCCCTAGGATTATAATGTTGTACTGAAATCCATTATTCCCTAGGGTAATAATGTGATTTGAGTTTAGAATCATCGCGCATCTGAAGCAAGATCTGAAGGAAATTCTATTCATTCCAAAGAGGTTTTATTCATAATTCTTATTGCTATATTCATAAAGTCTAATTTCGGTAAACAGAATGTGTTCTCAGCAGGCGCGGCCAACTCGATTTTCGAAAACCGAAGCCGTGGCCCACTAGATTCGCACTGACGACATTTGTTTGTCAAATCGAGTAGGCCACGCTAGCTGAAAGAAGTGGTTGTATCGCGAGGTGTGAAAAGTAGAGTACCTATTCACCGTAGGGGTAATGCTGTATTAATCTTGGGCGCCCCTAATTCCCGCGCTACTCTCAGGATTCTAGATGCAACACCCTCGCTACGCTCGGGAGTTACTCTAAAATCCCTCGTTCCGCTTGGGATTTATCCCGGCGCCCGTGACATAATACATCGCATTACCCCCGTGGTGAATAATCTACTATTATCTGTGGAGTAACATGACATCTGTCAGTATAACGTGACCCATTTCTCGGTCGTTTTCTAACAAACGGATGGTCGTATGAGATAAAAAGTGTCGTCTTGACATAAAAGCTCAGCTTGTGGGGGCGACCGTCGCCCGGTTACATACAATGACGTGGTACGGAACTGGGGTAACTTTTGAGACTTTCTGCTTTCCCATTTCATTTAATATTATCTTTTATCTAGTTTTTTACAACACTTGCTCTATATTTATGTACCTAAATAACTAGATGATTCCCGCGACTTAGTCCGCGTGGATTTTTTTGATTCCCGCGGGAACTCTTTAATTTTCCGGGATAAAGTCACTCAGATATTTGTCTATGCAACAAATCACGTATCCGGTGCGATGTGTCGATCATACCGCATTAACTATAATATAGTATAGATGTCAACATTGAATTTTTCACATAATATATACCTTTGTTTCACAAGCCTTTATCAAAGTTACAATTGTATAGAATACATAGTAGGGAAGGCAAGGAAACCCTACGATTCTTACGAACAACAAATGTGGACCGTCCAACGTAGGTAGACATCGCACAATAAATACCGACAAAGACACGTGCAAACTTTTGGGTGGATGGTGTATGTATGAAACGCGGCCTCGAAAATTATTTCGCTTTCGTAAGCGCCCCGAATATTCGGAATTAGCTAACTTTTCGCGTACGTTGACAGAATTCGGAAAGTTTTCATTGGATGTTGAATACATTCTCTCTGTGTTGAATATTTAGGCAAGTATGTAATATAATTATGATTGAAATATTTAACGTTAGAGCCTACGTAACAGTTTAATATTTGCGATATACGATTCGCGGTAAAATCAAGCTCCAGAGTCCAGACATGGACTGGGGCAGCCGTGTGAGGTTGTGCCTTGTAGCACAGCGTTAGTATGACTGCATACAGTGGGCCGACGCCCATACAAATGATCGACCCGTGACCAGTCTACCGACCATCACAGATGTACGGTACTCTCACCTATGATTTAGAGAGCTGGAAAACTGCATACTGCTTATTTTTGAGAGACAGAATTTTGTATTGAAAATTCTTATTCTTAAAAAGTTTCTCATATCAGTGTTGAGATTACATCATAGTCTACACAGAATTGCGCTAAGCCAGTCATGGTCTTGACCTAAAGTCGGAATTATAATTCGATTCCACATTTGACATTAGCTACTGTCATTTTGTAAAATAATGATACCACAAATAATAGTGATGAACACAAAAATCGATAAAAAATCGCGATTTATGTTTATGTAATCACTAGCGGACGCCCGCGACTTCGTCCGCGTGGATTGAGGTTTTGTGGTTCCCGCGGGAACTCCTCAGTTTTCCAGGATAAAAAGTAGCCTATGTTTTAATCCAGGTTATAAGCTATCTATGTTCCAAATTTCAGCCAAATCGGTTCGGTAGTAGCGGCGTGAAGGAGTAACAAACATACACACAAACTTTCGCCTTTATTAAATACTAGATGATGCCCGCGACTTCGTCCGCGTGGATTGATGTTTTTTTATTCCCGCGGGAACTCTTCAATTTTCCGGGATAAAAAGTAGCCTATGTCCTTCCCCGGGATGTAAACTATCTCTGTACCAAATTTCATCAAAATCGGTTGAGTAGTTAGGCCGTGAAAGCGTAGCAGACAGACAGACAGACAGACAGACAGACACACTTTCGCATTTATAATATTAGTATGGATTAGTGTGATAATATTGGTGTGCCAATTAAAGACTAAATTATTGATTTTTATTTAAATAAATACATAATACATCTATTTGTTTTATTTCTCATGTTCCTTCATGATCACATTTTTTGTATTTATTTCACACACAATTATCAAAGAAAACTCTCAGATCCTTAATAAAATTAATCGTCATGACTTAATTATCCGTTTAGAAATATTTAATTTCCTGATATACTTAGTTTCTATTAAAGTAGTAAGTAGTTGTTTAGATATACTACTATAAACGAGAGGAATCGATCCGGAAATATTCTATTTCCGTATCGAATAATTTCGCAACGTCACTATTTAGTACTTGTCATAACGTTGCAACACTGAAATTGTCAAATCTGGAATCGAATTAAAATTCCGAGAATAGTTATTGAAAAAAGAGATCGTGAGGAAACCTGTTATATGTCTTAAATATTAAATACTTATTATTTAAACCTCCAAAAAAGCAAACATTTTTATTCTGACAAGTTCTGACCTATTGAATCTATTGAATAGACAAAAAACGTAGTGATTACATTCTCTTTGGAATAGACACAGTAATAATTTACCTTCTTTTGAATGACCTGCAAGGCTTTATAATCAAAATGATTTATAAAAAACCGGCCAAGTGCGAGTCGGACTCGCGCACCGAGGGTTCCGTACAAACCTGTAGTAAGTTTTAAATTAAATGTTTTTTTTAAATATTTGAGTTGATTGAATGAAAGGTAAATTGCGGTTTACGATTTATGACGTATTAAAAAAAAACTACTTACTAGATCTCGTTCAAACCAATTTTCGGTGGAAGTTTGCATGGTAATGTACAACATATATTTTTTTTAGTTTTATCGTTCTCTTATTTTAGAAGTTACGGGGGGGGGGACACACATTTTACCACTTTGGAAGTGTCTCTCGCGCAAACTATTCAGTTTAGAAAGAAATGATATTACAAACCTCAATATCATTTTTGAAGACCTATCCATAGATACCCCACACCTATGGGTTAGATGAAAAAAAAAAATTTGAGTTTCAGTTCTAAGTATGGGGACCCCCAAAATTTATTGTTTTTTTTCTATTTTTGTAAGAAAATCTTAATGCGGTTTACAGAATACATCTACTTACCAAGTTTCAACAGTTTAGCTCTTATAGTTTCGGAAAAAAGTGGCTGTGACATACGGACGGACAGACAGACAGACAGACAGACAGACAGACAGACATGAGGAATCTATAAGGGTTCCGTTTTTGCCAAATTTGGCTACGGAACCCTAAAAAATACTCTTAAGTCATTTCTAAGAAAAAATTCACACAAAGCGACAAAATATAGCCTTTTGACCAAGTGCAAATCTATTTCAGAAGCATGAATCGGCTGTGGCTGCTGCTGCTGGTAGTAGTGGCGAGCGCTGCAGACGAAGCGTCTGACCCACAGGGTCTTCAGGAATCTACACCAGGTACGTAGATTATACTTATAAAAATACTTTATAAATATAAGGACAAAATTAGTGATATCATCATCATCATCAACTGATAGTCGTCCACTGCTGGACATAGGCCTCTTGCGAGTATTTTCACACGCCGCGGTCTTGCGCCGCCTGGATCCAGCGGCTCCCTGCGACTCGCCTGATTAGTGATATACGAGTAGGTACATGTTATAGATACTTTAATATATTTCAATGGTATCAAACAGTAGCTGATCCTTCACGTGGCTTACGTTGTTGCGTATATACATCTGTCATTTTCTATGGCGTCGTATCGCGTCGCGTTGCGTGGCTTCGCACAACGGGTTACATTCAAAGATCTCAATATTCATTGGCGCAGCACGATATTTGTAGCGGTTCAAAAACAACTACAACGAGCTGCTGTAACTAATTCGATGCAGTGGAAAACTGATTACCTATTGCACAACAAGTATATAAATAATAAAAAAATACAAATAAATAATTAACTAAATAGCAGAAATAAACGAAAATCCCTTTTGAAGCTTTCGTGGCCCATGTTAGTAAAAACGATGATGATAATCACGAGGTTTTAAAATATATTTGAACTTATAATCTGTGTGAAGTTGATCCGGGCTTCATATAGCTAAGCTAGCATCCTATTTAAAGAAAAGGTTCTGAAGGCTCTCTTGCAATAATTTTGCAACAAATCTTGATGAACTCAGCTCTAAAAACATAAAAAAGGATTATCTTCTTTAATCTAAACGAAAAAAAAAACACTCGGCAACGTTATTAAAGCCCGCAATCGAGTTACGTAAAATTATAATTCGTTTTCCACGTTTAATGAGATTTGGCAAGCTCTCGATCCTCCGTCAGATATCCTTAAAGCAAGGCCATAACTTCTGTAAGGGCAAAATCAGTTTTACGATTAATCAAGGTTTATGTTTCAGAATAATGAAAGGACTTCATTACCTCGTAAGGGGCACACTGTAATTACGATAAATTGGTTTTGAATCGTTTGTTGCTCATTTTTGACCGACTTCATAAAAGGAGGCGCGTTTGGAACCCTCGTAGCTTTAGTTTTAAGATACCGTAACCGATTATCACCATCACGTTTTATAAGTAAGTAATTTTTAACGTCAATAAGTGTACCTACAGTGTACCTATATTGAATAAATGATTTGATTGATTGATTAATTGATTGAGGAGGTTCTCAAATCGACTGTATGTTTTTTTCGTTTGTATGTTAAGCGATCATTTCGCCAATTATGAATCAGTTTTGATGTTTATTTACTTTACATACTTTAGAGGTGACCCCATAAATTTTTTATCGAAATTGATTTAGCGCTTTTCGAGAAAATCAACAAAAAACTAAATATATTTTTTTACTTTTTAGATTCAGTTGTTACTTATAGGTATAGTTTTGAAGTCGGGTTTTGATTTTTTTTTAATTGATTCGGCATGAAACAAATGACTTACCCAGCAATTAAACGCACCTCATGGCTTTGAATGAAATCCTGAACCTTTTGTTTTTCTGAGAAAGAAAGCATACGTTTCTAGGATGCAATAAAGAAAAGCTTTTTACAAGGGATCTGTGCCGGTGAGCCTTGGTAGAATTTGGCTGAATTGTCACCAGAGATGAGTAAGAATGCGTAGAAAAGCATGATTTTGAAATCTTTCACTTGCTTCAATTACATATTATTTGAGGCTTTTATGTAACTTTTCAATTTAAATATATTACCCAAGTAATCGTTAGTATACTGTTCCCAAGTTAACTGTGCATTAAGTATGGTCGGAAAAGATATGATAAAAAAGCAATAATGTCAAGATTTAAGATACCATATTACAGATTTACGCACAGAAACTCCACACAGGGCTCTGAGCTCATTTTATCCTTCCATTAATGTTAAGATAAGCTAAGCGGTGGCGGAAAATCACCCTTATTTCCGATCCTTCAAAATTCATTAAAAAAGTATTAACTACATTTGTACACAAGCTAATGCGCAATCTCAAAGTAAATGTCAGGGATGAGTGTGTATTATAATATAAATTATATAAACCATGTACAGTTTTATGTAGTATGGCACATATCCGATAAAAAGTTTAATTACCCGTAGCATCGTAGCTCGTACCAGCTCTACGGACCGTAGCTTCGTAGCTTTAACGTAGCGGCAACACACTTTGAAGTGAAGTCGCGGAGAAACGTGTTCTTCTAATGTGAATTTTCAATAAGAAAGTTTATTTAAAACGAATGCCTGCATAAATTAATATTAGTTCCAGTAACATGGAAACAAGTTCTTGTCATAATGTATTTTGTGGAAGCTAGCATTCATGGACAGCTCGGCCATTTTGTTAAAATGTAACGTAATGTATTGTTACTTATTGTAACCTTTTTCTTTTTTTGAGAAAAGAGCAACTGCTGAGTTTCTTGCCGGCTCTTCTCAGTAGAACCAGCTTTTCGAACCTGTGGTAGAGTCTTGACGTATCATAAGTGTCACAAGTTGTCCTACATGAAATAAATAAATCATTTAAAATCGGCTTGATGGATGGTTGGGAATAGGGAAACACACTTTCGTATTTATAATATTAGATAATAAAAACTGACAATGAACAAAGAAAATAGACCTCATTTTAGCAGAGAAGCTAGCAATACTTGTCTGGCTTAGTTATACAAAGGTGTTATTTTTACAAATTGTTATATTTCATGTTAAGTTAAGAGGTAGTTGTTAACATATACCTCATGAAAATTTATAGCTACAACTCAAGTCAAGGTATTACGAAAAGTTTTATGAAGCGGTAAATTCGTTGTAGAAGGCGTTTTTTGTAGAACCCTTAATGGAGAGCGCTGACTGAGCAAATTTACTTTACCTCATAATATGTGCGGGCTTTTTGTTTTCACACTTTGAACGTGCAGGTGTCTGCACTTTTCCGTTACCTAACTTTTATAGGGAAAATTGTTTTATTTTATCCAAAAGAAATTTAAAATGCACAATTTTTATTAAGAATCCGATTTAAAAAAAACTTGACAAGATTTGAAGCGGGGCCCGGCAGTGTCTCCGCCAAGACTCGAGCATTTAATAACACGGGCATTTACGCAAAAATACAGCTAAATAAAACTGTTCACAAATAAATATTACTTTACCTTATTATCTTCATATTATATATAAATCACGTGTCACGTTGTTTGTCCGCGATGGACTCCTAAACTACTTGACCGATTTTAAATTAAATTGGCACACCGTGTGCAGTTTGATCCAACTTGAAAGATAGGATAGCTTACATCTTAATTTATAGCCTACTTAACCGATTTTAAATTAAATTTGCACACCGTGTGCAGTAGTAGAAAATCTGTCATGGAGGTCACCATATTTTTTTACAAATGCCTTTAATTATAAAGAGTTGCGACCAAGAGAAAATCTGTCAACAGCCTGACACGGCTAACATAATTTACTATTTACATCGGTATTTCCATAATATTTCGATGCCATATTATGTTTGCCTGTGATGTGGACATAATTTTATGCCAAACAGTTTCTTTTTCTGAGGAACTAATTATTTTAGTGTATGGTGAAACAGAGAATTTGACAGTTCGGGAGAATTCTTGCGATCAAGCTGCTGCAATAAACAACACCATATTGATGCGTGTTGATGGGGACAATGTGCAGTATAGCTCCATCAATCGGGTTGCAGATCAAGACGACGACAAATTACCCCGTAGAATTTTGTAATTCGTTATCTGCCATCGCACACATTGAATTTAAAAGTTGGAGTGCATATTATTCTGCTGAGAAACCTAAGCTCACCAAAATCATGTGAACTAAAAGTGACGACTCTACAGCACAACGTTATAGATGCGAAGGTGTTGACAGGATGCGGAGTCGGAGAACGCGTCCTTATTCCTCGAATACCTTTAAACCCCAACAACTATCCATTCCGCTTCAAATGCGTACAGTTTCCTCTCAGCATCTGCTATGCCATGACAATAAATAAAGCGCAAAGACAAACGCTGCGCACTGCGGGCGTAGACCTCACCACCAGCTGCTTTGGCCCGTGGTTCGGCTCCTGTTTTAATGTTAGAGTGGGGAGCAAGGACTATTTTAGATAAAATTTCCGTAGTTAATTATTTAAATTAGTTAATTTCTTGGTGTAAAATAATATGTTAATAGTGTTAATTCGGTTTGCACAATCCTACTAATCTTCCTTCTTACTATCTTACTAATATTATAAATGCAAAAGTGTGTTTGTTTATTTGTCGGTTTATAGATTTTTTGGTTTATCCCTTAATCACGTCGCAACAGAATAACGGATTGACTTGATTTTTTGCATGGGCATAGTTGAGGACCTAGAGAGTGACACTTTTTATCCCGGAAAATCAAAGAGTTCCTGACGGATTTTTAAAACTAAACCCACGCGGGCGAAGTCGCGGGCATCAGCTAGTATTATTATAATGCATAGTTAAAAACAAAACAAAAACCGACTTCAAAACTATACCTATAAGTACTAACCTAAACTAAAAAATGCTTACCATCTCAAAAAGCGCAAAATCAATTTCGATAAAATTTATATGGGACCGCCTCTGAAGTATGATCTACCAAACAAAAAAATAATCATCAAAATTGATTCGTAATTGGCGGAATGATCGCGTAACATTAATACAAAAAAAAACATACACTCGAATTGAGAACCTGCTCCTTTTTTGAAGTCGAGAAAAAATAAAACTTTCGTAATTATCAACTAATTATCAATAAGATGCTCACTCACATACTATTTCAAAGTTTGCGAATATTACACTCAGTATTTCTTTGATATACTGTTCGGTTTGTGAGCTATTTCGGTGCAGACATGGGAGGACGGGCGCGCCCTGCGTATTATTAAGCCTTTACGTGTGAAAGTTAATTTATATTTGCATAAAACGTACAGAAAATAACGACTCATAATAACGGTATTTTTGTAAAATCTGCACTTTCCACCATTAAGCTCTTTTAAAGCTTTAAAATAATTTAGCTGCTTCAAATTTCGAGACGAGTGGTCTTGAGGGCGAGTCCAGTTGAGCGTTGAAAGCGACGAGAATTTCTACTGTATTTCATAAAGGCTTAAGCCCTAGGTGTTCTGTACCCTTTGTACGTCACGACAACTTAGTGCGCATTCCCATTATTACAACGTCTATTAAAATAATGACATCAACATACATACTAATATTATATGCGAAACTGTTTGTTAAGCTCTCTGTCTGTTTACCTTTTCACGACCCATCCCCTCATCGTTAAAATTTTGATAAAGTTGCTTAGATAGTTTATATCCTAAACACGGACAAATGTTACTTTTATCTCTGAAAATTAATGAGATTCCTCGAAATTTCTAAAACCTAAAATCACGCGGATGAAAGCACATCACGGACATCGTCTAGTTATAATATATTATACCAAACCGAGAATTAGTGAGCTGATTTTCAAACAAAAGCCTATTTCTTCGACCTTTAGAATCAGCATTTTAGTGGGTCTCAACTAATACATATATCAATGTCAAAAGGCTTACACCGATCAGTAAAGCCTTACCCTTATCCAACATCTAATTTGATCTCACCTCTCTTGAAAAAAATTGATCTATTTCTATTCGTTCTTATGTATGTTCAATATTCAACAAATTCTTACTAAGGAGACCGTAAAAGCTCCAAGTAGCAACTATTGCATATTAAATAGGTACAAGAAACGAGTGAAAGGCGTATCATAACTATAGGTTACGTTTGTGTAGACCTCTGCGTCATTTTCGTTTATTAAATACAATCCACTCCATACAAAGTCAAACGCATTATTAATATTGAACAAGCGTTTGGTCGTAGAAAAATGTATGTCTTTTAGGACTCTCTTAGTATGCGATCACTTTTATAATGAAAATAATATCTTGACTGAAAGCCGAGTACAGAATGTTTACTTTTAATTTAAAATAATCTCTGTCCTATGGAAACAAGCACGTAACTTTGCAGCTTTTTCTTTAAATAATAAGAATGAATTTGCCCGGAGAATTTACGAGAGAGCATTCCGTATTTTAAATAGGTACAGTAGGTACCTAGACATTTATTATGCGCGTCACATGCCCAAGTTCCTCGGAGACTTGGAGAGACTCGAAGAAATAACAAAAATTCTCGTTTTAATAAACTCCTTTGCACTTGCGTCGTCAAAAATGAAACAAATTTCGTAATATTAGGTAACTTGTCTGCAGTGATGTTGTTTACCTATTCGAAATCCTTACAGAGGCGAAGAATGATTAATGAGTCGCTTACAATACCTATTACTTTTTGTTAAGATTTCCAATTTAAAGTTTTTTTTTGGAAAGTTTAATTTTGAGTTCGAAATTTTTTTCACGTGTCACATCACTACGACAAGCGCTGAATCCTATAATGTTGATATTCGGCACAAAGGAAGCCTGCATCCTAGCCACGTACCAGGCTTATTTTAATTTCGAAAAATCAAAAAGCGTTTGAAATTGATGATGTTTTAAATCTAATTCAACACGGACTTCGATTTAAAACGACGAATAGGAATTGTGTTTCCCCAGGAAAATTATTGCAGCCATTTTCTAATCCTACTTCACAGATCACGTTTTATAATAAAATCGCAACAATCATGTCGAATAATTCACTCTCTGACTGGGTCGGGATCGTCACAATAATTTCCCTCGTGTACCCCCTCGCCCGGGGGGTAACTTATACTTCCTCTTCCGTCTCCTAACGAAACCTGACCCCTTTTATGTGTCGGCTTACGGCTATTTTGGGAATGTTGTACTTTATTGTAAGGGTATAAGGTGTATTTGCTGGTTTTAGAAGCTATTTTCGCAGACTTTAATGGTTCATTTTATGGATTTTAGCTTAGCGTCTCTATGTCTGCCATGTTTTTATTAAAATTTGTTTCGTTTAAGCTCCTACAAAGTAGATTTTAAGAGCTTCTTAAATTGTCAAAATGTACCGAAATATAATATGTTTACATACAAAAACCTTCTGCTTTAATTAGAGCAAAGGTGAATTGTTGTCGATCTGATTGATTGTATAAATTGAGGCACTACGATGGAGGTAAGAGAACTTTAGGTATGTAGCCTTTATTAGTTCGTAAGACAACCTTTCGTATTGTGCAGTATGAAAGAACAAGTAGGAACTCATGTTATGCTCACGTCCTTTCATGTCATGCCATGAAATCATGTTCATGTCATGCGGAGAAAACGTTAATCGTTTATTTAGACAGCTCCACGTCGCCGTGGATATGACTTCATCATTTCAACGCATTACCGACTACTGAACACGAGTCTCCTCTCAGAATGAGAAGAGTTTCCTCTGCGCTGGCCAAGTACGGATTGTCAGACTTCACACACTAGGGGAGAACTTGGTTACCTAAAAGTAAAAGCGCGAAAAGCTTCTGCATCTGTACAGAAACTTTTTGCGTGATGACCGCAAAACATCATGTTGAAAAAGGTACACGACGATGATACTATGAAAGAACAGTAGGTACATCTAAGTGCAGAAAACTTTCTTCCACATCTATAAAGTTTATGTCAAGTAAAGAATGTATTGAATTAGATTTTCTTCGAAGCTTCCACGCGCTTGTATCGTGTTATGACTTTTATACGTCGGTTATTGCAAGTAACGCTCGAGTATTAAAAAAACAATACGACTGTGCCCGCAGGGAACTGGAAATGAAATCTATTCCGGGATAAAAGCGATCCCATGTTTTCGCTGACCCGAGCCCATTTTGTTTTTGCTCAGTTGTTGGTGTTATTGGAGTACGCTGCAATAAAAACATTATCATATCTAGAGCGGCCATTTTCAGTGTAGTTTTCACGTTTTTACTTTATCTGTGCAAATATCTACTGCATAATTCCGATTACCGTATTCAATTCGGACGCCCTGGGCACTTCTCTGAAATGAGGTAATCGGGTGGCGAAAAAATTTTTATTTGTTTGAGCTTTCGATTTTTTATGTATGCTTTGACAAAGGGGTACCTTCATGTAACACAGTGATGAGGAAGGCCCGCATCAGAACCTAGTTTTCTTGGAGAAATAGCGTGTTTGGTAATTATGGTGTGCATGGTAGTGATAAATTATGATTTGGTAATGAGCTATGGTGTATGGTGATTAGGATTAAGGTTATGGTAATTTAGTATAGACATGGTGATGAGAAATTCTAGAAATCCATAGAACGAAATCGAGGATCTTAGATCTTTGCACTCATTCTAGGAAATTACTAACCCATAAAAATTTCATAAGACCTTAAGAGCTACAATAATCACTTAGATCATGATCCTCGCTGAGTTTTATAATTTATTTTTATGGGCTGAGGCGTGCGATGACGTGCAAAACTAACCTCCTATAGTGACAATTAGCTGAATTCTTGAAGAAGAAGCTTAATAAAGTGGACCAACAGTAAATTTACCTGGGTGAATAAGAGTAAGATGAATTCACCAGGGTGAATAAGAGTAAGATGAATTCACCAAGAATTTTCACCATAAAATTCTGGCTGGCTGTAGGAAAAGACGAGGCTGGTGACCCAGCCTCATCCTAGCCTACAGCCTTCAGGCCCTTCAGTCCCTCGACCTTCTCGTTCAAACCCCCTAGAACTTGAACTGCATAGTCTTTACAATTACCTAGCAAAAGATTAATCCAATCCAAACACAAACGTAATAATTATGAAACGTTCATACCAGGCGTATAAAAGATACCATCTATCGGAATACGAGATCAGTAATGGTCCCGAGAGTTCTGTCTCGCCAACAACCTGACGCGACTGAAAACTAAGTGTGACAGTATCCTTCATCTTAGTAAATCTAAGATCTTGGGAGAAGGGAAAACTGCTATGATGAGGTATAAAATCTTGATGAAGATATAGTTAGACGTCCCAGACGCAGCTAAATTGACCTGATCACCCAAAACTGACAAAATCTAGTCCAAAACCGGTAAATACGCCGGCCCATAATGCCAGAGGTACCAGAGAGTGGGTATTCTTCGAAATTATAAATTGTTTTAATTGAAGAATTTTATTCTTGCTTGCCACATCTTGCTGTTGAGCCATGCCTATTATAAATAACTTTTCTCGAGAGGAAATTATAAATCTCACTTACAAATCGAATTCTGAATGACCCGACACAAGATCAATACGCTGCTGAAGATACAGAAGACCGAGTAGGACCCAGGCTACGTTGCTTAGCGTTTGTGGACAATATGATTGGAAACTGGTACCTTTTAACATCGTTGCAGAGTTCCCAACGCAATCCTGTCAGTGCATAATACTGGAACAGACTATGATACCAATCCAACCGCAAAGAGGAGGCCTGAAAAATTTACATCAGAAAGACAAAATCATGCCTAATACTCACGTCTCAGTCCACCTAGAAATCATTGAGACCCTTTTGTAATCTTTTGTATACCTTGGACACGCGGCTCAACTATGTAGGTCAAATTTTGAAAAATAAGTAAGCAGCTGAATCCGACTCTACTGGGACTGGGCAGCGTTCAAAAAGCTTGGAGATGTATTTTTTGACTTCGATAGTTCGAAGAACCAATAAAAGCTGGGGTCCCAAGGTGCTGGACTGCTCCCTCACAACGTGGATGGATGACATGTAGCCAGTCGCAGGGATCCGCTAGATTCAACGCAAGACCAAGGCGCAGACGTCCTTATAAAAGGGTTTTGTCCAGCAGTGGTCAGTTGACGACTAGGATACATATTAACTACTTATTTAAGTCCCTGCCTGGTTTTTTCAAAGTCAAAATGGATTCATGACATGCAACAAATGGACTGCTGTTGACGTTCCATTTATTCTGTTTACTCTTTTGATGTTTTATCAAAAACTACTGAATGGATTTTGATGCAATTTTTTGCCTATTCACTAGGTATTACTTCAGAACAAACATTAAAATAATTTTTATATTTATATAATTAAGAATTATATTTTAATCTATAATTTTAAAAGTTTTACTGATATTTTACTGAATTTTTGTATTGATATAGTTATTTCAGTCTAAATTTTATTTTTTTCAATTATTTTTAGTATTATATATATTATTAGCCAGTTATTTATAAATACTATGCCCAAAATATTTTTAATTTTGTTATAAAATGCTTTTATTTGTGTCTTGTTGCCATTTTTGTATTTTTTTTAAATTTCATTCATTTTAATTTTTTTAACGTTTAAATATATTGCAAATAATTATTTAAGCTTATAATAATTAAAACCTTTCCTAAAAAGAAAAAAAAAACAGAAATATCTTTGATTTAGTTTTAAAATAATTCAAAATGGTCATGGTAATCTTGGTAATTAGAATCGTGGTAATGATAATTTCGCCATTTTTAAATTTATTAAAAATTAACAGATTAATTTAAAATTTTGCAGGCTATGTATGTGAATTAAAAACACGTTTTACATCATAAGAAAAAATAACAAGAAAATATAACGTGTATTTTAAAAGTGGTGATTTTTTTATGAATAAGATAGGAAAGTTGACAAAGTGCAGAATAACAACATTATTTCCCAAAATCTTCTAAACACTAAGACATGTGCTTTTAACCTGTTACAATAAGTTCTTCAAACAGAAAAGCCTTACGTATTAATGCTATCATGATGGATCCAGTACATATATTATCATTGTTATGATAGTGTTTGCATCGGGTCACGTAAATTAGGAAAAAGTCGTGGGACAGACTTTAGTATCTTGTAATTTTTTCATTTTTCGTTATTTTGTAACATGTTATATTCAATTTTATAGGTTCATTATTTATTAACGAAATATGTTTTTTTTTCATTTTTTTTTAATCGATAGTTTTTGAGAAAAAAATAATGTTCCCAACAACTTAGGCAGTGGGACAGTCATGGTAGTGAGAAATTTGAGGTTTAAGATTTTTTTAAAGATGGATCTCACCTCTTTTATCTTCTTCTTCTTGATAGATGATATAGAGGACACTGTCTAGTGTCTATAAAAAAAATTACATAAGCCTGAGTTAGTTTTAAGGTACGTTCCCCAGCTTGGGACACGCTTTTTACAACAATTCGAAGAAGCATCCCCCTCGTAGTTCTATTAATTTTTCCTATTAGTTGGAGCACGAGGAATAGTTCTTCCTTGTTGTACAACGGAATTATTCAATGTAGATGGTAAACGATAATACCACAGTGTAGTATCTCCTCACTTACACTCTGATATTAATACACATGAACCTATTAGACGTTGGATTATAACGGCTAATGCGTTTATTATTAATCTATATACAGACAAATATAAACGAACTGACTAACATATCGACATTCAGGAACAATTAGGTCTAGAAACTTGAGATTTCTCTAAAACGTAGAAAGTAAGACATATTTCTAGAATTCCACCCAATGTCTATATGAATCAGCTGTATAGTATGCAAAACATCATACATGAGCATTATAGATAAGATTAGCGTAAATTCAAAAATAATAATAACCTCAAACAATAGTAAATTATCTACTTAGGTACAAAAAGGTACTCCGCTAAGAATGAATTCAGACATTCTAACGTAATCTTTGAAAAACTAACATGGCCGTACCCGTGTAGTTTGTGTGCTCAACTTGGCACGAACGACTAGAACGAAGGCTCAGTAAAAAGCCAGTATTAAAGGTACGTTTGCTCTGCACGTATATTATAATATGTATAGGTGTGTGTTGTCAATAGCGAGCTGGTAATCTGCTTACACCGATCCGCTTATTGGCTCAAGCGTGGGGGACAGGGGGTCTTAACAGCACATTTAACAACTTCACAGCCACTGATGGGATACATTACAGCCTGCTTAATTGGAAACATGTTCGTTCATAGTTTGATAAAAATTTGTCATACCAATTATATACGGAGTCTATAATATTAGATATATTTCTTTTACGGTAAATTAAGGTAGAAACTTTCCCTTCTGCGGTGTTTTTGAAGTGAAAACTTCTTTAGCCGCGTTGAGCATTTTTTGGTAGGGGAAAATCTTACGGGTTCGAGTCACCGACATGCTCGTGACGTATTGTGCAACATTAGTGCTGTGTAAATTGCAAGTAAATTTGAATGGACTGCCATTTTTTTTTATTCTACATGTTAGCCCTTGACGATGATCTGTGATTATGAAGTCTGAAATTGTAGCGAGCTTACCTTGTATGGGGGTTATATTATAACTTTATGGGCGTTAGTTGCCCTAATAAGTGTGCCGGAATGATAAATCGCTGCCCGGTACGGTTTTCCGGTGGGGTAGTAAGTAGCCACGGCCGAAGCCTCTCCCCCGACTAGACCAGATGTTAGAAATTAAAAATTCACTTCTCCATGACTATATTCCTGTATAAAACACGTCATTTTGTGAAAACTTTCTCCTAATTTCTCATAAATACCTACCATCCAACTAAAAGCAAGTGTAATAGTTAACATTCCCGTATCATTATATTTACAAGTATTAAAATATTAATTTATTATATTTTATATATTTATGCCTACTAATTTTGACTTTTTAAAAAAACGTTTCATCTGTTTGGGAGCTATGATGCCACAGGCAGACACACAGATACACAGACAGTTATCTGTCTGTGTATCTATGTGTCGTGTTTATACACGTCAAACTTATAACACCCCTCTTTTTGCGTCGGCGGTTAAAATTCAATTCGAAACAGAAAATAGTTAAATAATATTATACCAAAGCCCATCTCTCACTGTCCCGATATGAATCTTTTTCACAAATATATGGGTGCGCAGTTGAACACATAAATTCAAAATCGATGGCGCATTTTTGGAATAATGCCAAGTGGGTAGATTTTTAAATGGCGGTTTGACAGCTTCCGGCGGAAACCAAGGAAATGAAGAGGCTGCCACGGCCGCACCCTCTGCTTCCGGCACACCGGTTATTGTTGACGCCTAAAAGAATACAGTTTATTTCCTGCATTATAGGTTTTATTCGATATCCGTGTTCTTATTGATTAAATTACATGTATTCTCGTTAGGAGAATATCAATTAGAAAAAAAAGATACGCGCCGAATTGAGAACCTCCTTTTTTTTGGAAGTCGGTTAAAAAGAGCTGATAATCTTCAAACGGCTGAACCGATTTTCTTAAATCATAGTTAAAAACACTCTCGATCACCTTTCAAACAAAAACAACTAAATCAAAATCGGTTCATCCGTTTGAGTGCTACGATTCTACAGACAGACATACAACACAGATACACAGATAGATACATCCGTTAAACTTATAACAGCCCTCTGTTTGCGTCGGGGGTTAAAACATTTAAATGAATTTTTATTTTATTTCTATTAGCTATTAAATCCATACTTGATATTATAAATGCGAAAGTGTGTCTGTCTGTCTGCTACGCTTTCACGGTCCAACTACTCAACCGATTTTGATGAAATTTGGTACAGTTACATCCCCGGGAATCAAAAAATTTATCTGTTTAACCGATTTTGATGAAATTTGGTACAGGGATGAGTTGTATCCCGGGGAAGGACAGAGGCTACTTTTTATCCCGGAAAATTGAAGAGTTCCCGCGGTCAAAAAACATCAATCCACGCGGACGAAGTCGCGGGAATAATCTATATAAGTACTTATTTGTATTTGGGCTTGTAAATCCAACCGGTGTACTACTTAATTTATTACAACTCAATTTACAGTTATTAGCTAATAGCGAACTCTATGTGGCTAACATACAATTTAAAGTAAGTGCCACTTCAATATACGGCCTTATCGATTGACCTGAATGATGCCTACTTCCATCGGGTAGTTTGAGGGTAGTACACATAATATTCCAATAGGAACCGCATTTAAATCCGCTGACATGTATTTGCTTTCTGCTTTATTGCGTTAAATATTAGGTCGCGTTTCCACTCAGCGCGGTTACCGTACAGCCGCGCGGCAACTGCGTGCACCATATGCGTGTCTAGATATTAGAGCTAATACTATAAACTCTGTGATATAGCGACGTTGCAGAAAATTAAGCTTTATTTATGTTAAAATTACGTTTTAAATTACTTTATACTGACTGGAGATAAAGGAGGAAAAGGAATGCTCGGAGGACGTCGTGACATTCCGGCAAACGCGCGACGGCCGCGCGGTTTAGTTATTGCGAGGAATGTTTTAAATAGTACTAGATGACGCCCGCGAAGTTTTTTCAGTCCCGGGAGAACTCCTTAATTTACCGGGATAAAAAATAGCCTATGTCCTTCCACAGGATGTAATCTACCTCGATACCAAATTTCATCAAAATCGGTTGAAAAGATGAGCCGTTAAAGCGAAGCAGACAGACAGACGGACACTCTTTGGCATATCTTATATTATAGTATGGACTAAAATAGAATTTACGCGAGCAACGCATCTATTCTTACTCACCGTGCTGCAACTCTTTTGTAACTCTACTCTTCTCGTCTCCAACCCGGTCGCCTGAAGGCTCCACTAAGAACAGTAGTGGATCACAGTGAACTCCCACTGATCCACTAGTGGAGCCAGACGGTAGATCCTAATGAAGTATTAAGGATCCACCCAAACCATTGGTGGATCCTAGTGGACACTAGAGTCCTATTCGATCCACTGGTGGATCCAAAAAGTGGATCCGTACCTCGTTGAAGGCGCGTACCTCACATCGGTCTGCGCTGGCCCTTAAAGACCACATGCAATTAATTAGTTCCAATCTATCATGAACGTAGTAAATCATTAGTACGCATTATGCAGTATGTAGATACAATTAATGTAAAAGCTGCAAAATTTTCTTTATAAAAAGTTTCAGAAAATGCAATTTTATTCATGTTTACCAAGTGGATAAAATTGCATTTTCTCCTCCGACTAAGCAAAAAGCTTGTGCTAATGATAGATAAATCTATAGGTGGTATTTGAAACTAGTCCATTATGCGAATCCTTTTCATATCAATAAACGTTCATTATACTTTCATAAAAGTAAGTACCTAGTTGAATCGATCGAGACATCTAGAGACATTTTTATATAGCGTACGAGGTATTAACACGGAATATGTAATACTATGTTAATTTTTAACGAGAATAAAACCAAGAAAAGAAGGAGAAGAGAATTACATAAACCGCTTGAATACATATACACACATACAAATATAGACTACTCAAATCATGACCATATTTGGATTAACAAAAATGCTTTTTAATATTTCCCGGTCCTTTTAGGAAGAGGTTGCAAACTTTTACTTGATGAATATTCCGAACAAAATAAAGTAAACAAACCCTTATTGAAACTCGGCGCGCCAATCGATTAGGGGGCGTTGGGGCCTCGAGTGCTGTTACCTTAATACATGTTGGGCTCATCTCTAGACCGTCGAGAGAATCGAACATCGAAGATCGAAGCAGTATCATCATAATCAACATGTGCATTCTTCTAAAAGAAGTTTGGTGGTCAACTCCTGAAAAGCTCTCTATCTAAAGCCGTTCCTTTTATTTTTGGGTAACTAAGTCCTAACCGGCCCTTGTATCGTACAACTACTTGCGTTAAGTAGCAACTTGGAACTCTCTTGCCTACTACTCTTTCTTCCAACACTAGTTTTGAGAAGAGATTGGAGCTCTCTGTTACTCCCTGTAAATATCCAAAGAAAGCTAGTTTCTTCCGCACGATGTTGGATGAGAATTTTAATTTTTAGAAACAGTATAACATCAGAGTCTTTATCTATGCGTCATTGGAGTCGCTGTAGCTTTCAAGTTTTCCACTCGTGGTGGCATAGACGACTTGTGTTTAACCTGTAAAATAAGTAAATAATAATAAGTATGTTCCATTTGCCCCTACATACCTGTCCAGTATTTCGATACTGGAAATCTACCAACGTTATCGAAACGTGTGAACTCGTACTATTGGATAGACGTATTGTTCCTACATAATATAAGAATGATGAGAGGTCACTCAGAGTTCGTTAAAAAAAAAAATACTGAGAAATGTTCGGTGATAGTAATACTGAAACAAATTGATAAATTTCTTGCATTTTAGTAGACACTAGACCTGAAAGAAGGAAGAACCTACGAGTACTTCGAATACAAGTAGCCTTCTATGCTACTAAAATTCACAAAAAATATAAACTAAAATAATATTAGGTACACTCAAGTTGAATTATAAATAGAAAACCAATATTTTAAAAAAGAAGAACTACATAGAAGTGACCTAACTGACTACTACTAAAAATCAAAAATCATCTTTCCAGAAGGCTTCGCTTTTCCGACTTAATGCAGTTCATCAGTTGAATAAAAATGAATAAAACACAAAGGTTCCGGTCGTAAAAGCGAGCTGTGAGTTTGCAGTGTTTCTTGTACCTACCTACAGCGGGATTTATTCCAATCCGATAGACAAGGCAGGTTTTATTTTATGGTACACCATGTACTAAGCTTTTCTTATAACTTCGTCCGCGTCGAATCATCCGTGTCAGAAAAGAAAGACGTTTTGTCCTGCCGCTCTAAGAAGTGCGGTTCCATACCAAAATTAAATTGTTCCTAAATCAAATCAAATCAAAATTACTTAATTGTGAATACGGTAATTTAGTCAGATATTAGTTTTATAGGAGGTATCATATTGTATCTACCACAGTGTGGTGTACAAATCTATTAAATTAATTAAACACAATATGTTGAGTAAATTTGTGTGTTCTTAGTGTTTACATTTTTAGCTTGAGAGATTAGTGCTTACTTTGAGCTTAGGCCCGGACTAGAGACGAGATGTTTAATGCGATTGATGATAGATGACATAAAAAAATATCACATCTTTTAATCTGATTGCCCTTTTGACTAGTAAAGTCTGAGTCACTCTGCTCTATATCTAGTGGACTAATCATGCAAAATTTGGGTTCGTTCTTTACTCCGTTGAACTTCGTCAGCATTGGCTTCCTTATGTGGTTGACGTCCAGTCTGCCCGGTTCTGCTCTAAGTTCCTGATTCGAACTGCCAGGTTGTAGTAGGGGAGCCCTAGAGGGGATTTTTTGGATTTACTCCAGCGCGGCAGATTAATATAAAGGGGGATTCTTTGGACCCTGTAGAGTACCTTAACCATATATGAGCCCTGTATGTTGGTGGGTCGATCAAATATTAAATAATCGATCATCAAAAATACTCGAGCGCGTCAGATTAAGATAGAGTGAGTTAATTACATGCTTAAAAGTGTGCATTCAAATAATCTGACGATTTGAGCGAGACCTAAAGGAGTTGGAGGTATTTAAGTTTGTAACTCTGCAACTCCTTTAGGTCTCGCTCAAATCATCAGATTATTTGAATGTACACTTTTCAGCTTTTACTTAACTCACTCTACCTTAATCTGACGTGCTCGAGTATTTTTGATGATCTATTTTATTTATTTAATATTTTGATCTGCTATCCTAGACAGACCCACCAACATACAGGGCTCATATATGGTTAAGGTACTCTACAGGGTCCAAAGAATCCCCCTTTATATTAATCTGCCGCGCTGGAGTAAATTCAAAAAATCCCCTCTTGGGCTCCCCTACTATTGTGGAATGCCCTTCCAGCGCATGCATTCCCTATCACGTATAACTTAAGTACCTTCAAGAGCATCTTCTAGGCCAGCGCGCTCCAACCTAGACCTCATCATTGCTTTGTATTAAGCATGATTGTCGTCAAGCGCAAACCTATCTCGCAATAAAATAAAATAAAAGTAATAACTCATTCCAGCATTCATCCGGTATCAGCCTTAAATTCAATGCAAATAGTGAAAAAGCATACATTAACCCCAAAAAATAAATCAGAGGCTCGCATTCTCTGTAGGTTAATGTAATTCGAGTGGTGTATGCGTGAGAACAGCCATATTTCTCTTTTGTTATCCCTTCACTGATCCCGAACCCGCCCGCGGCCATTTTTATTTCCGCTCCCTTTTTATTACGACGCTGAAAAGGTCTGTTTTAGTGGCTCTTGAAAATTTTGTTTGTATAAAAATAAATTTAAAAGGAATATTCTTCTTAAAACTTTCGTCGTATTGACGAATTCATGCCTTATGTTAATTTATGAAATGTTTCAATTATTTTTGATAAAACGAATTAAATACTTCTATATACTTACTAATATAAATGCAAAAGTGTATCTGTCTGTCTGCTACGCTTTCCCGGCCCATATTTTTTACCGATTTTTATTTGACCTTTACTCCACTCGGACGTAGTCGCGGGCATCGTCTAGTATAAAATATAAACATGGGGTACTAAGTAGTAATTCTCAATACCCAACCATATAATTTAGTTCGACCTCAGAATAGTTAAACTGAATCAAAGGTTACCCCGTCAATCGGTGATTTCAATCATTGCATTGTTCAAACAAACTGTTATAAACTAAACTTGACAAAGACGCGGGTCTTATCGGTTGTTGCGTTCTCTTCAGTCAAACTTTGTTGTGAGAAGTTCGTTAAGAGAAAGATAAGAAACCCTATAAAATATTGAGAGAGAGTGACAGATGACAGTGATGCCTATAAATAAATAAATAAATAAATAAATAAATAAATATTCATGAGAATGCAGAAAAGTTAACATAATTATGAGAGGCTTTTTTTACATTCTACCTTTTCCTTTTTTCGCAATTTTCATAAACATATACTAAATAAATTTAGCAGTAACGCCGTGAAAATGGAACAAACAGATGGATAGACTATATGAAATAATATATCGATCACATAAGGTACCTAATGATAGGGATGAATAAAAATCAAGACCCTACCATCCAGTTCGGAAAATAGATTCTATACTAAGAAGAACTATCAAGAATCTAATCAGTTTCTCTTTTTTTTAATTAATAAAAGTTTGTGAATTGCAAACGATACTTAGATGAAATGTTTTTGAAACCCCCATAGTATTCGTAAACAAGAATGTTTGTCAAGTAGTTTATCTGTTGTTGTTATTCCAGTACCGTTCCGGACCCTCCCGGGTCAGAATTTATGGCCGACCCAATAAAAGTAAAGGCGGGTCCCAGTAGTTCGCAATCATCGTTTAATAGGTTTTCTATGTCATGATTTGTTTGCTAATTATATCAATTAAGTGTACCTATATATAAATGGTGATATCCTTGGTAGTTATTACATCGGCTTCCCAATCGGGGTTACCGGGTTAAAATCCCCGGCTCGCACCTCTAACTCTACATAATCAATTGCTTCAACGGTGGAATAATACATCTTGAGATAATCCTGCATACCTGAGAGCTGAGACACATTGGGTAGGTATTTGAGTAGGTACTATTCAAATAAATTATTTTTTAGAGTTGTCAAATACTGCGTAACTGAGCGTTCTCCATAATGTTCCCAAATTAATCTGAAATTTGCAAATCTGCACTTGGCCAGTTTCATGGGCTATGGACTAAATTCCGAGAGAATACCCATGGCCACTGACACTAGCGGGCCAGCGATGGGTTGATGATGTGGATGATTTAAAAACTACGAGCATTTATTCAACTTAAATGATCGAACAAGAAAGAGTACCTATTCATTAATTTTTATTACTTAATCATTAAAAATAAAATAAAAAAACAAGCTTTCACCGTCCGCCATATTTAGTGTGAAATCAGTTTATTTTTCGTATTCTTCTTATGTAGATAAGTCCATAGAAATTAAATTACTAAAAATTGCTTAAAAAAATGTATTCAATAGTATTTACTCTTAGGCGCTACGCACACCGCCATTGAAGAATCGACTATATACCCTGCTCGATTTGTATGCGCATTCAGGCTGAATCTTAAAAATCAAAAGCCTGCTTTATTATTCTTTGGTTTTCATTATGGAGAAACTGTATAATAATTTAAATGCCAACTATTAAACAAAGTCTTAGAACAACGTGAATATGTCACCGTAAGATTGCAAAAACCGTTAGACTGTATCGACAGGTTGTGAACCGTTCAACGTTCCGAGTGTCCATTTTTGAAATATTCATTGTATTTACGTTTTCTTGACTCTTTCTTGTAGTTTAGGTTAGGGTTCGACATAAATAAACATCAGGGCGCTTAGGTTTTATCGGGTTAATATTATACCTAACAGTAAACAGATTACAATCTACCGAAAAATTATGCGTTAAATTGTAATCTGTCGACAGTTTACAATATCGCTCGTTAGATTACAATCCAACGGCCTTTGCAATCTTACGGTGACAAATAGGTACATCACGTAGAACATTACTTTATAAATCACGGTAGCAAATGAATCCATGCGGTTGTGCTATATTAGCGGCGGGACGTGAGGTGCTTTTTAGGGTTCCGTACCCAAAGGGTAAAAACGGGACCCTATTACTAAGACTCCGCTGTCTGTCTGTCTGTCTGTCTGTCTGTCTGTCTGTCTGTCTGTCTGTCTGTCTGCCTGTCTCCAGGCTGTATCTCATAGACCGTGATAGCTAGAAAGCTGAAATTTTCACAAATGATGTATTTCCGTTGCCGCTATAACAACAAATACTAAAAATTAAAAAAATATATATATTAAGGGGGGTCCCCATACAATAAACGTGTTTTTTTCGTATTTTTTTGCTCAATATTAAAAACGGTAACAGGTAGACGGTTCAAATTTTCACAGAATATTAACTTGTATATTACCTTTCAAAATAAATAATTAAATATCAATAAAGTAAATATTAAAGGGGGGCTACCATACAACAAACGTAATTTTTTGATATTAACAGTAAACCTCTACAAACAAAGTTAGTTTTGCGGTTCATTAACAAAGGTAATTATACCTACTTCTTGAGTACGGAACCCTCGGTGCGCGAGTCCGACTCGCACTTGGCCGGTTTTTAATGGCATAATATCGAAACAAAATAGTCCTTACCTGTCAATAGCTAAAGAGCTCAAAATACAGTACCGAATAACTTTGTGTGTTAATAAATGCCTGACAATTAATATGGTAATTCGAATATCAATTTATTTTCGGGAAATATAGGTATTGTTCCTATTATAAAGTATAATTTATGTAGGCACTTAATATTATCAATAATAGTTATTTGTTATACAAGAGTGAAAAGTTGTTTTTTAACCGCGTGCTCAATTTTGATGACCGAGCAAGCGAAGAATTCTAAAATTAGAATCCTGAGCTTCAGCGAGGGAATCAAAAGAGCACGAGGTGAAAAATCTTTTCACTCGAGTGCAACACGTAACTTTTCATCCCACCTCAGCGAGGAAATGACATGACGTGAAAGAAAATGGTGCGCGCAAAGCAAAATAAAAAAGTACCTACACCAAGAAGGTTACGAGTGTGAGTTTTTAATGTACTGAATGCGACGTAATTGAGGATGTATACCATGTCTTGGTCGAATGTGTCCGAAACGAGTTGGAAAGATTTAATTTTAAGACTAGATTTAATATTGATTTGCGGGATTTGTGTGTATGTAATAGTGTCCTGGCTTACCCGTTATCAGAGGAGGCCAGGGCGCTGTACGAGATGTATAAAACATATGTAAAGCGTAGACACTGAAGTAATGATTTTGTTCTTATGAGGGTGTCATGCTCAATATTGAACAAACCCTCTTCAATAAATATAGATTTAAAAAAAAAAAACAAGTTAAAAACGGTTGTATAGAAATTCGGCACCATAGAGGTAGAAATAGGTTTTAATGATGTTTTGAATTCACAAACTTCATAGACGACTGATATTTACTAACGTGCACACGATGTTCTAAATTCAATTTACTTTATCCTAAAGAGGATAATAACGGCTTTTGCATTCAGATATCGAAGATTAAAAATACTCTTTCCGAGATGGTGGGATGAAAATAATATTAAGTGCCTACACTTTTAAGTTATTACACTTTGGTTTACTCTCATCGAAGCATAATAGAGGCTGAAAAAAAACCGCGCCCATAAAATCAATCTGCTTTGCATAACTAGATTGACTTGGCTTGGTTGCATTTTTAGTCGATGATAACGCCATCGACGTACTTAGTCTGTTTAGTTAGTCTTAGTCTTATTTCATTAGGCCCGCTTGCAGAGACAAATTTACCCCACGTTTAACCCAGGAATAAATTTGAAATTATGACAGAAGTTTTTGAATTCTGTCAAAGTAGCAGCTAACTCTGGGTTAAAAGGATAACCTGGCGTTTATGCAAGCTCTAAGGTAAAGAAGTATAGCTGAAACGAGACTGTCTAACTCCTCGCCACAAAGACAACCTAATGGAATGGTCACACAGGTTACATTTTCATTTTTAACTCGGAAAAACAAGTTCCCGCGGGAATAAAAAAACCTTAATCCACGCGGACGAAGTCGCAGGCATCACCTTATAGTGCTAGTTAACCATACTATCCATACTAATATTATAAATGCGAAAGCGTGTCTGTCTGTCTGCTACGCTTTCACAGCCCATCTGTTCAACCGATTTGGATGAAATTTGGTACAATTATAGGTTATATCCCGGGGAAGGACATATCTCGGAAAACTAAGGAGTTCCCGCGGGAATCAAAAATACTTAATCCGCGCGGACGAAGTCGCTGGCATTATTTAATAAATATAAAAATACAGACAATCTGAATATTGTGAACTTAATTATGTTTCACAACTAGCGGTAAGTTGTTTAACATTGTATATAAATGTTCGTAAGAGACACTATTATCACAGCGTAACTAAATACATTGTATAAAGTATCTCTTTTATGCTGTGCTCCAAGTTTTATCATTTTCCGATGTAAAGAGCGCTTACATCGAACGCGCACGAGGGGAAGTTTCGTTGCTTATCGTCCCGTGCAGGCCTTAACATGGCTAGTGAGGCAACGGAGTATACGAAATACAAAGATACGACGGAACTAGTCGACCCACCCTGGCTTCGCTCGGGTAGGTTTCTATACCTTATGTTTATATACCTATACCTTTACTTACTTAAGTTTGGTTAAAAATTCATGAAGTTTTACTTTTCATGAAGTTATCGCGATTGATCTATTGAGAATTACCAACTTTACTATGCCAACTAGACAAGGTCCTAATTCTATGGTCCTCACGAAATTCACATGTCATTAATTTCAAGCCGATTTAGATTTGACTGAATTATGGAGTAAAATTGACGAAAACTTTCATCCCCTGTCCCGAATGAAATTTATTGTTTTCCGAATATCGACTCGACTTTCCGAATCTACTATCGACTATGAGTATGCCAAGTTGCTTTACCTGGTAAAATAAGAAGATTATTATTTTTTTAAAGCTTAAATTATCGTGAGTGATATTCTTTTTAACTATAAATGCCGGTTAAACTCACGTGTTCAAAACTAGTCCGGCACTTTTCCGATAAAACACTTTTTTTGTATTAAAAGTGCTTCGGGTAGATTATGTTTCTCGTTTTATATACCATCAATTCGTATTGATGCTTTCGAAAAGCTTTTTTCCTCTCCCTCCAAAGCTCCAAGCTGTTACGTAGTGAAGCATATATAAATTCGAGATCGATGCTGCTTTTGGAGCATTGCCAAGTGGGTAGATTTTAAAATGGCTGTTTGACTGTGCTCGGCGGAAACCGGGAAATGAAGCGGCTGTCACAGTCGTTCTGAATGCAGCTCAAATAGCATAGGCTCTAGTGTGACTTTTCAATTAAACTTTCTGTTACGCACTACTTTATCTGACCACATACGAAATGAGTTTGCAGTTTTCACGAAAGTTGATCTCTGTAAACGAATTTGTAAGGGACCAAGCAGATGATACGGCTCGACCGTAATAATAGAATGATCGTCCTCCGAGCGGGTGTTGTGCTCGGGAACTACTGGAGATATAGGTATATATGTAGATAGCTTGCATATCGGAAATTTAGAGATTTCCCACGGGTTTATTTAAAAGTCTAAATATACGAGTACGTGGATGAAGTCACGGGTTTCATCCAGTCAGTTAAAGTAGAGAAAAAAAATTCTTAAGTCTTTTTCCTTGAAACCCTGAATGTCTCTCTCAATGCTCGTACATGGAATTGACGTAATAAATCCCAATGTAAGAATCCAAGCAGCACTGCAACCTCGCAGTGCTTGTACGAGCCATTGTGTTCAACTGATAAAGCACGTGATATGAAAGAAATGATGCACTCCCGCTCTGTGGAGTGCCTTTTAGCTTACGAGGAAACCCTCTTAAAAATTAAACCTTCCTCGCCGCAAAGTGTGCCACAAAGAACTTGCAAATGGAAATAGTGATGCTTAAGTAGGTATTTATATTGCAAAGGGAATTAAAATGAATACGGGGTTTAAATTATGATAGACTAGATGATACCCGCGACTTCGTCCGCGTGGTTTAGTTTTATGATTCACGCAGGAACTTTAATTTTCCAATAGCCTACATGTTATTCCCCAGGATACCACCTATCGCTGTACTAAATTTCATCAAAATCAGTTCAACAGATCGTGAAAGCGTAGCAGACAGACAGACAGACACACTTTGGCATTTATAATATTAGTATGGAATTAGTATGGATATGTACCTACTTATAGTAATAGTTATACTCAGCGGAAGATTTTTCATTCCACTACAAGCTAGCACTTGACTGCGATCTCAAGCTCAACTTATTTTAAGTGATGATGCAGTTTTCGATGACCTAATTGATTAAGATTGTGGAAATTCAAGTTAATGTTATAAACATCATAATATGGATTTGTATGTAGGTAGTGTTAGCGGAAGACACTAGGATAGTGTCTAGACTATAGGACTATATTATGATTATCCTTTTATGTAGGCACATGACCAAAGACTCCCACCTAATTTTACTTATCAAGCATAGGTATAGAGTTAATATAGTAGTTAACAAGTACCAACGTATGGGCCATTGCAATTTAACACCCAACCGAATCGTGAATTGTGAATAAATATAGAGCGAACTCATTATACAACAGATATAATAACGCTTAGCGAAAAGTTTCTAAAAAAATACATAATCTCAGATGTTGTTTAAATAATGTTTCACAATATAGGTACGTCATGAATACAACAATTCAAATAGATTATAGCTAATTGAGTCTGCTGCTCAGTGTACACAATACACATATACCTACCTAATTTTTCAAAACCAGCATCAGTTTTTGCATTTTAAGTCGACAGCAATACCTCTTATTTTAGCGTGTCAAAAATATCAACAGCAATCATATCGTAATGTAACATTTCATATCCCAACGAAAAGGGGAACACGTACAAGGGCTACACGTTTTTGACAGTTATATTATTTATACGAAATACGACGTTCTTCCCAGTAATTGAGCTTATTTATGATGATCGCACACTACATTATTATACCGCAGACACATTATATATGCCGCCCGCGCCGCAATACTTAAGACCCTGTGTAGCGTAAAAGGGGGTTTTTAAAAGCAGTGTATCCATCAAACGGTGACATGCATGACGGTGGTATGCTTATAAAAATAATTTGCTGTTTTCAAAACCTTTAAGCAGCCATTGACGCATCTCAAAACACAATAAAAAAAAATCTCTGCATTGAAATTTATTTTAAACATATCTCTAAATTTACCTTTTAAAGCAATTTTTCTCCTTATTGAAACTAATCACGCAATAAGGCTCACAGCGCCTTAACATAACGCTTTTATCAGTACTTATTTATTTACTGAAAAGTAAATGACATAGCCAGCAATGGTCCATGACCCAGATCGAATCAGACACCTACAAGATGCCTACTGCCTGATGCCTACTACTGGTACCTAAGCTGTAAAAATACATGGCAATATTGGAAAGGTCAAACTTGTAAGTAGTTAAATGAGATGTTTAAAAAAATGTAAACAGTTTAAAACAAGTTACTATTTTTGTTGTTGTTGGTACTCGTTTGGTAGGTATGCGAGTTTTTTACGAAGTAACTTGCCAATGGTCTTCCGAATTGAATTGCATAGGATAGCTTGCGGATTTTTTATTTTAATTTTAATGGTAACTTCACCAGACGTCGATATGCATGGGTAGTATGTTTTTTTTTATCCACTACAAGCTAGCCCTTGACTGCGATCTCACCTGATGGTAAGTGATGATGCAGTCTAAGATGGTAGCGGACTAACCTGTTAGGGGCATGGCAGTTATATTAAACCATTACCCCTTCGGTTTACACAAGGCATCGTACCGGAACGCTAAATCGCTTGGCGGCACGTCTTTGCCTGTAGGGTAGTAACTAGCCACGGAGCCTCCCACCAGGCCAGACCAGGAAAAATTCTGAAATTACAAATTCCCAAATCGACCCTGCCGGGAATCGAACCTAGCATCTCCGCTCGTTAAAGCAACAGTGCTACACACTGCGCCACGGAGGTCGTCATGTGCTAAAAAAGCAAAAAGTGTTGCATTCGGCACGTGCGGGACCTGAGGCTCTAATATGTGATAATCATTACGCAGCCTAGTGTACAAATAGACTGCACAAGTATATTTCAGAGCAGGCTGTCACCATACCGCCCTAATGCGTGCTAATGGAAGCAATTTGGCGTGTTTTGCAAACAGCCGTCCCGTCTAAGCGCCTTTGCCTCGGCTGCCTGTAATTTGTTTTTATCGACGTAAACGCTTACGCTGTCACCGCCGGGTGATATCAGCTGTGATAAGATCACACGTAATGGGGTGAGCGGCAGGTGAGAAAAATATAAATTATTCAATGTTTTGCTATGTATAGGTACCTGTATATTCTTCGGGAGTTTTCCATAACCGAACATTTGTAATGTTAGATTATGGAAGTATGTGAAAGATTAGCAATTACCTATATCGTATACCCATACTAATATTATAAATTCGAAAGTGTGTATGTCTGTCTTTCTGTATATGTCTGTTTGTCCTTAAATGGCCCATCTTTTCAACCAATGTTGACGAAATTTGGCACAGACATGTACTTTTGATGGCGAAAAATTAAGGCGTTCCCGAAATAAACCTTAATCCACGCGGACGAAGTCGCGGACATCATCTAGTTTTTTTTTATAATTAGCAACTATTGCTATTGATAATTTACACTGTCTTTACCATACCAATACCAATTTTTATTATAGCTGAAGCTACAAATAATAGCGGTTTTCTTTGTTTTATGATAGCTACATAGGTTCGTAGCGTTGGGAATATTACGCAAACAACCTCTAGCTAAGCCGAGCGTACCAAGGTCTGGTGTGGTGACAGAATAATAACAAGAAACGAGCGGAAATAATCCCTGTCCCTAAGGTCTGCTCGCCGCACGCCACTTTGCGCATTCTCATATGTATACTAGGTACCTACTACTTAAACTTTTTTTTATTATTTCACTCAAATAAAATAGTACTTTTTTTTATTAATGGTCATAAGTTTTTATGTAGGCTTTAGGGCTCGACGGCTAATGGGCATAGTTGAGGTCCTGGGGAGTGACTGACTACTTTTATCTCGGAAAATTAAGGAGTTCCCGTGGGAATTAAAATAAAGAAGTCGCGGGCTTCAGCTATTTTATAATAATAATAATTTGAAGTTTAAAGGTGATGTGTGATTCCATCACAAAATAGTAACTACTTATTCATAAAGGTACTAAAGTCTACATCATAATCAATTTTATTATTATTATTATTTATTTAATTATTTATTGCACACAACTAAATACAAAAGAAACATACATACAGAAAGTACATATTAAAGAAGCTTAATCTAATAGCAGCGTGCAAAGGCGGTCTTATCGCTAAAGCGATCTCTCCCAGACAACCTTTGGTGATAGGAGTTGCGAAATCACGGGTTGTGTGGCAAGCAGTTTAAATCCTGCAATTTATAATAAGATAGACTACATATACACTACATAAAAATATTACACATATAGATATCTACCATATAAATAACTATTTACATAATATTAAAATATACTACATTCTACTCCACTACATAGATAAATAGTAATTTTTCAGAAGACGTTTGAAAATGTGCAGGGATTTTGCCTGACGTATGTCAGAGGGGAGAGAATTCCACAATATGACACAATTCCTCGTGAACGAATCACCATAGAATCTCGTACGGCTGAACGGCACCTTTAACTTATTATCGGTGCAGGAACGAAGAAAGAACCGGCCTTCCTTACCAAGGTAGCTAAAACGTTCTTTCAAATAATACGGTGTTTGGTAATAGGACACGGTATAGGAGGCTCAATGCATGCATGTCCCTGCGCCTTCTGATTGGCAGCCATTTAAGCTTAGCACGGAACTCGGAAATGTGGTCGTATTTGCGCAGGCCAAAAATGAAGCGGATAACCATGTTTTGAAGCCTCTCAAGCTTACTGAGTAGTTCTTGTGACAGGTCTGGATAACAAGAGTCAGCGTAGTCTAGTATAGGCAGCAGAAGTGTATTAGCTAACGTAATTTTGGTTCTGATCGGCAAGAGGTTCTTCCACCGTCTTAGGTACCCGATAGTGGCGAAGATTCTCCGCCCCACCTCTCCTACCTGAGGTCCCCAGGAAAAGGAATTGTCGATGATTAGACCAAGATTTTTTACTATATTGCTAAATGGCAAAGCGACCCCATCAAAATAAACAGCAGGCAGGTTATCTAGCTTAGATAATATTTTGGGATTGCCAACGATGAAACGATTAAAGAATCATTAAATAAATTATGACTGTCAATTCATATAATATTATAAATGCGATAGTGTCTGTTGAACGAATTTTTTACGGCGGCCCATCTGATTTTGATTTTGACGCAAATCGGTATACTTAAGCCTCTGTAATGCGATTTGTATTCCGTGAATTTAGTTTTCCTAGAGAACTAGGAAAACTAAATTCACGCTATCATGCAAAGCGAAATAATTTAATGAAATGGTAAATGCAATCAAATGCAGTGGTTTCATTTATAAACAATCAGGAAATTGTTTCGACCATATGAACATCATTAATGAGATCATTATATATAATTACCGGTAGATACCACATCTACCGGTGATAAAAAAGCATTGATAGTCTGTTGGTTCGGACGTCGGCCTCCTATTATAGTGGTAGGCGGTTTGATCCTCGGGAATAAGCAAATTTTTTGCGCTGTGACTGGCCGAAGTAACCGAAATTCACTCGTGAACACGAATAAGTACATCCTAGTCGCGAATATATCTTACCTGTACTATAAATGCGAAGTTTGTTATTTTGTACTTAATCACGCCACAACGGAGCAACAAATTGACCTAAAAAATATATGCGCTGAACATAGATTTAGGATTGGTCTCGCTCCGGTCGTAAGATCAAGGTAAGATCAATCCTAAGTCTATGGCGCTGAATTGAGAACCTCCTTTTTGGAAGTCTGCAAAAAATCAGAATTCCCGTGGAATTTTACAAAAACTACATCGACGTGGGCAAAGTCGCGAGCATCAGCTAGTGCTAGATAATGTAGAGTTATTTCCCGCAGCTGAAATATGTTATTTTGGTAGCTCTTGACCGAAACTTTACCCTTTTCAGTATGTCGATTGTCGTCGGTCGTCCTTTTTACCGGACAGCCTGTTTACAAGTCGTGCAGGTATTTCATGGCATACTTTGGACGGGGCTGTCACCGGCGCGTCCCTAATGCCTGCTAATGGAAGCAATTTGGCGTGTTTTGGCAAACAGCCCCTACTCCTCTAACCGCCTTGACCTCGGCTGTCTTCAATTTGTTTTTCTCTACATAGCCGTACGTTACCGCCATTTGCGGACCTTTTTAAAAATGCTTGTTTTGTTGACAGTGGAAAATGGTCGCACGTATATACCCGTTTTATATAGGGTATAATTTTTGAAAATCACGACTTCTGTGGTACAGGAGCAGGTTCAATTTAGCAATTTAAATCTTTTTAATTTTTCCTATTCTAGTCTGACTGGACCCAATTCTGATGGAATAATTTGTGTATGTCTGAATGGGTCCTGGGATGGTTTACCTACATTTAAAATTTGACTCCGTAGATGGCTCTGCAATCGGGCTCGGGTCCATTAGTATATCATAAATTTAAAGCTTACAAAAGTCCCTAATCCTCCTTTATACCTAAGGGACACGAGTATTATTATATTTTTGTAACCGTACTTCACTTTAAATATAACCCAATTCACAAAAGCCCACCTTTTCCGGTAAAATAAATCAAAGATGAAAGCGATGTAGGTTAATATAATTTGAGTGGTTTATTCGCGGAACAGCCATATTTTCGCCATTGTTATCCCTATATACTACCCCTCCCATCAACCCTATGAGCAGCCATTTTATTTTCGCCTCCATATGTTTCGGAGCGTATAAATTTCCCTCAAACAGGAGGTCAAGCGGTTTGTTTTAGTAAAATGCTTGGTGGAATTGGATTGACGCCTGTGCAACTAATCTTTTTAAAGGTGAAATCTAGTAGGAACCAAGGAGGACAAAACGTGTGAGCTAGGAGTAGAACTGTTCGCAAATCTTGGCCCCATCGGCTTTCCCTACCAGTGGGTCGAGGGGGTAATCCTGTTTACCCGTGGTCGCATTGCATTATCGTTGGAATATAATTAAATAAAAAATATGTTGGTACATTGTATCGATAGTTGAATTTTAAAAAAAACAATAATTTATTGTCAATCGCTTATTATAAAACACTTCTATTAAATAGCTACAGAGTAATATACAGAAACTATTACCTATTCTGTGACAGAACCCGGGACCTCCCACTGTGCCACGAGGGTTTGTCAATAGGTTAAAGGAGGAAGGAAGATCTAAATTATCGTGGGAAATCTTAAAGGTAGGTAGGTATCTAACTATGGTACCACGCAGGTACTTTATCTTGATCGATTACCTATATATGCTAAGTTCGTTAACCTCCCGGCTACTGTCTATCTATTTATAGCTTTATCAAGGTACTGAACATTATTATGGTAATATACATAATATGTAGCCACATTCTCATTAATTAACATATTGGAATCGAAGCCCCGCGTGGAATCGCTGACATGTATAAACTGAATGTACGGGTATGTGTTAGATATACTGCTCTACATCGTGTTTAATTTGTATAACCAGTACTGCCATTTTTATTATTTAAATGTAATCTATGCTTTCTAGCACGATGATAGCCTAGTGGTTTAACTCGGTCTTCCTTTCGAGGGGTCGCGGGTTCGACCCTCGGGCACGCATTTCCAACTTTTCTGAGTTATGTTCGTCTTAAGCAATTTTATAGTACTTGCTTTAACAGGGAAGATTGTGAGGAAACCTGCATTTCTTTATAATGTACTCAAAGGTGTGTAAAGTCTATAAATAAAGAAAATCTGTAATTAGCGATATTATTTCAGGTTTTAAGTGTCTAAGTATAATCTGTTGATTGAATTGCTGTTGAATTTCCTATGATTCATTTTAAAAAATGTATAAAATAAATAAACCTATACGATAAGGTTAAAAGAATTGGGATGTTGCCTATGGCAATTTTTTTTTTGTAATTATTAAATAGAGGATTTTCCAAAATGCGTTTAATATAAACGCCTACTACGTTGCAATACAACCCCTATTAGTTTGGTGGTGAATAACCATTTTAAAATATCAAATACTCCGTTGTACTCAAACTAAAAAGACTAGTGGTCAAATACCCTGTTATGCTTTGCTTTTTTTATTGTTGTGATGTTTAGATAGTAAAATTTATACTTCATTTATTAATCATAGTCATAATAAAAAAGTAATAAAGTCTTACTATGTCAGTAGGTTAATAAATTGCGTCTACGTGCACGTGTGCTCCGGCCGAGGTTGACTGACCCGCGACCAGCGACCGATCGATCGCAAATAAAGGCTAATTACTTCGCACTGTTCTCGTTTATACTCGTAACACAATAAAATATACGGTAACAAAAGCTTTAGAATATAAAAATTAACTACACATAAAACTATGTTTTTGTGTAAATTTAGCGCATCTTACCTGACTACGACAAGCACAGAATTGGGAATCCGCTGGGGACTAGCCTCGTCGTTAGCACAGAATTCGCATCGTTAGTGCCTGAGCCACAGACCAAAATATCCACTAATATATTAACTGATAAGTGTGTCTGTCTGTCTGTCTGCTACGCTTTCACGGCTCATCCGTTCAACCGATTTTGATGAAATTTGGTACAGGGGTAGATTAGATAGATGTATCCCGGGGAAGGACATAGGCTTCTTTTTATCCCAGAAAATTAAAGAGTTCCCGCGGGAGTCAGAAAATCTTAAATCCACGTGGACAAAGTCGCGGTGGCGAAATCATCTAGTAAGAAATAAAAAACTAACGTTTTTCCGATGTTTTTTACGTACTTTGTTTTAAATAGTTTGAAAGAATTCAAAATTCCAATTAAATTTAATACAAGTTTTAAGGCAGTTTCTAAGGAATTCAAGCACTTGTTCTCTTACAAACTTGCCTCATAAAAACTCATGTGCCTCCTTTAGCAAGTTCGAATTTCCTTTATCCAAACTTCCTAGCACTTGTAACTACGAGAAAATTATTCGTAGCCGCGTAGACTGTCGTAGCACTGCTACGTAAGATCGGATATTCAAAAGAAACTTTGTAATGCCAGCAAAAATGTTAGCATTATCGTTATACCTTGGCTTTTTCGAGACACTATCTATTGCAATAAAATCCGTTCATACTATCAATAATTAAGATAACCACCTTCACAAAAACAAAATCGACTAAATTTCCATCAAACTATAATATATCTCGAAGGCTTATTAAAAACACTATCGCTGGGCTCTATGAGGATGTAAATACGTAATTTAATAATTGCAATGCTAGTTTTTCAATGCTTTAACCTTAGAAAATAAATTAATTATTCAAGCACGGAATGGAATTGAAAGGATTAGTTACAAACAAATTATAGTACAATATGTTATTCAAGAATTTATTGAACTCCAGCCAATTTACTTCAAAGGCTGATTAAAGACCGGTATTAAGGTAACTTCGTTTAAATTTTATCTGAGTGGGCTTTCCATGCAGTATTAGAATTTCCTTAAAATAAAGTATTTTCTTTGTAATGGCCAAAGATTTTAATCTAAATTAGTAGTAGTATGATTTTAGATTACTTGTGAAACTTTCGAAATTAAAAAATCATAAGTGCGAGTATATATGTCACCGTAAGATTGTAAAAACCGTAAGATTGTAATCTAACGCTTTTTTTTTCGATAGATTGTGTTTCCGCATTAACGGCCTTCGATAGCTCAGGTTTAAACCGATATGATAGCAGGATATTACACGCAATGCAATCCAAATTCAATTTCTGCACTAACCTGGTGGTCCTCAATGTGGTGAAATTTTCATCGAATTTCAACGCCGCCAGGTATCTAGATTTCTGCTTAATTCTGGGGGCCCCCGAGCTTTTCCGAAATACACTTCACTCTCAAACACTTATTTTCTGTCTGTCAATCACAAATCCGAAGTAAATTAATTTCTGTTATTTGTACAGAGCAATAATCATTGTTATCCGAAGTAGAAGTAAGAAAAAAAGTATGGCCGACTCTTCGAGTCGGAACTTGTATGTTGGTCACACCAGAGACAATTAAATTTGTTAGCTGTCGTTTTCGGCTCTGGACGTCAAGTTTTTCGATAGCTACCAAGCATTAGTACCAATCCATAGATACTTATCGGTTTTTCAGACAAATTGTACCGATCCGTCGTATGTTGTCAAGGATTTCGGTTCGAGTATACAGATAATTAAACTAGATAACAAAACGCCATAACATCCCGCCGCCTAAGCAAGGCCCGCTTGCTTAACTATCCAAAGGTAACCGACATAATTTTGAAACCGGCCGGATTAAAATACCGTTCTGAGTCTTAACTTCCGCAACTCTAACAATTCCATCCTTTCCTGGTAATAACCTTATCAACCGACCGCGTTTCCAATAAAGGGAAGATAAGTTTTCATCTTTAATCAAAACTAAATCGTCAACCTTAGGAGGTTCCGATACCGACGTCCATTTTAAACGTTGTTGAAGAGTATGAAGATATTCAAATCTCCACCGAGACCAAAAATGCTGAGATAATTTTTGAATGAGTTGATACCGAAATAAGCGAGACGCATTAACGTCCGTGTAGGGATATTCTGGGAGCGATACCAGCGGCTGTCCTATCAGAAAGTGACCTGGAGTTAAAACTTCCAAGTCCGTGGGATCCGTACTAAGTGGACACAGCGGTCGAGAATTCATAATAGCTTCGACTTTAGTGAAGAAAGTCGTCAACTCCTCAAACGTAAGCCGAGATTCACCGAGTACGCGTTTAGCGTGAGTCTTTGCAGACTTGACAGCGGCCTCGAAGAGTCCACCGTGATTTGGACTCGCTGGCGCGTTAAACAACCACGTTATATTTTCCTTAACCAGATTACGCTCAATATCCGAATGATTATCCCGTAAAAACACATATAAATCCTTTAAATATTTATCCGTACCGGTGTAATTCGTACCGCAATCAGAACGAACCAGACTTGGAAGACCACGTCGGTTTACTAGCCGAGAAAACGCCGCAACGAAAGCTTGAACCGAAAGATCCGAAACCACTTCCAAGTGGACGGCTTTTGTTGCTAAGCAAACAAAAATACACAAGTAGCATTTAAGAATTCTGGCATTTCGCAATAAACTGGTTTTAATGAAAAATGGACCGGCAAAGTCCGTACCGACACCGAGAAATGGGCGAACGCCAGTAACGCGATCTGTAGGCAAATCTGCCATATACGGCTGCGTCGGTTTCGCTCGAGACCGATAGCATTGAATGCATTTAAATGTAATGTGCCGTGTCACTCGTCGTGCCGAGACGATCCAAAAGTTCCGAGATAAAATAGCCGATAACGTGTTAGCGCCGACATGACAGTAAACCTTATGGTAATGCGTAACTAACAATTCCGTGAAATGGCCTTTGGCGGGTAATAAGATAGGATGCTTAGCATCGTAAGGCAAGTCCGATGATTTGATTCTACCGCCCACCCGAACGAGATTGTCCTTGTCAAGGAACAAACTTAAACGTCGTAAATGATTTTTAATAATTTTACCGGACTTCAGAGAAGTCATTTCATCACCGAAATATGATGATTGAACAATCCGAATCAAGCGAAGAAGAGCTTGTCTTCTTTCCGAAACCGAGATATTTCCGAGCAACCGAGGAGATTTATTTTTACAATTGTTGGCAAATCGTAACAAGTACGCAGTAACCGAAAGCAATTTATCAAAACTGCTAAATCGTTCCAAAAGGTTAAATTCCGATTCCAATACTCCTGTGTTAATAGTTTTAGGTACTTTGCGCAGACCGGGTAACATATCCGAAGGAAATTCTAAATAATTTTTAGGCCAAGTGTTAGCAGGTTGACACAGCCATTCCGAATTCCACCAAAGAGAGTGTTGCACTAACGCCACCGCAGTGCAACCGCGAGAAGCGATATCCGCACAATTCAATTCACTGGGCACATGTCGCCAACTGATTTTAATTTTAGATGAACTGATTTGAGATACCCGATTACCCTCGAAAACTTGCAGGGTATGCGGAGGTGTCCGCAACCAAGCTAAAACAATAGTGCTGTCGCACCAAGCCACAACCTCATCGTATGCAACATTAGTTTCCATGGAGGAAACTACATGATTGAGAAGTGTAGTTAATAGGGCCGCACCGTTTAGCTCCAATTTTGGAATTGTAAGCTTTGTCTTTAGTGGGGCTACCCGAGACTTTGCCATGAGTAGCCGCAAGAGAGCGGTACCGTCCGACCGCTCTGCGCGCAGATAGACCGCTGCGGCATATCCTAACGACGATCCGTCGCAAAATCCATGCAAAGTATATCTGGTAGTACCGATAGATTTCAAGCAGCGAGGTATAGACAACTGTTGTAAACTAGACAGGTCCGAAATTAAAGATCTAAACTGCTGGACAATATCCGTAGGAGCTGGGCTATCCCAATCCACCTTCCGTGAGTCATCACTAGTACTCATCAACGACTGTAGCAAAACTTTAAGTTTAAACACAACCGGACAAATCCAACCCAATGGGTCATATAACCGAGCGACCAATGATAAGATGCTACGTCGAGTAACCTCACCGTCCGAAGGTAGGTTGAGTGTATAAGTAAATTGATCCAATACTGGATCCCATTGAATACCTAAAACTTTGATAAGACCGTTGTTATCATATCCGTCAAACTGCCGAGGTGTTTCTAAATAATCTAACGGTAAGTCACTTAGTAATTCCGGTTTGTTGCTAGACCACTTTCTCAGCTCATAACCCGCCGAACTCACAAGCTCAATTAATTCATCTCGAAGATCTCGGGCTTCTTCGAGAGTGTCTGCTCCGCCGTTCAAGTCGTCGACGTAACTATTTTTAATTAAAAGCCGAGCCGCACGTGGCAGGTTATCTAAGTGAACCGATTCACAACCGTCCCGATCATCTTGACAATAAGTCGGGTTTGCTTTAGTGGTAGCGTCATATGCCAACTGGTGTAAACACCGGATCGCTATAAATGGGCTTGATTTTAATCCGTAAGTGTTTGTAGTCAATTCATAAACTACCAATGGTTCCGATGGCGAAGATCGCCAAAAAATTAATTGGTACCTCCGATCATCCGGATGGATCCAGGTTTGCCGAAACATCATTTTTATATCCGTTGTAAATACTATTCTTGGACACCGAAAATTTAAAATTATATCCGTAATATCATTTTGAAGTCGCTCACCGCAGTATAAACAATCATTAAGCGAAACCCCCGAACTAGACTTTAAACTTCCGTTGAAAACTACCCTGATTTTGCTAGTATCTCCTGATTTTTTAAACACCCCGTGATGGGTGATGAAATAATGTTCTATCCCCGAATTAGGATCGAAAGTAGAAGCTTGCATATGACCGAGTGCTAAGTACTCTTCCATAAATTGAACATATTTTCCACGATACTCAGGATTCCGTTCCATCCGTTAATGAGAAGAATTGTTTTAACGCACTGTTTCTACTATCACCCAACAATTGTCTATCATTGACTGGCAAGAGTGGCAGGCGAACCATGTATTTACCGTCGGAGTCGCGTGTAGTAGTCGTTACAAACAAACGCTCACATTCAATGTCTAATGGATCTTCAATCTTAGCCCGAGGTGGCTCTTCATAGCGCCAAAATTTTTCAACAGCTTCCAATAAAGTTGTACCAATGAAATTATTTGATTCGGCCAGGGGTTCCACTGGGCCGAAAACCGCAAAATCGAAAATAGTGCCTAAGGCAGAAGGACCGCTTTTAACAAAATCAAGTTTTTCACCGCTTAAGATTTTGGGTAAAATATCACAACCGAAAATTATATCTATCTCTTGCATGTGAGAGTGACCGATATCCGAAAAACGCTTTTCAGTGCCGATATATTTTAGTTTCCGAGCTAAATAAGTAGTAGGTTTCTTTAAAACTACAGCTGAAACCGAAAGTATCAATTCCGAATTATTTATAGGTCTAAAATAAATCAGAACAACCGACTGACCTTCATTTGTCGTAACCCCACCAATTCCAGTAAGCGGGACACGAGAGTGGTGTCTTTTCAACCCTAAGCGAGTAACCAAGTCGCTTCTAATAATAGTAAGTTGAGATCCGAGATCCAAGAGGCAACGTGCCTTAATGAAATGATTTTGAGTTGTTTTAACCTCCACTATAACCGTAGGCAAAACAACATTATCAGGTAATCTAGGTACTGAACCGTCGATTGATACCGAAGCCGAAGCCTTAGGAACAGAAACTGAATGACTGGAGACCGAAACCGAAAGAGTAGGGACCGATACTGAAGGAGTTGAAGAAGTAATAACCGAAACCGAATGGTTGGAGACCGAAACCGAAGGATTGAGAACTGAAACCGAAGGAGCAAGAACCGAAACCGAATGGTTGGAGACCGAAACCGAAGGATTGAGAACCGAAACCGAAGGAGTAAGAACCGAAACCGAATGGTTGGAGACCGAAACCGAAGGAGTAAGAACCGAAACCAAAGGATTGGAGACCGAAACCGAAGGATTGGAGACCGTATCAGTTGAAACCGAACTACTCAAAGCTGAAACCGAATTAAGAACTGAATGATCACGGGCTGAAGCCGAAGGATGCGATACCGAAACCAACTGATGTGAAACTGTAGCCGAATGATTTGAAATCAAATTATTTAAAACCGAATTATTTGAAACCGAATTATTTGAAACCGAATTGTTTGAAACCGAATTATTTGAAACCGAATTATTTGAAACCGAATTATTTGAAACCGAATTATTTGAAACCGAATTATTTGAAACCGAATTAATTGAAACCGAATTATTTGAAACAGAGTTCATTAATTGCTATTGGTCTTGATCAAGTGGCCGGCGTGCACCTGTGGTGCCCGGTGAGGCCCGTCTCTCCGACATATTATGAGAACCAGGTCTCGGTACCGAAAGTGTCCGACGAGTGTTACTGGTCTCGAACCGCTGTCTCGACACGTGTCTTCCTTCATGAGAGGGGGTCCGATCATTAGATGTAGATTGACCTCCTCGCGCACCACTGTCACCCGAGTAGGTTACCATGTACTCCCGACCGGCGAAGGGATTGTCCTCCTGTCTGTACCTATTGATGGTCACTGTACACAGCAGCCGACTATGACCCATATGATTACACCGAGAGCAAGGTACCTGCTTAGTGCAGGAGCTGGCCCGGTGGGTGCCGAGGCATTTGTAGCATAGGCCACAACTAGCTACCCAAAACCTACGTTGATGCTGATCCAGCTTATTAAACTGGGAGCATTTTTCCAAAATATGATTGTTTAATTTGCAATAAGAACATGAATAAGAGGTTCTATCCTTCGGATCCTCAGTCACATGGATCGCCCGAGGTTTATTTTTATTAATGTTAGTACTAGTACTAGGTGCAGCCGAGGTACCCGAACTGGCTGTGTCAATAAGCCTACACTCACATTGTAAAAACTCTAATAATTGATTAAAGGTAGGTAATACTATAGAGTTGCCGCCATACTTTTGTTCAAATCTAGTTTTAATATCTGAAGGGAGTTTATTCAGAGTTATGTAAAGTAATAAATAACTCCACTCGGCTACTGGGAATCCCAAATTGGCTAGAGCCCTAGTGGATTCTAGTATGGGATTTAAAATTTGTGTTCTGAGACCGACCGATTTAGACAACGCTGGAATGTTGAGTATCCGAGATATATGACTATCCGCCAATAGTCTTTTGTTATCATAACGACCTTTCAAAATATCCATGGCTAAATCCAATGACTCATCGACCATGGGCAAATGTTTTATAAGGGACCGAGGCTCTTTCTCCACATGAGAGAAGAGATAATGGAGTTTTTCTGTTTTGGAAATGTCTGTCCGAGCTAACACTAACGATGTGAATAAAGAGAAAAAACTGGTCCAGGAGTATAGATCGCCATCAAACGTGGAGAGCTTAATAACAGGTAAGCGAGCAGTGGGGGCACTTTCAGTGGGCTTGTGCACACTATCTAAGTTGGGATAAGCCGCCGATATAGCCTCCAGCTGATTGCAGACCTCCTCTGCTTCCCTGAATCTGGAGTCATAGCGGAGGACCTGCTCCGTGTCATTTTCATCAAGTTCATTTAACACTGCTTCGTAGCTACTCGATAGCAACTCATACTTATCCTGAAGCCTCCGTAGGCGTGCCGATATAACTGCAGAAGACTGAGTCTTAGAATTGACCATTTCTAGAGTATTCCGAAACCAATCATATTGAGTTTTGAATTTATTTAAGGATGGTTTTGACATTTTGACAGGTGATGTACCTACTTGTGAATAAGCCTAAATAAAATGGTTTTTCCGAACTGAGTTCGAGAGATTAACAATTTACCGAAAGGAAACGAGTGAAGTTTGTAATAATAATTACCGATATAGACTGAAATTACCTAGGATAAAAATACCTATTACCGAAAAAAATTAATCACTTTTTACCGACAAAAATCCGTGCTCGATGGACCAAATTTAATGTTTCCGCATTAACGGCCTTCGATAGCTCAGGTTTAAACCGATATGATAGCAGGATATTACATGCAATGCAATCCAAATTCAATTTCTGCACTAACCTGGTGGTCCTCAATGTGGTGAAATTTTCATCGAATTTCAACGCCGCCAGGTATCTAGATTTCTGCTTAATTCTGGGGGCATCCGAGCTTTTCCGAAATACACTTCACTCTCAAACACTTATTTTCTGTCTGTCAATCACAAATCCGAAGTAAATTAATTTCTGTTATTTGTACAGAGCAATAATCATTGTTATCCGAAGTAGAAGTAAGAAAAAAAGTATGGCCGACTCTTCGAGTCGGAACTTGTATGTTGGTCACACCAGAGACAATTAAATTTGTTAGCTGTCGTTTTCGGCTCTGGACGTCAAGTTTTTCGATAGCTACCAAGCATTAGTACCAATCCATAGATACTTATCGGTTTTTCAGACAAATTGTACCGATCCGTCGTATGTTGTCAAGGATTTCGGTTCGAGTATACAGATAATTAAACTAGATAACAAAACGTCATAACAGATTGTAAACAGTCGAAAGATTGTGAACCGTTCAATGTTTTAAGTGTCAATTTTTGAAATATTCATTGTATTTACGTTTTCTTGTCTTTTTCTTGTAGGTTAGGTTAGGGTTCGACATAAATAATCAAGTAGTGCCTCAGGCCGGGCACTTTCGGTTCTATCGGGTTAATAAACCTAACAGATTACAATCTAATGAAAAATAATCTCATCTGAACTGATCTCATTTTTGTAACTTACCTATAGGTTTTCTGTTTTGGGCAAAAACAAAAAAAAACAGACAAACTTTTACAATTTATATAATAAAAAGTAGGTATAAACCATACAAAAATTATAGCATACTAAATACTAATAATTATTATAAATGTGAAAGTGTGTCTGTCGGTCTGTCTGTCTATATGCTACGCTTTGACACAACCAATTTTGATGAAATTTGGTACAGAGATATGTTAATAGAAAATTAAGGAGTTCCCGCGTGAATAAAGAAAACTTACTCAACGCGGACGAAGTTGCGGGCATCATCAAGTCTAGAGTATAATTTTCATACTCACAGCGGAAATTTCGCAAGGATGTCCCAGCTCCCATCTGATCCTGCTCCGACAAAGTCTTTATAAATGTAAACGACAGGCAGAAAATTCGCCGAGCGAGAAAATTCCGAATGAAAATTGATGCCTCGTCGAATTACACGCGCTGATAAATGATTACAGGCTTATCGAATAAAAGGAAAACATAAAAAAGACATTTAATCACGCGTTTTTATTCGAATAAACCTATAAATACACGGAGCTTTGTATAAAGAAAAATGGGTAGTTAGATTAAGAATGAATTGATGACATTTTAGCTAACTCAAAAGGTATTACTATTATTGATATTATTACCTCCCTACTAAAGTTCTCGTTAGTTATTAATTTTCCTAGATTCTTTGAAGCTACACTAAAGCCCTTTGTTTCACTTTCACACACCTAATTCGCGAGCGAATAATTAATCCCTACAACAAATTCTACTTTCAAACAAAGTAATTTATTATTACCAGTCTTTGTGTACATTTTATATCTTAAGATCATATTTCACAGTCAAATCCAAATTATTTCTTGGCCATATTTTAACTTAAAGGGAATATAAACTATATTAATAGGCTAACGTACCTACTATTATAGAAATAACAATACTGTTGTGTTTAGTTATATTTTGGAATAAATTATGATAAGTTGTTTTCTGTTATTGTATACGTAAAAAAAAACGTACTTATACGTAATAAATTAGGTAGGTACTTATAATGTATATTGTATACATTGTAAGTAATATATTACACAGTAAGTCAATCCGTTAAAACAGCTTGTTTTTAGGGTTCCGTAGCCAAATTTGGCAAAAACGGAACCCTTATAGATTCGTCATGTCTGTCTGTCTGTCTGTCCGTCCGTATGTCACAGCCCCTTGTTTCCGAAACTATAAGAACTACACTGTTGAAACTTGGTAAGTAGATGTATTCTGTGAACCGCATTAAGATTTTCTTACAAAAATAGGAAGAAAAAAAAATTTTGGGGGTTCCCCATACTTAGAACTGAAACTCAAAAATTTTTCTAACCCATACGTGTGTGTCTACTATCTATAGATAGGTCTTCAAAAATGATATTGAGGTTTGTAATATCATTTTTTTCTAAACTGAATAGTTTGCGCGAGAGACACTTCCAAAGTGGTAAAATGTGTGTCGTCCCCCCCCCCCCCCTGTAACTTCTAAAATAAGAGAATGATAAAACTAAAAAAAATATATGATGTACATTACCATGCAAACTTCCACCGAAAATTGGTTTGAACGAGATCAAGTAGTTTTTTTTTAATACGTCATAAATCGTAAACCGCAATTTACCTTTCATTCAATCAACTAAATATTTAAAATAAAAATATTTTTAATAATTTAAAACTTACTACAGGTTTGTACGGAACCCTCGGTGCGCGAGTCCGACTCGCACTTGGCCGGTTTTTCTTAATACTGCGTAGTCTAATTCCATGATTTTTATAATCAATGACTTTAATTACAATAAATACAGCATTAGTCTTTTTTTTTTGTTACCAACATTGATATAGAATTTTAGTACCTATTCTATTTCGATGATTACCAATATAATTCGTTATTAATTACCTAATGGTAAATTAAGATTAAATTATATTGGTAACAAAACCTAAACTTATAATTTATCTTATGGTCAATTTCTAGTACAGAGTAAGTTTAAAATAAAACTATACTCATTAGTCAATTAGTTAGACTAGATCATAGTCATATGAGTACCTCGCTGGTACTCAGTAATAGGAAAAAAAAAAAATCTAATGATTTATGACTAACTTATTTCGTGAGTTAACGATATAATCGATTCCATCTAGATTATGGAACAGAGTTTCTAAAACGTGGTGATGTTAATATTTATTGTACTCCACTAAATGAAACCCTCGGGACTTTTTGAAATCTTCCTCCTATTATACTTCCACTTTATGTCGGAGTGAATTTTTCCTCTGGCTTCTCCAATCTAACTTGAAAGCTCGGTGTTATTTTCGTATCACGAAATTGAAATTCAAGATTGTCGGGAGAATAGAAAACTCCGAAGAGGTATTTTGTTTGCCTGGGGCATTGACTTCGTTCACTCCGGCCTTCTAGATACACTTTTGCGAGGTGTTCTTCCCAAATAGCTAGAAATCGAAAAGTATTCTGGAACATGTGTGCGAAGTAAATGAGCTACATTGTTCGCCCTTTCTGTGAATTTTCACGATGGCTCTAGACAGTGGAATTTGATTTAGTTTATCTATTCTGAGTGTGATTATACGATTATATGGAAATATATCTACTTAAATCTAAACTAATATTAAGAAGATAATAGTTTATAAGACGATGACGTTTTAAAACTTGAAAACAAGCTTGAAGACTAACATCAGCCTAGTTTCAGTGTACCTAGGCTATTTTCGATCGTCGAATAGCATTTCATTTCGCACAAACTCTTCTGAGAGTTAACATATAAAATATCGAAATAAGCAAAAACATTTTACCGCCTAGACTGAAAAAGCAGCCATAAACAGCCTTTGGGTTTACAATCGTCCAATTAGTATTAGCGAGCGTACATCAATCGGAATATAGCTTTATTTATTTTCCATTGAATTTCACTTCTGTATTTGCGATGTTTTAATACTTTATCGCTTAGACGATCTCTTCTATTTTTATTCTCTCCCACGCTCAACACTTCAAGCGGCAATGAGACAAGCGTTTTCAAAATAGCTGAACGGCAAAGAGCTTACCTAGAAAGTTTATTTTCTTTGTTATTTGTAAGTTGATAAGTAGGTACTTAAGTTGTAAGGAAGCACGACATCAACAGCAAATAAATAAACACACGTTCGAGGTACTTACAAAATCTACACGTACACTATCTTCTATACTTTTTGCGAACCCTGTTTCGATTTCTTCATATTATTTGTTATCTAACAGAATATATATAGTAGTACCTATACGGCAGAATACACATGAAGTCTGCTAATCCGCACTTGACCAGCATGATAAACTGTAGCCTAAAATACGTCAGTCTCATACGTAGGTACTATTGAGAATTGACCCGTACTCAGTAGAAGGCCGGCTGCGGTAAGTTGAGATGTTGACGATAATGATGATGACGCTTTTTGGCCACATAAATCTACTTACACAGTAGTACTTACATACTCCTTCTTTGCAGTTTGCACTCTAATTATTTTGCCGTGTCCCTCTGCCGAGTGGCCCGCATTCTTCCGCTAGTTTTGTAGCCCTGAGCCCGATCTCTTCTCATTATTCTTCGCTATCTTGCGCTATCCAGGGCCGCGATCATAGATTTGCATAAAATATAACGGGTTTCGAAACATTTGACCTTCTACTAAAACAACGGTTTTACTACATTCTTATATCCTTGAAGCCGTGAAGCGTTGCCCTTGTTATACGAATACTTAAACAGTACAGGTTTTCTTCGGTGAACAATTGTTCCATTTATTTTAGTTTATACAACACTTAAACATGAATTTATACTTTTTAGTAATGAAACCTGAAGTTATTTTCAGCTCTAAAAAATCTTTACCCATCGCCGACGACTACTGAACACTGCAGGTTCCTCTCAAATCAGGAAGTTTTAGGTCATAGTCCACTACGCGGGTCAACTGTGGACTGGCAGACTTTCACACCTTATGATACACCTTTGATAACATTATAGAGAACTTCAATCAATAAAGACAAAGATTCCCTCACAGCGATTTCCTTCACCGTTTATTTAATCGCTTTTAAAACTATATTAATTCCGAAAAGTAAGAAGTGCGTACCCGGTTTTCGAAACCCCGGACCATCCGATTAGGAGGCCAAAGCCTATCCAATAATCCATCTAAACATATATAAAACTAATCTATCCATCTATAAGTATCATGTAACTGTTGCTGGACAGTTTCTGTACGTCTTGATTTTAACAAAATTAGAGGTACCTGGTCAGCAGTGGCGTGCAGTTCATAGAGGCATAAAAGCACTGCTTGCCCAAATGGAAATACGTCAATGCTCATTTTTCATCAAAACAGCTAGTAAATAGGTATTGCGATTAACGAATGCCTACCCTAGCCTCAAAACCTGTGCACGCCACTGATGGTCAGGTATTATCGTTTATTTTCTAACTACCTTCACCTATCGAATCAGAATGTATATACACTCTGTAACAAGCATGACAGACCTCGTTATAGACGGTAACAAATAATGCAGTTCAATAACCATTAACTGGCTATATCGATCGGCAGTCGTATCACATATTCAGTAGGTACAGAGGTAAAGACCAGAAGCGATTGTGTCGGACGCCTCGCCGCAATGAAGCGAGTAAACATTTCGGAGGTAATGAAGATGTCATGTACCCAGTGTGTATTGTGACGGGTAGATTATTATGGACTGAGCAATAATTATTGGTAGCAAATCCGTTTACCCCTCTGCCTCCACTTTTTACTATTAGTAATTATCATACTAATATCATAAATGCGAAAGTGTGTTTGTTTATTGGTTTGTCCTTCAATCATGCCGCAACGGAGCAACAGATCGACTTGATTTATGGCATGGGTATAGTTGAGGACCTGGAGAGTAACACAGGCTTTTTACCCTGGAAAATTAAGGATTTAAATCCCCTGGGAATTAAAAAAACTTATTTCACGCGTACGAAGTCGCGAGTATCAGCTAGTATATAAATATATAAGCAAATTTTTGCGCTTAACATAGGGCCAATTAATTACACTAATAATTGTAAGTATTTACCTAAGTAGTTAGTGGCTTATTTGCAAATGATTCACGACTTACACATTTCGTAAGTTACTCATATGAGTGACTTACTCGAGTAATAGTTACAGTTGTGTATTTTCGATTAGGCAACATTATGATTACAGACAGATTATTGTGATCTAGGTATTAAAACCCCATCATACGAGGCGTAAACGCTGCCGTTATTCAAATAAAAACCGGCCAAGTGCGAGTCGGACTCGCGCACCGAGGGTTCCGTACTCAAGAAGTAGGTATAATTACCTTTGTTAATGAACCGCAAAACTAACTTTGTTTGTAGAGGTTTACTGTTAATATCAAAAAATTACGATTGTTGTATGGGAGCCCCCCTTTAATATTTACTTTATTGATATTTAATTATTTATTTTGAAAGGTAATATACAAGTTAATATTCTGTGAAAATTTGAACCGTCTACCTGTTACCGTTTTTAATAATGAGCAAAAAAATACGAAAAAAACACGTTTATTGTATGGGGACCCCCCTTAATATATATATTTTTTTAATTTTAAGTATTTGTTGTTATAGCGGCAACGGAAATACATCATTTGTGAAAATTTCAGCTTTCTAGCTATCACGGTCTATGAGGTACAGCCTGGAGACAGACAGACAGACAGCGGAGTCTTAGTAATAGGGTCCCGTTTTTACCCTTTGGGTACGGAACCCTAAAAACTGTAACACAGCGAACCCAAATCAATTTAACTGCACAAAACCGCACAAGTCGTCATTCCGCCATACACTTGACGGTTTTCTGTATTTTCTGTAAAGTAGCAGAATATTTCTTGCGCATTGCGCGGTGTTGTTCGATAGCCGATTTTTTTTTTTATAAGTCTACAGACTCCACAGTCTCTAATAATAATTTAAAATGGAGTTGTCAACCAAGAAAATGTGATACGCTAAAGATCATTTCTAAGGGGAATAATCGTGCAAACAGCAGCGGGATCTGGCAACATATTACACGCATTTGTTAGCTCCCAGGTAATATAAGAGACGGAACGTGCGAGATTCTTCCGACGTAACAAATAACATGTACCGCTGTTATTAATTTAGATTTATACGGTGGCTAAAATTGTGCTACGCCTTCTTATTTACCATCTTATCTATGCCACCCAACCATTATGTTCCTCTCAGTAGATTCTTTTCTGATAACAAACCCTGTCGGCGGTTGTAAAGTTACTGCACTCAGATAAAGTTACATCAAGATAAGTATGCCACCTTAGTCCAAAGTTGGCCGACATCATTGCATGAGTTTAATTTGGGTACTTAGGAGTTTGATTTCGTTATGATTGATAATAAAATGTAGGACAGTGAAAATGAACAAACAACTTACTTCGGTTACTTTATCACCAATAGAGAGCTAAAAATCTTGACGGTCTGTGTCCCATATGTACCCTGCTTTTTATTCGATCAGTAGGTACTACTTATCGTAACTTTGAGTATGACTCGATAAATTGACTTTTTAATAAAATCTTATTGGGGTCGGACTCTATGTGCACTCTCAGCAAAAGAGGGGGAAGCACGGCGTTATGGACGGTATATGGGGGAAGTTTAAAAAACATCCATAATACCGTTGTAAAGCTATCTTAGCGATAAATTTTCCCGAGTTTTCCTCCCGCTATGCCCCCATCTATTCCTCATGCAAACTACACGTCGCGTGGTATCCAAATCACTAAAATTTACATATTAATGGTTTTGTGCAGATTGTCGGAATGTCGTGTCTCCGTTTTAGGTATTCGTGGATGTGCAGCACACAACTTTAGATCTTTTTAAGAGCATGACTAGTCATAAAACTGATTGTATTATGTATAAGAATATAAATATGCTTTGGGGCCGTCCAACATAAGGCAAAACATGAAAAGTTTTGTCCTTTGAGTAATTTTTTTTTACATCACACTTAACTTATAACGGATTGATGAGCTCGCATGGTGAATGTTGAAAGGCACACTTTTGCATCGGTTAGCTTATCTGGTGCTACCAGGTAAGAGCTAGTACTTATCTGAAACTTACTAATAAAAAATTATAAATATCAAATTATATTATATCTATTGGATGTTTTTATGATTGGATATTTGTTACTCCTTCACGCCACAATGACTAAATTGATTTGGCTGCAATGGAGATATCATTTGGGAATCCAAGTCACAGGCATCATCCAGTTAAAAAATAAAGTCAATCATAAAACAAGTTCACATTTCCATTTGTTTAAGTACCCAAAAAATCTATAATGTCTACAACAAATCCCTATTGTCGAGACACATTAATTAAATGAAACCCTCAAGAAAACTCAACGATTTGTTAATTTCCCAGTTCCTCGGCGCAAAAGATTTCCTTTGATTATAATTTGTATTAAATTTATTGAAATTGCGACGGCGATCGCGATCAAATTAAACTTGGAAGTTCTGAAACTGTACTTTTTTTCAGTCTGCTGATACGGAACAAAATATAATTGGACTGCAATTTATTGAGCTTATCGGCCCACATATACCCCCCATTATACCCCCCCAGTTACTACCATCGCTTAGAGCAGTTTTATTTCAAAATGACAGATTTAAGTCACGTACCTTGATGTCCCTAAAATAAGGATTATAATTCTCAAACACGAACGGCTTTAAGAGATGGTAGTTTCAGTATTCCCCCAGATCTAAGAAAGTACAAAGCACTAGACTCTCCAATTCACTAATTATAGAACTCTATCATTTTCCGTGATAAGAAGTAGACTAAGTATTTGACTAGCCAAGTCCTTGACCTCGTATATTCATTTAAAAAAACGTCGATCCGTTGATCTTCGTGTGGCGTGATTGAAGGACAAACCAACAACCTCTCACTCTCATAGTATTAGAAGCAAATAGGATTTTAATAGATCCAAGCTCGAGGAGTCTAAGAAGGTACTCTTAAGATAAAAGCTCAAAGCTCTTTTAATCAGTATGCTTTATAGGAGAAAATTGTGTTAATAGTGCAAAAGGAGAATACCTACAAGCCTGGGGAAACTCCGATCTTATTAGTTTAGAAGCACCGCCGCAATCGAGTTACGCTTCGAGTGCGGTCTGTTTATGATGGAACTAACCAATAAGTGAGGCTTTCAAACAATCGCTTAGCTGGTACTGTTACTATTAATATCAGGAGGCATACTACCATCGCTTAAATTCGTATTGTTTTAATAACGTTGACGTTCGTGTTTTAGAATTATAATCCTTATTTTAGGGACGTCAAGGTACGTGACATAAAACTGTTAGTTTGAAATTATACTGCTGTAGTAACCCCCCTGAATATAGTTCTTTTTGTAAAGTTCAATGCGACGGCTTGGAAAAATCGTAAAGAAAAAAAGCGTAGCCTGTTTCTGTATCGAGTAAATGGAGACGGCAACCTACTCCAGATGCTATTACGATAATAAAAATAGGATTATCCCTTTCCTCTGATTATTACAGTGACTCGAGAGAAAAGGATAGAATGCTAACTGCCATCCTATTAGCATCTGGATTATATGATAGTACCACAGATTTAGGATAGGTCTCCTAAATCTATGGATAGTACTAAAAGGGCTGTAAACATAGCGTATATATTATACCTCTATGGCTGTAAATCAGTATACAGTTCACATTTGTTTTTCAATATGAACGGAAATAGCTACACTTTCACGAGGAAAGCGGGCAACAAGGGAACGAATGCTATACCCAGTGAACGCACAAAGTTTATAGAGCAAATTGTTTTGTTTTTTATACTGATGGCTTTTCTCGTAATAAAATAAAAATATAATATTGCCTCCCTAGCGCAGTGTACTGTGTAGGCATAGTTTTTTGTTTAAGGGGGCGGTTTTGGGTTTGATCTTTGGAATGGTCAGGTCAGGAATTTATAATTTCAAAAGTCAAGTCTGGTCTGATGGATGGCTGCGGCCCTGGATTGTTGCAGCCCTATCTTAAAAAGTACTGCCTGGCCCTAGCAATTTCAGGTTCCGGCACGTGTTGCGATAGATATCTCTCCATCTGAGACTACTTTGCTAATACTGGATATGGATAATGGATGACTAACCTAGTTCTCCTATTTATTTTTTTGTATTTATACCGCAAATAACTATGGGCCTGAATAGACCTCCACCGGAGTTGCGAAGTTGAAGTGGTGGACGTCTATCAGTTGACGACCACGACGTACCGTAAACAAAGACTTATTTCTTTATCCACCGACTTCAAAATAAACCGGCCAAGTGCGAGTCGGACTCGCGCACTGAGGGTTCCGTACAAACCTGTAGTAAGTTTCAAATTATTAAAAATATTTTTATTCTAAATATTTGAGTTGATTGAATGAATGGTAAATTTATGACGTATTAAAAAAAAACTACTTACTAGATCTCGTTCAAACCAATTTTCGGTGGAAGTTTGCAGGGTAATGTACATCATATATTTTTTTTAGTTTTATGATTCTCTTATTTTAGAAGTTACAGGGGGGGGGACACACATTTTACCACTTTGGAAGTGTCTCTCGCGCAAACTATTCAGTTTAGAAAAAAATGATATTGCAAACCTCAATATCATTTTTCAAGACCTATCCATAGATACCCCACACGTATGGGTTAGATGAAAAAAAAAATTTTGAGTTTCAGTTCTAAGTATGGGGAACCCCAAAATTTATTGTTTTTTTTCTATTTTTGTAAGAAAATCTTAATGCGGTTCACAGAATACACCTACTTACCAAGTTTCAATAGTATAGTTCTTATAGTTTCGGAAAAAAGTGGCTGTGACATACGGACGGACAGACAGACAGACAGACATGACGAATCTATAAGGGTTCCGTTTTTGCCAAATTTGGCTACGGAACCCTAAAAAGGAGGAGGTTCTCAATTCGACTGTTTTTTTTTTTTTTTAATGTATTACCTCAGAACTTTTGACTGGGTGGACCGATTTGGATGATTCTTTTTTTATTTGAAAGAACATACTTTCCATGTGGTCCCATATAAATTTTATCGAAATCGGTTTTTCAAATATCAACAACAAAATAAGTACTTTGTATAGCGTGTGCTTGTTGTTGTAAAGTTGGCGCGGGAGTTTGAAGTCGGTTGTTTAAAAAGTATTTTTTATATTAAATTATTTATTTCTTTCCTAAAAGAGTAGTAAGTTCCTAAAAGTACCTATACCTCTCCCTTCTCTACTTATATAATTGTTCTGAATTGAAAGCCATCATACCATAGTAATAATATTTGTTTCAGAGCCAGTAATCAATGATGCGGACTACACAGTGTACGTCGGAAGCTGGACAGATTGCACTGCGGGGGATGGGAATCACGATAAAACTATCGAAAGGTATTCACAACATTGCTATTTTTCCGCCACTAACCAATAGCCTTACAGATTGTAGCTAAAAGTAACAGTTTCAGATTTCACCAAGGCGCATGGTTACCCGTGAACATTATAAACGTTACCCCAAGTGCTGCTATTTCTTACTGAAATTAAATACACGCTCATACATTCATGTCATAATTCAGCTATAGTGCAATTTTAATTATATATCCAAAGCACGTAGCCGTACCTAGTACCTACTGTGTTGAATATGAAGTTTTCTATCCAGGTTCAACATACGACTCGAAGCAGATTCCCTCGTCCATACACCGCGGCTGGGACTGCAGAAGCGGCAGGTACAGTGTCGCAGGAAAGACGGCAGCTTCGTCGAGCCTTTGTAAGTTTATTATATTTTTTGAATGGATAAATCGCCCCGGATTCTTACGAGCAGACTTACTTAATTCAAAGACCTGGTAGGTTTGGTTTATATACCAGACCTTTTATTTATAAAACTTACTAGATGATGCCCGCGACTTCGTTCGCGTGGATTAAGATTTTATGATTCCGCGGGAAATCCTTAAATTTCCGGGATAAAAAGTAACCTAAGTCCTTCTCCGGTATGCAACCTATCCCGGTACCAAATTTCATGATAATCGGTTAAACAGATGAGACGTGAAAGCGTAGCAGACAGACAGACGGACAGACACACTTTCGCATTTATAATATTAGTATGGATTTTGCTATGCTACTACACTGACCGCGATTGATTCGTTCTGATATCAATCGAGAAGTCCCGCCCTCCGTCTCCGAATGATTCATGAGATCTTCGTTACATAGACAACTTGTATAGAATCAGAACATTATTAACAAACTGGCCCACCAGTTTGGCGAGATTTATATTTTGTAAAAAATTGTTGTATCCATTTGAAATAAAAAAATTAAAATAAATAAAATTATATAAAAGCTTTCAATAGTTATTTGTTATACAAGAGTGAAAAGTTGTTTTTTAACCGCGTGCTCAATTTTGATGACCGAGCAAGTGAAGGATTCTAAACGAGTGATTCAAAAATTTGAATCCTGAGCGTCAGCGAGGGAATCAAAAGAGCACGAGGTGAAAAATCTTTTTACTCGAGTGCAACACGTAACTTTTCATCCCACCTCAGCGAGGAAATGATTAAAACCAAGAAGGTTACAAGTGTTTAACAAATTAAAAACGGTTGTATGGAAATTCGGCACCATAGAGGTAGAAGTAAATAGGTTTTAATGATGTTTTGAATTCACAAACTTCATATACGAGTGATATTTACTAACGTGCACACGATGTTCTAAATTCAATTTAGTTTATCCTCAAGAGGATAGTAACGGCTTTTGCATTCAGATATCGAAGAGTAAAAATACTGTTTCCGAGATGGTGGGATGAAAAAAAATTGTTGCAGTTTCTATCACGCATTCGAAACACTAGGATCCGCCACACACATATTACGGAGACTTTTTATCCTGTTAGATCCCTAGTCTATCTATATTGTAACTTGTAACTTTAAAATCGTTTTGAAACAGCTTTGCCAGTGGTTAATTTCAAAACTCTTCCTATGCTTTCACTTGAACACAAAACATAGGCAAATATCATCCAAAGGAAAGAGATAAAAACAAAAGCTCAGGTACTTACCCACTTTCATATAAAGTTTTTAAACGAACCAACTTTGCTTTAGAGCATACACCAACTGTAACCTACCGAAGTTCTAAATAAACGGGTCTCGCTGAGAAAGTAAATCTCTATCTATTCATAGCGTAATAAAACTTCGCAACGCAAATAGCTTTTATTTATTGGGAGGATCTTTCAGAAACTTCGCCCGGTTATTCGTGGTGATAAAACGATGCGATAGACAATTTATCGTTTTTTTAATAAGCATGACAAATGTTTAAAAATCAAACCAACAAATCAATTCAACAGAACATTTATTTTCCAAATTATGGCATCAATGTACAGTTTTTGAAAATCAAATAGATGAGGTGATCAAAAGTGATAATTTAGAAGCTACGAAGTTCGATGGTTCCTAACGCGCCCATTAGTTTTTGATTTAAACCAATGATATGATATTTAACTGTGCCTTAACTTAATTGAAATAAAATTGAAATGAAAGCCTGTAAATAAAACTTAAACATGCTTTTATTTTTTAAGTGATAATATTTTGACTTTGACTCATTCTTGACTACCAAAAACCCTATTATACTATTTACATTTGGTAGTTCAATTTTCAGCGGAATCCAATTATGTACCTACAACTCCTACAGGCTAGTTAGTTGATTGATGAGTTGTTAGACGCGAAACTCAGTCTAGACTAATTTACTATAGAAGTTGTATAAAGCTACAGTAAGTAAATTAGTATCTACTTTAAAAGTACACACATAACTAAGTTAAGTCCAACAGACTCATTTGTAATGAATATCAAGACGTATCCTTCCACCTTTTGAGTTTACAGTTATTTTTTCTTTCGTTCAATTTATTTTTGAACAAGTATTGCTAAGCCGTCGGTCCCGGTTATTATCACTAACATGGTAACAGTCGTTAAAGCAGCGTGGTGGGTCAAACTAAGCTCTAATTCCCTCTCTCCTATGAGTGTGGAGGCCAGTGCCCAGCAGTGGGACGTCAATGGGCTGTAGTGGTGGTGGTGGATTGTTATTCACAGAATTTAAAAGGTTATAAATCTTCCGAAAACTTGCAAAGTTACCCAAAGTAAGGGTAGCTAAATATTCAGCTTGGAAATTCGACTAAGTAGATAAGTTTGTTCGCAACGAGCATTTTTATGATACCTCGTTCTAAACTGAGACATATCGTCGTACACTATTGATCGATTGCCGTGTTTTAATAGCTCTATATTTCTAACAACGTTACACTTTTACGAGGAAAATCTTCTGTATTTTATAGCATCCAGTTTATATCTCTTTTCCTTTTATTACTTACAATATAATATCGTCATGTCTATATTTGGATTTCCTTGACAACCATAATATATTGAAAGGTTTTGGTCAAAACAATCACTTTTCCTAATCTTAAAATGTTCTCTTCTGAAAAACCTACCTATTCATGTTGTATGTTACTTCCTTTACTTTATAACAAACTAGCTGATGCCCGCGACTACGTCCGCGTGGATTTAGGTTTTTTTGGTTCCCGCGGGAACTTCTTGATTTTCCGGGATAAAAAGTAGCCTATGTTTTAATCCAGGTTATAAGCTATGTATGTTCCAAATTTCAGCCAAATCGGTTCAGTAGTTACGGCGTGAAAGCGGAACAAACATACAAACAAACTCACTTTCCCATTTATAATATTAGTAAGGATAAGGATAGAAAGTAAGTAACAAGTTACACTTTCGCAGTATCGTTAACGTTATCACCATCACGTCTTTACACCTACTGTATAGCTGTTAATTAATGTAATAATTACCTATATTTATTGACGTTTAAAAAGTGTACCTACAATATTAGTGCTTCACGTAGAATAAACGAGTTTTGGCTTAGTGATATGTTGGTAAATAACATACCTACCTAATTAGTTTTTATAATGGAGTAGCTGACCCTCGATTTGGCTCGGTTGGATGTTCTGAAAATTCTTTCTTAGACGGGAAATCTACGTTATGTAGATGTCAAGTTTTAGGTTTACAGTTTTTAAGCTCTTGTTGTTATTTCAGTCGCTAAGTTTATCCTTTTATAATAATTATGTTTTATGTTAAAAATGATGGCTGCATTTTCGCATTAAACCGCTAAGCTTTTAAAAATGAACCAGCGCCCCTGCTCATGTAATCATGACCTACTTTGCAGCTTATATGTGAACCATCAAATGCTTCGCGACTTGTCACGCTGTCAATTTGTAAGCGTACTTAAGCCTCAAGTTTGTATTAGCTGTTTTGAAATATTATTTGTTTAACATTTTCCACTTCCTTCCGGGTGTCTGCTTTTCTGTTATACTTTGTAGTTTCCGAGGTTGTTGCTAAAAGTTTTTTATTCACTACAAGTTAGCCGTTGACTGCGATCTCACCTGATAATAAGTGATAATGCATTCTAAAGATGGTAGCGGGCGGCTAATCTGTTAAGGGTATAGCAGTTAAACATTAAATCCATACTCCTAATCGCTTTCTACATGGTGGCGCGTCTTTGCCGGTAGTATGATAATAGCCACGGCCGAAGCTTCTCACCAGACCAGACCAGAGAAAATTCAGAAATTAGTAATTCCTACCCTGCTACTTGCTAGGGATCTAAATCGGGATATCCCGCTTGTAACACCACAGCACTCACCACTGAACCCGGAAGTTCGGCCTTTAAAAAAAACCTTTGTTTTACAGGTATTGCGGAATAGCCATAGCAAACGTGGGCACGACACGAGTCTGCGTAATGAAGGAAGACTGTTCTCTAGCGGAGTGGTTGCCATGGAGGCCTCGCTCGGACGGAGCTCTTGTGCGAACTCGACGTCTACGTAGATTGCCTCAAGGTATTATCAACCGCAAGGCTCGTACACGGTGGATTAATTCCTAATGTCATTCTTTAAAGTACTTTATGTCACACACGTCAAAATTTGACTGTCGCAGTTGGATGTCTTTTGGATAGAGATAGCTCGCAAACAAACCAAGGGTATGTAGTACATTTAAGAAGATTAATTGGAGTGCACAGAGAATAATAAAAAATATTCGAATAGATTTTTTGAAGTGAAGCTTCTGTAAAACAGACACTTCAGATAGTGCTTAGGGGCCTAAACGGCAGAAAGGGAACTAGCGAAGATAGCTGTGTTCAAGCTACGATTTCACATCTGCAATCTCATTTAAATGACCGTGTCATTCAATCAGAAGCTCCTTATAAACGACTTGAAAATATCCGATTGACTAGAAGCCCCAAGCGAAAGTCTAAGGATAATTTAAATTAATCTACCACTGCTTTGAAAGGTGTACTTACATGATTAATTATAAATAGGTGGTGGCAAGGAATGTGAAGTGGTGGAAGAAGTACGGCCAGCTGTGCTAGAAGCGAGCGCTCACTGGACACCTGGACCCTGGGGGCCCTGCCGAGTCTCTGTGGAACAACCTGCTACGACTGCACCTTGTGAGCATACATACTTACTGACCCTTTGACTTATAAGTAGGTACTTATAAACTTTTCTTAGTGTAATCTGCGATCTGAGGACTATATGCAAATAAGTTGAAGGAGTAAAATATTTTTAAAGCTAATCCTCAGGAGTCGGCATTCGTTATATGCGTTTTCTGTTTAGATATCTTAGGCAATCCTCTACCGAGAGCCTGTTAGCTGCTAGGTACTTAGAAACAAAATGAATACAAATGAAATACTCACCTTGACGCCGTTTTAACCAAAACTGTGTTTCGATTAAAACGGCGTCAAGACGATAGATTTTGCTGTTAATTATGCTGATGCACCTACTGTCTTTTGGACACCAGAAAAGCACTTTGATCCAAAGATAAAGGTGATCATTAATAAATCTAAAAATATCAGGTAAGTCATAGGAAAGTTAGGAAAATTGCACATAGCCAAAATAAATTATTCTTTCAACAGCTGACGACGACGATGACGACGCTGACGACAACGACGCAATCTACGACGAAGACGACGAATCAGACGAAATCGACAAAGAAACCGAGTCGAGCTGCGGTGGCGGGGTGCAGAGACGTGAAGCGACGGACGCGCGTTACACCCAGCGCAGTGTGCTCATGCGCAAATGCCTACTTTGGTGCAGCCTTGTGAGGTAATTACTAAATCTTTCGTAAGTTGTGAGGGCTGACTGTTTTTAGAACGCGAGAATTTCATAATAATATTCTGGGAAAGTCGCGTATTCTTGTGATGCCGACAGCTGCCAACAGCTGCAGCAGATGCCAAGAGAAATTGGTGGAGGAAGATTGCAAGAGCTGCCGTAAAAGACAAGTCATAACCACGACCACTCAAGCAGGAGTGAACAAGAGTGAAGAGTATGAAATCTGGGAAAGAGATCGCATATAGATATCTGACACGACTGTATCATTTTGGCATTTTTAGTTAGAAGTTTATGCAATAAAGTTATCTTTCTCTATTGATATAAGATACCTATAAAATCAACTAGCTGATGCCCACGACTCCGTCCGCGTGGAGGTATGAAAAATGGATGTTGGCCGATTCTCAGACCTACTTAATATGCTCACAAAATTTCATGAGAATCGGTCAAGCCGTTTCGGAGAAGTATGGGAACGAAAACTGTGACACGAGAATTTTATATATGAGATTTATTTACTACACCAAAGATTCTGCCTGTTTTTTCTACCGCAGAACAATTTTTTACTAAAAATTATATCCTAACATCCAATATGTTTTGTTAGGTGCCTTGCCCTCGTGATTGTGAAGTTGGCGAGTGGAGTGAGTGGGGAGCTTGTCAACCAACAGACGGGTGCCCCCTGTTTCCTGTGCAACAGTTAACAACAACAGGTACAAAAGTCCCTATAAACTTTTACTGAAGATGTCCAGTTGATGATCATTGCTGATTTTATTTCCTATTGGGATTGAATGAGATGAATTTACTTAACTTGTTTTTACTTGGCATAAGACCGCGTTCTGAGTAGATACATGCTGTTCAGCTGTGAAACAACGTCATCAATGATTCCTTGTAACCGTTTAGTACAATAAAGGGCTTGCTTTGACTTTAATTTTTCAACTCCGCAAATCATCTTTTGGGTCACTTAATTATTGAATTTACGCATAAGAATAATCCTCCGTATATTCAGGTTATAGCGTCCGCCGTCGTCGTGTCACAGCCGCTGCCTCAGGCGGTGGAGCGCCGTGTCCTCCTCTAGAAGAGAAGCGTACTTGTACGACGCCCCGATGTGCCGCCTGGAAAGCTCTGCCCTGGGGACCTTGCGTACTGACCCAACCTCACACCACTTGCGGCCCTGGTAGGCGGATGAGAGAACTTCGATGTATTGGACATGATGGAGTAAGTATGTCAACATCTTTGAGGTTTTACAATATTTTTAGGAAAGCAAGAAGCTACTTTATAAATGGTAATAATTCTTACATTTTTTATAGTGGTTTTTATACTAGTGGAGAAATAGTGGAGGAGATGAGAATACAAACTATAAGAAATTATTTAACTCAGGCATGCAATTCAGCTCGAGCTCCTGAATTTTAATATTTCTGAAATGATCTATGCTTCAAGCGTTTTAACGCAATTTTAAATCATAAAACGTAGTATAAAATTATTACTAGTTTTTTTAGAATATCTGGACTAGAGTCTAGATTTTCTAAAAAAAAAACTGGTTTTAAAAAGACCAGGTACCTCGTCCATGTCGCGGATGTCAGACAGATATTATTTTAAAGCGTCTCCACTCTTAAATTTGATAAAGTTTGTATTGTATCTTTTGTAGAAAGAAGCCCAACGTGCATGGTGCGGCAACGGAGCTCCAGCGAGAAGCGAAAAGTGTCGCATCGCATGCGCGGGCGACTGTGTGGTGTCGTCCTGGGGCACGTGGTCACCGTGCTCGGCGCCCTGCGTCGCTCCCGGACACTCCAGGCCTACCAGGACTAGGCGACGACATATACTTGCTCATGCCGCACCGAGTAGGTTTCTTTCACTTTTAGGGGCTAATCTTCTTATGAAACAATCTCTTGAGAATAGTTGAAGAGGTCTTACACAGTGAGATTCTTTACCAAAGCCTGGGATCTCCGAAAAACACGCCGACTTTTTCGTTCATATCGAATTCTCAAGTGCATTGTTGATGTCCTTCTTAGCGCAAATTGGTTTCTTCTACAGAACAAAAGGAGATCCTCTGTTCTGTTATCCTTAGCACGAAACTTTATGTACATACGTATTTTTGATGTTTGAGGACATCCATGCACTGCACGCAAGCCACGGTAAGATGTCTTCTCAGGGTTTCACAAATAGTACTAATAATAATACCTCCACCGATATAACTGTTTGACAGCCGGATCTATGCGTCAATCAGTCCAAATATACAAAATACTTTAAATATATAAACAGACGGTTGGCCCTGCCCATCGGAAGACCAACTGCTACAGAACGAGAGTTGCAATACCCATGCCTGCGCGACTTACTCCTGGCTGGCGACGCCGTGGGGGCCGTGCGAGAGACGGCGACAGGACTACATGCCAGTCACCAACTACACGGATTTATTGGTATGAATTCTGTATTCTGCAATCTATTGGTAAGAATTCGGTAATTTGACTTTACTCAGGTTCAATTAAGAATACATCATCATCATCATTTCTCATGCCACTACTTAGCACAAGTCTCCTCTCAGAATGTGAAGTCTTGAGCAGTAGTCCATCACGGTAGTCCAGTGCCAATTAGCAGACACCTTCGAGAACATTGTTGTAAAACACTCTAGTATGCAGGTTACCTCACAACTTTTTCCTTCACCCTTATAGCAAGAGATATTCCTTAGCATAACTCGAATCGCTTAGAAGTGTGTGCACAGGATCAAACCTCGACCACCCAAACGGGAGGCCGAAAGTATAGATGATATATATATAATGTACTCGCATTCTGTCAATTGTCAGTATTAATCTAGCTATAATATAGCTATGTCAGATTAGAATTAACAAGTCTTAATTGAAGCTTAGCTTAGCTCTACATTTACAAGAGAAACAAAAAATAATAGTTATTAAAACGTTTTCAGGATAGTGAGACATTTAATGAGAGTGACGATGAGGAGCCATGTATTGAGGAAGGCGAAATGAATAGAGATGTCATGTGTGTTCAGAACAACGCGGACGTCGTGCGTGAAGCCCTGTAAGTTATTCTACACATCCCGTTCTCTTGTGTAGTGACATAGTGGCCAATTCTGTATAACACAATCTCTAAACTAAACTAAAATGACAGCTTTAAATCTAGTTCTGTCTCTTTCTGCAGAGATTATTATGTAAGGGTTAGCAATATTTTCAATGCTGTCATTTTAGTTAAGTTTAGATATTACGTACAACAGAATCAGCCTCGTTATAAGACTTACATTGATAAGTCTTTTAACAAAACACAAAGAAAAACTAAATATTTCCTGCAAATAATAGCTAAAAGTTTTCAACAAAAATGAATACCTGATGTAGGTACTTCGAGCATTCACTGTGCTATATCTTTTTTTTAATGCAAATTGTGGAATAAATTGTAAAATTCAGAGATCAACAAATTTCTGAAAACCCAGAAACGCATCTGGTGCTGCAAAAATATTCATGGGCAGTGGTAAATAATCTTGTGTGTCCACTTACTCACTTCTCATAATATAAGCTCCTTTCGATTCATACTGGCATAGTCATCATCCTCAAAGAAAACGTCCAGAAACAACCTGCTTTTCATCACTGAGATTTTCAGGGGATAAAACTGCCAACTTCTAAACCAGCCTGGAGCCAGTGAGCTGATGATGATCGCTAAGCTTCTATTCCCAGATGCGCACCTCTCCGTCGGCCGGCATCTCGACGCGCCTGCACAGTTAGGTGTCGTCGCGGATGTAGAGTCGAGTCCTGGATGCCGTGGTCACCGTGTCCCAATACTTGTGGTAAACATACGTCATTATATCCTTGGTGGGAGGCTTCGGCCGTGGCTAGTTACCCGATTTAGCGTTCCGGTACGATTCCGTGCAGAAACAGATTAGGGTGTGTGTTTAATTCAATTTCCATCATGTGAGATCGCAGTCAAGGGCTTACTTGTAGTGGATAAATAAAAACTAAGTATCTCAATTATCTTTTTTAATTTTAGGAAGAACGTTGTTCTTAAGTTTTCTCGAAGGTGTTTCATAAAAACGGATATTTCGACAATCAATTATTTTCTTCAATGAGAAATTGTAAAGAGCTGCAATACCAATGCTTCTTGTAACCTCAAGATTGAAAAGCTTTGATACACGTTGCCATGCTGCAAAAGTACGGGATCAATTATTATTAATATCATTAAAAAAAACCTAATTGGCATCAATAGTTAAAAGTACATATATCTTTCACTTCCCAGACCCAGGCAAGCAAGTTCGAGTCCGGACTGTGCATGGTGGCCCGAACTGTGGCCCGCTGCAAGAGTCGCGCGACTGTCCTGTTGCACGATCGTGTCGCTCCCGTGACGCGACGTGGGTCGCTGGCGAATGGAGCACTTGCAGACTTCCCCCAGGCCAACATTGCGGTGTGGGCTATAGGATTAGAAGTAAGCAATTATTTAGCTGTCCTGCATAATATACTCGCTGCAGGAAAACGAGATACAGAACTCATTGTGTTGCAAAGCTGAAGTATTAATCGAACCAGTAAGTTTAGCATGCGTAAGATCCCCAATTAGGGGGACAGACAACATCAAGCAAGTTGGAAGCTGAGTGGAAGTCCCTTGACGAAGATTTACTTGCAGACCGTGAAGGAACAACATTGTATATTTATTGTAATAAATTTAGCTTGTGATTGGCACTAACACTTTATAAACATTGCCAGTCTTAGTAGATATTGAGGTATATTGATTAACATGGTAATCTATGCACTTCTGGTATGCCATTCACTATGTTCAAAGGCCAATAATTTTTCTTTTGGCTTCTTTTGTAAATTTATTGAGTTAAAATGCATAAAGAGATGTAAAACGATGACAATAATTATAATTTATTCGATTGCTCAGATTATTACTCAACAACTTGAAAGAAAACGTTATTTGGTTTTAAACCTTAATTCGACTAAATAAATTCATAAAGTCAAGGGTCAATCATTATACCTCTTACCCTTACTCTTGTTTCTATGAGCGGTTTTTCAGACATGACATGCTTAATTTGTTTCTGCAGGCATATGGTGTGGATCGGACTCGCATCGCGTGGAAGCGGGAGCCTGCGCGGGTCAGCTGGTGCCACCAAGCGTGGCGCCATGCACTGTCACCTGTGACGTCATGCCACCGCTCACTTGCGACGTCATCTGCGCCGATCCTCTGAAGTAAGCTCATCTTGATGGACACACACAAGACAATGACTGTTCATCACACATGCGAGCGCCTGTGTATAAGCTTTTGATAACTCGTTTAGTAATCAACAGCGTCCATGCTTTTAATCAGTTTTGTAAAAATTTGGTAAGGAAATCCCGGGGCCCGTCCCCGGGATTTCCTTACCAAATCCTTCCATCATGATAAATCAAAGAGATCCTACAGGATTTTTGCAAAACATCATCCAGTACCAAAACAACCGAAGATTCGGTCCGTATTATTTGGTAATCGTGATTTATCTCGCTCTCCCCTTGCCTTATAAAAATCGGTTGAACTTCACTTCTTATAATTTTTAGAGAAGCATTTTCATCTAAGTCGTATTCTTCATGACTAAATGGGCATAATTATGCCTTCCCAAAATGGCTAAAAGAATCCAAAATTGATGGATGATAGAATTGAAATTCTTTGAACCATATCCAAAAATTGATTTCAACCCTGTTGATTCTTTTCTTTCAGATTCTTAGATGCCTCCGATCCCGACATACCAACGTGCATCTGTAAAAACGTTTCACTTGAACTATTGCCAGCTGATTCAGACTGCATCCTTCCACCCGGGTGATTATTACGAACATTTCTTATGATAATATTGATAGGTATTCAAAATGGTGAAGTAAAATATGACGTTAATTTTCTTAGAATCGAATGCGGTGAAGGCAGATCGTTGAGAGCAGCTCGGTGCCTGGTTGGAGGTCGTGACGTTCCTATGGATGTGTGCAAGAAGTATCATCCTCTAACGGGTAACGTTTCTATTAATAAGTATCACAACATACCAATAAAAGGATATAATATTATATTAATTATCAACATGCATATTTACAATGAGTATTTAAAAAATAACCAGCTAAAAAATTATAATCTATCTATCTATCTATAACTCATCACTTACAACCAGAAAAGACTGCAGTCAAGGGCTTACTTGTACTGGAATAAAGACAAAAGTTAATGATCGGTAAAACCTTTAAGGGCCTCGTCGCGTCCGTGAGGCAGTAACAGATGGCTTCACATACGACGAAGAGTTCGGATCCCTCCTTCGAGGCACTTGCACCGTGCACTGCGCGAGGGACTGTGCTGTTGGCGCGTGGGCCGCTTGGGGGCCTTGTGCTGCTGAGCCTGGCTCTAGGGCGGCCTTCAGATTCCGCACCAGGTAAGGTAGAATTACGGCACCTTTACTAAAAGATACAACTCAAGCCACACCCAGAGAATTAATAAGAACTTTTGAGAAAAACTGCAAGAAACAGACAAAATAATAAGTTAAAAAAATACGCCCGAAATATTTTACAATCGTGTTGATTCCTGATGCCAATTGTATTATTTTGTGACTGACCCCCGACCATACCTCACTCGTGTGGGATTTTGGAGCATTATTTCTGTAGGGGGGATTTATGCTTCTGTAAAAAATCTTACATGCTCAAGTTTCTAGACCCAACTGCTGTGCGTTTATCAGTTGATGCTTTTATACTCTTTCTTGGCATACCTCAAAATTTGTTTCTCTTGTAGGGAAGTTATAGAAGAGGGCTCGGCAGGCGGTCGAGAGTGTGGCGCCACATTACAGCGCTCGACGTGCCTCGTGCCTGAACCGCGCTGGTCTCTCAGCGAGTGGAGTGTGTGCACTCCGCGACGCGCGCTGTGTGGTCGAGCTATTATCAACAGAACTGTCACGTAAGTTATAATGTTCCATAAACAATTGTGCGGAAACCAAATTTGAATGGTTTTTAACTCGCATGTTTTGTCAGAAACAGAGTTTTGCCCGCCCGGGGCATCCTTGAATCATCCATGACGCCCACTATTTCTCCTCCCGACTACTCCTGTTGGTCACACAGCAGTCAGTCAGGCAATTATATTAATGCATTCACTATTCCCTCACTCACGTATTTCTAGATTGGAAATCCAACACGACTGAAATGAAATCTGTCACAGAAACAGCTTTACGTCCTCACTCCTCACCGAGGCATGTTGAATCGCCATTTTCCGAAACAAAGCCTGTGTTCTCAATACTTAGAGACTTGACTATGAACCAAAAAGGAGCTCGGGATCTCATGCAGTATCCAATATATAATAAGTTAGCTATTAGATCAAAGAGGTATGTAGCTAAGTTACCAACAGAATAATTATTATAATATCTCGAACAACTTAAAAATCTTAACTTTTCCCTTGCAGGTGCATAGATGCAGATGGAAATGAGTTAGAAGACGCAACCTGTGAAACCTCTGGAGCTGGTCCAGCGCCGTCTCGCGAGGCCACATGCCGAGCGCCGTGCCCTGCCGACTGCGTGGTCAGCGCCTGGTCTGAGTGGAGTCCTTGTGAACAGGTCAGTACAGTGCGATACGGTCATTCTGATATGTACCTAGACCTACCTCTGGATTTCTGACACGGTCATTGTGACATGGACATTTTACGAATATCTTTGAGGCGGCACAGATCATCTTATAATTAGAAGTTAATTCACTTCGACTTCTAAGATTTGTTTACATACATTGTTAGTTGATTGATCACAAGTGAATCTAATAAAATCGTGTTAAAGAAACATAACTATGACTATTTCAAAGAAGTATTTGACTTCAAGACAAAGACATAGTTTTATTTGCTCGAATATGGGTACATAAAGAGATACAATAATTATTTAACGGATAAAACCGATCCAACATACTCTGTCCAAGTTTCACGTTTGTGGAACCTTTAATTTATATCTAAATAAGATGGAAGGGACCTGATAGCGTATTCAATCAAAGATGTTTCCTTTTTGACCTTGCATCAAAGAGGAGATTTTAAGTTATAATTTTAAAAAAAATATCTTAATGCCTGGTGGAAAAGTTACTCGAAGTTTTGTTGTAGACAAAATGGGGCGGTCGTCGAGACAGAACCCGCGTGGTGCTGCGCGCGGCGGACGAGGGCGGTGCGGCATGTCCTCACCTCGTGGCCGCCGAGCCCTGCGCTCCTCATACCTACTCCTGGCACATCGCGCCCTGGGACGACTGCCAACCGTTGGGTAAGACCAATACTACTGATATTGTCACCAAGATAGAAACCGCGTGGTCCTGCGCGCCACGTATCAGGTCGACATAGAGATCAGGTGCAGGACTTGTTAAAATATATTGTAAGTATGCATAGAACGTAATATTATCTGTGACATCTAATTAGATATACACATAGTCTGTGACAAAGATCGATTGATGTCTATTTGACAATCTGCTCTCTCTCTCTCTCTCTCCCTCTAACCTCCTGACCGTACGAACGTGTGTTGTGACTATTGTTAATTAATTATTTAATCTAAATGTATCTATTCGATCTTAAGTATTTGACGACCAATATGTATTTTTATTCTGTGCAATAATAAATTCAGTATTGGAATCCTGTGAATTATTTCTCACCACGATGTCTCCATCTACGCAGTCGTTGTAAGATCCACACGACCTCCCAAAAGGACTGATAGCTTTACGTGCTTTCCTAAGCACCAGGATTATATAGAACAAACTTGTTGACAGGGCTGTTGTTATCTTTATCGTTAGAAATTCTTTTAGACCTGGGAATCGAACCCACCGGAAAACAAGGCAATTGATATAACAAGGTGCTTGAATGACAACACCGCACCTGAAAGGGCAGCATTGGAAGATCCCACAAGGATGACCTCGAGCGAGTCCTGTCGGCTACAATGCGTACAATCGGCACTAGATCAGGGTTTTAGACAGCAATCGTTGCAAGATACTTACGTATAACAGGATGAAACCGTAATAACCATTTTATTTACAGGAGGCTCACCATGTGGAGAAGGAACCAAAAAAAGATCAGTGCGATGCCTTCGAAGTGACGGAGTTTTCGTCAATGATTCCTATTGTCCCGTAAGTACCTAGTAGTAGTAGTAGAATGATTGTTACGCAGGAATGCCTACACAAAAGCTGCTATGGTCATTGCGTCTTGTACAGAAAATGAAAACTACTAGTTACTAGCGCGCCGCGCAGCGCAACATTTTGGTGACCTCCCTGGCGCAGTTTTGAGCGCTTTTGTCTTAACGTGGGGCGTCCTGGGTTCGATCCCCGGCAGAATCAATTTGGGAATTTATAATTTCTGAATTTTCTCTGGTCTGGTCTGGTGGGAGGCGTCCGCCGTGGCTAGTTATCACCCTACCGGCTCTTTGCCAACAAGCGATTTAGCGTTCCGGTACGATGCCGTGTAAAAACCGATTAGGGGTATGGGGTTAATATAACTGTAATATCCCTAACAGGTTAGCCCGCTACCATCTTACCATCATCACTTATCATCAGGTGAGATCGCAGTCAAGGCCTAAGTTGATAAAAAGATACTATTATTAGTGAGCTAAATTTCTCGAGGGACTGTGCTGTTGGGTCGAATCTCAGATTTATCATGAAAAAATTGTGAGATGGATTCCTAATATGTATGTAAAAGGATGGGAACTCTCTTTGTTCATAAGTTATAAAAATAATTAAAATGCATAAACAGAACGTAACAGCGTCCGAGGCCCAGGAGTCGTGGTGCTACGTGCCGTGCGGCGTGGACTGCGAGGTGGGCGAGTGGGGCGCCTGGGACTCCTCCGCGTGCTCGTGCGGAGACGCGTCCACTGCGCGCCACATGCGCCGCTTGAGGTGACTCTCTCTTTGTTTGACCCCTTCTCGTTCTCGTTCCCTCTCCCTATCACTCCCTCATTGGCAAATGTACACAGAGAAATAGAAAGGAGCATTATTCCTCTTCGCCCACCTTTACTTTATTTCAGAATAATATGCTGAAAGATTGTGAGGAAGTGGTTTCCCTCTTCCTTGGAGCATTAGCCGATTAACTCAATCGATCTCTCTCTGTAGATAGACTTCTCATCATTCTCTCTCTGTTACACTCTATGACTATAGTTTACCTTGGACGTTTATCCGTCCAAGCTCTAGTCATTCTAGAATCTAGAGTGACTAGAGCTTGGACGGATAGATAGACTAGAGTCTAGATCTAATTCTCTCTTCAATTATTCTCTTAATTCCTTTTTTTCTGTTTTGTCTCTCTCGTACCGTCTCTCTTTATTTACTTCTGACGCTGCCTTTCTCTTATTATCCTCTTTTTCTCTTTTATCATAGTTACTTAGCCGACAAGAAATTCTGCAGTTGCTCTTAATCTCGTTGCAATTAAAGGAAGATTCAAAACTAAAGAAATCATTTTCAGGCAACATTTGACAGCGGCTGTGTGGCCGGGACGCGCGTGCCCCACGACAGAACAACGGGCGCCTTGTCCGCGAGAGCCCTGCTTGCGACTTGTTGCTAGACCACTTCTGGGATGCCATGTACAGGTACTACTACCTCACAGGTGCCTTATTACGTAAAGCTGATTACTACAATGTAACGATCATCTCACTATTGGCGAAAATTGCATTATTGCAATAAGGATACCATCAATTCAGATTTAACTATTGAGACTGTGGCAATGATTGATGTTGGTTTTACATAACAGATAACCATTTATTATTTGTGCCAAAGACATATTGTCTGAATATAAATCTCCACCACCACAGATGCAGTGAAATTTAACTCAGGTATCCCTGTCAACGTTTCAGACATCATCAGGCGAAGAAGCTGACAATGCTTGCGGCTGGGGCGTCAAACTGTCGCACGCACGATGCGAGCTCACCAGCGTCTCTGATGAACCAACATCCGAAGCTTATCTTGAACCTTGGCGATGTGCGTCGGCTTTACCTGGTCGTATCGTTGCACCGCCTCTGCATCATCAGGTAACTTTAATACCATAATCAGACAATCAAAAAATTTGTATATTGACATAGTAGATAGAATGCAACATACTACTACACATTACATCAAGAAAACAATTAAAATATCGTAAATGTTACGAAAGTAGTAGGTATGCAGTTTTTACGCCTGCTAAGTTTGTCTTTCTTAGTAGAGCGGTACATATTGGCAGAATGTGCAAATAGAATTGGAATACCTAATAAATAAGAAGAGTATTTTGGTTGCATACTACGTGGTAAATCAAAAGGCCCGTAATAAATACGGACCAGCATCAACTAAGAACAGAATTTCAAGTATCGGTCTTTAGCATAGGTTGATCTATACTTGGGAACGTGTTCTAAGCTTGATGTTAGTTAAGCTTGTCCTTGTACTTTGGTTTAACCTAGTAAGCGTTAGTGTTGGTCTTGTGGGTAGGTCCCACAAGAACCCTTGTTGATTTCGAGATTTAATCAAACTAATCAGATGTGACTCAGGGTCAGGCTCTAAAAATTTTTAGCAATTGACAAGCTACCTGGAAAGCTAGATGGAAATTTAGTTACTGAAACTTTTTCCCTTATTTATGATAATATATTTTTTATCACAAATTTTTGATTTCAAAACTTTATAAATGCTATACTCAATTAACAGGAAGACGAAGAGTGTGAATCTGAGTGTGGTTGCAAGGAGTCTGAATTAGGCCAGCCTGGACCATGGGGTTCCTGGGGGCCTTGCCGTGGCGGCGCCCGCTCCCGCACTCGACAACTGCTCGTACCACCGCGGCGGGCTTGCAGGACTTCTTCCAGGTTACTTCCTGAATTCCTCTTATATCATAATATGTGAAGCGGAGTGTTTTCACACAAGCAGTCTGAACTAGTTCTACAATTATAGTTCCTTTTTACACAGATACATAACAATCGAATGGGCCAACTGCACTGGAGATGCGGACGAGATTCCTGACTTGCTCGCGGTAGAGCCACGTGAGGACAAACCACGTCGTGCCTGGCTAGGCCGCGATCGCGACCACGACGTCTACCACGATGGATATATTGGTATCTATAACAGCTATGCTCTAGAGCAATGAACCAAGGAGCCCTACGTACTCAACCACGCAACACCTAAGAGGCTACCCAAATACGGTGGTGATCATGGCGTGTCTACGAATACATTGATAACTATGCTTTACAGTAGTGGACCAAAAGTCCTACCTTGGAATACTCAATGGAAAATGTTTGTTTGCCTTGTTTAACTAGCGGAAAAAATATGATTGGAAGTTGGCTCTATAAATTTAATGTAATATTATAATAGAAGCGCCTGGCATCCCGCAGTATTTTAAAAATTCTTCTGAGACCATGGCGAAGCATTCGACTTATATAGTATCACATTCTGAAACTGATTTACTAACAATAGTACATGATGTTAATAATTATGTTTATTTAACAGAGGGATCCAGTTCCGTCTTGGCAGTGGTGTGGACGGCAACTATTTTCCTTAGCTTGTACGGCGCATTCATGCTTTATCGTGGAGTACTCAGGTAACGTATAACTAAACGAAATACATACATGAGTATTATTAATTAAGCAATTCATTTCTTGAGATTGCATTTTGACTTTGCACTTTTAAACTTATTTATCTTATTTACAGGTGCTTGAGGAGTAGAAAAATGAAATCTGTGACCAAAGTTTAAGACAACCAGTCTTGAACAATTGGCTGAAGCTTCTCCTGAATGTGCAATTTTGCAGATTTCAGGTTAATTACGGCGTCACGGATTTTAGACTCTGTCATCGGTTTTATTACATTCCATAATTGTTTTGTTTTGTTATTTATTCTAAGGATAGTTAGTTGTTTTAAACTTTAATTCAATTTATTAATACCAGATATTATACGATGTGTAACATCATTTTTCTTTATGAATATTTCGTGTTATTTCTCTGTGCGATTATAATACTCAACTGTAAACTGTAACCGTATCATATCAGAAAATAGTTCTTATCACTAAAATAACACGGTTTAATACTTGCGTGTGATTGATAAATATGAATGTAACAGCCAGCGATCAGTCTGTCCGCATGAGTGCTTCCATGTTTTTACGACGTATATAAATATGCTAATTTAGACGATTTTTACGACATTTTCATGCGAAAATAATAGCCGTGTCTCGATGGGGCTTTACGGATTGACAATATTGCTAGCTCTAGCTACAATAGTAGCTTTAGAATTCGTCTTACTTAGCTTAGATCGAAAGTATTATGTATGATGGATCTCCGAATTGGTAATTTTAACCTTTATTTATTCGACAAAAACTAACAGTTTACTAAGTAATAACTCCGTGTTTATCAGCTAAAGCATTATTTTGCTGAAATATTTAAAAAATCTCGGTCTATTCAATAAGTTTTATCAAAGAATTATATTTTGATATGAAATAAATGCTATTTTAAGCCTATTTACCTAATGCACAAATAGTCCTAATAATTTATTTTGGTTAATTTTTTGTTATTATATTAAGTTTTTAAAGAAAAGAATAATCTGAGGAACTGTATCTGTATTTAATAAGATTTGCAAGACTAGTCAATAGCGACCAAAACAGACGTGACACATCATATAACATATCAGTGTTAAATATAAATCGTCAAACTAGGTCGTCATCTGATGTAGACTTCATGCCCATTGTCGATATTATACCAATGCTTACATGTATCATTAACAACTCTTAGGGCTTCGGCGCACAAAATTAATGTAATGATAGATTTTAAGCGCTAATATTCCCCATGGTAATATTTGGTCATAAACATGTATTACACTTTTCGTAGATTTTGCATATAAGCCCATGTATTGTGTCAAGTATGTATTTAATATGATGTTCGTGTGTTCTACGTGCTTACTTCTTTCGTAACATTTACGATTTTTTCATTCTTTTCCTGTTTTATTTCTTTAGTATCAATCATTTTATCGTCAATATACTCATTTATTGTATGATAATTTGTAAAACATAAAATGCTATCTGCCTCTCAACTGTTATTAATGTTTTGTATAAATTCTATTTTGTATTTCATATATCTATCTACATCTTGTTCCTTCATGACAATATGAATTAAGAAAACTCTTATCAACTTTTACATTGTACTGTAAGCTGTATTATAAAATTTAAGTTCGTAAAAATTAAGTGAAACATTAGTTGCTATTTTTTTAACCATTCTATCCTGTTCACTGTCATCTGTACTTTTGTCCTTGAAATGTATGAACCGTATTATAATTATTATTATGCCATTATAATATGATATTGATGTGAAACATGATAGTTAAGGAATCGTGTTAGACAATACAATATTTGATATTTAATAAAATTTGATTGTGTTTTATATAAAGAACTACTTTTATTTATACAACAACTTAATTTAAAGACACATTTTTACATCAACAAAGAAAACCTTTTGAATCACAATCTTATTTTCTTGGAGACTCTTAAAGAAAAAGGGAAGATCCATGAGTAGAATAAAATCTATAATGAGATCATCTGCTAATTTTACCTTCTTCGCATACGTTCGATATTATTCTTGTTCAAGTATCTTTAGCGACTCTTTTTAAGTTTTCTAGAGTAGATGGGTCATACTTTAAATCAGCGAGGCCTCTTTTGAGAATGTCATTTGCTCTCGCGACTCTTAGTTTTCGTCTACTGTCTGCCAACTCTTTTTCTGTGGCTACTAAATTTTCTATGTTATTGAGGAGAACCTGTGAAATAGAAAAAAACTTTATATTCTTATCAAATGACAAAGTAAAAGTAGAATGTTAGGAGCACTATTAAGTATTTACCTGGTGGATCGAATTAACAAGTTGCACGAGAGCTTCTTTAAATTGTAGAAATATTTCCGTTGCTCTCTGATATCTGTAACAAATACAAAACATTCCTGTTGTCTTTACAACTTTCCTACTGACGAGTTGAATTTGTTACTTAAATAATAGTTTTTGCAATTTTGGAAGTATTTGAGCATCTAGATGTTAAGCTAATAAGTACCTAGCTAGTATATACAACTAGTAAGCAAAAGTAACAGTGGGAAGGTCAAATGTTTCGCACAACCCATGGCCGATGAGCAGACGTTTTCAGATCTCCAGACTTGCTCTCGAAAAGTCCAACTGAGGACGAATACAGCCTGATGGATTGGACTAAAATCGCAGTAGGTTCTAGGCGCATTAGAAGTTATCTAATAGGTAATAAATGGACTCACTTATGATCATGCATGGTATCTGTGAAAGCATAGTCCAAGGTCAATCGCAGAGCCCGCGCCGCTCTGGGCGCAGCAGACGCCGCCAAGACCCTTCTAGCACCACGCTCTTGGCACCGCGCATGTACCAGCAGCTTGCACGCATCACCGCAAGCTGCGGTGCGCTCCCATCCACTCCTGGGATTTACGTACTTTAAGATTAAATCGTAAAGTAGAATAAGAAATTCTATCGTGGTTGTAGATCATTTATACCTTTCACAAAATGTGTACAGACATGTAGCGAAAGGATAGTGAGGCATTATGTACCTACGAGTCACCTTATTTTGGCTTAGACAAATATATTTTTTCCAAATAGGATCCTCAAAATATAATCTTGGGTGACCAAAATATTCAAACATCATGACAAACTCCAGTCTGCTGCTATTGTAATATTATGTACTCAGTTCGAATTTTGAACGTAACATTTTCACATTAACTCCAACATGAAGATGCAACTCCTCAATAAATCGATGCTCGAGGCTGTATACTCATCAATTTGGAAGAAAGTTGCATTGAAAATGTAGGTAGGTTAGATCAGGATATAATATTATATAACAAAAGCAAGTAAGGTTTTGTTATTCTTTCTGTTTGTTAGTAAAGAGTAGATACCAAGACACCACAGAATAAAGACGTCTTCACTAACATCTTATAATTTAATATGTACAACCCAAACCAAAGCCACCGCTATTCACCGCTGTACCGATAGCCGATGACTTGGTGATGACCGCTAGCGGGGCAGTTGGGAGCAAAAGTGCCGTCGGCCCCGCTAGCCTCGGCGTATTCGCTTAACGGGGCAGATGAAACTTTTTTACCACAGATCAAGTATCATTTTCCCCGCTACGCTTCCGTAGCGCTAGCGGGGCAGAGCCAGCGGGGCAGATGGGACCAAGCCTAACCGAGGCTAGACTGTCATGAAGAAGGTTGCGGGAAGCGTGTGGACGAGGGAGGTGGAGGACCGTGTTTGTTAGGTATGGAGTATATTGGAACATACTTTCCAATAGAAGCCAGTTTCCAAGCCGGGAGAGCGTCATCAAGCAGCCGCAGAGCTGAATGCGCGTACTCCACCGCTGCTCTCAAACGCATGCTGATGCTGGCGAGCGCGTCGCGCAACGAATGAGCTCGTTCAAATTCCCCTTCTAGCTGTTGATCTGGACGTGGGCTGTCTCCCCATAGGGCTCCTATACAAAACCTTAATTTTTATACAAATACTAAGCGGTGAGTAGTCGAGTCAAATACTAAGCGGTACTGCCTCGTTGGTCTAGCAGTCAGCATATTCAACTGCGGCCGACGAGGTCCCGGGTTCGAGTCCCGGGTCGGGCCATAAAGAAAGAAAGAAGAAATACTAGCCCGGACAAGTTGGCGGTCTTTCACCTCCGTCTCTCGCGATCCTGGTTAGTATCACTAACATGATAATAGTCGTTAAAGCCCGCCAACCCGCATTTGAGCAGTGTGGTGGGCCTAAGCTCTAATTCCCTCACTCCTATAGGTGTGGAGGCCTGTGCCCAGCAGTGGGACGTTAATGGACTGTAGTGATGGATACAAATACTTGGCGGTGAGTAGTTGAGATGCCCGGCTTCCTTTGCTTTGCGTTCCTTTGGTCGGGGGATCGATCCCCGGGCACTTAACTTTTCGGAGATATGGGCACTTCTCTGAATTGTGGTAAAAAACGGGTGGCGGTAAAAACATTTTTTTTTGAGTTATGGTTTTTTTAAGTAACTCGTCATCATGCTACTAAAGTCTGGATTACCTACTTCGAAAGTGCTCAATCATAAATTACAAACTTACCTAACAGCTGTTGCAGTTGTGAGTAAAGAGATCGTATTCTGAGGAGTTGAGCGTGAAGGAGGTTCCTCTCTCGTTGCAAATCTTTTTTTCTGCTGCGAAGCCAAGACAGCTCTAGTCTACGCATTTCCTAAAATGGGACAATTAAGAGCACCCTTAAGAAATCCATTACATCTACAGACTTCGACCCAGCTTTCACAAAAGCTCTAAGTAAATACTTACATGTATAAAATTTATTTGATTAGAACGGACAATACGGATTACTTATAATTAATATATATATAGCTGCTCGTGCTGATTAATTGATTGATCACCTCTCCTGAACAATTTTATATGAAAAAAATTTTTTTCACTGACCATTTCGTATAGAGGGGAAAAATTCATGAAGAGGAAAAATACGGAGAGAGCTGATGATTGAGGATTTCGAAGACGGATGAAGAGCCAGCCAGGGTATTGAAGATAGGTGGGGGATGCTCGACCAAATGTCATTCGAAACTTCATCCAATTGACACTGAGCTGAAAAAATTTTCAAAATGGCGGATTTAAGATGGCCGCCATACAAATTTCGTCGGTGTCTATCTCGGAGAGTATAGAAAATGGAAGAGTGGTTTCTTGGCAAAAGATGATCAGGACATGAAGGTCTACTTGATGAACAGGAAAAAAATTCAAGATGGAGGAATTTATTTTTCCATAGAAAATGTATGGTGAATATTGAAGAGGCTACAAGTGTAGAACTATGCAAGACTTTGATGCGGTTCCTTTTCAAAATTTGTTTTTAAAGAAGAACTCTCCAAAATTTTTCGGGGAAAAAAATATATGGAGAGCGATGATGATCGAGGGTTTGAAAGATGGGTGAGGAGCATGGCCAGGGTATTAAAGTTAGGTGGGGGCTCTTCAAACAAAAATACTCGAAACCTCATCCAATTGGCAGTGAGCTTAAAAAAATTCCAAAATGGCTGATTCAAGATGCCTTAAAGACCTAAAGTTAGTAACTTACGTTAGTACCTGACGTTAGTAACTTACGTTAGTACCTTACGTCAGTAACTTACGTCAGTACCTTACGTTAGTAACTTACGTTAGTACCTTACGTTAGCACCTTACGTTAGCACCTTACGTTAGTAACTTACGTTAGTACCTTACGTAAGTACCTTACGTTAGTACCTTGCGTAAGTACCTTGCGTAAGTACCTTACGTAAGCACATTACGTAAGTACCTTGCAAAAGTACCTTACGTAAATATCTCACGTAAGTACCTTACGTTTATAACTTACGTAAGTAAATTACGTTAGTAACTTACGTCAGTAACTTACGTTGGTATCTTACGTTAGTAACTTACGTAAGTACATTACGTAAGTAACTTACGTTAGTACCTTACGTTTGTACCTTACGTTAGTAACTTACGTAAGCACATTACGTAAGTAACTTACGTTAGTACCTTACGTTTGTACCTTACGTTAGTACCTTACGTTAGTACGTTACGTTTTTTACATTTAAAGGCCCTTTTAGATTCTTAGGGGGTCTCTGTGTGTGAGTGTTTATGTTTTCTTATGAGAATTTTTTTTACGTCTGTCGGACGCTTGCCACGCTGGCGCTTCCACTGTGCTCGCTAGCATAGCAGTTTACTTCAGAACACGTAGGCACTAGGCAGTAAACGCTAGGATAGAAGGAGAGCAAGTAAGTAGACAGTGGGCCACACGGTCTACTACGCGGTCCGCTTCCACGCGCCATACTAGTAATATTATACTACAGCAGCACTGGGGGAGCGGCGCGGCACGTCATGGAGCGGCGCGGCACGTAGCTGCAAATATTCTTTGTATGACTTTGTATGGGTCTGGGCCCACAAGCACTATGCTCTGCGCGACGCGGCCCCATACAAACTCATTCAAATATTTGCCGCTACGTGCCGCGCCGCTCCGTGCATCTCAAGTGGGGCTAGGGTTTTATCAGCCCGATCAGCAATGTCAATTACGAATTTTTCAAAGCTTTTGAGCCTTTACTATTTATCTTACAGAAAGCTGCATTACCTTTCTGTTAACATTTGCCACAAAATCTTCATTTTCTGCCGCCAAAATTGGTCGCCGGTAAAGTTCTAAATTTACAAACATCTGAAAAAAGGAACTTCGGTGTACAGAGCAGTTTACCTAATTTATTTGTTAACTCAAGATTTTCATGAAAGGTCAATTACCTGGTGTATTGTTTTGGAATAAGATTCAGAATTAGTTGCCGGATTAGTAATTTCTTCGAATTCTTTGATTTCCTAGAAAATAATAATTTATTTAATTATTTGTTTAAATGTTAATAGTTGGGTCACGCTGCTAGTTATATTGTGCTACTGGAGACCTAAGAGCTGGTGCCTGATCAGCCCAACGGCTTAGCCTGGCAATTCCAGAGAGGTAATAGAGCCAGTGTCTTGGGCACAAGGCCAATGATCATTAAGAATATGTAGGTATATTTGTTTTTTATAAATATAGTTTTTTTTAGAATAATCAACAAGGAACCCTTATATTTTCGCCATGTCCGTCCGTCCGTCTGTCTGTCCATCCGCGGCTTAGCTCAGACTCCCGAGAGTATATTTATTACTAGAAGCTATAGCGTGGGTATAGATAGATAAAACTCTTTATAGCACACATATATAACAGAAACAATAAACAAAAAGGTAAATAGATAATACAGAAACGTGCAAAGGCGATCTTATTGCTAAAGCAATCTCTTCCAGACCACCTTTGGGGATAGGAGAATATAACAACAATAGCGCGGGATAGTGCAACATCTAAACACAAAATTTTTTATTCAGAAAATCTTTCATAGTACATGCTAGATTAAATAAGATTAGATTAGAATAAGTACTTAGTCTATTCTAATGTAACCTGTTCTATGCTTTCTAGCTCAGCCGTGACGACTGCCAGCCTCTGTGCCGGGTATAACTTCTCGCTGCTTGCGATGTCCTGGTCCAATCTTGCAAATGCTGCCAGGACAGTTTCTTTGCCGATTGCATCTTGCCACGAACTCTGCGACTGATATCAATTAATTATCATACTAACAATGTTCCAATGTCTGTCCTTCAATCACGCTGCAAGAGAGCAGTTCGGACGTTGCTCTCTTGCGGCGTGATTTTTTGCATGGGTATAGTTGAAGACCTGGAGAGTGACATAGGCTACTTTTTATCCCGGAATTAGTTTTCCGGGAAGGAGTTCCCGCGGAAATAAAAAAAAAAGCAAACCACGCGGACGAAGTCGCGGGCTTCAGCTAGTTACTCTATATATTTAAAAATCGGCCAAGTGCGAGTCGGACTCGCGCACCGAGGGTTCCGTACTCAAGAAGTAGGTATAATTACCTTTGATAATGAACCGCAAAACTAACATTGTTTGTAGAGGTTTACTGTTAATATCAAAAAATTACGTTTGTTGTATGGGAGCCCCCCTTTAATATTTACTTTATTGATATTTAATTATTTATTTTGAAAGGTAATATACAAGTTAATATTCTGTGAAAATTTGAACCGTCTACCTGTTACCGTTTTTAATATTGAGCAAAAAAATACGAAAAAAACACGTTTATTGTATGGGGACCTCCCTTAATATATATATTTTTTTAATTTTTAGTATTTTTTGTTATAGCGGCAACGGAAATACATCATTTGTGAAAATTTCAGATTTCTAGCTATCACGGTCTATGAGATACAGCCTGGAGACAGACAGACAGACAGACAGACAGACAGACAGACAGACAGACAGACAGACAGACAGACAGACAGACAGACAGACAGACAGCGGAGTCTTAGTAATAGGGTCCCGTTTTTACCCTTTGGGTACGGAACCCTAAAAACGACGACGACGTTTTCAAAGTTTTGATATATATATGTCACCGTAAGATTGCAAAAACCGTTAGATTGTAATCCAACTGGCGATATTGTAAACTGTCGACGGATTGTGAACCGTTCAATGGCCCGAGTGTCAATTTTTGAAATATTCATTGTATTTACGTTTTCTTGTCTTTTTCTTGTAGGTTAGGTTAGGGTTCGACATAAATGACCAGGTAGTGCCAGGTTAGGTTTGATCGGGTTAATATATCTAACAGATTAGGTACAATCTAACGAAAAATAATGCGTTAAATTGTAATCAGTCGAAAGTTTACAATATCGCTAGTTAGATTACAATCCAACGGCCTTTGCAATCTTACGGTGACAAATAGATTTGATAAATATTAACGCAGTTGCGTTAACTACACAACTAGCCATGAGTCATGACCACTGCCGCCTACCAGCAAAGACTCGAATCAGAAAATTCCTCAGAAGGTACCTCATTGCTCACCAATGTATCTAGTTGCAAACGTTGCATCTACACTGATTGAAATTCTGACATTCCTCCTGATTTTCCCTTCAAAATCAATCGTTTCCTTTCAAAAGGGACAAATTTTCCTTCACCGACTCGGAAAACTGAAAAAATTCCCACCTTAGATGGCAAAGGATTTATCTATTTTTAAAGGAAACGCTCATTGGAAGATGAAAATCTTTAGAGACGTCAGGAAATTCCTCTCAGTTTACAGGAGCAGAGTATCAATTATATCATTTGGGTTGCTGCTACACTTCTTACTTGTTAGCCCGCTTCCATCTTTATCATAATGACTTCAACACCAAGTAAGAATATTCAATGTACTCTGTAGTAAGGACGCATTCAAAGACAAAAATTATAGTTATAATAATTATAATACTAGCTAATGCCCGCGACTCCGTCCGCGTGGATTGAGTTTTTTCGGTTCCCGCTGGAAATCTTTAATTTTCCGGGATAAAGAGTGTGCCTATGTGTCATTCCAGACTATAATCTATCTCTGTACCAAATTTCGTCCAGATCCGTTCAGCCGTGATTGAGTAACAAACATCCATCCATACATCTATCCATCCAAACTTTCGCATTTAATTTGATTTTTATTATATTTATATTTGATTTTTTTTTTTAATTTGGTACCTATATATAAGTACCTACATTAGGCATCGTAGTCACATCAACGCGCCGCGAACTTGCAATGCAACCCATTCCATCGCTGCCACTTCGCAACTGACCAGACTGAACTGACTTGACTTGTATAGTATCTTTTCCTCAATTAAAAGGATAAGCATGCCAAGGCTACTACGTAAATTTCGAATTAGCGATGAAAAGGCGAAAGACCGGAGCAATTTGTACGACAATAGAATAGGGGTGAATACTGGCTGGTACAATACGTTGGTTTATATGTATTATGTAGTACATATAACCTACCTAAGTACCTGCCTAAGTAACAACTACTTTTTAACACGGATGTAGGAAACCATTTAGGGCTAGGTATATGGTTGAAATCATGTACATATTCAAACGGAAAAATAAAAATCTGCTCTACTTTTCTGATTCGAACCGCCGGATGTGGAATGCCCTTCCAGCGTATGTATTCCCTGCCACGTAGGTATAACTTTACCTTCAAGGCAAGAGTGAATAGGCGTCATCTAGGCGCGCTCCAAACTAGACCTCATCAATGTTGCTTTGTATAAATAAAGCGTCATTGTCGACAAGCGCAAGCACAGAGTAGTAAACCTACTGTGAGCGCAAGCCTATCTTGCAATAAAAAAATTGGCAGTCATAGGGACTGCCGATAGAAGTGAAAAACTAAATCCATTCAATTTTACTTGTAAAGTTAAACCCAGCACTAATGTCGCACAATACGTCACGAGCATGTCGGTGACGCGAACCCATAAGATTATCCCCTGCCAAAAAGTGCTCGACGCCGTTAAATTCCCTGACGAATTTTTAATATTTTTTACTTTTACGCTACTTTTAATGTTTAAATTCCAAAGTAGAAGTAAGGTATCAGTATCACATACCTATACCTATAGGTATGTGATACCTTACTTCTTCGGTTCATCTAGTTATATCATAATTTTAGTTTGTACATCCATGTAAAATAATTTATATTTATCACGAACATCGTAATAACAAAGTGGTGTCGTGACAATACACCATACTCGTACATTTTTTGCATGCAATTATAGAATTGTGCAATCAATATTATGGACTATTTAAACATTGAACCTAGTTAATTCAACAATCAACATGACAAATGTTAGCGTGTTAACTCCATATGTGTAGATGTAGGTAGACGATGGAATTATAAGATTTTACAGGATAGATACTGGACAGTGGGTGTGTGTGGGTGTGTGTGGGTGTGTGTGTATGTGTGTGTGCGTGCGTGTGTGTGCATGTGTGTGTGCGTGTGTGTGTGTGTGTGTGTGTGTGTGTGTGTGTGTGTGTGTGCGTGTGTGTGTGCATGTGTGTGCGTGTGTGTTATACTTAATGTAAATAAAAATGATTACCTTTGTACGCTCGTCTTAGACCTTGCGGTTCTTAATTTCTGATACTTACCCTAAAGTGCAATAAACCGCATCAATATTGTCCCTGTTGTTTTCAGAAAAAATGGTAACATAGTAAAAATTACAAAACACGATTTCAGTGCCCCTGTGCTACAAATACCAGCGCTGCTTCTAGAGGGATTCTTTAGTGACGACTTACCCGTTGTCGTGAGCGACGAAAGCGACGCGACGCAACACAACTTCTTATAGAAAATAACAAACTTGTCTACGCGACAACAGAGGGTCAGCTACCTACCGGTTGTTAATGCCGCGCATTTGTCCTTCACCTAGGACAACGGTTAACAATGTGTAGGGGAGAAGGAGGCAGCTTAGGACAGAGGCAGATTAGGACACCAAAGAAAACTCTAAAATTATCGACTATCTTTTTAACTAAATACATTTTTTTCAATAGCAACACCATCACCCATAACTGTCATGTGTCATCTACCAATATGATACATGTCAAACTGACTTATTACAAACTTTTGATTTTCAGCGGTTAGAGTATTTTTTTTGGCTCATCAACGTAAGTGTTTTTTGAGTAAATATTTTGCTTTTATTGTTAGTTACTGAGTGAATTGGTTAAATTTATGTGTCTTGCAATGCGATGAGGTTTGTTTTTGAACTTTCCAGTAAAATATTTTATGAATTTTTATTAAAGTTTTTTAAAGTGCGGGGTTGGGGCAGTTTAGTACATTTGTGTTGAGGCACATTAGGACATGTCCTAAGGTGCCCCATTGTTTTCTTTTAGCTTTCTTAACAAGTTTATATTTGGTTCAGGTATTCAAAATGGTGCGGAATTATAAAAAAAAACGGGAAACATCTGTAAATGAAGATGATGTGAAGAGAGCCATGGAACACGTCCTAAATAAAACCTTAAAATTAAGAGAAGCTGCGGCTATATTTGGTATTACCAAAAGCACATTAGGATATCGAATAAAACTTTTCAAAAATAATCAAAAATCTAAAGACGAGAATTTTTCAAGCAAATACTCCGTTAATCAAGTATTCACAAGAAGCGAAGAAGACATGCTCGAGAAATATATTTTAAAATCATCAAAAATGAATTACAATAATAAAATATATTTTAAAATCTCCTGCGGCCTGGGAGACCAGTCAAATTGCTGGCATTGAGTGGCTCAAAAGTTTTATGAGACGACATACAAGTCTTTCTCTACGCAAGCCCGAGAACACAAGCTTATCTCGAGCAACCAGCTTTAATCGCCACAATGTGCTTCAATTCCAAGATAATTATGAGAGAGCTTTAACAAAGGCGTTATTTTCACCCGACCGTATTTTCAATATAGACGAAACAAACATTATGACCGTTGTCCAAGCACCCAATGTCATCGCCGCGCGTGGCCAGAAACAAGTCGGCCAAAATGTTTCTGCCGAAAGAGGACAGCTTATTACTATGTGTGGTATTGTTAATGCATCTGGGAATTCTATACCACCCGTTTTCATATATCCAAGAGCAAGATTTCAAGAAAACATGCTGACAGGAGGTCCTAATGGTTGCATCGGCTTTGCTAATAGTCCTAGCAGTGGATGGATGACAGGAACACTGTTTGTTAAAGTACTGGAACACCTGCAGAAGCACACAAGATGCAATAAAAATGACAAGATCCTGTTATTGCTAGATAACCATGAGAGTCACTGCACTATTGACTGTATAAACTTTTGCAGAGACAATGGCATTGTGTTAGTAACATTCCCACCCCATTGCACACATCGGCTCCAGCCCCTAGATGTCTCAGTAATGGGACCTTTCAAACAAAAACTGGCAGTCTCTCAAAATGACTGGTTAGTTAACCATCCAGGTAAGACAATAACAATCCACGATTTGGCTGGTATAGTAACACCTGCGTATAATGCTTCATTCACCCCAAACAATATCACTTCAGGATTCAAAAAGCCTGGTATATTTCCAGTCTCAAGAAATGTTTTTACTGACGATGATTTTGATTGCTCAGAGGTTACAAATCGCCCAATACCAGCTGTCGTTGAGCAGCTTGCAGAAATACCTATTGGCACACAAGAAGTTACTCCAGAATCTATAGATACTAGTGTTCAAGCTGAAGAGGTATCTGACGTATCTAACCATTATAATGATAGAGAATCTTTTACCACAGTTACATTACCTGAAATTATTTCGCCTGAAATGGTAAGGCCATACCCTAATAAAGCAGATCCACGGAAGGAAGGTTCTAGAGGAAGGAAAAAGGGTAAGTCGAGGATTCTAACAGAAACACCGGAAAAGATGGAAATAGAAGCTGCTTACCTACAAAGAAAGAAAAAAAAAGAAAGACAAAAAAGACTACAAAAGTCAGGACTTAGAAAACGAAAACCTAAAATTCAAGTAAAGAGAAGTAAGACTTTGATACCAAATAATAGTTCAGACGACACAGAGGATGAAGCTCACTTTTCTGTTCACAGTGATACAGATTTAGATCTTACTGATGAAGATAACAACAGTATAAATATTAATGATGAGCATACGAGAAATACGAAAGAGGTCAACATACACGATATTTATCCTGGAGACTTTTACCTAATACGTTGTACATCTGAAAACAACGATTTTACTAAAGCATTTGTTGCCAAAGTAGAACAGAAGTTGGAGTCAACATTGATTGTAAATTTCTTAAAAAAAAAACCAGGCTTCAACAAATTCTTTTTTCCTGAAAAAGAAGATAAGTGGCCTGTGTCCATTTTGGACATTTTAGCCAAGCTACCACCACCAACTGACGCAGGTAGCACCTCTAGAACAGCTGGAATGTTGGTATTTCATTTTGATTTTTCTCCATTTAAACTTGGTTAATCAATAATTAAGTTCTGCAGGGGTATCCTCTAAAAATTTCGTAATTTTTTTTACAGCTAGGGAATCCTGTGATTTAAATAGACTTTTTTTATAAAAATTGTTTTTCGTATACAGACTAAATTAAAGCAATAAGTACCTAGGTACTTTCATTATGTATGTTACAGCCATTCTCTCTTTAACAGAAGTTTTTAGTGGATCAAAAACCTGTAGAAATGAAAAAAATATGCTTGTTACTGATTAATTCAAACTATAAAAGAGTTTTTACGATTTATTTTAATTATTATTATGCAGATGATTATTTTATGTTTCTTTTTATTATAGATTTTTTTAAATCCTACGGGTAAATAACTCAATACTTACTGTAGAATTAGGATATAAGGATCCATGATTTCTCATGAATTAATTCATGATTTTGTAATTTTTGAGTCTGAATTTAGTCATAGTATTTGTTTTTCTATTAAAAAACAAGTAAAAACACACAGATATGACCTTTTAAACTACAAAACCTAAACTGCCCCAGGCAATCCTAAACTGCCCCAGGCTATCCTAATCTGCCCCAATAGCGTCCCAAACTGCCCCCCTGGGGTGGTAGCTTAGGACAATACAAATGATGTTTTAAAAGCTAAAATACATTTTTTCCTTTCGTTCTTTATGTTTTGTAATAAACTCAGACTAAACATAGAATACTATTATAGCATAATCAATATTAAAATCTGATTTTTCTTTGAAACAAACTGATGTGGAAGATTTTTCGTAAAAAGTGTCCTAAGGTGCCCCCCTCTCCCCTATCTAATAATAAAAATTCGTCATGGGCTACAAACTGCGATAAAAATGCTTTCTGCTCTTATCAGTCCACTTGATCGGTTCAAATTCAAATTCAAATGATTTTTATTTAAATAGACTTTTTACAAGTTCTTATGAATAGTCAAATGAATCTACCAACCACTGGTTCGGAATGCCGTTCCTACCGAGAAGAACCAGCAAGAAACTCGTTTAAGCATAATTCCAGAAGTGGGCAAATAATTAAAAATTACTTTTAAAATATGTTTGTACTCTCTTTAAAACTTGCACGAGCGAATGGTCGACCACAACGTGTAGCGGTTTCACGGGAGATTTAATGTAAACAGTTAGGCATAAAACTTGGCCAAAGCATCACAACAACAATAAATTAATAATTTGATCAGACTGCAGTTGCTACTGCTAAGCTCTAAATCAAATTGTGATCTAAACACAAAAGTATTCAATAATCGGTGAGTCTGCCGGTAGGAGACTGAATTCCAAAATCAAAATATTCGTATTTATGTTAATTATTAAAATAAGGCGTATCCCCGCCAAAGAACGAACCGAGTGAAATACATCGAATGAGTCAAATATCAGTCTAATTAAACCTTCATCACTAAACAAATACACAATCTTTTATCTTTTCCAAAAAATTCTGTTAAAGTATCTACGAGGCCGGATTATTTTAGATATTGAAAACGTTTCTTTTATTGTATATTATTTAATTAAATCAATAATTGAGATACATTTTTATATTGTTATAGATGACATAAAGTGACAAGATAAAAAATCAGTTTTCTTTTTCTACTGTTGACAAGATAGATACAAAACGAACCTTCATAGAATACATTATTATCGAACCTTATTTCAACACACCTCCTTGAGTTTTGTATCTATTAAATGGTATTAATAATTCTTCAATTAATTAAATATCTATAGTTAATCATTTAACAATTCATGGCAAAGAACTCAAAACAAATTAACATTCTACTTCTAACAATATCAATCACGCCACATTCAGTATATTATAATAAACCTAATTAATAAACACTAATTAAACCTCTTAAATATTTAAATTTATTTTTCCCTAAAGCCTTTGTAAGTATATCAGCTAACTGATCATCTGTATTTATCTTGGTTACACATATGATACCCTTTTTTTCATAATCGTTTATAAAATGATAACTAACATCGATATGTTTAGAATTTTTACAGAATTTACCGTGTTTTGAAAGAGCTATGGCGCCGCTATTATCTTCATAAATTTTAATAGGGTTTTTTTATATTAATATCTAAATCTTTTAATACTCCTATGACTGGTAAAATCTCTGTGACACAATCTGCTAAGGCATAATATTCTGCGTGAGTTGATGCGCGTGAAACAATTCTCTGTTTCTGTGTCTTCCACATTACTGGATTATTATAAACTCTCAATATCATTCCGGTAGTTGATTTTCGATCATTTTTGTCAGCTGCCCAATCAGCATCAGCAAAAGCATCAAAACATTCTTCATAATCTGCATTATAGTTTAGTTTTAGATCACGGGTATAATATAAATATTTCAAAACTCGTAAAGCATATTTGTAATGCGTTTCATTTTAAGCATTTTGAAAACGACTGAGATAATTTACACAATATGAAATATCTGGGCGCGTTCCGCTGGCAATGTACATAAGAGCTCCAATCAAATTTCTATATTTCAAATTATCATTATTTATGTCTCCGGGTTCAATTGATAAATTTTGTTCCATAGGTGTTTCATACTTCTTCGAATCCTTTATTTTATACTTTTCTGCTAAACTTTCTATATACTTGCGCTGACTCAAAGTCATTTTCTTCAATTCCGGATAATAATCAATATCAATCCCCAAATACTGTTTTACTTTTCCTAAGTCCTTCATACGAAACCTCTTACTAAGCATTTCTTTTATGTTTTTAATCGTGTGTTCATTTTTAGCACAAATTAAAATATCATCCACATATAAACATACATAGACTTTTTCATTATTAATACATCCCATGTACAAACAATAATCATAGTTTGACCTTTTAAAGTTTATGCTCAACATAAATTCATTATAACATTCGTACCAATCTCTTGGGCTCTCTCTCAATCCATATAACGCTTTTCTTAATTTGTAGACTTTATTATTTCCAATTTCATAACCATCTGGAGGATAAATATAAACTTCATATTTAATAGTTCCATTTAAAAACGCTGTTTCAACATCCATACTTTCCAAATGCCAACCTCTGATACATGCAATTGACATTAGAACTTTCATTGTTATCATTCTAGCTACGGGTGAATATATTTCCTCATTTTCATCATAGATTTGTTGAAAACCTTTTGCCACTACGCGTGCTTTATATCTTCCATTTGATTTAATTCTAAAAATCCATTTTACTTCGATCACATTTTTATCCATTGACTCATCAACGATCTCCCATGTATTATTTTGTTTTAAACTATTTATTTCCGCATCCATTGCTTCCTTCCATTTTCTCCCTTCTGCACTTTTTATTGCTTCTTCGTAAGTTTCTGGTATATTAACATCACAAACGTTTACATAAACAACATGATCATTAAATTTTTCAGGTAATCTTCTTTCTCTTTTAGGACGACTTTGTTTCACCTCCTCAACATTAAGCTATATTTTATTTTCTTCTTCGTCATCTTCAACAGTGTCAAAAAATTCTTCTTTATCATTATCAATCGTTTCTTTTAATCTACTATTTTCATCTTTCTCAATTTCTTTTTCATCATTTTCTTCATTAGTGATTTTTCTTTTGCAATTCTCTTCTTCATTATTAATACTGAATCTAATGACTTCTGCTTCTGGATTAATAAAAATTACATTGGCGACTTATAATTATTTTATCGTCTATTAGAATTTTATATCCAGTTTCTGTATAACCTACTAAAGTTCCCTTAATTCCTTTTGGATTCAATTTTGACGTTCTTTTTTCTTCGGGTATTCTTACAAAACATTTGCTTCCATATATTCTCAGATTTTTAATATCTGGTTTTTTCCTAAAAAATATTTCGAAAGGACTTTTCTTCTCCATTGAATTTGTTAGTATTCTGTTTCCTAAATATGCGGCAGTTACTATGCATTCAGGCCAATATTTTTTGTTTAAATTTGCTTCTGTCATTAGGCATCTAGCTCTATCCATGATAGTTCTATTAAACCTTTCTGCCACACCATTTAGTTCATGAGTATAGGGTGGTGCTGCTTTTATGAATATTCCTGTCTCTTTTGCGAATTCAATAAAATCTCTGTTGATATATTCGCGACCATTATCACATCTTATTTCTTTAATTTTCTGTCCAGTCGGATTTTGAACTGCTTTAATATATGTTCTGAAGCAATCAAATACATCACTTTTATTTTTAATTACAAATACAACTGCATATCTACTATAATCGTCTATAAATGACACGAAATATCTTTGATCATTATATCCTACAGGAGTTATTGGACCATTAACATCTGTATGTAAATTTCTAATATTTCTGTGGCTCTTCTCCGATTGTTTTGAAAAGGTAAATTTGTTATTTTATTTTGTAAACAAATTTCGCATTGTACGTAATTTTCATTTAATTTATCGGGTAAACCATCTAACAACTTATGCCTACACATTACTTTCAATGTTCCAAAATTAACATGACCTAATAATCGATGCCATTTCTCTTTTTTTTCTATTGAAACGTCTGATTTATTTACATATATATTATTTTTATCGTTAATTATCTTACATTTCAGTTCATACAATTTGTTTATTTTATTAGCTATTCCTACTAATTTATGATATGTATTATATATAAGTGCTGTTTCATATTGAAATTTAATCATATTTCCTTTATTAACAATAGATGATACGCTCAACAAATTTCTTTTCATATCTGGTACATAGTATACGTTATCTACTGTAATTGTATGTATTTTATTATTAACCTGACATGTCATCATAACTTTCCCTATTTTAGTCGATTTCAGTATATAACCATCGCCTACTTTAATATCTATTGGATTATCTAATACTTTATACTCACAAAATCGTTTATCATCATTTATAATATGATTACTGCATCCACTATCGATCAGCCAAATCGCTTCTTCTGGTTTTTCTGATTCGTTAAATGAGTTCATGACCTCTGCTATAAAACCTGTGTTGTCGTTATGTTGAATTCTTTGTTGACCTCTAAAATAACCATTTCCTCTACCTTGAAATCTATTCGATATATAATTTTGTCCTCTTTTGTATTGTCTAGGTGTATAATGATTTTGTTCTCTTGAGTATTGTCTAGGTGTATAATGACCTTGTCCTCTTGAGTATTGTCTAGGTGTATAATAATTTTGTCTTCTTGTAAATTGTCCACGTGTATAATAGTTTTGTCCTCTGGGTATATAATTTTGCCCTCTTGATATTGTCCTGTTATAATTATCTGTTCTTTGTTTATCGTCACTGTGAAAAACTTGTTGTTCGTGTTCGCTTTCATTCTTTTTGTACTCTAAAATAATTTTTGATTTCACATATTCTACCATTTGGTTTGATTTGGGCAATGCATCTACTATACCTATTTACTATGTGTGAAAATTTATCTGGTAATGTCAGTAATAAATAATTTAGTCTGTCTTCTTCATTTATTATTTCTCCCGCAGTTTTTAAATCATTTATAAGCGTTTCAAATTTTTGGAAGAAATCTACGGGGTCTCCATCTTTGAATTTCGTATCTAGCAATTTTCTTTTTAATAGAAGTTTATTCTTTCGCACATCCTTTCATCAAATATAAGTCATCAAATTTTTTAATCATTTTGTATGCCGTATCCTCGGTAATAATTATATTGATTTACGAATTACTTACACTCATTACAATGTAGTTTTTTGCTTTTAAATCAATCTCTGGCTTTGTTTCTTCTTTTTCAATGGCCTCATCACATTTTTTTAGTTTTAAAAATAATTTTAGTCAAAATTTCCATAATTCATAATTTGCTCCGTCGAAAATAGGTATTTTGATTTCCTCTTTATTATCCATATTAATCTTTATTTTTACTCGTTATTTCCTTACGTTTTAGTTTCTATATTTTTTTAAATTTTTCTTCAATTATTTTTACGTAAGTATATATTTTATATCTTACCATTTTATGTAATTTTTTTTTTGTATAATTATTTATATTTATATATTTAATTTTCATTAAGTAATTATTAAAAATACAAATCATTAAATTCTAAATTAAACCTATTAAAAACTAAATTAAAAACTGAAAACTAAACATTAAAAATATCATCTATCCCGCTGCAATGAGGCAGTGTGCCCAGAACGCTGGCTGCGTTACCCCGCTGAATAGCCAAACTTATATGTTGGCCGAGGTAACTGCCAGCCCTCCGGTCACCTGTGGACTCTGTGAGACGAGAAGATAGATCCTTAAAAAAGGATCTAGCATCTTCGCCCCACGACCCCAGGGTTTCAACACCAAAAGGCACAAAAATGAAATTATTTTCAATAATTTCATACTTGCGCCTCTTGGCTCTTTCTGCATTAGTGGCCGCCGCCCCCGCTGTCATGGAGGACGCCTGCAAGTGGGATTAGGCTAGCGTATCCACGCATGTGGCATCCCAAACAAGCGACCTTCCTTGCTTCCACGGAACAAGAGTCATCCCGTCAGGTCTCTTACCATCACTGCGCGCCAAGCCATTAGGCTCTAATACTGCAGGCACTTTAGCGGTGGCAAGAATATAATTAATTTATATAATTATATTTTCAACGATCTGCTACCATGTTAAAGTATCTACGAGGCCGGATTATTTTAGATATTGAAAACGTTTCTTTTATTGTATATTATTTAATTAAATCAATAATTGAGATACATTTTTATATTGTTATAGATGACATAAAGTGACAAGATAAAAAATCAGTTTTCTTTTTCTACTGTTGACAAGATAGATACAAAACGAACCTTCATAGAATACATTATTATCGAACCTTATTTCAACAATTTCAATTCAAAATTTTAAACGCAAAGCTGACATTCGGTGGTTGCTCTTTTGAAAAAATATATGGTATGATTACAATAATCTACATACACGGCAAGTTGCAACATATTGCTGAACGTGCAAATATGAAAGAGTGAAACTGTGAAACACCTGCGCTCCACCTGCGGTTTACCCACGGTTCACCCCATGTTGAAACTGAGGTTGGCACCCACTGAGATTGGGACTATGGAGGGTAGAGGTAAGGAGAAAAGTTGAAAAAGTGACCAGTGGTTACCATAAATAACAGTTTGTGGGGGACTGAATTCACAGAATGCATTGTAAGCATTTTTGTATTAGGTCGCCTGCGTGCGACATCGGGGGAGTCAGTCGTTTGGCACCAGGCGGCTCGCTCAGGCGGTAGCTAACCCGCAGATATTGTGAAGAAAATTAAATTCCAAACCAACTTGACCCTTCGTTTAATTTAGTACCAGCAGTAACCCAACAAGTTCAAAAACCTTCCACAGTGGCGCTGGTGTAGCAATTGTAGATTGAAGTGAAGTATGCCGAGTTATAAAATTTAATATAGGCCGTCACAGAGGAGCGGTTATTATTGTCGAAAGTAGTTAAGTATTGAAAATGACATGTCCCAGTTCAGTATGGAGGGTGGTTTTTTATTCTGAGTGCTAATGAACCAGAACCAAACTGCCATCACGTGAAAGAGAAAAAAATATAACATTAAACTCCATTTTAAATAATAATTTTAGAAAACCCCGTTTTTTTAAAATTAATTATGAAAAATGTCGTTTGTAGAAAATATTTTTTGATGGATTGCAACACTAAAACTTTTTCTACAGTGCGTTCCACTAAGCGCCCACGACGATCAAAATGCTCCTTTAGTCGTTCCACATAACGACCACGGTCGTTGTGGTCGCGGCGAAAACGTCACTTATGACGTCATGACTTACGCTCACGCGTACCTCGCGATACCCCATCTAAAAAGGTGGGTAGTCGTGATCGTTGAGAAAATTAGCGGCATTTTCAAAACTCAAAGCATCAAAGATGGCGACCGTGAAACTTACGTTATTTCATGCGGAAAGAGATATTTTAGTAGAAGTGAATGTTTCTGCAGCTGATACTCAACTTGCCTCCACAGGTAAATATAATTAATTATGTAAAACAAGTTTAGAAAAATTAATTGCAGTTTATAATTAATATACATGTATACATTTTTCCCTGATTGCCAATAATATAAACTAACTTTAGAAATGAAAATTAAGTTAGCTTTCTTTAAGTTAGTTTTCTTATTGAAAAAATTAAATTATAATTTTTTTTCAATATAAATCGATTTAAACAATAATTATTTCAGTTTATTTTCAAGGCTTATACAGATAATAACCTAACCTCTTAAATCTTTTCCTTTCTTTTTACTAACTTGCCGTTTGTATTATTTACCTCCTCGCTCAAAACGCTCTATAATCCATTCCACTTGAGTTAACGACAGTAACGCTCACAGGCAAGTGGAACGGGAAAAACTGCGATCGTGAGCGTGATCGTTGTGAGTGCTTAGTGGAACGCACCCTAGATGTATAGATCTATCAAATCTGGCACCTGTTACTGTCACTTTAATGTCATACAAAACTGACATTGACATTTGACAATCATTCTATGACATACGTGACAATCAAGTTTTTTTTTACCTGTTGATAAAATTCAGGCAAAGATCTAAAAAAGCCACAAAATAAAATAATATTTTTCTCCAAAATGGGGTCCTCTATAAATGTGTAAATTATTCTATAAGCCATATTTTAGGATCTCTATTCACGTATATTAAAATCATCTTGGTTCATGATCAAGGACCAATCTTGGACAAGTCCTTTCATTCATCATTATTTTGTACAACGTAAGTAACGTATTTTGGTACAACTTACGTTGTACAAATAATGATGTATTTCCTTGTTTATTTCTCAAACCTACTATAATAATATTTGGCGCTTCCTTTTAAATTTACCCTGATGCTAATGTGGCACCCCCAATTTAATGCATTTCAATTTTATACAGAATCAGCCCCATTGTTTTATTAATTTAAGTTTTTTACAAGAAACTAAGGCTAGGTATATATTTTAATTAAAACTAAGGAATAAATTTACAAAAAATTATATTTACAAAAAATACACGCCGTACAAGTGATCGTTAATGGGCATGGTGCCCAAAACACTGGCGCTATTACCACGTTGAATGGCAAAACTATTATTGTTTATTATTGTAATTATTATTTACTAAGCAGCGCTAAATTATTACAAATTACTTAGACTTAGAATAAGTATTTTTGAAATGTACTACATAATTTATGGCTACATGATATAATAAACATATTTTAATCATGGACGTCCTCCATCACACAGACATAATTTATAAATCTGTGCTCCATCACAGAGTAAGAATACATTGTATCTCTGTATCTCTTTCTCTGTCTACATCCTCCGTCGATTTAGTAAAATCCATAGAGTAAACCACTGACTTTACAGTGCCACCTTGAGAGAACTCGGTGGAGAGAACCCAGAGAGCATATGTCAACGTTGACTTTCTTCCCTCTTTCCCCCATTCCCCAGTTTCCGATTCATCTTGTCACATCGTCATAAAATTATTATATTTTTTGATTTGCTAAATTATTTTATTTTATTTTTTGGTTAATTTCTTGTTATTTATATAAATTCGAGTGACAGCAAAACAGGCCACTGGTGAGTACACCACTTTCTAAAGAAATTTGGCTTGTGCCACATGTCTTTAAATCTCTCCATCGCTAACAAATTTCAACTAATATTAATTTCAGAGTGGAAGTAAAAGGCTTCACGAGACCTCAGGTCTCGGCCTGTGGCCACCAAACGCGTCCAACGCTAAAAAATATCGAAATTAGTCATCTGAAAATCTCACAGCTTAGGTCAATAATTATATTTCACAATATTTCTATTTATTAGCCACAATGTCTCAGTGGAACAACTCCTACAGTTACAACAACCAGTATCAAGCCCCTAATACGTGGAATGGAGACTACAACACACAGTATTTAAATCAATCCCAGTACTATCCTAATCCCAATCCCAATAGACAATATAATCCCAACCGCCAGTATGTTAGTTTTGATGAGTTTGTATCCCAAATGCAAATTCCTAATGTTCCTGCAACAAATACTACTAGCTACAGTAACATACAATATCAAAATTATCCAAATGCTCAATATAACAATATTCCCAGTTATCAAAATGGGTCAACGCCCCAAAACTCACAGGCTGACTATGCTTACGGATCGAGCACTGCCAATTTTAGTAATAATGAAGAAGTATATCAACCTAGTGTTCATAATCAGTATAATCAAGTAACAGATCAAAATAATTACTCTAATGAAATGGTTTCTAAATCAAAACTCACTCCAACTGCTACTGAATTTGTGCCTAAAAGTTCTAATACAAATCCTGTGAGTTCTCATAACGAACCAAACCTAGAATCGAATTTATCAAATTTAGAATTAAATACGAGTAACTATTCTAAGCCATCTAGTTCAACAAACTGGAGGGAAAGACAAAGTAGCTCACAGCAGAGTAGCAATTCCTCTAATTTAGAACCTTATAGCCAACAACAACAACATTCTAAAAACCCAGAAACAAGCCGCAACAATAAATATGAATCAAAAAGTCGGAACCAGGAGTCCAATAGCCGGAATGAATCTAGTAACCAGAACTCTAGAGATAGCTATCAGAGAGAACCCTCAAGTCGTGCTAATGATAACACTCGTAATCGTAAAACTAAAAACCGTCCATCTGACAATCAAGATTCTAGTTCTCACAGGCAAAACAATCAAGAGTACACAAATAGATCGAATAGAAACAATAATAGTCAGAACCAAGAAGTAAAAGACTCCAACTACCGCAGACAGGATAAAACTCAGGAATACAATAGGTCGAATCGAAACAACGATTATAATAGTCAAAACCAAGATGCAAAAGAATCAAGTTACCGTAGACAAGACAATCAAGAACACAACAGTAGACCAAATAGAAACAATGAACGGAATTCTCAGAACTATGATTCAAGAGATACCAGCTACCACAGACAAGACAATCAAGAATACAACAGTAGACCAAATAGAAACAACGAACGCAATTCTCACAGCCATGATTCAAGAGATACCAGCTACCGCAGGCAAGATAATCAAGAATACAACAATAGATCAAATAGAAATAGCGACTATAGTTCTCAAAACCAAGACCACAATCAATATAGTGAACAAAATGATATGAATTTTGGTGACTATGAAGGGGGCCAATCAAAAAACAACTCTAAGGCTAAAAACAAAGAGTCTGATGTTTATCGCACATTTTATAATAGTTCAATGCCTAAAGACAGTCAGGATGTAAGAAATGGTAGAGGAGAAGGTTCAGGCAGAAATCGTAAGTGGGCTGGCACTCAGAGGCTCAGGGCTCCAGACCGCTCCGAAGATGAACAGTATGCAAACTCCTATTTGCCATCTAGTGAGGAAAAATTTAAGGATACTGCACCAAGTCCTGTTAGAGGAAAAAATAGAGCAATTGGCCATCAAGTAGGAGGTATGTTTTTAAGATAAAGATTTCTAATAATATTACGTTTTAGTCAATATATTGAAGTGAAAAGGCAATTTAAAAACTTAAACAATTCACGCGGACGAAGTCACAGGCATCATCTAGTTCTTAATAATTAAAAACAACAAGATCCTACTAGCCAATTTAGATCTAACCCTTGTAGTTTAGAACTCAAGTATATTTATTGATAAGTAGTGATTGATAAAAGTCTGATTAAAATAGTTTCAAGTATCTAATTGTACATGGTATGGTTTTCATTTATTATAAAATTATAATTAAAATTATCCCGGAAAATCAAAGACCTCCAATCCTCAAAAAACCTCAATCCACACGGACAAAGTGGCAGGCATCAGCTAGTATTATACTACCAAAACCAATTATTATATTTAAATCTCACAATTTACAGCAAATACAGATATGACCCAAAGGGAACGTCTCAGTGAACAATTAGACAAGGGCACATTGGAATGCCTGGTGTGCTGCGAGCGAGTGAAGCAGACTGATCCCGTGTGGTATTGCAGCAACTGCCACCATGTGCTGCATCTGCGCTGCATTCGCAAGTGGGCCATGAGCAGTATGGTTGGTAAGTTTATCAAATTTTATGTTTTATTTACTGAGCTATTTCATCCTGTATATATATGTAAAAAAGCCCTGAGAGAATTCAAGACTTTAAATCTTACAAAAGTTATTAGTTATAAATAAACTACTAAGTACAGGTAAATTTCATGTGAATGATTATCTGAATCTCGTTTGCATGACCAGTCCAGAGTGCAGACTACAGGGTCTTTACATATATTTGTATTTGTATTGTGTAGACACAATTTGATATAAAAAGTTGCAAAAATTACTCCTTAATAGTCTTCTGCCTACAATATTGAACAAAATATTATTTTGTTATTTTTAAAATATTTATTGTAACTGTGTATTCTGAATAATTGACAAAGAATTTTGTGGTCACACACTACTGTTGGGGTAAGGGAACGGTAACTGGGGGGTAAGGGAACGGTAACTAAAACCTTAACCGATCCAAACGTCAACCTCACCTGCACGCGCCGGATGGCGGCGGCAACCAAATGGTTGCCGCGGTGCCCCCTGCTAGACAATGGACGAGGCTCTGACGACCGATCAGTGGCGGGATAACCACTCCCCTCAGCTGGGCAACCGGCTGAATGAGGCTACAGCAAGCCCTGGGACCCAAATAGTCCCAAAAAGGTCTGGAGATGAGGAAAGAAGGGAGAAGAGGAGGAGAAGAGTAAACATGGATAAAGCGAATCACAAAAATAAACTACCCCAGGAGGGTACCAGTGCTGCTGGCGGCACTGGAGAATCCCTCACTAGAGCTCCGGATATGTCTTCGACATCGACCATAGTCGGAGCTCTAGGCCGCCCTTCGTATTCTGGGGAGGGCCAAGGTTCGCCAAACATGCAAATGAGAAATAAACAAACACACACACCCGCGCATACACACCCACACCAACCTAAATCAGCAGCAGCAGCCTCACGCGAACAGGGTGTGACTGCTGAAGCTGAGGATGACATATCGATGAGAGCAGACGAAGTGACAGTAGACAACGGTATAAATCCTTTTATCCGAGGAGGAGCGGTACAGAGGTCGCCACCAACTAAGGGCACCGACCGCACAGCTGACGCAGTAGCAATGGCACATGAAGTAACGGCGGAGAACCAATATGGCGGTCCAGTCCAAGAAGTTACGAAAACGGTACGGCTGACATACGAGAGAAGAGGCTCACTTGGCTCTGCCGAGAACTTACTCGCAGCCCACAAAACTAAAACTGGACTCACAGGAAAAAGAATGAGAAATGAAGAAGACGACGGAAATTATACACAAGCAGAAATCATGAATGCGATAGCAAGACTCACAAAAATAACAGCCGGTTTAGTGAAAATCGTAGGTGAAAATACTAACACCAAGCTAGAAATAAAAATGGGAGTAAGAGATCTAAAGGGCAATTTAGAACATCTCAATAAGATAACCAAAGACTGGGATGTGTTTCCTCGCAAAACCACCAAAACGCGAGCAATATCTAAACATACTAAGGAAATTGGGACACAAACGGAAGGCAATAAAAAACAAAACAGCAAAGAAATTGGAACACAAACAGAAGTCAATGGAAACCAAAGTGACATAGGAAACGGAGACAGAAATGAAGAACAACTAGCTGAAACCAACCTGATGGATAAGATAGAGAGGTGCAGTGATCTAAAGGGATTAGAGGATATAATTGATTTGGAATGGCCAGAAGAGTCATTTAAAATGGTAAAGGTAGAAAAAGGAAATCCTCTGACCATGGATAAATTCTGGGATATTGCCGTTATTGCTAAATCAAAGGAGAAAGGAGAGGAAAAACCAAAGGGTATCAGGAAAATGCTCAGAAAAGCGTACCCAGAAGCATTGGAACTGCTCGATAATAATGAGTCTCACACTGTGGAATACACCGTCCGAACCAGTAAAAGTTCAAAAAAGGGACTGGCAGAAAGCGAGCGATGGGTATATATTATTCCAAGCATCGATGCCGCGGAAGGACCAAAACAGGTCGAAATAATGTATAGCAAAATCCAAGAACTTAGTAAGATCCTTGAGGAACACGACAGAAAAAAGAAACTAGCGGTAGTAGCAGACAAAGGAGTCAACAAAGATCACCTAAGGAAGATTCTGGAAAGTCTCCTGTCGAAATTTGGGCTGGAAATAAAATTACTCGTGGAAAGTGATATCCAGATAGCGGGCGGAACAGATAAAAAAGATAAACGCACAGAAGCCCTCATGGTTAAAGGAGAGGGATCCTATGCCGACATACTCAAGAAAATGAAAACCTGCGTCACAGCGGCTGATATGAAAAGCATTGGAGTTTCAGTGAAGTCCGTCAGGAAGGCCAGCAATGGAAAAGTGATGATGAAGGTAACAGGGGATGCAGAGGCATTAAAAGACAAACTCTTAAGCATTGCAGAATGCACAGAAGTTGGAGTTGGGAAAGATGTAATATTTCACATTACAGGAATGGAGGAGGTCGTTACCTCTGAAGAATTAAAATCAGCAGTAGAGACAGAGCTGAGGGTGCCAGTACAAGTAAAATCCTTACGACCTACTCAGTACGGGAGCAAAACTGCTACAATTTCTATGAGTCCACATTCGGCCAGAAAACTCACAAACGTTACTTCCGTGATTATTGGATGGACGAGATGTAACGGGTGTACATAGAAAAATGCTACAGGTGTTGGGAAACGGGACATAAAGCCTCAAAATGTAACGGGCCAAACAGAGCCGACGTTTGCAGAAGATGCGGGTGCGTAGGCCACAAAGCGGCCAATTGTGTGGCCGAACCATCATGCCCCCTCTGCGAAGCAAAAGGGCATAAAGCAGCCACGACTGGCTGTCCAAAATTTCGGGGTGCCATAAACGCAGCTGACCAACCGCGTCAAAGGGGCCGGCCAAAGACAGCCACAACAGGTACCCTTCATGAAGATTAAAAGTCCTGCAATTTAATGCAGATCGGGTCCGCACGGCCCATGATCTTCTCCCAGTTACGGCTACAAAGCACAAAGTAGATCTGATTATCTTAGCCGAGCCCAATAAAAAATATGCTGAAGCCGCAGGCTGGGAAAGAGATCGTAGGGGAGATGCGGCTGTCCTTATTTGCAACAAAGCACTGACGGCTGATGCAACTATTGTAGGAAATGGCTTTATAGGATTACGACTCAGTGCATTAATTACAGTGTACATTTCACCTAACTGCTCCTTCGATGAATACAAGAGAGACTTAGATGAACTTTGCGAAAGCGTAAGACTTCAACGCGGTAAGATCTTAGTGGCAGGAGACTTCAACGCTGCTTCCACTGTGTGGGGCAGTAAACTTACCAACAAAAGGGGGCAATACCTGATGGAAGTACTTGCTGACCTAGATCTGACTGTCGCCAACACCGGGGAATCGCCAACTTTTGAAAGAGGGGATAGATCATCCAGACCCGACATAACCATGGCCAACTCAAACCTAGCAGGAAAAATCACAGACTGGAGGGTTCTCGATGAGGAATCAATGAGCGGCCACAAATATATCATTTTCAACATTGCCGAAAGAACAGAGCCTCGCGAACCACAACCAATTGGCTGGAATTTCAACAGGATCGACAAGGAGAAGTTCGAAGAAACGCTTAAAAGCGAACCCATAAGAACGCCAGCTGAGTTAGTTGCCATAACAACGCAAGCATGCAATAAAGCTATGCCCAAAAGAAAAGCGAGACGCAAAAAACCAGTTTACTGGTGGAATGAGAGCATTGCTAAAGCGAGAGAGAAATGCCTCAAATGCCGAAGAGCCTACACTCGAACAAACTCAAAGAAAAAGAAAAAACAGTCGGAAGAGGAAAGACGCAATATAGATAAGGCCAGTGAGGATGCCAAAAATAAGTATAAGGCAGCCAAGACTGAACTGCAAATCCTTATATTAAAATCCAAAGGGGAGCATTGGCAGGAGGTCAGCGAAGAAGTGGACAAAGATGTATGGGGGCTGGGTTACAAAATAGTAATGAAAAAACTGCGCAGATCGCCGCCCGTCCCCATAAGCCTGGAGAAAACTTGCGAAATCGCAGCAGCCCTTTTTCCTACCCACAGCGACTTTGTCAGGACCAAGGGATCCACAGAGAATATTCCCAAACTTACAAATGAAGAACTAGCGATCGCCTACAATCGAATCAAATTACGGAAGGCACCAGGGCCAGACGAAATAGCACCAGAAATCGTCAAGCTGGCGACCAAGGTGATCCCAGAAAAGATAAAAGACGTCATGTGTAACATCTTACAAAATGGTGAGTTCCCAGCAATCTGGAAAGCCGCGAGACTGATACTTCTGCGCAAAAACAGTAAACCAGCGGACGACCCTACGGGCTACAGACCTCTCTGCCTTCTGGATTGCTATGGTAAGCTCTTAGAACGTATACTACTGAACCGAATAGAGCAAATGCTCCCAGACCATGGCGGACTAGCAGACGAACAGTATGGGTTCCGAAGTGGTAGATCAACACTGGACGCTATTGAAAGAGTGAAGAGTATCGCTGAAGCCGCCAAGCAAGGCACACAACGCACTAGGAAACTGTGTGCACTTGTTGCCCTGGATGTGAGAAATGCATTTAATTCCGCATCATGGAACCAAATTCTCCAGGAGTTTAGGCAAAGAAATTTTCCGGAGTACATCTGTAACCTTATCAGCAGCTACCTGGAGCAGAGAAGTATAATAATAACAGACGCCAGTGGTCAGACCAAGACAACTAAGGTGACGAGCGGAGTGCCACAGGGCTCAATCCTCGGGCCCACACTATGGAACATCCTCTACGACGGAGTGTTCAAACTTGACCTCGGTGAAGAAGCCCACCTCGTCGGATTTGCGGACGATCTGGCCCTGGTGGTAGCTGCCAAAACAGACCAGCTACTAATGGAAAGGACTAACAGAGCACTGAAAAGAATAAACGAGTGGATGGTCAACAAGCAACTCAAATTAGCCCCAGAAAAGACGGAAGCCATAATGCTAAGCGGCAGAAAGAGGCATGGTTCAATTACCTTTAATATCGAAGGTGTGCAAATAAAACCTATAGATAAAGTGAAATATCTCGGAGTGTGGCTAGACAGAAGCTTAAAATTTGACAGGCATATTACGGAAACAGCTGCTAAGGCTGAAAAACTAACAACAGCACTCAGCCAGCTCATGCCTAGGAAAGGAGGACCAAGGGCCAGCAAAAGGAGGTTGCTAGCATCTGTTGCGCACTCAGTTATGCTATACGGTGCACCAGTCTGGGGTAAGGCGCTTCAAATGGCCAAGTATAACGACATGTTTGGCAAAATACAGCGTCGGCTAGCCATCCGAATCTGTGGTGCTTACAGGACGGTCTCAAAAGAAGCCGTCCTGGTAATCGCAGGATTAATTCCTATAGAAAGGTTGGTTACATAAAGAACGCGACTGTACAAAAAAGTTGATGGGAAAACTCCGGAAGAAGAGCGCCTGAGAACCATACAGGAATGGGGTAACGAATGGAAAGAAAGGGGGAAAGGCCAGTGGACACGGGACCTTATACAAAATCTTCAAAAATGGCTAAATAGAAATCACGGCGAAGTTGATAAGCTCGTTACGCAAGCACTGAGCGGGCACGGCGTCTTCAATACTTACCTGCATGCAATAGGCAAAGCCCCTAGTGACACCTGCTCCTATTGAGAAGAAGAAGATACGCCTAATCATGCCATTTTTGAATGCAAAGAGTTCGAAGAGGAAAGGAGAAACGCAAGCGGAGATGGAGAGCCTATCACTAAAAGAAACCTGGTGCCGCTGATGTTGAGTAGTGCTGAAGGATGGAGCAGAGGTGCAAATATGCTGCGCAATATAATGGCAACACGAGTAAAGGACGAACTGGAGAGGCAAAAGCCTAATGTAGCCTAGCCTGGCAGCCCCCTTCCTGAAGCCTTGCACAAGGGAGGAGGTTTTAGTCCGTAGGGCACCAAACAGGTGTAGTCGGACATACCACCAATTACTGCCATAATTGGTTGGTATCCATGAGGATTTCCTCCTCCCAAGGAAAAAAAAAAAAAAAAAAAAAAAAAAAAAAAAAAAAAAAAAAAAAAAAAAAAAACACTACTGTTGTGCCTTTTTTGAATTTGTAATTTTAATAATAATAAATTAATAATACTTATTTTGCTTTGAATATTTGTTTGACTAGTTTTACATTTTTTCATTGTTAAAATGCACATTTTTTTTTCATTGTTAAAATGCACATTTTTTTTCAGAAAGCAAATGGCGCTGTCCAGCTTGCCAAAACACGAATCAGGACATCCCAACTGAGTACCGTTGCATGTGTGGCGCAGTACGAAACCCCGAGTATCAGAGGGGGTCGAACGGTGCCCACACGTGTGGCAGGTCGTGTAAACGGGCTAGGAACTGTCCGCATCCTTGCACGCTGCTTTGTCACCCTGGCCCTTGCCCACCCTGCCAGGCTACCATTAGCAAGTGAGTATGACATTAGTCATTACACAAACAGGAATATTACAGTTCTTTTGATTGGCTGTATCAGTCTTGTTTATGTATGGTAACTTACTTGGTACTTTATTTATTTAAATATTTTCTTATACAACATCTAGATAATTCCCATGACAAGTGAATTTTGGTACTTATTTAAAAATCTCAAAGAACTTTTTGATTTTCAGGTATATATGTATACCAAATTTCACCAAATTCATTTAAACTGAGGACTGATAAACACACAGACCTATAGACAGACACTTTCTCATTTACATATTTAAATATTGGTATGGCTGTGTTAATATTAAGATACGTTGAGTATGCCTTAGAAATGTTTTTATATGTACTCAATCTCCAGACAATGTGGTTGTGGAGCAGAGACTCGGTCAGTGATGTGCAGCAGTAAGCTGGCCCAGGTATGCGGGCGCGAATGTAAACGAAAACTCGAGTGTGGCGTCCATTCCTGTAGTAAAGAATGCCATGAGGGACCATGCGATCCTTGTGCCGAAACAGTTACACAGGGTGAGTACTGAATTGTTTTTGTAGCTCAAACTCTATAGTTTTTAGGGTTCAGTAGCCAAATTTGGCAAAAACGGAACCCTTGTAGATTCGTCATGTCTGTCTGTCTGTCTGTCTGTCCGTCCGTATGTCACAGCCATTTTTTTCCGAAACTATAAGAACTATACTGTTGAAACTTGGTAAGTAGATGTATTCTGTGAACCGCATTAAGATTTTCTTACAAAAATAGAAAAAATAATAAATTTTGGGGGTTCCCCATACTTAGAACTGAAACTCAAAAATTTTTTTTTCATCTAACCCATACGTGTGGGGTATCTATGGATAGGTCTTCAAAAATGATATTGAGGTTTGTAATATCATTTTTTTCTAAACTGAATAGTTTGCGCGAGAGACACTTCCAAAGTGGTAAAATGTGTGTGTCCCTGTAACTTCTTAAATAAGAGAATGATAAAACTAAAAAAAATATATGATGTACATTACCAAACTTCCACACAAAATTGGTTTGAACGAGATCTAGTAAGTAGTTTTTTTAATACATAATTTAAAACTTACTACATGTTTGTACCAAACCCTTGGTGCGCGAGTCCGACTCGCACTTGGCCGGTTTTTTTTTTTAACTTGGTAGTAAAATTCAGTCTAAGAAATTTATTTATTATCTATGCTTCTATACTAATATTATAAAGAGGTAAAGTTTGTGACGTTGTAGAGGGTAATCTCTGGATCTACTGAACCGATTTTGAAAATTCTGGTACCAATAGAAAGCCACATTATTTGTGAGTTTCATAGGCTGTATATTAACCCGAAAAATTAGGGAGTTCCCGTGGAAGCTTAAAAAACTTATTTCACGCAGACGAAGTCGCAGGCATCTGCTAGTTTTATAAAATCAAATATAAATATTATAAATGCGAAAGTTTGGATGGATGGATGTATGGATGTATTGATGTTTGTTACTCAATCACGCGCCAACGGCTGAACGGATCTGGCTGAAATTTGGCACAGAGATAGAATATAGTCTGGAATAGCACACTGGCTACTTTTTATCCCGGAAAATTAAGGAGTTTCCGCGGGAACCAAAAAACCTCAATCCACGCGGATGTAGTCGCGGGCATAAGCTAGTTATATTGTATTATTTCCTACCAGTTGTTTGTCGGAGGCGTCTAGACAGCAATGTTGAGAGGTGACATGGATGAATGAATATATATCCTTACACAGTGTGGTTAAAGGGGTTAATTTAAGATTGCTTTCAATAACTAGTATTTATTTACAGTATGCCACTGCCCGGCCGCCAAGTCTCGCTCGGTGCCATGCACGGCGGAGACAGGCTCGTGCGACACTTGGTCGTGCGACTCCTCCTGCGGACGCGTGCTGTCGTGCGGCGCGCACGTGTGCCGCTCGCCCTGCCACCCGCCCCCCTGCCCCCTGTGCCCCTTGCGCCCCGAGAACGTGCCCGCCTGCCCCTGCGGACACACCAGGTGAGTGTTACAGCGTGCCACACACGGCGGAGACAGGCTCGGGCGACACTTGATCGTGCCTAGGTATCTAATATTGAACATGCAAAATATTTATAACTTGGCGCTCGCTACGCTCATATTATTCTAGGATTTTATCAAAGTTAAGATCAAAATGATAGACATTTATTTGTTATCTTCAATTCCATTAACTTTATTACAGAATCAGTAAAGATCAACGCAAATCTTGCACGGATCCGATACCGCTGTGTGGTAACATCTGCACTAAACCGCTAACCTGTGGGCCGGTCGGTGACAAACATTTCTGCAAGGAGAAGTGTCATGAGGGTATGTGAAAAATGTGTTATTTTATCTCTACCTATCGCAACTCCATTTCTGATCATGGGTCTCCTCTCAAAATAAGGGTTTAAACTTTAAACGATAGTCTAGCACACTACCCAAGTGCATTGGCAGATTTCTCACACATTTGTCAGAACCTTATAGAAATACTAGCTAATGCCCGCGACTTCGTCCGTGTAGATTGAGGTTTTTCGGATCGCGCGGGAACTCTTTAATTTTCCGGGATAAAAAGTAGCCTATGTGTTATTCCAGACTATAATCTATCTCTGTGCCAAATTTCATCCAGATCCTTCCAGCCGTTCGGGCGTGATTGAGTCACAAACATCCATACATCCATCCAAACTTTCGCATTTATAATATTTATTTGATAATATGTTTTTATGTTCTAGGAGCATGCCGCGTATGTCCTGACAGCACGTTGCTACAGTGTCGTTGCGGGCATTCCAGCCGCGAAGTGCCTTGCGCTGATCTTCCCGAGATGTACAATAATGTGCTGTGCCAGAGAAAGTGTAATAAGGTAAGATTTGTTTCGAAATTTTCCACCAGTCAAGTACTTTTTTTTTTTCACTACAAAATTAACCCTTGACTGCGATCTCGCTAACTGGTAAGTGATGATGCAGTCTAAAATGGTGTAAAAAAATTAAAAATTGCTATCCATAAAAAATAGGTAAGAAGAGTATATAGTTTTAATTTAATAAAGTAAGTATGTATCACTTTACGAGTAAATGTGTTGTAATCATTAATTTAGTAGGTTTTTGCGGGGGGCAAATGAGTAGTTGATACTGCACGGGCGTCACAGACCAACGCGAACGACATCTCGGATCCCCAACCTCGCTACGAAAAGCCCTCGACAACCTGGGCGGTATTCTAGGCTTCCGGAGCAAGCTCGGAGGGCTGGAGTGAAAACCCCGTCCGGCAGGCGCGATATATGTCTTGCAGCACGCTAAATTTCGTAGCGCACTAAATTTCGTAACACGCAAAGATGACGTTCACTCACAACAGCGCGTTACGCGAGACCAACCATCGGCCAGCGACATCGCGCTACCGGCAGGCGGGCGCCGCTACAAGTGCTACGAGGCAGCGCGCGCGATCGTGTGATATTCATAACGCCGTAGCGTCATAGCGGCTCCTCACATAGCACGTTATTCGCGCTATGAAACAATAGCGCGCTATTATATTGCGCTACGTGTTATATTAGCCACCTCTACAACAGACCTCCAACTGGATGTTTAAGTGCGGAAACCTGCCCTACTTCGCAGGTTTCCGAAGAAAGACGAAAGGAAGAGTAGTTAATGCTTAGATCGTTATTCACAGAAATTGTCGTGCGGTCGCCACAGATGCCGCACGGTGTGTTGTGACGCGCAGTCGCACCGGTGCGCGGTGGTGTGCGGACGCACTTTGTCCTGCCAACTGCATCGCTGCGAAGAGTTCTGTCACACGGGACACTGCGCGCCCTGCCCTAGAGTCAGTGAGTGCAGCAGAAATGTATTGATGACGCGATTTAGCACTAACCACCACCACTAAACTTAACACTATCTACCACTAACGCCATCTGTTGGTAGATAATAGTAGGTGGTTGTGGTAACTGAAGATTACATGCGAAAGTGTGTTTTTCTGTCTGTTAAATGGCACATCCGTTTAACTGATTTTGTCAATTTGTTTTACAGCTTGCAACTTCTCGCTTGATTCCAGAAAATTATGGAGTGTAGAAGTAAGGAGTGTTATCTCTTATGGGAGAAAAGTTGAAAAAGTGTCCAGTGGTTGCTGAAAATAACAGTTCAAAAACTTTCCACAGTGGCGCTGGTGTAGCAAAGTGTATGGTATGAATGTAGCAATTGTAGATTGAAGTGAAATATGCTGAGTTAAAAAATTTAATATTATTGTCGACTAAAATAGTTAATTATTGAAAATTTCAACAACTTACGCTGTACAAAATAGTGATGAATGTTTTCTTTCCTTGTTTATTTCTCAAACCTAATCTAATAATATTTGGCGCTTACTTTTAAATTTACCTTGATGCGAATGTGGTGCATTTCGAAGGACACTTTTTATATACAGAGATGTTACTCCTTCCTTCTACACTCCATTCAGAAAATAAAACACTGGATTTAAAAAAATGGAATGATAAATAAAATATAAATGTACAAATTTAATATATGTATTCGTAAATAAATGCATGTAAATTTGTACATAATATATGTAAATTCGTAAATTTTCAATATTGTGCAATGATGCGTTGCAATTCATCTGCTATGTAGTTTCGATATAATTTAATATAAAAAATTCTTTTTAAACAACCGACTTCAAACTCCCGCGCCAACTTTACAACAACAAGCACACGCTATACAGAGTACTTATTTTATTGTTGATATTTTAAAAACCGCTCGACTGATTTCGATGAAATTTATATGGGACCACTTGGGAATTATGCCCTTTCAAATAAAAAAAGAATCATCCAAATCAGTCCACCCAGTCAAAAGTTCTGAGGTAACAAACATTAAAAAAAAAAAATACAGTCGAATTGAGAACCTCCTCCTTTTTTTTGAAGTCGGTTGAAAATAACTTGTGTTCAGGTTTCGACGAGCTCCATTGTGAATGCGGCGCAGAGGTTATCATGCCCCCAGTCCGCTGCGGGACCAAGCCTCCCCCTTGCAACTCCCCCTGTAGGCGGGAGAGACCCTGCGGTCACCCACCGCACCACAACTGCCACTCTGGGGACTGTCCCCCGTGTGTGGTGCTCACGACTAAGAGCTGCTATGGGCGACACGAGGTGTGTACACTGAATTTTTTTTTATCCACTACAAGTTAGCCCTTGACTGCGATTTCACCGGATGGTAAGTGATGATGCAGTCTAAGATGATAGCAGGCTACCATCTTAGACTGCACCTCACCTCTTAACTCCCTCTTTAAAAGGGAGAGTCTACCGCCAAAACCTGCTATGAGAACCTGTGGGATGAGTGAGTGTTTTGTGTTCGTCCACAACTTCCATAGGAAGATCTTTCTCCAGGATGGTGTTATCCTTCCGGGGATCCTTCTGGTCCAACCATGCTAGGTTGAAGGTTTCTATATATAGCGCTTTCACAAAACTTCGCGATGCAGGCGAGTCTAGTTTCAGTCTATTCCGTGATGTAGGTGCATGTTCAACTGCGGCCGAGGAGGTCCCGGGTCGGTCCATAATTAGGTAGGTAATGACAATTATCACTAACATAATGATAGTCGTTAATACCCGCCAACCCGGATTGGAGCAACGTGGTGGCCCAGCAGTGGGACGTTAATGGACTGTAGTGGTGGTGGTGGTGGATGAAAGATATAATTAGCGCCATCTAGTTCTCACAGTGGTAACTACTACAGACCAAAACTACCCCCTGGTTGAAGAACCCCGCATCTAACATTGTGCTGATTGTCCCCAGGAGCGCAAAACCATTCCATGTTCGCAAGAGGAGTTCTCGTGCGGTCTGCCGTGCGGCAAACCGCTGCCCTGCGGCAAGCACACCTGCATCAAAACCTGCCACAAGGGTTCCTGCGAAGCCGGCAAGTGAGTCATTCCTATTGTCTAAGTTTTTAATTTTTTATCAAAGTACAAATTTTACACTTCACACATATTTGTGTACACTTTGGAAAAACCACAGAGGTTTGACCTCAATGCATAAGCGTCTGTGATAAATACAGGCTTCAGACGAAAAAAATTAATAAATTAAATTAAAATCCAGTAAAAATCATCATCACATCCACCTGCGTTCTTAAGCGTACGTGACCAGACGCACTCGAATATGCGTGCGTGTTGTTGATGCAAAAAGAGGAGGACGAGCTAACGAATTCATCCGCCCACAGATGCACTCAACCGTGTATGGAGAAGCGGCCCAGCTGTGGACACCCGTGCTCCGCAGTGTGCCACTCTAGCAGCGGCGGCGCGTGTCCGAGCGGCACGGCGTGCCGGCGCCCCGTGACCGCCACGTGCCCCTGCGGCCGCCGCAAGGCCGAGCGTGCCTGCGTGGACAACGCGCGCGACTATGCCAAGTAAACACCCACTCTGTATCAGCGCAGTGTGCCACTCCAGCAGCGGCGGCACGTGTCCGAGCGGCACAGCGTGCTGGCGCCCCGTCACCGCCACGTGCCCCTGCGCCCGTGTCAACATCGATTAGCTGCGCTCGCTCCGCTTGCGCTAGATTAGAGTTCGTTCGCCGAACACCGCACTTCGTCCCGTTTTCGCTCCGCTCGCGCTTGTTTCTATTTCATTCAACAAAAAACGATTGTTAGGAAAAAATCCGTCAAGTTATTAAAAAAATAGTCACCATAAAAGTCGTACTAAAAAGAATTGTGTTAAAGGTTAATCCATTTACACACCACGATGCTTTAAGTTTCATTCATATACTAAAAGTTACTCGACTTTATTTTTTCTTTTTAGGATGATGAGTACCTTAGCCGCTTCCAAGATGCAAGAAGGCGGTACGCTGGACTTGTCAGATGTTCAACGGCCGGGTTCGATGCTCAAAACGTAAGTGAACATCGACTGACTGTTATAATAGGCATGATGACTGATTTTGAAAAATGGTCAGATTATGTTCGGAAGTATCTACTATTTCGAAAAAATATCTTATTTCAGCAGAAAATTGGTAGATAAAATTAGCATTTGAAATTTAAATTTTAAAATTCACGCCAAAACGTTCGGCGGTGTCATGGCGTCGTTGTGACGTCACTATTATTATTACCAATGTACTCTGTGCAGTGTGCAGTAAGCAATAGTGTGATTTTCAAAGCTCGAAAACAAACAATTGTGACGTCATTCGCTTCTTTGTGTTTTATGCAATATGGCGGATTGCTGTATTTTATAGTTTTATTTTATCAAAATAAATAGCAATCTCACTAGAAATAGAAAAATAAATACGTTTTTTATAATCCATGAATCTTATTTCATTAGATAAATGCATAATTTCATTGATTCTTGGTTACTGTCATCATGCCTATTGCCAATGTCCTTTTCCATCTTGGTACTAAATTAGATGGGACTTTCGCACTTATAATATTAGTTGTTTGGATAGCAGTGAGTAGGATTTCTTTTAAGTTGGTGTCTCTTATCCTATTTTTCAGATTGGAATGTGACGAAGAGTGTTACGTGGAAGCCCGCAGCAGACGCCTAGCTTTGGCATTGCAGCTGCGAAACCCAGACGTGTCTGCGAAGCTAGCGCCGCGATACAGCGACCACCTGCGACAGACGGCTGCGAGGGAGCCCTCCTTCGCGCAACAAGTGCACGACCGACTGACGGAGCTAGTGCAGCTGGCTAAGAAGGTAAAATAAACCTTAACAGCCTTGTTTTAAGGTTCAAGATTGTTCGGTAGTACGGTTTTTTATTCAAAAATATTTTACAAATGCTTTTCAACCGTCAAGTGAATCTACCACTGGTTTGGAATGCCATTCCTACCGAGAAAAAACGCTCGTTATTTACATTTTCACATTAAAAAGGCAGTAGACGCGAAATGTGTCAAATGTCATTTCTGACAAGTGTCGTGAGTCACCGTTTTATTTTTCTTTCACAATATTTGACACTTGAAAGAAAACGTCAAAAATACGAATCCGACATTGTCACCTACTCGTGTTTAGTATTGCTAATCATGGAAAGATTAAATAATTTCACCACTCAAATTAGGACGAATTCGTGGTTTTAAACAATCAAAGCTGATTTACTATTTTATTTTCTTTCTTTTTATACGACTGCCTGAAAAAAGGAGTATATTGTTTTCAGGGTTATGTATGTATGTATGTGAGTTTGTATATTCCACCATAACTTCTATACGCCTGAACCGATTTTGATAAATGAGGTCTCGTTAGAATTCTTAGCTTATTCCGGGTGACATAGGCTAGGAAAATTTAAATAAAAATTGATGAGGTGACCATGGTTCTGCATTAAAGAATAAAGTTATAAATAAAAAATATCCGAAAATCAGATTAACTATATAATCATCATCTAGAAAATGATGAGTAGATTCCAATCAATATCCAGTGATTCACAAAAATATCATTTAATAAAAATGTGAATAAGATTCCAAAAGTTATCGTTACGTAGTAGCAGTGATCTGCCGTACTTCCATTCGAAGGGGATTTTTTATGACACGACTGCCCAAAAAAGGAGTGTTATGTTTTCAGGGTTCGTGTATGGATGTGTGTCTACGGCAGAGCATTCGTATTTTTTAATAATTGTAATTATATTCACTTGTTAGTGTTACTACTTGTACAAGAGCAGTCCCACGCCCCATACAAATCCGAACCATCTCCTTTGCCTCATGTTTGTGGTGTTGTCGCTACAGTCCAAGCAGAAGACGCGAGCGCACTCGTTCCCGTCGATGAACCGTCAGAAGCGCCAGTTCATACACGAGCTGTGCGAACACTTCGGCTGCGAGAGCGTGGCCTACGACGCAGAGCCCAACAGGAATGTGGTCGCCACCGCGGACAAGGAGAAGGTATCCACGATTGATATACTCTTACTATTAGAACTATAGGATATGACTAATTATTCTATACATAAGTATACATACTATTCTGATACATAAGTTTTTGAAGTGAAAGCTTCTTTAGGCGCGTCGGACACTTTTTGGTAGGGGGTAAAAATGTAGAACGGTGTCGGTCATGTGACACCATTATTCTTAAGACAAAAGGTCTTAAGTAGTACATTCGTAATTAAACTTTAACGCCTGTGCAGTAATATACTATTATTAATTCAGAATTCATAACACTCATAAGACGATAATGTAAATTGTTAATTCACAAAGTGCAGTCGGAAACCTCGGTTCAATCGGCCAATAAAGCTATCCTTGTTTCAGTCGTGGCTACCAGCTATGAGTGTATTGGAAGTGCTAGCGCGGGAGGCGGGGAAACGTAAAGTCCCGGGGCCCGTGCTGCGGACCCCGGCGCAGCACACGCCTGCTGCACCCGCCGCCACGCCTCTAACCACGTCCGCTTCCAAGTGAGTATTATTCTTCTTCTTACTTTTCTTCCTTTCCGATCGCCCCTCGCTGCCAGTTTAGAGAAGCCTCCTGCGGGTGTGGTGTGTACTATGTAGTGTAAACCCTAGACGTGAGTCAAAACTGGGTGACTCGAGTAAATACTGGGTGACTTTTTGGCTCGATAAAGTATATATAGTATATACTATATACGGTATTATTAATTTAATATATTTGGTTTTACTATTATCCATCATAACCATAAATCTACATAAACGCATGAAATACTTACTAGCGCCCGCAATGAATGTACGCATCAGCTGACTGCGTTCGGTTCAACAAACTCGCGCTTGCGAAGACAGTCATTTTCTGTTTTTGAAGTCCTTAGGTCCTTGTACCACTCCGACCCAACGACCTAAATTTACATAGACGGGCCCTGTCAAACAAATAATGTGGGCATATTTTACAACGCCATCTAGTCTGAAAAGCGGGTACTTGCTTGCAACATATATAATTATGCGCCATGGTGAATTACAGCTTGAAAACGTATGACTCGATCATAGATAATATAGGTCATAGTCATAGAAGCCGTAAGCCGTAAGTAAAAAATATATCATACAGTTTGCCGTGGAAATTAAATGATTGCGTAATGGATAGAAATATTAAATTGGAAGATTAAATAACGTGTTTCATGAAATGTATAATTGTGAATTGAAACACTTACCTTAAAATAAAAATTATACAGTGCCAAACTAACTAGAATTTAGATGTTAATAAATTATCTTCACGATGAGCGACCGTGACAGCGCTACGATGGGGACAAAGACAGGCTTATGACAAGTTAGGAACGCGCTCTCAAATTCGGACGACCGACTTTTTTCTATGAAAGGGCCCATCTAGTACCTACATATATATATCGATGCTCCGACCGCATCCAATCCTTTCAAGTCACCGCCTTTTAAATTAGTATCCTCAGGACCATTATATTTCCTTTTTTTTAGAGATACTATTTTCTTTTGTACCTACAGATCGTCCGGTGGATGGGCGACGCTCACATCGACGAACGCCTGGGCGGCGCGCAGCCAAGCCAAACAGGAGCCCAAACAGGCGCCTAAACAGGAGGCCAAGCCGGATGCGAAGATTGACTACTTCGACAACCCGCCCGACAACTAGACTAGTTCATCGACCAGATGAGTGTGTACCTTTGACTCTTTATATGGAAACACCATTAAGATTCGAAAACCTAGCAATCGTGATTTATAATCATTAATTTGATTTCTTAAACGGTAGAGAATTTTGCAGGAGGTAGATAGAAGGCAACTTCGATAACACGCCCAACAACTAAACTAGTTCAATTCCATCCACCATGAGTGTACATTTTTAACCGACTTCCAAAAAAGGAGGAGGTTCTCAATTCGGCGCGTATTTTTTTTACTGTTTATATGGAAATCCCATTAGGATTCAACATACTATGTAGCTATATGATACGTGATCTTGATCTATGATCATTAGTTAGATTTTTAAACTGAGGCGAACATTGACTACTTCGACAACCCTGACAACTAATCTAGATGAATTCCATGGACGCGATACTTTTACTCTTTACTAGCTGATGCCCGCGACTTCATCCGCGTGGATTGAGGTTTTTTTTTGGTTCCCGCGGGAACTTTTTAATTTTCCGGGACAAAAAGTAGCCTATGTGTTATTCCAGACTATAATCTATCCCTGTGCCAAATTTCATCCATATCCGTTTTGCCGTTCTGGCGTGAAAGAGTAACAATCATCCATAAATCCGTACTTACAAACTTTCGCGTTTATAAAATTAGTTACTCTTTATATGGACACATCATTGAGGTTCAACATAAGAGGTAGCTACCTCTTGTGTGATCTATAGTGTCAGTCCGAACCTTTGGCCAAAAAGCCCTTCGACTTCGGCCAAAACTTCAGCTCATTTTGCCCAATGTTGTGGCGATAACAACAATCGGCTTCAGTCAGAAATCTACCTTCGGACCCCATTGACCTAGGACCATTAATTTGATTTTTTAAAGAGTAATAAAGTATGAACAGTCTGTACGGAAATGATATTCAATCTGTATGTTGTGATTGGCTGAACTTATGGTATTATTGCTGTGACAATGAATTTTGGCCAGTAACGACAGAGTGCTAGCCAAATAGCGATTTTAGCATTCATAAATACGTAATAAGGCCCCTAGGCAATTACGGTAATATGATTTACGAGAAAATTTGTGAAAATGTTTGCATAATCATTTTCACGAAAATAGGTCACTGGCAAGAATTTGACTCTACATATTATATATCGACAAATATACATAATATAATTAATAAATATAGTCGCCGACCGGTAAAAAAAAGGTTCTTTTTCCGGTAGAAAAATCTAACGTCTACAAGCGTGAGTTATGCGCGCGTTGGTATCGATACAAATGCAACAATCTGCTTTTTGGTTAAGTTAAAGCTGAAATCTACGTCTCGTTTTCCGATAATGCGACACGAATCACGATAGATGCTGGTTCTTCTCTGCATGAATGGCATTCAGAACCAGTGGTAGATTCACTCGACGATTTAAAAGTACTTGTAAAAGTTTAATTGAATAAAAAACATCTGAGTTTGAGTTTGAAGAAATTTTGCACTCTCACTTTTTACTAGACAAACTGCCATTCGGAAACAAAAATTTGCTTAATTAGTCCTTAAGTAGTCTTTGAGACAGACTCGACATTAAATTATTAAATCAGAAACCGGCCGAAACTCTTTTAAAATGTGCTAGGTATGTTTTCCAAAAACATCTTTGATACAATGATGCGATGTGAATGTTCCTTTAAACGTTAAAAGGTGCTTTCTATTGCTCAAATATGTTTGTATGGTAAAAAAAAAACAATTGGGAATATTGCACTCCTCTGAGTCCTATTTTATAATACACTTTATAATACAATGTGATATGTTCAACAAACTTTTAAGTTAATGGAAGGCGTAGTATTTTTCTCGGAGAGCACGTTAAGCCGTCGGTCCCGGTTATTATCACTAACATGATAATAGTCGTTAAAGCCCGCTAACCCGCATTGGAGCAGCGTGGTGGGTCTAAGCTCTAATTCCCTCTCTCCTATGATAGTGGAGGAGTGGCATGTGCCCAGCTGTGGGACGTTAACGGGCTGTAGTGGTGGTGGTAGTATTTTTACATAATAGATTTGCTTCAAAACAATTTTGGGCCTTATAGTCTCTACCCCTGCTGAGTGTTCACAGTTTTCGAAAACAAAACTCGGTGTTGAATTTCTTTATAACTGTACGCAGAAATGTGTTTGATAGAGCAGAATTTACGACTATATAACAAGAAGTTTTAGATTCATTTTACTCTGCGTTTATAGTTTAGAAACTCACGAAAACCATAATAGTTTTCGAAATGTAACCTCGTAATAAGGTATTGAAATAACAATGTGAAGTAATCGCCAATTTGTATGACTGCTCTGAACCATGCAAGAGTATTGAAATGGAAAGATTGAAGTCCAGAAACATTCTCAATCTAATATCATAATAATATATGTAAGTTGATGTTACATAATGTCAATTTTATATATTATCTTTATTGCTAGCGTAATGAAATATATTTGATTAAGATGTGTCTGTATATACAAAAAAAGTGCTAGTAATACTTTGCAATGATCTGTTGTAGATTATTTATGTGATGGTGATGAAATATGGTGGCATATTACCGGATAATTTTGCGAAGAAATCTTCTGAGGATCCTTAAGTCAAATCTCTAGGTGGTGGTATGTTTTTAATATTGTATTGCTTGGGTTTTTCGGTTTGATTTTGACCAAAGGATTTCTTCGCATATTCGGTTTCTTTTAAATAATATAATAATATTATTATCAACACATAAATTCAGGTTTTTGAGGCTCTTAATTTCTAAATCAATGTATTTTTTAATTTATACCGTTTTATTTAGGTATCTAATTTCTTGATCATTTCCGCGACTTCATTCGTATGGATTTAGGTAAAAAATCCAAAGGGAAATCTTTCATGTCCTGATATAAAAGAAATAGCCTATGTCGCTCTTCAGATCCTTAACTATTCCTTGCAAAAAATCCTGTCGATCCGTTGCTCTGTTGCGGCATGATTGAAGGACAAACCAACAAATAAACACTCGCATTTATAATATTAAAGTAAATACAATGTATAGAGAAGAAACAGGCTAGTGAGGTTTTAGCTTTGAAAAATACAATATGTCGTACCAATATTAGGCATAGACTCAACATAAAATGTGTTGTGCAAAAATGGAATCACAGATTATTGTAAAGTAATAATGTATTATGTCTGTTGATTGTATGGGTTATATAGAATTTAAAGAAGTCCTATGTTTACCGAATATCACCCTATTAATATTGATGTAAGAAATTATCTGTTAGATATTTAATAACTTTACAAAAAGTGAAAAATAATAAAAAAAAGTACGCCAGTTTTCCGCTGCTCCAAAAAAAAAGCGTATTCGAGCAACTTTTTGTCTTTGTGATTTTAATTGTGTATCTCTTAGCGAGATATCAAACTGCGAAGACTTAAGTCGTTTGTGTGCGCAAGCCCTTACTGTGATCTGTAAAGCTTACTAGATGATGCCCAAAACTTCGCCCGCGTAAACTTAGGCTTTATTTTATTTATAAGGGTTACTAATCACTTACACATTACTAAAAATAATATAAACCACCATATAAATACAAGCCAAGTGAAGAAAAAAAAATCTTTTGCAAATCCCTATGAACTTTTTTATTTTGCTTGATAAGCTGGTTAAAAAGAAGATATCGATTCTCGGGAAGCAAGCTGAAAACTTAAAACTGAAAACTTTCTTATCCGAAACAAACAAAATTAAAGATTGATTAAGAATAAAAATTATGTGTTCAGCACAAAGTAGGAGATGAATTTGCATGTTTAGGTATTTAATGGGAATCCTGTAATCATTTTATAAGATAAATAAGCCTAGAATAAGAAAATTATTTTTAGTATTTAGTTATCGATTGTATAAATTAAATTATTACTTTATTCTATGTTTTATAGTTACCTTATTGGAGATTGTCTAATTTAAGAATGAACGCGCTTCACTAAACTTTCGTGTTATGCACTAGTTAGCCAAAAGAGTGACGTAAAGACCGACGACTACATGCAATTTACGTGATTATTGTAAATGACCCTGCTTTGTAGCTGCGCGTGAGCACATTGTAGGCGCGTTCATTTTAAGATAAGACGACCTACAATGACACATGAAATTGAAAAAAGAACGGTATTTTCACATGAAAAAGAAAATTTTGTGTTGGGTACTTTACTTTCGAAAAATTTATGCATTTTTCAGATCTATCGTTAGCCAGAAGTGCACCGCTTCTTGACTTTAAAATTCATGTACCAGGCGCGACTGATCTCCGCCTCTGTCGAGTACTTTCCGCGGTAACCAATAAACTGTCAACTATTCATGTAAAACTACTGTTCGCGCGTGAATTCAATGCATTCGGGCCTTGAGCTGATTAGAACCTCGTTCTGCGACTGTCCATATAGATGGTAGTATTAATCGATAAGCGTGCGAAAGATGTCTAGGAGGTAGGACATAACTTTGCAGGCGTGCAAAAGAGGTGTGCGGAGTACGGAACTCTGAACGCATTCATTTCACGCGAGAACTGATTATAAGTATTTTTCTTTTTTGATGTAATTATTTTTGTCATAAACCCCTGTTCTTCATTACTATAACATTTCTTTTATATACTTTAGATTTTCTTTTATATATTTTTTAATGTGTACTAGGTATGTAGATTATATACTTTTCCCCTTACAGTTACCTAAATAATATGAGCGCCTGAGAGGGTTATTCTTATGACTTATATATAGATAAATAGTATACCTACGTAAACAATATACATGCATCTTAAATTATCTGTTGTACAGGCGATATGTGTAATAAAGTGTTACATATTTGTTAACTTTCGTTTATTATTTTTGCTTATCCGTTCTGCCCCTGATTTAGGCGCAGTACGTCTTAAGGACTACTTGATTAAAATAATTCAGCTCGATTTAGCTTTTGTCCCATGTTTTATGTCCATTGAGCTATACGCGGCTGAACGGAGCTATGCATCTTAGAAAACGCCAGTTTTGTATGAACAGAAGCTGAATCGGTCTAAAATATATGTAATTTGAGCCTTACTCCCAGCGTAGTCTAAGCAATAAAGCTAGTCGACCCCAATAATAATTCCTCAGGCGACGAAAATTTACTGTATGATAAGGTATCATGAGTTAAACGTATATTTTAAATATCCAATAAAAAATCAAAAAGGAAGTAAGTTTTTTTTATGCTATATCTAATTTTTAAAGCAGGAAGGTACATTACCGCGCAAACGCAGTTTAGGTTTGATAATAAAATCGGTTAAATATCGATGTTCTGCATGATTATTTCGTTTGTTATTTAGGTTTTGAGTGTAAATATACTACCTACTATTATTTCAAAAAGAAATCGATAGAAAATTCAGTCATAAATAAGTAAGTTAAGTTTTGGGTTTTTAAATTAAATAAATTAAATACCCAACTTCCGAATGGATTTTTTGTTGGATATTTTTTTATAAGTTTTGGTTCAAACCATACTACAACCCCGCTAAGTTTCAAGGAATGAGGATTTAATGCGGGGGTTTCCATACAACAAACCGCACCATTGCCTAGACTAACGGCCCACTTCTAAAGTTCCGATCTCATAATGTCCCGTTCTCAAAACACGCAAATTATTAATAAACATTCCTGGGACTATTTTATTTCAGTCCGATTGTTTTGGTAAGTTACACTTAGTAACACTTCTTTTGGTGTGTGTTTTTTGGTGGAAGTTTTTTTACGTATTCAATTGCGACAACGTTAATATGAAATTGAACGAGCGCCAGCTGTCAAGCGCCAGCTGTCAAGCGTTTGGCAATTCCAAACAAATCGTACAATGTTACCCGTTGTCGCGATCGAATCAGGGAAGAAAATCTCCCACTGGCACTCTGAACGTTTTGAAAAAGGAAGATACATATTTAGAAAACGGAAATATTATTAAATCCGCACCTAAATCCATTTTATGGACTGAACACGCTCATTTTGGTTTATTTGGATTTTGTAAGCTAGGTATGATTCCGCAATCACGCATGATAATATCAAAGGCACACATAATGCAATCATTTTATTTAAAAAAAAACAAGACGGATATTTCAACATACAATTTAGTCCTCGATATCTTGCAAAACACTTTCGATGTATCGTGCAAGTTGCAATATGGGGGTGGCGACATTTCTGAGACATCGACACTTACAGACACTTTTGTCAGACAATTTAGCTCTCGAGAACTCCTGTGGCCATATACTGCAACTAGATTTTTCACTAGATTTCTGTACATCTAGGAGTTTGGATACACTAGGCCATGGTTCGCTTGCATACTTCATTTCGTTGAAGCGGTTGTCAAAGGAGTGTTTAGAATGCTGCTGCCCTTTATACTCGGACTGGTACCCTCTATCGAGCCAACGCAATTTTTGACAGGATTTGATTTTTTTACAGGACTGATGCTGAAACATCAAGTAGTTTTATATTTCGATTTCGATTGGTAAATCCCCCCAAAGAGCGCGGCCGGTGTCAACGGCGCGCGAGCGAGAAAATTAAACCTACTATTTACATGTTTATTACTCTATATCTTACTGAGCCCCCGGAGTCGTCACCGGCGACACACAGGAGAACAGTCGGTTGTCACCGGTGACATCGACTACCAGTGTCAGACGTCACCGGCCACACCCCAAAGGACGCAGCCGGCGACATCGGCCACACAATATGAACAGTCGGTTGTCACCGGTGACATCGACTACCAGCGTCAGACGTCACCGGCCACACCCCAAAGGACGCAGCTGGCGATATCGGCCACACAGAATATGAACAGTCGGTTGTCACCGGTGACATCGACTACCAGCGTCAGACGTCACCGGCCACACCCCAAAGGATGCAGCCGGCGATATCGGCCACACAGAATATGAACAGTCGGTTGTCACCGGTGACATCGACTATCAGCGTCAGACGTCACCGGCCACACCCCAAAGGACGCAGCCGGCGATATCGGCCACACAGAATATGAACAGTCGGTTGTCACCGGTGACATCGACTACCGGCGTCAGACGTCACCGGCCACACCCCAAAGGACGCAACCGGCGACATAGCATAGTCGACTGCGGATCACGAGGTCCTGGGTTCGATTCCCGGTCGGGCATAAAAGTTAGGTATTGGGTTTTTCAATTAAGAAATTCTCAGTGCCAGCCCGGAGTTGGAAGTTGGCGGTGTTTCACCCCCGTGCCTCGGAGAGCACGTTAAGCCGTCGGTCCCGGTTATTATCACTAACATGATAATAGTCGTCAAAGCCCGCCAACCCGCATTGGAGCAGCGTGGTGGGTCTAAGCTCTAATTCCCGCTCTCCTATGAGAGTGGAGGCCTGTGCCCAGCAGTGGGACGTTAATAGGCTGTAGTGATGATGATGATGATGATGATGACTCCATATACGTTAATTACTAGTTTTGGCCCCCAGAGCAAAAGCAATCGCTCGTCGATCTCGGCTCGGACTGGCCGCGCACCAACAAATCTCCAGTTGACATTTTCAATGCCCGCCAAGTCCTCGGCTGTCAGCCGGAGACTGCAGGGAGGCATTCCTACAGTCAAATCACATATAGACTCCGCCCCTATCCGAAATTATTCGAAACTTTCGTATCGGATTCGGTTACTTACGATTGCGGATAGATTTTTATTTCGGATATCCGATTATGGAGCTCCATAACATCCCTGCTAGTAATTACAATTACAACTTGAGAGACGTGAAGAAAAGTAGATTTCTCTAAAAAATCCTACCTTGGAGTTATCACATTTAGGAGTCTTCTTGTAACGAACTGAGAGGCACTTATTCAGGCAACCTGATGATTTTCTTCTTGAGCTTTTATAACTTTCGACTGATATATCAGAGTCGCTAGTAGCATATTTTATAGGGGAAACGTAGGGCTGCAAAATATGACCTAAAATTAAATTATGTTAATTTGAGAATAAGGCTGCCTTCAAACTACAGACAAAGATTGTTATAGTAATACAAATTCATGAAACGCGTTGTGACGACGACGTGCCTCTAATTTGTAGGCAGCCTTATAACTTATTTTTTCCGTCATACTACATATTTAGAAGTCCTTGTGGATTTAAATTTTTAAATCCCATGGGAACTCTTAGGGAACTCAATAAATTATAGAGTGCATGGAGGGGACAAAGTTTTCAACTTCAAGGATGGGTGGGTTGTCTTTAGAAGGCAAACGCCCCCGAGTCTAGGAGATAAGAAAACCCCCCAGGGGATCGACCAAAAAGGTCTTAAATTTTGACTATTTAGGATAGTTTTAATTTTCAGCTATAACTCGAAAACTATTAGTCCTACAAAATAAATACATGGGTACTTTAATAAAAGCTGACAAAATTACATTTTCTATCCAGACAAAAAATTCCTGTCTTCAATTATAATTTTCGAGTTATCCGCTTCTAAATATCGCCTTGATCAGAAAACGCTGTTAAACGATCAGGGAGTACGCTAAAACTCGCGGGGGTGTATTGAAAAATAGTATGAACCGCGCCAGCTCCGTGCACCCACCCTAGTTTTAGCGTACGCCCTAGGTACAATAGACTCCATGTACCCTTTCTCAGTGGACCGACGACGCGACGGGTTGGGTTGAGAATTGAGATGTAAAATATTTCTTAATCCGTGATGAAACCGGAGGTCAAGCATCTAATTCGTGGCCACGCGTTTATATCCACTTACACATTTTATTGATCCCCCGCCGCAGCACATCGCAGAATAGCACGGCTAACATGAGCTGAGAACTAGAAGAGTTGTAAAAATTACCTACAAACGGAAAGACAGAATCATTTTATTAGGTATTAGGTAGCTACAGAAGTAGTATAACCCTACACTTATTCCGTGTTAAAAAGGGGTCCAGTTCGGCTGTATGTCACAGCCATTTAAAAATAAACTTTAAGAACTATAAAGTTTTGCTGTAATTATAATATTAACGCTCTCTCTCTGCGTCGTATTCCTCATTGCTGAGGGTCGTGACCCCATTTCAATAATCACAAAGGCAGGGGTCTTCTTTGGATTATAATGTGGTGGGTTCCCAGGTCCTTCCGCATGTATACATGACTTGTGAGAGACGTAAACGCTCTCTAGTCATAGATATTTTAAATCAATACATAATATTACGGCTTCTCTAACTTGGGGTGACTCTTGGGGTGCCACATTGACGCCGGCCTGGCCATGGTTCCCATGATCAATCATGTTGTAAACCACGCCACGGCTGCTGCGTCGATGCTGCACCAGGTCCTCACCTCAAGCCTCACATCGAAACCAAGCTCCGGATTTACGGAGCCTATGTCCGCTCGCGGCTGACGCGGCTCCCGCCTGGTATGCGCTGTGCTCTGCATACCAGAAGAGCCGCCTACAAGTCCGGCAGAACAAGTGCCTGCGGCAAATCGTGGGAGCTCCGAGGTACGTGAGGAATGACGTGATCCATCGCGACCTCAAGACGCCCACCGTGAAGGGGTACGTCCGTACGCTCGCGCGGCGCATGTTTGCGCGCGCAGACAACGGGCTGTATGAACACCTCCACCCGACCTCCGACCGGGCTTCCACTACCTCGTGAGCTCTCGATCGCCACGCAGCAGGCGGCACGCAGGCGATCGTAGCGACAACGACGACGCGACACACACCGGATATGACACCGACTCGCGCGCGACGCGGAGTCCACCGGCTTCGACATCACCTCAGCGCACGTGAGCGGCCCCATTGCCCGCAGCGCCGAGACTACTGGACGAGACGAGGGTCCAGCACGCGGAGGTGACGACGTCACCCGCAGTGCGGACCCAATACCGGATACGACACCCAACCTAGGGGCCCGTAGCCGTACAAGGCAGGCCCTAGCCGGTTTACAAAACCCGGCTTAAAGACAGCCACCGGGGCACAGCGAGTTGTCCCGCGCCCCGCCCGGGTAAGGAGGCTAAGCCTCGGGGCCCATACCCCCGCTTGGCCCTTGGGCCAAACGGAGAAGACCCACTGCGCCGCGACTTCTCTAAGTTTTTTTTAAACTACCGTAAAAATAATAACCGCTTAAGTACTTTTCTTACCGTGGTTTAAATGCACAGATTCGTGAGCAAAAGCAACCAACTTAGCCCATAGTGGAAAGAATTCTTTGTCATTTTTCGGACATTTCTTATCTTCTTTTACAGTACACACTTGCGAAGATTCGCATTGTTCAAATAAATCGGAGCTCTCGTTTTCCGGTAGCTCATCAGCGTCGCCAAGTTTTGTGAACTTTTCCAGGCACTCGATGTTTTCTTTAACAGTTTCGAGTTGCAAGTTAATGTTTTCGGCAATATTTTTCTTGACGATCTCGAGTTCCTCTTTGACGTCATCGGCTAAGTTATTCACGAATGTTACATTCTTAACAACGCTGTGAACGCTTTCATTGTCGCTTTCTTCTCTATTATCATCTACGTTGTCGCATTCTTCTCTATTATCATCTACGTTGTCGCTTTTTTCTCTTTTATCGTCTACGCTTTTAAACTCTTCGTTATATTTGCTTGTACGAGAGCTACTGCAGCTGATATTATCATCGAATTCATACAAATGATCGTCGTGTAATTCGCAGAAACTTTCGTAAAGATCGTCAGCGTTCACGCTCAAAGGTGCCCTTGGTTGGTCACTATGCTTAGCTTTGTCTATTTTCGATTCACTCTGGCATGAACCAAAGTTATCGCATAATCTACGGCGCGCCCGCCTCTCTTTCATTTCCTGTCTTAAAATTTTGTCTTGATAGGATTTATTCTTCAGTCTCCGAGCAGCATCTGATTGATTTTCTTCCAAGGATTTATATTGTTCATACAAATACCAAGATCTGACCCGGTGACATTTTTTGTTTGTGGTATCATGATCCAAATCTAAAAATTCCCAGGTTTATTAGCACATTTGTTGGGTATTACTTAGCAAGGGCTATATTTAGGCATTACTTTTTAATAGGTATCTAAGACCTAACTTAACATTGCATCATTTATGTACCTACTCACCAAAAGAATCCAAAAAATCCATTCAATATATTTGTTTTAAATATTGTTAATACCTAAAGAAAGTCAAGTTTTTTGATAAAATTTTTGTTTATGTAAATGACTTCATGACAGCGTTTTTTATTTGCTTTAGTGACATTTGAAGAAAAATAGTGACTCCTGTTTATGTCAAGAAGTTTTTAATAAATATTCATATATTTATAGGCGTTACAAAAACCCACCACTTAACCAATTTTACTGGGATCCTAGTCGTCGCCGTCCGATACTAGAACTGGTCAAGTGCGCGTCAAAAAGGGTTCCGTACCATCACACAATATAAATTCTTTAGCCTACTTATCAGGAAAGATGCCATAACAACACGTAATTTCATCTGTGAAATAACTAGCTTGCATATGGCGCTAAACCGGTAGCGCCAAAGGTAGCGCCTGACAAACAATTTGACATCCTACGGAGTATGGAACCCTAATTAACGATTTTCGGATTCTATCCCTATATTTGTGCTGTGAGACCTTGATGATTCTAGATCAACGGAAAGTAATCGAGCACAGGTCACCTCTCAGAATGAGAGAGGCTAATCCCATTTAGTCCATCACGCTGGTTCAATTCAGATTGAAAGATTTCACGCAACTTCGATAACACGCTATGGAGGACTCTGAGGCGTGCCAGTTTCTTCACAATGTGTGGAGGTAGGTATACCTACTGGACGGCCCGGTAGGCGTTGTCCTGCCCTGAACGTAGAACTTGATTGCAGCGCCGCATATCGGGTCCATTTGTGAACATAAACCATCCCGGGAGTCGGGACCCACTCAAACACAGACGAAAAATTCCATCAGAATCTGTCCAGCCGGCATTCGGCAATTGATTTTATTTTATAATTTTTAATTGTATAAAACGCTTAAAAACCTCTGTAAATTCAGAAGTGCTGATTGTACCCCAGACTCCCGAATAGGAAGTCCACTGCGGTCTGCGAAACCCTAGGAAGGACGACCTATTCCCAACTATTCCTCGTACTCCTACTAACAGGACAAATTAATAAGAACACGAGGAAAAGCCCGGCTTAACCACTAGGCTATCATCGCTATAGTTAAGTAGTTTAATTTCAATGTAACGGATTTCATCGAATCAGAATTTTGTTAACTTTTTGTTAAAAATGACAGAATTCTACACACGAGTAAGTTTTCTTAAAATGTTTAATATTACTAATATCATTGTGTTTACATAAATATTATGATTAAAAAAATATCTAATAAAAGAATATCGCGCCGCCGGCCGGCTGCCTACTGTAACCGGGATTGGTTTGCGAAGAGTGCACTCCAGAGTTCATGAGCTTCACACTGAAAGGCGAGTTACGTTCCGTGACACCTCCTCGCTTCATTGGATGGCCCTGTATGAAAAAAAAACTTTTTTGAAAGGGCCTAAATTAAAGTTTGAAAATAATAGTTGTTTCAACCGCTGGTGAAGAAAATAAACAACGGTAGTAGTACGGTTTTGCATGTAATTTGTTTAATTTTACAAGTAATTATTTATTTTATTTTACATATTTTGATAATAAATTAGCTTGATTAAAAAAATAAACTGCATGCATCGATGAATTTTATATTTCCCGCCCGAAAATAAGGCGAGGACTACACAAGGAATGCTTATCCAGTTCCCTTCAAATAATTCAATCCGGGAACGCGTCGTATTTTATATGGAACGCGTATAATTATTAAAATTACGCCATGTCCTCCGGACCGACTTTCGGACATGGTGGCAATTTCCACAGTGCATTAGGAGCATTAGCCATCTGCGCTAGATTTGCAGAGATATATATGTGCACCAGTTTATGCGCAAACCCAGGTCAAGCCTATCTCCAGAGGGGTTTTTCCATATTTTCTTACAAACGTTAATATTTTATTTTACCATATTTTCATAGACGTAAATAATTATAAAACTTCTCAGAAAATGACTTGATTCAAAGTAGGTAGGTATACAAACTCAAATACATCATTCAGGATTGCCTGCCTAGTCCAAAGCCGAATCGGCAAAATGGAGTTTCGGCTTTTGACTAGAAATTTAGGCACGTCGAGATTGGCCTGAAAACTTGCGGCTTTGGACTTTACCTATCGATGATTACGGATAAGTCAGTTATTAAGTGGATGAGTAAACCAGATTTTTTTTCTTAATCGCAGAGATAGAGATGTACTTACAAGCGGTATAGCGACTGGCGGATATTTATCAAATGTGTTCCTCAGGCGTCGCCAAGTTTCGCAACCTATGGTTTCTGGTTGTAAGTACAAGTCCTCTTTGTCTGCGAAACGTTCGGTTGAGTGGTTGTAGGTAGCGGCCAGAACAATGTCTAAACTGTCCTGTGGCAAACTGCAAGTACCAAAATTTGTTAATCAGTCGAAGTTTTTTTCAAACATCTATACTTATCAGCAGCGTCGGGAAGCGAAGTGCATGAGCGTAGAAATACACTCGACTTGTTTAAGAAAAAGGCACTTAATGCATTTCTAAATTAGAACAACTACAACGCTGGCCGACAACCAAAACAATAGAAGAAGAGCAGGCACCTCTAGCTTTTCGGAGTAGGAACAGCATGCGTTTTGAGAAATTAAATATTATTATTACATACTTGTGATAAAACTGTGCTGAAGAAAAAAATTGTGAGGAAACCTGTATGCCCGCCTGATAGCTCTTCATAATGTTCAAATGTGTGAAGTCTGTAAATGCGCACTTGGCCAGCGTGGTGGACTAAGGGGCCAAACCCTTCTCATTCTGAGAGGAGAATCGCACTTAGAAGTCGGCCGGCAATTGGCGCAAATTAATAGTGTACGAAGGTTACATACAGTTGCATCGGACATAATATGGCGAATCTTATATCTAATGCAGTGGATGCATGAATGCGAATGGGTGCGTAAAGTGGCGATAGGCTATTGGTTGATACACCCGAGCTCATAAAATAATATAATATGCTTGGTTAAATAGGCATATATATATCATAAAGTCTATGAGACAACGGTATAAAGTTATGTTAGTTATTTAATTATATTAACTTACAAAAAAGGATGGTAAAAACTTAATTTCCTAACGCTAGCTAATGTATGATGAGAGAAAAGTCTAGAGCCTGCGGGAACTCCGTGTTTTTCTTTCGTAGATAGGACTATTTCCTTAGTTAGTTCCCCTTCTTTTCGTAAATCTGGTAATAGCTTTTTATTTCTAACTTGTTTGATTCCGGTCATTTTATGTTTTAGGCCTATATTACTGCAAAATACTTTAATGATTTTGAAAAGTCTCTAAAAAATTGAAAATAAATAGGTATCGATCAGCACTAAATATATAATTAAAATTAACCTGCGAATAAAAATAGCCTGACACCAACGTAACCATGACAAATTTAGTTTACATCATGACAGATACTAAAGAGAATGTAATCACTACTCACAGACACCTAACCATACTCATTAAACAATATTTTCACATTTTTGCCCCGTTTTTCTATATTCGCCATCACGTCTCACCCACAGACATATTAAACAAAAGGTCTCACCTTGCCACAAATGTGCAATTCTTCAAATCAACCAGTGGCAAAATCCGGACCGGATCACCGCAGTTGGAATACAAATCAAATCGAGTAGCAAGTGTAGTCTAAGCCTTATAGCATAGTCTGCGTAATTCAGTTACGCCAACTTTGAGAAATAAAAATGGTATGATGGTAGGTTTCCGGTAGGTTTACATTTTTCTCGTTTTCATTCATTCGCGCGTCCGGTCTTTTGCTAGTCGAAACTGGAAACTTCCGCTTTTCTGTCATTCTTTCAAGGGACGCGTTGTGAATCAGTGAATTGTGAAGTGGAATTAGTAATTGTGCCGCCATTTTGATTTCAAGTTTCAACTAAAAAGTTAAAGTAACGTGAAAAATTGGGATTTTACTGTGAATTTATAGAACGAAAAGCATCAAATTTAAAAAAGATGAGTTACGGAAGGCCTCCGCCACGTATAGATGGCATGGTTTCGCTAAAAGTGGACAATCTGACGTATCGTACAACGCCAGAAGATTTGCGTCGCGTTTTCGAGAGGTGTGGTGATGTCGGCGACATATATATCCCACGAGACCGGTATACACGAGAAAGTAGAGGATTTGCATTTGTCAGGTAAATTCCTGTTTACTTCAAGCTTAGCGTTTCATATTGAAGTTTTTTTTAGGTTAACTTAACCCTTCTTGTTGTCGCTTATAGATTCTATGATAGACGAGATGCCGAAGAAGCTTTGGACTCTCTAGATGGGCGTATGTTGGACGGGAGGGAGCTTCGCGTTCAAATGGCGCGGTACGGGCGTCCGTCTTCGCCATACAGAAGCCGACACGACCGGCGAGGTCGCAGGTGAGACATTTTTCATGTTTGTCATCATAACTAGATTATTAAGTAAATCAACTAATAACCTGTAATGAGTGATTGTATTAATCATGAGATGTACTTATTTAATCAATAATCAACAATCATCATTAGCGATAGTACTAGTCAAAGTAGATTATTCCATTGTACATTTGTTTTTATCCATAGACAACAATCACATAAAATTCATAGTAGCCTCATTAAACAAGCTAATAAAACACATTTTTACAGTTCTGCAGCAATGCAGTTATCAGTCAAGCGAACCTGCATGGTATATGAACTAAACGTGCATAATAATAATGTTATGTCTGTGTGATGGTGTTTCTTTTAGCAACTCACGTCGTCGCTCCAGGTCGCGCTCCCGCTCGCGCCGACGCTCTTACTCGCGCAGCCGCTCTCGCACACGCTCCCGCAGCCGCAGCCGCTCGGACTCCAAGAGCTCACGAGGGAGGTCCCGCAGCCGCAGTCGTAGCCGTTCCCGCTCAAGGCATTGAAGTGCTGAGTAAGTGCTTTTAAGCTTTTTGAATGCATATTATAAAAAAGTGAAATTGATTCGGTCTGTCTGCTATGCTTTCACGGCCCATCTTCTCAACCGATTTAGATGAAATTTGGCACAGGGATAGTTTGCATCCTGGAGAAGGACAGGCTACATTTTATGCTGAAAAATGTAAGAGTACCCATGGGTATCAAAGGCATCATCTAGTATTTCATATTTACCATAATATGTTTTGACTAACGCTGATATGCCCTGGCTTCAATTGGGTGGAATTTCTGAACATCAAATTAATTTAAATATTAAATAGAATACAACCAAATCAACCAATAAGTTAAATTATCAATATCTAGCATAATTATTACATCAGGATTATATTTTCCCTGCCTATCTAATAAGTTCAAGTCTATTACATCAACCAAAATACTTAACAATAATAGAAAAAACCTTCCATTTTTTATTTAGATTTTGCAGCCAGCTCTTCTTGTCATAAATAAAAGTTTGTATTTGTTCTTTGTTTTTGGGCATTGTTCATCCAAGCTGAACTTTAATAAACTGTAGTATTATGGTAGAGTTTATGTTGCTCACTGCAACACACGATATGCAAAAGCTAGTTTTATTTTTTACCTGGTCCTCTGCGGATCGATCTTAATAAGCGCTGTCATCACTACCCTTCAACTGCGGATCGGTCTTAATAAGCGCTGTCAACTATACCCGCCAACTGCGGATCGGTCTTAATAAGATCGCATCGCAAGAATCCAGTTCGCCCTTGACCAGATGTGGCAAGTTTATATTTCTTACAAATACAATATTGTCTCTATTCTTTTCAAACTTATGTAAAACCTACTATGATAGACAAGGACTCAGTAGGAATTTTTTGACGGCCTTACTCTATGCGACAAATTTATGGGTAGAAATTTCATGCGAGGAGGACACGAACTTTAAAAAAGAATTTTTTTTTGTTGTTTTTGATTTTGTTCTAGAGTAAGAATCATGGAAAAGAGTCTTTATTTCGTGTGTTTTTACTCTAAAATGACTGATCATAGAGCACATCAATCAAAAAAACTACAGATACGGGTAATTTTGTTTATTTTATTGGTACCAAAAAAAAAGAGGGTAATTTTTGGTCTTTTTTTTGTTATTTTTCTGTGTAAACCATAAAGAAGAGCAATTACCTTTTAAACTTTAATCTATAGCTATAGTTCTTAACGATTTGTATGACCTACTTTGTTTATATAGCTTTAGTACAAGTAATCCGAGTTATATTTGTTTAAATCGCGCGGGCCGCCGGCGGCTCGCGAAATTCGACACCTGTCAAGTGGTCGTTCGCAGATGCGGGGGGTAAGGGGGTCGCAGAGGAGCGGTTATGTCTTATACCTTTCGAGAAACTTACCAAACACAGAACCTGATCAAGAAGAAAAATATTTTATGAAGATGCTTCCAACAGCTTAACTCCATTTCCATAAATAACCATTTAACATAAACCTGATCAAGAAAAAATATTTTATGAAGATGCTTCCGACAGTTTTAGTCCAATTCCATAATAACACAACATTTGAAATATTTTGACAGAGATTGCCAATTTATTTGAGTAAAATAATTTGTAATTAATTAACCATGCATTTCACTTCCAGGTTGAAGTACCAATGGGCGCTGAAGTGCTGCATACCCCTACCTCTATCAGAGCCCGCAGCCCTGCGCCAAGGTACTAGACACTTCTAAGCATTACACCCATAGACTTACTATTGACATAGTGGCAAACGAAATGAAATCTAGCTTTAAGTTCTTTATTGTAATTGGTCCTATTTTAATTATTCTTGATTTACTTCTTGTATTGCTTTGTACAACTAACGTTTCATATAAATTTCAAATGAAAATGTAAGATTTATTTGTTGGAAAGTTATAAAGATTTTTTTTCTGATATGTAACTTCTGAAACCAAAATTAAGATGCGAAAATTGTTTTATGTGTCATTAATCTTCACCGTGGATGGCCATGAGGCCATTAGGTGTTATTTCAGGTTTATATTATAATAATCAGAAGATCATGTTCATTCACCAAATTGGTTAAATTGGGCATATTTAGGACAACCTCAAGGAGTGGTAAATAACTCTGTAAAAGTTGTGAATTGTGTTTTTTTTTTGTAATTAGTAAATTGAAATAAGCCCTTCAGAACAAATTTTCATTTTGCAATGTAACTCTTTAAGTTAAGGTATAGATATTAGGAATTGTCTTACTCAGTCTTGTTTTTTTTATCAATAATAATAATTATTATTATTATAACACTTTGTAACAATATTAACTAAACTGTTGGTATGCTCAGGGCATTGGAGTATGCGGGGAGCGAAGGCGGTTTGCGGGGAGGGGGGTAATGCGGTTTGCTGACAACTGCTGAATTGCCGTTGTTGCAGAGCAAAAGTTATGAGTAAACTTTATATATTTATTGACAAAATAAGATCACAACTTGTGTAGGTATTGACAACCCATTTTAAAGGATTTTCAGAATACTTTCATTTAGTATTAAATATTGTCCATGTAAGTTGTAACTCAAGAACAAATCATACTAAATAATATTAAATCATCCAATTTCCGATAACATCTCCTCATATAAATATTGCAGTACATTAAATAAAAAACCGAATGAAAGCAGTGGTGATTGTTTCACATAGTGGATTAATATATGGATTTGTTTGGCAGGCCGGTGCTGCCCGCTGGCCTGTTTGCTGATTGCTGTGGCAGTTTGCTGTGCTGATTGCTGTGATTTGCAGATTCGCGCGTCTAGGTTGCTCTTATGATACAGGACTCCCTCCCTGCTCAACAAATAACTACAGTACTGATTTAATAATACATGGTCGATTTAACTTGGCACCTGGCCCTGATGATTACACGTTAATGTGCTAGTACGCTTTCTGAGCTCAACGGTCACGGGAATGGTACGGAGAAGCAGGGCTGGAATGCCATTTAACTTGATCAAGTAGTACATTTTTTATAGGTTTTCGCGGAAAAGAATAGAAAAGCACAATCAGTTTTAGTTTAGGTTTGGTGTGCTTTAACCTTTTCAATAAGATTATATAACATCAAGAAAGAAGACATCTCCATACTGAGGACATCAGGCATAGAATATATTACAATAATTAGGTTTAGATCTAATCTTCTTTGAATAAATTACAAAATAGATTCCTTCTTTTATTTAATTCCTATTTCCTTCACATCTATGACCCTACCACTAGTAGTAATTGGGGTTAGAGTGCCTGCAGAAGTATCAAGTATTTCTACGGGGACGAAACGGAACTTCTGTTCGAATTACGGAATTACTTTTAGAAAGTATGTAAATATACTTTTGGTAATTACATATTCGCTTTATTTCTTGGAGTTAGGATACGTTTTACTGAATGCATACCGAGTCTTAGGTCGTGGGGCATCTCAAGATAACTATATCCTGATTGATTCTATCATAAATCATGTTAGTAAATTCAATCAACTTGCCTTCATTCTTGTTCCGGATATGGAACAATATGCACTAAAGGCTTGGGCAAATATGGAACAGTATGCATTAACGTTTCTATCCATATATGGAACATCATGCAAATGGTACTTCCATTGGCAAAATATTTTATATTCGCATTTTTAAGCTCTTAATTTAGTATCCTTTCATAGTTATATATCAAAAATAGGACGATTTGTGTGTTTTTTAAAATAGTGATTCTTTGCCTATTTTGTAATTTAATTTCCCTAGTGAAAGTCTCGTTACAAAGACTGCAAAGTGGGCAAAGGACCGTCAGCGCTGCAAAATTTGCAGTCTAAAATCTTCTATTTACTGCAGCAAGTGCGCTTGCTATCTTTGTTTTAATAAGGATAGAAACTGTTTCAAATCATTCCACATGTTAACATTATAATAATAATATCTAAAATAATATATTTTATATAATAAAAATATAAAAAATGGTCAGATTATGTTCGGAAGTATCTACTATTTCGAAAAAATATCTTATTTCAGCAGAAAAATAAGGTTTGGTAGATAAAATTGGCATTTGAAATTTAAATTTTAAAATTCACGCCAAAACGCTTGGCGGTGTCATGGCGTCGTTTGTGACGTCACTATTGTTTTTACCAATGTACTCTGTGCAGTGTGCACTAAACAATAGTGTGATTGTCAAAGCTCGAAAACAAACAATTGTGACGTCATTCACTTCTTGGTGTTTTACCCAATATGGCGGATTGATGCATTTTATAGTTTTATTTTATCAAAATAAATAGTAATCTCACTCGAAATAGAGAAATAAATACGTTTTTTATAATCCATGAATCCTATTTCATTAGATAAATTCATAATTTCATTGATTCTTGGTTACTGTCATCATGCCTATTAGCCCTTAAATGCATAATGTTCCAAATATGGAACTACATGTTTTTTTTTATCCATGCGGTAAAGGTTAATTCGGGCTCTTTTACCACAGGGTTTTAGAGCAACTCTTTTACCACAGGCTTACTAAGGACAGTTTACAAACAAAATCAGAATTTACAGGAATTTTGAGTTAGGTCTCTCATTTTAAAGCCCATATTACACTATACTATACATAGGACCCTATATCTATGACTACTAGAAATATGATAGTGTAATGGCTTAAATTCTCGATGAACTTCTAGGATACTTTTTGTCAACATGTTAAATAGGATCCTATTTGAGAACACAAAGGACAACAAAACAAACATTACTCTTTATTAAGAGAATGAGCTGCAAATTACACCCGGAATATAAAGACCGTAGCAAAAGACTCGCTGTCGTAAAATTTTCAAACTTAATTAGTGAAACAACAGGCAAAATAATGTTTTGTTGCCGATGTACAAAAGAAAATTAGTAATTTGAGATCACAGTATTTGGCAGAAAAATAAACGGTACTACCTACTTATGTAATTTTTATTGCGGTAAACTATCGAAATTCCAAAGAAGTCGCTAAAATACGAAGGTACCTAGCCAAAATATGAGCAAATATTAATACATTACATCAAGGAATATACTACTCTCTGCATTAAATATCCACTATCCCAAGGAATATACTACTCTCTACCGAGAGAGTGCACTATCCAGTACATAGATAAATATGTACAAATCCAGTATATCATATTTCTAGGATGATGATCTATGGTGTAAAATAGGATCCTATATACAGTATAGTGTATTATGGGCTTTGATTAAATAACATAGAACAATTAAACCTCTATATCTCTCTCTGTCTACGTTAGATAGCATCAAAGATTATGGGCGTAAGGGTGCGACTGGACAGGTATCCATTTGTATGTATTTCCCTTTGATTTTATACATAGGAGAGGATATGTTGCATTTCACTCAAATAAAGTTATACGATGCATTTTGTTAATAAAACATGTACAACTATATTTTGACTTTTCTTATATTGAAAGCTACGTTATTAGAACGAGACGGGTATATTATGTTTTTGCGTGAACATGTCGCGCAATTGTCATCAAATTTAGCTATTGAAGCCAATTTTTTGAAGCTTTTGCTAACGATAAATGGCGTATTTTGTGCTTCCGGTGTTTCGGCTGTGACTATTTACCTGTTTTGTGAATATTTTCCAATGACTAAGGACTTGTCATACCTACGAAAAAAAGCTGTATACCTAAACATTCACTGTACACTAAAATGGCGACTTACCTACCAAAGTGTGGCCCTGCAATGACTATCGATAATATTTATCGATGTGGTTTATTATATTACTCAGAAACCTTGTTTTGTATTCTGAGGCTATGGGATGTGTTTTGATGCTAGCATAAAGTCCGTATTCTATACGATAATGCTAACCCTACCACGCTTTTACGACACAGCACCAACAAAATAAAATCTATGCTAATATTTTAAAGAGGTAAATTTTGTGAGGTTGTAGGGGGTAATCTCTGGATCTACTGAACCGATTTTGAAAATTCTGTTACCAATAGAAGCCACATTATTTATGAGTGTCATAGGCTATTTATTAACCCGAAAAATTAAAAGACTTTCGTGGTAGTCGGATTTGCAAAGTAAGTCGGAGAAAAAACGGTCTAACGAAAACGTTTCTTACGAATGCTGCCTTAACAAAGATATGATTGAGTTCTAGAGAAAAATTGTAGAGTTTGATAATTCCTACAAACAAGTCAGAGACAGCATCTGTCTAACTTTCATATTTAAGTCACAAAAAGATGAAAATACTTTTTCGTGGTAGTCGAAACAAAAAACCTCTTGTAGGACATATTGGTAGGAATTTGGACTCAACAAGGGGTAAGACTATTGGAAACAAATATACTGTTGTTCCATATATACTTAATTCAATAAAATCTACTTCACTTCACTTCACTTCTTTTGTGAATGGCTTTACTCGTGCACTAGGCACAAATATTTTGCCAATGTCGCGTTGAAGGAGAGTACACACTACTGGAGAAACCTGTGAACTTGTCTCGCATTTGCTAGCGTTCAGCCTGAGTTAGTGGTTAGTTCTACAACAACACAAATAGAAAATATTAAATAAATTAATTATAATAGGTAGGTACAATTATTATCTTAATATTATTACTTACTAATAACAAATGGTACATAAAAATAATTATTATATTAAAAATACGTTTCCAGCACACTATATTATATATACTGTGCAGGAAAGGTGAACTAGATCAAACTCTTTGCAAGCGACAATTAAACTTTAATTTTGTTGTAATCTATAAATTTGCTTAATAATTTTGCGAAGGGGCCAAAAACAAGAGATAGTAAAGATTTAATGTTAGTAGGACGAGGGAAGTTAGGGGGAAGGCAATCATGCATAGATATGTGGAGCTTAGGGCAATTAAAAAATATATGGTCCGGGGAGCCTTCATCGAGCCCACATTCACAGATAGAGCTGTCCCTGATCCTTAGCTTAGCTAAATGTACTGGAGTGCAAGAATGACCCAATCTCAGCCGACAAATTACTGAAATAATCTTGCGATCAAGATTTCTATGGCGGACAAACCAAGGTTGGAAGGGAACCGTTTCCTGTATGTCCCCATAGTGCTTGCCTTTCAATAATCTTGAGATGGCCCACCTTTTATTCCATGAAGCATATAGATCTGATTTGGCTGCTGAGATTAGATCATGTGAATAATTTTGAAAGTTGTCTAGCACACCCGAATGGGTGGCAGACTTGCGCAGGAATCTACAGTTTCATTACCATGGATACCTTTATGGCTGGGGATCCATCCCAATATGACATGAAGGCCTCTTTGTTGACAGAGTAACAATACTTCGCGAATCCTCAGTATCAGTGGAAATCTATTTTTAGATCGAAATGGATTTTGGGCAATAGCCTGCAGGACACTTAGACTATCAGTGATGATCAAGACTTTGTGCAAGTTGTGAGACTCCACATACTTAATCGCCTCCAATATTGCCACAGCTTCACCAGTGAAGACTGATGACTGAGGGGGACATTTAAAAGACAAGACTATACCATATTTGGGGAGCCAGCAAGCAGCCCCTACAAACCCGTTTGCAGAGAGTTTTGAAGCATCAGTGTAAATCGCCAAAAAATCCGGCCAGTCCTGTTAAAGAATGGATTTAAATTTAGTGTTACATTCTAAGTCCTCTTTCTGAATTCCAAAGTTTAAAATAAGAGTAGGTTTAAAAGTCAGAGCTTGGAAAGAAGTGGTGAAAAGAGGGTTCGAGGGAGAAGTAAATAAAGGAGAAGGAAGTCTGGTGAATTTGAGGAAGCTAAGAAGTAATGCTGAATATTTATCTACTGACTTTAATAAGGAATGCAGACATTTAAGACTGTTGAGAAGGGGATGAGAGGATAGTTGCAGAGCTTTGGCCATAAATCTGTCAGAGAGATACTGTCTACGGAGGTCAAGAGGAGGGTCACCGCCTTCCACCTGCAAGGCATTCGTTGGGGACGATTTCATAGCTCCCATAATAATTCGCAAACATTTATATTGTATTTTATCTAATTTATTACTAGTTAATTTACTAATGGGGTCCATAATGAAGAGACCATAATCCATATAACTACGAATTAAAGCATTGTATAAAATCTTAAGTGTATATGGGTGGGCTCCCCACCATGTGCCAGCCAGCGACCTTAAGATATTCACATTTTTTTCACATTTGTCTATGACATACTCAGAGTGCAGATTACCATTTAATTTGGAGTCTAAAATAACACCTAAAAACTTAGCATTATTAGCAGAAGGGATTTGTTGGTCCTCATACGTCAGTGTTATGTCAGGAACGTTTCTTTTGCGAGTAAATGTGACTGATTTACACTTAGATGGGGATAATTCCAAACCGTGGTCAGCAAGCCAATAGCCCAGATATTTAAGGGCAGAATTCAAGCGGGAGTTAATATCAAAAGATGACTGAGAAGAGGTGTAAAGGACTATATCATCTGCATATTGCAAGATGTTACAAAAACTGAGGACAGACTGGTCAAGGTCAGATGTATAAAGGCTATAAAGTAGAGGGCTAAGGACCGAACCCTGCGGGAGGCCCTTCCAGATACTTCTGGGCGGGAGAAATTCTGAATTGTTTTTGATCAAAATGGTTCTATACATGAGGAGGTTACAAATAAAATGAGTCATTCTCGGCGGGAGGCTCAGCTGTTGCATCTTTTGCCTGAGTACCGGGAGAAGCACACTATCGTAAGCAGCAGAAATATCCAGAAAAGCTCCCACAAGGAACTCGCCTTTAGCATGAGCAACTCGAATGTCAGTCGTCAAAATACTCAAGCTATCAGCCGTGCTAGAGCCCTTACGAAATCCAAACTGGGTACCAGCCACCAGTCCCCTGTTTTCAAGAATCCACTCCAGGCGGTTCTTGATGAGATGTTCCATGATTTTTGATATGGTAACAGAGAGGGCAATGGGTCTGTAGGAGCAAGGGTCATTTGGATCCTTTCCTGGTTTTTTGATGGGAACTATAATTTGGGTTTTCCAGGCCTCTGGGACAGTCCCTGTCTGGAAAAATGAATTTAGAATATTTAATAGATGTAATTTAGCTTTATCATTCAATTTACAAATGAAGGAGTAAGGGATTCCATCGAAACCAGGAGAGGAGTCTGTAAGACCATCAAGGACCAGTTTAAATTCGGAGAAAGAAAAGGGAGCATCCATAGGATCTGAGGAAGGAACAGCGGAGTAATTAGGGATTTCATCATAATTTGGGGCAGAGGGGGGAGCTAATTTATCAGAGAAGGATTCTAGCCAGGTTGAGGAATCATTGGAAGTAAGTACAGAAGAGGTAAAGGAGCATCTATAAATTTTAATCTTATCCCAGACCATAGAGGAAGGAGCTCTGGGACTGAGAGATTCACAGAAACCTCTCCAACCCAGCCTTTTCTTTTAATGGAGAGTTCTCCTAGCTTTAGCAGAAAGTTTTTGATATTGAATAAAATTATCAACTGACATATCAAGTTCATAGTTTAATTCTGCATCTTTCCTATTATGAATGGCTACAGTGCAGTCTTCATCCCACCAGGGGAGAGATGGTTTATGCCAAGCACCTGGTTTTTTAACCGGGATGTGGTCATCAGCAGATCCCAAAACAATTTTGATAAATGCTTCATAGATGTTGACAATGTACTCCTGGTCAAAGTTAGTGGCTTCAAGTTTCTGATCAACTGATGTACCAAACTCCAGCCAATTTGCCTTACTACAGCGATATTTCAATAAGGGCTTAGGGTCAGAAGGGGGAGGTGCTCTAGAAGTTAAACTAATCAGTATAGGGTAGTGGTCACTACCATAAGTACTTCGGAGTGTTTCCCATGTAATTAGGGGAGAGAGAGAAGGAGAACAGAGAGATAAATCTACAGCAGTATTACTATTTTGATGAGGGTAGACTCTACGTGTTGGGGCACCATTATTTATGATATTTAAATTTTCATCATCAAAAATATCTAATAGCATATTAGCAAAATTATCCGAATGGTGGCAACCCCATACTGTATGGTGGGCATTAAAATCTCCCATTACAATGATAGGTCTAGGGAGAGCCTTGATAATAATTAGGATATCAGGAATTAATGAAGGGCTGGGATGAGGTATGTAAATAGACAAAAAAGATATATTAAAGGCTTTTATTGCAACAGCATTAATTTGTTGAGAGTGAGGGGGAAGACTGATTTGGGAAAAAGTATAATGGTAGTTAAATAATATTGCGCAACCTGCATAGCCATCCATTCTGTCATCACGGAGACAAGTGTAACCTGGGACACGAAAACGAGACCCTGGGATCAACCAAGACTCCGCGATGGCAATCATGACTGGTTTATGTTCGTTAATTAAATTAATCAATTCAGATTTTTTAGCACGAATGCTATTACAATTCCATTGTAGCAAGGGGAGATGGTGCATTATCTGATCTATTATTAAGGGTTTGTATAATCTGTTGAGTCACGTTGGTCGGTATACAGTCACTATATTTAGTGACTATGTTAAGTAATGTGGAAACTAATAGTTCCACTAAATTTTCATTAGGAGAAAGAGAGATGTTTGTTGAAGGCTGAAAAGCACATCCATTAGGAGTAGAGGAAGGGCAGTCAGCGGTAATATTTCGGTGAGCTTGGGAATCATATCCTTTTTGGGGGGAGTGTTGAGGGCGGGGCTTTCTAAATGTTGTCTTGCGGTAGGAAGTGTTTGTGGGAGGAGGAGTTGAATTATTATGGGATGAAGAAGTAGGATTGGCCTTTGTGGCATCAGCAAAAGGTTTATTAACGGGAGAGTGCCTGGCAGATGCTTCATTATAGGAGATGGATTCTTGGGTCATCAAACCCTTAATTGACCTCTGTCTTATGTGTTCGGGACAGTTCTGGGAATTAGCAAAATGAGAGCCTGAGCATAAAATACAGGAGGCTGAATCAGAGGTGATTGGACAGCCTTCACCGGTATGTTCTTGACCACAACGATAGCATCTACTCTTTGATCTGCATTGGGAGCGGATATGACCAAATCTGCAGCAATTTAAGCATTGGATTGTAGGGAAGGTATAAGTGTCCACTGGGAGAGAGGTGTGGAATGAGAACACTCTCTCTGGGAGCACTTGTCCTCTGAAAGTGAGTACCACAGATTGGGTTGGGATCCAGGTGACAGTGTTATCTGAAATTTGTTTCCTGTTTAGTCGCCGTGCTTTAAGTATCTCGCCGCATCCATTTGGGAGAGCTACAGAGTCAACAAATTCATCTAATGCCCAATCAGTTGGGACGCCTCTGACTAAACCCATACGAGTAATGTTGAAAGTTGGGATGGTCGCTTTGTATCTATGAAGGGCCAGTACGGGGTTTTCTAAGAAGAAATTCGCGGAATTTGGCGAAGAGAACTCCACCGAAACTCTATTACGCCCTATACTTTTCACTCCTCCTTTCACAATGTCCGTCACACCAGTCTTGTAGAGGAATTGGCCGAATCTTATTGCGTGGATGAAGGAGCCGGCAGGCACATCATTTTCATCTTTTGTTATGTGGACAATGTAGGGTCCTTTATCTTCGGGTAGGTATTTGGCAAATGCCTGCAAAAGGGAAGGATGAGAATAGATGTTTTGAATAGATGGATTACTCTGAGAATCTGAGGCCATCTTTTTACCTGTCACCTCGTTGTTCGGATCTGAATCTACTCGTCTTTTACGCTGCCCCGCCGGGTCCGGAGGACCCGGAGGGACGGTCTCCATTATAAAAACCCGTCACCAACACCAGATAATACTCACCAACCACAAAAAAGAACTAAAGGCTGATAAAAGAACAAGAAACACCAATTAACTCACAGAGACGTACACCTACCAACAGGCAACGAAGTGAAGTCTCAATAAAATCTATTTTATTGAATTAAGGAGCAATGAAATAAATCTTACAAATCGCTGAACAAAACATTTTTTCTCTCATTTATTTTCAAGACATATTTTTAACAATGTTTAAAAGTATGTAGAAAATGTTAAAACATGTTTATGAATATTAAAAACCCATCATAGGATTTTTAATTAATACAACTTTTTTTAAACATTTACTAATCACTAGTTGACCCGGCCCTCACCCCTGCTTCGCACGGTGGGCCTTACTATTGTATAGACAAAAATCGCCCAAGTGCCGAACTCGATGCAAATTGGTCTTCTATAGGCAGCTGTTGTCCCTTTTTGAAACAACTTGGTATTTGGCGCTTCCTTTAAAAACCCTGATGATAGTTGGCGCCCCCAATTTAATGCATTTCGCCGGACACTTTTAATATACAGAGATAACACTCCTTTATTCTACCCTCCATAGATTTTACAAGCCACTAATCATAGAGTATAGAGCATAGATAAGGCATTGTAATAATAATACCACAAGTGAGCGAAATGAGTATATACGCTAATGCCAAGGAGTGACAGAGCGCGAAAATCTCTTTTCTTGTCCTGCTCGGCGTATTACTTTTTTTTGTTGGCCCTCTACGCTAATAGAGGGCAAACAATCCTGTGTCCTTTTTGTTATTCGCCCATATTCGTACGAAATCAGAATTGAAGAATGTGGTAACTGTGCTCGTAGCTTAGGAAAAAAGTGATGAAGACGATGAAGACTTAGAGACGATGGTGTATTTCTGTGTGCTAGGCTGCAAAAGCCGAACTGAACGTAAATACGAAAACATAACCTAAAATATGTAAGTTTACAATTTCGACTTTATTTTACCTGATTGTTACAGATAAAAACAGGTCATATCTGTAAATACTCGCATGAATGCTACAAAGTATAGAAATAACAAATAGTACTTATTTAGCATTAAGAAAATAATCTAATTTTGTAGCATTAACCACCCAAGTTAAGAAGGTAAGTAAAATGATGCCAGGTTCCATTTTTGTATGTTCTCTGAAATTAGTCGGGTGACTCGCGTTATTATTATTATTACTCGCGTTGTGGGGATGCCAGCTGTATTATCATACACGCGCCGGCATATTTAGCGGAACATAAAAAAAAGGTTTGATATCAGTATCATATAAGGTTGCTGGCTGGTTTATACGTCATTTAATTTAAAAAGAAATATTTTCAAATTAAGAAAACAACTGAACATGACATTTTATGCAATTGTTTTAATTTTATTCAAATACACCTTATCTGGAGCGAACTTCGAGTATTTCTTCCTTCTGAGTTTGATTTAAAATTTCATTGAAATACTGTTTTTTGTTAGTTTTTTTTAATCGCGTATCTTTCTGGAGTTGATGACTGAATTATGCCTGACTTAGCCCCAACGGAGATTGCCAGGGCACTCGAAATGCGAAGAAATGGTCAAACCTACAGAGTGATATCTAGAGATCTTCGTCGACCAGTTTTAACGATCCATCACAGTATCCAACGGTTCAGGGAGACCGGTACTTATGTGAGAAGAGCAGGACAAGGCAGAAAAAGACGCACTTCGAGTAGGGATGATCGTTTCATTCGGCTTCGTGTACGTAGGAACCCCGTTTGACGGCCGTCCAAGCCCGACATGAGTTAGAAGCAGTGCGGGGTGTAACCGTAAGTGAGCGTACGGTACGAAGAAGGCTCGAAGAAGCTGGTTTGGGTTCATTTGTGCCCGCCAAGGCTCCAAGGCTCGAGGTAAATCATCGTAGAAACAGGTCAACTTTTGCTCAGGAACATCGACTTTGGAACGCGGACCAATGGAGTAAGATATTGTTTAGTGATGAGTGCAGAATTCTCTTAAATCAAATTGACGGCAGGCAAAGAATATACAGACGCAAAGGAGAACGATACATTCAGACAAATTTTGAAACTACAGTTGCATACGGTGGTGGATCAATAATGGTTTGGGCGGGCATTTGTTTGGGAGCTCGCACAGACTTGGTAGTGATTGACAGAGGGAGCCTGACTGCAGACCGCTATATCAGAGAAGTTTTAGAAGAAAATGTCGTACCGTTTGCCCAATATATCGGTGACGATTTTGTTTTTATGCAGGATTGTTAAAAACCTTTTTTGCTTTTAGTTTTTTTTTATCTAATACGATTACCCTGTCACTCAATGATTATCTTTATTCTTGTATTTTTTCATATTGTCAATCTGTTCGTTACCCCTTTTTCTTCTTCATAAATAAATATTGTATTGTGTTATTTATTAAATTTAAATCATTGTAAAAACAACTAGGATAATGCTCGGCCGCATACCGCTCGGGTAACTCAACCTTATCTTAATGATATGAATATCACTGTTATGGAGTGGCCGGCGAGATCACCGGATATGAACCCAATAGAGCACGTTTGGGACTTGCTGAAAAGAAAAGTTAAGTCCAAAATTCCAGCTCCTGCCAACGTGGGTGAACTGCGAATCGCCGTAGTTGAGGAATGGCGGAGACTATCCCAGGAGACCATCGATAACATCATTCTCAGTATGCTTAGACGGGTAGAAACTTTAATAAGAGCACGTGGAGGAAATACGCGATATTAATCACCATTTTTCTAATTTAATTAATTGTTATTTTAATATTAAATTTCACTTTTCCCGGTTACATGAAAAGTTCAAAAATGTACCATTTTTCACAAATAGCCTTTACCCGCAAAATCTGTTCTTAATGTGATCTCATTTTAAGTAAAACAAATGAAACTTTAAATAACAAAAGAAGTGTAGTAAGTAGATTTTAAAATAAAACCATATTTTTTTTTATTTTCCGCTAAATATGCCGGTGAGTTTATTTACCTACCCAAGTTTGGAACCCAAAATTTAGGGGAAAAAAGTGTCAATCTATATACGTAATAAGAAATTTTATTCATTTACCAATTTACGATAGATATTTTAATGAAAGTCATTGAAGTAGTTAAACACCCGTAACTATACTTGTTAATTTTCAGGATTCAAGACAAATCCATAAGTGACAATTATGAATAGAATCGACGACGAAAGAGGTGGGAGTCAAGCAAATATGCAGGCAGGTGTTCTAGGCATTTTGAGCAGCAATGCTTTCGCAAGACACAGAGCATGACATATCTGTATGAAAATTCAATACCAACGCTGCATACGCATGTAATTCATAATTTTATACGTTTTGTTCACTTATTGATTAATGCAGTTTATATTAACCTGCATTGGAGCAGCGTGGTGGGTCTAAGCTCTAATTCCCGCTCTCCTATGAGAGTGGAGGCCTGTGCCCAGCAGTGGGACTTTAATAAGCTGTAGTGATGATGATGATGATATTAACCTGTGATTTGTAAGATTGAAAATAAAAATACGGCGATGCCAATTCGTAAGTTTAATTATAATAATGCCTATCCAATGATGGTACCACCCTTACGATGAAGCTTTTGTATCATAACAACACTTGATTGTTTTATGTCAGTTATTGATCAATACAAGTTATATGCGTGACGCTGTTTTTAATTAATTATTACTTGTTTATCCACTAAACTCGTGGACGGAGTATAAGTCGTGGACTTACTACTAAAAGAATAATAATTATGAAAGTGAGGAGACGTTATATATTATATATTTATTCTGTACCTATAGTAACATTATCATTATATTCATAAATTAAACTAGTTTTAATCTGTATTTAATTTGTATTATTTCCCTTATTACAACACGCACTTAACTTAATTTTAAGGGTGTCTGCTCCGGAAGTGAATTGAATTGTATGTAATAGTTATTAGAAATACATTCCATTTGAATTTCGTTTTCTTTTCTTGTTTTCACTTGTAGTAAAAAATTGTGATAGTTTAAAATCATGTTAGTGCGTGTTTGACACTATCGACATTTATTTGCCATACTCCTAGTAATAAGCATTAGCAGTTTTCCCACAAAATATGTTATAAATTGTATGATGGCAATAAGGGTTGATATAGGACATGTAGTTATGTTAAACTATCGCTTTCGCATACTGTGTACGGTGACGACCTGTCTATATATCTTTCTCTGTCTACGCCACTAATAGTTTCTAAACTTCAATGTCAAATTCAAATGCCAAAATAACGTGGGGTATGGTGTTCACAGTTCATGATTTTTTTTCCACCTACTGAATAAATTCTCATCATAAATCTAAGCTGTAATAATGTCTTCTTCCTTCTTTTTAAAAGGAAAATCAAGGCAAGTACATAAAAGAAAAGGAGAAAAAATTAACAAAAATAGACCGAAAAAACAAAATGCACCTAACCTCGAAAATGGGCAAGAGTCCTCCGGCAGTGATTTAGATCTTAAAAAGTTTTCTGATGCTGAAGAATCAGAGAGTGATCACGAGACAGCCGAGCAGAAGAAGTTGCGACTGGCTAAGAAGTACCTAGAGGAAATTGAGAAGGAAGAAGCAAAGCGCGCTGAACTGAAGGACCTCGACGGTGCCATAGAAAAGCGTTTACAAAGGGACTATTTAGAGCAAAAAGGTAAATTACGCGTAGAAGTTGCCGACAATTACTCGGCCCCAGCTGATAGTGATGTCAAGTTAATACGAGCGAAAGAACATCGTCTCTCGCTGACATGTGTCTGTATAAGTAGTGATTGTGCTTTCGCCTTCACCGGTTGCAAAAGCGGTAGCGTTATTAAATGGAGTCTACGAGATAAGAAGAAACTCGGCAGTTTAACATACAAGACACATTCCAAGTACTTGATAGGAAGTGTTACTTCAGTTGCCATCACAACAGATTTTAAGTACTTAGCAACAGCAGATTCTTCACCAGACATACAAATATGGGATCCTCATGCAATGAAACATGTGCATACATTCAAAGGGCATAAAGGTATGGTTATAGGCCTTGTATTTAGAAAGAACACACATAGTTTGTACTCTGCTAGTAAAGACAGATCAGTGAAAAGTTGGTCTTTAGATGAAATGGCTTATGTGGAAACTTTGTTTGGTCATCAGTCGCCTATAACATCTATTGATGCATTGACAAGAGAGCGGGCAGTCACAGCAGGTGGTAGAGACACCACAATAAGAGTTTGGAAGATAGTTGAGGAATCGCAATTGGTTTTCAACGGACCAGTGGGCAGTGTTGATGAAGTGAAGTTATTGGATGAAGAACACTTTGTATCTGGCAGCGATAATGGTTCAATTTGTTTATGGAGTGTGTTGAAGAAAAAGCCTTTATGCACTGTAACTGAAGCTCACGGCTCAGAGAATGATGTACCGCGGTGGATATTAAGCCTCGCCACACTTTTAAACTCAGACATTTTCGCATCTGGTTCATATGACAATCACATAAGGCTATGGAAGATTGCAGATGCATATAGAAATATTGTACCTATGTTTAGTATAGAAATAAATGGTTTTGTTAATTGCATACAGTTTACAAGTGATGGACAGCAGCTGTTTGCAGCTATTGGACAGGAACATAAAGCTGGTAGATGGTTTAAGAAAGGTGGAGCTAAAAATGGTTTATTAATTGTACAGTTACCTGTTCAGTTAAAATGATACTTAAATAAAATAAAAATTTACTTTTAAATCTTTTTATTTCTCTTTCAAGTTCATCTTAGATCAAAATCTATCCTTGTCCATTATAAATAAATAATGGTTTATTTAAGTTTTACTAAACTAAATTTCAAGGAAAAAAAAATAGAAAATTAAAGTCTTATTTGGTGTAAACTACCTACATAAAAAATTATAAGGGAACATCTTTTATTTCTGTTGCACACAACCTCTCAACTATAAGCCAACTAACATTAATGTATAATGACGATTCTAAATGTATTACTATTCCTTTCATTATGCTTCCTGCAGTGAATAGTACTAGATTTAGAGCTGTAAAATATGTTTACAACCGAAGCATAAATTATATACCTACAAGCTGAAATAATGCCCAAAATTTTGGGACCTATCACTACATCAAAAGGATTTTTATCCAACAATAGTAGTAGCTCCTCTTAATTGTAAATAACCTGCAGTAATATCCATGGGCAGGCTTCGCACAGTAGCAAACTCATCTGCATTACTGTAATATAGTTTTGAGTGGCGGTCAACATAGGGCGCAGGTAGCCCAGAAATGTCTGAGTATTTCTTTGTTGGCTTAAATGTAGGTGGCGCATTTATAGAATAATCTGCAAAATAAATAACGTAACTTGTAGAGTTCAGGTTAGAACATAATCAAGAATATCACAAGTAGTGCTTACATAAAACAGCATCATTGGGCCATGGTAAGGCTCTGTCAGCCGCCAGTATTTGCTTTAAAGATCTCCAAATACGTTTCTTACAGCCACTTTTAACTATAAACTTGTTTTCCACTTTAAAACAATGAATTTTCTCTGATTCACCAGTCATTTTTAAAGTTCGTCAGTTATCCTTCTTTAAAGTAGAATTCGACAGGTCAGGTCAGATATTTGTTATGGTTAAATATGAGGTGAAATAATATTAATTAATCAATGTTTATTGTCGTAGTAATTAGTAAAAACTATGCAAATTACAACTTTCGAGTTTGAACTTTGATTTTGTAAACAGTAAACACCGACCAGAAAAAGAAGTTTGTAAACAAAATACAAACACCTTACACCAGTCTGCTATTCCTTAGTCCTTACGGCAACTTGTCTCTGCATATGGCTATTCCAATAGGGCGATTGTGTATAACCTGCAGGGCGACCGCGTATCTTTTGCATCAATCATTGATACATCGCAATCACCTCTGATTAGTTAACACTCTTCCACTATTGGACGAAATCCATTGACGCAGTAAGAATACCATAAATTCAGCCAATCGAAGGTGATTGCGATGTATCAATGATTGATGCAAAAGATACGCGGTCGCCCTGCTGCAATCTGCATCATGATCAATCATTATTACAGTCAACAATTTTGATTGGCTGAATTTATGGTATTTTTGCTGCATCTATGGATTTTGATTTTTGGATAATAGTGGATGAATGTTAATCAATCAGAGGTGATTGCGATTGTTACACTGTTGCTGTCATTTTTACACAATCGCCCTTCTAGTAAACACAATAGGTTTTACGGCTCTGTGTTCGAGTCTTCCTGAGCTTACTTTACCTATAAGAGTGAAAAAAGTACACAGGCGAATAATTAAAAAAAACAATGAGCCAAATTAAATAATTGGAATGGAAATCACTGACAAATGACAATCAGAACCCGAACCCAACCCGAACCAACCCGTTTCCATCATCCCTAAGGGTGAACCAACCTAAACATTTTCCATTCGTTGTCAAAAGAAAAGACAAAAAATTTCTATTTTATCACAGACTATCATATTATACTCTTTGGTTGTTTATGGAAAAATAAAATCAGAGACAAGTACCTAACTTTAGCAAATATCAAATGTCAATGCGTGTTGTCAGAGACAAGTTTATTATCTCTAGTATATAGTGTATTATCTATGGACAAGTTCAGAGACGTGTTGTCATGTAAAACGTAGTGATTACATCATAGCAGGGTTGGATTCCGTAGTATAATTATACTATTTGTACCATAATTTTATGTTGCGTAGTATATAGTATCGTAATGCTTGGATTGTACGCGAAAATACCATAATTTTAATACCCAATTATATATTTAACATTTACCCCTAATGCACGGACTTTTTTCCGAATGGCTACATCAAATGAAAACGAGAAGTAATGACAGGGTTAGAAGGGCAAGAACCCAGAGCCGTAAAACTCTATATTAAAAAAAACCGAGAAGCATTATGCACGGGGAATCCTTACAATGTTTTGCTGCTTAGGTCATTTTGTGGGAAAGGGATGGATATATTATTTTCTGCTTGAGTAGGACTGAAATGAATGTATAGCAACAAATTTCATATAGCGCGAGCCGAAAAAAAAAATTGTTTCAAACTGAGCGGAAGTTTTAAAACCGATTTTATACCGATAAAACCGTTCAAAGTTTAAATTTCCCGCCACAGCAAACGTAGTCAACACAAAAACAAAACGTAGTATAATTTTTGGTAAATAGTATAATTTTAATTTCCATAGACAATAATTTTATGGGAGCCCGATTCCAACACTGCATCATAGACATAGAGTAAAGGATTACATTCTCTCTGTTGTCATGTGTGGTTATTTCTAGGTTAAGTTATATAGAATTTGAATTTTGAATTTTTTCCACAATGGATATCGTTAACGAAATACTGGAAAGAGAACAGAAAAAAGCTGAAAAATACAAGCCAATCACAGTTGAAAAGCATTTAGAATTGGATATCGATATTGGTACCTTACTAGCTGCAGACACAAATGATTTGGATATAAAATCTTTAAGGTGAATCTTTTTTGCATAATAACTATACAAGAATATTGTACTCTATACTAGCAATTTGGCTTATACCCCTTAGTATGTTATTTGTAAAAATAAACCATTCTCTTTTTCATCCTCCTAATCAAATAAATATTATAAATGCGAAAGTTTGGATGGATGGATGTATGGATGTATGGATGTTTGTTACTCAATCACGCGCCAACAGATTATAGATTATAGATGTCATCATTCTAGGCTTCCTTATGCTAAGCTACTCAAAAAATACAATCTTTTAAAACTCGACTCTAGACGCAAGCAGCTAGAAGCAATGGTATTGCATGGTTTGCTCCACAACAAATATGACTGCACTGACTTGTTTAGCAAGGTTTCTCTTAATGTTGTCAGGAACGCAAGTCGACGACAGGTGCGTGCTTATAATCTTTTCGCTGTTAAATTCTGCCGAAACAATGCTGGCAAGTGCTCACCTATGAGTCGACTTGTTGATGAATACAACAGAAGCTTTGACAATGTTGATATTTTTGCTCTGTCTGAGGGCAGATATAAAAAGGCTGTCATCAAAATTTAGAGGGAAAAACAATTTTTATAAGGTTTTTTTTTATATGGTTTGTACACAGACATGTGGGTTTGTGTACCTACATTTGTTAGTAGTAAATTTAAATTTTTGTGTTGTATTTTAGCATAAGTATATAAATATATTATTGTAGCATATTATATAACATATATATAAATCAGATAAGTTTAATACATTGTGTCGCCTTCATTTTCAAAACTTCAAATTGTTAAGCAGTGGATGGTGTAGACCATAGGTTCCCAAACTTTTTTTGCTCATAGACCCCTTTCAAAAGTTTGCTGATTCCGGTGGACCCCCTGCAGCTAAATTTCTATCATATTTCCAGTCGACAAAAAATGTGAAGATAAATTATGAAAATTGGCGTTGCGAGTGAGTTCTAACCACGAAAAAAACATTCTTTGAAAAAAAAAGAGAATTGATTGGTAAATTAATTAATTGATTGTGCTGTGAGTGGATGTCAAAAGTAAAGTTGACCATTCAAAAAGAAGTGATTCCATCTCAAACTTACATTTTTGACATCTACTCACAGCACAAAAACCAATCAATTCTTACTTATTTTATTTAGAAAACTCGGAGTGGTAAAAATAAAAAAATAGTATATTTTCTTGTGTTGTATTTATTCAAATACTATGTAAGTAACTATTAATTATTATTATTGTTATCATATTTTACAATATTATATTAAGTAAGTATAGTAAATCAAAATATAATTGTACCTACAATCAAAATTAAACATTAATAACGTAGGTAACGTAACTTAATGGGAGGGATGTACTTGATGTATTGACAGCAAATTATCAATATTTGGCTTTGGTTTTGTTAGGAATAACCGCAAATCTCCCCGTTCTGTGATATTCAATCTGCTCCTTTTTTTCGTTAAAAGGTTTGTTACGGCACTAAAACTTTTTTCGACAAGACACGACGAGGGAAACGCTATCAAAAGCTTTCTCGCAATTCCCCAAAGTCCAGGATATTTTTCGGGTATTTCTGCCTGCAGCCAAAATGTTTGATACCCTCTTTTAAATTTCACCTTCAGCTCCTCATTAGTGCTAAGCTCGACTAGCTCCTCTTGTAATATCACATTCTCCACCCACAAGTCGTATTTGGTCCCTTTGCACGTCTGAACAAGCGTTGCGGACGGTGCGTCGGCGGGCGGCTTTGAGTATAAGGCGGGCGGCCGCGGCGGTGCTTTGCAAGTCTCGACACGTTGTACTGATTATGGAATATTACAAGTTTTTACAAGTAACAGTCGCTGAGCTTCTTAAAATATTATCTGCCTACATTGATAGGTGAAGTCAAGCCAACATTTTAGTTCTTCACTATCGAAACCAGATAAATTTTCGTGGACCCCCGCTTACGAATTGTGGACCCCCATTTTTCTGTCACGCCAACGTAGACCCCCGTCGAGTCTCCCGTGGACCCCTGGGGGTCCACCTGGACCACTTTGGGAATTACTGGTGTAGACTGTAGTGGATTGCACATTTGTTAATATTTTGTTTTTGTTTAGATAATAAGATTTAATGTGTAATTGTTAATCGTCCCCAATAAATAAAAATAAAATAAAAAACATCTGAACGGATCTGTCTGGGCACAGAGATAGAATATAGTCTGGAATAGCACATAGGCTACTTTTTATCCCGGAAAATTAAGGAGTTCCCGCGGGAACCAAAAAACCTCAATCCATGCGGATGTAGTCGCGGCCATAAGCTAGTATTATTATAAATGTGATAAAAATTCTTTTCAAAAAACCGACTTCCAAAGCTACTGTAAAGTAAATAATAATTTTGATTTCTACACACTATGTTGAAGTCGGGCGAGCCTGACGCGTCAACTTTGCCTATCATTGTTATACTCGCCCGACTTCAACATAGTGTGTAGAAATCAAAATTATTTTTTAGTTTACAGTGGCTTAGGAAGTCGGTTTTTTGAAAAGAATTTTTATTTTTAACTTTTTAGTGTACTCTTAATCCAGTACCCTGCAGCATCAGAGTTGAGGAGTTGGGACTTGGGTTTAAGTATAAAGTTGTTGCTTGACACCTACAATATGAATTCACCATAAAAAAATCCTAAATCGCTATTTTTAAGGAGTTCTGTACCCTGCAGCATCAGGGTTGAGGATTTGGGACTCAGAGTTGTATCGTATACACGTGACTTGATACCTACTATAAGAATTCACCATCAAAATTTCCTAACTCACTAGTTTTGATGATTTCATGTAGTACGGGTACACCTACAGCATCAGGATTGAGGATTTGGAGTCAGAATTTTTTATGGGACCACCTTGTGAGCTTCCTCTAACCAATGAAAAAAAATTTCTTCAAATCGGTTTAGAAACCACGGAGATATGCACCAACATACATTTTAAAAAAAAAAAGATACGCGCCGAATTGAAAACCTCCTCCTTTTTTGGAAGTCCGTTAAAAATATGGATGTTTGTTCTTTAATTTTCCAGGATAAAATGGACCCTGAATGAATACAGGGTACATTTTATCCTGGAAAATTAGAGTTTCTGTGGGAATCAAAAACCTTAATCCAAAGTCATCTAGTATTTTAATAAAGCACAAATATTACAAAATGTGTTGCTATGCAAAACAAGGGCTCAACTTGCCTCAACTTTAGTATATGTGCCGTGCAGTAGACTTAATTTTTTTTACACAAAGGTATTAATGTAATAAACTGAATGCCAAAATATTTTCTGTTTAATCTAAGATATTAAAAATTTGACATTTTGAGGTTAGTTTACTGAAATTCATGCAAATCTCTACTTATTTGTGTGAAGGATGGTGTGAGGGAATTAGGTAGGACTAGGGTAACCTACCTAGGCCGCCTAGGTTAGGTTAGGGTTGAACATAAATATTCAGGTAGTGCCCGGCCACAGGCCACTTAGGTTCGGGTTTAATACACCAAACTTAAGTAAAAAAACAAATATTTGTCAAAAGGCGCTAGGTTAGGTTAGGGTTGAACGTAAATATTCAGGTAGTGCCCGACCTGTGGCCACTTAGGTTCCTATGGGGTTAAGGCGCTGTGAGCTCACGAGATGAAAAACACAGGCGCGGGGGGGTGAAATCGAGCAAGCGCATGTCGCAAAAAATGCATGAAATCATTTGTAAAAAAATTAATATTTACTTTTCAATACAAATGAATCCGACAATGTGTTTGATTTAGAAATATGAATTTTATCTTATATTTCTAGAGCTAATTATTGGTTTGAATAAGGAGAAAAACTGCTTTAAAAGGTAAATTAAGAGGTATGTTTAAAATAAATTTCAATGCAGAGATTTTTTTTAAATTGTGTTTTGAGATGCATCAATGGCTGCATAAAGGTCTTGAAAACAGCAAATTATTTTTACAAGCATACATTATGTCACCGTTTGATGGATACACTGCTTTTAAAAACCCCCTTTTACCCTACACAGCGCCTTAATACACCAAGTTTAAGGCAAAAAAAAAAACATATTTGTCAAAAGGGTAGATTAGGTTAGGGTTGAACATAAATATTCAGGTACCTGACAATTACCATATGTAATTGTATACAATTACATATTATGATACAGCATGATGTATATTATTCTTATCAGATCAGACAGCGAAAGAGAAACATACTTACAATCACTGGCTCGCGACAATACACAGTTACTCCTGAATAAGATCTGGGAGCTCCCTACTGAGAGGATAGATGAAGCCATTGTGGTGAGGCTGCCTGCACCCAAGACAGTGCTTCCCAGATCTAAGCCAGTGCCCAAACCTAAGCCCTTGACCAAATGGCAGGAGTTTGCCAAAGCAAAGGGCATCACTAAAAAGAAGAAGGATAAATTGCAATGGGATGAGCAGTTGCAGAAATGGGTGCCATTATATGGGTAAGAATTAAAAGAAATCAAAAGCAATTTCTTATTCATAGAAAATTACATATTTTCTTGATTTCATAGAAATTTGAAAATAAACAGGTTTTTATTTTTAATATAAACTAAGTGTATGTCAGAATTCATAATTTTCTCAACTTTTGTCGAATACCTAGGTTCTTAATGAGACTGCATGTGGTAAAACTTGAATATATTTTAAAGTATGGTAAGATCATTCTTTCTTAAACTAATGACAAGGAAAGAAAGGAAGAACCTATGCAGATTTCTGTTGAACTATGCAATTTATTTTACTTAATTTAAAATTTTCAGATTCAGAAAAACAGCAGCGGAAAAACAGAAGGATTGGTTAATAGAAGTACCCCAGCACGTCGACCCTATGACAGACATGTATGAAAAGAAATCTAGCGAGAAGTCAGAAAAAGTGGCAAAGAATGAGTTGCAGAGACTGAAGAACATTGCGAGGGCCAAGAAAGTGAAGATTCCCAGGGTTGGGCTGCCTGTCACCACTGATAAAGCTTCTGCTGCACAGGTAGCTTATCTATATACTATTTTTGAAAAATAAATAGAAACACATGCGGTCTATGTCTGTCTGTAAATCACATTTGTGTACAACAACTTGTGTACTGTTCCACAATTTTTTTTTTCGAAATAACAACCACTCATAATACCTGTAATAATTATAAAGTACAATGACAAAAAGCACTGAAAAAAGAGTAAAAATTATAAGTGTACTCTAGATCAAATGGGAATATGATAGGTCTTGAGAACTTTGCTTAGTTTCAGGCCCCCAAATAAAGGCTTGAATTTGAGATACTATGCTAACAAAATATGTAATTTCAGTTATCAACAGCAGCAGTAGTAGCAAAAGCCTCAACAGCATCACTCGGCAAGTTCCAAGACAAACTGCCAAAAGAGAAAGAAGCTAGAGGCAAAGGCATCCACGAACTCATACCCGGCAAAGAGAGGAAGAGGAAGGCTCCCATACCAACTCCTCAGGTGGAGAAGGAAAATAACCTGAACTTAATTGACAGAATTCTAAACAAGAGGCCTAAAATTGACATAGAGAAAGCTGTGTCGAAGCATATTCATGAGGAACAAGTGCAGTAAGTATCCTGTTGCAACATTTTCAGGTTTTATTGCAGATTATTATACAACAGCAAATCAGCTGTTGTGTAATAATCTGTAATAGTAAGAAAGAGATATATCTATACTGATATTATAAATGCGAAAGTTTGGTTGGATAGATGGATGTTTGTTACTCAATCACGCCATATCAGCTTAACTGATCTGGATATTTGGCACTGGATTAGGCCTAGCGCCTAACATCCAGATCCCTAACCTAGGCTACTTTTTATCCCAGAAAATTAAAGGGTGGGAACTCTTTAATTTTCTGATTTCGTGAGGTTTTTTGGTTGCCCTGGGAAGGGGAACCAGAAACCTCCATCGGACATCAGCTAGTCAATAATAATCCTTGTTTTTTGTAGGAGATCAGAAGAGAAAAGGAACATGAAGCCGCCTAAAGGCAAGCGAAAGGCGAAAGGCACTAACCATACCAACTTCTCTGCTAAGAAGCCTAAAGCTGGAAAGGGGCAGAGGAACCCGAACAAAAAGACTACCGGTAGAAAAAGGAGATAAAATTAGTAATAAGGTATATATTTGTATGAATATGTTACACAACATTAAAGCCTGTTCTGTATTTCTTTGTTTGGATTGTATTATTGCTGACCACTTTCCATTAAATAAATAATGGTAGATTTCTTGGGGGGAAAAATATCAAAAGGTATACATGCTGTGGGTGTCTTCTATTTTAATATATTTCGGGGGATGGCGCTGCACCTGAGCACTGCGACTATGCTAGCGGCACACAAGTATATATCCAACCAGAGAGGAAGCTTCCTAAGAAAGTCGAAAATGTATACCTATTCTGCTAGGGTTGTCACCTGATGCATGTCAACAATTTAAGTAAAAAATATAAATATTATGTAATTATCTATGGTATAATTTCAGTTATATCCTGGAATTGAACAACAAATACTTAAATTAGACAAATATTATAAAGAAACGAAATTATTTCTTTTTTAATGAACATATTATTTATTATTATGAGTATTTTTAACATAACTTCACAATAATGTTAATAGATGGCACCGTCATTTATTATCGCAAAAACAGTTTTGCGTCGACTATTATTATTATTACAACGTTTTATTTAACTGTGCAAGTATTCGGCATTTTTGTTGAAACAGAACACTATTTACATCATCATCATCATCATCACTACAGCCTATTAACGTCCCACTGCTGGGCACAGGCCTCCACTCTCATAGGAGAGCGGGAATTAGATCTTAGACCCACCACGCTGCTCCAATGCGGGTTGGCGGGCTTTAACGATTATTATCATGTTAGTGATAATAACCGGGACCATAGATTAATTATAAACCAAGTATAGATTGCTAACTACCATATAAAAATTTTTCTAGGTTAATACTATCGATAGGTGGCGCTACCAGGCTCACTCGACAAATGATTATAGTAAAATCGGTGAAATATCGTATTTTCTTGGTTCAGTTTGTATTAATTATTTATATAAAATTATCAAAATACAAAAATTTTATAAAATCACTTATGCAAATAGCAAATTTACATTCAATTAATTTTAACAAAATTAACTTGCAGAAGTAATTCGATTTGAAACAAGTTCTGTGTATTCTTATGTTATAATCAGCTAGTTGACCATGCAGTTATGCTGCATTCCTATAGATGGCGTCACAAACTGACGATACACTAAAATAATTTTTTCCTCTTGTTTTGGTGCCGGCCAAAGACGATATACTTATAAACCAGGTTGGTACTTGGTATTATAATTAACTAGCTGATGCCCGCGACTTCGTATGCGTGGATCGAGGTTTTGTTGTTCCCGCGGGAACTCTTTAATTTTCCGGGATTAAAAGTAGCCTATGTGCTACCTATTCAAGACTATAATCTATTTCTGTGCCAAATTTCAGCCAGATACGTTATCCTGTTGGGGCGTGATTGAGTAACAAACATCCATACATCCATACATCCATCCAAACTTTCGCATTTATAATATTAGTAAGAGTAAGATCTATGGTGCCGGCTCAGTGAATTGTGCGTTTCTTGTGTTTTTAGGGTTCCGTACCCCAAAAGGAAAAAACGGAACCCTTATAGGATCACTTCGTTGTCCGTCCGTCTGTGTGTCAAGACCCTTTTTCTCAGGAACGTATGGAGGTATCAAGCTGAAATTCATATCAATCAGGTCTACGGTCCCTTACAGCTGTGAAAAAATCAAACTTAAAAGCCTACACAATCAAAAGATACAGCCGTTTATGCTGCAAATTTTCGATTTTTCTTGCACTCGCGAGGGAATCAAAACCTACAGGGTACTTCCCGTGAACTTAGAATCTTGAAACTTGGTACGAAGCAACGTCTTATAACACAGATATATAGGAAGAATTGCGAAAAGCATAAATTTTTAGTTATATCATTTAATTAAAATATTTTTAATAATTAGGGTTCCGTACCTCAAAAGGAAAAAAACTGAACCCTAGGATCACTTTGTTGTCCGTCCGTCTGTGTGTCCAGACCCTTTTTCTCAGGAACACATGGAGGTAGGTACCAAGCTGGAATTCATATCAAATACCTACTCAGGTCTACTGTCCCTTGGAGCTGTGAAAAAATCAAACTTCTAAGCTAACACAATCAAAAGATCTACAGCTGTTTTTGCTTTGCCGTCTTTCTACACGTGCAGTCTGTGTATAGACTATACGCAGCGGACCTACAATGCTCTGCATGTTCAATATAACAATGTGCTGAGGGCGGTGCTGAGGAGGCCTCGACACTGCAGCGCGTCGGCCATGTTCGCGGACGCTCGCGTGGATGTTTTCTACGCGATCGTGCGCAAGCGTGCTGTGTCTTTGATGTGCAGGCTAGTGAGCAGCACCAACACCCTCCTCAGTACGTTGGCTACTAAGCTGGACAGCCCTCTCTGGAGGCGCTGGAATGGTGCACACATTCTCATGAGGAGGCCTCAAAGAGACCTGTAAATGTGTCGAGGCTTAGGTTTGAGAGTAGGGTAGGTTAGTTGAGGTATTTTATGTTGTTTTTTTACTAACATAGGTTAAGTGATTGTTACTAACAAGTTATGGGTGTTGAAGCCTGAAATAAAAAGTTATTATTATCATCATAAATTTAGCTCTCACGCCCGCCTACAAAATAAATACATATATGGCCAAAAGAGTTATAATAAACTTACGTAAATAAAAATAAATGAATAAACTTACATACACAAATACACAAATAAATAGTTGTAGCGGGCGGAGGATTACACCCCGGCAGGGGAGACCAGACGGCCGGGGGTCAGGGCGACAGGTTGAGAAACCGGCGGACTATCCTAGCCGAGTCTAGCAACACCGCTTTCTGCATCCTGGCTGCGAGCGAACTGCCACGGAACCCCAGTCGCCTCAGATGATGAGCAAGGCTGACTGGGACTAACCCATTCGCAGATATTACGATTGGGATGGTTTCAGTGGACTCCACATGCCACATGGCGGAAACCTCGTGAGCCAGATCGAGATACTTTCGTTTTTTCTCCGTCTCAGCTCTCACAAGGTTCTCGTCATATGGAATGGTGATGTCCACCAAAAACACCCGCGACTGTGCCCGGTCCAACAGCACGATGTCAGGCTTATTCGCTAGAATAGTCCTGTCCGTGATGATGGAGCGGTCCCAATAGAGCCGGACTCCGTCACGCTCGAGTACAGGCACCGGTGTGTACCTGTAGTACGGCAACCTCTCATCCAGGAGACCGTACTTCAGAGCAAGCTCCTGGTGAAGGATCTTGGCCGCTTGGTTGTGTCTGTGCAGATACTCAGTATTAGCAAGCGCCGAACATCCCGAGAGCACATGTCTGAGTGACTCACCGGGACGGCAACAGGCTCGACAGATGTCGTGAGTGCCATCCTTCAGAATGTACTTTCGGTAGTTCCGCGTCTTAACCACCTGATCCTGTATCGCACAGACAAAACCCTCGGTTTCCCCAAAGAGGTCACCAAAGCGCAGCCATTGCACGGACGCTTTTTTATCGACGTGTGGCTCATTAAGAGCTTTAAAAAAGCGTCCGTGCAACTCTTTCTCCTTCCATACGGTCTCCCGGTCTGAGGTACTAAGTACCACCGGCGCCTGCCACTCGATTTTGGCTAAGGATAGGGGAGTGAGTCCTTTATCACATTCTATGACCTCTCTATGCATGGGTGACTCCCTCTTCGTCTCGAAGTATGTTCTGAGATTGGCTATCTCCCGGTTATGCATGGTCTTGACGCTTAATACGCCTCGACCACCACATTTCCGGGGGATATACAATCTCATCACAGATGACTTTGGGTGATGCATGCGATAGAGAGTCATAGTCGTGCGGACTTTTCTATCCAGGGCGTCAAGTTCGGTCTGAGTCCATCTGAGTACGCCAAAGGTGTACATGAGAACGGGCATAACCCAGCCGTTATAGGCTCGAACCTTATTGGCGCCTGACAAAAAGCTTTTACAGATTTTTGTCAGACGGCCAAAGAAGGCCTCGCAAACAGACTGTTTCATGTCCGCCTCATTCACTCCTATCAATTGCGACATACCCAGATACCGGTATGATTCAGCTTCGGAGAGGGTCCTAATGCTCGATGGCTCGAGATTAACCTCAGCCGAATGAGTAACCTGCCCCCTCACCACATGCAAGACCGCACACTTGTCCATCCCAAGCTCCATCCTGATAGAATTGCTGAACTCAGTGGTGACATTCAGCAATTCTTGCAGGCGGGTAGCATTGGGTGCCAGCAGCTTGAGGTCATCCATGTAGAAAAGGTGAGGCACTCTTGTCCCTCCCCTCCGAAACTGAAAGCCCGTCCCTGAACTCTCCAGCAATGAGCTGAGTGGGTTCAGAGACAGGCAAAACCAAAGTGGGCTCAGACAGTCACCCTGGAAGATCCCTCGCCGTATCCTTATCCGGTCATCGGCAGCCGCCAACCGCTCGCCTTGGAGACAAAGGATCGTACTCCATTGCCCCATGCATTGTCTGAGGAAGTCTCGAACTGTACCATCAACTTTGTCTAGTTCAAGGACCCTCAAGAGCCATGAATGGGGCACCGAGTCGAATGCCTTTTTATAATCAATCCAGGCAGCGGAGAAGTTCCGGCGGTTGCGTTTGACCAATTGCCCCGCAACGGAGTCGATGATAAGGAGCTCCTTAGTACCACGGCTACCCCCCCGACATCCGTTCTGAGCCTCAGACATGATGTTATTTTCGTCTACATGACGAGATATCTTGAGGCTCAGAACGGATGTTAGCGTCTTATTATTATTATTATTATTATTTGCTGCAAATTTCGACACTCGCAAGGGAATCAAATCCTACAGGGCACTTCACGTGAACCCAGAATCTTGAAATTTTGTACGAAGCAACGTCTTATAGCACATATAAAGGAAAAATTGCGAAAAGCATAAATTTTTAGTTACATCCATACTTAAATACTATATCCATACTCCATACTATAATATTATAGATGCGAAAGTGTGTCTGTCTGTCTATCTGTCTGTCTGTCTGCTACGTTTTCACGGCCCATCTGTTCAACCGATTTGGATGAAATTTGGTACAGAGATAGGTTACATCCTGGGGAAGGACATAGGCTTCCGCGTTCAAGAGTTCAAGAGGATATATAACTATACGTTAGATGGCACTAGGTAAGTTTGATCGAGTTGATGATTCAACTACTACTCGTTAGATGGCAATAGCTATGTTCGTTATTAATTATTTTTCAGCTTGCACAGTTACGCCATCTCAGATAATGCGAAGAACTACAAGGTACCGGCGACTTTAATGCGCATTTAGCGAGCTTTGATTTAATGTATGAAGAGAACAGTCTTATACTGGTTTATATATTGTCTTTGCCGGGACCGACGGCTTAACGTGCTCCCCGAGGCACGGGGGTGAAACACCGCCAACTTCCAACTCCGGGCTGGCACTGAGAATTTCTTAATTGAAAAACCCAATACCTAACTTTTATGCCCGACCGGGAATCGAACCCAGGACCTCGATGGTCCGCAGTCGACTAACCTAACCACTAGACCAACGAGGCAGTCTATACTATTTACATAAATAAATCTAAATAGTTTTATTTTTAATACAAAATCAGTAAACTTGTTCATTCACGAAATTGTTCCTCTATTAATTATTTTCATTAAACGCACGACCGTCAGCCCTTACGTTCGGAGTTCGGACCCAGACCGAGGCGTCGCGGACCCAGACGGCGTGTCGGTGAGAGCTCACGCACACATCGTTGCGCTATGTATGGGTGAAGTCGCCGCGAGCCGTTTGTATGAAGCTTCCTCTCTGTACAGTTCTCTGTGCTATCGGGACCGTATTAATAATTGATTAATTAATTGAAATTAACAGGGTTTTTTACTGGGACTGTATGGGGTAATCCACAACCATCAGAGATTTATTCCGTACTTGCCCTGCCAAAAAAACACTCTGAGGCCAATAGTAGTTATCTCTAAACTCAACTAAAATGATAGAACTTTATATAGCTATCCACTTCAGAATATTCTCTGTGAAAAGGGGCAGTTACCTACTAGATTTAGAGCTGTCATTCTAATTCAGTTTAGGAATGATCGTCTTCGATCTTTAGTCTTAATCTATAATCTTTTAAAGGAAATGTCGGTCGACGCGCCCCTGCCGTCGTTGCTATCGAACTGTTACCAATTTTTTTTAAAATTTAAGATGCAAAAATAAAACTCTACGTAAAGTACCTAGTTCAATAAAACTACATCAAATCTTGAAATATTATATATTTTTTATATAATGATATTATACATTATAATATGATTAATGATTATACAAGATTATATTTATTACTATACCAATTAACCGATATTGGAGAAGGTAATTTTCAATACTGTATATGGTCTATTCTATAAATTATCTATTCTAATTCTATTCAATCTTTGAGTATTGCGAATATACTTATTTAAAATTTGGCACACAAGTGATAACAATGTAACTAGAGGTTCGCACCCACAGACCATACAACCAGTTGACTGAGCATAGCGGGCCGCCTCACCAGCCAAACGTTAGCAGTATGACTGCTAACGCTACGTTTTGTGCCTAAAGTCGCCCTCAGTCCGTATTCGACAGTGCTCGGGAATTGATCGAGAAAAAAGACAAAAAATATGCCTCTTTGCAGCGTTAAATGGTGTGGAAAGAGAAGCAATACCTCCAGCTATGCAAAGGATGGGATAGCATTTCCTAATTAAGTGTAGTTAAGTAATAATAAATAAAAATCATTAATACGCATAAAAATAATGTCTTTCAGTTTTTCTTTGTCTTTCACATGTAGTTCTACATATCTCCGTCTCTTCCACGCATTGCCCAGTGTAACCTGTGCAACTATCGATAAGTTATATCGATAGTTGAATGCCAATACATTAATTTATTTAGTAATTCCGAACAATTCTGAAGTAAAAGAGCAGGTTAAAGGTTTATTATTTATTTGATTGTTTACTACTAATATTAAAAAGTTTCTGTTGAAAACTTAAGTTCTTTAGTATACATACTAATCCATACTAATATTATAAACGCGAAAGTGTGTCTGTCTGTCTGCTACGCTTTCACGGCCCATCTGTTCAACCGATTTTGATGAAATTTGGTACAGGGATAAGTTGTATCCCGGGGAAGAACATAGGCTACTTTTTATCCCAGAAAATTCAAAGGTTCCCGCGGGAATCAAAAAATTTATCTGTTCAACCGATTTTGATGAAATTTGGTACAGGGGTAGGTTGTATCCCGGGAAATTCAAGAGTTCCCGCGGGAATCGAAAAAACTTGGTCCACGCGGATGAAGTCGCGGGAATCATCTAGTATTGTATAATAATGCAAAAAAGAAGCGCCTAAGAAATAATTTCAAGATTAAAATAAGTGTCAGTATAATCAAATAAATATTATAAATGCGAAAGTTTGGATGGATAGATGTATGGATGGATGGATGTATGGATGGATGTTACTCTTTCACGCAAAAACTACTGAACATATCTGGATGAAGTTTGTCACAGATATAGATTTTATTCTGGAATAACACAAAGGCTACTTTTTATCCCGGAAAATTAAAGAGTTTCCGCGAGAACCAAAAACCTTAATACACGCGGACGAAGTCGCGGGCATCAGCTAGTTATCTATAATCGTACATAATATTGTGGTATTTTGCTGTTTGAATAAAATGATTTGTACTTATTGATTTTCCAATACTGGTAATATATACCTATTAGACTTTATCGATATATTTTCTGTCGCGCAGCGGGCAGCCCAAGTGCCGTGGTAACATATATAACTGTGTATAGTTGATCTTGAGCCAGCCAATAAGAAATCCCATTATTACCCCGTCCCCCGCCAGAAAGTGGTGAGTTGTGTTTCAAAGCGAAAATTAGCCTATTAGCTCTCAATAGGTTTACTACTCGGTGTTCGCACCGAACTGAGACCTCGCGGCGCCATCTATTGACATCATTGTGAAGTTCTGTTGTAAATACTAAGGCTCATTAAAAATTAAATAATTTCGTTTCCATTTAATATTTATCTAATTTTAGTATTTGCTGTTCAAGTACAGGATATAATTCAAATAATTGATCAAGTTTCAGGCTCAGTATTTCAGAAAATTTAAGAGTTCTGAGGTCAACTTTGGACGTTAGAAAATCTCCACTTTGAAAGCCGCCCATTTCGTCAATTTTAGGGAAAAATTTTAAAAAATATATTTGTGGACTCTATTCCTAATTATCTTTAAAATTATATACTGCAACCCTATGTAACGCTATAAAAATATTTTTTCTTCCTATTCGCTTTTATGAGAACCCCCCTGAAATAAAGATTTTTTATTACTTTTTAAGCCATACTCGGCTGGAAGCCATCGGTTTATATACATAATATTCAAATTTGAAGTAATTACGTACAGTAATTCAGAAGTTATAAGGCTCTGACAGACGGACGGACGGACGGACAAGTGCAAATTCACTCAAGTAGACTCAGAGATCTTCGCTTCGCTCGGTCAATAAACCACCTGAAATTTAAAATTAGGTATATCATAAGTACCTAGATTAGCTGTAACGTAATACATTGCAAAGAGCGAAATTTAATTTTTAATTAAAAAGATAGCACTATAAGGACTTAATTTAGTCTAGAATTTTAGAATTACCTAATTTTAGCCTACATCAAGCACTATAAAGTTTTAATGGAAGCATACTACATTGACAATAATACTAATTATTGTTATTTAAGGTTCTACCACTGCAATATACCTATTTTATATTGTTATTCTGATATTTACTTTATTATGTGAAATTATTTTTCAAAATATTCTTAAATAAATAGATAAATTAACACCTACTTATTACATAACACATCCAAGAAATTCTTCTCAAGAAAATATTTTTGATTTCGTTAAATAATACAGTGAATATTTCTTGTTAAGTACATAAAACACATAATATGACATGATATATTCTAATAGACTTTATATTACTCATAAAATTGTCATAAAATAGCTCTTCAATGATATTTAAAATTTTGTACCCACTGTGTACTACATTTTATATTTTTTTCATACAATAGAACTTACTCATAAAAAATGTAAGTACCTACTAAAATAAATATTCAATAGAGTTTAACATTTAAAAAAAACTTTTTATAAGCAAAATATTAAAATGTGAGATCACAGAGTTGAATAAGTTCAGAAGATTTCAAAAACTAACAAGTTTTTGAAATCTTTAACATAATGATTAAAATGACTATGACTGATGTTTAAGGCCTATTAATAACTTCATCAAAATTAATTCCGTGTGAAAAAACTAAGCTTACAACTAATGGCTATATATATAACCCTGTTATGAATTGAGGTTTAATATTAAGTTCATTAAATTAAAAAGAACAATGTTACGAATGTATTTTTTAAATGTCAGCTCAGTTTCTTATTACCTTTTTAATTTGTGCGTCGAGGAATAACATTTATACTGATTTTTTTAAAACTTTCCGATGCCGATTTGATTACGCATGAAATATGCACGAATGCATAAGCTTAATAAGTAATAAATATGATTTAGTCCCGGACACTGTAAAATGTTATTCAAGAAATTAACAAATACATTTAATACACACAAATAATTAATTTTAATATAGACTACACGAAAATATCAGCTCTCGTTTAACGCCCGTATTTTTTCAGGCCTTTATGTTAAATGTGCGTGTTGAATAGTTTACAATATTTGAATAGAAAATCAATTACCTAGACAACCTCTCACGATTATAGGATTGGAATATAATTCCGCTAACACGTATAAGTTACAGTAAAAAAATAAATCTTATTTTCTTCAACAGTAACTCCTATAATCTACGTGCCAAACAAAGGAAGAATTGATCTATGTTCATTTGATCTATATCGATTCTTCTTAGTTGCCTAAAACATTACCAAGTAACTGGTTTTTCTTCTTACGCTTATCATAAATAGTTTGTATTAAGATGGCATTATGTATATATTGAGTTGACCATTGCTCGCGCATTTATTTGGCACACAGATTTCACTAAGTGATTAACAACTAATTGTAACAGTTATAATATTTTCTTAAATTCTAATTCACTAATAGGGTAGAGGAGATCAATTATGGAATAGAAAAATTTATTCAACTATATTATAATATTTAATATTAATTAACATACATGAGTTTTAAACAATCACTACCTATGAAGGCTACAATATTTTTTGACCTTCGGCAATCTCGAAATATCATGATGGAATACATATACACATGCAAGTGAAATAATTAGATTTGATAGACTATGGAGCTTTATATAAACTTTAAAAGAAAAACCTTAAGATACAACGTCTCTTACAAGCATATTTTTTAGAGATTAACAATAAAAAAGTTTAGTTTTGCTGTTCCAAATTAAAAGGGGCTTGGAAACCAAAATACCTCCTACTATTTTTTATGGGCTGGTTTTGTCATAGACAAAACTACCTATTTGAATACCACTGATGAACACTGATACTAATTTATTGTGTGAACACAGCTTCATTAGGTAGCCTTGATTTATTTTAAGGGATATTAATAATCGATCGACTAAAAAATTAACTGACGACTGTAAGTGACCGAATGAAATACTAAAGCTAGCGACAAAAATACTGAGTTAGCGACTACTAAAATAAGTAAGTAACTTTATAACCGGTTTGAGTTAATACATTGAGTGCTTCAAAAATATACCTTTTAGGGTGTTCTATTAGTATTGTTAGGTACTGATAATACTGTTTGAGACATTTGTTTTTCTATTTTTGTATATTATTACTAGCTGATGCCCGCGACTCCGTCCGCGTGGAGGTATGAGTAATAGATAGTAGCCGATTCTCAGACCTACTGAATATGCTCACAAAATTTCATGAGAATCGGTCAAGCCGTTTCGGAGGAGTATGGGAACGAAAACTGTGACACGAGAATTTTATATATAAGATTTTAAAAATAGCAGAACAGATAAGTTCGTCTCGTACAAAATCTCTGCGTTAAATCTTGTTTAATAAGTACAATATTTGTCAAAATGTTAGGTTAGGTTAGGGTTAGACATAAAATATATTCAGGTAGTTAGGTTCTATCGGGTTAATATACCTAACTTACGTTTAAAAAGCATTTTACAAAGTTTAGAAACATTAAAGTTTGTAAAATGTACCGACACTAAAATCGCGAATTTGACAAATGAATTATTCTTGATATTTTTATTTGTAGTCGCCCACAGCCTGTCGCTAACTTAGTATTTCAGTACCATTGACTTTAAACACATGGACTTCGGGTCAGCGCTAAAAAGTGTCCGAACCGAAAGAGATCCAAAACGCGAAAAGGTTTCCAATCGCACTTCAGTCTCGTGTTTGTCAGCATAAAGAACACCCGTCAATAATGCCACACTGAGATAGAAAATCTTGCAAAAACTACCCGAGTAAGGTGAGAAAAGAAGATGGTGAAGATCATATTTTCAGTAATTAAACATTTATTAACGATATAAAGGTATTATTTCGCTTACAAACATACTTAATACTCCATCCAAATTTCAATTAATTGTAAAAACAAATGGCATAACCAACCAAAATGAACAAAAAGTAACTATCTGTCCTTTTCTAATACACTACGCGCGTATAAGACAGAGGGAGTGCAATATTTTTATCAAATTTATCGCTAGAAGCTGCATATTATGATAAAAAATGGGCGACCGTCAGTCGAAGCTACATCGGCGGATAGCTTATAACAAGCAAAATTAGGGTGTATAATAATGATCTAAGACATAAATTACAATGTTTTAGTTTGTTTATAAAAATATACATGTATACTCGTACATAATAGGTTTTCTCGGGACACTTTTTTCGTGAATTTTGCATTACACCCGAAGTCCAGTCAATGTTCAGTACGCTATATTCTGTTTTGACACCTATAATTTAAATTTATTTTCGCTCGTTTAAATACTATCCTTATTTTAATAGAATGTTACATAAAGTTGTATGATTGTTCTTTTAAGATATATTCCTGGAATATAGAAATTAATTGAGTTCCAAAGATGTTAAGTAGGTACCTAGGTATTTAAAAGGTTTGGAGCTTAGATTTTAAAAAATATGAGATTTCAAACTAGCTCAAAATCATAATTAACTTTAAGCAGATGTATAACTTAAATTATGAACTGATTAAGTATTAGATTTAACAGGATTTTTTTTGTTGAGTATTGCTACAAAATTGGAAAGGGATGGAGGGGCTTATACCCGCAGGGGACTACGCATAAAAACAAATCGAACTATCGTGTTGTGTTTGTGAAATATCACAAACACAACACGAATATAAATTAGAAATAAAAAGTTGTAATAAAGCTACATCGATTTACCAACTATTGGTAAGTCAATGTATAGCTATAATAATAATAAAGTATTAGTTGAAATATAATTGTGCATAAAAACTAAGTAAATTGTTTTATATAGCAAGAGTAGGTAAGTACATTAAGCGTAGTGTTACAAAAAAGTTAGAAAGTCAAAAAATATATATCAATATAATTTAATCATATAGCATTGTAAATATTGATTTCATTATTGATAAAAATATTCTTAAATAACTAAGTAATAGACAAACTATCTAGGTATTGTTTATGAAAATTGCAGTTGAATATATTATTTGCAAAATTACATGGCATAGGTAAGCATTCTTCAAGTATCAACATTGTTTTTGTATAATTTGAATAACTACTATTAGTTAGTGGATGGCAACACAAAAATTGGATAGCAGTCAAAATATAGTAGGTACTCTCTGAAAACAGATTGCCATAATATATGTCAAAACACATTAAAATAAATGCATAAAGGGCTGACACACATAAAGATGAAATGCACTATGTAGTCATCTCTTTTTCATAACTACCAATACACTCAGCTGTATTTATAATGAGTTAGGGCCGAAACTAATAATAATCAACCAGTCATCATTTTTTTTTGTCAAGACCTTTCAATTTTTGACAAGTTTGTGATAAAAGAGCACTAAATAGGTTTTTACAAACGAGCTGTTCCATCGTTACGAGTTTGTAAAGAGCTTAACGTCCGTATTTATCTTTAATACATTTGTGAGAAAATATTAACATAAAACTCGAGTATTACTAGGTAATAGTAATACTCGAGGTACTAGGTACTCACTAGAAAATATTAAGATTCGAAACGTCATATTTTTCGAAACTTGTTTCGAGATTTTTGGCGGCTATGAATTGCGCGATATCTTTTTCACATTCAAAATACTTTAAAACCCACTGAAAACTTAGAACAATGAACTATTTAAAATAAAAACTCGATGAAACTTTTGGCGTGTTTTTGTAATTGGCTTCATGGCCCCAGGTTCTAGCTCTTAACTTCCAGCCTTTCTATTTGCTATTCAGCCTTTACTTTTTTGATTTATTAAAGTTTAAACAATTTTATTTATGTAATATTAAAAGCAATTTTTAGTTTCATGAATTAATTTTATCAATTCACATCGAAAATGTTATTATTATTTTATGTTTTCTACATGCAAATTCAATATCACTAATTAGCCTTCTTGCAAGAAAACTTTTTATTTAGAAGTAAAGTGGATTTCAAAAATAAAAATAAAAACTGCAAAAGAAGTAGCACGAGCGAAGAAAACTAACATAATTTACAAGCCCTGTAAATTAAAAGTATTGAAAATATAATTAAACTCTAATTTTCTGGGAAAAAAAGTACTCTATGTCCTTCCTCGGGTTGAAATCTACAAATTTCATCTAAATTGTTTGAATGGATGGGCCATGAAAGCATAGGAGACAGACAGACACATTTTCACATTTATAATGTTAGTAATAACGGATGGATTGCTAAGTAACTTGTCGCAAGAGCGCAGATACCTAGCTTGCCTATTAATTTCAGCTGATACAAAACAAAATGCGTTACTGGGTTTGTTTTGTGTCAAAGTAAATAAACATTAGGTAGTATGAGTTGTCATCAAGATACTTCATTATCATTTTGTCTTGACTCTGTGAGTATGCATGGCGTCTAAGAGTTTTCAATACTTTGAATGCCATAGCATTTTCCACATACCGTGTATGAATCAGACTCTGCATCATGCTTTCCTTTATAGTGGCATACAATGTGAACCAATTTCAAATTCTGTCGAGTGAAAATCTGCAAATAGTACCTATCAGTTTCAATGAAACCTTGTCTAGCATCCTTCTCACAAGATATACATTTCACATACCCATTAGCAAGTCTCTCAATCGCTTTTAAAATATTTGGAGTGATTGATCGGGAGAGCTCAATTTTATGATCTAAATTCCATGTTTGGAATATAATTCTTTCTTCCCGACTCCTATATGGATTTATCACATGATCTCCTTCGTAACTACATTTATTGCTGTTCCACAGCCCTCCGCATTGAAACAACCCGCTTTCGTTACAAATACGCACAACCTTATCCTTTCTATTAAAATAGCCTTCGTTATATTTGTTCGTTTCGAGAATTTTCCGTAAGTCTAATAGGAACTGGTCTATTAGTTTCTTACTGCGGCCATTTTTGGAATGAACGTACAACTCAGATGACTGCAGCGCAGATTTGGTCTTGTAGTAGTAGCCCCTCATACGCTCCTTGACACGCTTGGACATTGAATGTTCTTTTGTTTTTTCCGATGGCTCTAGTCCTAAAAAATGGAATAAATACAATATTAACAAGTTTCAAATTTTGCTATCAACTTGAAAACCTCTTAATTAAAAAACTCTTGATAATCTTAAACCACTGTGTGTTTGCATTAATTTTGAGGACATTTTGAGGTTAACTAGAATATTGTGCAGATTCATGCTAAATTCCAATAAGATTTAATCTGCGTTTAACAGTTAACTTTACACTTTTTATTACAATATCAAATAGCTTTAACGTCCTTGACTTAAATTATCACGGATGCTTCCAAATTTCAATTAGAACACATAATTCAACTGTAGGAGTCTTGTTTTTTTATTTAGAACAAATATGCCTACATTTTATACATTTATCTCAGATCGGGGAAATCCATACTTCCATACTAATATTATAAATACGAAAGTGTGTCTGTCTGCTACGCTTTCACGGCCCAACTACTCAACCGATTTCGATGAAATTTGGTACAGAGACAGATTACATCCGGGGGAAGGACATAGGCTATAATTTTTATCCCGGAAAGAGTTCCCGCGGGATTAAAAAAAGTGCATACATACAACATCATGGCGCCGCCACGTAAACATTCAAAATTAACATTAAAAGACAATTTGCAGATTATAGAAATGACAGATAAAGGTGACAGCTACCCTATCATTTCTCAGAAGTTTGGTATAGGCAGGTCAACTGTAGGCGACATAAATAAATTGTGACGAAGCCGTCACAATACCTACCAAGACCGACGCAGGCGTGACTCAGCACACAAACACGCGAGAACCTTCTCGAAGACCGCCGCATCACATCGTACGAGAGTGGCGTGAGAGAAACCGACCAATCAGCGAGCAACAGCGCACACGCCGGTCCCCACCGCAAATCCCCGCATGCCGGCCTATATAGCACACCCGGCCGGCGTCCGCCAGCAGTTCGCCTGTACCTATTGTCGCTTCACGACGTCGTCTCGTGGTAATCCGGGTACGACGGCGGCAATAGTCACAAGAGGACGCTGGAGGTGTTGGTCATATCAGGGCTTTGAGCCGGAGTTGCCCAGCACCGCCGAAACCTTCACTTCCCCCCCGCGCTTCTCCATTCCGCTCACGCGCCTCACGCGTGCGTGGCCCGTATGGTTTGCCGCCGACGGCCGAGTTAAACCCGCGAGTGATACAGAATAATAATGTTCTTTTAGTCGGCTCCTTCAGAGCCGCCCGGTCGGTGCGTAGATCTAAGAAGTGGTTTGTATCCGAATATCGTTAAGAATAAAGGCCAATGGCCAAGTTTAAAGTCATCCGTATTTGATTGTCGAGGATTCCCTGACCCCCCTATGTACGTGATCGCCAGCCAGTGACCCCACCGACTCGTGACCACGTTACATTGGCGCCCAACCGAAAAACCCACCCGGCTGTCCCGGGTTCGCGTAGCGGAAAAATAAATAAAATAAAACCGTTCATCCGTCCGTCCGCCGTCTGCGTCGCGTCCGTTAAAGTGGTACACCCCGCCAAACCACGGGGAAGACCATCCGCTTAGTCGTAAAAAGAAAAAAAAAGGGGGATAGGAAGACTCACAACTCAAACAGTAAGTAAGAAACTTTTTCCGTAAATACCGTCATTGTTATTTTTCTCCGTTTTTCTCTTTTAACTAATAACAGATACAAGTTATTTCTGTAAAGTCGACTCGTGGAACTCCGGGTTGACTGAAAGAACGAGTATCTGAACGGGAACAGTAAGAACGAGAAAGGAAAAGTGAAATAAAAACGCGAAATTGCATGTTGATTCTAAATCAGTCGACTCGTGGAAATTCGGGTTGATAGATTCAAGAATAAACATACAACGAAAAACCACACGAGATAGCTAAAATCACAAAAACCACTTACCGACCGAAAATCTTAAGTACCGTTAAATAAATAACCGTGTCAGAGACAATTAATATAAAGGAAACCCGCAGGAAACCCGTTGTTAATATAAAGAAATAAATCATTACTAACCCGTAACTAAACAATATAGAGATATAGTTTAAAAAATTAGAATAGGCCGCAAGCGTCTAATTAGACCCCGTAACCGCAATTATATAGTTATGAGTAAATAGATAAATACACATACCACTAAACAAGCCGCGACTCATAATTAGATTCAAAAGTCGGGAACAGAATAAAATAAAATGCCAACAGCCTGGGTATACGCATTAAGTAAACAAAAATTAATCGAAGAACTCGAAAAAAGGGAAATCGAAGTATCGCAGACAAACACAGTCGAAGAACTACGAAAACAATTAGTGCAATTAGTGAAAAACGAAGACGAAATGGACCAGGAGGATATCAAGGGGAAGGAAAACAATATAAACGAATTTGACAAGGCCGTATCCCGCTGGAAAAATCAATTCGACACCACCGGGGATGCTGTGGAATTCCTGGAGAGAATAGAGGAACTAGCGGACACACTGAATGTCAACAAGGACAGAATTATACAAGTGATACCGAGATGCCTCAACGGAACAGCATCGCTGTGGTACAGAAACAATAGTCCACAATGGAAAACATGGGAAGACTTCACGGAGAACTTCAAGTTGTTCTACTATCCCAGAAATTACGAGAAAAACCTTTTAGAATCAATCATAAATAGACGTCAAAAGTCAGAGAAAACTTTGTACCATATCTAACAGAAATACAAACACTAATGAGAAGATACAGAAAACTAACAACCGAAGAACAACTAGACAGAATATACGATAATATGAGATATAACTATCAATATTACATAAAAAGGAAAGATTTCAAAACAGTATCGGAACTCATTCAATTGGCAGGTGACTACGAGAAGATAAACATAGACCGAAGCAAAGACACCTACAAAAAACCAATTTACCAACATAAAGAAAACCAAACAGGCCCACCATGGAACAAACAGGAAAACTGGAAAACGGAGGAAACCAAAACTGAGAGAAAACCAGTGAGCGCACACTACGACCCGGAATCCTGCTGTTGGAAGTGTGGAAAGAAAAACCACTCGGCCAAAGAATGCCGAAACAAACAAGTCATCTTCTGCAGCCGATGTGGCCTACTCGGAAAGCTCACGAGGGACTGCTGTAATAGAAACAGGAATCCTAATAAAACGAAGCAAGCATATACAGCAAAATCACAAGTGGACAAAGATAACAGAATATTTGCCGAGGTAAAAATACACGGGAAACCATTCAGAGCCCTCATTGACACAGGTTCAACGAACTCTTACGTCAACAAGGACATCGTGGACCAAATAAAAGAGCACAACAATGGAAGAATACGAAAAGAAACCACAATTAAACTGGCAGATGGCTCGAGGATACAGACGAACACAGCCATAAATCTCAATCTGGAAATAAACGGAAGGAAGCTAACGCACCAATTCATTTACCTGCCATCCACAACCATAATGATAATGGGTATGGACCTACTGTCAAGAATTGGAATCACTGTCAAATGGACAAAGACAACAGGCGAACAAACAGGCACCGAAAAACAAAAAGAGACTACAAACAACGAGGAAATCCTGTCCGTAGAACAAACGAGCACCGAAAAACAAAATGAGGCGACAAACAACGAGGAAATCCTATCCGTAGAACAAAGAGCAATACTGAAAACCACCCTGGAAGAAGAATTCAAAAAAGCCGAAGAATGCCCAAAAGGGAATACGTGGGTAAAACACATCATAAAATTAAAACATACGGAACCAGTAAAACAGAAGTACTACCCCAGAAACCCAAAAATGCAAGAGAAAATAAACGAACACATAAATCAAATGTTAGCCGACGGAGTCATCGAGAAATCAAACAGCCCATATAGTTCACCTATTGTAATGGCCAAGAAAGACAACGGCGAGTACAGATTCTGCATAGACTTCAGAAAGATAAATGAGATCACCGAAAAAGACGCGTACCCAATACCACAAATAGACGACACACTAGAGAAACTCAACAAAGGGAAATACTTCTCGAAATTCGATCTCAAGAATGGATATTGGAACGTAAAGTTAGATGACGCAAGTAAACCAATAACAGCATTCAAAGTACCAGGAATTGTATGTCCAGGAAATGTAGTCCAAATGGCATCACTTTGAATTGGAAAGGATTATTCCAATTCAAAGTGATGCCATTTGGACTACATTCAAGCGGAGCGACATTTCAAAGATTACTAGACAAGGTGATAGGCCCCGAGTTAGAACCAAACGCATACGTATACTTAGACGATATAATAGTCTGTAGTAAAACGTTTGACGAACATATAAGACACTTAAAAGAAATATTCAGAAGGATCAGAGAAGCAGGTCTAAGAATAAATAAAGAAAAATGCGAATTCTGTCAAAAACAAGTAGAATATCTAGGTCACGTGGTAACACAAGATGGTCTGAAAATAGACGAGGGAAAAATCCAAGCAATAAAACAACTAAAAGCACCAGAGAACACGAAAGAAATAAGACGTTTTATAGGAATGACCTCGTGGTATAGGAAATTCATCCCAAACTACGCAGAACTAACGGCAACATTAGTCAAACTGCTAAAGAAAGACACAAAATTCCAGTGGGGGAAAGAGGAACAACGACAGTTCGATAAAATAAAACAATTACTAACAGAAGACCCCATCTTAACTATAGCTGACTTTTCAAAACCGTTTATACTCCAGACAGATGCAAGCGATACAGGGTTAGGGGCCGTGCTTATACAAGAAACAGAAGGAAAGCAAAAGGTAGTAATGTACGCAAGCCGAACACTACAACCCTCAGAGACAAGGTACACAACAACGGAAAAAGAATGCCTAGCAGTAGTATGGGGAATAAGAAAGATGAGGCCGTTTTTAGAAGGATATCACTTCACCATAATAACAGATCACCAAGCCCTAAAATGGTTGAATACACTGAAAAACCCTTCGGGCAGGTTAGCAAGGTGCGCATTAGAACTACAACAGTACAGCTTCGACATAATATATAGACCGGGAAAACAAAACGTAATAGCGGACGAACTGTCAAGGAACCCACTATGTACGACGACAGTGGAGGAAAATGACTGGTACTCAAAAAAATATAACAGTGTAACCAAACAACCAGAACTAGACACCGACTACTGTATACGCGTGGGAAAATTGTATAGAAGACTAGTCAACCCGCGTTACGGAGGAAAACTAGACCCATCAACAGAATGGAAATTATGTGTCAAAAAAGAGGACAAAGAAAAAATATTAAACCAGAATCACAACGAACCTGACGCAGGTCATTTAGGAACCTCAAAAACATTTAACCAGGAATATTCAGGGACGTATCAAAATACGTCAACCGGTGTGAAAAATGTCAAAAACATAAGCCTACACAAGAAAAAAAATCAGGTTTAATGCACATCAATAACGCAGAAGAACCATGGCAAATCGTCACCACGGACCTCATAGGACCTCTGCCACGAACATCAAAAGGATTCCAGTGGATCATCGTATTTCACGATAAATTCACCAAATGGTCAGTAATAAAACCACTAAGAACCGCAACCGCAACCGCCGTCACAAACGCTCTAAAAGAATTAATCATGAGATACAGGGGCATGAAAACGTTACTAAGCGACAACGCAAGAATTTTCGTTAGTAAACAATTCCAGGAAACCCTAAAGCGGTATGGCATACAGCAAAGCCTAACCGCGCCATACACACCACAATGCAACCCAACCGAACGAGTCAACAGAACACTCGAAACAATGATAGCGTCATTCATCGAGAAAAACCACAAAAAATGGGACGAATACCTAAATGAATTTAATTTCGCACTTAACACGTCCATCCAGGAATCCACGAAGTACTCTCCGACCTTTCTTTTGTTTGGTAGGGAACTAAGGAACGTCCACGACGAAAACCAATTCCCCACACCGGCATTAAAAGAAAAACAAAAATTACAAGAAATTTATGAAAAAGTCAAAAATCACCAGAGTCAAGCATCGAACCTGCAAAAGAAGTACTTCGACAAAACGAGACGCGAGTGGGCTCCCAAAATCCAAGATCGGGTACTAAAACGGGATTATCCACTATCAAACGCGAATAAACAATTCTGTGCAAAGCTAGCACCAAAATTTTCAGGCCCTTACACAGTAATCGAACAAAAATCACCAGTAATATTCCTGTTAAAAGCAAACCAAGGAGGAAAAGTATGTACGGCACACATAAAAGACATAAAAAAGTTCAATACCTAAAAACGAACAACAAACAATGGAAAATTACAACCTTTTTATCGAAAACTACCCTCAAAATAAGGATACACAACAACACGTCTGTTATAATTTTTTTCGAAGACTACCCACAAGTAAACATAACATCGGGACAACCTATAAATAGGCCAGTAGGAGGGAGTAAACATCATGTCATGTCATGTCTATTGGTCATAACCTTTGTTTTAATTGTATTCATTGTCAGACCTGCTTTTTGGCTCTCTGTTGCTAATTGTTCAAGCATTACTTGTAGGGTGACTGGGTCCTCGCTAAACAGTACCAGGTCGTCTGCAAATCGCAGGTGCGACAGCCTACATCCATTAATGTTTATTCCCCACCCTTCCCAATCTAGATTTCTGAAAATTTCCTCTAACACAGCCAGGAAGAGCTTGGGAGACAGAGGATCCCCTTGTCTGACTCCTTTTTGAATTTTAAATATCTCTCCAATTCTTTCTAGTTGTACTTTTGCAGTGCAGTTGCTGTATATGTTCTTTATAAGTCTAATATATTTATTTTCTATTCCTTGATTGACCAAGGCTTTATATAAGTAGTTTTGAGAAATGGAGTCAAATGCCTTATTATAGTCTACAAAAGAAATATAGTATATATAGGTTTTCCATACTCATTATATTTTTCCATTACTTGTTTTACTACATGTATGTGATCTACTGTTGAGAAATCAGCCCTGAAACCTGCCTGTTCTCTTGGTTGTTCTGCGTCTAGTTGTTTAGTGAGCCTGCCTAAGACAATTTTTGAAAAAAGTTTGTATAAATTTGTCATAAGACTGATCGGTCTATAGTTGTCTATTTTGTCTTTATCACCCTTTTTGTGAATCAGTATTATGGTTGATTTTGTCCATTGTTCCGGAATGACTTCACTATCTAAGATTTCGTTGAATAACCTAGTTAATGGTTTCAGTATTGCCTCCATTGACCCTTTTAGCAATTCATTGGTTACTCTATCTTCTCCTGGGGCTTTGTCATTTTTGTGTTAATATGGCTTGTCTTGTTTCGCTTTCTACTATGTAAGGGATTTCTTCTTCCTTGTTGGGGTTTTCGATTTCTAATGGTAGTTCCAATGAACTGTAGAGGTCTTTGTAGAAGTTTGTAGCGATTTTGCTAATCGTTGTTCTTTTTGATGTTGTATATTCCTTGTTTTCTTTGTTCTTTCCCCGATGATAAAAGAAAGAGGGGAGCTATTTGTAGACAGGAAAAAGAACATTAAAAAGATAGAATCATTGAGCAAAAAGATCACATCAAATATAAGAAGTCATAAGAAAGAAATACGTTTAAACAGAATTCGATCTGAAATAGAAAAAACAGGAGGCATCAAAAGAGCACTCAAGAAACTTAAGGATCATTTGTCTTGGATACCGAAAATGAGGGGAGGCGACATAAAGAAGAACAAAAATGAAAGACAAAATCTTGAAGTTTGTTAGCCTAACAGAATGTGGTTCCGGTGTACGAAAAAACATAGCATACTATAATCCGGATGCCTCGATAATCCGCAAAGGGTCTTGTTTTTGGCTCTCCGAATTAACGAGGCCCTGCTGTAATAGAAAAATAGTTATAAAACTGCTATTAATGTACATTCTTCTTATCAAGCAAACTTACCTATAAACCAATCTGGATCTTGTGTCCTCTCACTCAGCATAGTTTTGGCATCATTGGCTGCTGCAATGTACCTCTGGAAGACCTCAAACTTTTCGTTGAGGTTTGAACTGAGGAAATCCTTAGCAGCCATGCCTGTATCAATGTAATCTTTCTTGTGTGTGCGAATCAAGCTGTAGTAGTAGTCAAAGTCTGAAATTATCAAATACAAATATTTCAAAATTGAGGACTGTAATATTGCAAAACCTATGTATTTTGTTTTTTTTTATAATTATTCAATCGTTCAACATACATAACTTAAAAGTTTCTTTATCTTTTACTTTTAATTAACTATAAAACATACCAGTTACCATTTTTTCTGTGTCCTGTAATAATATAAATAGCGTCTGTGGAGGCAGTGTGTTCAGGTACTCGTCATCATCCACCTGCGTGCCGTCCTCGGCCACAAACAGTCGGCACTCCGAGCAGCTGGCATTGAACTGAAAACACAGATCACAATTAGATTTAGGTCACGGGATTTGGGTCAAGGGATAATAATATAGTCTTGACATATTTTTAACATATACCTAATAAAAAACTAATGATAAGTACCTTTTGGGAATTAAACTACGTCTATTTAAATGATTAAACAAACTAAACACGTGTAGCAGGAATTGAAATAGGTCATGGCTACTGAAATCAGGTCAAGGAGCATAGCCTTGACCTAATTTAAAAATTTAAACGAACAAAGACAAAAATACCTTTCCATGAATTAAACCAGGATCTATTTATAGCAATAAATTATCGCAAATAATTACTAAGCGGAAAAACTAAACTATTGGTAGTAAATCTTAGATTATACTTACACCTAACTTTTTGCGCGATTTCTCAATAAGTTCGCTCAGGTTTTCGGCGGCCACTCCAATTTTCTTCGCTCTTTTCACATCAGTTACTTTATATCCTTTTTTCATATTTTATTGCGTTTAAATTAGAAATACATATGAACAATAATATTATAACAATAAATAAAAACAAAGAACGTAAAGCAAGACAACTTCGACCAACTTCGACATCGATTCCTTTTCTGATTGGTTTATGGTTAAACTTGTCTCTGTTTCTGATGTTTTCATTATTCCCAGAGACAAGTTAACCAGAATCCAGATTATTCCTGCGAAGTGCGAGAAAACTACTTCCGGTTAGAAATGTCACCGATGGTTGCGGACACAGATTCATAAAGGGAAGTGCGGATGGTTCGGAGTCACAGAACATTTATACTCCTATATAGCGGAGAGTTCTGTCTGCGGACGGTTGCTAAATGTTTGTGGTTACTAGCCTAGGACATAGATTAACTACTATTACATCTTCTTTATCTGTAGACGGAACACTGAACACTCTGTGATTTAAATAGTCACTAATAATTGTGATAGTACATGAATATTATTATTTTAGTGTAAACATATTGGAATACTGCAATTAAATAGATTTTTTATAGAATAACTGGTGCCTTAATTAATTATAACCTCATATTATAAATTTAGAACCATTCTTGTATTTAAATAACATTTCAGATTAATCTAAATATTAAAGTACTGTCACTAGTATATCTCTCTCTGTCTACGAATATAACCATAATATAACCTTCCATAACAAGGTTGGCTAAAAAGCGCTGGAACACAGAGCTGTAAAGCCAGGTAATAAAAAAATAACTATGTAAAGTGACAAGTGTTCTGTGGTTATTTGGCGCGGGAAATTTGGCTATCACTTATCAGAGACAAGTGTCAAGCACCGACTAGAAAAAAAAGGGTGCCAAGTATAAATAAACTAAGAATTAGGGACCGTTATTACTTATTACTTAGCGTAATGGGTGTAAAACGAGGTGCTTTAATAGTTATTGAAGGTGTGGATAGGACGGGCAAGACTACGCAATGCAAGAAGCTGGGTAAGGATTAAGGAAACACTACTTGTGAGTTATAGAAGGCATTTGTTGGCGCATCAATGAAACCTAGCTTTTTACCATCAATTACTCAAGACCGATAACCTGTTCTTCTTCTTCTAATTTTGAAAAATGGCTTTTATTAGTGCCACACCAGAACAATGCACTTTGCCAATTTCAGATGGAGTAACCTGTTCTTATTTTATAACACTTAGGTATTTTTTTACAGTTGAAAATCTCTGTAATAAACAAATACCTGCTGAGTACACAAACTTCCCAAATAGGACATCAGAAATTGGAAAAGTTATCAACAGTTATTTAACATCAAAAGTAAGTTAAAAATTTGCTAAGCTAACCTTTATTTTATTTTTATATGCCCCTAAATGATGCCTTGTGAGTTTGGTATGTGAATTAAGGTTTTTATATTCCTGCAGGAACTCTTTAATTTTCCAGGATAAAATGTGCCTATGTGTTAATTATTCAGGTTAGGTTAGTGTTGGGTTCTGGAATGGACAGCTTACTATCAATTCCAGATTTCAGCCAAATTAGTTCAGTTAATGTGGCATGTAGGACTAACAAATATACAAACATAATATAAAACTTAGTTGTAGTTGGCTCTCAGTAGTAATAACTACTACAGAGAGCCAACTGCCTATATCTATATAATATATAAAATTCAAAGTCCTGACTGACTGACTTATATATCAACACACAGCCTAAACCGCTGACGTTAGAAACTTGAAATTTTGACAGTAGGTTCCTTTTGTGACGTAGGCGCTCACTAATGGATTTTTCAAAATTCCACCCCTAAGGGGGTGAAATTGGGGTTGAAAGTTTGTATGAAAGTCTGTCATTTCTAAAGTTATATCCATGAAACTTGGTATATCAGCTACAGGTAAAAAATTAAGAAATATGTGTTTCACAGTTTCTCAAAATTCTACCCTCGAAGGGGTGAAATAGGGGATGAAAGTTTGTATGAAAGTACTTCCTTTCTCAAGTTATATCAACGAAACTTGGTATTTTGGCTTAAGGTAAAAAATAAAGAAGTACATTTGTCACAGTTTTTCGAAATTCCACTCCCAAAGGGGTGAAATAGGGGTTGAAAGTTTATATGAGAGTCCTTCATTTATCAAGTTATAGCCATGAAACTTAGCGTTTGGGCTTTTGGCTAAATATGAAGAAGTACATGTTTCACCATTTTTGAAAATTCGACCCCCAAAGGGGTGAACATAATTAAAATTATTAAAAAATACGACTGCTTTGCCGTAGACACACATACATACACAAACCCTGAAAACATAACACTCCTTTTTTGGGCAGTCATGTAATAAAAAATCCCCCTCAAATTCAAATGGAATACGGCTACCACTGCTACTACGTAACAATACCACAGTCATTAATTACCTTTGGAATCTTATTCACATTTTTATTAAATAATATTTTTTTTAGAACCACTGGATATTGAACTATTATAGTCTTATATATTTTTGGAATCTACTCATCATTTTCTAGATGATGATTATATAGTGAATCTTATTTTCGTTTTTTTTTCAACTTTAGTCTTTAATGCGGAACCATGGTCACCCCATCAATTTTTTTTCAAATTTTACTAGCCTATGTCACCTGGAATAAGCTAGGGATTCTAACGATACCTCATTTATCAAAATCGGTTCAGGCTATACGCCTGTTAATAAGTTATGGTGGAATATACAAACTCACATACATACATACATACATACATACATACATACATACATACATACATACATACATACATACATACATACATGAACCCTGAAAACAATATACTCCTTTTTTCAGGCAGTCGTATAAAAAGGGGATGAAAGTTTGTATAAAAGTCCTTCATTTCTCAAGATATTATTCAATTTATGTCAACAAAACTGAGTATTTTGGTTTTTGGTGAAAAATAAAGAAGTATGTCTCACAGTTTTTCAAAATTCCACCCAAAAATGGGTTAAATAAGGGTTGTCATTTGGTATGAAAGTCATTAATTTTTCAAGTTAAAGCCATGAAACTCGGTATTTGAGCTTTCAGAAATATGTGTTGCACCATTTTTGAAAAGTCTACTCCCTAACGGGTGAAATAAGAGACGAAAGTTTGTATGAAATTCCTGAATTTCTCAAGATATTTTTCAAGTTATATCAACGAAACTTGGTGTTTTGGCTTTCAGTAAAAGATAGAAGTATGTGTGTCACAGTTTTTCAAAATTTTACCCCCATAGGATCAAAATAGGGGTTAAAACTTTGTATGAAAATCTGTCATTTTTCCAGTTACAACTTGGTATTTAGAATTTCGGTTTCGGAAATTATGAAATGCGTGATTCACAGTTTATGAACATTTTATCCCCAAGGATGTTTAATAGAGAGTTTGTCCTTCAATCACGCCGTAACAGAGCAACGGATCAACTTGATTTTTCGCATTAGTATACAGTTGAGGTCCTGGATAGTAACATAAGCTATTTTTATCCCGGAAAATGAAGAAGTACCTGTGGGGAAAAAAAGCTTCGTCCGCGTGGTTTAAGGTTTTTTATTCCCGCGGGAACTACTTAATTTTCAGGATAAAAAGTAGCCAATGTCCTTCCCCGGGTATCAAACTATCCCTAAACCATATTTCATCAAAATCGATTGAAGAGGTAATTTTTTTATTCCCGCGGGAACTCTTAAATTTTCCGGGATTAAAAGTAGCCTATGTCCTTCCCTGGGATTCAACCTATCCCTGTACCAAATTTCATCAAAATCGGTTGAACAGATGGGCCGTGAAAGCGTAGCAGACAGACAGACACACTTTCGCATTTATAATACTACTAGATGATTCCTGCGACTTCGTTCGCACACACCAAGTTTCCCGCGGGAACTCTTGAATTTTCCGGGATAAAAAGTAGCATATATGTCCTTCCCCGAGATACAACCTACCCCTGTACCAAATTTCATTAAAATCGGTTGAACAGATAATTTTTTTAATTCCCGCGGGAACCTTGGAATTTTCCGGATAAAAAGTAGCCTATGTCCTTCCCCGGGATATAACCTATCCCTGTACCAAATTTCATCAAAATCGGTTTAATAGATGGGCTGTGAAAGCGTAGCAGACAGACAGACAGACAGATAGACAGACAGACAGACACACTTTCGCATTTATAATATTAAGTATGGATTACTAGATGATTCCCACGACTTCGTCCGCGTGGACCAAGTTTTTTTCATTCCCGCGGAAACTTTGGAATTTTCCGGGATAAAAAGTAGCCTATGTCCTTCCCCGGGATACAATAGCCCTGTACCGAATTTCATTAAAATCGGTAAATTTTTTGATTCCCGCGGGAACCTTTGAATTTTCCGGGATAAAAAGTAGCCTATGTCCTTCCCCGGATACAACCTATCCCTGTACCAAATTTCATCAAAATCGGTTGAATAGATGGGCCGTGAAAGCGTAGCAGACAGACAGACACACTTTCGCATTTATAATATTAAGTATAGTATGGATGGATATGGATAATAGGGATTGTACATGTCGGCGCATCATCGCCGTTGGCACCGAAGTCAGACATGTTGTTGCACACGAGCGTAGGTAAGGTAGAAAGATCTCGTAGAAAACCTCTTAGTTGATTGTAACGATGTTTAATCTTCAAAAGAGAATACATATGAATGAATCTCGCATCTCCATTACAATGGTATTTATACCCCTCAGTCAAAACAATTCTTATAATTATTATAAGTTATTCTGCCGGAAGTCAATAACAAAACTCTTAATATAAGTCAAATGGAAGTGTCAAAGCAAGTGCTTAGAACTATTTAACGGATGTGAATGAAATATCCATACTAATATTATAAATGCGAAAGTGTGTCTGTCTGTCCGTCTGTCTGTCTGTCTGTCTGTCTGCTACGCTTTTACGGCCCATCTATTGAACCGATTTTGATGAAATTTGGTACAGGGATAGATTGTATCCCGGGGAAGGACATAGGCTACTTTTTATCCCGGAAAATTCGAGAGTTCCCGCGGGAAACAAAAAAGTTTATCTGTTCAACCGATTTTGATAAAATTCGGTACAGGGATAGGTGGTGTCCCGGGGAAGGACATAGGCTACATTTTATCCCGGAAAATTCAAGAGTTCCCGCGGGAATCAAAAACCTTAATCTACGCGGACGAAGTCGCGGGCATCATCTAGTCAAAAATAAATACTAAAACTAAGAAAATATCAATAACACCGGAAGTAACATTCGAAAATCAAAACTTATTTAAAATTACAATAATTAAAATAAATACTTAATTCAAATAATGGTTTGCGCCCATATGCACCACACTGTGGTAGAATACTAGGATCTTCTATTTTTAAGAACATCTTTGTGCTACTGTATTCCACAAATAAATAAATTCAAAACATTCAAAATTCAAATGATTTTTATTCAAATAGACTTTTACAAGTACTTTTGAATCGTCGAGTGAATCTACCACTGGTTCGGAATGCCATTCCTACCGAGAAGAACCAGCAAGAAACTGGGCGGTTGCTCTTTTGAAAAAAAATAATATACAATTTCATTAATTTGTAGAATACATTATGTAACAGCTGTCTTTAGCATTGCTGGAGCGAGTCAAATCCATGCTCCTTTGTCATTTATGGACTTCTTAAACTTGTGTAAAGGCAAGTTTAAGATGGGTTGTGGAATTTTGTTATAAAATAGAATGCTCATTTCCACGAACGACCTTCGAACCTACTTGAGGCGGAGCGATGGAGTCACGAGCTTATGGCGGCATCTAGTTTGCCTATCATGCAGATCGCATATTTTTTTGTAATTGTGAATGTGCTGTTTTACGAAGATTAAATTACTATAAATACGAGTATATTGCGAGGCTACTGTAAGAATACCTATTTCCTTAAATTTCTCTATGAGGGATTCGCGCGGTTTTAAATTATAAATTGCACATATTGCCCTTTTTTGTAATACAAATTTTTTTTGAATATCTGCCGCTTTACCCCTGGTTCTTTATGCTCTTTGCCCATAGTAAGACATAATACTATGAAAGTAAGCAAAATAAAATTTTTGCAGTTTCAACGTCTGTCGAATCTTTCTGACAGCGTAAGCAGCAGAGCTGAGTTTGCCAGCCAGAGTTGATATATGAGTGCCCCATTGAAGCTTTGAATCTAAGGTCACCCCCAGGAACACAGTGGTCTCTTCTATTTTTAAAATATCATTATTTACAGTTAAATTTATGTTTCCTGTGGACTTGGTATTCGGCAATGCGAATTCAATGCACTTGGTTTTCTTTGCGTTCAAAAGTAAATTGTTAACTGTAAACCAGTTAGTGACTTGAGAAATTGCATTATTTACGTCTTCATAATTGTCCTTGTTTCCATCCACTTTAAAAATCAAGGACGTGTCATCAGCAAATAGCACAATATCGCAAGTATTTTGGACGTAATATTATGGTAAATCATTTATATACACCAAGAACATGAAGGGACTGTAAGGAGGGTAATTAGGGCAGAATGGAAATTACCCGGATTCGAAAGTAATCACCCACTTACAAAGTTACAGAATGGTAAAATGTACCTATCTAGGGAGATGGAATAAATACAAGTTCTTGTTCAGGCAAACTTTACTGTTGGTATATATATAATACACCTTATTGTTAAATCTTAATAAGTAACTTAAGGCTACTTAATTAAACACCCAAGATACACAGATACTTAAATTAATGGAGATTTAAGTTTATCAGGAACGCTTGGGGTCCAGATAGATTATTATAAAAAAAAACCTTGAATTTACTATTTTAAAGTTTCTTTAAATTGTTATATAGCTCAGCGGAAAGGGGTTCACGGAATCTGACTCACTATTATGAGAACACTGAATTTAAAACCACTATATGTTCGGAAAGGAAAAAAAAGAAGATTTCCTTACTTGCTGAATGTGAATTTGGGGTCACCTGAATACATGGATCAGGAACGTGGTCTACTTCCAGGGAACGGCCTCGTCAGCTCACCAACCCAAATCCTTGGAATGCGTTTATCACCGGAGAAAGCATCGACGAGAATTCCCAATCTCGGAAATATATCGAGGATATCAAAATAAAAAAATGAATCGTCTCAGTAGTAATAGTAGCAAAAATAAATTAACAAAAGAAAAACCCTGAAACAAAAGAGAAGCGAGTTTAACAAAAGGCATTTTGACACCATCCACGTGTACAATTATCCACTTCACACAACTTACCAAGGACATCCTGTAAATTGAACATTCCAGGGAACTGGAAAAACAAACAAGACTAATTATTTATAATTTTCCTTAGCTACGTACGCCATCTTGAGAAAGATGTCATACGTGTAATCGAATATCGAATTTTTTTTCACTCACCAAAATTGATGTGGAAAATTAGGCAATTGTTAAGATGACTAAAACAACAGCATTATTGTTAATTTTCCAGGCGAAGCCATGGAGAAAACTGGAATCAGAGATATCCCGATAAACGGCTATCACATCTTCAGCGTTCGACGGAAATCTAATCTCTGAAAATTCGGTGTTGCCATAGACCCACAGCGAGTGTGGCCGCATTCTGAAATGCTCCACCATAGACTAACGTGAATTCCAATAATTTAAAAAAACTCGAAAAATATAGGTAAGTATAATAAAACAATGTTTTAATAATAAAAAAAATATTAATAGAAAAGAAAAAAAAATATCGTGTTCTTATGACCAAAGACAACAAGCGCCATCTATGGGAAATCCTGCGCATCGACTCAACACGTTGTGAGCCTTGACACTAGATGTCGCTAAAGTACTTTCAACAATATTAAGGAATACAATATAATCCAAGTGATATTAAAATCACTACGTGACAATACTTCCCCTCCTACGAAAAGGTTCAACAGGTTGAACCACGCTGCCCTCAGCGTCATCCAACAAGTAACACAATGCCTGAAACCACAAAAAGAAAATCGAAGTTATGCATAAATGCACAGCTACGACTAACAATGAAAATAATGTAACAAAATAAATAAAATGAGAGAAGTGTAAAGTTTGTATACTTTAAACCCTAACTACCAAAATACTACAAAATACTAACTAATAAAGATAAAAAAAAACCTCACGGTATTTAAGACACTTGAGTGTAACCATCTTGGCATCATTCTTCAGCTAACTGAAAGAATGCGTCTAGGCCTACGGTGGTTCACTCCTTGTCAATTTGTCATTCGACAAGTACGGAACAATCTTTGTGATCGGATGTCTGTTATGGCAACCGTTTGCTATCACATTCGGAAATAACCAAATCGGAATCGGAAAAAAACTAAATAACTTCCTGGAAAAATAGATCGCTGAACAGAATCGGAAAAGTAACGGAATAGATCCATTATCCAGAAGAAGAACGAAAAAAACAAAACAAAACCCCCCTTTCGTTATCCCCAAAGTACAATATTAGCATGTTTACCGTGTTACCTCTCTTCCGGTTGGTCTATCACAAGCATTCTAATCATCTTCATGCATCCCTACATACATCAACTACATTCATCTTCAACTGAACCATGGTAATGTAACTGTTAACTCAGTACATCACTACTCTCATAAAATTCCTAATTGAATATTGTTAAACTTAAATATTCAAACAGTTTACTTTAGACCAAACTACGTAATGGCTAATATCTACTTCTTAATATCCTTAATATGCCAAGTGCCTATTGCGTGGTTGTCAGCCACTCTAACCAATTCATAAACCAAAGGTGACAAAACCTTGACAACTCTGCACTTTTCATATTTAGGTGCCAGCTTAGCTGCGAAAAAATTTGTAGCGTCGCTTTGTGTATAAGTCTTCTTCCACACTATGTCCCCAACAGAATAGCTTGCAGACCTACGCCTTAAATTGTAATGCGTTGCATTCTCTGCATGAGCCTGAAACAAATTTTTCCTAACCTGACTAAATATATCTTCCAAAATTCCAAACTTTCCAGCGTATTCCTCCCTTGGAATTCCTGTCTCGTACTCCTTATCCGTGTCCTTATAGAAGGAACCATTCAGAACCGGTTCTCTAGCGTGAACAAGGAAGAACGGGGAGAATCCAGTGGATTCATTAACCGCACTGTTTATGGCGAACTGGACTTTCATCCCAGGACCTGTGGTTATCTTTCACAAAAGCGGCTACAGCAGTCATAAATACCTTATTGTACCTCTCGACAAGATTAACTTGCGGAGTGTACAACGGTGTATAGTGCAATTTCGGAATATTATAACGCTTAATGAGTTTACGGAATTCAGATCCTGTAAATTGTGACCCATTGTCTACAATTACAGTCTCTGGAACACTATGGTTCAAAAATACAAAATTCTCTAGCGCTTTAACAACAGCGGCACCTGTGGCACGCCGTAACGGAAACAACATTGTATATTTCGAAAAACAACAAGTCACCACGAAAAGAAACGTAAAACCTGATTTTGACCTAGGCAAAGGTCCAACTAAATCAGCAGAAATAACCTGAAATGGTCTCTCGCAGACTTTAGGCTTCCCTAACAAACCTGGAGTGGCTGATAAGCAAGCAAGCTATAAGCAGAACAAGTATCACAATTTTTAACGTAATCAACCACGTCCTTGTACATACCACGCCAAAAATATCTGAGGGACAATCTGCGATGTGTTTTGAACACTCCAAAATGACCTGCAGTTGCATCTGCATGGTTTTCTTTCAAAATTCTAAGGATGTCGTTCTTATGGACTACCTCTTTCCAGTCGAACTCGCTAAGAAGCTGGTATTTACATTTACTGTATCGATATAATTTATCGTTCAAAATACAAAAAATCGGAAAATTTGCTGGATTAATTTTACAACCATTAAATGTTTTGTCATACCAGTCATCTACAAGAACCTGTTGACTAGAATTATTGTTACGATCGCCAATTACATCTACATGTATGAGTCTCGACAAGGTATCCGGAACAACATTATCACAACCCTTCCTATGTTCAATAACAAAATTACACTGTGACAATCTACAACCCCATCTGGCCAGTCGTCCTGAAGGATTTTCTAAATTCAAAAACCACTTTAAAGATGCATGATCTGTAATAATTGTGACTGGCTTGGAACCAAAATATGCCTGAAATTTCTCCACCGCGAAAATCACAGCTAGAGCCTCGCGTTCCGTCGCGCTGTAATTTCTTTCGTTTTTATTTAGACTCCTACTGACATACGCAATGGGATGATCACAACCATTGGTTTCTTGCGTTAGCATACCGCCAACACCATATGCAGAAGCATCACAATGTATCTTAAATGGTTTCTCAAAATTTGGAACCGCAAGAACAGGTGCGGTCACCAACGCATTCTTTAACGTGTTGAACGCTACCTCTGCCTGCTCGCTCCACTCAAATTTAGGTGCATTCTTCCCTTTACTAGTTAGTCTATTGAGGGGTGCGGCGATGGTCGAAAAATTCCTAATAAAACGCCTGTACCAAGAACAAGTGCCTAAAAAAATCTTTACCTCCTGTGCAGATTTTGGGGTTGGAAAGTTCATAACTGCGGCAACCTTTTCTGGATCTGTGCGTAAACCAAATTCATCCACTATATACCCTAAATATTTCAAAGAGTTTCTAAAAAATTTACATTTATCAAAATTTATGGATAACTGAGCCATTTTTAGCTTATCCAGAACTCTGTTTAACAAAATTAAATGGGTTTCAAAATCAGCAGAACAAATAACTATATCATCTATATAACAAAATACTATTCCATTTTCAATATCGCTACAAAAATTTTGATTAAATAACTGCTTTCGTGCTGGTGCACCGCATAGGCCAAACGGCATGACTTTAAATTTAAATAAACCTCTACCAGGAACTGTAAAGCTAGTTTTTTCCTGAGAGTCGTTACTTAATGGAATTTGCCAGAAACTTGAACTTAAATCAATCGATGATAAGAACTTTGCCTCTTTCAAGCTATCTAGAATTTGTGGAATGTACGGTATGGAATATGAATCCCCCTTGGTCACTGAATTTAACTTCCTACAATCTAGGCAAAATCTCCAGTCTCCATTTGCCTTTTTCACTAAAATTGCAAGGTTATTCCACGGGCTTTCACTAGGAGTAACTACGTCCATTTCCAGCATCCTATCTAACTCTTTACTTAAAGCTTCCTTCTTTTCAGGAGAAAGTGGATATTGTTTAATTTTTATAGGCAAAGCATCGCCGGTGTCAATAACATGTTCAATTAATTTGGTTCTACCCAATCCTATTTTCTCTGAAGATATATCTAAGAATTTATTCACTACAGACTGGGCTAATTCTTTTTGATGAGATGATAAGTTTTCAAAAGAAGTAATGGTATGAATTTGTTCATTATCAATCGCACAAATATTATAAAATTGTGAAGGTGCCTTAGTTAATTCTAAATTATCAAAAATGCCAGGGGCTAACTGAAATGTTTTCCATAAATCACAAACGAAAATAATATCCACTACTATAGAGGGTATTACGAAAAATTTGATTATGTGAGTTACGGAATTATAAGTAATCGGAATAAACATATAACCAATGCAATGAAGTTTGTCTCCATTTGCTACAGAAAATGAGGTGTCACTCCTGTTATGCAATTTATAACCAAATTTCAAAAAACCTTGTGCGCCTGGTTACCCAAAATGGACGCGCAAGCACCGGAATCTAGTAAACCTGTAATCTCTAAATCGTTAACAAAAGCCTTTAAATGTGGTCTGAAATCTTGTTTATCCACTGAATACAGAACTATGTCAGGTAAACAGGATGTTTTGTTATTCTTGACCAAACTATTTACTTGTGTCTCTGCACAGTTCTGACTAATTAGTTTTTTGAATTTTTGTCCGGAACGGGTTTACTAATCTCTTTTTTACTACAATTTGGACATGTCTTTACTGTAAAGTCCTGACGTCCACACGAAAAACATCTAAGAGATTTTGGGACAGTCCTGCAAAATTTAAAGGAATGGTTACCCTTGCCGCACTTGGAACATAGTTGTGTATTTGTTTTCCTAAAATCACTGCCTTTACTTGTACCAACCTTAGGTGTAGGTGTGACTGAAAGTGTGTTTATTTGTTTTGTCACTTGTTTGTAAGCAAACTCTGAACTTAAAGTTGCCTTATTATTAGTAGGCTCAGAAAACAAAGCGGAACGCTGCTTCGCAGCCTCTAGTTTGCGACACTTTTCCTTTAAATTTGCAACCGACTCAATGTCAACAAGAGCTAATTGTTCTGAGTAGAAAGGGCGAATATTATTTAACAAAATTTTTAATTTTTCTTCCTCGGAAAGCGGCGTTGACAACCTGGAAAACATGCAAAACATTACAGCGAAATAGATAGACACAGGTTCTTCAGAGCCTTGTGTTCTTGCTCGAATTTCACCTAGCAACCTGTAGTCATAGTCTACTGCATCAAATTCCTCTAAAAATAAAGCTTTTAATTTTTTCCAAGACGAAACCTGACACTTGTTACCTCTGTACCATAACAATGCTCGGCCTGTAAAAAGATGAAATGCAGAAGCAAATAATTTCTCATCTGAAACGCCATAAGACTTTTTATATTCCTCAACCCGTTCGATGAAACTGCGCGGATCACCCTGACCGTTGAAAGTTAACTTCCACTTTGCAACGTTTTTATCACCAGTGCAGTCAACGGTGGTACTCTCGGAATCAAGTGATTCGTCCTGAGACAACTCACTGTCAGCATCTAATCTGGAAATTAAACTCTCCAACTTTGTATTCAATTCACTCTTCTTACTAATTAAGTTGAGATCGGAACAATGTATTCTCAAAATTCTAAAGTACAGGTGTGAAGCTAAAGCTTTAGATCTACAGAGTGCATGTCTATCTTTAGTGTCAGAACACTTTTTTATCAAATCTCCTAAATCTTGAAGTTTTTTAGTAATAACTCCTAACTCACTTTCAGCAGAAAAATCTGTCTCCAAAATTGATTCAGAAGGAATTTCCTGAATTAAATGTTTTAATTGTTTTTTCAAACCTAGCACAGTAGGTGCTGGTGTTTCAGAACGAATGGACACCTCATAATGTAACTCATACTTCAAAAGTGAATGGAACTGGACAAAAGTTTGTTCCATTTTAGTATATCAAAATATAAATTATCAAAATATTAAGTTTGTGTACCTGTTTATGTTTAAACCTTTTACAATTAAGTTAAACACAAACACAAAAGAAGTTATTTAAACTATTAAATGTACACAAAACAAAATAAACAACAAAAAAAAAACTTAAGTCTATCTTAATTCTTAACCTATTTCACATCAATTTATGTTCCCTATTACAAAATAAAGTTAATAATACATGCGAATATTATTACTATAATAAACGAAATACACAAAAAAACTTTCAAAATTAAATATAGTATTGTAAGGTGCGGTATCACCTTTATGAGTACACAGTGTGTTACAACCTTTACAATTATAGAAGTAACTAGTCAACAAAGTTGCAATGAACTCTGACTAGCATATTAATTCTCAAAAAAACTAAAGAAATTGTGCAATGATTTGCTGACTGTCACTTTACACTTTTAACACAAAACCTGTTTCAAAATAGCACTTTAAACTACAAGCATTCCATTAAACTTATCATGTTTTGTGTATTATACTTACTGTCATAACATTAAACACAACTCTTAAACAAAATTTATCATAAGTATTGAAATACAAGGTCACCGTTAAAAGGAAATGTTCCAAAACATCATAATTAAACAAATTGTAAACCCATAAATATGGTTTATATAGTTACACAAGTCTGAACTCTGAAAATTTTATAATAGATTATGTATGTAAGTATTTAACAGTACATAACCTTCTAATACTTTAATTTACATCAGTTTACCGGAATTCTCTAAATATAAGATGTACTATTTAAGTAATCTTAATAAATAACTCAGTTAAGCAATGTTTATTACTTAATTTGAAGTTAAATACACTACATATATTCAGTTATACACACTCCAAGTTAGTCAATTACTTAAAACAGAATGTATAGGCACCATCTATATAATAATGAGCCAAAGAAATCAAAATGCAGAATAAAACTCAGAAAATTACTTAAATTATCAGACAAAATTTAACCATTAAATGTTATTTGATTATTTAACCATAAAACAAGTGAGTGTTCTTTGCAGTGAGTCACTACTTAGAAAATCTTAGAAAATTGTAGAATCAGCGGAGTACAATTTATAAAATTAACAAAATTTCTCAAAATATACTGAAATAATTATTTAAAAAAACGTTCGGGCGTCATTTGTAAGGAAGGTAATTAGGGCAGAATGGAAATTACCCGGATTCGAAAGTAATCACCCACTTACAAAGTTACAGAATGGTAAAATGTACCTATCTAGGGAGATGGAATAAATACAAGTTCTTGTTCAGGCAAACTTTACTGTTGGTATATATATAATACACCTTATTGTTAAATCTTAATAAGTAACTTAAGGCTACTTAATTAAACACCCAAGATACACAGATACTTAAATTAATGGAGATTTAAGTTTATCAGGAACGCTTGGGGTCCAGATAGATTATTATAAAAAAAAACCTTGAATTTACTATTTTAAAGTTTCTTTAAATTGTTATATAGCTCAGCGGAAAGGGGTTCACGGAATCTGACTCACTATTATGAGAACACTGAATTTAAAACCACTATATGTTCGGAAAGGAAAAAAAGAAGATTTCCTTACTTGCTGAATGTGAATTTGGGGTCACCTGAATACATGGATCAGGAACGTGGTCTACTTCCAGGGAACGGCCTCGTCAGCTCACCAACCCAAATCCTTGGAATGCGTTTATCACCGGAGAAAGCATCGACGAGAATTCCCAATCTCGGAAATATATCGAGGATATCAAAATAAAAAAATGAATCGTCTCAGTAGTAATAGTAGCAAAAATAAATTAACAAAAGAAAAACCCTGAAACAAAAGAGAAGCGAGTTTAACAAAAGGCATTTTGACACCATCCACGTGTACAATTATCCACTTCACACAACTTACCAAGGACATCCTGTAAATTGAACATTCCAGGATAGTCCACACATCCCAACCTTCTTCAAAATAATACGGGATAATATGGGAACTGGAAAAACAAACAAGACTAATTATTTATAATTTTCCTTAGCTACGTACGCCATCTTGAGAAAGATGTCATACGTGAAATCGAATATCGAATTTTTTTTCACTCACCAAAATTGATGTGGAAAATTAGGCAATTGTTAAGATGACTAAAACAACAGCATTATTGTTAATTTTCCAGGCGAAGCCATGGAGAAAACTGGAATCAGAGATATCCCGATAAACGGCTATCACATCTTCAGCGTTCGACGGAAATCTAATCTCTGAAAATTCGGTGTTGCCATAGACCCACAGCGAGTGTGGCCGCATTCTGAAATGCTCCACCATAGACTAACGTGAATTCCAATAATTAAAAAAAACTCGAAAAATATAGGTATAATAAAACAATGTTTTAATAATAAAAAAAATATTAATAGAAAAGAAAAAAAAAATATCATCGTGTTCTTATGACCAAAGACAACAAGCGCCATCTATGGGAAATCCTGCGCATCGACTCAACACGTTGTGAGCCTTGACACTAGATGTCGCTAAAGTACTTTCAACAATATTAAGGAATACAATATAATCCAAGTGATATTAAAATCACTACGTGACAGGACCCAGAATAGAGCCTTGAGGAACACCCATTTGTGAGGCTGATCCGGACGACTTCACATCGTTGACACATACCGTTTGAATGCGATCACTGAGATAAGATGCAATGAGGCCAAGTGCAGTGTCTTTGATTCCATAAAGTTCAACTTAACTAAAAGCGTCTCATGCTCAACGCAATCGAATGCCTTAGACAAATCACAGAAAATACCAATAGCATTTTGTGATTTCTCCCACGCATCGAATATATGCTTTAGCAGCATAGCTCCCGCATCGGTTGTTGATCGGTTGTTAAACCATACTGCTCTGAGTGAAGTAGTTTATTTATTTGAGTTAAAGTGCAGAAACAGTTGGTTGAGCATAATTTTCAACTGACTTCAAAAAAAGGAGGAGGTTCTCAATTCGACTGTATTTTTTTTTTTTTATGTTTGTTACCTCAGAACTTTTGACTGGGTGGACCGATTTGGATTATTCTTTTTTTATTTGAAAGAGCATACTTCCCATGTGGTCCCATATAAATTTTATCGAAATCAGTCGAGCGGTTTTTAAAATATCAACAATAAAATTTGGCGCGGGAGTTTGAAGTCGGTTGTTTAAAAAGTATTTTTATATTAAATTATCTCAAATATACTCGCCGGCATATTTAGCGGAACATAAAAAAAAGGTTTGATATCAGTATCATATAAGGTTGCTGGCTGGTTTATACGTTATTTAATTTAAAAAGAAATATTTTCAAATTAAGAAAACAACTGAACATCACATTTTATGCAATTGTTTTAATTTTATTCAAATACACCTTATCTGGAGCGAACTTCGAGTATTTCTTCCTTCTGAGTTTGATTTAAAATTTCATTGAAATACTGTTTTTTGTTAGTTTTTTTAATCGCGTATCTTTCTGGAGTTGATGACTGAATTATGCCTGACTTAGCCCCAACGGAGATTGCCAGGGCACTCGAAATGCGAAGAAATGGTCAAACCTACAGAGTGATATCCAGAGATCTTCGTCGACCAGTTTCAACGATCCATCGCAGTATCCAACGGTTCAGGGAGACCGGTACTTATGTGAGAAGAGCAGGACAAGGCAGAAAAAGACGCACTTCGAGTAGGGATGATCGTTTCATTCGGCTTCGTGTACGTAGGAACCCCCGTTTGACGGCCGTCCAAGCCCGACATGAGTTAGAAGCAGTGCCGGGTGTAACCGTAAGTGAGCACGTACGAAGAAGGCTCGAAGAAGCTGGTTTGGGTTCATTTGTGCCCGCCAAGGCTTCAAGGCTCGAGGTAAATCATCGTAGAAACAGGTTAACTTTTGCTCAGGAACATCGACTTTGGAACGCGGACCAATAGAGTAAGGTATTGCTTAGTGATGAGTGCAGAATTCTCTTAAATCAAATTGACGGCAGGCAAAGAATATACTAGAAAAGTTAAGTCCAGAATTCCAGCTCCTGCCAACGTGGGTGAACTGCGAATCGCCGTAGTTGAGGAATGGCGGAGACTATCCCAGGAGACCATCGATAACATCATTCTCAGTATGCCTGGGCGGGTAGAAACTTTAATAAGAGCACGTGGAGGAAATACGCGATATTATTCACCATTTTTCTAATTTAATTAATTGTTATTTTAATATTAAATTTCACTTTTCCCGGTTACATGAAAAGTTCAAAAATGTACCATTTTTCACAAATAGCCTTTACTCGCAAAATCTGTTCTTAATGTGATCTCATTTTCAGTAAAACAAATGAAACTTTAAATAACAAAAGAAGTGTAGTAAGTAGATTTTAAAATAAAACCATATTTTTTTTAATTATGGACTTTTTTTTTATGTTCCGCTAAATATGCCGGCAAGTTTATCTTGCTTAGTTATTAGGGTCACTTCTACTACCAGATTTGTATTGAAAACATCCAAACTTTCATATCATACTAATATTATAAATGTGTTTTAAAGTGTGTTTGTTTGTTGGTTTGTCCTTCAATCACGCCACAACGGAGCAACGGAGTTCCCGTAGGAATAACAAAAAACTTAAACTGTGTGGACAAAGTTGAGGGCATCAGCTAGTTTTTAATATTAGGTAGTAAGTACAATTAAATTATGCAAAGTGTGGGCAGTGTTGCACACCTTTGAGAGCATTACGGACAACACTCAGGTGTGCCTGTTTCCTTTCATTTTTGTTAAGATAACTGAAAATGTGTCCTAAAATTAATTATTGCTAAAGCCATTTCATCTAAATACAAGGATTCAAATATTCTAACTACTGTATTATGAATCATCATGTACCTAAATTCTTGATTTTCCAGAGAGAGCTACCAGACGAAGCTATTCACCTGTTGTTCTCGGCAAACCGTTGGGAGAAAGCTAACCACATAATCAAATTGCTTGAACATGGCACCACAGTTATAGTGGATAGGTATTGCTTCTCAGGGGTTGCCTTTTCTGCTGCTAAAGGTGAGAATTTATTATCTTCAAATATTTGCTATATATTTATACAACAATTACCATCCTGTGAGCCATATATTGAGAGTAGTGACAGTGCAGCAGCAGAAACATGTGCTCTAATATGCAAATTTGTGCCTGGTGGGAGGTTTCGGCTGTGGCTAGTACCACCCTGCAAAGAGGTACAAACAAACAATTTAGCGTTCCGGTATGATACTGTGTAGAAACTAATTAGGGGTATGGGTTTAATATAACTGCCATACCCCCAACAGGTTAGCCTATTACCATCAACTGCGTTAACAACATTAGACTGCATCATCACTTACCATCAGGTAAGATTTCAGTCAAGGGCTATCTTGTAGTGGTGTAAAAAAAAACCTTACAATCCTATCACTCACTACTACTTCCAAATGAAACTATTAACATTTAAAAAAAACACACTATTTTTATGCATCTACCGGAAATTATTGGTCAATGCAACTTATTAATGTACTAAAGGATTAGTTGTATCAATTTCACAATTTAGATTAAATCTCGTGTAAATTATCTACATGTTGAACCTATGCAAGCTTAAATGTCAGGGCTCTTTCGCTTGAGAGTCAATGTCCCATCTGAGCAAAGATAAAGTATGTATTGTTCTAAATACTTTTAGGTGTAAATTTTATACGACTTTATTATTTTGTATTTTAATTATCATAAATTCTTCTGTTTTACAGGACTAGATGTGAATTGGTGTAAAGCGCCAGATGCAGGTTTGCCCAAACCTGATAAAGTATTCTTCCTTACTATGTCACTAGAGAATGCTCAGAAAAGAAACGGATTTGGTAATGAAAGGTGAAAATGAAATGAAATCTCAAGTGATTTAAGTTTGGTTGATTTAAAAAAAACATGGATTTAAATCTTAAAATCATTTGCAGGTATGAAGTTCTGGATTTTCAGAAAAAAGTAGTGGATGTATATATGCAACTGAAAGAAGATAACTGGGAAATATTAGATGCTAGCAGGTAAACACTTTACAGATTCTTTTAATAAGAAAATGTTACTTGACAATATAGACTAAGAGATAGATGCTAGCAGGTAAACACTTTACAGATTCTTTTAATAAGAAAATGTTACTTGACAATATAGACTAAGAGATAGCTGTACTTTTGGCAACTATTGCTAGGAAGGCTGATTCAGTATTTTGTGGGTGTAGGGCTCTCCACTGATAGGAAAACTGACAGTCTGCATTAATGCAGCTGGGAAAGTGATTACTTATCGCCGCTCAAAGATGCGTTATGGTTACCAAAAATGAACAATAACTAGGAAGGCTGATACTTGGATAGTATCAAAGTATAAGTACCTATGTAAACAGTAAAAAGTATTAATATGAGAGATCATAATAATACTTTTTAAGAGAACCAATTAAGCAAAGTGGTTACTAAGCAAAATTTGAATTGAACTAGCTGATGCTCGCTACTTAAATCACATAATAATTAATGTCTTAAGGTCATTTGAACTCAGGAAATGTGAGTTCCGATATTATTATAATAAACTAGCAGATGCCTGCAACTTCATCTGAGTGAAATAAGTTTTTAAATTCCCACAAGAAGTCCCTAATTTTTTATTCGGGTTAATATATAGCACTCACAAATGTGGCTTTCTACTGGTACCAGAATTTTCAAAATCGGTCCAGTAGATCCAGAGATTTACCCCCTACAACCTACAAAATTTACCTTTTTATAATATTAGTATAGATTAATTAATTTGTTTTAAATTACAGGTCATTGGAGGTAATTCAAGATGAGTTGTTGCAAAAAACAACTTCTATCATAGACACTGTAGGCAGCAAACCAATTAAGAAACTTTGGTTACAAATGAATAAAAATAATATGTAAAACTCATGTACTAGATTATAAGATGGTAATAATGTGTGGATATTGTTGTGATATGATTAAGTCAATTAAAAGATTGAATAATAATTATAGTTCAATGTCATTAATCGTTTTATTTCTGAATACATTGCAATAACAGTTTAGATCCTTCAGTTTTTTGCTTTAGTAGGTCTTCGTGTGGTTTTATTTTCTTCTTGAGTTTGCCGCTTATATTCCCATTATTATTTTCGATTAGCTGCAGCATAAAGAAACACCCTCTATTTGTGGCTAGCCAGGCTTGTAACTGAAAAAAAGAATTTGCTATTATTAAAGTTTCTATTTCAGTAGTTTTGTATGAAATCACAAGTTTGGCAATGATAATAAAATCTCAGTTTTTGCACTGGCTATTACACAAAAATGTTTGCAGGGTGCAACTCACTTTTGCTTTACTGGATGGCTTCAAGTTTCATATAATTTACAACATGAAGCTTTGTGGGTTTCGATATTAAACCATCAAATTATTGTTCTAAGGGTCTTATAAAATAGTAAATTCTGTAGTTTTTTTAATTGTTTTCACTAAGTTCTCCTACCCCAAGATCTAGACTCACCACACAGAACAAGTGCGAATTGGCGGACAACATAATGGTAAACTCTCATAATATATTCAGGTATCTTCAACATGTTTTTCTCCTTTGCGAATGGAGTTCGCAACTTAGGAGAGTCATATTTAATATCTTAAATAAAATTTAAATTGCAGGGTTCGATTCCTGGCAGGGTCAATCAGGGAATTTATAATTTCTCAATTTTCTCTGCTTGGGTCCGGTACCACTGTATCAGCAAAGACATACAACCAAGGGATTTAGTGTTGCTGTGTAGAAACTGATAACAAGTTAGCCCTCTACCATCTTAGACTGCATCATCACTTACCATCTTGTGAGATCGCAGTCAAGGGCTAACTTGTAGTGGAATAAAAACAAAGCTACGTAGGCCTTTGTCTTCGAAGTTGTGAAGTTAGCCACGTGCCGCGCTGCTGCGACTTGGATGAAACAAACACGGCTGCGAGCGGCCGGCTGTCGCGTGTCGATTATTATCCCATGAATACTCCTTCCATTATGTGATTAATGGAAACGGGTCACGACCCTCAGTAATGTGTAATACGACGCAAAGAGAGATGGTGTAAAAATCTAGATACAAATTAGTTTTCTAAAAAATTAAAAAGTTATAGTTACAGTTTCATCGGTAATATTATCACAGATTGCTTCCCCGAGCGAGTCTGTGGCAGTCTTGTCCAAAGCAGCGAGTTTCTTCAGAGACATGTGGATGCCCGCGTCCTCTATGGCCAGTACTGTGGTGTCTTTGTTAGGCAGCTGTAGAACCCAGTTGGGATCGCAAATCACTGTTGCTAATGCTTGTACAATAGATTTTGACGTTTCTGAAAAAAAATAATGTACTGTATTCTTGCATTCTGACCTGAGTGACCTAACAAGGACCTGCTAAGATGGTCTAAAACTCCTGTGCACTAGCAAGTGAAAAACAACAATGTTTTTTTTACTCCCATTTGTTAAACGGTTAACGGTAGTAAACGATCTTTACTCCTGTGCACTAGCGAGTGAAAAAAACATTGTTTTTTTACTACCGTTTACAACCGTTAATTGTTAACCTTATCTAGATAGATATTCTATGTTATTGGAATAGTTTATACTACATAAAAACTAATGACCTCTATAAGTGTCCAATCAAACTGTCAGTTTCGGTAAAAAACTGGTTTCGGCTGCCATCCAACCGAAGCTATGGCCGAAACCGAAACTACATTCAGGGGGTTTCACGCAGGGATCGGATATGTTCCTTGCAAGTTGCAACGAGCTGCGAGCGACGAAGCGTCATTTTGCCGCGTATCATATCTTGCATGTTAAAAATAAAAAATAAAGGAATTATGATAATGTTTACTTTCTTATTTACACGAAAACATATCTATTTCAAAGTTTCGGTTTCGGTAAAAACTAGTTTCGGTGGGACACTCATAGGCGATTTTTATCCGATATCTATATATTATATAAAATTCCAAGTCCTGACTGACTGACTGACTTATATATCAACGCACAGCCTAAACCACTGGGGTTAGAAACTTGAAATTTTGACAGTAGGTTCCTTTTGTGACCTAGGCGCTCACTAAGGAAGGATTTTTCAAAATTCCACCCCTAAGGGGTGAAAGTTTGTATGAAAGTCCGTCATTTCGCAAGTTATATCCATGAAACTTGGTATATGAGCTACCAGTTAAAATTGAAGAAACACGTGTTTATACATTTTTGAAAATTCGACCCCCAAAGGGATGAAATAGGGGATGAAAGTTTGTATGACAGTCCTTCATTTCTCAAGTTATATCAACGAAACTTGGTATTTAAGATTTCGGTAAAAAATAAATATGTGTGTGTGTCCATTTTTTCAAAATTCCACCCCCAATGGAAACTTTGTATGAACTCTTCATTCTCAAGTTATAGCTATGAAACTTAGAATTACATATGAAGAAGTACGTGTTTCAAAAATTTTGAAACTTCCCAAAGGGTGAAATAGGGGATTAAAGTTTGTATGAACGTTTTTCAAATTATATCAACGAAACTTGGTATTTCATGGCTTTCGGTAACAAATAAAGAAGGTCATGATTCGCAGTTTTTCAAAATTCCATCCCCAAAGGGTTGAAAGTTTTGAAAGTTCTTCATTTTTCAAGTTATAGCCATGAAACTTAGCAGTTAAATATGAAGAAGTACGTAATTCACAATTTTTAAAAATTCGACGTCCAAGGCGATGAAATTTGTATGAAAGTCCTGCATTTCTCACGATATTTTTCAAGTTATATTAACGAAACTTGGTATTTTGGCTTTCGGTAAAAAATAAAAAAGTACGTGTTTTTCAGTTTTTCAAAATTTCACCCCTAAAAGGGTAAAAAATAGGTGTGGAAACTTTGTATGAAAGTCATTCATTTTTCAAGAAAAAGCCATGAAACTTGGAAGGAGTGCCTATGGGGTAAAAAACTTGAACTACGCGAACGAAGTCGCGGGCATAAGCTAGTTTAAAATACCTGAATTCACGCGAACAAAGTAAAACATGAATGAAGCCATTTCATGAAGAATGTTCTTGAAATTAGATGAAATAACTATTATTAGTTACCAATAGATAGCACAGCAACCAGCAATAGCATCCTAGTCTTATCAATCCAGAATTTAGGATTTTCTTCAATATTACTCTTCAATGCAGGCAGTATTGCCTCTCTGAGTTCAGACACCCTCAGTTCTGGATCCTTCTTGGATGTGCCGCTCTTGAAGCCATCTTCTAAGAACGATGTGATGCCGGGATGAAAGATGGCCGAATCTTTTGGCTTTACGAGCCAGTGTAAGGTCTGAAAAAAGCAAATTATCCATTATTGAAGACCATTGTTGCACCAAGGATGGGTGACCCAATTTGGAATTTCAAATTTGGCCGTTTCGTTTCCTCCATGCCTCGGAGAGCACGTTAAGCCGTCGGTCCTGTTTATTATCACTAACATCTGATAATAATCGTTACAAAACCTAAGAGTTTAAATTCTCTTAGTCAAGTCGTATGTGGAAGGACGTGGGAACCCACCACACTATTATCCCAAGAAACCTCCTACCAACATCGATATATATGTAGGTACTAGATGGGCCCTTTCATAGAAAAAGGTCTGCCGACCGACTATGAGAACGCTTTCCTAACCTGTCTTTGTCCCCATCGTTGCGCTGTCACGGTCGCTCGTCGTGTAGATAATTTGTTATTCTTAGGTTAACATCTAAAGTCTTATTAGTTTGGCACTGTACAATTTTTATTTTAAGGTAAGTGTTTCAAGTCACAATTACACATTTCCAAAAAAACGTTATTTAATCTTCCTATTTAATATTTTTATCCATTACGCAATCATTTAATTTCCGCGGCAAACTGATTCTACTGAGAATAGCCGGCAAGAAACTCAGCACAGTTAAAGCAAATGTTACCATTAATCCTCTCTGGTCACTCGCAACGTCCTGTATGTTACTCGCCAGTGTGGATACGATGACCTTCTTGACAAGCACCGTGTCATCCACAGAGTCGAAAATAGCTAGCAACAGTCTGTAGCCTGTCTTGTGCTTGCTCAGGGGCACTACATGCTCCTTCACCACTTTTAGTATGGCCTGCGAATAGAGATAGAGATAGTAAATTTTATTTTTGACAATCATTGAGGCCGATTCTGTTGAACACAATCTCTAAACTAAACTAAAATGACAGCATTAAAAATATTGCTAACCCTTTAATAATAGCAGGCATAACAACGGGACACTGTCTGCTAAATAGACATCTCACAATAATGAGATTAGAAGATGACCCATCATGTCCAGAGTGCTGCGAGGAAGAGACCAGCTTTCACTTCATAGCTAAGTGCCCCATGTACTCATTGGTAAGGTGGGAATTAATCGGCAAGGACAGGATCAGTGAAGAAGACCTAAGACATCTCTCCATAGGGGATATCGTAAGGTTCACTAAAGCTACAGGTAGGTTCGGGGGGGGGTAGGCTGCCGGGGCACCAGTAACCTGTGTCCTAACACGGGGAAATGGGTGGAATGGTTCAATTAATGGACCGATCACCCGCCTGGCGACGGCGGGCGTCCCCTCTATAAGTACATACATACATACATAACCCTTTAATAATACTCTCTGCAGAAAGGTACAGAACTAGATTTAGAGGTGTGATTTTAGTTTTTAGAGATTGTGTTATACAGAATTATCCACAATCTATGCCAAAAAAAAATGTGTGTGAAAATGAACGTCATCTTCGTAATTAAAACCCAAAGGAAATTCAAAAATAAAATACAAATCTTTTACCAAAATAAAAGGAAATGAAACAGTTGCTATATGCCGTTGTTAAACTCAAGGCAAACTAAATGCCTAGCGTTTTTAATATGTAAGGTGTTGTTTGAATCTAACATAGAAATTTGGTTCACTTTCACATTTATATATTACAAGCTGCTGCCCGCGACTTCGTCCGCGTGGTTTTAGTTTTTTCGATTCCCGCGGGAACTCCTTCATGTTCCGGGATAAAAAGTAGCCTATGTCACTCTCCAGGTCCTCAACTATACCCATGCCAAAAATCACGTCGATCCGTTGCTCCGTTGCGGCGTGATTGAAGGACAAACCAACAAACAAACACTTTCGCATTTATAATATTAGTATGATGACAAGATTCAAGAGACATTCCGCCACAACTTCAGTCACCTTTTGTTTAACTGGGGCTTTATTTTTGTCAGTTGTAACACTCCAGTATTACTGGGTCTCTAAAGTCGATGGCATTGAGTTACTGTATGGGTTTTCATACGGTGATCAGGGTTGAATTTTCGCTTACCTTCTTGTCCTTATTAGTCCCCTGCCACACACAGATGCAAGCGGCATTGACTCCCGGCAGAGAGTTGCTTAGAGGCACAATCAATGGGCTGAGAGCCGAGATCAGTTCTACTCTGTCTTCTGCACTGCATTCCCTCATGTAGTCATACAGCACTGAGTGGAAAAGTCTACAAACAAAGACAGGGTTGTAGGGTATGTTAGGAGTTTCTCTTAAGGACAAGATCCAAAATGAACAGTTCCATAAGAGAACCAGGGTCACTGATATAGCCCAAACCATTGCCACAAACTTAAGTGGCAGTGGGCAGACCATGCTTGTCGAAAGAGCGATGGCCGCTGGAACGTTTTTGAGTGGAGACCGCGTACAAGTAAGCGTAGTGTGGGGCGCCCTCCAGCACGATGGACCGACGACATTAAGAGGGTGGGGGGAAGTGGCTGGATGAGGAAGGCAGAGGACTAGGTATGGTGGCATTCTTTGGGAAAGGCCTATGTTCAGCAGGGGATGTCTGCAGGCTGAGATGATGATGATGATGAAATATTGTGCTGTTGTGGAAAATAGTATCACTTCTAGATATTATATCAGTGTCAATAAAAAAAATAAAAATTTAGAACAAAATAAAAGGTATTTATCACAAAAGTATTTTTCAAAAGTACATACTCTCCATCATGTAGATTTTTATCCAAAATGCGTTGTATGTTTGCTTTACATGATTGTAGGATTGCTGATTTCATTTCAGGACTGTCCTTGTAGGTATCACAGAGTGTTTTCACCTTATCATCTTTTGTCTGAAATACAATAAATTATGATTACAGTCAAGCTTATATAAACAGGAAAGTGTCTGTCTGTCTGTTTATATATACTTCTAATGGCCCATCTTTTATATTTGATGCAAGGAGACGGTTCAGATTTGTATGGGGTGTAGGCTTGGTCTTGTACAAGTAGAGAAATGAAGGAAAATAAAATACTAGACCAGTTTTTACTAGTCAAATGTACGAATTCGCCGTAATTTCAGTGGTAAAATTATTTCATCTTTCCACGTTGATCAACACTAAACATGAGTGGGTAACAATGGCGGATTCATATTTTTTGACTTTTTCAAAAGAAAAACACGTTATTTTGACAGTGACTGTCAGAAATGACATTTGATACATTTCCCGCCTACTGCTTTCTCTTTGGCTGAAGGTTGCCATGTTGGAAACATACCGAAAACTTGAAATACATGTTTTATTTTTTGCTCATTATTTACTTTACTGTTCTAAATTATTATATTTTTAATACAATCCATGTATTTTCCTCTATTCATGGTAAAGTGTACAAGAGTAGGCCTAAAATGAACCTTTTCCTTTGATATAGAGAGGTTGCACCCTGGGGAAGGACATAGGCTAAGGAGTAAAAAGCAAGCAAAATGGAGGAGTTCCTGCCAGAATTGTAAAAAAAGTAATTACTAACATGTATGTAATTCAATACCTTCCCTAAATGAGTACATAAAAAGTTTTATTTTGCTATATCCTGCATAGTAAGTACACTTTCTTGTTTAAGACCTGTTTTGGATGGGTCCTTTTGAAATTGTCTTAAATGGGTTTTGCTGTATTCTTTTATCAAAAAGCTTATCACTTATTTTTGTTAAAAAATTCAGTACCCATTTGCAATCCATTCTAATATCATACATGTAAAAGTCTGTTACCTTTTCTTGGTACATGTCAATTTTGATGAAATTTGTTACCAAGATAGATTGCATCCTGGACAGAGATGATTAGAATTTGCGTTTTATGCTAGAATTTTAAAAACAAAGTTGTTTCTTGTTTAGTTTTACATAACTTAGGTCTAAAGGTAAAATCTTACATTCTTATACATGTCCCCATAAAACTCCTGTTGCATATGTAATTTCTCCTTCTTAGTTGCAAACTCTCCATATGCATAATCTAAGACTGGTGCACTTATAGAATGAGTAGCTAAAGACACTACATGCCCCAAGAACTTCTTTATAACTTCATGTCGAATAAAGTTTGTACCATACTTCAAAATACGTTTCACAGAATGCTGAGCATATTTTGATTGCATCATTGGCACCATAATTTCCATTAATTCTTCCGTGATCTCATTCTTGATGTCCTCTGAACTGTGTTTGAGAAGAACTTGGATGACTCTGCTTAGGTCGTGAGTCAGGGCGATTGCCTTGTATTGACCTTTGACTAGAGAATGCAGTTCTTTACAAGCTGTAACTTTGAAGTCAGGTTTGATTGTTTTTCTGGAATTTAGGTACAGATTTAAATAATAATACTGATAATATTAAAATATGATATTGGTAAAGAGATAAAATAACTTAATTTACATATGGGACAACTTGCGGGGACTGAGGACGATACCACCAGTTTCAGAAAGAAGATTTTACTAAGAAACACTGGCAAGAAACTCAGCTATTATTTAAGTAACAGCCACATTGATCTAGTGCCTCAGGTTAGGCTATAAATACCTAGATAATATCTTGTCTTTTTTTGACAAACAAAATCCCAGTGTTAGTAAGTCAGTAGAGTTTCAACTCTGTGTCTCAGGGAGCAGGTCAAGCCATTAGTCTAGCGTCTGATCTCTCGCTGGTTGTGTCAAATTGCCAATGTTGTGTAGTGTAGGGCCAATGTCCTCCTGATCGAATTTTGGCCACGGCGGCCAATCTCCAGAGATTAACTAGTTGCGCGAATACATTAAATAGTGTGTAAAAAAAAATCAACTAATACATAAGCCATGAAATAACAAGAGTACCTTTGAATCTGTGCAGCTAATAGCTTCGCTTTATGAGATATCTCAAAAATTTCAGCAGTAGCTTTTGCTTTGCGCCTTTCCAGCCTCAAATTCTTTTTTTCTTTTTTCATTTCAGACCACTTGGGCTTTTCGCCCGTTTCTTGATTTTTTGATAATTTATTATTAACTTTCGAACTATCGTTTTTACCTTTGAACCCGGGCTTAATGAAGGGGGTTTTACCTGCTTTTTTAAAATCTTTTTTCGGTTTATGAAAAGATTTTTTCACTTTCTCTCCTTTTTCCATAACCTGATCATCTTTGTCAGTATTGAATTGTACTTTCTTTTTCTTCGGTAGCGATGTATCGTTTTCTGTAGATTTGCGCTTTATTTTTTTCATTTTAATAATGTTTCAAACTTTGCACGTGTGAGAAAACCAAGGAAAACGTTTGATAGTGCTTTGCAGAGGTGCTTTGCTTGCAGAATTTGCAGGTTGTTTGATTTTGCTGTCAAATGATCAAATCATGAGTTTGACAGTCTAGCAATACTACCAAGTACCAACATTCGCGCTACCAACGAAGCTCATTATTTTACAGCCCTGGATTCAAGTCTATAAAGGATATTTACGTAGACAGAGAAAGTAATATTATTACCTATCCCTTTCGGTTACACGCTGGCATTGATTCTATAGGTTTAATCTTTGATTAGGTATATAGAGGGTTTAATTACCTATTCTATGGATATTTACCTGATGATATTAATCACAGATTTTTAAAGGGAATTTCATTTTTTTTTTTACACAGAGATGATTCAGAGCATAGATTAATTACTAAAATATCATAGACTATTATTTAAAAAATCTTTGATTATGTCACCGTAAGATTGAAAAAACCGTTAGATTCTAATCTAACGTTTTTTCTCTCGATAGATTGTAAACTGTCGAAAGATTGTGAACCGTTCTATGTTCTGAGTGTAAATTTTTGAAATATTCATTATATTTACGATTTCTTGTAGGTTAGGTTCAACACAAATAATGCGGCCGGGCACTTAGGTTCTATCGGGTTAATATACCTAACAGATTACAATCTACCGAAAAATAATGCGTTAAATTGTAATCTTTTGACAGTTCTCGATCTCGCGAGTTAGATTATAATCTAATGGTTTTTACAATCTTACGGTGACATAATATTAGGAGTGAGGCGTTTATATCGGAACAGGCAAAAAGAACAGGTATCTATTTAAAAGTAACACCTTGGAAGTGTTCTTTCCAAACCGAAATACCTGTTCCGGCTGTTCCACAAAGTATCTGTTGCTGTGGAACAGTTGGTTCTAATTTAAATAATAGGATTACCTACTGTTCCAGTTCCAATATCCACAACAGCCCGAATCTGAAACGCAACATGCTTTTCTCTATTCTAGCCTAAGGAGGTTACCTTTGTTAGACAGAGATAACGTCACGGAACATGCTCTTCTCTATTCAGGCTTACGCAGCTTACTTTTATTGGAAAGAGATAGCAGCTGTTATGTCTGTCGAAGCAGAAACCAGTTGTTGCATTCGTTCGGATACTCCACAGCCTCCTTTACTTTACAAGCCATGCTGTTAAGTTTGGCAACATCGCAATTAGGGGTTGCGTGAACCGATTGTTTTAACTTTAGCAGCAATTTGTACTAGCGCAAGTCTTCTCTACGGGTTGTATCTAGTGATATTATGTAAAAAATAAGTAGGTACATTATAAGTACATAAAATCGTCAGTTACTAGGAATGGTACCAAGGTACCTTCTACCCAATAATTTTATTGAAGATAAGGCAGTAGAATACGTCTTATGGCCGAAAGAATATCGTTTACTTTTAAAAATATAACTTGCATGTAACTTTGAAGGTTCACTAGGTACTTATTTCTTTAAAATAAAAAAAATATGAATTAAATGACTTACAACGCTCCCGAAATGCCTATGTCCAGCAGTGGACGAATGCAGGGTGATGGATGGATTGATGAATAGATATGAATTAGATTAGGTAAAGCTTAATTTATTTTGCAATGTATATTATCTTTACTAGCTGTCGCCCGCGAATTGTTATAAGTGGAATACCTAAGTTATTTTATTTTCCAACGGGAACTCCTTAGTTTTCCGGGATGTCCAGGTCTTCAGATATTATGCCCATGAAATAATCACGTCGATCCATTGCTTTGTTGCGGCGTGAATGAAGGACAAAACCAACAAACAAACACAGTGTCGTATTTATAGTATTCAATAAATAAATATAAAAGTAGGTACATAGTTACATACCTACCTACTTTTACAAGGTTCCATGTATAATAGGGGTATTGGGTTTAATATAACTGCCATACCCCTAACAGGTTTGCCCGCTACCATCTTAGACTGCATCTTCACTTACCATCAGGTGAGATCTCAGTCAAGGGCTAACTTGTAGTGGTTAAAAAAAAAAAAACATAATATTAGTACAACTTATCCAACAGTAGCTAGATATTATAGGTAAGTACTTACCTAAATTATTATAAGGACAAAATCCATTTAAGTAGGTAATTAAAAAAACATTGAGCTTATGTTATTTCTATTAAGTCTATCAGTCTGTGAAATGTTCAATTTTTTTGGAAAATTATTTTCAGTAGATAGGTAGCTAGATAGAATTTTTGAAATATTTCGGAATAATGGTTTCTATATCAATAAAACATGACAATTGTATGAAACATGAGATTGTAGGCTTAAAATCTTAAGTGCTGCTAAAATTCCTCGGGCATCATTCAATTTTAAGAAAATAGTTTTTAGTCATATAGACTAATATTATAAAGAGCAATTCTTAATAAAATTAAACAGTGCATATATTTTAAAAGATACCTTACAAAAACGGAATCTGTAGGGAGTGACAGACCACCTCTTTGCAAATAGTCAAAATAGACGTCGTGAGTCGGTTCACGAGCGACGTTGCCAGCTGTCTCAAAGCATGGCTTGTAAAGTAAAGGAGGCTGTGGATACTCACATATACTCACACTGTGTTCCAACCACGTATTACCTATTATATGTATTTGTTACCTCCATGAGGTACTGAGATGCCTGAAGCATATAGTAAGTCAGTGTGCCAAGTGCCAAAGGTACTAATTTCCTACCTCCATGATACATGCTGGAAAACGGTCTCGAAAAACTAAAGTTGCTTTTTTCCACAGCTTTTTTCGAGGCAACAGTGCCTTGCATAATGTATAAAGATTGTAATCGGGCCGATGGCCTAGTCCTTTTTCTGTCTACGCGATGCTCTAGGTATGGAGGGTAGAGTAGATCTCTGTATAAGAAAATTGCTTTGATTTTAGTATACATAATCAAAGGAAAAGTGTCCGTCGAAATGCATTAAATTGGAGGCGCCACATTAGCATCAGGGTAAATTTAAAAGGAAGCGCCAAATATTATTAGAGTAGGTTTGAGAAATAAACAAGGAAAGAAAACATTCATCATTATTGCGTACTACGTAAGTTGTTTAAATTTTCAATAATTAACTACTTTAGTCGACAATAATATAAAATTTTTAACTCTGCAGTACTTCAGTTTATTACATACCATACCCTTTGCCTACACCAGGGCCACTGTGGAAGGTTTTTGAACTATATATATAGCAACCACTGGACACTTTTTCAACTTTTCTCAGAAATGATACCTACTCATTACCTCTACCCTCCATAGCCCTAGGCAACGTTTCCGATGGGAGAGGAGGCGCGAATTTTTAAATGTATATTTCCAATATGCTAGTTTTCAAATTCAATTAAAAATAAATCAAACTTAATTACTGACGGTTAAAGAAAACTGCCAAGCAGTCGGACGTAGTCGCGGGCATAAGCTAGTTAAATTATATATTACTAGCGAATGCCCGCGACTTCGTACGCGTGGATTGAGGTTTTTTGGTTCTCGCGGGAACTCTAGTTTTCCGGGATAAAAATCTATCTCTGTGCCAAATTTCAGCCAGATCCGTTCAGCCGTTGGGGCGTGATTGAGTAACAAACATCCATACATCCATCCATCCATCCAAACTTTCGCATTTATAATATTTATTTGATTATTAAAAATAAAACAAAATCTTTATGTAATAACATTATTATTAAATTTATAAGATTAAACAATATTACTAATTATGTCTAAGCAATGTCTTTTATTTAATAAGATAACTATTATAATATTATGTACTTCCACGCATGCAGTGGCATACGAAAAGTTCTAGTCACGAAGTTATAACTGTGCAGTAGTCAATTTTTTAAATCGTGATTTGAGATGCGGTGCACCGGCCAGGCGCTACAAACGTAAAAGGTATTTCCCAGATTTACCTACTACGATCTGTCTGGTGAAAGCTGGGTGTCGGATTTTTAGTTATTTATTGGCAGCACGATAAGAAAACTCAAGGCTAACGCACACAATTTGGGATACCTGACCTATTTTTCCAAATTGCAACGTACCTACTCTCAGCTTTCGCTAGAGTCTAGACACTACTACTTATTATTCGATTAAATGGATTATAATCATTTTCCAGTAAAAGTAAAATAAATCAGGGAAATGTATGTTATATACATATTACTGTCAATTAATAGTTAGTACATAGGTAAGTACTTACATAAACATTATGAAGTCAAAAATGAAATATTTTTGTAATTTTGGTTTTTTTTATAAACATGCGAAATTAAATACTTATTAGAATTTAAACTAGGAAATATAAGTTACAGGTTGAAAAAATCTTAAACTGAACATACTCGTAGAAACGGGAAAGGAATCGCCATAATATTCTACTTAAGTAGTATATTATTTATACTAATCATGCAATTTATTTTTAGTTATACACTCGTATAAATCAAACCATTACTTTTTTTTCAAGTAACTCCTTATCTTAGTAATTAGTTCAGAGTAGAATTTTAAAGAAAAGGTGTGGAAGAAAGTTTGAAAGAAAATTGGAAATGCGTGCGCCACGGGTAATATATTTTTTCTAACCTAATGTTAACTTAGCCCAAAGGCATGTCACTTCCTATATTTGTTCCAAATATAACATCGGCATGGTATTCGTAGCTCTTGTGCGTATCAAAATTTCGTTTTATGCATTTTTTTTGCTAGGTTGGTATAAACTTACCTACTTATATTGAAGAAAACCAGAAAAATACAAGAAATACGTATAAGAATTTTACGTAAAAGATAAAAAGAATAACAAATAAATCTCAATTAGATTTTTTTCAAGTAATGTCGATGGTCTGATAAAACGCATAATATATCGACGCTTTCACGCCAGCTGACGAGACAAGAGACAAAAAACTTACTCGCACATACACACTGACACACATAATAATCGAGACCTCATCATTGTTTTCGATAAACATGATTATGGTTCAGTACACACACACGTCACAGGTCACTACTGAAATTCTTACAAATCTTTGTAGGTCAAATTAACAATATTATTTTAATTGAACTTGTCAAAGAGAATTTGGCAGGCGCCAAACCAGCGTTGTCATTTGAGTATGCTTAAATTTTGTGTTCACGTAAGTACAGCTAGCGATTTCAGCTATCTCTACTGCTCTGTTCCGTTCAATGTGGACACCCATTAACAAAACAAAATAGATGTTATTAACAGTAACTGTAATTAAAAGCACCCTAAGTGATTACTCATTATTTAAAATTCATCATAAAAACATATTAAAGTCTAACATTAATATTATTATTGACCACCACAATTTCAACGTTCGTGACGCGTACATTAACTTAATACCTATAACATAAACATGTCTGGTCCAAGTATTCTGTAAATTCTCAGGTCAGTTTATATTATATTGTTTTAGCTAAGATGTTTCTTGAAGAAATGCGTAGTTTTTTTTTAAAAAGGAATTTTACTTTAAAAAGGCTTTGAATGACTATAGTTGTTTGTCCATACACCGAAAACCAGAAAACATTGTTGAAACCAAACAGAAGTTTAAATACTGTTGTTGCTCACTTTTAAAAACACAATTATTGTATTTTTGTCATATTATCTCACTCTTTACATAATTAGGTATTTATTTTATTTTATTTATCATAGCTATCCTTTTCCTCAGGGGCAATAATAAAAAGGACAGTAATTTATGTAATAACATAAAATGTGTCATTTTAGTTCTGATTGTATACAACAGCATTGGCCACAATGTAGAAAAAGTTGTTTTCAGTCCATCAAACTTATCTGACTCAGTGGCCAAATTGGAAATAATTTTTATGCCCGTTATGTTTTTTTTAATAGATACTAATGATGCTGACACCGGGTCAGATAAGTTTGTCGGACTATATTTTCTGCTTATTGGCTGAGCTATTTATTATGTAGATGTGTTACAGTTTTCCTTATCAGCGACTACAAGCTATAGGTTTCAAACAGTTGATTGATAGCTGTCTGTGTGTCTTCGAAATATCTCTGTTTGTCTTTTCTCACTATGCCATAGTCCGGTTCCAAGGCTGGCAACACTGTACTAGTACTACATACACTATCATGTAAAGACTGATTGTGTGAGCGTGAAACGGATTTATTCCTATTGGTTTCCATCCTTTTCATGCGATTTACATTTGATTTGATTGCGACTAGCATTTTGTGGTTCTCTGTCATATGCAGCAACTCAGTTAAATCCTGAAAGAGAAATAAAAAATTATTAAGGTAGGTAATGGATAAATACTAAGATCCTGTTAGTGAAACCTGATCGTCGATTATTTAACGTTTTGGATACAGACAACACTAGGGTCATACAAAACCCAAGGTACAACAAAAAATCGGTCAAGCGCGAATCCGACTCTCATCCGAATGGTACTGTACCATCATACAAGATTTTACACTACGTACTTCATATTAATATTATAAATGCGAAAGTGTTTTTGTTCTTCAATCACGCCTCAAAAGAGATCAATGTGATTTGTCATGGGTATGATTGAGGACCTGGAGAGTGACATAGCCTACTTTTTATCCCGTATAATTAAGGAATTCCCGTGATACTCAAAAAATATTATTCCATGTGGATGAAGTCGCAGGCAACAACTTGTTTTAATTACTTTCGTAGAAGAAGAAACAAGCGGCGCTCAAAATTCATGTTTAAACTCCTGAACAAGATAAGGTGCCGAAAGGACCTTGGTAAAGATAAGGTGCCGAATGATACTTCGAAAATTTTGTAGCAAGGCCAACTGCCGAGCACTGTCTGTGCCGTCATACTGGAGTGAAAGAGTCAAACATCCAAAGTTTTATCAGTTTCAGTCAAGAAACAAACATCCAAATTAAACATTAGTAAGATAACATACCTGTTTAACCGCCTGATATTTGGAGAAGAGCCATATGTACGTGCACAGAACGCAGAACAGTTGTGTCTCCGAGTTGCTGAACCGCCACATTATCTTCAGCGTTTGAGTGATGCGATCCCTCTGAAAACAACAATTTGCCATTTGAGGCGCAATGCACACCGGCAGAAGCGAGTCGCTGTGATCTTCATGCATGATAACAATTAAACACCCAAATTGAGCTTTATTTACTTCGTTTATTTACGTCCTTCTAGTTTTGTTTTAGTAAATCAATTTGAACCCTACGTAAAAGTCCATAAAACTGAATTTAGTTTAAGTTATCATAAAGACTATTGTTGGTTCTTGACTACCTCAGTGTTGGTTGGTATAATATGGTGCGTATAAGGCTCTGTACTACACCAGCGACAAATGCTACCACGAGACGCAATTCGACGGTGTCACTTTCTATGGAGTTGTATCGCGTCGACAGTACTTGTGGAAGTGGATCTGACGACCTCCGTGGCGCAGTGTTAAAAGCGTTTGTTGTCCTAACGTGCGGAGGTCCCGGGTTCGCTTCCCGGCAGGGTCTATCTGGGAATTTATAATTTTTGAATTTTCCCTCGTCTGGCCTGGTGGGAGGCTTCGGCCGTGGCTAGTTACCACCCTAACGGCAAAGACGTGCCGCCAAGCGATTGGGCGTTCCGGTACAATGCCGTGTAGAAACCGAATAGGGGTATGGGTTTATTTAACTGCCATGCCCCTAACAGGTTAGCCCGCTACAATCGTAGACTGCATCATCACTTACCATCAGGTGAGATCGCAGTCAAGGGCTAACTTGTAGTGGATAAAGAAAAGAAGGGAAATCCTCACCGCATAAATCTTGGGTCCCGTAAGCCGGTACCGGGTCAAGTTGACGAGCACCGCCGCGCCGCTCTTCAGCACCTCAACGCTGGAGATGGAGCGGTTCATGACGGACATATACACGTACACATTCCGCACTACCGAAGAAGCGTTGTTGTTGTATAACATCGGCACTACTTCCGTGAGGAGCTCTGGAACAAATCAACATGTCGCCGATTAGTGAACAACACAGCTAATGTCGAAATTTGGCGGTTACTGCATTTAAATGCCATTGGATGCTGTTTTTAAGGGCAAATAGCATAACAGCGTTATTCAAAAATAGTAATCTTTTGTTACTTTGTTTTTGAATTTATGTTTTTGCTTTTGTTTTTTGTGTAATGGTGTGTATGTGTCACCATACATTTACTCTAGTGGTTAGCATGTTCGACTGCGGCCGACGAGGTCCCGGGTTCGAGTCCCGGGTCGGGTCACAACAAGTATTGGGTTTTTCTGACAAGAAATTCTCAGTACTAGCCCGGAGTTAGGAAGTTGGCGGTGTTTCACCCCCGTGCCTCGGAGAGCACGTTAAGCCGTCGGTCCTGCGCCTGATCTCTCACCGGTCGTGTCGGATTTTCCGTCCCATCGGGCTATGAGAGTAAAAGGAACAGAGAGTGCACCTGTGGTTGCGCACACACTTGTGCACTATAATATTATCTCCCGCGTAGATGGCTAATCTCTCAGGAGATTGGCCGCCGTGGCCGAAATTCGGTCGGGAGGACATTATTATTATTATTATTATTACATTAATTACTCTGCATTCAACTCGCGCGCGAACTATAGATTCGGTTAGTTGTCTGCCACAGCTGTTATCTTTTGTAACTTCATTGCGTAACCGTAGACCCCACCAAGCTGCACGTACTTAGATTTTGTGATTTCTGTGTAGAAATTCTTATACTTACCGAGCGACTTGAAGGCGCGTATGACACTCTGGATGTCGGACGTCGTGGAGAGCACTTCGAGCGCGTCCTGGTTGCGCTCCTGCAGCGACTCCTGCCGCGATCGCAGCGCTCCGCCTCGCCAGCGGCGCCGCAGCTCGGCAGCGCGCGCGCCCGCGCCCGTGCGCGCCTTGTGGCCGACGAACAGCGCCTGTGCCAACATTAAATATCGTTTGACGAAATCCGTCAGCGCTGTTGTCTTAACGTGCGGAGATCCCGGGTTCGATCTCCGGCAGGGTCAATTTAAGAATTTATAATTTCTGAATTTTCCTTGGTCTGGCCTGGTGGGAGGCTTCGGCCGTGGCTAGTTACCACCATACCGGCAAAGACGTGCCGCCAAGCAATTCAGCGTTCCGGTGCGATGCCGTGTAGAAACTGAATAGGGGTATGGGTTTAATATAACTGCCATGCCCCTAACAAGTTAGCCCGCTATCATCTTAGACTGCATCATCACTGACCAGGTGAGATCGCAGTCAAGGGCTAACTTGTAGTGGATAAAAAAAATCTAGAAAGGTCCGAAAAGCATTGGATTACTCATTTAAAATAGCCTTTGAGCTTCCTGCGCTAGCGAAAGTAGAAATTAGTTCGTATTTGACGGGTCTATGCCAACATTAAATATAGCAGTTCTAGAAAGGTACATTGGATTACTCATTTTAAAGTTTCGAGTTTACCTGCATATATAAGCCCGGAGTATGAACATTTATGGGGAGTAAAATCAAAGTTTGTCCGTTACGATATTGACTTTATGTTTCCATGACTATGTAATTTATTTTGATGAATATAAATTATATAATTAATATAAAAAAAATGTATCAAGCATGCTTTCAGTGATATAAAAAATGCGATCATTTACCCTCATTTACTAATCTATATCGGCCGGTTTCTGAATTGAGAATTTCATGTTGAGTCTGTCTCAAAGACTACTTAAGTATGTCACCGTAAGATTGCAAAACCCGTTAGATTGTAATCCAGCTAGCGATATTGTAAACTGTCGACAGGTTGCGAACCGTTCAATGTTCCGAGTGTCAATTTTTGAAATATTCATTGTATTTACGTTTTCTTCTCTTTATTGTAGGTTAGGTTAGGGTTCGACATAAATAATCAGGTAGTGCTATCGGGTTAATTAGGTTCTATCGGGTTAATATAGGTACCTAACAAATTACAATCTACCGAAAAATAATGCGTTAAATTGTAATCTGTCGACAGTAACCAATATCGCTAGTAAGATTACAATCCAAAGGAATTTGCAATCTTACGGTGACATATATATTTTATAATCGATCGTAAAGAGTAAACTCGAGTCGTGCGTCGGAGCTGACACACACAATTTTTTTTGTTTTCTCCTATCAGTTCAACCGATTTGAAGAACTTTGGTACAGAGATAGCCTTTGAGCTTCTGAGCTAGCGAAAGTAGAAATCAGTTCGTATTGAGTTAGTCTCAACCAAAAGTATGTGATTAACTAACCTGAATCTTTGAAGCGGCCCAATTCCTCCTTTGTTCTTCCTTCAGTTTCAATAATTTCTCTTTTCTATTTTCGAAGTCTTTGCGCGCCAAATATCCTCTAATAGCGGCTTGTAATTTCAAAACCAGTCTTCTCTTTTGCAAGAATTCGCAACGAATCAGTCTTGTGATCAGCTTATTCCTCCATATAGTTTGAACGAAAATTAGTTTTTCACGGAATTGCTTGTACCGCGTTAATGCCAAGTAACGCCTCAAATTCTTCTGAATACATAGCGCCGCTTCTTCTCTGCATTTCCGCATAATAGCTCTAAGTTTTTTGAATCTGTATATGGCTTGTATAGTAAGGACAATTCCACGCAATCTCAAGTACCGCTTCCTTTGAGCGAAGCCCCGAACATGAGCTTGCAACTTTATTAGGGAACATCTGACTTTAATGTAATGCTCCCTTCCTAACATAGCTAATTTGTAATTGCGGTAATGTTTTTGTATAGTAACGGCTGCGTTTCGCTTAGCAAGATAATGTTTGCGACAAATGTACGCTCGGAAGTTCTTCTGTATAGTGGTTATTTTTGTTCTGATTTCAAGAAATTTCGAGCGCCATTCGTTTCGTTGTTTGATGGATATGTACCACTGCTGGATTTTGTCAATTGCTAATTTTTTCGCCTTCGTTCGGGCTTCGTTTTTAGCTCGGATGCGCCTTTGTAGAGAAATAGTCACAGTTCGTAATTGGACGTAAGAATTACGCGCAATCTTTGTTTCTTTGTACTCTCTCCAGCGTTTTTGAACAATGATTGCGGCAGATCTTATTCTCGTATAGGTTTCTCGTTGTTTCATGCCGTTCAAACGTGCCCTGTAGAACTTTTGGATCGTTATACAGGAGTCAACGGTTTTTCTATATTTTGCCCTTTCTTGTAACATCATTTGATGAGCCCTGAATCTTCTTTGGAGAACTAAGGCTGCGTAGCGTTTTTGCAAGTAAACTCGTCTTTCTGCGCGCATTGCCATCATCGCTCTAAATCTTCGCTGTATGTTTATTGAGGCATATCTTAATTGTATAAAAGTTTTTCTCTGTTCAGTTCCTACTCTGTAGGCTCTATATGACATTTGGATCGTTTTACACGCTTTCATCAGTCTTAAATACTTGCTTCTTTCCTGTTTCATAAGATATACAGCTTTAAATCGGTTCTGAAGAGTGATAATAGCTGATCGCTGCCTTAAATATTCTTGCCTTTGTCTTCGCATTTCTTGAAGGGCCCTGAACCTCTTTTGTATGTTAATGGTACAACATTTCAAATTTTGGTAGCTTTCTCTATCCTTCCTCATGTCTAAAATACTTCTGTATCTCTGCTGAATGCAAATTGTCGCTTTCTTTAATTTGTCGTACTCTTGTTTCGTCGTTTTTGCTACCCGATACTGTCTGTAACGTACCTGAATGGTAACAGTAGCTTGTCTTATTCTTAGATATGTCTGTCTATGTTTCTTAGTTTCCAACCATGACCGGTAAAATTGTTGAATAACAATTGTTGATTTCCTCATTATTAGGAATACTTCCCGAGTAGTTTTTGTCAATAAATAATTTCTGTAGTACCTTTGAATGAACACAGTGGCAGTCTTAATTTTAATGTAATGTTGTCTTTCTTTCTTACCAGCAACATATGCTTTATACATTCTCTGAATTGTTGTACATGCTTCTTTTGTTTTTAGATACTGCTGTTTTATTTCTTGTGTCTTTTTTAATGATCTATACCATCTTTGAATATGTATTGCCGATTCTTTTTGTCTGAGATATATCTGCCGCTGATTTTTTCCTTGCAAATATGCTCTGAAAGCTTTTTGAATGGTAATGCAGGCAGATTTCATTTTTTGGTATTTCAGCCTTTCTTTGCGCATTTCAAGCAAAGCTCTGAATCTTCTCTGTAGAACGAGGGTAGCCTTCTTTAACTCCTGGTATTTGTTTAGTGTTTCTCTCATTAGAATTTTAGCCCTGTATCGTTTTTGCACTATAAGCACTGAATTTCTCAGTGTCAAATAAGCATTCCTATCACGTCGCATTGCTAATAAACTGCGGTATCGAGTTTGTACCTGTATAACAGACTTTCTTAATAGTAGATACTTGCTCCTTTGAGTTTTCTTTTCGAGGTAGGCGCGGTAATGTCTTTGTATAACGATAGCAGAATTTCTTTGTAAAATATATTTTGCTCGTTCTACTTTCATGGCTTGATATGCTCTCGTATGATTCTGAATAATTGTTGCTGCATTACGTATTTTTAAATAGTTCGTTCTATCCTTTTTCATTTCCAGATTTGCTCGGATTTTCCTCTGCAGCTTTACAATTAAATTACGTTTCCGTAAATATTCTTTTCGTACTTTATTGCGTCTGCAGCATGCTTGGACCTTTATGACGACCTCTTTTAATTTCAAATAATACGCCCTATCATTTCTTATCAAAACCATAGCTTTATAGTACTTTTCTATAGCGAGTACAGATTTCTTTAAGTTTTTGTAATATTTGCGTAGCTTGCTCATTCTGTAATAGCTCTGAATGAGTGTAGCACTATTTCTTTTCAAAGTTAGATTTTGCATCTCCTTTTTCATCAGAAGTTTCCCTCTGTATTTGCGCTGAACGAATATAACGGCATTTTTAAGTCTGGTATACTGCTTGTGTGCTAAGAACTGTCTGACGACACTTTGTATGAGTATAACTTTTCGTTTGATTGTTTTGTATCGCTTAATACACAACCACCGCCTGATGTAGGTTTGTATTAATGTTGCCGAGTTTCGCCGCAGTTCTTCTCTTTCCGATCGCAATATCTGTAGTGCTTCTATAGCCTGCCGCTTCAGTTTTACATTTATATACCACTCAGATATTTGAGTAGCACTCGATTTTAGGTTTCTGAATCGTCTACGGCAGAGCCACATGCGCCAATATTTTTGTAAAACAATTGTAGCAGTAGTCATTTTATGCATTTGGTGCTCAACCATGCGATTGTACTGAATGCGCCGCCACCAAAACTGAATTATACTCGCGGCAGTATTCCGTCGCTCGAGCAATCTTTGTTGTTCCTTTCGTTGCTCCACTATGACTTCGTATTTTTTCCTCCACCAGATTTGTATCACGTTCGCTGCTTTTTCGAACAACGGTGCACGGAACACGTGTATGAGTTGCCATAGAAGGGACAACGTCTTTTCCCTGTGGCCGTCCGCGATGTCGGCTGCCGATATATCCCCGAACATGACGAAGTTGGCCTCCTTCAGGGCATTCAAGGCCACTTGTACGTTGTGGACCTTTTGGAGACGCGATATCGCCGGCGTGCGGAGCTGGTGCAACAAACCACTTCTCATCAATATTATTTCCATCACTTTCGTCAAACGCACTCCATCCCGAATATCGACAGCTATATTGTGAACGGCGTAAATGTATTCATCAAGGTACGATTGCTTGTGACTCACGACGTAGCCGATGGGCCGAAGGTGTTTTGTTATGTCACCGATTCCTGCTATTAACTCTTTCGTAAAGTTGATTAGGATTGCCTTGCTATCTTTGTAGAGTGCATTTCTGCGGAATAAGCAGGGATCGTGGGGTATCAATTTTTTCTGTTTGGCTTGGTCCAAGAAAAACACTAAGATGAAAAATTTTTTGAGAGTGAATTTTTTTATAGCTTCCATGTAAGCGGGCAGAAGCATATTGGGAGCAGATGTTTTCGAATGCTTGTTCTTCAGAAACGGATTTTTGAACATTCGTTGTATGACGAAAGTAGTTAAACCCTCGATGTCGTTGTTGGACTTCAGAGGTAGGACTATTCCATAGATCGATTCGAGACCGATACGAAGCCATAAAGGATTGTATGAGAGGATGATCTCCATTATTAGTTTTTGAAGACCGATGTCTAAATGGAGGTTTTTATCGTGTCTTATAGCGATTAATTTCTTTTCGATTTGCGCTTGCAACTTGTCAAACACTTGGGTCATTTCAGGGCTGCGTAACAACGCCCGGGCTGAACGTCGTAAGCTTTCCAATCGGTGACTGTCGTGATATGAGCTGCATACTTGCTCTTTTGTAGGAGCAAGGGGCACTTCCTTGTTTCTGTTCTCGATCCAGGCTTTCCCTACATCGATTTTTTGCTCAACGTTGGTATCCAAATCAGCCGGTGGAGTCAAAACATAATTCAGCCACCTCTTGAATTCCTTTTCAAAATTTGCCACAGCTTCCTTGTCATAGTAATATGTTGATGACAAAAATGGGTCTACAGTGGAAGACTGGGAATAAACATTTCCCACATAATTGAGATAGCTGCTTTCATTGATGGTCCTATTTGTTTCTATGGATTGGTTTGTTTTATTTCTCAGCGATTCTTTGCTAGTGATGCTTGCCTTTCGTTTCGTAGGTTTTTTGGTTATAGGAGCGGGAGTCTTCCACAGCGCCGGCTCCGCTCTAACGGCTCTTTTAGACCAAGTTGATTGCCGATTCACCGACACTGAGGATAGATCATTAGGTCTTTCAAAAGTTTGATTGATCGTGAAAGTTTCGGCGTGTTTATCAGTCCTATTCAAAACATGCGTGTCTGAAAACTGTACGCTTTCTTCCGGTATAGACTGTAAAGGAGGCGTCAACGATCGAGGTGGTGATCTGACATCTGCACGTAGATCGCTATGCCAGGGGTAATGTTCAGGCATAGCTAGATAATTCCTCTCTGTGAATTCCCTACAATTTTGCTGTTCTTTAAAAAGTGATTGACGACACATTTTTGGGTAGGACTCTTTCGCTAAGGAAGGTATGTGGCGGAACTCCGAGCCGTTTTTGCTAACGCGAAAATCGAGCGGCGTGTTGGGGGATTCTTTTGTGTAAGTGTCAGAGCTTAGTTTAGTGTTCATATGCGAGTCGTCGACGATTTCATGAGTTTCATTATTTATTTTGGGCAAAAATTTTCTTTCCGTTGAGAATCTTTGTGGGCAAAAAGACAAGTCACTAATTCGCGAGAAATCAGTGTTGATTGAAAAATTTGGACTATTCATGTCTTTTGGTGAGGATGTGTTTGGAATCTTTTTGTTCATTACTGGAGTGTCATTGCCATGCATAGGATCGTCTGTCAGCCACTTGGTTGGCTGCTGGGATGATGTGACACATATAATGGAATGAGTCTCATTTTCTTTATTTCCATTTTTGATGTCAACACTATCATCGAAATCACTCTCAGAGTTAACGCTTATTATTATTCGAGGGCCTTTGTCAAGTTTATCATTTTTACATGAAACACTTTTAAGAGGAGTGAAAGTGAGATTGTCAAATACATCCGAAAGAGAAGCTTCAGCTTGTTTATTTGAAGGTTTCAATACATTGCTGGGAACAGGTTGTGATTTATCAACACCTAATGTGCTGTAAGATTTATCGTAAGTGTCATGCAAAATGGCTGCTTTTGGGCGAAGCATGTTTGAAAAGAATTCAGATGTATTAAAGCTTGATGGTGAATCGAAAGGGCATTTTTGATAATTATTTGAGTCCAGTGAATAGTCAGCAGAATAGTTATTTTCTTTGTTCATAAGATTGACAACTTTATACTGAGTTGACTGTACAAGATTGACAGTTTTTTTCACTGTAACAGTGCTTCGAACTGCTTCCATCTTCTTTTTGTAGATGGCAACTGGTGATCTCTTTGATGGCTTTTTCTTCATTTTACCTGGAGAAGTTTTGAATTTTGGCTGATTGTTCTTGCTTTTGGTGGGCTGAAAGTAAGCCAGATTGGAATTTGAGAAAATTTGATGTACATAGAATGTGAGAGATATGTGGCCTAGTGGGGAAAACACATCCGTTTCCGTTCAATGTGATGGATAAGTAATGTTGACCTAAGTTGGCAACTAGATGGGTGAAGAACTCATCTTGTATTTCTGTGTGTGATATGTGTGCGTAAATGCGAAAATTTATGTTTGTCTGTCTCTTCTTAGACAACCAAAACAGTCTTCTTCTTCCAAAACAGACGAAATTTAGTACAGTCATTAATTCATACTATATCCATACTAATATAATAAATTCGAAAGTGTGTCTGTCTGTCTGCTTCGTTTTCACGGCCCATCTGTTCAACCGATCTTGATGAAATTTGGTACAGGGATAGATTGTATGTCAAGGACATTACTACTTTTTAAATCTAAAAATTTAATCCACGCGGACGAAGTCGCGGGCATCATCTAGATTCTAGTATCTATAATAATAATAAATAATAATGTCCTCCCGACCGAATTTCGGCCACGGCGGCCAATCTCCTGAGAGATTAGCCATCTGCGCGGGAGATATTATAGTGCACAAGTGTGCACTCTCTGTTCCTTCTACTTTCATAGCCCGATGGGACGGAAAATCCGACACGACCGGTGAGAGATCAGGCGCAGGACCGACGGCTTAACGTGCTCTCCGAGGCACGGGGGTGAAACACCGCCAACTTCCTAACTCCGGGCTAGTTCTGAGAATTTCTTGTCAGAAAAACCCAATACTTGTTGTGACCCGACCCGGGACTAGAACCCGGGACCTCGTCGGCCGCAGTCGAACATGCTAATCACTAGACCAACGAGGCAGATCTATAATACTCCCACTTTGACCAAAAGTTCTATTAGAGATTGCTTTAGATATAGGGCCACAATAATTACACTTTCAAGTTGTGCTCACGTAAGTCGCTTACATGAGCCTTGTTGTCTTGTCTTGTAAGCTGAGTATCGTAAGAAATGTAAAGTATGTAAATTACTTATTTAACCTTCTTTACGTAAAAACTAACAAGTGTAACTGAGGCCTAAGACCACCTTAGCGTCCTTATATAAGCTCTCTCATATTCATGAGTGCAATAAATGTGATTTCTTAGTAAAATAATTACCACAATTGATTTCATGACAACTATGACATCATGCCTTCCCCGATTGTCATTCGTAAAGCGAATGGTCTCTCTCTGAGACACCAGTTGCGTAGGTGTCCACTGCATGCCCAAACAGTAGCATGTCTCCGGCTCTACTTCTAAACATTCTCCTGGCATATGTATGACTAATCCTGGGGGCAGAGACTTGCCCAGGGTTATCTGTGGAAAAGTAGAAATGCGCCATAGACTTATTATTAAATTTCCTGTTTGCCTTATTTTTTACCCCCAACACATAAAGAGGGGTGTTGTAGCTCCCAAGTGGATTCATTTTAATTTTTTGTTTGAAAGGTGACTTGATAGAGAGTGTTCTTAGCTATGATTCATGAAAATCAGATCAGCTATTTGAACTAATTGTAGATGTTTCAGTGACAATCTATTAGCTGCCAATATTGGGCTACTAACCGGCCGGATACCGGATTGATACCGCTATCCATAACATCTCTACTATTGCTCAAAATTATATTGAATATTTGCAATACCTACTGAGTATAAATTCTTACCTGTTGCGCTTGTTTAGATGGATTCAACACTTCCAATTCCTTTTCACAAGTAGTCCCAAGTAAAACATTTTCGAACACCACTTGAGGAGGTCTCGAAAAGGGTGCCAGGATCAGTCGAGGGCATTCTTCTCCAACTTCATCATGAACTTTTTCCTTCTTCCGAGTTCTTTTTACTGCCTCGGGTGTGTTTTCGATCTACAGTGGAGGTAAAGGCAGTTATAGTAGATAAAATGACCTAACTTCTGAACTAGACAACTAGTTTGGAACGTACCTCAAAATACATTTTGGTCCCAATAAATTATTGCAATACAATCTTACATAACACTTTGAAACATCATTGATCAATTTAAATTATTAATAAAATAATTGGGAACAAGATAAAAGTTAAACTTGAGTCTTAAAGTTTTAACCACTTTTTAAAAAACAAAGTCAAACCAAAACGTTCAAAACAGAAATCAAGAAATTCAAATACAAGTGAAGACTAACCGACGAAACTGTCAATAAACTTGTCTCTGGTACGGCTCTGGGTTCCAGCCCTTATGTTATCCCCCCCCCCCCCCCCCCCATCATACAATTCTATTAGACATACGGCACGACTAAGGTTTTACGTAATTGTCCACCCAGAGCCGTAAGCAAGTTAAAAAATTATTAGAGAATGTTTGAGAAATAAACAAGGAAAGAAAACATTCATCATTATTTTGTAAAAGTTGTTGAAATTTTCTATTAAGCCGGGTCCGCTGCGCCTTGTTACGAACAAAATATTGTTTTGCTAACACGTTAGTGAAACATAATTTTATAACAGGCCGTCCACTGCGATTTTCGAGTAGGTTTAGATTATTTTTGTTAGTAACATATTTTTTTTTTAATTTATTGATCAAGTACGTACAATCATAAAAACACCATCCTAAAAACCACAGAGTACTTTGTCTATATAGCTAAAAACTTTGACGTAGCGAGGATCATAGAGTAAGATCATACCGCTTATCTAAACCGAAAAACAAAGAGATTTGACGAGTTGTGCCTCTGGCGAGCACAGATACGAAATGAATTAAAGTTCCCCCCGGCCCCCCCGCAGGCGAACGCGGGGATGTTTTCCATCCGAGGCGGCAAACAAAAACACTTTCAAAACAGTTAGGCCACGCCCCCAAATAGCATGACCTTGGTTAAGCCGGGTCCGCTGCGCCTTGTTATCGTGTTTTGCTAACACAAACGTGTTATTATAACCAAGGTCATGCTATTTGGGGGCGTGGCCTAACTGTTTTGAAAGTGTTTTTGTTTGCCGCCTCGGATGGAAAACATCCCCGCGTTCGCCTGCGGGGGGGCCGGGGGGAACTTTAATTCATTTCGTATCTGTGCTCGCCAGAGGCACAACTCGTCAAATCTCTTTGTTTTTCGGTTTAGATAAGCGGTATGATCTTACTCTATGATCCTCGCTACGTCAAAGTTTTTAGCTATATAGACAAAGTACTCTGTGATTTTTAGGATGGTGTTTTTATGATTGTACGTACTTGATCAATAAATTAAAAAAAAAATATGTTACTAACAAAAATAATCTAAACCTACTCGAAAATCGCAGTGGACGGCCTGTTATAAAATTATGTTTCACTAACGTGTTAGCAAAACAATATTTTGTTCGTAACAAGGCGCAGCGGACCCGGCTTTATAATAACACGTTTGTGTTAGCAAAACACGATAACAAGGCGCAGCGGACCCGGCTTTAAAGTAACTATTTTAGTAGACAATAATATTACATTTTTTAACTCAGCATACTTCACTTCAATCTACAATAATGCTACATTCATACCTTATTCTTTGCTACACAGCGCCACTATGGAAGGTTTTTGAACAATTATCTTTCTCTGTCTACGTTTTGAACTGTTATTTTCAGCAACCACTAGACACTTCTTCACACAGAATTATAATCAAGACACGCGGTAGCGTGTAAAAAGCCAAAGTACAAAAAAGAAGGAAGAATTTTAAAGAACTGGCGAGCAGCACCGTATGTAATATTACACGAACCATTTGGAGCCACTTTGACCCCCTCATAACTCAAAAACTATTTCACATAAACATGTCAAATTTGGCTCATATATTGAGACTCGCGAGATAGATATGTGCTCCAAATTTCATAAACACACCTCAAATGGTTATTCAGATATAAACGTCCAAAAATCGTCATTTTTACCATTTACCTACTTAAAGATCAAAACTCTAACCCAGGGGGCATCGCTTAAAGCCGTATTGTTTTAATATTGTTGACGTTCGTGTTGTTGTGTAATAATCATTATTTTAAGGACATCAAAGTACGTGACATTCAACCGTTATTTTGAAATAATACTGCTTTAAGCGGTGGTAGTAACTCCCTCGTCCACTTCCTGCGGCAACTTACTTTACATTCTACGCATAGTGCATACACAACTAAATAAAACAAGAGTTGTTAAGTAAAAAAAAACTCCTATTACATAAAATACTGCAGATCTTTGTTTAAATTCGTTATTTCGTGTTGTTAACTATTGAAAATGACACATAATTATTATTTTACATTAAAACCTTACCTTCGTATTCACGCATTTCGTGCAACGAAACGTCATTGACAGATAATATAAAAAATACTTTTTAAACAACCGACTTCAAACTCCCGCGCCAACTTTACAACAACAAGCACACGCTATACAAAGTACTTATTTTATTGTTGATATTTTAAAAACCTTTTGATTTCGATAAAATTTATATGGGACCACATGGGAAGTATGCTCTTTCAAATAAAAACCGGGCAAGTGCGAGTCGGACTCGCGCACGAAGGGTTCCGTACCATTATTAATAAATATTACCTTTGTTAATGAACCGCAAGACTAACTTTGTTTGTAGAGGTTTATTGTTAATATCAAAAAAACTATGCTAGTTAGAGCATTGGCTATAGTTTTCCTGTAAAGTATACGTAAATTCCTATTGACCATAATTATTTCAAATTTTTCGATTGGTAAACTCCGGAGATAAGGGGGGGGGGAACGGTATTTTTTTAGACATTTTCCCCGATAAATCAAAAACTATCATAACTAAAAATAATTAAAAATCTGTTTTAGAATGTACAAAGTAAACCCTTTCATATGATACCCCACACAGTACAGTTATCTCACTTTTAAATTTCAACCCTCAGATTTCCCCCCCTTTTTAAATAAGAACAAAAATAATTTCCATTTTTTTTTAATTCCAGTGTCTTTGGGCCACTAATATACACTATTATTCCAAATTTCATGTCGATAGCTTCGGTAGTTACTGAAATAATCGAGTGTGACGGACGGACAGACGGACAGACGGACAGACGGACAGACAGACGGAGAAAGTCGCACCATAAGGGTTCCATTTTACCATTTTGGTACGGAACCCTAAAAAAGAATCATCTAAATCGGTCCACCCAGTCAAAAGTTCTGAGGTAACAAACATAAAAAAAAAAAAAAATTACAGTCGAATTGAGAAATTGAAAACCTCCTCCTTATTTTGAAGTCGGTTGAAAAGAAGAAGAAATGTATTTGTCAGAAGTGACGATTCGTCATTCGATATGTTGTCACAACAATATTGAAAACTTATTGAGGAAATACAACATGGTTCACTGTAAGGAATCAATTACGCCCATGGAAGTAAACAAACAATTTGAAAAATGATTGTGGGGAAAAGTGCCCGTATAGGAAACTAATCATCATCATCTCAGCCTGCGGACGTCCACTGCTGAACATAGGCCTTTCCCAAAGAACGCCACCACACCCGATCCTCAGCCTTCCTCATCCAGCCACTTCCCGCCACCCTCTTAATGTCGTCGGTCCATCGTGCTGGAGGGCGCCCCACACTACGCTTACTTGTGTGGTCTCCACTCCAAAACTTTCCGGCTCCAGCGGCCATCGCTCCTTCGACAGGCATGGCCTGCCCACTGCCACTTCAGCTTGCTAATGGCTTGGGCTATGTCAGTGACCCTGGTTCTCTTACGGATCTCTTCATTTCGGATCTTGTCCTTAAGAGAAACTCCTAACATAGCCCTCTCCATAGCTCTCTGAGCGACTTTAAATTTGTGGATCAAGCCTTTTGTTAGTGTCCACGTTTCAGCGCCATAAGTGAGGACGGGAAGGACACACTGATTATAGACTTTCGTCTTCAGGCATTGAGGTATTGACGATGAGAAGACCTGACTTAATTTTCCAAACGCTGCCCAGCCCAGCCGTATTCTTCTGTTGGCTTCTTCGTCAAAATTGTTTCTACCCAGTTGAATGATCTGGCCAAGGTAGTTGTATTCAGAAACAATTTCGATACCAACATTCTCGACGTTTATGGGTAACGGGACAACATGTTGGTTGAACATAACCTTGGTTTTGTCCATGTTTATCCCGAGACCGACTCGTCTAGAAGAGCGACTTAGGCTACTCAGCATCTGCTCCAGATCTTCTGGAGTCTCCGCCAAGATAACTACGTCGTCGGCGAACCGTAGGTGTGAGATGTACTCGCCATTTATATTAAGACCTCGTCCTTTCCAGTCCAGCGTTTTAAAGAGGTCCTCTAGAGCACTATTAAACAGTTTTGGAGATATTACATCCCCCAAGTTAATAGGTTACTTCTCAAGTTGATAGGTTTTGTTTGCTGGGACTGTACTTGAACGGTCATCGACGCAGTATCATAAATACATCGCAGCACCTCGATATAACGCCAATCGACCTGGCACCTCTGCAGTGACTCCAGAACAGCCCAAGTTTCGATAGAGTCGAAGGCTTTCTCGTAGTCCACAAAAGCAAGACAGAGTGGGAGATTATACTCTTCCGTCTTCTGTATAATCTGCCTTAAGGTGTGGATGTGGTCTACGGTGCTGTAGCCTTTTCGAAACCCAGCCTGCTCTGGAGGTTGAAAATCGTCAAGTCTCCGGGCGAGGCGATTTGTGATTACTCTCGAAAACAACTTGTAAGCATGGCTCAAGAGTGATATCGGGCGATAGTTCTTCAGAAGCTCCTTGTCTCCCTTCTTAAAGAAAAGGATTACCACACTCTTGCTCCATGCTTTTGGCGCTGTTCCGTTAGCAATGACGTCATTAAAGATCTCCTTTAACTCTTCCAGGAGAGGGGTACCTCCTGCACGTAGAAGTTCTGAAGTAATGCCGTCATCGCCAGGTGCCCTGTTGTTTTTGAGTTGTTTGAGGGCTATTCGCATCTCGCCAAGGTCAATTTCCGGAATGTCCTCGGTGTAGTGGCGGGTCAATGTCGCTCGTTTGTCGTTCGTGTCCTGGGCCGCTTTTGGAGCTTTAGAGGAGTACAGTTGTGAGTAAAATCGTTCGATTTCCTCTAGTACCTCTGTTTGTGATGTAACGATTTTACCCACGGGGTTCCTCAACTTTGTTAAGTGGCTCCTTTCAAGTCGCTTAGCGAATACTTTCGAACCTCGATTTTGCTCGATCGCATTTTGTATATTGCGGGTGCTGGAGCATCGGAGGTCGAATCTTATTCGCTTCTTGACGCGCTTGTTCAAAGTATGCCACTCAGGCAATGCTGAGGAAGTCTCCCGTCTCTGCTCCATAAGTTTAAGGGTATCTTCGGAGATCTTAGACACCCTTTTATGATTCTTATGACAGTATTTGCGGCCCACTTCCCGAACGACATCAACGAAATTTGTGAATCGCTGGTCAATATCTAAGGTGGTTTCCAACAGTTCGAACTGGTTTTTGAGCTCAATTTCAAATTGTTTGGAGCTTACACTCTGCAATGGTTTGGGTCGAAGTGTTGACTTCATCAGACGCTGCCTCTCTAATTGCAGATCTATATTTAAGATGCCTCGCACGAGTATGTGATCGCTACCGGTATCAAACCGATTGATCACTGAGACATCGTCAAATATATACCTACGATCCGTCATGATAAAGTCAATCTCATTTTTAGTCACGTTATCCGGGCTACGCCATGTCCACTTTCTAGAGGGCTTCTTCTTGAAGAAAGAATTCATCAGGAATAGCCCTTTCCGTTCCAAGAAGTGGACAAGCATTTGCCCCCTGTGATTTCGGTAACCAAAACCGTGTGGTCCTACTTTTGATTCACCGTATTCCTGTACTCCCACCTTAGCATTAAAGTCCCCCATAATAACATTGAAGTGAGTTTTGGTGGTGTTATCCAAAGCCTTTGCAATGTCTTCGTATAAGGCCTCAACTTCGTCATCAGCATGTGCCGACGTGGGCGCATAGACTTGTACTATCTTAAGGGAGTACCTCCGGTTGAGCTTGAGTATAACATATGCCACCCTCGATGACACACTACTGATCTCCCGTACGTTATTTGTGAGGACTTTATTGACCAGAAATCCTACACCGCCTTGCGAAGCCTGGTCGCCTTGCCGATAATAGAGCATGTTGCCCGATTCCAGGGTTATCGTGTCCTCCCCCTCTCTTCGGACTTCCGATAGCCCCAGAACGTGCCATTTGATCTTGCTCAGCTCTATTTCAATTTCAGCGAGGTGTTCGTCCGCTCTCAATGTCCGTGTATTATACGTTGCCAAATACATTCGAGTTTTATGGTAGCTATCCGAAACCCGGTGATTCTTTGCACCCCCTGCTCTACCGTGACCACGTCCGCTACCGTGGACGGGAATAGTAGGGCTGCCGGGGACTAGGGGCCGTTGTGTTGTGGTGCTAATCATGGGAAGATATGCCCATAATGGCCACGCTGGGCAGGCGTGTTGGCCATCGCAGGGCTAAACTGCTTGCACCGGTGTCGCTGCTGCCCAACACCGGTCTGTGCCATTTATTCCAGTCTAGCTTATCTGAATGGTTATACCGCCATTATTCGGTCGCCAGAGCCTCGTTCGTTAATCAGCAGGGGGTACCACGGGCAGGTGAGGTTGGCATTTGGAGCGCTAAGGTGGTGGTGCACTCCCTTCCCCCCCTACTGTATAGGAAACTAATAGGTTCGTTAATATAGTTAGTAACAGGGACGGGACCAGACCTTGCAAATGGAGTAGTCATGTTAGCACAATTTACTGATAAGCCAAATGAAGAATGTTGGAAAGCAGCAAAACGCGTGCGGCGTTATCTAAAAGGAACTGCAGATTACAGTTTAACTTACAAAAAGACAGGTAATCCGCTTTTGGGATACTGTAATGCAGATTGGGGAAATTGTTTCATAGATACGCGCTCGTATGCAGGATACGTTTTTATCTTACGGGGTGCGAGTATTTCCTGGAAATCGCAGAAACAAAAGTGTGTTGCGATTTCTTCCTGCGAAGCTGAATATATCAGTTTATCATTAGCGATGAAGGAGGCTATGTACCTATTTGAATAGTCTGCTCACTGAAGTCAAGTTACCGCAATTTGTAAAAGTAGCTTTGCTGACAATCAGGGGCGTTACATTTAGCTAATGATCCTGTATTCCATTCACGAAGCAAGCACATTGATATAAAACATCATTTTATAAATGTTTAAAAGAGATGTTATTAGAAATTGACAAATAGAGTTAAAATATCTGTCAACAGGCTTAATGATCGCGGATATTTTAACGAAACCATTGCTTAGAGAAAAACATAATCTATATAATATATAAAATTCAAAGTCCTGACTGACTGACTGACTGACTGACTTATATATCAACGCACAGCCTAAACCGCTAGAGTTAGAGACTTGAAATTTTTACAGTAGCTTCCTTTTGTAAAGTAGGCGCTCACTTAGGAAGGATTTGTCAAAATTCCACCCCTAAGGGGGTGAAATAGGGGTTGAAAGTTTGTATGAAATTCCGTCATTTCTCAAGTTATATCCATGAAACTTTATATAAGTTATCGGTAAAAAATAAAGAAATACGTGTTTCACAGTTTTTGAAAATTCTACCCCCGAAGGGGTAAAATAGGGGTTGAAAGTTTTTATGAAGGTCCTGCATTTCTCAAGTTATAATGATGAAACTTAGCATTTGGGCTTTCAGTTAGATATGCAGAAGTACGTGTTTCACCATTTTTGAAAATTCGACCCCCAAAGGGGTGAAATAGGGGATGAATGTCCTTCATTTATCAACATATTTTTCAAGTTATAACAACGAAACTTGGTATTTTGGCTTTCGGTATAATATAAAGAAGTACGTGTGAAACAGCTGTTCAAAATTCCACCCCTAAAACGGTTAAAATGGTAATGGTAATGGCTGTAAGTTGGTAAGGCCGGCGCTTTTCAAGTTAAATAGCCGTGAAACTTGATATTTCGGCTACCGGTTTAAATTATGATATACATAATTCAGTTTTTTAAATTCTATCCCAGAGGACGTTAAATAGTCCTTCAATTACGCCGCAACAGTGTAACGGATCGACGGGATTTTTTTCATGGGTTCTTTTTATCCCGGAAAATTAAGGAATGCCTATAGGAATTAAAAAACTTATGCGAACGAAGTCGCGGGCGTCCGCTAGTTTATTTATAAAAAAATTATGACTTTTGTAATGTGTTCTGTGTGTGTTAGGAATACTGAATTCATATGTGAATAAGATGTGATTACAGATTAAGGGGTTGTATTAGGAAGACTTAGGAACTCCTTATTAATTTGTATTCCTAATATTCATTTAGAGATCATACCAAAATTATCAAAATTGGTAGCTGTAGTTGGTTTTTTTAAACTTTTCCATGTTATAGCTGGGCTGCCTGATTGAGATATTTCCGCTGTTATTCGATCAACTGTCGCTATGCTAATACCACAAATAAACGCAACATTTTCCCATGTTTTATTAAAATTAAGCTGGGATATTTTTGCGGGATCACTTTTTAATTCATTTAAAACAAAAATATACTGTTAATAACTATTCGAGCTTGCACGTTAATATCACCTCTTAATTTTTTGAGAATAAATTTTCCATTATACATAACTATCGAGATCGAAGTGAGAAATAGAAATCAAAAAATGTACAGTGGTTATTGTTAAAGTAGGTTGAATATCTCAACACCTACCTACGTAGAAGAAAAAGAATATGTCAATTTGTAAACAAACATATTTTGTTGTTTTCATGGATTCGAATAAAATATGTGTCTCATCAATCGTCTTTATAGATTTTCCATTTATTAGTAACTCTATTAGTGCTTTAACCTTTTAATTCTATTAGTCATATCCTTGTTACCTAACGTAAACAAGTATGTACTTAACACTAACAACTCTAATGAAGGTAGTTTGGTCCGCCGCGATAAGGCGGACTCAGGTAGCGACTTAGCGAGCAGCGCCTTTACGCCGCTCACCTATTTGAGTATTTTATCGATAAGGCGCAAAGCGTTGCACATTCCTATTGTTATTGACATTTATAGCCCAACGCCTCATACAAACGCGAGGTGCGCGAGCACTATAGGAGTATATGTGTTTTGTATCTTTGATTTTAGGAGTTCTGTAGGTATGTGTTCTGTGCAACGACCTCAATTTACATAGACGGGCCCTGTCAAACAAAGAATGTGGGCGTATATTTAGCAACGCCATCAACGCCATTTAGTCTGAAACACGGGAACTTGCTTGTAACATATTCCAATGAAAGCTTGATAAAAAAAATCTCTATATTGAAAACGTATGACTCGGTCATAGATAATATAGGACCTATATTGCTATGACCTATATTATAGGTCATAGCCATAGAAGCCGTGGCCGTAAAAAAAATATATCATACAGTTTGCCGCGGAAATTAAATGATTGCCTAATGGATAAAAATATTATATAAGAATATTAAATAACGTTTTTTTGGAAATGAATAATTGTGACTTGAAACACTTACCTTAAAATAAAAATTGCACAGTGCCAAACTAATAAGACTTTAGATGTTAACCTAAGAATAACAAATTATCTACACGACGAGCGACCGTGACAGCGCTACGATGGGGACAAAGACAGGATAGGAACGCGCTCTCATAGTCGGTCGCCCGACCTTTTTCTATGAAAGGGCCCATCTAGTACCTAGATAAATATCGATGGTTCTGTGGCCACAAGTCACAACCACAGATATAATAAAGAAAAGCAGACTTAACATAAATTTCACACCTACATAGACAAGTGTATGAGAATCTGTGTCCTTTTCCCTCCAAGCAAAAATGTCTATGTTCCTATCTTGTTTTTTTTTTTGCAACACTGTGCAACACCAACGCACACATTGACAAAAATTCAATGCGTGGCAGTCCGCTAAGACATCTAAGAGACATATGGCGTTTGTTTACATTGTGTGGTCATAAATTGTTTGTGAAATTTAGAGGTTTAGTAGCCAATATTTATTGAAATAAAATGGTGAAGTGTTGTGTCTCCCTGTGTTACAACGCTTCATACAGGAAAACCCCAGAAATAACGTTCCATCGGTAAGTAAATTTCATGATATCATGTAGTTTTGAGCTTTTTTCGTTTATCGCATCATATCAAGGATAAGATAGCTTTATTCCAGGGTTTATTTCTAGAGATAACTGGCAGAGCATATCTCCGATTATGTTTGATGGCGTTGCTATACCATACTGCGCCTCTGCTAAAGATCTTGGTATTCATTTGGATTCGGAACTGACCTGGTCTGTGCAGATAAAGGAAATAAGCAGGAAAACGTTTGCTGTTATGAGCTCGTTACGTCGACTGCGTAACCTTTTGCCAATTCCTACCAAAATTATGTTGGCACAATCTCTCCTTCTCTCTATTCTCGATTATGCGGATGCAAGCTTTCTTAATTTGACCCAGGACCAACTTAATAAGCTTGAGCGACTTCAAAATATTGCTATTCGGTTCATATTTGGCTTACGCAAATATGACCACGTTTCCGAATTTCGTCAAAAGCTCAAGTGGCTCCCTATTCGCCGTCGCCGGGATATGCATGTCCTTTCTCTTCTGTACTGTGTTTTATTTCACCTTATAACTCCTTCTTATCTTAAGGAGAAGTTTCAATTTCTTGGGGTGCAATCAGACATAAGATCTTGTCGAACACTTACCTTGAAAATGCCTGCACACAAAACAAAATTTTATCAAAATTCTTTTACCGTACAGGCAATTGAATTGTGGAATGCACTGCCATTGACAATTAGACAATCAAAATCTCTGGGTGTATTCAAGAACGCTCTAAAGACATATTTCCTTTCAAATTGAAGACGACTTTAGTTTATTATATATTATTCTATGGTATGTAAGTGTATGTATGTATGTATGTGTAATGTGTATGTATATATTATGTATATTTTAGTATATATTTAGATAAGTATATATATTTTAGTTTAAATATAATACATCTATCTATATGTTATATTATGTAGTATAACTAAAAAATAATTTATTTGTCAACAATAATAGTTGTATAATTTAACCAATAGAAATAAATATCTAAATTAAATCTAAATTAAAAACTAAATTAAAAACTAAAAACTAAACATTAAAAATATCATCTATCTATCATCTATCATTTTTGTGCCTTTTGGTTTCAACACCAAAAGGCACAAAAATGAAATTATTTTCAATAATTTCATACCTGCGCCTCTTGGCTCTTTCTGCATTAGTGGCCGCCGCCCCCGCTGACATGGAGGACGCCTGCAAGTGGGATAACGCTAGCGTATCCACGCATGTGGCATCCCAAACAAGCGACCTTCCTTGCTTCCACGGAACAAGAGTCATCCCGTCAGGTCTCTTACCATCACTGCGCGCCAAGCCATTAGGCTCTAACACTGCAGGCACTTTAGCGGTGGCAAGAGACCTACGAATGATGTCGTTCAGGGAAGCATGTCGCGAAAGACGACCGGCACTTTTAATACAAGAAAGCCCGTGATGGCCATACGCGTCCACTGCCCCACCACAGTGGCAAAGATGTGGCTGTTGTAACTTGGCGCCAAGTCGAAGACCAACCGCAATCGTCAGAGTGAGGTGGTCCAACAGAGTGCCTAAATGCTTAGACGGGAGAGCATGAAGCCAGTAACTTGATTCCCTCGTAGACACCGCAAGAAGACGAGCACGGTCGCTTGCAGTAGGTGATGAATTTATAAGCTCCTGCAAAACATCTGAACATAGTGCGTCGTCCCATTGTCTTTGAGAAAACAAAGATACCGGCTCCTTACTAGGACATGCCACATTGAACGCACCTCTAGCTTCAGCCAAATACGACGGCTCAATGGGACCTAATGTAGTATTGTATTTGTGTATTGTATTATTTAATTAAGTAGAAATTTTGAGCCACCCGCATTCTGGTTTCCTAGCGCTTTCCTAATCTTAAGGTTGCCTGGAAGAAATCGCTGTTTAGCGATAAGGCCGCCTTTTGTACCTATCCTTCTTTTTTATTTCATTTCATGTTTTATTGTCTTTGTTTTTCTTGTGTGGTGCAAATAAAGAGTTAAATAATAATAATAATAGCTAATATTTATAGTTGTTAGGACGAAATATGTAGCCATGCTAATATTATAGCTATAATGTTATGGTTTTCTGTAGAAATACATGTTTTATGTTGAATAATCTTTTGTTGACATTTCGAGAACTTGAAAAAATTACAGGGCCGGACTTGACGACTCTTTTATTATAAGTTTATTTATAACTTTCTTTTTATTTCAGGTTTCCAAAGGATGAATACCTGATAAACCTATGGATGAAAAATAGTAATAGAAAAGACTGACAGCCCAATTCATCAAGACGTGTTATATCCTCCAAGCATATTACAGCTGATTTAATAGAACGTAGTGTGTTCCGTTCTATTCCTGGTGACATACCGACCATTTTCAAATAAAAGTTAGCCGAGGTAAGTAGGTTAGGTAGGTTAAGGTAGGGTGGTAACTAGCTACGGTCGAAGCCTCCCACCAGGACTGACCAGGGAAAATTCAGAAATTATAAATTCCCAAATTGACCCTGCCTGGTTCAACTTTTACTCCACCAGACGTAAGTTTTTTTTTGTCAGAGTTGAGTTGTCCAAATAAGAACCCTTATAGTTTTTCCATGTCCAAATTCAGCTGAGGTAAGAACAAAGTAGGTACAAATTTACTAACCTGATTTTTCATTTAGCGGATGAATACAAGTAGGTACGGTACTTCTTTCCCTTGCAAGTATTTCTCCAACAGTTAATTTTAAATCGACATGCCCATGATTCAGTTTCCAAACTCTTTAATGAAAAGCATTTGGTTTAACGTTTATTTAGTTGCCTAGATTGATTTATATGTTTGTTTATAAGTAAATAATTTATTAATATTTTTTCCAGAACAAAAATGTTTTTTTTTCCACAATCGGTTTACCCAAGTACCTACTACCACTGTACCTTCAATAGCAGAGCTACTAATGGTTCAGCCTAGTTCAACTTTTACTCCTCCAGATGTGAGTTGCATGTAAGCAATCGGCAACGCATCCATCTCGTAATTTTTGATAGTTTAACATTGTGTTAGTGTCGATCTGAACCTTAATTCGTGTTAAGATTAAAGTCCTGTTTGTTGTGTTGTTCCGTTTTAGTTATTTTCTGCTTGAGTTTGTTAAAAGCGTGCCGTAGAATAAAGATTAGTTTGTTGTTTTATCAATCCACTTCTGGTTCCTTAGAGTACATATTGTAACTCTTCTCGTTAAAAATGGCATTCCGAATCAGTTGTATATTCACTTTTTATTCTAAAGCACTAATTGTAAAGTTTATTTGAATAAAAAACATGTGCGTTTAACCTGTTGATTTTTTTTATTTAACCTTCTAACCTAATTTTTGGAATAATGATTCAATTCGATTAGTTTACAACATTTATTTGGCTTACTGCCAAGAAATTAATGTCAGTAGGAACTTTCTATAAATAATATCCCCATCACATGGTGGTGGTTACCATTGCGGACCCAAGCCCGGAACAGACATCTAGCCCAGCTCTATCCTATCGAGGCAGGCTTTAGCCAACTACAAATGGTTAAATGGTAGGAGCGGATGCTGAGAAAGTATTTTTGAAAATCCATTCCCTCGTAAAACAGGGATCTGAAATTTGTATGAAAATTGAATTTAACGTAAGCGAAGCTGCGGGCAAAAGCTAATTATATGAAATTACAATTTTAAATTTTGTTACTACATTGCAGTTGTGATCGCTTGTGATGAAAAATTCATAAAAAGTACCTATCATAATTTTTAAAACCCTTGCAAAATATAGCTTCCAAATGATAGGTAACGTTTAGGTCGTTTTTTTTTCACACGAATTAACCCTACATATTAATATAATGTTTTATGCAGCAACAAGGTGCGGCCCTGAGTTTTGTCTATGTGTGCGTAATGTTTCCGTGTGTTTGAAATTGCCACGCAATTTTTATCACTATATTGAATCTGCTCCCCTTTATAAATCTGTGGTCACAACCACAGAACACTTTCCTCTAAGGTTATTTGTCTCTGGGTCTGGTAACAACACAAAACTCTGCAAAACAGCAGACAAAACAGTTTCCAATACAAAACTTGAAAATGGTTGATGTTTTTCTGAATAAATATTTGCAAACTCAATTGGCCCTAGCAAAACACAAACAGGAAGTAAAACAAACCACCGAGAAATCTGTTTCTCTAAAAAGCAAGAAAGCAGCGGATCGTATCTCTAAAATACAAGATAAAAATTATCAGAAAACAGAAAGAAGTGAAAAGTCTGTGAGTAATTCTCAGCCAGGGCCTTCATCAGGAAAACACGACGAAGATGAAGAATATTTACCATCTTGCGATGAAGACGAAGACGTTCCCTGCCCAGCCTTAGCCTCATCTTCACGTACTAAACAAAACAATCTCAAGAAAATAGTTGATGATGGGGATACAGATCTGTATTATGAAAGAGTGGAACTTTGGAGAAACAGTCTTAAAACTGCATGCTCAGGAAATTATGATGGACTTTATAGTTCTTCAGACATACAGTATATTCTAGATGGTAACAAGGACCCTGAAGCTAAACATGAATTGCAAAATGGACTGTGTGTTCCAAACTATCTATGGAAGCAGTTGTATAAATATCAACGAACTGGAGTTAAGTGGCTTTGGGAGCTACATCAAGTGCAGTCTGGAGGGTTGCTCGGAGATGAAATGGGGTTAGGTAAAACAGTTCAAATTATTGCTTTTCTTGCTGGTTTATGCGGGACTGATAAAGGCTCTTGGGGTGGTCTTGGACCATCAATCATACTTGCTCCTGCAACAGTTATTTACCAGTGGGTATCTCACTTCCACTTCTGGTGCCCACAGTTGAGAGTAGCTGTTCTACATCACTCTGGGTCTCACGGTGGAAACCATAATAAATTGATAAGGGATCTGCATTCTTCTCATGGCATTTTATTGATCACATACGCTGGCATTGTAAAGTATATTAATGATTTGTTGTCTCGGAAGTGGCATTATATTATTTTAGATGAAGGCCATAAAATTAGAAACCCTGACACTCAAGTGAGCAAGTTAGTGAAAAAGTTTGAGACACCACACAAGATTATTATAACTGGGTCTCCTATGCAAAATAGCTTGCAAGAACTTTGGTCACTCTTCGACTTTATGAGGCCAGGTTTACTAGGCACCTATGCTGCTTTCATGGAACATTTTGCTGTTCCTATAACTCAAGGAGGGTATGCCAATGCAACTGAGTACCAAGAAGCAATAGCTCTAGAAATTGCTAGAGCTCTTAAAGACATGATCACGCCTTACATGCTGAGGAGAACTAAAGCTGAAGTCCAGGAGCATATTAAGTTACCTGAGAAGAATGAGCAAGTTCTATTTTGTGCCCTATCTAAAGAACAAAGGGACTTGTACATGGGGTATCTCATGAGTGGAACTGTACGAAGTATTTTAGATAGAGACTCAAAGTATGGAGATCCGTTAAGAGCTAGAGTTTTAGTTGCCCTGTCTACTCTGAGGAAAATATGTAATCATCCTGATCTTTATTTGTATGAGGCACAAGAAGAAAATGAACAGATAGATGAGGAAACTTTTGGTCACTGGAAGAGATCTGGCAAAATGTCTGTGGTCCATTCTCTATTGAGAATTTGGCTCAAGCAGGGTCACAGAACACTTATATTTTCACAGTCTCGTGCAATGCTCTGCTTATTGGAGCAGCACTTACAGAAACATGATTTTAAATATTTAAAAATGGATGGTACGGTCAGTGTGAGTCTGAGACAGAATTTGATTAAAACATTCAATGAAAATCCTGAATATTTAGTTTTTCTTGCCACTACAAGAGTAGGTGGGCTTGGTGTTAATTTAACAGGGGCTGACAGAGTTATCATATATGATCCTGATTGGAATCCAGCAACTGACAACCAAGCCAAAGAGAGAGCTTGGAGAATTGGTCAAAATAGAAATGTTACTGTTTATAGATTGCTATCAGCTGGAACAATTGAAGAAAAGATATATCAGCGACAGATCTTTAAAAATTTCTTAAGTAATAAAATATTAATAGATCCAAATCAAAAGAATGTTTTAACAACTAGCACTCTTCAGGGCCTGTTCACTCTAGAAGACTTGAATGGTGAAGGTGATACAGAGACAGCCGCTCTGTTTAAACATACAAAAGTTGATATGACAGAAAAATCTAAGAATAAAAGTAAAAATAAGGTCACTAATAGTGTCTCATACTCTAAAAGAAAAATAGAAGAAATGAAGAAAAGAGCTAAGGAAATCAGTAAAAAAATTCAAATGGATTTACAATCAATAAAACAAGAAGATCCTCGTGAGAAGTACAAGAAAAAAAGAGAGTTAATACTTAATCCACCGATAGTTGAAGAACCGCAAGTAAATATAATTGATGATAAAGTTACAGAAGTTCCATTTCAGAATGTGCTCTCTGAATTAGACATTATTAGTAAGCATACAAAAGTAGATTATGAACAAAACTTACTTAAAGAAGTATTAAGTAGTCAAGAGAAAGATGAAGAAGTAAAGGACACACTGCTTGAAGATGGAGAAATTGTTACTGAAAATCAAAATAATGTGGAAACAACACAGTCCAGCTCTTCAATAGATGATGGCAAAATTCACACTAAGTCAAGGAAACGAAAGAACTCATCAATATTTTCAGAATTAGAAAATGTTGTGTCTATTAAAAAAGTAAAAAAGAAGAAGGATAAAATGGTTAGGGAAATGAATCTCAGTGATGATGATTATGTTCTAAGCAAGCTTTTTGCCAAATCAACTGTCAAAAATGCTTTACATCATGATGTAGTTGTGGGATTGGCTGAGAAGGAGAAAAGGCACAGGATGAAAGAAGAGGCCATTAAAACAGCCAAAAAAGCTGTAAAAGCAATAAAATTTTCTTCTTAATAAATGTTTGTTGTAAAAGTACATAACTACTGATTTGTTTTATTTTTTTACCAAAAGTATAAAATATGTAAATGTCTGTATGTTACCTTTGTACAGCTCATCTGTTTTAACCCAAAGATGTACGTCAGTAAGTCATAGGAATTGGGATACGTTTATATGGTTTAACCGATTTTGATGAAACTCTGTACGGAGAAAGTGAATCCTGGGGAATAGCGATGCACCGGTAGTAAATAAAGTCTATACTGATGTACATAGGTTACAGAGAGTAGTACAATTGGGCTACTATCTAGAAAATCAAGTTCCCACTTCCCAGGTCCCACGGTTAAGGTATAAATTTTTATCGTATCATTAATTAGAGACAAGTGTCCTAAATCTTTTGTCTTGTACCTCCATAATTTTTGTACACTCCAGTGTTGCTAGTATCTAAGAATCGACTCCCAGCAAGTCAGCAGGGCGACCGCGTAACTTTTGCATCAATGATTAAAGGACTGCATCAATGCCAAAACATGGTTTTGGTTTCGGTATCATTGAGACTGTCTGTAAAGGATCGTTGAGGACAAAAAACGTTTTGACATTGATGCAGTAACTATCGATATAAATAATTGCTGAAAATTGGTGTCGCGTAAGGCTTTTGAAGTAGGATGTCGTCCACGACAAACGTTACGTCAAACCGTCAAACTAGGCTTTCCATAGATAATACCTATATACTAGAGGCTTTCATTGATACACCACAAGAGGTGTTTTTAGCGGTGCCATATGGTGTCCGTTAATCGTTTTACTACTCATTAAATAAAATTAATTTGTAATAAGGATTTAAATAGCTCGAATACATAGTAAAAATAGAAAATACTATTATTTCAAGCAATTAGGTATGGTAGAATGGAATGACTTCAAAATATTATTTAATTTAAGACATTCTATTAATAATAAAGCTTTACCATGGCTATACCAAATACCAATGTTTATATAGCTAAATATTCTCATCGGCAGTAGTACCAACTCACGCTACTAAGAAATATAATAATGACAAATACATAATAATGCCATTGAAGTAATAATATTACATCAATCAATTAATAATCAAATCAAATAAATATTTTAAATGCGAAAGTTTGAATGGATGGATGCATGGATGTTTGTTACTCAATCACGCCGCACGCGCCAACGGCTGAACGAATCTGGCTGAAATTTGGCACAGAGACATTCCCACTTCCCAGTCTATATGTATTATCTATGGAGACAGATTATAGTCTGGAATAGCACTTATGCTACTTTTTATCGCGGAAAATTAGAGCTCCCGCGTGAACCGAAAAACCTCAATTCACGCGGACGAAATCGCGGGCATTGATAACTTTAAAAAATTAAGTTAACTAGGTATGTGGTGCTCCGCTAGCTGGCCTCTTTGCTCCGCACCGGCCAGTGCATACGTCTGCGAGCTATGTACTGAAGTTCGAATATCGAATCGCTGATTGGCAAAAAGCAACGTCGAACGGCCGGAGGATTATTCACTCTACAGACGCGAACTAGCGTGGTCGTCTAGCCTCGCTGCTAGGCCCACCGTTCTTTTACCATTTATCTATACAATGTTGTTTTTCAATAAGACATTGTTTTAATATACTATCGTGGTAGTTATTATCGAGTGTATCATTTCAACGCCTACACTTAGGAAGTGAATCCTAACTAGGTAGTTGGTTGTAGAGCGAGGAAATCCAATAACTCCCTACAAATGGTGACCCCGAGAAGAATATTTTCAATAAAAGGTCAGTCTATTTTCAAGTGACCTCAATAAAAGGTCAAAGCTCGCTTTTTGAGGACATTTCATATCAAGCTAGAAGAAGAATAATCTTTGAAATTTAATAGTAATCAGAAGAATACTTATTTAAACAAGAATATTATTGTGAAGCATCGTTGCCAAGGAGAAACATAAATTCATCGAAGAAGACTTCGAAAATATTTTCGAATAAATAGAATGCTGTGACGGATCGATGGACATTTGACATCGCAGATTTTATTTCTTTTTTTTCAAGATTCAAATATAAGAAGGAAGATTATAGTTCAAATTCAAATTTTGGAAGAGAAAATTTATAGACAATAGTGTCAATTGTTTTGAATTTGTTTTATAGGAACGTGACTATCTGACATTTTTAGATATTTTGTAAACAATAATTTATTTTCTTTCAGCGAATTAGTTTTTAAAAATTTTAGGATCTTAAATATAAAATAATGGAGAAAATTAAAATTTTGGAAGACGAAAATGAGTCGCTTAAAAGAAAAATTAAGGAGCTGCTTGGATCAGCTATGCCATTAGTGGAAGAAAATAAGTCGCTACGGTCCAAGCTAGCGAGTACCGCATCTGACCCCATTGCAGATGCACCTAAAATTTGTAAGGTTTCAGCTAAACTTCCACCATTTTGGGTGGACCGACCTACAGTCTGGTTCGCTCAAGTCGAGGCGCAATTTGCAATTTCAGGTATCACGGTTGATCAAACAAAATTTGATCATGTTGTTGCACAATTGGATTCGCGTATAATAGGTGAGATTGAAGATGTTATCACTCAGCCTCCATCTACTGAGCGATATAAATTTTTAAAGAAGGAACTCATCCGTCGTCTCTCTGCGTCTGAAGAACAAAGAGTTAGACAATTAATAAGCGACGAGGCATTAGGTGATCGCAAACCATCACAATTTCTTCGCCACCTACTTTCTCTTGCAGGTCATGCATTGCGCGATCAAAGTATTTTGCGTCAATTATGGATGCGTTGTTTACCGCAGCATCTTCAGGCAATTTTAGCCGCTCAGTCTGAGCTAAGCTTGGACAAAATTGCAGACCTAGCGGACAAAATTTTAGAGGTCTCTCCTGGCGTGACTACTCCCTCTACTTCAGTTGTGACTCCATCTCCATCTACTTCTACTTCTACTTTAGAAAAAACAACTTGCTCATCCGATTCTAATGTAGCTACACTTTCAGGTCGCATTGATGAACTGACCAAACAAATAGCAGCGCTTACTAAGGATAGTAAGTTTTCTAACCGAAGCAGAAGCAGGTCCAGAAGACGTTTTAACAATCGTTTATTTTCACCCTCTCCTAACAACCGAAATAACGGTGGTGAGGTTTGTTGGTATCATCGTAGATTTGCATCGCGCGCGACAAAATGCACAAAGCCGTGTTCATTTGTGGATCCGGGAAACCGGCAAGGCAATCTGTAGAGGCGATGCCAGCTTGCCCGCAACGTAGTCGCCGATTATTTATTTCAGAAAGAAGATCTAAAATTCGTTTTTTAATAGATACTGGCTCTGATGTATCTTGTTATCCAGTTTCGTGGGTAGAACGGCACCCTAAAGTTGCCGATTATAGTATGCGCGCTGCAAACGGCAGCGTCATTAAAACGTATGGCTCAATTCTTTTAGGTTTAGATTTAGGATTACGCCGAGATTTTAGATGGCATTTTGTTATATGCGATGTTAGCACCGCCATTATTGGTGCAGATTTTTTAGCGCATTTTAATTTGTTACCAGATTGTAACACCAGCCGCCTGATTGACAACTCGACTGGACTCTCTAGTACGGCGTCAATCACGGTATGTGAGCAAGATAGCGTGAAGACAGTAAGTAGTGCAAACGATATTTTATCGGAATTTCCGGCCATTATTAGACCTCCAGGCCCAGTGCGCGAGATAAAACACAACACGGTGCATTTCATCAGAACTACTGATGGACCACCAGTATCTTCTCGCCCGCGCCGCCTAGGTCCGCAGAAGCTCGCCGTTGCGAAGAAAGAATTTGACAACATGCTAGCATGCGGTTCTGCTAGGCCTTCCGATAGCGCTTGGTCTTCCGCTTTACATTTAGCTCCAAAAGGTGACACTGACTGGCGTCCGTGCGGTGATTACCGCGCTTTGAATGCGCGAACGATACCAGATAGGTATCCCGTTCGTCACATCGGTGATTTTAATCAAAATTTGGTTAATTCAACGATCTTTAGTACGATTGATTTAGTTAAAGCATATCAACAGATTCCTGTCGCAAAAGAGGATATTTGTAAAACAGCAATTATAACCCCTTTTGGTCTTATTGAATTTCCTTATATGGCTTTCGGGTTACGCAACGCTGGTCAAACATTCCAGCGGTTTATTGATGAAGTCGTACGTGGCTTGGATTTTTGTTTTGCTTATGTTGATGATATTTTAGTTTTTTCTAGGGACCCGCAGCAGCACGCCGAGCATTTACGTTTATTATTCAAGCGCTTAGAGGAATACGGCGTGGTAATTAATGAGAAAAAATGCCATTTCAATGTTTCAGAAGTTAGGTTCCTCGGTTATAGGATTAGTGCTGCTGGTATCAGCCCGCCTATCGAACGGATCAAGGATTTACAGGACTTTCCCTTGCCAAAAACGGTTCAAGGAGTCCGACGTTTCCTTGGTATGGTGAATTTTTATCGGAGGTTTCTTCCTCACATTGCACGTTATCAAGCGCCACTCATTGATGCTCTGTCAGCTATTCAAGGTAAAGGTGCAAAGCCATTTATTTGGTCACCTGATTTAGAGCGTAGTTTTGCAGCTTGTAAGGAAAGTTTAGCTAACGCAACCCTTTTAGCGCACCCTTTGCCTGACGCTCATCTAGGATTATTTACTGATGCGTCTTGTTCGCATGTAGGTGCCTGTCTGCAGCAAAAGGTAGGACAAGGTTGGCAGCCGATAGCATTTTTCAGTAAAAAGCTGACCGAAAAGCAGTCTACTTGGCCAGCTTATTATAGGGAATTATTAGCAGTCTATGAAAGTGTGCAGCATTTTAGGCACATTCTAGAGGCTCAGCCCGCCACGATTTTTACTGATCATAAACCTTTGTTATATGTTTTCTCTCAAAAACGAGAAAAGCTTCCCCCTGTTCAGTTAAATCAAATTATTTTTATTTCACAGTATACTACAGATATTCAGCATGTCAAAGGGGCAGACAACCTCGTTGCAGATGCGTTCTCGCGAGTGGAGGGCATCTCAGCACAGGACCTCCTCGTGGAGCTTTCTCGTTCGCAGGCATCCGATGAGGAATTAAGGAAGCTGCGTGATTCAACTTCAATGAAGTTGGCACGCGTTCCGATTCCAGGCACAACAGTTAAACTAGTTTGTGACCTCTCTACTGGAAAACCCCGTCCCTTTGTCACTCAGAATTTCCGAAGGAATATTTTTGACAGCTTTCATAATCTTAGTCATCCTGGCGTACGAGCTACTTCACGCTTGATAGCTGAACGTTTTGTATGGCCGTCTATGAGAAAGGATTGTCGCATGTGGACACGTGCTTGTCAGGGGTGTCAACTATCAAAAGTTACCCGCCATACAAGTTCACCTTTGTCTAAATTTTCAGAACCATCTAATCGTTTTTCTGTGATTCATATGGATATAGTAGGCCCATTACCTTACTCGTCTGGTTTCAAGTACTGTCTCACCGTCATCGATCGTTTTACACGATGGCCTGAGGTATTTCCAATGCCAGACATTACCGCCGAAACGTGCACAGCTACATTCGTTTCTGGCTGGTTAGCAAGGCTAGGGTGTCCTGAGGTCATTATTACCGACCAAGGGTCTCAATTTAACTCTCATTTGTTTTCTAAGATAGTGGAGTTGACCGGCGCGCAGCATCGCACGACAACTTCGTATCACCCGCAATGCAACGGTATGGTGGAGCGACTTCACCGCCAGCTGAAGGCGGCGATTATGTGTCACGCTAACCCGCAATGGACCGAGGTACTCCCACTTGTACTCCTGGGAATAAGGAGCGCCTGGAAGGAAGACCTCGGGACTTCTAGCGCAGAGCTTGTATATGGGGAATCACTGAGATTGCCAGGTGAATTTTTTAACCCTACTTTTAAGGATCGTCATATTGATCCAGCATATTTTATTGATAGACTTCGCACTCATATGGCGAATCTATCGCCAACTCCTGCAACTGCACATTGCAAAAAGTTTTTCTATATACCTAAAGATTTATCTTCCGCATCATTCGTGTATTTACGTCGAGGAACGATCAAGTTAGCGTTACAGCAACCGTACACCGGTCCTTTCAAGGTGTTGGAGCGTGGTGAAAAGTCTTTTAGGATTGAAGTGAAAGGGAAACCAATCACAGTCTCTATTGACAGGTTGAAACCAGCTTACTTGTCACTTGATCCATCAGATGCAACAAGTACACCTCCAGTTTATACGCGTTCCGGACGTAGGGTGCGTTTTCCGTCGCATTTACAAACTTAATTTCTTTTTCTTCTCCCGTTCTTTTTCACTCTGCAGGGGGGTGATGTGGTGCTCCGCTAGCTGGCCTCTTTGCTCCGCACCGGCCAGTGCATACGTCTGCGAGCTATGTACTGAAGTTCGAATATCGAATCGCTGATTGGCAAAAAGCAACGTCGAACGGCCGGAGGATTATTCACTCTACAGACGCGAACTAGCGTGGTCGTCTAGCCTCGCTGCTAGGCCCACCGTTCTTTTACCATTTATCTATACAATGTTGTTTTTCAATAAGACATTGTTTTAATATACTATCGTGGTAGTTGTTATCGAGTGTATCATTTCAACGCCTACACTTAGGAAGTGAATCCTAACTAGGTAGTTGGTTGTAGAGCGAGGAAATCCAATAACTCCCTACAGGTACTTTTTTTTAATGTTGAAAACAATACAATAGAACTAGCTATCTAGCCTAACCGAATTACTATTCTAAATCACTTTCCTATTTCAGTATCTCGAGATACTTCTAGCTTATGGTACCTTTGATTGCATCGTAAAAAGAAAATTTACTAACATACGCGCATGGCTTCATAATAAAGTATTTTGTAATATTTTATCAAAAAACAAAACCAAATAAAAATATCCAAGTAAATAGAAAATCACAAGATACCACAGACTAAAATATTCCTTGGAGGTATAATATATATATATATAGGTAATGCAGTTAAATTTGGAAGACTGCGATGTCGATTTAAAATTGGTAGGTTACTATAGAGTATAGATATTCAAATTAGTGGTTTATAAGTAGGTTTGCACTACCAAAATATCGATATTCCGCATTCGTGACTAGTAATCTGTGGTTTGCGACCCATTGCTACATTCCTGAAAAAGCTTACGCGAAGCCGGTTATATGGACTGTAACAAATAAGATCCGGATATTTTTGAATGTGATATTGCGACAATTTTTAGCCGGTAGGGCTGCAGATTGTAGCGGTGTAGGGATTATAGACTAGCGCAATGTTATAATAATACTAGATGATGCCCCGACTTCGTCCGCGTGGACTAAGATTCAATGTTTGTTAATATATTTCTAAAGTTACCCGTGATTACTATACCTACTGAATTGGTAATTCTAGGCTGGCAAGTAACCGGATTCCGGTTACAGGCGTTTACGAGTCATCTGGCGGTGTAACCGGATTCCGGTTACAAACAAAATGGCGGAACGCGTCCACCGCGGTTGCCGATATTTTTGTTTCTTAAAAATAGATTACTGTTTCGATTCCTCTCTAACTTTGGTATTAAATACTAGGATAGACAAGGACACAGTAGGAATTTTTTGACGTCCTTACTCTATGTAATCAATTTATGGGTAGAAATTTTGTGCGAGGAGGACACCAACTTTTAAAAAAAAATTTTTTTTGTCGTTTTTGATTTTGCTAAAGAGTAAGAATTATGGGAAAGAGTCTTTGTTACTTTTATAAGGTATATACAGAAGGATGTGCCCTAACATATTTAAATTGAAGCTTCCTATAACCTTAAAATGGCGCATGGGCGGAGCATTAGGGCTGAAATTATCGATACCATTGATTATGTCGATACTTAAGTATATACTCAATATAAAATTAACAAAATATAATTAATAAATAATTAAACATAATTTTTGAAATACACTAGTATTCGTATTTTATAATGAACAAGCTGATGCCCGCGACCCCGTCCGCGTGAATTGAGGTTTTTTGTAAGAAAAAATTTTGTATGAAAAAAAATTTTTTTACTCATTGCTTCGTATAGAAGACAAAAATTCATTCGGAGGAAAAATACGGAGAGAGCTGATGATTGAGGATTTCGAAGACGGATGAAGAGCACAGCCAGGGTATTCAAGATAGGTGGGGTGTGCTCGACCAAATGTAACTCGAAACTTCATCCAATTGACAGTGTGCTGAAAAAAAATTCAAAATGGCGGATTTAAGATGGCCGCCATACAAATTTCGTCGGTGTCTATCTCGGAGAGTATAAAAGATGGAAGAGTGGTTTCTTGGCAAAAGATGATCAGGACATGAAGGTCTACTTGATGAACAGGAAAAAATTCAAGATGGCGGAATTTATTTTTCCATAGAAAATGTATGGCGAATATTGAAGAGGCTTACAAGTGTAGAACTATGCAAGACTTTGATGCGGTTTTTTTACAAGATTTGTTCTGTATGGAAGAATTGTCGGTTTGCTGTTAGGAAAGCCAAGATGGCGAAGTTCAATGGCACCCAAAGGTACCCGATCGTCAGTGGTATGATATTGATATTAATCAACTAAGGAAGGTTTCTTTGTGTTTTTACTTCAACAGTCTCTTACACTGTATGCATGTCTGGAAAGTTTATTTACATTAAAAGGCCCTTTTAGATATTTAAGGGGTCTCTGTTTTATGTTTTCTTATGAGATTTTTTTTTACGTCTGTCGGATGCGTGGCACTCTGGCGCTTCCACTGTGCTCGCTAGCATAGCAGTGTGTTGTTTACTTCAGAACACGTAAGCAGTAAACACTAGGATAGAAGGAGAGCAAGTAAGTAGACAGTGGGCCGCGCGGTCTACGCGGGCGGGTGCGGTTCCATTTCAAAATTTGTTTTTAAAGAAGAACTCTCCATAATTTTTTGGAGAAAAAATATATGGAGGAGTTTATTTCAGAAAGTACCTATACTAAATGGAAGAGTGGAGTGAAAGTACCTATACTAAATCGTTAATGGATCAACGCACAGCCTAAACCGCTGGGGTTAGCAACTTGAAATTTTGACAGTAGGTTCCTTTTGTGACGTAGGCGCTCAATAAGGAAAGATTTTTCAAAATTACACTCCTACGGGGGCGAAATAGGGGGTGAAATTTTGTATGAAACTCCGGGTTGGCACTGAGAATTTCTTAATTGAAAAACCCAATACCTAACTTTTATGCCCGACCGGGAATCGAACCCAGGACCTCATGATCCGCAGTCGACTATGCTAACCACTAGACCAACGAGGCAGTCAAAAATAGTAATTAGTTAAAATGATACATAATAACTGCAATGAAGGGACCAAAAACCACTTGAATAGACACTGTAATTTTCGAATACGAGACACCATCCCGGAGATCGGGTGTCTTAATCACAAGGTTATCATCGCTACAGCCTAAAATGAGTTTGGCAATATTATAAGTAGAAGCTGACTGTTCAATTTCATCTCTCTATCCCTCTGAGTGAGAAACAGTAAGAGTGATATGAAATTTTAATTTTATCGATACTCAATTTATTTGTAAACAATACAATCCCCACACTATATAAACACTCAAACAAAAACTAATGATATAATCCAAATTTTCAGGGATAGCGCAAAAATTTACGTGTTTTGGATTCAGTAAAGAAGAAACTAAGCTATAATTAGTTGAAATAACTTAAAATACTCGCCACAAAAAGAAAAATAAAAACAACTATGTTACTCACTTACGAAATGAAATTCCTGGGCGTTTTACAATACTATTATTACGACACCCCACAACTGAGCACTTCACCATTGTTGATTACACAAAACTAAGCAAAAACACATAAAAATACTATGAAAATATTCACAAAACTGGTAATTAGCCACAACCAAAACACCGGAAGCAATACAGACGCCATATAAAGGTACATAAAAATTGGCTTCAATAGCAAAATTTGATGACGTCATATGACAATTGCCTGACACGTTCACGCAATAACAATACACCTGTCTCATTCTAAAAACGTAACTTTCAATAAGTAAGACTAGTCAAAACATAGTAGTAGGTACATGTTTTATTAACAAAATGCATCGTATAACTATAATTGAGTAAAATGTAACACATCCATCTCTAAAATGAATAATCATAGTGCACATCAATCAAAAAATCTACAGATACGGGTAATTTTGTTTATTTTATTGGTACCAAAAAAAAAAAAGGGTAATTTTTGGTCTTTTTTTTGCTATTTTTCTGTGTAAACCTCAAAGAAGAGCGATTACCTTTCAAACTTTAATCTTTATATATAGTTCGTAACGATTTGAATGACGTACTTTGTTTACATAGCTTTAGTTCATGTAATAGGAGTTAATATTTTTTTATGCGGCGCGAGCCCGCCGGCGCGGCGGGTCGCGAAATTCGACACCTGTCAAACGCTTCGCGCATGGGGGTTCCGTTTATTTTGAGACCGCAGAGGAGGGCAACCACTTTTTGTCTCCAGCAGGGCGACCGCGTAACTTTTGCATCAATCATTGATACATCGCAATCACCTCTGATTGGTTACCACTCTTTCACTATTGGACGAAATCCATTGACGCAGCAATAATACCATAAATTCAGCCAATCGGAGGTGATTGCGATGTATCAATGATTGATGCAAAAGATACGCGGTCGCCCTACAGACCCAGCACTATTTATTTTTCTTAAATAGATATCTGGTAGCACTGGAAACGTCAAAACACAACACAAGTATAAAAAGCTATGAGCGCATACATTTAAACAAAATAATAAATTGGTAGGAATTTAAAAAATGTCAACACTAAGCATCTGATGTCAAATGTCAATAGAGAGAAATTGCTGCTCAAAGTGATCAAAGTCACAGATCAGTCATATACTAGTACACAGAGTACTTTGGACGGAATGCCAATCACAGAGTACTTTTTGCCAATACATAGAAAATTGAAAAATTGTTATTAGTGTGAAAGAAATTGAGATAATTACGTTACTAAAGGTGATCTATAGTCTTCCAAGCCGAAGGAACCCATATACGCTATGCTGCGTATAAAATAAACTTACATCTATCGTCCCCCATTTCGGGAGCATCAGGACTGTTTGGGTCGGATTTCGGGGGATTTAGTTCAGGAATTTTGCGAACCCGACCTAAGATGTCCGGCCGAAGAAAAGCTCCACCACCGGGGTTCAGATTAAAGCTTGAAGAAGAACCAGTTACTGTGTAAGCATAATTTTCATATAATCTCTAGTCTAGGGCTCTGGTTTGTGTAGGCAGCTATATTTACATATTTTGTAAAGTAATATGTAACCTAGTATGTGACCTTTTTCATTTTTGACTATAAATCAATGCTTTTCATATTTGTCAGCTTTAACGTTTCTGTGTTACTATTTATGGAAATTGAAATAAAACATCTTGTTTACTTCACACAAAAAAATTATATATATATATGTCACAAGCAAGACACAAGTTTTCCTTTTCGATATTCGAAATAAATATTTAAAATAAAATATGCGAATGAGGTTTTAACTAGCATACAAAATAAAACCTCAACATACCTTGCAATGTGTTTACGTTACAATTTATAATTCCAATACAAAAAACTACATTGCAAAACAAATCAAAATTCTAAACAGATAGTTACTTCATCCATTTCTCAAATTTTTTCTTGCACTTTTTCTTCATCTTTCTTTTCACCTTTTTCTTCACTCTCCCCTCCGCCTGTTTCTTCGTCCATTTTTTTACCTGCCGTTGGAAATCTTGTATCACTACAGCATCTTTATCTCGTTGTATAGCTAAATTCTTCCTCTCATTTCTTTCCTTACTTAACTCTGTCATCAGACTCGATTCATTTTGGTTATCGCTTTTTAATTCTGAATTCCTGTTTTCATATTCTTTTGATAGCCGACTGATAAATTTTTCACACTGCTACTTTTAACTCCGCAACATACTTCTCTTCATTGATCTGATCCAATTTTTTGTGAAGTATTTTATTGTCCTCTGTTAATTGTAAATTCAAGAACTCCAAGCTTTTTACTCTTTCGTTAGTATCCTTTAACTCTTCTAATATGGATTCGTATTTACATGTTGTGATTTTTTTCGGTGAAATTGTTACGAATCTAGTAACTTTCGCCACCTCTTTTTTCTTAGAATTGATGACGCCAGCTGAGAAAGGCCTTAGCTTTAGTTTTCTTTGAACTTCACTGCCTTCCTTAGCATTTTGTTTTGCATTTCTATATTGGTCTGTCTTAAGTGTTTGTAATAGGACAGTGCTCGAAGACGTTGAATTTTGGTTCATCGCCAGTTCTTGTTTTAAACTATTGCTACCTGAGGTAGGTATCTTGTTACACATAATCGGGTAATGTCTTCGACTACAAATAACGCACTTCATCCTCTTCATGCATCTTTGATACAGATGACCTGGAATAAGGCATGAAAAACAAATATTCCTTTTTTTGAGGTATTCCCTCCGTTCTTCCAACGTTTTGTTCGTAGCGATGATACATTCTAAACTTGGGTGTGTATCTTTCTCACACCAAACACACGATTTTTTCATATTATTTTCCGCATGTCCCATCATTTTTCTCTCTTCTCCCACACTATCCATTTTATCATTTGTTGTAAAGCAAGCGGTTCGTGGATTTTCTGAGGTCAATTGCTGACTGCAAAATCCAGATCGTGCTAATCGGATGTTTTCATCAGACTCTACCTCCTGTCTTAAGAAGCACAAAAGGTTGGACAAAGAGGAATCATGATTTTTGGTGCTTCCTGGTGACCTACTCCAAGCTCTCAAAATATCTTCGGGTAAAGCCGATTCAACCAACGGAAATAGGAAGGCTGCATATGTATCTTGAGTTACTCCTAGAGATTCCAAAGCTAATATCTGAGTCATGATTTTATCAAACGGCGTGCTAAATGGAGCTTTTAATGGCGATTTTGCTTGCGCAAGAACGAGCTGTAATAGTTCACGAACATAATGTTGTATTATCATTTCGTCTCTTGGGAATCGCGATTTCATTTGTTCGATGGCTTGATCATAATTTCCTTCAGCAGGAGGAAAACTTTCTATGAACGTCAGTGCTTTTGATCCCGGTTCCATTGATTGTAAGTTGTAACAGATATCGAAACTTATCGGTTTTGTCAATCGTTTTATCTGAATGGATCTTTTTAAATTGTGTCCAAAAAGAAAGCCAATTCTTAATATTACCATCGAATTTGGGCAGTTCTATTTTCGGTAACCTTAATCGATGTTGACATTTTTCGCTGTTGAATGAACTGCTACAACTCTCTACTTTATGCACTGATTGATTAGATGGAGTCGCGAAATCAGCCTCTCCTAGCATAGTCTTTACTCTATTTTTCATATTAAACCATTGAGTTTCATAATCATCTGCAGTTTCTAGATCCTTTTATGCAATTTCATCTCGATCAACTTTGTTGATCCAGAGATCAGTAACTTTATTTTGAGCCTCGCTCAGTTCAGAGTAATATTTTTCTAATTTGCAAAACTCTGTACCGATTTTGCATTTATCATCAGCTAATAACAAGGCCTCTAACTTTTTATAGGATATCGTGAACTTACGCCTTGCTACCGCCCGGACTTCTACTGCATGTTCCAATGATGTTTTTATAATTAATTACTTATTTGCACGGTCGCCAAATGAAATAAAACATCTTGTTTACTTCACACAAAAAAATTATATATATATATGTCACAAGCAAGACACAAGTTTTCCTTTTCGATATTCGAAATAAATATTTAAAAAAAAATATGCGAATGAGGTTTTAACTAGCATACAAAATAAAACCTCAACAGAAATTGCAAATATTGAAATTACATATTTATTTATTTTACCTCTGTATACTGGTAAACCAGGTACCTTGTGGTGTTTATTTTCTTGTCTGCAGCAAAAGTTATCTTCGTTTTAATTCATGTACCTTATATGTATATGTGTACTGTGTACCCTTAACCTATACTCCTTTGTAAAGTTATTTTTATATTTTTATGGTTGCCTTCAATCATCCATTATAAATAATAGGTCCTTACATATGAAATTGCCGTTTTGTCGTTCTGGCCACTTTGATCTCAAATATCTCCACTTTGGTTAGGAATTTCAATTTCAAATTTATACAGCTATTTACTGTTGCTTTTGTGTTTTGAAAACCCTCATTCATTTGTTTTTACCTCTTTTGGTTTTTTCTTTACGTCACTCAGTTTACAAAATGGAAAACTTAAAATTCGTGTTATTTACGAGAACGAGTTCCATCATGGCACCAGTGCTGCAGAAACGGCTCAAAGGATAATGATGTGTACGGCGGTGGTGTCGCAAAAGAAAACACAGTGCGTTTTTGGTTCCAACGTTTTCGTTTTGGAAATTTCGACCTGCAGAACAAGCCCTGTGGACGGCCGGAGACCTAAGTTGATAATGAAGAAATGAAGTCTATTGTGGAAACGGATACATAGCAAACCACATCCGAGCTAGTTGCAGGCTGCGGTGTTAGTGATAAAACTGTTTTAATCCACTTGAAGCAAATTGGAAAGATGAAAAAGCTTGAAAGGTGGGTACCTCATGAATTGAGTGCAGAGAACCGACAAACACTTACACGCGTCGACTGCTGAGTTACATTACTCAACGGGCACAATAATGAAGGGATATTAAATCGTATTATTACCTGTGATGAAAAGTGGATCCTGTACGATAATCGGAAACGCTCATCGTAATGGCTGAACCCTGGCGAACCAGCCAAATCCTGCCCCAAGCGAAAATTGACTCAAAAAAATTTATTCGTGAGCGTTTGGTGGACTAGTGCCGGTGTCGTTCACTACAGCTTTCTTAAATCTGGCCAGACGATTACGGTGGATGTCTATTGTCAGCAATTAGAAACCATGATGGAAAAGCTAGCTGCTAAACAACCGAGGCTGGTCAATCGCTCTAGGCCACTGCTGCTTCAGGACAACGCTAGACCAACCACTGCACAACAGACGGCTACCAAATTAGAGGAGCTTCAATTGGAATGTCTAAGACATCCACCGTACTCCCCGGACCTTGCTACAGATTACCATTTTTGTCGACATTTGGATAACTTCTTGCAAGGGAAAAAAATCAACTCCGATGGGGCAGTCCAAAGCGCCTTAAAAGATTTTATTGATTCCCATCCGAATGGTTTTTTTAGTAAAGGGATCAATGAGATGGCAAAAGTGCATAGATAGCAATGGTACATACTTTGATTAAATAATTAAATAAATATATTATATTTTAAAAAAAACGACTTTATGTTCCTCCCATAAAAAACGGCAATTTCATATGTAAGGACCTAATAATTACAAAGCCTTACCATACATTTTTTTGTTACTGAACAGATTACCCATACAAAACTGTCAATTCCTTAGAATTTGGGCATCACTAACACTTGTTTAAATTTTTTAGCAGAACTGTGTATTGGCCTTTAGTAATAAAGATACTTTCTTACAGAACACCTCCAAGAAATCTTGACAAACAGACTACTATCACAGTAGATGACAAGACGTTCACAGTACACGCAGATGACCTGGTCAAGATATGTGACCTTGGGCGCGGAGCCTATGGCATTGTTGAGAAGATGCACCATAAGCCCAGTGACACCATCATGGCAGTTAAGGTATTGCCGAATTCCCAGTTTCAGTTCATAATCAGTTTACCTTTTTGTTAGATTATTATGGATTGAGGTTTTGTGGTTCCCGTTTTCCTCTTGCACATTCTAACACATTCAATGGTTGTAGACTCAGTATACTTTTGATAAATGTGGCTAGACCATGTCATTGTAAAATTACTTTCAAAATGTCAGAATGTATCCTTAAAGAAGTGGTGGGAAGTTTTTTCCCTATTATATCTATCTACCATCCGCTTTCTAGCATTAATCAGAATTTAGGAGTTAATAATTGTTAATAAGACTAGTGGTGGGAAGTTTTAGTGCACTCTCAGGCACATATGTCCAGCAGTGTGAACACAAGATGGCTGATTAATTTATGTAGATAGGAGATTTTATTAAATTTACCCATTACACGGGTCAACACAAAATTTGACTTTGAAAGCATAAAATTTCGATATTTCAGGTCGTAATATTTATATATTTATTTAAAAAAATATATGACATGAGAAAGTTTGCTTTTGTACTTATCTATAAGATTTTGTATTTCCATTTTGTATTTTGTATTTATCAGCATCATATTTACACGTTCACGACGACATTTTAAGTTTTATATATGACTTTTCTTAACAAAAAGGTCATATTTAAGCCAACATAGATTATTAAAATACTTTTATGTTTTTATAGGACATTATAGTATATTATGACCTGGATCTAAAATATTTAATCCAGGTTTAAAATATATTCTTCTTTTCCAAAAGATAAAGAATATATTCAAGAGGTAAATTATTTATTTCAGAGAATAACTGCTTCTTTCAACACTCAGTCCCTGGAGTTGAAACGTCTACTTATGGATCTAGATGTATCCATGAGGGCTAGTGCTTGCCCGTACACTGTACACTTCTATGGTGCCATGTTCAGGGAAGGAGATGTGTGGATCTGTATGGAGGTCATGGATATGAGCCTCGACAAGTTTTATGCCAAGGCTTATAAGCATGAGAAGACTATAACTGAAAATATTCTCGGCAAAATAGCATTCTCAGTCGTAAGTGCCTTACACTACCTTTACTCAAAACTGAGAGTCATACACAGAGATGTGAAACCATCTAACATACTAATAAACAGAAAGGGTGAGGTGAAAATGTGTGATTTTGGTATATCTGGATATTTAGTGGACTCTGTAGCAAAAACAATTGATGCAGGATGCAAGCCTTACATGGCCCCAGAGAGGATTGACCCGAGTGGTAACCCTGGACAATACGACATTCGTAGTGATGTTTGGTCACTAGGCATATCTATGATAGAATTGGCAACTGGCCAATTCCCATACAACACTTGGGGCACACCGTTCGAACAATTAAAACAAGTTGTCAAAGATGACCCCCCACGTCTTCCAAGCGGACGATTTTCGTCAGAATTTGAGGATATAATCACACAGTGCCTCAAGAAAGATTATAAACAGAGGCCAAACTATGACGCTCTTCTAGCTCATCCGTTCTGTCAAGAGCACAGTCAGAAAGAGACAGACGTGGCTTCCTTTGTTCAAGAAATATTGGACTTACCCGATGAATAGTGCAAAGAATACCTTTCTTTACATACCAATAAGTACAAGTGTTTAGTAACTAACATTAGTGTAGGAGTTGTAATCATAAATTGTTATTAACATAATAATGTACTATTACAGCAAAGGTTTGCCAAGCAAAGAACACAAAATCATGTTTTTGTAATATATCAGAATGAAATATATTTTGTACTGGAGAGTAAGGGTTGATTTACACTGTTACAGAAGTGAATTACAATCTTTAATTTTACATAGCATATTAACCTCTATTTTCACAATGTAACCAATTGAATCAATCAAAAGCGTCATCAATATTGTTTCACAGTAAATTTGTGCATCACATTTTTGTGAATTCCAAGATTTTTCATAAATAAATTTACTAGTATTTCATTGTTAAATGAGTCAGTAGAGTCTACTGGTTTGCAATGCCCTGAGAACCAGCAAGAAACTGATAGGGTTCTATGACCTGTTTATTATAGATTGTCTTCATAACTCAGTGTCAATGTAAATCAACCAAAGTTTAAATACAAACTGAAACTACAAACCTGAGTGGCCTCAGAGAAAGGCAATGGCCTTATATATTTATAACCATTTGATACATTAATGACTGCTGTGTATTCAACATGGCAATATCTTATAAAACATCACAAGTTAAAAATTAGATCAAATAAACTATTTGTTTAAAAATATGTTTTTCATTGAAGTATCATATTATTTAAATCTGCAACTCAGGCTTTTTGGTGGGCAGCGTTCGGCGGTTGTGTTTTCGGTGACCGGTAGCGGAATACGCAGACCCGCCCATGTCAACTAGCCTTCATGAGCGATAAATGGTAACTTACCCGTAGTCCTAGGTGAGCGACAGAAGCGATACGACGCCATAGAAATCGTCGTGTAGATAATTCGGTTTTCTATGGCGTCGCATCGCTTCTGTCTCTCACCTAGGACATCGGGTTATTTGCAATGTCGCGATCCACTGACACTCGCCTCTCCCGCCGCGATTTCTGCTCATAATTGAGTTGAGTGCGAGCGTATCGCAACCGCGGATCCGCCGCCGTCCCGCTGCCCATCGAAAATGCTGCCTTAAAAGACGGTGTTTTTACCACCTAAACAAGTTACATAACTGACAACTACGCTTCTTTAAACTAAAATAAAAGTGATATAAATCACTCTCAACGCCCAGCCCAAACCCTTGGACCTAGAAACTGAAAGCTGTTTTCTTGTAATGTAAAGAAGGAACATGGTTAATAATTATTGTTTCGATATTCTCACGCTCACACAATATTGTCTCTTCGATATATCGTTAATTAAATAAAGTTTATAGTTTTTCCAGGGTATTTTTACCCATAAATGATGTGTTTATCTTTGACCAGGGTTTGGTATAAAATGTGAACAACATAAAAATAAAACAAATACGTATTATGAGAATATAATATTTATTAAAAAAATTAATGTCTCAAACTTATTAAATAAAATAAATTAAGTACAAAATATTGGTTAGGTACAAAAGAGTACATTTACTTAAAACTAAATAGCAATTACTGTTCGTTAGTGTTTAAAATCCTACTGAAGCGTAATTGACTAGACATTGTAACGACATCTAAAATGGCGAATTCATTCCCAGTTTTGTTCCGAAATCCAGGCGAGCCCTTCTTTGGTTGCGCCCATCGGCCCTGCAAATAGGTAATAAAACATCAGCACCTATAAAAGCTTTTGAAATCTCTACTATTTACTGAAGTAAAAAGTTTGCTCCCGACTAAGATCACACGTCCTATAAACTTGTGCCTACTAATTATGAAATAATGAAAGTATTTACGACTATTGTTTTGAAAGTGGTTCAAATCACCTCTAACTACTTTTAATTAAATATCACTTGCTTGAACGGTGAAGGAAAACATCGTGAGGAAACCTGCATGCCCAAGAGTTCTTCATAACGTGGAAAAGGTGTGTGAAGCCAACCCGTGTATGGCCAGCGTGGTGGACTATAGCAAAACTTGAACACGAGTCTCAAATTCAAATGTTTATTATTCAATGGAACTTATACAAGTTTTCGATGTTATAAGAAAATGACCAACTTGTCTACGCGACAACGTAGGTCACGTAAAGAGTCAAGAGAAGTGTCCCTGGCTACTTATTTATTTAAGGTACTAAGGGGGAAGGTTCACAACCCCGCTATCTTGCAGGAGTTACGATTGTGCGTGCCGAACGATAGCTTTTCGCGCAGGCGTAGGCCACCGCTGCTGGCGCAACCGTGCGCTCGCACGTGCTTGTTGCAGAGAGCGCCACTGGTACGTGCGACTCGCACGCTCAACGCAGTGGCTGAACATAAGGACCTGTTCAGCTGCTCACTGAGCGAGTTCACAAAAGCCGCTTCATTTGTATTAAGACGCTCATGACGCTTTACAAGCGTATTTCCGTGATATTGAACATCTATTTTCTTCTTCAAATGACATCACATAATTTTGAAAAAAAATGTAATGCAATACTTAGAAGATATTAATATGCTATTATTATGCTTATTCATGCTCTTCCATTGTGTGGAGGCCTTTTTTTAATTTTTTGATTATTTAGATTAATACAAGCAATTATAAAATAAATAACTTCGCACATGATTGTCTATTAACTTTATTACCTGAGGACCCACGAAAGTGAAACTTACATAAAAATAAAGAGAATATTTATAAGGTAAAAACTCAGCAGTGATTTTTTTAATTTTTGGCGATTTTCCACGAAAATTCACATATTTCGGCCAAATAATGCTAGCGGGTGTTGCGCGGGCGACGGGCGGTAGATGGCAGATGCCTTTCAGACGGGGAGGACGTATCCATTTTTCCCGCCAAAACGCTCTCGCGCCAACACGACAGACGCAAATGAAATATTGAAAAAGTAGTGAATTCTAATAATTACTGAATGAATGATAATGGAAGATTTTTTCCATATCTTAGCACTGCTGGACAATATATTAAAACTGGTACATATTTTATTTTCCTTGTGTATTTTTCGTTTCTTTTTTTAAATTGTGCTAAATCAAACAACGCCATCTATTGTGAGATGGGGAACCATATGGGTTTATTCCTGCAGCAGAACTATTTTTAACAATGCCTAAAATAAAACAACACACAAACAAGGTAATTAAAAATATGAATATCACGTAAGTATCTAGTAAGTAGGCATAATTTTTTTACTAGCTAAATTATGAATATACCCAAGTTCAAATCAATACATAATTCTATACACGGGAACACGTAGGCTAAAAGTCTGGCCAGTATTACCTAAGTACATAATGAAAATTTCTTGTCAAAAAAAAGGAAAAAAAGGGTAAAAAAGGCAAATAAAGGTAACCAAATCAGTTTCTAAGCCCGAACCAGGAATTGAACCCAGAACTACGCCATCCTCAGTCCAACATGCTAACTAATACACCAACGAAAATCAACCGATCTAGGTAGGTACGTAGGTACCTAGTTTGTGTTCAGACATATTTTATAACTTATTTTAGAAACATCTTTCATTTACGAGCTGATAAATCATAATAATGAAAAATGTCCTCCCGACCGAATTTCGCCCACGGCGGCCTATCTCCAGTCCAGAGAGATAAGCCATCTGCGCGGGAGATATTATAGTGCACAAGTGTGTGCGCATACACAGGTGCACTCTCTGTTCCTTTACTCTCATAGCCCGATGGAACGGAAAATCCGACACGACCGGAGAGAGATCAGGCGCAGGACCGACGGCTTTACGTGCTCTCCGAGGCACGGGGGTGAAACACCGTCAACTTCCTTACTCCGGGCTAGTACTGAGAATTTCTTGTCAGAAAACCCCAATACTTGCTACGGCCCGACCCGGGAATCGAACCCGGGACCTCGTCGGCCGCAATCGAACATGCTAACCACTAGACCAACGAGGCAGTCAAATCATAGTAAGGTAGGTAGGCAGTCTGATAAATCATAGTAAGGTAGTAATAGGTATACCTACGTGTAAAAATCTTGAACTGAGTGACTGATCTACCTATCAACGCAAAGCATAAGCAAGGGCTGGGTGGGGTCAGCTACCTATTAGCTATTCTTTGCTATTACCTAGCTACCTAGATAATGTACATAGTTACCTACTAAAGAAACATTTTTGTTTTTTTATTTATTTTACTTATCCAATCTATATATATCATACTAATGTGTGTTTGTTTGTTGGTTTATTGGTTTGTTCGTTTGACCTTCAATCACGGCGCAACGGAGCAACGGATGGACGTGATTTTTGGCATGGGTATACCTAGTTGAAGACCTGGAGAGTGACATAGGCTTTTTATCCCGGAAAATTAAGTAGGTAGTTCCTACGTAAATAAAAAAATACTTAGACCACGCGGACGAAGTCGCGGGCATCAGCTAGTATCTTATAAATAAAATCGTTCAACAATCACTTACTTACCTACTACTTACTTACTAACGGCTACCTAAATATGGAGAAGTACCTACATGTTTCATCACTTTTGAAAATTCGACCCCCAAACGGGTGAAATAAGGGATGAAAGTTTGTATGAGTCTCAAGATATTTTTTAAGTTATATCAACGAAACTTGTACTTATTTTGGTCTTCAATAAAAAATAAAGAAGTACGTGTGTCACAGTTATACCTACAAAATTTCATCCCCAAAGGGGTAAAATAGGGGTTGAAACTTTGTATGACAGTCTGTCATTTTTCAAGTTAAAGCCATGAAAATAAGTATTTGGAATTTTGGTGATTACGTATTGAAGAAATATGTGATTCACAGTTTTTGAAAATTTTATCCCCAAGGACGATAAATAGATAGTTTGTCCTTCAATCACGCCGCAACAGATAAACGTGATTTTTCACATTTTTTTTATAGTATCTTTGATAGTCTTTGAGATCTGGAGACCCCGAACACGGCTAACTACATCATTTTCGCGATTTTCCGATACTTAAATACGTATATGTGACTTTTCGACAGTAGAATACGGCTTTGCGTTTGTAACCGTCTATTTCAAGTTTATATTTCAGGTACTTTGAATTTCTAAAAAACGGTTACATCAAATTACGACAGTATAAGGCCGATAAATAAGTTTATAAGTACGTAATTTAGTGATTTGTACTAAAAAAGTTGTAATGGCATTTACGAAAACTAAGTGACAGTTTTCTTCAAATACTTATCTACAACACAGTAAGGCACACTAAGCTGACTAATTATCGGAAAGCTAATGTGACATTGAAAATTTTACTACTATCTAAAAGGCAGTGAGTGTTTTTTAGTTGTCATATTTTTTGTTAATAAGTGTTTAAAATATACTATACTGCCGTCCGTTTACTTAAAGGCCGTTAAGGGAAAAACCAAATTTTGATTTATGGCCAAAAAACATGAAAATTAAAGTTTCTAGAGTTTTATTAGACGTACAGCTATATTTTATATACCAAATTATTTGTTTTCATTTAAGCTTTCGTTTTATGAGTCTGAATGAGTGCTAAGGTAAATACTTAATATAGTTTTAAATAACGTTTTTGTGTTTAAGCCATGTTTATCTATCCCTTGATGCGACCTCTTAAAATACTAAAAAACAACTGGCTGAAGCGCAATCGTATTATAGAGTGGTAATGGAATCGTAACTGTTGATACATATACCTTATGTCACAGTTTTATGCAAATTTTTTAGCTTAAAAGCCGTTAAATTGCTTAGTCGTCTTTTAAAACATGTGAAAATCGACGGCTGGTATTTTTAAAAAACCGTTATGAGACGAAAACTGTTTATTTCATTGTGTAGGGCTACTAATACAAAACAGATTTCTTATCAAAAATAAGGTCTTTGAATAAACCACACACACTAGCTGTCTTTTAGCTAGGCAATAACTGGTACTTTCATAAAGCTCTAAATTAAAATTAACAACTAAATGCCAAATTTAGATATATTTGTCAAACTTTTAATGCTTTTAAATCGAGTGATAGTTAGGGAATTAAAATAAAACAATTATTTTCATTTATATTCAAACTAGCTGATACCCGCGACTTCGTCCGCGTGGATTGAGGAGTTTTAGTTCCCGCGGGAACTCTTTAATTTTCCGGGATAAAAAGTACCCTATTATTTAATCCGGACTTCTAACTTTACGTCTGCAAAATTTCAAAGCAATCGGTTCAGTAGTTACGGCGTGAAAGCGGAAAAAACATACAAACAAACTCACTTTCCCATTTATAATATTAAGTAAGGATAAGGATAAGTAAATTGCAATAATCATTAAAAAAGTAGTAAATATACCTTTGTGGCCCATTACATAATATTTAGACACTCTCGCCACGGTACAGGTTGGTGAAGTTTCGTATCTGCGCTACGTTGGTGTGCACTGTCCACTGACGAATTTCGTGAATAAACTATGAATACATTAAAATGTAATATCGTGATAGAGAACTACTAGTGTACGTTCAAAATAAAATATCGGAAATGTAGATGAAGAAATCTAAAAAGAATATGTACATCAGCGTTCACGAGCAGTAAAATTTGCAAGTGCAATTTCCACTATTTGATTCTCTGCCATCGGGGCAGCGGAAAAATTTGAGGAAGGGTAGTAGAAAATATGAAAGGTGTCTTCAAAACAATGGATCCTAATATAATTCCAGTGTTTGTAGCACGGGTTCTTGAAAAACTATCTCTTATTTTGTTTGATCATCTTACTGCACAAAAATGCTAAAAGATCTTACAAAAATAAGGTCAGAAGTTGTAGCAATTACAATCTCAAGAGTGACAATACAGCTGTTTGATGAATGGCGATCTGATATACGTAATCTGAAGTACGCTGTTACAGGTCATCTTGCTTGGCTGTTGAACTATTGTGGTCCAATGTTAGCCTGACAGAACCACTTGTCATATTTGAAACTCCCCATTTCGTGTTTTCATAGCCGATGGTTGGATTTTAAAATGGAGAAAGCGTACTTCAGATTACGTATATCAGATCGCCATTTATCAAACAGCTGTATTTTCACATATAAGATTGTAATTGCTGCACCTTTTGAACTTAATTTTGTGAAATGTTTTAGCAGTTTTGTGTAGTCAAAATGATCAAACAAAATAGGAGTCAGTTTTTCAAAAACCCGTGCTAGAAACACTGGAGCTACATCGGGATCCATTGTTTTAAAGACACCTTCATCTTTTCTACTACCTTTTCTCAAAATATTCCGCTGCCCCGTTGGCAGAGAACCAAATAGTGGAAATTTTACTTGCTGATTTCACTAGGTACTCGTGAACGCTGATATACATATTCTTTTAAGTGTTTCTTGATCTACATTACCGATACTTTATTTTGAACGTACACTAGTAGTTCGCTATTACGATATTACACTTTAATGTATTCAAAGTTTATTCGCGAAATGCATCAGCGCACATGCAGTTACAAAACACCACAGACCTATATCGCGAGAGTAGCTATCTAATTAAGTTATGGGCCACAAAGGTCTATTGACTACTTTTTTGTGATTGTTGCATTTGAATATAAATGGTAAATAAATGAAAAGCATTAAAAGTTTGGCAACTATATTTAAATTTGGCACTCAGTTGTTCATTTTAATTTAGAGCTATATGATAGTACCAGTTAGTCAAGTCAAGTCAAGTCAAATAATTTTTATTCAAATTAGGTAGGTATACTACACCTGTTGACTTCCAGTTGTTTATAAATAAAATATAATGGTGATAATCAGTAACGGTATCTTAAAACTAAAGCTACGAGGGTTCCAAACGCACCCTGGTCTGAGAAGAGCCCACAACAAACTCAGTTGGTTTTTTTTTCATTATCACCATTTCACAAATTATCTTAACTAAGGAACTATCTGAGCCACTAGATCAAATTGCCAAGCTTCCTTGTCATTTAAGTAATCCTTTACATGGTAATACGATTTTTAAATCAGTTTACGTCTTACATTAACTTTGAACTTATTCAGAGACATTTTCAACATGTATTCTGGGAGCTTATTGTAGAAGCGGACACTATTTCCAACAAATGAATTGCTAGTTTTACTAAGCCTAGAAGCAGGCATTACAAGTTTATTTTTATTTCTAGTATTGACATTATGACAATCACTTTTCTTCTTGAATTTATCAATGTATTTATGCACGTATACTAAATTTTCAAATATGTATTGGTTGTGCGCTGTCATAATATTGATTTCTTTAAATTTATCTCTGTTGACTTATTTGGCTCTCTTGGTCCCATATTATATGGCTCGAACAGCCCTCTTCTGCAGCACAAAAACATAATTAATATCAGCAGCATTACCCCATAATAATATACCATACGACATAATGTAGTGAAAGTAAGCAAAATAAACTAATCTCGCCGTTTCTATGTCTGTCAACTGGCGAATCTTTCATATAATTCTTGGCGATAAGTCATTTATGTGATTGCCTCATTGGAGTTTAGCATCTAACGTTATTCCCAGAAAAACAGCGGTATCCACTAAATCTAATTGATCCTCATGATCAAGTTGTACAGTGGTTTAACCTGTTTGACATTAGGTAATTTAAATTTGATACACTTTGTCTTTTTCCCATTGAGGAGTAGGTTATTAGCTTCAAACCACAGTACCACTATAATATATTATTGACTAAAAGACAGCTATTGCGCATGGTTTATTAAAAAAACCATATTTTGATCAGAAATCTGTTTATATTAGTATAGTATAGTTGTATTATTAGTAGCTCTAAACAATGAAATAAACAGTTTTTGTCTAACAACTGTGTTTTTTAAGTGCCAGCCGTCGATTTTCCAAGCTTTACTGTTTTAAAAGAACGCTAAGCGATTTAACGGCTATTAAGCATAAAAAATGCATAATTTGTGACACAAGGTAAATGTGTCAACAGTTACGATTCCATTACTACTCCATTATTACGGCTGCGCTTCAGCTAGCTGTTTTTTAGTATTTTTAACCGACTTCCAAAAAAGGAGGAGGTTCTCAATTCGGCGCGTATTTTTTTTATGCATGTTACCGCATATCTCCGTGGTTTCCAAACCGATTTGAATTTTTTTCAGTGGTTAGAGGAAGCTTGCGAGGTGGTCCCATAAAAAAATCTTAACCCTGATGCTGACTCCAAATCCTTAACCCTGTTGCTGTAGGTATACCTACGACTCAAAACTAGGGAGTTAGGAAGTTTTGACGGTGAATTCATATAGTAGGTATCAAGTGACGTATAGGTATACGATTCAACTCTGAGTCCCAACTCCTCAACCCTGATGCTGCAGGGTACAGAACTCCTTAAAAATAGCGATTTAGGATCTTGTATTGTAGGTGTCAAGCAACGACTTCATAATTAAACCCAATTCCCAACTCCTCAATTCTGATGCTGCAGGGTAGGTACTGCACTCCTAAGCCGTGGGGATTAAGAGTACACTAAAAAGTTAAAAATAAAAATTCTTTCCAAAAAACCGACTTCCAAAGCCACTGTATAGTAAAAACTAATTTTGATTTCTACACACTATGTTGAATTTGGGCGAGTATAAAAAGAATAAAGATAGGCAAAGTTGACGCGTCAGGCTCGCCCGACTTCAGCATAGTGTGTAGAAAGCAAAATTATTTTTTACTTTACAGTGGCTTTGAAAGTCGTTTTTTGGAAAGAATTTTTATAAGAGATCGCATCAAGGAATAGATAAACATGGCTAAAACACAAAAACTACATTATTTAACTTAGCACTCATTCAGACTCATAAAATGAAAGCTTAAAAGTAAACAAATAATACCTACCCCAGATAAGTACCAATTTCAAAAATCAGTACCTACGATAACAAATACCAAATGGCGCTGACTTCTTTAAAATTTTAGTAACAGTTTCGTCTTTTGTGATACCAGAGAACCCTAAATATCGATTTTGAACGAAATCGGTACGATAACAAAGAATTTCAAACTGGCGCTAATTAGAGAACTCTAAAAATAAGTAATGACTATTCAAAAACACTCGAGTCCGTACTTGAGAACCTCCGACTTGAACCCCTCTGTGATCCAAACCCTGGGACGAGAAACCTTTACCTACGTAGAGACTCGATGCAGCGACGCGAGATGGCGCGTAGATGACCTCAGTTATGTGAAAATAGCATTCGGTCATTGCCACAGGCGGCGGTAAAAATTATTGGACATGAAGCGAGGGGGGGGGAAGGAAAGTCGAACATTCAAGGCCATTGGCAGCTTGGAGCCCCTTAAGTTAGTTAGGTTTTAAGTAGGTATGATATTGTAGTTAATTAAGTATATTTTTATAATTCGTTTATTTCAATTGTAAATAATATAAGGCTTATTCTATCGCATTAGGTGACCTGTAAGGATAGAATTAAGTTGGGTGAAATAAATAAATAAATAAATAAACTACTGTTTGATAGCGTCGCGTCGTATCGAGTCGTGTTTGTAGATGTACGATGTCAGAATCGTGTTCAGTAGTGTTGGAATGTTTATTCCGTGTGTGGCGGACACTCACTTGATCTCCTGCCACTTGATGAGCTCGTTCAGCAGGAACACGAGCGCGAGCGAGGCCGCGTACGCGCCGCACAGCGCGCCGGCCGGCCGGTAGGGCAGCTCGCACGCGCGCCACGCCGCGCACGCGCCGTGCGTACCGCGCAGGAGCAAGCCGCTTGCGCAGCCCTGGATTACAATTCTGAACACAAAAAAACTGGTCAAGTGCGAGTCAGACTCGCGCACATAGGGTTCCGTATCACCACATAATATAAATTCTTTTAGTAAATAACAAGAAAGATGTCTTCACGAAATCAGCTATGAAGATATAACTGGCTAACCATTGGCTTAGGCGCCCTATGAGTACGGAACCCCAATTATGCTGTGCTGTGAGACCTTACATCTTGCCAAATTTCATGATTCTAGAACACCGGGAAGTACCCTATAGGTTTTGATTTATTGTCGAGTGTCAAAAACTATACAGGCATAAAAATTAGTTCCAATTTTGGCCACCGGGTCAGATAATTTTGTGGGATTGTAATCTACTAATAAAGTATAATGTAAGACACTAACTACTCGGTACTTTGAAACAGCTCCATAAAATAACAAAATAAGATTATAGCGGGTATACTCACAATAGCACCACCCTGGTAGACCACACTCTGTTAGACCAGAACCTCCTCTGCCATATGGAGGAGTGCCGATGTACGAACGACAGTGAGATTATAACTGCAACAACAAAAATAATAATCATAGTGGATTGTGCTGGTATAGCAGTTGGCACTAATAAAAGCCATAAAACAAAATAAGATAAGAACTCTAATAAATATTTAAAACTAGATGATGCACGCGACTTAGTCCGCGTGGATTAAGTTTTTTGATTCCCACGGGAACTTCTTAATTTTCCGGGATAAGAAGTAGCCTATGTCCTTCCCCGGGTTCAAACTATCCCTATGCCAATTTTCATCAAAATCGATTGAACCTGTTCAAAGTGAAAGCGTAGCAGACAGACAGACACACTTTCGCATTTATAATATTAAGTATGGATTAGTATGTTGTTGGTAATGTACAGTGCTGCTTGAATATTGTCAGGATTACAGTAATTTGAAATCCTGTGTATTATTACTGTGATTGGAATTTTCAATAATAATTAATCTAATCTAAATATATATATATAAAGGAAAAGGTGACTGACTGATCTTTCAACGCACAGCTCAAACCACTGGATGGATCGGGCTGAAATTTGGCATACGGCTAGGTTGTCTGGTAGGTTTTGTTTTAGCAATAAGACCAGCCTTTACACCCTTTTATAAAAAAATAAATAAATTATAAATCCTTTTGTGTATTGTTTCTTTTTCTAAGTGTGTGCAATTTAGTTAAATCTATTTAAATACTACTCACTTAAATGCAAAGTGACCAACGCCAGTGTGATATGCTGCGCTAAATACAGCCCATCGTAGAACTCATCCCCCCACCCCTGCCAACTCTTCAGCGATAGGTCTTGGTTGGATCCAACACACGAGTTGCCAACGTTGACAGGGTATATGAGCCAACAGGAGGTCGAGTTTGTAAAGTCAGCGATTTGCTCGCAGAAACTCCGCAACGTGAGCCCGTGGAGGAGTAGGATCGATATGACTGAGGGCAGGAACTTGCACGCGTAGCACCAGAATATAAACAGCGCCATCTGTTGGTGCAACAATAATAGGTTATATCCATCGATATATTATGTATAATCCGCGCGCGAGCTCTGAGGAATCCTACGGAATGTTAAAGTAATGACCTAGAGTTGTTTAAATTACAGAATACTGTTTTCGCAAAATGACACGCTTCAAGCTCGAAACTAGTGCTGGGAGCGAGCTGGAGCGACAATCGGGGGTGGAGTACAGCCGTCGCTTCTTCAGACCCCGATTCCTCGGAGCATACATTTTACATCATATAATGAAACTAAAAATTTATGCTTTTCGCAATTTTTCCTTTATCTGTGCTATAAGACGTTGCTTCGTACCGAATTTGAAGATTCTAAGTTCACGGGAAGTACCCTGTAGGCTTTTGATTCCCTTGAGAGTTTCGAAAATTTGCAGCATAAACGGCTGTATCTTTTGATTGCGTTGACTTAGAAGTTTGATTTTTTCACAGCTCCAAGGGACAGTAGACCTGAGTATTTGATATGAATTACAGCTTGATACCTCTATGCGTTCCTGAGAAAAAGGGTCTTGACACACAGACTGACGGACAACAAAGTGATCCTATAAGGGTTCTTTTTTTTCTTTTGAGGTACGGAACCCTAAAATATTTTCCATTAAACACCAATGTGCACATATACATAAGTAACGCAGTCCTAAGCATTGCTGGTGCGAGCCAAATCCATGCTCTTTCATCATTTCCATAATCTTCAACGGTATAATAAGCTTTTAATAGATATCTTAAGGGGGCAAGCTTTCAAAAAATATATAGGCTAGGAGATAGCTGCTGATGTGATTTTCGTATAATATTGTTATGTTGGTATTTTAGTTAATATGATTTTTATATAATATTGTTATGTTGGTATTTCAGTGAAAATAAATTAGGATTAGATACGTAGGTATTGTTTAAATATAATTACATATCTAAGCCAATTATAAAATTATAATAAAACTAGATGTACATATAATATACATTAATAAAAAATAAAAGGGAAAGATGATGTGAATTTTATATAATATTGTTATATATTTCAGTAATAATAATTGTCAGCTCTCATCAAGTGCTCGTATCATTTACAACAGTAACTATTGTCTGGTGGAATTTGTGATGGTCTGCCTGCAAGCGGCTGGGGACCTGACTACTTATCGCCGCTCAAAGACGAGTTATTGTTACCAGAAATGACCAATAACTAGGAAGGCTTATTCTAGTATAGTATTAAAGTATGCGCTGTACCTAAGTAACCAGTATAAAAATTGACTCTATTCATCGGGGCGTTTACTAGATATTGCCTCTCAAAGAAATAATACGTCGTTAAGTACGTCAAGTAGTACTTACGTCAAGTAATAAAATTAAAATTTAAAAAAAAACCCACGACGAACTGCAGTGCTCCATTATAATTTGTGACTTTGTAACAACAATTAGATCTTCGCAGAAGTAGTTTTATGAACACAAAACTGCATCTTTGTCGGTTCAGTAGTTTTTTTGACCAGCGTGTTGGACTATGGCCAAATGGTAATGAGTAGAGGTGTCAAATTGTGTCAAACTTTAATATTCTGATAAATAAATGTTAAAATACTTATATCAGATAAAAAAATACGTTATAAAATATAATGGATAAAAAACTGGAGTTCCTGTGACCTTGCTTGTCAAGGCAAATCAAAAGAGTCCAAACACGACGGGTTTACGATGAGAAGGAGTTCGACCACCTACCAAATCACGATTGCAGCACAGCTTGGTGAACTATGGCCCTAAAACATATCTAAGAACCTTCTCAGAAGCTAAACATATTTTTTTTTAAACCGCATCTAAATCAGCAAGATAGTTTTCCAGAAAAAAGGTAACATAATAAAAAACACGATAGGAGCGCGCACGATAGCACGATAACTTAAAATATATCTAAATCTAAAGAACTTTTTCACAAGCTATACATATCTAATGCAAAACACCGCATCTCAATGAGCCCAGTACTTTTTCAGAAAAATGGAAACATATTGAAAAATTAAAATCAAAATTGCAGCTCAGCTTAGTGGACTATGGCCCTAAAACATATTCAAGAACCTTGACAGGAGTTATGCATATCTATTGCAAAAACTGCATACTAATCGGTCCAGTAGTTTTCCAGGAAAATGGTAACTAAAAAGTACACAAACAAACAAACAATCGCACAACCTCTCAGGGCAAACACATAATAATATATACCGTTCGTTCCGTCATGGGTAAAAAATAGCTCAAGTGTCGCCGCTTTGATGTGATAATGTGTAGTGTTTAAATATCTCCCATTTAAGTTACAAGTATTTTAATTTACGTATATCACCTCTTAGACCACCTGTGATAATACTAACATAAATCTGAAACATGGAAATTAATAGTAAGGAGATATAATTATAGTTACCAAAAGATAGTTACCACAAATACAGTTATCTCTTAGGCTATAAGTTTTGACATATGGGTTGGACGAGCCAGTGTAAATTTGTATGAAAAATTCGTATGAGGGATCTTTGGAACCAGATTGTACAAAAACTTTAAGTTGTATTGAAAATATTGTTTAATTAAAGTGTTCCTTGATCTTTAATGATTAATTTGAAATAACTTTTGTTTATATAACGTCTCAGATTAAATCACAATAGTCGGAACGCGATAACGCCTTTTTTGAGTTTTCCATGAATTTCTCAATAATTTTCTGCACTTACTATACGATTTTATGACCACTTTTTTTAATTACGTCATACTTCATTTAACTGAGCAGCAAATGGTATTAATTTAGTAATGAAATTTTCATTTTTCCTATCCTAAAACGTCGGAACAGAAAACAATGTTTCAGTACTTCGACCCTTAAGCTTGCGTAAAAGCAAGTTTAAAATAGGTTGTGGAATTTAGTTATAGAATAAAGTGCTTTATGCTCATGCTAAGTTCGCTAAGTTCGGGGCGAACCGCCAGTTATAATGAGCCGTAGGCTACGTGTACTCACTCTCGGGCTGAAGGAGAGAGCGGGTCTGGTGGCGGCGCGCAGCATGAGCGCGGAGGGCGGCGGCGCAAAGCCCAGCGCGCTCGCCAGCACCGCGCCCACGAGTGCGCCCCACGTCGCGCCGCCCACCGTGAGCGCGCCCACGCCAAAACACATCACCGACACCACCTGACACATTACAGCCACGCTCCAACAGTAAAGGCCACCGCTTAACAGTCTGAAGGCTAAAGGAAAGTGCAGGTCGATGGAAACTGAGATCGGGTTTGGTGACGGCGCAGAGCATGAGCGTGAAAGTTGAAACCCAGTGCGCCCCATGCTGAAATTCATCCACGTCATGGCAAACTTATTTGAACCTTAACAACTTTGATTTAGAGCTAAATTTCACGGACAGCGCACGATACGTTTTACGAAATTAAAATCGGTTGTACTGAATTTGTGACTTTAAATCAAGAGGTTTTTGGTCCATTTTACTTTGACGCTAATGTGATCGAACGCTCATAATCGAACATGCAATGTAAATACTTAAACTAAGCGTACAGAAATGTTGATCTAAAACGTTTCATACGACATCAACAATCACAAAAGGATGCCAACGTTCACTGTTTCTCGCAGTTCTGTGGTAAAACGATGAAGGAGGACCGTGGTTATTTAACGTGAGTTTACCTGTATGAGTGAGAGGAAGCAAGCGCTACAGATCCAGAATTGGGTGGTGTTCCACAGACACATGGTGAAGTGGCGCGACATCGTTATCAGCGCGAACAGAGACACGTCCGCGGCGCGCGCCATCTGACACCGAACACCACAACTATAGCGCAGAATTAGTTAGAATTTCGCTGCTAGTCGAGAAACAAATCCTTGGATTTATTTTTGTCTCACGACTCACACATGTGTTGTGAGTCTTGGTGGCGCTTTGTGAATACTTTCAAACGTTTGAATCTTGGAGGGGCGAGCCATGTTATCGTTGTTAATCTCTACTGCGTCCTGGATAGGCCATTGGCCAACGTGGACTTCGATGTCTTCGAGGCCAAAATCCATGGCAAAAATGTATTACGTGCATATTACTACGTTAACGTGGACGGAAATTAAAAAAGCTTCTTCATCTCCATACATTTAACTTTCCTGTGCTATCGTGTTGCCATTATAAAAGCGCACATTCTAAACAAGAATATTTTTTCAACCAAGTTAATTGAATAATACAACACCATGACATATAATTTCTATTACAATTTCACTCTCCAGGGCCCGCTCGCAGAAACGCCGGGTTATCTTTGAACCCACAGTTAGCTGCTCCTTAGACAGAATTCGTATAAAACTTCTGTCAAAATTTCAAATTTATTCCTGGGTTAAACGTAACCCGGCCTCTTTGCAAGCGGCCCTAAAGTTGTAATGAGATATTTTCTTAGCGATAAGGCCGCCTATTGTTTAACTTCTTTCTATATTTTTTTGTTTTCTTTAAATTTTACTTATTTGCTGTGCTTTTAATTTCATTTTTCATCACCAGTATTCGAGCAATTACCTACAAAAGTTTAGCTGAGTAGCATGCTAGCTAGATGATTCTCACGAATTTATGTGTATGAAAGCTCTATAGATTCCTTTTTAAATACCATTTCTGATTTTTTACCGACTGCCAAAAAGGAGGAGGTTCTCACTTTGCCGCGTATTTTTTTCCTGGATAAAAAATATGATACGTCGCTCCGGGATAGAAGATATCTCGGTATGTATCATCAAAATAGCTTATACGAATGGTTCGGTACAAGGTAATACAGACAGATTTACAAATTCTTAACAAGATTTATAAACTTTCTGTTTATAGTATGGATAACGTGAACTCTCTTATATTAAAAAAAATAGTCATATTGAGGTTAATGGTAGAGGCAAAGCGTCAAGTAAATGAAGAAAGAAATACAATGAGTATATTTAAAGAAAATACCCTGTACTTTTAAAAGGTTTCTAGTGTTGGTTATACACAAATAGCTAGATACATTTTTATGTGATGATGAAACCACTACAGACTAACCAAGTCTTTTTATCCTACTTACCTCAGTATTGCAATAGTTGGCGTACGGATGAGTTTGCCATTTATTTTTCAGCTTTAGGGAAGCGTGCAAAAGCATTTATAGATTATACATTTTAAATATATGTTTGCTGGGTATTTATGCTTAAGGTATAAAATTATAAGCAATGTGTCATTTTTCAAGCTATAATGAGCCTTACCGATAAGGAGCAGGGTACAGAATTGAGTGAACGCGCTAGGTCGATGGGTCCGATGCAATTTTGTGGCACTTGGTAGGGAGGCATTTTTTGGCACAACACAGGATATAGTGGCTCCACTGCTATGCTATTATCACATGAAACAAAAAAAGAAAGTATGCAAGTGGGCTTCCTGTGCAATAATTGCACATAATTATGTAATCTCAAGTTCTCAATGCTTACAAATACTATCTTTTGCAGAGTAAAACTAAGTTCCATGCTACTGCACTTTTTCCCTACGAGAGCGAGAGCGCCAGCCTGATTGTACCCTCCCATCACAATTGTATTTCTTCTAAAAGTAATTTGCGTTGTGGTAAAACCGTAAAGATACCACAACGCAATAGAGGTCAGTAAAAAGGTCAGCTCGAGGCGAAAAAAATAAGAATAATAATTTATTAAATTGTACCATTTTTTGTGCTAACGACAGAAATCTCCTAAAGAAAGGAGCCAACGCCCGTGATACAGTAGTGAGTATACTGTGTTAGTTATAAGTGAGCTGGGCCCAGCCCGGCTGGAATTAATTATATCTAGATTGCCTCATCGCCTGTGGTAGCTATTCTTCAGATTGATTTGTATGATGAGTGTGTGTGTGTGTGTGTGTGTGTGTGTGTGTGTGTGTGTGTGTGTGTGTGTGTGTGTGTGTGTGTGGGTGTGTGTGTGTGTTAGAACACAAACACTTACCTAGCATCAGCCTGCATGAACACCTCCATGTTCTGGCAGTTGGCTGCAGAGCCCATCACGCAAACCACTTCGCCGTAATCCTGGAATAAATGCGAAAATCGTCGATTTGTAATTTTTTACCTCCCTATCGCAGTATTGAGCGCTGTTGTCTTAACGTGCGGAGGATTCCGGGTTCGATTCCCGGCACAGTCAATTTGGGAATTAATAATTTCAGATTTTTTCTGGTCTGGTCTGGTGGGAGGCTTCGGCCGTGGCTACTTACCACCATACCGGCAGACGTAACGCAAAGCGATTTAGCGTTCCGGCACGATGCCGTGTATAAACCGACTAGGATTTAATATAACTGCCATACCTCTTGTTAACAGGTTAGCCCGCTACCATCTCAAATAGTATCATCACTCAGGTGAGACCGCAGTCAAAGGCTAACTTGTAATGGAATAAAAAAAAGGGTATCAAACGAGTACTTAAATGCACGTAGTGTTTCCTTTCCAATGATTTTACATACTCTATATATGTTACTTATGATATATTTTATATTGTTTATGGTAGATTCATTTGACTATTCATAAGCACTTTTGAATTTTGAATTTTTATGATTATCCTATGTAAAAATCGCTAGCGAACCTTATGAATAAAAAAAAATTGGCCGTCAAAGCACTTTTAAAATAATTAAAATATAAACCTTAAAATTAAGGTAATAAAGTTGAATTAAGAATGTGCTATATTTATATTTAAGACCTTTTGTCTTCGTAACAACGCGAGTTGTCGGTCACGGTTACACAACTCTAATTATTAGTATAAACCCTATCGAAAGGGATTAAAGTTTATGAAAAATGTACTTTTTATACTTAAGACCTTTTGCCTTAAGAAGAAGCGCGTCGTTCATTTTTACCCCCTACCAAAAAGTGCTAACGCGGCTAAAGAAGTTTTCACTTCAAAAAGGCCAGTTCGTGTGTCGTACCTGCATAATCTGTATCATCCGATGCACAGAGCTCGCTGTGCAGTCCGTGAACAGAGAGACGAGTAGAGGCACGTTGTCGACTTGCTCGATGTGGGGCCGAATGTTCTCGATGCCGCGCGGGAGTTTCGCCTGTACCAATTACACAACATTAATCAATTTTCTTTAGACACTTTACAACTTAAGACTGTATTAGGAATCATACTGTCGACAGAGACGTCTAGGTAGCCCATCTTGCGGGGTGTAAAAGGCAAGATACTTATATCGACCAGCAGAAGTTGTCGTGTAAAAACTTTAATTTTTAAGCTATTGCATAGCTTCTATCGCGGGCCTTGAGCGTGGAGACCGAATCCAGAAATTCCGTAACGAAAAAAACCTAACACTTTGGTTGCTATGACTACTTGTGTTGTTGACTTCAAGTTGTTGAAAATATAAAGGCGAAATAATTTTAAAGAATTATGTTTTCAATAGTTACATAGGCTAGTTATTCGTTCCATCCGGGTGTCCAAGGGGAATCAAAAAACCTCAATATACAAAGTGTTTTAAATATGAATAAACAAAGTGCATTTATTGATGAAGAAAGTCACGAAAAAATAGTGAAAGAAAATGAGTGAGTACCTTCTCTATATTACATACATTTTATTATTATTATCACAAATGCAGTATTATTTTTTGTTTCGATTATTATTATTATTTTAATTTTTATTAAATTTTAATTTAATTTAAATTGATTTACCAAAAAAATACCCACCCAGATAAATTATGTCCCAACACTTCTTGCGACACTAGCGCTTTGCGAATGCACCGGAACTAACCGTCAACTTTTGCACTGTCCTATCTGTCCCCAGGAACTAGTACATGAGTGATCTGTGGCGGTGATACTTTTTAGTTTTGCCATCTATCGATGAATAGCAGAACTTTTAATGACTTGTACTTTGAACTTTGAACTTTTAGTAACTTGAATTTAATATAAAAGAAAAACAAAGGAAAAAAAATACTGCATAAATAAAATAAATAATTATAATTACATAAGTTGATAAAAATTGACGTGTGGCACTCGGACACGGCAGTGTCCGAGTGCCACACGTCTTTTTTTTCTTAGTAGTTGATCAATGATCACCAAAGCAGTTTAGCAGGCATGGCAAGCGCGCTCCAACCTAGACCTCATCATTGCTTTGTATTAAGCATGATTGTTTCGTTAAATAAAGAGTTACGCTGTAAAAGTAACGGTCTGTAGTATAATTTGTCTGTACTCATGAAGGCGATGTCAAAGAGGTAATTAAGCTAGCATGAAAAAGTATGGGCTTTCATTCAATTAGCTCGCATATAAGGGCCAATTCTGGCATATAACATATTCTCAGGCCTAAACTTAATTTTAAGATCGCTAATTTTAGTCTTCTAATCTAGTTTTTGTAATCTCTAAGTGATATTCTGTTTTTGGCTCCAACTAAATTTAAATTGTTTAAAGGCTCTCTAAGATGACGTTTAAGTTGAATTGCAAGTGTTATCCGCCGTATGAGGAGTATCCGGGTCCGTCGTCCGCTCTGGTATGGCAAGGTTGAGCGGCGCGGAGTGATCGGTGGAGTCCGTGAGGTAGGACAGGGAGCAAATTGCGTCCGGTGCGTCGTCGTACATTAGGGAGTCCATGGACGCTTGACTCGTTACCACATTGTCGCACTAGAGCCACAGTAAGTACAGACCCGGTTGCTCATGTCGAAGTTGAGCGGCGCAGAGTGGTCGGTGGAGTCAGTGAGGCAGGACAGGGAGCGGCATGCGTCCGGCGGCGACTCTGCCGTGTCCGGCGCGTCGTCTTGCAGCAGGGAGTCCCTGGACGCTTGGCTCGTGGCCACACTGCCGCGTTGAAACTGCAAGGTAGGGGTAAGCTGGCTTGTTCGTTAAGTTTTTTGGGTTTACATGACTAATTTTATACATACAGGATGTCTCAAATTCTTTTTCTTATTAGAACTTTTAGTTTTAGTGATGCATAAAGTGTGGAAAATATATTTTATTTGAATTCTTCGCAACTTTGGAATTGAAGTACTTGCTATAGAAGTTAATATAAAACAGTTCACTAATGGAAGGAAATAAATAATTGTAACTCGTGCAACAATAGGTGCGCTATTTACAAAAGCTGATAATTACCTTCAAGCCCTGATGCGTGGTAAGGGAGTGGCGAGTCTTCTTAATTTCGTCGGTAAACTTGACTGTTGTATGCTCCACGTTGATCGCCCCGGGCGCCGACATCGATAGCGCTTTTGATGATGATATATTCCCACTGGAATATCGTGTAAAAAATAGTTTTTGAACGTGTAGTGTTTTTCTAATCCTAATGTTAAAGATGCAAACATTTTGAACTGTCGTAGCATGTTGTAACGCAAAAACTTCAAAAAAAAAAATCTGTTGTATTGAATTTGCGGCAATAAGACAAAGACCTGTAGATTTAATATTACTAAAGTTGACGAAATGTAGAAAATGGTATGATGGGATGTACCTTTGAAGCTCTTGCGTTGATCTATCGTTAAGTCGCGACACAGCACGACACGACAGTGCAGTCTGCTTGCACCTTTATTTTGCATGAAACTGATATTGTAAACTGTGACGTGGAGTGTATTGATAAAAAAACGGGAAATAGAAAAAATACAAATCAGAATATATTGGATGTCGATCAACATATGCCTATATTATCTCGTGCATAAATAGGCTGGCATTATCCTAATGAATGGTGAGAAAAGCTTTGTCAATTAAATGCAAATAAATCCAAATACAAGCCTTACATGCCGAAATATATACATGAACAATTAATAATTAATTATATGCATGCAATGGTCCAATGGATATGTTACACGAACGTACCTACCGTGAAAGTTGAAAGAGTGGGCAGTAAATCTAGAAATATATTAGTGTTTCGTGTTGTGTCGTGACGCGTGAGAAGCATATCGGTTTCATACCTTAGGATAGAGAGAGACGCGATACAATGCGTCACGACACGACGACATCAAGTGTATGAAACCGATATTATTATGCTTCACGCGTCATGACAAGCTAATATATTTCTAGCTTAAGGCTGCCTCGCCATTGGAACTGAGACGTGTGATCCGACCAATACAGAGCACAGACAGATGACGTCAAAGTACAGGCGTCTCTGATACGTTCTGTTTCAGTGACATAATATGCAGGAAAGCTGCCCACAGGTTTTCTATAACTTTTGGTTGTAGTTTTGTTTTGTTTGAAATGAGAGGTCGATGCCTGAGCGCGAGGTTTACTGAATGTCAAGAAAAGTTATAAAATGAGTCCCACGTTGAGTCCAGATTGCACTTTCAACTTTCACTAATTCATGGCGATTAAACTTTTTAGCCTATTTATAATTAAAAGGGGCTAGCGAACGGGCCTATAGGCTCTAAAAGTGCTCATATTATGTGCAACGTTAAAATATTATTTATTGAAACCAGCCAACTAAGTAATTTAGTATTGAAACCACAAATCTATTTGATCTTTTACGATCATATTATATAACATGCCCAATATGACATTTTAATGTTGCTTTGTTCAACTTTTCAACAGTAAAAAGTACTCCTTTGTTGGCCACCCCTCCCTTGTTCATTAATGCTCATTAATTCACACAAGGTTAGAAAGCTACTGATAACACAAGCTTTATTGGCATTTTGTGTTATAGGCGGTCTTATCTATATAAGAAACACCTAAGCACAATTTGGAAAATTAAAAACGTACATTATTTAAATTTTGATTTGAAATTGACCAGCTTTTTTTGTCACAGAATTTCAATACAAACTTGCAATCGTCAAAAAAAAATCTCGATCGATTTCGGCGGATTTGGATCACTAAGGACTATGGCCTATAGCTTACAAAATGTCAATTAAGCGTAATAGTTGAAGGCTTACACCACGACACGGATTTGCTACTTGTTATGATCAATGTAGATATCAAAAAGATAGGGGCCTAAATGACAACCCTGTAGAGCACCCATTAATTGAACTCAGTTTAGCTTAGCTTGCTTTTTCATCCTTTTGTTTTTCACCAAATTGCCAGTTGCTAGCAGAGTAGGATCAACAGTTGTATATGAAAATATAGCTAAGCCTAGCAGAAAAGCTGCGATTTGAAATTTTATTACTCTTGATTATAAAAGCAGCGATCGTGCAGTCGTTACTTTTAATCAAGGACGACTTCCGAGGATTACCGACCGTCAGTTAGATTATAGTAAGCAGGGCTGGGTAAGCTTTTTATAAATTAACCAGCATTTACCTCTGGTCCGTGGAGAGGGTCATTAAAGACCCATTAACGAGTCCACGGGTCATCACACTAATATTATAAAGGCGAAAGTTTGTGTGTGTGTAAGTGTGTATGTTTGTTACTCCTTCACGCCGCAACTGCTAAACCGATTTGGCTGAAATTTGAACATAGATAGCTTATAACCCGGATTAAAACATAGGCTACTTTTTATCCCGGAAAACTAAGGAGTTCCCGCGGGAAACAAAAAACCTCGATGAAGTCGCGGGCATCAGCTAGTATTATATAAATACTCATCATGATCTGAATAAAAGGTGCATATGATTTAGACTTTAGTAGGTTAAGCCACTAATGTCTGTTTGGGATAATTTTGCTTCCACCTCGTCATTTAAAACTAACGTGTCACAGCGTAAGCCTTCGTGATATAATAATTATATGCATGGTACAAATGGAGGCAGTGTGAGAAAGAGACGCACCTAAAGGTAGTGGCGTCACCCGTGTCGGGCCTAGTGAGTTGCGACGCCGTGTTGCCGCGCTCGCGCCCCAGCGTCTGGGACGACAGCGGCGAGCTCGGCTTGCTGAACACAATATTGACTGTCGGCCTGACCACTTGAACACGGCTACGGCACGGTAATATTATCATACAGTATTGTAACTCGGCCGTGTCCTTGAATTAAGTACCTACAGCTGCGCGGTGCGTACACACGCGATAGGGCTGCCCGCCTACAGTACTTATTTTAATTTCATCTACCTACCACCCGCGGTTCTGACGAAAACTGCTACCAGTGCTACCTACTATAAAATCTTACTTAAAAAGTAAATTATAATGTAAATCTTACTATGTAGGAAGTAGGTACCTACCATTTATTACTCTCATAATCATTTCATAATGATGTTTCGTCTAATTCAATATTATATGTAAGTAGCTTAGTACATAAGTAAGTAGATAGCCTAGCCTAGGAAACTACCTACTAGGTTTTATACGCGAGCGTAGATAGGTCACTCGTGTGTCACTTTTTCCACCCTATCAACTTATTAATTTATTATCCCAAGTTTTTTACTCGATGGAAAAAGCGAAATACCTTCCTTTAGGTAAAAGAAACAAATTGCGTACTAGTAGGTACCTACTTATATAAAAAATGTTTTATATTCTTATCTTTCGGAGTACCCAGGTAGTTTAAAAAATATTCTGGTGCGTTATCGTCACATTAAATATGTACTTAAACTTATTTTTAGTCAAAAAATCGCGCGGTTATTGTTAAAAAAACAAAACACCGTCCGTTCCATAGATAATACATATAGACTGCCGTTCGTCACTGCAGCACAGTCGCGACTGTCTGCATGTCAAGCGCGTGCTGAGATCGAGACGCGTAGGCATAGCTCGCGCTTCGTCCGTTTGTATGAAGTTGGAATACTGTATGATAATATTACCGTGGCTACGGCCCGCTAGGCGTAAGGTGAGATTTGCATTCAGATCCCCTACATCCTATACAGTTGTATAGGTTATAGGGGATCTGTATCGCGTGCCGTGTAAGCTAACGTTAACGTTAACGTTAAATAAAGACGCCTCGCCTAGCTTCGATATTTGAGCATTTCTCAAATATTAAGTGACAGGGTTTTGAAGTTAGATGTATGGACAGCTTAAAATTAAGCGAAATAGCTAACAAAATACATGTCCTTTCCAATAATAAATTCTACAAGCTGTCTATTTTAGCTAGATTTTCTATTAATGCGCAGCTTAAACAAATTTATGAAAAAAGTTCTGGAACAAAATGGGTCAACATCCGAAGGATTACTAAGAAGGAGAAGATAGGATTACGAAGGAAGGATTTACTTCTAGTTCTTGCGGGGGTCATGCTATAGGATAAGACTCTCAAAAGTAGAAGAAACAAACCATGTCGGATATTTTGCGATCGCTCGGTTCGCATATAGTTTAGATAAAAAATAATATACTCTAAACAAGTCATACAATTTGTATCGTAAATAAGCACTGTGGCAATCTTTATAGTATTAAATATAAAATTTACTTTATGTCAAGTCTAAGATATGTCATGACATTTTATAGAGCCTAGAATCTTGAAAATTAGCATTATTTTAAGAAATTCCAACAGGTTATGAAAACAAATACACAAATTATGAATAGATTAGGACGAAGTCGACGGGATAAAGCTAGTTTGTTTAGTAAAAAGGAACAGAGTAGATTTGGGATTTAAAGAAAAAAAAAACGACTATAGGCGAAGTCTTACCCTGTTAAAGAAAGAATTATGTTACAATGATTGTTATCTAACACAAATACACAATAGAAATCATTCACAAACATACACATCAATAAGTAACATCCATGGAAATTGGGATTACATTCAAATTAAAATGAAGAAATTATTCAAATTTATGTACCGTGTTACATGTGAATGAGTGCAAGTTATACACAGTACAAAGTGACGTTGATACAGAATTGGGTATTTGACTACAATTCAAATAAATTATTTTGTAGCGATTAATAAATAGAGGATCTCCCAAAAGTCGTAATATCCACGTCCCCTGTTAGTTTTATGTTGAATAACCATTTTAAACTATCGATTAAAGTTAAAAAAGGCGTCCAACTTTGATGACGTCACAATTCAGTATTTCATACAAAATCCCACACTAAACACGCGTTTTGACACTTGAAAAAAGTTGCTGATTTTTGTTGAGGTTGTTTTGTATTGAAAAGTTGCTGGAGTTGAAACTAGTTGTCAAATATATAATTACAGTCCCACCAACTTATCTGGCTAAATTGGAACTATAGTCCGTGTCACGAAAGAAGTCCCTTAGAGGCGGCGTTAGTAGTCGCACTTATATGAAAATTTTTATGGAAAATGTATTAGTTCCGCAAATTGCCGCGGGACTTCTTTCGTGACACGGACTATAATTTTTATGCCTGTCTAGTTTTTTTTTTACTATTTTAATAATATATTTACCAGCGACGCTGTCACCGGTTCAGATAAGTTTGTCGGACCATAAAGCACAAAAAACACAGGGAGCGGGCGTCGGTCGAGCGCGTTTCGGGTCGGGTGCGCGGCGCGGCGGATTGAATTCCTTGTATTTATATGGATGACATCACACAGAACGCGGACGCGGGTAGGGCGCGTGGCGGGTGTCGCTGTGTGATGTCATCCATATAAATACAAGGAATTCAACCTGCCGCGCACCCGACCCGCCCCGCACCCGCTCCCTGTGTGTTTTGCCCTTAAGCTTCCTGTGTCTTGATTGTTATGGACTTTCGCAAAGAAAAGCCACGCCTGGTTCTATCCAATAGTGTATCGTCACCTGTGTCTCACGTCATACCTGGCCGGCCGGTCGCTCATCAGCGATATGTGGCAGTTCCATCCGGACTCCAGGCCCATTTTCTCGCTGAAGACGCGTGACCGGAGCTCGTTCTCTTTGCTGAAGTGTACGAAGCGAATGCACGCGCGCTCCAGCCTCTCGATCAACTCCACCATATCGCTTTGCGCCTGGTACTGCATCGTCACCATGCCTATGAAAACCTATAGAAAATTTATTTTAACTATACATAATTACTGGATAAACTCACGTGTCATGTCGAAAAATGCCCGACTAGTTTCGAAACCGTTCGGGGCCCTTATTTATGAACGTGTTCGCGCGACGCGGTCGCTGATTGACTGCGGGCCGCGAACCGTAAAGCTCTCTGCGAGGGGTGTTGAGGTGGAGGGGGATATAGAAAATTGTTACCAAATTTCCATACTTATAAATGCGAATGACTGTCTTCCGGCTAGGCTTTCACGGCCCATTTTTTTTTACTAAATTTTGTACAGAAATAGGTTGCTAAAAATGTATTCAAAATTATCCACGCGAACGAAGACGCGGGCATTATCTAATCCATACTAATATTATAAATGCGAAAGTGTGTCTGTCTGCCTGCTACGCTTTAACGTCTTACCTTTACGAACTATTTCGATAAAATTTAGTTTAGAGTACCCCTATATTCAATGTACTCTGTGGTATAGAGAGATAAGGACATGAGCTACTTTTAATCCCGGAAATAACACATTTTATATACAATAATTGCATAAACATGCGACTACTAGCGCCGCGTCTACTAGGGGACATCTTACGTGGCAATCTTCTTTGAATTGTGGACAAAAATTGGGCATTGTGTGAGCAAATTACCTGGTTGCACTGCATGTCAAAATATCCGTCAGCGTCACTGACATCGTCATCCGTTATTTCGTTGAACAGCAAAGAGTCTGAAAGGAAAATTTAAAAGTAAAACGTGTGCCAATGAAGAAATGAACTATGGAAATGGTGGCAATCATTCCTTCTCAGTTACACTCTGTGTTTGTGTACGATGTGTAAGTGGGACGTAATGATTAGTATCTATCTACTGCTACGTTTGGTTCGTAAATTAAGCTCGCCATTGACGATAATTGATTCGACTTAAGTCACGATATACAACCAAAATTTTTATCGTGTATGAAATTTTTATGCCTAACGTTGGCGTAATACCAACCCTAATTTAAATTATTTAGTAATTATAAGATAGTTTATAGGTACAATGTATTTCTTTTGTAATAATATGTTTATGTAAGTACGACCTATATATTGTGCAAGATGTGGCTGCCCATAAGTGAAATTATGTGTATTCCCCTAAGTTTATTGTAGTTTAATTTACATGTTATTTTGTTGGTAGTCCAAGCAAAAATAAAATAGAGTAAGATTTTTCCAGCCCAGTCCCCGCGTTTAATCCAGCCATAAAAATATGTTCTAAAAATAGTTTATATCTTACACATTACCTGAAGAATGGAAGTGCAGTGCGGGTGCGTCAGGCCATTGGTTCAAGTTTGGGGCGTACAAAGAGCGACTGTCTGCTGGCAACTCTAAGTATTGTTGAGCCAGAGCCGAAGAGATACCACGGGTTAAAGGCCTGAAATGTGTGCAAAAGTTTTAAAAACTTACTCAGAGTTGATTGCACCATCGATGGTTAAGGTTACTGTTCAATTTGATCAGCTAACTGCTAAAAGAACGATTTTGGGTTACAAAATTCAGCGTTCGTCTACTTTTTACCAAAATTTCACTTATCATCAGACTTCTGCAACTTTCCTTGCTAGTTTTTTTGATGTGCAAATTAACGGTAACCATAACCATCAACGGTGCAACTCGACCTTCATCATTGGTTAAACTTTAAATTGTATTAGATTTTGGAACATCCACTTGGTTGATTACTAGGTACTTTACTAATCATAATTTTTTTACACTCTTTATTTGTACACAACAAAATATAAAAGAACACAAATATAAAGCAAATACCAAGCAGAAGGGAGTTAGAAGCAATCTCTACCAGGCAACCTTAGAGTCATTTTTTTAGTTGTGATTCGCGTAATTTCTTAAGCTTCTGTTTCATATGCGATGATATATACGACGCGACCTCTTAAACTCACGTGTGGCAGTTTCGGACTTTTATATGAAACAGAATGCAGCAGAAATTAAGCGACTCACAACTAAAAAAATGACGTCGTCCAGCCTCACACATACATTATATCTAGATCAGGATCAAAATCAATGGTCGTGATCGAAATAGATCGTTTACAGCACTCTGCATCCATTAATTAATTCACTAATTGACCGTCAATCCACTCTGTCCGTCTGGATCACACGATCAATCTGGATCGTGATCTTTGATTTTGATCGCGATCGAGATAGATCGTTAACAGTGAATTGACCATCAATCCTCTCTGTCCATCTGGAACATACATGTTAATGAATTCAATGAACTCCGTTCTCATTCTCAACTCTCGAGAGAAATCCCGTACAAAAAGTTTTCGCACTTGACGATGCGACGGCCCCTAACAAAATTGTACAGTAAAACTACTCACTTATAAGCGAAGGCAGTACAGTAGGCCGTAAGCGAGTTTCTCTGGTAGAAATCGATTATCTTCTTGCGATCTGAAGGCGATATCGGCGTGAGATCTTTGCCGTTCCAGTAGTCCACGCACGAGTCCAGTATTATGTCCGCAGTACCCTACACCGATACGAGTTATTTCATGAATTCTGGCTTAATCAAGCCATTTTTGACTTAAGTCACGATATAAATAAAATGTTTATAGTGAGAATGAAACCTGTAAGCGAAATTTTGGCGCGATGGCAGCCCAAAGACATTCCGTGTCCAACATAATCCACGGCCTAAGCCCTAAGTCATTGGACGTCATACATATTCGTCGTGACGCATCGGACAGGAAAATTGATGCGTGCACAACTTAATACAAATGGGCATCAACCGATAAAGAGTACCTCACCTGCGTCAACATCTGCAGTTGATTGGAGTGGTCCTTCACGAGAACTGCCAGCATGTGCGGGAGCGGCACCTTGACGCGCGTGCTCAGGTGCAGCGAGCGCACGAACCGCGTCTCCCGCCGTATCGTGTCCGCTTGCTGGAAGCATTTATTGAAGTGAAAACTTCTTTAGGCGCGTTGAGCACTTTTTGATAGGGGGTAAAAATGTGGAATACGCGAGACCGACACCGTTCTTCTAAGACTTAAGTATACAATCTTAAAATAAAAAAACCGGGCAAGTGCGAGTCGGACTCGCGCACGAAGGGTTCCGTACCATTATTAATAAATAATTACCTTTGTTAATGAACCGCAAGACTAACTTTGTTGGTAGAGGTTTATTGTTAATATCAAAAAAACTATGCTAGTTAGAGCATTGGCTATAGTTTTCCTGTGAAATATACGTAAATTCCTATTGACCATAATTATTTCAAATTTTTCGATTGGTAAACTCCGGAGATAAGGGGGGGGGAACGGTATTTTTTTAGACATTTTCCCCGATAAATCAAAAACTATCATAACTAAAAATAATTAAAAATCTGTTTTAGAATGTACAAAGTAAATCCTTTCATATGATACCCCACACAGTACAGTTATCTCACTTTTAAATTTCAACTCTCAGATTTTCCCCCCTTTTTAAATAAGAACAAAAATAATTTCCAATTTTTTTTAATTCCAGTGTCTTTGGGCCACTAATATACACAACTATTCCAAATTTCATGTCGATAGCTTCGGTAGTTACTGAAATAATCGAGTGTGACGGACGGACAGACGGACAGACGGACAGACAGACGGAGAAAGTCGCACCATAAGGGTTCCATTTTACCATTTTGGTACGGAACCCTAAAAAAGTATAATAATATAGTACATTCGTAATGAAAATTTAATGCCTTAGTTTCAAGGTTTATATTAATAAGTGCTGTGTAACCGCTGTGGAGAGAGCTGGAGGAGGCCTTTGCCGCGAGGCACACAGAACTAAGAGACTTTATTTATTAATATTAATCTGTAAAAACTAAAAGTGTGTAAAAGCTCTGTAATAAAATGCTATTTTATTTTATTTTACTTTATTTTATTTTAACCGTGGCCAACCTCGCGTTGTTACGAAGACAAAAGGTCTTAAATATAAACATAGTACTTTCGTAATTAAACTTTAATATCTTAGTTTAAGGTTTATATTGAAATATTTTTATTATTTTATTTTTTTAAATATTCGTAAAAAATGAAAAACCGAAATTATTATAGATTTATTGTTCGGAATAAGGTCAAGGTTAAAATTTCTAAAAAAACGATACGTCTATTGTTTAAATCTTGGGCATCCGCTTTCCGCTTTAAGCACTACTCCATTTTGACGTGCCATTTTATCCATGCCTAATAATAATCTTGTAAAATTAGTCACTATATTATGAGTGATTTATTTTTGAAAAGGAAATGTAGGTTTTGTTTATAATTATTTTTTTTTGTTAACACGCCTCAATGAAACGTGTAATTGATCGAATAGAGCATTTTCAAATAACCACTGCGTTGGAACGCCCTTTGACTTTGCATCTATCTGCCATCTGTGGTCGAATAAGTGAACTCGCTATCCAAAACGTCTAGCGCCATCTAGTGTCGGAAAGCAGCACTACAATGTAAAGTGATTTATTTAAAGAATAACATAATTCTTGCAAATATAGTTTTATTATTCCAGTATTATCCTCATCCCTGTTCAAATAATGCAAATATTTATTTTTTTCCTGAACAACGTGATCGAATAGTTGATAATTTAATATAAAAAATTATTTTTAAACAACCGACTTCAAACTCCCGCGCCAACTTTACAACAACAAGCACACGCTATACAAAGTACTTACTTTATTGTTGATATTTTAAAAACAGCTCGACCGATTTCGATAAAAATTTATATGGGACCACTTGGGAAGTATGCCCTTTCAAATAAAAAAAGAATCATCCAAATCGGTCCACCCAGTCAAAAGTTCTGAGGTAACAAACATTAAAAAAAAAATATACAGTCGAATTGAGAACCTCCTCCTTTTTTTGAAGTCGGTTGAAAATAATTGTTTAGACTCGCTAACCACAACGTCTAGCGCCATCTAGTGTGGGAATGCAGTTATTTGGTGAAATAGTTTTGATTTACTTTCTCAGTTTTCAGAGCCTTCAGACTCCTGAAACTTTTTTTTTGAAAACTATAAAATATAACTGCCCATTGATTTTTGATATCTAGGCAAGCTCCCATAGTTCCACTGGTAAAGTCCTTTAAATATTCGTTTTCACTTCTATCGGCAACTGCCAATTTTTTTTTTCAATTTATATACTAGAAGCCTGGCGGTAAGATATTATAAAGGTAACGGAGGTACAGTTCGAGCACCCTCTCCGAAACATATCATGTAGAATATTATTGCGATTTTAGAAAGCTTTCTATTTGAATTATAAAGAAATGCTCTTCGAGTATTCAATCAAAATCTTTTATGTGACAGAAACACATCGGTTAAATTTTCTCGACACAAATATTTTCTCCAAAATTTTTACTTTTTTTAGTCGGAAACAGTAAAGAGGTTTTCTATAATGTTTCTTAAATTATGGAATATTTAGAAACAGGTAAGAAACTTATAACAGTCGCTAAAATAGTTCTAAAACTCACCAAATGTCTGAAAATGGCTAAACACTCTTGCACGTTATAGGAATTGGCGACGGTATCCGTGAACCCAATCTGTTTGGCCAACTCGCACAGGCATCGTCGATTCGTCACAGGCACGAGGTCTTCACTAAAACAATGACGGAAAACAGTTAGATTCTCTTCAATGATTTCCCAAGGACACAAAAATGAATCAATCACAAACTTCTGCTTAAATTCTTACGAAAACCGTACTTAGTTGTTGTTATTATTATCAATACGGAAGGGTCCCTGACAGTTTGCTACACTTTCACAGCAGATCTCTTCAGCCGATTTTGATGAAATTTGGAACAGAGATTGGATGCAGTTTTATATCCTGGAGAATTGAGGAGTTCCCGCGGGTATTTGAAAAAACTTAATCCAAGGACGAAGTCGAGGGCATCAACTAGATTCTAGTGTGAAATAATTAAATTTTGACGACCTAACTGAATTATTTATAGTTAAACTAGCTGATGCCCGCGACTTCGTACGCGTGGATTGGGGTTTTTTGGTTCCCGCGGGAACTCTTTCATTTTCCGGGATAAAAAGTAGCCTATGTGCTATTCCATGACAATAATCTATCTCTGTGCCAAATTTCAGCCAGATCCGTTAAACTGTTGGGGCGTGTTGAGTAACAAACATCCATACATCCATACATCCATCCAAACTTTCGCATTTATAATATTACTAGCTAATGCCCGCGACTTCGTCTGCGTGGATCAAGGTTTTTTGGTTCCCGCGGGAACTCCTTAATTTTCCGGGATAAAAAGTAGCCTATGTGCTATTCCAGACTATAATTTATCCCTATGCCAAATTACAGCCAGATTCGTTCAGCCGTTGGGGCGTGATTGAGTAACAAACATCCATACATCCATACATCCATCCATCCAAACTTTCGCATTTATAATATTTATTTTATTAAGTAATAAGATTAACGCACGCAAACTCACAAAAATGTCATAGTTTCATAACTAGCTCATCATAGTTTTGCTCATGCAAAGCAGAAATCCCTGAAGAATAATTAATAGCAAGCGCAGAGAGCGTCAGCTATGAATGCCTTGTATACCTGTAGCTCGCCTCGCAGGTGAGGTGTGCGCAGAACTGCGCGTACGTGTGTCGCGGCGCCTGCGCACACGTGTTGAGCAGCGCGGCCAGCCCCAGCGGCTTCAGGCGCGCGAGGTGCGTGCGCCATCTTTGCTCGTCGAATTCCACGCGGAATGGCGCGTTCTGGTCGTGAGTCAGATCTAACACCTGCAAAGTATACCTAAGGAGGCTAAGGGTCACTCAGCGAGGAGTCATCGGGACTGATAAATAAGGGAGATCCGTAGGAGAACAAGAGTAATAGATATAGCTCGAAGAGTCTATGAGACTCATCAAACGATGGTTATAATATTTATTTAGAAAAGGATTAGATTAATACCTACTATGCCAGCAATACACATTCGCAAGAAAGCTTTTAATAGCTGACTTTTTACTAGAACTATTTAGGAGGAACTCTTGTACATTGTTTTCATTTCACTTTAACTATTTACGCAGAGCAGTCCACGGAAGCTCTTAGGAAATATCACAGAATTAAAATAGCCAGCGCAACAAAATAATACCTTGACGGACTCGGTAAGTCCATGCAGCGCGATATTACCTACATGTCTACCTTTAACGCACTCTTATATCACACCAAATAAAGATTAATATCGCAGAGCTAGTGTAACCCATCCACTCTGCTGCCCACTTTACCTACAGATGCCCGCGGTTAACGCGTACGTAGCTTGGGCGGGTCGCTAGTAAATTATAGTTTTCAACTATCCGCAATATCAACATAACAAATTGTTACCTCAACGATAGTAGACGGTTCTGGATTCGGTTTGGTGTCGCCGACTTGGTCAAGATTACTTTGGCTCTGACGCCCCATCGACTCAACGAGGCTAGTTTTGCTGGAATTGTGCGAAGTGGGGCTCGAATTGCGCAGAAAGAACACCTTTTCCGCGGTCGGATTGGGCCACGATAATATACCCTTTTTATCCACACAGCAGAGAGCCTGTAAATGGGATAACTTTTAACTACTGATACTAGTCAGTTGAGGGACGAGTGGCTTAGCTCGTGAATTCGTCGGTAAAGCAAAGTTAAGATACTCACGGATTCGTCCACGTGGAGTAAGTTTTTTAATTCCCACGAGAAATGCTTGATTTTCTGGGATAAAAAGTAGCCCATGTCACTCTCCAGGCCCTCAACTTACACCTATGAAAAAATCACGTCTATTGCTCTATTGCGACGTGATTGAAAAACAAACACACTCACTTTCGCATTTATAATATTAGTATGAATGTATACTGTATCAGATGGTACAGTGGTTAGGATTTTGCATTCCCTCCGACACTGTTTAAAGCCGCCGTGAAAGCGTACACACTTTCGCATTTATAATATTAGAATGTAGTACACTAATATTATAAATTACGTATATAACTATGGATAAATGTTTGTTACTCAATCACGACAGAACGGCTGAACGGATCTGGATGAACTTTTGGCACAGAGCTAGATTATAGTCTACAATAACACATAGGCTGTTTATCCCAGAAAATTTAAAAGTTCCTGCGGGAACCAAAAAGCCTTAATCCCCGCGGACGAAGTCGCGGGCATCAGCTAGTATTGTACATTGTATGACGTATGTAGTTGTAGTGTCGTAGTAGTAAGTGTTGATTGATTGGTTCCACAAGCCAACTTACCGACAAGGAGCCCAAAACGTGAACAATATTGGCGGTTCTGGCGACCATGTCCTCTCTACCGATGAGAATGTTCCAGAATGTCTTGCCCAGAGAGCGCAGGCTCTCAACTTTGAGGTTAGATTCACTCAACGCTTGTATAAGCGGATCCGTCGCCTCTTCGGATATGGAACAGGATTTCGGACGGGTGTATATTTGCCGTGTTTCCGACATTAGTTTGAACCTGAAATTATTTCATTTATTTACTGCTAGAACGAATTATTCTTTGACGTACAATTGGCACCTTCACTGTCTCTTACACGCGCAATCTCATGGAGAATTAGCAAATGTATGGAGTGGAATGTGAGTATTCACGTCCTTATAAAACGAAACAGACAAACATATTAATTACTAGCGAATGCCCGCGACTTCGTCTGCGTGGTTTGAGGTTTTTTGGTTCCCGCGGGAACTCTTTAATTTTCCGGGATAAAAAGTAGCCTATGTGCTATTCCAAACTATAATCTATCTCTGTGCCAAATTTCAGCCAGATCCGTTCAGCCGTTGGGGCGTGATTGAGTAACAAACATCCATACATCCATATATCCATCCAAACTTTCGCATTTATAATATTAGTAAGAAGTAAGATTTAACATGTAGGACATGTAGTGATAGATATTTAGGTAGATTGAATGCAACATAATTTCACAACCCTAGTGTTCACAAACCTATGCGCACCTTTGAACTCGCGAACTTTTGGGGACCGCGGAATTAATTAAAACCACGGTTTGAACTTAACGATGGATAGGTTTATTGAACCCAAGGACGTAACAACGATTCACGGCTTCATTTAATCTATATAGCCTTTTGGGGGCAGCGATGTAGTAGCGCGAGGCAATGTCCGACAGCGCCATCTATTGTCGTGAACATACCGCCCACCAAGGACATTTAGTGAGAAATGTCCTTAAAATTGTTGTACTGGGAAATCGTACCGCCCACCGTGACCATGTTCTTGGTGGGTGATCTTACAAGGTTTTAAACTTACATTCTAAATAAACAAACAAAAAACAACTGAATCAGAACTGAACTGTAAACAATTTCAAATACCTTGGCGATAAATGCACAAATAAACAAAAATATAAATGAACTATTCTAAATTAACAATAGGATGAACTAACTATGATATTACAATAACTTAATCACTAACAGGTAAAATACATATTTTTGATGTGGGTCTCTTGATGCTAGAATTTTTCACTTTTATAGTGACCACACGGGTAACATTATCAGTACCCGGATGCTTTTCTATTATACGACCCATTAACCAACGACTTGGTGGCAGGTTGTCTTCTTTGACAAGCACAATATCTCCCAAATTGGGCTCTGGTACGCGGGAGTTCCACTTGTAACGATTCATTAAGTGGGACAAGTATTCCTGTGACCAGCGTCGCCAAAAGTTCTGCAGCATTCTCTGAATGAACTGCCACCTTGTTAGTGAACTCGCACTGGAATCCAGATAGTTATCGACCTCCGGTACCGCTATCAGGGGTCCTCCAACAAGAAAGTGTCCCGGCGTTAATGGAAGTGGATCACTCGGATCTGAACTATCTACAGACATGGGCCGCGAATTAAGGCAAGCTTCTACTTGGCTGAGAAGTGTACACATCTCCTCAAATGTCAAGGTTGACTCTCCTATCACTCGTTTTAAGTGAAATTTAGTAGCCCGCACGCCCGCTTCCCATAGGCCTCCAAAATTAGGGGCATGGGGCGGTATGAAATGCCACTCTGTCCCATGAGTTTCCAAATATTCGGCCACCTCCTTTTGAATATGGTTAAGTTGCTGAAGCTCTTTTGCAGCACCTACAAATGCCGTACCATTGTCGCTCCACAATTGCGCGCAATGGCCACGTCTGGCCACGAAACGACGGAAACATGCCAGAAAAGCTTGAGTGCTCATATCACTTACCATTTCTAAATGAATAGCACGAGTAGCCATGCAGATGAATAAGCAGATGTAGCCCTTATAAGACCGATGACCTCGTCCTTTTGTTGTCCTTACTTGTATGGGCCCTGCATAGTCTACTCCACTATGAAGAAATGCCCTGGCGGGTGTACATCGAACTGACGGAAGGGAGCCCATGAACTGATGTTGAATGTCTGCTTTTTGTCGGACACAGGTAACGCATTTACGTATATGCTGTTTAACTAAACTTTTCACACTAGTAATCCAATACGACGTTCTCAAATAATTAACCATCAACTGGACTCCTCCATGAAGAGTATTTTGATGTGCGTCCATTACTACCAGCTTTGTAAAATGAGATGAGTGGGGTAATATTATCGGATGCTTGGTTTTTTCGGGTAACTGAGACTTCTGTAATCTACCACTTACTCTCATGATCCCTTGGTCATCTAAATAAGGACACAAAGATGTAAGCTTACTATTTTTAGATTGCAAGTATCCTTTGACATTTAGTTGTGAATATTCGTCAGAAAATTCTTCTTGTTGTGCTTTTTTGATACAGCACATCCTAGCTTGGTCTATTTCTGCTTTGGTTAAATAAGCTGTCCTTTTATCACTACGACGATAGAATCGCCTACAGTAGGCGATTACCCTTAGCAACTTCTGTAATGACGAAAAGCGTTGGAATAATGTGTCTTCTGAAAATGCGTTAAAGTGTGTTTTAACGGCTTCTTCTAAATGAACTTTCAAATCTGTTGGTCTTTTATATTGGATGGTTTGCTCTCTAAGAAATTGTGGACCGGAAAACCAAAGCTCGTTCCCTGCAAGTAAACCTGGTTGAATACCTCGTGACGCACCATCGGCTGGATTCTCTTTAGATGGTACGTGATACCACTGAGAAGAGTCCAAATTCGTCAAGATCTCGGAAACCCTGTTGGCCACGAAAGTTTTCCACCGACTAGGATGGCTATTCAACCACGCGAGAACGACTGTGGAGTCCGTCCAAGCTCTGATCTTGCTCTTTTGGATATTCAAAACGTCAGCTATCTCAACTAAAAGTCTCGATAAGAGTGCTGCCCCGCAGAGTTCGAGGCGTGGGATACTAACCTGCTTTATTGGTGATACCCTCGTTTTCGCTGCTAACAATGAAACATGTCTCTTCCCGGCACCGTTGTCGTCTACCCGCAAATATACAACAGCTGCGTATGCGAGTTTTGAAGCATCGCAGAATCCATGTAATTCAACGTTAGCATCTGATTTTAAGGTGCCCAACCATCGCGGGACGTGTACTCTGGTAAGTTGTTCAAGCTCATTACGGTAAGTAACCCATTCGTTTTTTAATTCTTCTGAAATTGGGTCATCCCAATTGACACCTTCTAACCATAATTTTTGAATAAACATTTTTGCTACTATGATAGTAGGTGCTATCCAACCCAGAGGGTCATACAAGCGTGCTACCACTGATAATATTGATCTTTTTGTTTCAGGTCCAGACGTCGGATGAGGAAGATTCACCGAGTATCGAAATTGATCTTCACTTCGGTCCCAGGTAAGTCCTAAAACCTTAGTTGTACTTTCTGCTTTTAGTTCTATAGCTTTTTTGTCCTTTATGTTTTCCATGTCTTTTATAATATTGTCCTGTTTATGTACTTTTTGAGTGATCTGTATTTGTTTGTCCTGAATTGAAGGAAGCTTTCGCATGTCTTTCTCTTGGTTTTCATTATTTTGTATCTTTACTAACAGCTCCTTACAATTACTATTCCATTTCTGTAGTTCAAACCCCCCTCTTGCTAATAACGTTTTCATCTGCTTATAAATTTCTATGCCTTCCTCTACGCTAGCGCAGCCTGTCATCAAATCGTCCATGTAGAACGATTGGGCTACTCTTGAGGAAGCTAAGGGGTAATTTTTACCCTCATCATCACTGACTTGGATGAGTGCTCGAACAGCCAAAAAGGGAGCAGATGCCGTTCCAAACGTTACTGTCAATAACTCGAAATCTTGTATTTCTGTTTCAGGGTTTTCACGCCAGACTATGCGTTGGAACATTGTATCCGCGTCTGCAATTCGGACTTGCCGATACATTTTTATTATGTCAGCTGTCAAAGCGATCGGTTGAACTCTCCACCTTAATACGGTGTGGCGCAAATCCGCCTGTAACTTAGGACCCACCATCAGCGTGTCATTAAGTGAGACTCCCAATTTATTTTTGCTCGAAGCATTGAAAACCACTCGTACTTTTGTTGTGGTTTTATCGTCTCTAACAACTGCGTGATGAGGTAAGTATACAGCTTCATTTCTTCTTCTATCATCTTCCTTCACTGGTCTCATGTGTCCTAATTGTAAATATTCGTTCATAACTTCTGTGTAACTCTTTTTTAATTCTTGATCTTTCGATAGCCTTTTTTCTAATGAATTGAACTTTGTTACAGCTAATTGTCGTGAATCACCGCCTAAGCAACCAGGCTGTTCATCTCGGAATGGTAATTTCACAACGTAGCGACCTTCTTCTGTTCTTTTTGTTGTATTTATGAATATTTCTTCGCACCTCTTCTCTTCATCTGTCCACAGACTCTTTGTGTTATGTTTTTCTTCTTCCAATTCCCAAAACTGTTTTAACATATCCGTTTCAGAGACCTGAGCATGCATTACCGATATTTTTTGGATGTCCTCGTTGTTCTTGTTACTACGTTCGTTGACAGTGCCAGACAGAATCCAACCCAATGTTGTCTTTTGTGCAATGAGGTTCCCATTTTTACTCTTTTTTATGCCTTCCTGTAATATTTGGCTGTAGACATTAGCCCCTAACAACATGTCTATAGATTTTGGAGTGTCAAACTTGGGATCTGCTAAACTCAAGTTTTGTAATTCTGTCCAGTCGATCTTCTGCATTTGCTGTTCTGGTAAGAATGACGTAATATTCTTCAACACATAGGCTGTAATTTGTAGATTGGTGTTCTCGCATACTCTCGATCTTAGTTTTACCGTAACTACATACTTCGAAGTTAGAGCCTTATTTCCACCTAGACCAGTAATTATGCCGCTAGCAGGAGTCCTTTTAAGACGCAACAGCTGAACTGCGGCCTCAGTTATAAAACAGGCTTGAGACCCTTGATCTAATAGTACTCTGAGAATGTGATTTCCACCAGCTTGCGACTCGGTGTTTACTAATGCAGTAGCAAGTAAAACCTGACTACAACTGGCGATTCTCTGAGTTGATAAGCATGAAACTATTGGCAGTGCACTAGTTGATGTACTAGCATTCGCAATAGTTTCGGTTGCTTTTGTACTGGTAGCTGTGCGCTCAATATTAGGGTGCAAAAGGGAGTGGTGCCTCTTATTACAAATTCTGCAGGTTCCAGGTTTCTTGCACTGTAAGACGGTATGATTTCCGCCTAAGCAGTTAAAACAAATAGAATTCTTCGCTACAAAATCTCGTCTTTTAGAGATATCTTCCCCAGCAAACTTTTTACAGAAGCATAACTTGTGATTCTCAGTACAATATTCGCAGCGCATACCCGAGACGTTCATAGCAAGAAAAGTTTTTGACCTTGGACCAGTTCCGCTGGTATGCTGTACCGGAGTCTTCTTAGAATCGACGAACTCGAGTGCGCGAAAGCGACTCTCCGCGAAACTTTTGAATTGATCTAAGGTTGGCAATTTATTCAAGTCGAGTGTACTAGAAATATGTAGCTCCCACTGTTTTCATTGGCAGTGCACTAGTTGATGTACTAGCATTCGCAATAGTTTCGGTTGCTTTTGTACTGGTAGCTGTGCGCTCAATATTAGGGTGCAAAAGGGAGTGGTGCCTCTTATTACAAATTCTGCAGGTTCCAGGTTTCTTGCACTGTAAGACGGTATGATTTCCGCCTAAGCAGTTAAAACAAATAGAATTCTTCGCTACAAAATCTCGTCTTTTAGAGATATCTTCCCCAGCAAACTTTTTACAGAAGCATAACTTGTGATTCTCAGTACAATATTCGCAGCGCATACCCGAGACGTTCATAGCAAGAAAAGTTTTTGACCTTGGACCAGTTCCGCTGGTATGCTGTACCGGAGTCTTCTTAGAATCGACGAACTCGAGTGCGCGAAAGCGACTCTCCGCGAAACTTTTGAATTGATCTAAGGTTGGCAATTTATTCAAGTCGAGTGTACTAGAAATATGTAGCTCCCACTGTTTTCGCGTTTCTGGATCGAGTTTAAAACTAACAATGTGAATAATGATAATGTCCCATGTGCTCACATCAATATCTATATTTTTTAAGGCATTCAAACAGTCCATGGTGGTATCTATGAGGTCTTTCAAACCTGGTGCTGATTCCATATTCATCCGTTTAATTCCAAACAATCGTTTAAAAATGCAATTCGCTAAATACTTTCTATTGTTGTATCTTTGTTCTAATAGAGACCAGCATTGACTATAGTTTGAATCTGTGATTGGTGTATGCCTTATTAACTGCTCAGCCTCGCCCGTCAAGTGAGTTTTCAAATAATGTAATTTTTGTACATTATCCAAAGCATCATTGTTGTGAACTAAGGACATGAAAAGATCTCGAAAGGTTGTCCATTCGGAATAGCTACCAGAAAAAGTTGGTATTGTAATTTTTGGTAACCTTACAAGATGACTGACCTTATCGTTATCCTTTTCGTTTGACCTGACAGCTCGTTGCTGAGTTTCTGATGGCAACACAAACTGATTCAAACATGATTTCATAAGCGATTTACACATTAAATAATTTTCCTCTGTTATATCATAAACTCCGTTTGTCACATAAGAGGTGTTTGCTAACACATCAGGTTTTGATATTTCATACAACTTAGTGTTGTTTGCCCTAAACAATAGCCAATCTCGTTCTAAATTTTCTGATCTAACTTCTAAATATTCTTTATTAATTCTTTCTTTTGGACTCTTTTTAAAATTTGCTAAACTCTTTTTGATGGAGTTGTGAAGATCTAACTGTACATTCAATAGACCTTCCATTTGTACTACAATTAGTTGCCAATTAAAATGAGATAAGTGTTCTATAACTTAAATAATTATTGTATGTACTAGAATCTAAAAATCACAAGTGTTTTATTCATCAAAAAAGTATGTTTCAAATTTATCTTAAACAATCTATGTCCTAAATATTTCCAAAACTTTTATGTTTGAAAGTTGAGCAAAATATCTATGTCCTAAAATATGTTGAAAATTTTAAAAGTGTTTGATTTTTCAATCGAAAAAATTCTATGTTCTAAATATATCGAAAAAATTTACAAGTGTTTGAAATTTCAATCGAAAAATTCTATGTCCAAAAATATGCTGAAAATTTTACAAGTGTTTGAAGTTTCAATCGAAAAAATTCTATGTCCAAAATTTAGGGCAGAGGTGAGGCCATGGTATGAGTTTGTGAATAGCATGGCTTCATCTCTATTTCCAGCACCCTTCTGGAGCTGGACTTGGCGAATGGCCTAGGGGGGAGTGCGGGTCACCTGGATCCCCTAGGCAAGGCGGTCGGTTATCCTTCACGTGGTTGCTGCCTGTTTTGATCTGGTTCCCTCTGAAACAGATGTAACTGAAACTTACCGCCGTTTTGTTTGAGGAGTAAACCTCTAAAAATCCCCAATCCAAGGTGTCATACGCACCGTGCCGATGGATGCGTGGCTGAGGGGGTGCTCAGTCTCAAACGGTTGTCTCCTCGAAACCGGGGCGAATCGAGGTAGTAATTGCCCTTCAGGCGGCATGCGGGGCTCTGTCGTCTGCGACGTCTGTATTTCCCTAGCTTCTCGTGGGAACTGTATGGATAGTATAAATCACATTCAGGACCAAGCCGCCCAAGGCGGCAACTCACAGGGGCAGCAGAGAATCTCAGAGGACTCTGCTACACCTGACTTTGCTCAGGAGCCGCGGAGGAACTCGTTGGACTCTACGGAACCTGTAGCTTCACAGACTGAGCGGAGGAACTTGCTGGACTCAGTTCAGTCTGACATCGAAATGGCCGGTGTGGACCAGGACGCCGGGGGCGGTGTCGCCTCTGGCGTGCCTGAGAATATTCCGGCTACACCACTGTCACCAAAATCGATTAGGCAAAGCGACGCCTTCAGGAAACTGAGCGGCGCGGCGCGTAGACGATTTTGGAAACTTGTTGACGAAGGGCGCTCCATGGAGGAAGCTCTTAGTACGGTCAGCCAGCAAGTCAAGGGCCCTCCTCCCTCTCAGAGGCCGACCAGCAACCTGAAAAGGGGCAGGTCGGAGGAGGAATCTCCTAAGGAGCAGCCCAAAAAGACCACCAAAACGTCCTCAACGCCGAAGGGGAGGGAAGTCCCAACCCCCAGCTACAGGGACGTCGCCAGCTCCGTCAAGGTAGGGATCAAACATTCCGAACCGATGACGGAGGAGCAGATGAACTCGGTCCACGCGTCCATTACCAAAGCAATATGCGAGGAGGGGCGTAAGCGCCAGCACGCCAAGATCGGACGCGGACCGAGCTTCACCTCTATCTCACACAGACCAGGATGGCTGCTCATCACCTGTGATAACCAGGAGAGCAAGGACTGGCTTGAGAGAGAAATTGAGCGCTGCAAACCCTGGCCGGAAGCTCGGCTCTCGATTCTCCAGGGGGACGAGCTACCCAAACCGTGGACTGCATCGGTGGTAATACCCGCGCTGGAAGCGGGTAATGCCACCGATGCAATGTTCATGATCTCGTTCCAGAACGAGGAGCTGAGTGCTGAGCACTGGAGGGTCGTCAGCGAGACGAAGGTCGATTCGGGCACCCTAGCAGTGTACGGCATTGACGAAGAGTCCGCTGACATCCTCCGGGCCAATAACTATATAGCCAATCTTGGCTGTAGGAAGTTGGTGTTCCGGCTCAGAGGTGAGCAGACATCGTCCCAGTTGGGGGCTAGTGCGGCTGCGCCGGCGGGCCCCGGCGCTGTCACCCCTGGGCCGAGCAGTCTGGGAGGGAAACCGCTGGGACGCATGGCGGACCGGAAGGGATCCAACCCGTGCCCAAGTGGTCTAGGCGGCGGGAGGGCGGGGCCTGCATCTGCGAGCCCCAGCTCTGTAACCGCCAAGCCTGGACCCGGCGGCTCGGGAAGGAATCCGCCGGGACGCTTTGCGGACGGTGCGAGATCCAGCCCCGGACCAAACGGAAAGGGGGGTGGGAGCGCGGGACCTGCGGGTGCGGCTGTCGGCCCTAAAAAGGGTAATAAAAAGAAAAATAAAAAGATGAGGGGAAGGGAACCAAGGGAAACTCCAACCGAGCGAGGACATCCAGGGACTCAATCGGAGGGAGGTAGCACTCGGACCCAACCCTTCATCAAACGAGCCAAATAATGGCTACTTCGGGCACCCCGGCGAGGTTTCTGCAAGCCAACCTCCATCACGCGGCCGCAGCGTCCGCTGTCATGGAGCGTTGCCTTGTTGAGGGCAAAGCAGACCTCGCCTTAATACAGGAACCCTGGGTGTCAAACTCCAATATTCTGGGCCTGAACGCTGGGGGTAAGTTATTATCGCACACCAACGGAAGCAGGCCCAGAGCTTGCATTGTTTTCAACAAAAACATTAACTTTCTGCCTGTTCCAGAACTTTGTACTGATGACCTGGTAGCGGCCTATGTCGATCTCAAGGGGTGGGAGGGGAGGAGAATCATTGTCTGCTCGGCCTACCTACCCGGTGAGATCAAAAACCCCGCAGCTGAGCTGTTTCCGGCGGTGGAGTACGCTCGGAGACACAACGCGGAGCTACTCGTGGGCTGCGACGCAAACGCCCACCACGAAAACTGGGGAAGCAGCGACACCAATGAGAGGGGTGAGTATCTTTATGACTTCCTCCTCGCAAACTGCTTCCAGCTCCTGAACAAAGGGTGCACCCCAACCTTTGTTACAAGAGCCAGACAAGAAGTTCTAGACATCACTTTCGCAACTAATGACCTTGCTAGGAAGATAGTGGACTGGAAGGTCAGTGCGGAAGCCTCTTTGTCAGACCACAGGCACATCTGCTTTGGACTGGCAACAGCCTCCCAAATAGAAACAATCACTTTTAGGGATCCTAGGTGCACCTCCTGGGTGGACTATCATAGTAACCTGGAGACTAACTTGGGACTTGCCCCTAAAAGTATCAAAACGCCAGAATGTCTTGATGCTGCGGTGACGGCTGTCACCGAGGGGGTGATAAACGCCTTCGAGGACAGCTGTCCCCTAAAGGTCAGGACAACGAAGCGAAAGGCGCCGTGGTGGAGCTCAAAACTAAAGCGGCTCCGTGATAAAACACGGAAACTCTTCAACAGGGCCAAGAGAACCAAGGAATGGGAGATTTATAGGAAGGCCCTGACGGAATACAGCAAGGAAATCAGAAGGGCCAAAAGAGCATCGTGGAGGAAATTCTGCGAGGAAATTGATAGTCTACCTCAAGGCGCTAGACTCCATAAAATGCTCGCTAAGGCCAACTCTAACCCTCTGGGTCTTTTAAAAAAACCAGATGGATCGTTCACTTCTAACGAGAAGGAAACTCTTGAGTTATTGGCCAGTACACACTTCCCGGGGGCTGTTTCCCTTGAGGACAGTAACGCCTTGGTGGGCACTCCCAATAGACCTCGAGCAGAGGACTGGAAGAGAGCTGCCATTGTGTTCAGACCCGGAGCTGTGAGGTGGGCCATCAACTCCTTCAACGCTAACAAGTCCAGTGGGATGGATGGTATCACGCCTCTTCTCTTGCAGAAAGGTGTGGACCTACTAATCCCACTCCTAGTTAAGATCTTCAGGGCAAGTTACGCCTGGGGATATATACCAGACTCTTGGACTAAAGTCAAAGTCATATTCATACCGAAGGCGGGAAAGAAGGACTACGAATTGCCGAAGTCCTTTAGACCCATAAGCCTCTCCTCATTTCTTTTAAAAACAATGGAGAAGGTGCTTGACAGGTATCTAAGGGATGCGCTTCTCATTGAGAGGCCCATTCATCATACCCAGCATGCCTATTGCAAGGGGCGGTCCACGGAAACTGCCCTGCTCAACCTTGTTGACAGGATTGAAAAGGCTCTGGAGGACAAAGAAATCGCTCTTGCTGCTTTCTTGGACATTGAAGGCGCATTTGATAACACCCCCATCCGCACGCTGGTGGGCGGGCTGGCCAATAAACAGGCCGACACGACTACCATCAGGTGGGTGGAGGCAATGCTTTCAAACCGAATAGCCAAGCTTGAGCTAAATAACGTCTCTGCGGAGGTGCTCACGACGAGGGGATGCCCGCAGGGGGGCGTGTTGTCGCCTCTGCTGTGGACTCTTGCCGTTGACCAGCTTCTGCAGAAGATGGCTGTGCTCCGTATTGACACCCAGGGATATGCTGATGACCTGGTAGTAACGGTGCGAGGGAGCTGTCAAAGCATGCTCTCGCACCTTATTCAGAGAGCACTCCTCATCATTAACAAATGGTGTAGAGATAACGAGCTAACTGTAAACGCGGAGAAAACAGTTATAGTTCCATTCACTAGGAGGCACAACCTCGACAAGCTCGTGTCGCCTAAGCTAAACAACAAGAGTATACCATTCTCAACAGAGGTTAAATATCTGGGAGTTACCTTAGACCAGAAACTAACCTGGAACGCACATGTTGATGGTGTACTCAAAAAAGCCAAAATGGCACTAGGAGTCTGTGGTCGTTTAGCAGGGGACAGATGGGGACTAAAACCAAAAGTCACCTTCTGGCTCTACACAGCGGTGGTGAGGCCAATGATTACCTATGCCTCAGCAGTCTGGTGTGGCAAAACGACACAGATCACTACCCAGAATAAGCTTAGCAGCCTTCAAAGAACCGCCTGCCTGCTTATTACTGGAGCTATGAACACATCGCCAGGAGCAGCCCTGGAAGCTCTTCTAAATTTACCTCCTCTCCACATATTTCTGAGGAAGGAGGCAAGAATGAGTTTGTACAGGATTACCTGCCAAAGGATGGAAAACTGGATCTCCCAGGCACTGAGGGACTTTCATAACTCGTTGCTTGGGATCCCGATTTTGGGAATGCCATCCGATATGATGGCCCCAAAACATTACTTCCAAAGGCCCTATAAGGTAGAAATTCCGGATAGGGATGACTGGCTAAACAACAGAATCACTTGGCCATCGGGTAGCATCAAATGGTACACCGATGGTTCGAAGACGGGCAAGGACGTAGGTTGTGGAATTTATGGAGAGAAACCCCGGGCTAAGTTTTACCGTAACCTGGGCGTTTACTCATCCATATTCCAAGCGGAGGTTTACGCCATAATAATTTGCGCGGAAACTATCCTGCAGGAGAACTACGGCAACAAAACTATTTACATCCACTCGGATAGCCAGGCAGCGCTATCAGCCTTATCGTCAGAGGTAATTACCTCAAGACTGGTTGACTGCTGCAGGGACACACTAACCACCCTGGCCCGTAGCAACAAGGTGGTTCTTCGCTGGGTTCCAGGGCATATGGGTATAGCCGGCAATGAAAACGCCGATACCCTGGCTAAAACGGGCGCTAAGGTAAGACAGATCGGACCAGAACCGGTCTGCGGTATACCTAAAAGCCTGGTGCAGCTCACCCTGCTAACCTACTGCTTCTATGAAACACTCACTCGTTGGAGAAACTTACGTGGTCTAAACCAGTCAAAGGCGCTGGTCAGAACCTTCAACAAGAAGGCCGCCTCAGATGCGCTAGCGCTCAGCAGAAATAACCTACGCACTTTAGCACGAGCTTTAACAGGTCACTGCGGTCTTAACAGACACATGTTTAACCTCAAGCTCAGGGACACGGATATCTGCAGATTATGCGAGGAATCCTGTGAGACTCCGCTGCATATTATCTGCCAATGTCCCGCTCTAGTGCATAAACGAAGCATCCATCTGGGCAAACATATTATTAACCCAGAGGACGCTTCCCGTATTCCAGTCAAGAAAACGCTGCTGTTCCTGGCAGAAACAAGTATTGGCGAGGAAATTTAATCACGGAGGTCATATCACAATAGATCGGAGACGGTCGCAGTGATACAGGACATAAGGGACTGAAACCTCATCAAGAAGAAGAAGAAGAAGATGTCCAAAATTATGCTCAAAATTTTACAAGTGTTTGAAATTTCAATCGAAAAAATTCTATGTCCAAAATTATGCTCAAAATTTTACAAGTGTTTGAACTGAACTAATTCTAAGGGAAATCGGACATAGGTTCCCCGTTCCCTCGTTTTTAATGAAATTATACTAAGTCCTAACTAGCATGCAATTTAGCCTAAGTTTAATTCACTAATAATTTTTAAAGTTATTGACACCAAACAAATAAGGTTCACTTTTGCTTGAAATTTTAAAATAAAGTTAAGTTATTGAGACCAAACAAATAAAGTTCACTTTTGCTTGAAATTTAATATGAAGTTTTTACTCACAGTTTGACAGTTGACACGAACTTATTTGCACTCACGTCACGATGACAGCTGTCACTTTGACACTTTGACACCTGTCAAATTCCTCCGGGTTGTCCTTGTTGTACTGGGTTGTCCTGCTCTGCACCGCTTGTCTCGCTCACACACTGGTCTGCGCTGCTGGCGCCCTCTGCCGGCGCCTGCCGCCGCTGCTGCACCACGTACTCTGGTGTCTGCAGCAATCCACTGCGAGTACGGTGAGTGGTCGCCGACCACTTGCTCTTCAAAACTTCCGGTTCGATAGGAACAAATTATGTTCACAAACCTATGCGCACCTTTGAACTCGCGAACTTTTGGGGACCGCGGAATTAATTAAAACCACGGTTTGAACTTAACGATGGATAGGTTTATTGAACCCAAGGACGTAACAACGATTCACGGCTTCATTTAATCTATATAGCCTTTTGGGGGCAGCGATGTAGTAGCGCGAGGCAATGTCCGACAGCGCCATCTATTGTCGTGAACACCTAGTCAATCCCTATCGCTTCCTTCATATTCCTTGACATATGTCAACGTCACCTACGAAACCCTCTCTTGCAACACGAACGCTGACGCGTGCGCACGTTTTGCCGCCTTCCGGACGATTACAGTGAATTTTTCCCGTCGAAGTGCCATTTAAACAGTCTTTTATACGGGCCCGTTTTAGTGCAAATAAACATCGTTAGTGTACAGTGTCGAGAAGCATCATTCATCCCGGATGTCCGAAGTTAGGATGTCATAGCATCCTGTGTGAGAAACGCAAGCTGCCTACGCGCATGAACCACCTAGCCGCGGAGTTACAATTGAACCAGGTGACTTTTCCCACCGTTTCCTCGCCCTTTGTACATCCATTTTTTGGTCCTTCGAACCGGATCCTATATCCGTGGTCCTTCGTAATTCAATCTCCATTATATTTCATTTTTTCATAACCTACAAATAACCTCTGTTGCATTCATTGGCGTGGGGTCTTTAGGTTGCATTTTTGTCTATGGTACTATTGGCCATAGTCAATAGTCCAAACTTGTCTGCAGTACCGATCTGCAGTAAGGCACATCCTACAAGTCTATGGTTATTAAATCGTAACTTTTCAAATTACCGATTTTCACCTCTGAGGTCGTAATTGACAGGTCTTTTGTCATAGTTTCAATCTTGTCTATTACTACGAAACTAATTTAAAATTGTAATTTGTTTCGACTTACTCTCGTATATATATTAGTTTTGCTGGCTTTTAAAATGAGCGAAACTAAATTGCAGTTTGCAAAAATGCAATTAGCATACAAAAATGTTCAAAGTATATACGATACAGCTGTGAAGTTGATTGGCGATCAACAACCTGGAATTAGTAAAGAAAAACAACTTTTTATTTTTCGTTACAAGGACTTAGACCGCTATAGACAGCAGATGGACGATTCTTACACATTACTAAGCGTAAGTGAACTCAATTCCTTAACTAAGGAGCAAATAACAGAAATTGAAAACAATTATATAGCATTCAATGACATGATTTACTCAATTCATTATTTTTATAGCACCATAGTAGAGTCACAGCCCGAGTCAAAACATGAAATCAAATCTCATAGCAATAGTCATAGTGGGGAATTTAGACTACCTAAAATAAATTTAGCCCGTTTCAGTGGTCTGTCACTTAACAATTCTCTTAGCGTATCACATGATAAAACAAATCAAGATTCAACTAAAGCTTCGGCTTCAACTTCTTCTTGCCCATGTCAAGGAGAAAATCATCAATCCTTATACTATTGCTCAGCTTTCAATGCTATAACTCCTGAACAAAGGAAGGCTTTTATTATTAAGCATAAACGGTGCTTAAACTGCATGAAATCTCACCATATATCTAAGTGCTTAAGTCGCAACGTTTGCGCAGTGTGTGGGGCCAAGCATCACACAAAATTACATACTTCTAGGTATTCTCAATCTCAAATCAGCACGGGTGAACCTGCACCTGCTCCCGAAGGCAATGCTGTTGCTGCGTCGGCCAGTAGTCCCGCAGTCCAACATCAGTCCTTACATAGTGTCGACACTACATCCACTATGCTACTGGGCACAGCCTTTGTCGGAGTCCAGGATGTCAACGGATATTTTCATCCTGCTAGAGCAATGATTGATAGTGGTTCGCAGATTTCAATAATTTCTGAAAACTTAGCACAAAAATTAAAATTACCTCGTACTCAATCTCCAACAGTTTTTGGTTTGGGTGCTCAAGCTCAGCATACTCGTGGTATGCTGACTTGTAACATAAAGTCACTCGCTGACTCATCTCAAAACTTCACTTCACAATTTTTAATTTTGAAGCAAATTTCAAATCATTTGCCTTCTGTTCGAGTTAACAATTCTGTTCTTGCTCAATGCAAAAATTTAGTTCTGGCAGATAAAAACTTTTCTGTTCCAGGGAAAATCGATTTACTCTTAGGCATTGATTTATATAATGACATCCTCGATGGTAGGAGATTCAGTCTAGGTGACAACATGCCTACTGCCTACTCTTCTATTTTTGGATGGATCATCATGGGTAAAGCCCCGGCAGCATCACCATACTCCGAGAGTGTGATTTCGATGGCCTGCACCAACGATATTGGTTCTGCTCTCATTAGATTTTGGGAGCATGAACAACCTCCTAGTGTACCAATTCAAGATCCTGAAGATCTTCAATGCGAAAAGCACTTTTGTGACACCCACAGCCGGGACGACACTGGTCGTTTTGTTGTTCGGCTTCCTTTTAAGGTTCACCACAAACCCTTAGGTGACACTCGCCTCAACGCTTTAAAAAGGTTTCATCATCTGGAACGCCGCTTGTTGAAGGATGTCCAGCTACGTCAACTCTACATTGACTTCATGCGTGACTATTCCCTCGCTGGACACATGCGTGAAGTGCTGCACCCTGACGCGAGTGATCGATACTATATACCACATCATGGTGTCCTGAAGGAGCACAGCAGTACTACTAAGCTCCGAGCCGTTTTTGACGCGTCGGCTGCTAGCTCAACTTCGGTTTCGCTCAACCAGGTTCTGATGTCTGGACCTAAGTTACAAAAAAATATTGAAGATATCATTCTGCGATTTCGGGTACACAAACTGGTCTTCACCTGTGATATCAAACAGATGTATCGACAGGTTCGCATGCATGATTCAGATTGCAAATATCAAACTATATTTTGGCGCGAGTCGCCTGACCAACCTATCAAACAATTTGAGCTGACGACTGTTACCTATGGCGTTTCTAGTTCAGCATTCCAGGCCATTCGTGTCATACATGAACTCGCTTATCTTAATCAACCACAGTATCCCATTGCATCAAGTGTCCTATTGGAAGACACATTCGTTGACGATGTAGTCAGCGGCGCTGACAGCTTAGATTCGGCAAGGAAGCTACAACATAATTTGGAATCCATACTAGCTCAGGGCGGATTTGTGTTACGCAAATGGTCTAGTAACTCTAGCGAATTCTTAAATTCATTCTCCTCGGACCATCGCGAGCAACCATATCGTTTCGAGCAGAGAGGAGACAACATCTTCAAGGTCTTGGGTATCGAGTGGAACGCTGATAGTGACAGTTTCGTCTACAAGGTTTCCGAGATGAACAAATCTATGACCATGCGCGGCGTGCTATCAAATATAGCCCGTCTCTATGATCCCTGTGGTTTTCTGACTCCTGTAACTTTTTTCGCCAAGCATATTATGCAACAGTTGTGGATCTTGAAATGTAATTGGGATGATCCGCTTCCTGCGGACGTTCAAAAGGTTTGGTCATCGCTAATGTCAGATTTTTCTCAATTTGAAAAAATCACAATTCCACGCAGTTTTATCACTGATCAACCGGTTGAACGTCAAATTCACGGTTTCAGTGACGCTTCTGAACGCGGGTACGCTGCATGCGTCTACCTACGCACTCTTACTTCTGATGGTAGAGTTTCGGCCCAACTACTGTTGGCGAAGTCTCGCATTGCTCCTTTAAGTCAAAAGCTTACCGTTCCCAAGCTGGAATTAAACGGCGCGCTTTTACTTGCTCACCTTCTCGAACACGTCCTCAGTGTTCTGAAGACCAAATTCAAAATTGATTGCACTTTGGCCTGGTGTGATTCCAGCATCGTGCTTTCCTGGCTTAAGAAACCACCTCACACTCTGCAGACATATGAAGGAAATCGTGTGTCTCAAATCCAAGCATTGACACAAAATATTGCTTGGAGGCACGTGCCTTCAGCACAAAATCCCGCCGACTCGGCGAGTCGCGGTTGTTACCCTTCGCAATTGGTCGAGTCGCCTCTTTGGTGGTCTCCGCCATGGCTTGAGGCCGACCCTTCAACATGGCCCGGAGATGTCCCTATTTTGTGTGAGACAGACTTGCCCGGAATTAAAGCTCAGTCAATACCGTTAGTATCAAACGTTGCTGATGTCGAGGAAGGTTTACTGACTAAATTCAGTACGTTTCCCAAGTTACTCCACGTGGTAGCTTGGTGCAAGCGCTTCGTGTTTAATTCACGCAACGCAACTCAACGCCGGACTGGACCTCTATCCGTTTCCGAGTTAAACGATAGTGAAATGGCGATTTTCAAGCTTGTCCAGGCTGCCGAGTTCCCCCAAGCTCTGAAGTTGTTGCGCCAACAAAAACATCTCACTGACAGTCTCAAGCGTCTTAATCCCTTTCTCGACTCACAAGGTCTAATAAGAGTAGGTGGTTTTGCTCCCAAAAAATCATCCAGTGACTCATTTGGTCGTGGATTACTATCACCGCTTATATCTCCACCCGGGTATCAGCACTCTTCTAAATTTACTCCAACGTAAATATTGGATTTTGTCTGCTCGTCGGATCGTTAAGCATCAAACTTTTAAATGTAAACAGTGTTATAGGTTACGTCCTAAATCTATTGAGCCCTTTATGGGTGACTTACCATCACATCGAGTTACTTCGTGCCGTCCGTTTCAAAAGGTTGGCGTCGATTTCGCTGGTCCTTTTCTGATCAAGGCGTCGCTAGTTCGTAACTCGAGGTCGATTAAAACTTATTTGTGCATTTTTATATGCATGTCTACCAAGTGTGTCCACTTGGAAATAGCCTCTGAGCTATCGATCAATGCTTTTTTGGCTTGTCTTGATCGTTTCGTGTCTCGGCGCGGTCTTCCTAGCGACATCTTTAGTGATTGTGGCACTAATTTCGTTGGTACAAACAATTATATCAAAGACGTCGTTCAGCATCTTAAAAATTCTAATGATGAAATCAAGGAATATTGGTTCGTCACCAAGTAACTTGGCACTTCAACGCTCCTGCGAGCCCCCACATGGGCGGTTTGTGGGAAAACGCTGTCAAGGCCGCCAAGACAATCATCGCTCGCGTCATTGGCGAGCGCACGCTTCTTTTTGAAGAACTGGCTACAATTTTCACAAAGGTAGAAGCTGTGTTAAATTCGCGGCCATTGTGTCCGCTAACGAATGATCCCAACGATTTGGAAACTTTAACGCCTGGTCACTTCCTTATTGGCCAACCTCTTCTGGCACTACCTGAAGAAAATCTGGAACAAGAAAATCCTAACCGTTTGAAGCGGTGGCATTTACTCCGTCAAATGACACAGCACTTTTGGAAACGTTGGCAGGCTGAGTATCTGCATACCTTGCAACAACGCTCTAAATGGCAGAGCAAGGTTCCAAATCTACAAGTTGGGGACCTAGTTTTGATCAAAGACACAAATTTGCCTCCACTACATTGGAAAAAGGCTCGCATCTTACGCGTTTGTCCGGGCTCTGACGGTACAGTTCGCGTTGTAGAGCTAAAAACTTCTTCTGGCACTCTGTTGAGGCCGGTTGTTAAAGTTTGCCCTCTGCTGCCTATAGCGGGCTAGGGATCAAATTCAAAATTAGCGAATCTAGTTTTAGCTCATTTTAACTTTTAACGTTTTTTTTGCCTATATATTTTAATTACCTTTTTTACTTACACTTTTCATATTTTTATTCCTCTTTATTAAAGAGCTTAGACGCTCTTTGGGGGGCGGTATGATAGATATTTAGGTAGATTGAATGCAACATAATTTCACAACCCTAGTCAATCCCTATCGCTTCCTTCATATTCCTTGACATATGTCAACGTCACCTACGAAACCCTCTCTTGCAACACGAACGCTGACGCGTGCGCACGTTTTGCCGCCTTCCGGACGATTACAGTGAATTTTTCCCGTCGAAGTGCCATTTAAACAGTCTTTTATACGGGCCCGTTTTAGTGCAAATAAACATCGTTAGTGTACAGTGTCGAGAAGCATCATTCATCCCGGATGTCCGAAGTTAGGATGTCATAGCATCCTGTGTGAGAAACGCAAGCTGCCTACGCGCATGAACCACCTAGCCGCGGAGTTACAATTGAACCAGGTGACTTTTCCCACCGTTTCCTCGCCCTTTGTACATCCATGTAGGAAATACATGTGTCTCTTTACTTGTCACTTCTCTCCGTGCCTTTCAAGATCTGTTTGTAGTCCTATGACTGATCGTAGATGGACCAAAGCGAAAGGGAAAAATAAAGGGCGGATAAACAAATATCTCAAAAGCCAGCAACACATTGGCGGTTCCTCTGGTGCTGCAAATGTTCATGAGCGGCAGTAATCACTTACCCGCCTGCCCGTTTGCTCGCTATATATTTAAAAAAAAGTGTGGTGTCGTGGGACACCAGATAAGAACGAAGTTCCTTATTACATAAATATTAATTTCAAGTTCTAGTCGATGTAAAAAGAAAATAACTATTCAGGCATAATTTTTTTATTATGATTTTTGAAGTGAAAACTTCTTTAGCTGCGTTGATCACTTTTTGGTAAGGGGTAAAAATGTGGATTCGCGGCGTCATCGACATACTCGCGTTGTTACGGAGACAAAAGGTCTTAAATATAAATATACTATATTCGAAATTATACTTTAATACATTAGTGTTAAGGTTTAATTTCGAATAAACTATACATAAAAATCTTTCGCATTTTCGTTACGGACGTTTTTTGCCGGCTAGGGTACCCCTCCGCATCGTCCCATAAGGAACTTCGTTCCAAACAGTTAATCACCACAGCACTTACCTCGCCAGCCCGTAGCAGTTGAGCGTCACCCAGGCGAGGGGGAAGAATATCTGCAGCAGCGGCACGGACGCCGCCGCCGGCTGCAGCAGGTACAGCTCCGTCCAGTGCGGCGCGCCGGGCAGCAGGGCCGCGTGGCGCGCCGCACTCGCCAGCAGCACCAGCGAAACCACCACGGGCAGCACTATGCCTTCGAGGATCTTCACCGTGCACTGCGATAAATAACAAGGACTCCCGACTTATCTAGTTCCAGAAAGTTACAGAAGCTAATTTTAAATTAATATCAACAGCACCCAGCAGATCATCGTCTCTGCCCAAAGAGTAATTTTTTATGTTTAATTAGTTCAGGATTATGTTAGCTACACTAGTCATAGTGTATTAGGGAAACCTGTAATGCTAGTTAAATAAATAAATAAAAATGTCTGCCGTTCTGACCATCGACACAGACGATAAGGTATGAGATCGAAGCTGCTTAAAATCGTCTTTACAAACAAATTTTTGACATAAACGTTATTTGTTCGCAATGTACAGTTAAACTTATCTGACCCAGAGACAGCGTCGCTAGTTTAAATTAAAAATAAAATAAAAACCAAAACTAAACAGGGATAAAAATTTGTTCCAAATTTGGCCACCGGGCCAGATAGGTTTGACGGACTATACACATTTTTTATTATGAATACAGAATGTAACACCGGTTTCCAAACGTAGCCTGCGCCACGTCTGTCGGTAAAATGTGCCCTTAGCTAGTAAAAAATTAAACGTGATAGTCGATTTTAAGGTATTATCTGAAGTGCTATGGTAAAATTTCAAACGTATTAACTACTAGTTGATGCCCGCGACTTCGTCCGCATGATTTAAGTTTTTTTTCATTCCCGCGGGAACTCCTTCATTTTCCGGGATAAAAAGCCTATGTCACTCTCCAGGTCCTCAACTATACACATGCTAAAAATCACGTCGATCCGTTGCTCCGTTGCGGCGTGATTGAAGGACAAACCAACAAACAAAAACACTTTCGCATTTATAATATTGATGATGTCCTACAGGCCGATTTCGGCATACGTAGTAAGATATTATAGACTCACCAAGTACCTCTGTTTCTCAAACACAGTCACAGGTCGAGCCGTGGCCTGGTTAAGGGCGAGTTTCAAGTTGTTCAAGTAAGGCGTTTCACACATCCTGTATGCCTTATTCGGGTGCGGCGTTCGCACGCGCGGTGCGCTGAAATGCTCTTTACTCTGAAAGAAAAATCATAAATTAGCGTTTCTGATTGGCTAACACTCTTCTACTATGGGATTTTTAGATTGAGATTGTAGCAATGATTGACTCAGTTTTTCCCTACAAAATAAAATGTTAGTGAACAGTTATCACCTGTGATCCGGATAGAAAGATCTGCCCAAAGAATAGTTCTGGATCACCTGGCTGTAGACCCTGACAATATCCAGGTACTTCCTGTCCCGGCCGAAGCACGATTATATCCCCTTCCACTAACAATGCCCAAGGGAGATTTACTATAATGCCTGAATAAATGAAATTATCATATAAATATATTTTCTGAGTATTAGCAGGTATTTTAAAGTATGGAGATATATGAAGAAACAAAACCAAATATTTTATGTTATGCTTTCTTAGTAATGACATTAATATAGTTAAACACATACTTTATCAGTTTGTCTTTAAAAAAAGCTTTCTGTGTCACTCAAACTGCGATAGGCAGAAAGAGACCACTGATGTGGCAAAATTCGAAGTCTGAGTCCAGTACAAAAAGTAAGATCTGAATTCAGAATGGTAGATTTACTCAACAATTCAAAAGCACTTGTAAAAGTTTATTTGAATAAAAAATATTTGAGTTTGAGTTCTAAATGCATTCCGGTGCACATCGATTTTAATATAATTTTTTTAAATTCCAATTTTGATGTTTTTTTTTTTTGTAAAATCTATCCCATTGATATCCATTTGATGCAAGAGCTTCAATTGCATCCAAACAAGTATCAGTTTCAAAATTTTGCAAACATACATATAACTTAGAAGATGGATTATTTTTCTCATTCATATAGTATACATATAACTTTGATGGATTATTTTTCTTTTAAACCTTAAATTACAATAATTAATATTTATTGTAATTAAAGGTTAGGTGTATATCATATACTGACGTACCATCCCTATATGTCCATTGTAGTATCACACAAGGCGAGAAAGGGGCGCACAAGTGAGGATAGTGATGTTCTTTCCACAGACATTTCCCTATTGCTTCATCTAGTGTATCTGTTCAAAATAATTAAGCAAGAATAATCAGTAAGATAATAAATTAATATTTAAGTCAAAGCTGATGTATGGATTATGGTCCAAGATCCCAGAGCCGCTAGGCCTTACTTATTTTCTAAGAAACAAAATGTGTGTAATATAGTAGCTTTGGTACGTAGATTTAACGTACGCATACTCGCGACTTCGTCCCCATGGATTGAGGCTTTTTGGTTCCCGCGGGACCTCTTTAATTTTCAAGGATGATAAAAAAGTAATTTAAAAAAAACAAAAAACCCGACTCCTTGAATATAAAAAAGTATAAAACAAGACATGAATTGAAGTATTTCATTATTAATAAAATTTATCAAGGCGCAGTCGCACGTTAAGGTTAGGTTAGGTTAGGTTAGCTATTGGAGCAACGTTTTTACGTCCCTACCTACCTTTAGCACCTTATAAATATAAATTGGCCGCCGCCCCAAATTTGTGAGTATGCGTACGTTAAATGTAAGTACCAAAGCTACTATATAACACACATTTTGTTTCTCAGAAAATAAGTAAGATCTGGCGGCTCTAGGATCTTGCTCTATTATCATCTATGAGAATTGGTCAATTAAACCTGACAGTGATTGTCACACTAGCTATCAATCTACTAACTACTTAGGTTTAATAATCTAATATATATATAAAATCGTTAAGGGATAAACGCACAGCCTAAACCGCTGGGGTTAGAAACTTGAAATTTTGACAGTAGGTTCCTTTTGTGACGTAGGCGCTCACTAAGAAAGGATTTTTCAAAATTCCACCCCTAAGGGGGTGAAATAGGGGGTGAAAGTTTGTATGAAAGTCCGTCATTTCTCAAGTTATATTGATAAAACTTGGTATACGAGCTACTGGTTGAAAATAAAGAAATAGGTGTTTCACAGTTTTAAAAAATTCTACCCCAGAAGGGGTGAAATAGGGGATGAGAGTTTTCATGAAAGTCCTTCATTTCTCAAGATATTCTCGAGTTATTTAAACGAAACTTGGTATTTTGGCTTTCGTTCAAAAATAAAGAATTACGTGTGTCACAGTTTTTCAAAATTCAACCCCTAAAGGGGTAAAATAGGGGTTGAAATTTTTTATGAAAGCTATAGCCATGAAACTTGGTATATGAGCTGCGAGTTAAAAATTAAGAAATACGTATTTCACAGTTTTTGAAAATTCAACCCCCAAAGGAGTGAAATGGCGGATGAAAGTTGGTATCAAAGGCCTTCATTTCTCAAGGTATTTTACAAGTTATATCAACGAAACTTGAAATTTTGGCTAAAGGTAAAAAATAAACAATTAAGTGTGTCACAGTTTTTCAAAATTCCACCCCTAAAGTGGTAAAATAGGGGTTGGTAGTTTGTATGAAAGTCCTTCATTTCTCAAGTTATAGCCAAGAAACTTGGTATGTGAGCTATCGGTTAAAAAAAAAGAAGTATGGGTTTCACAGTTTTTCAAAATTCTACCCCCAAAGGGGTAAAATAGGGGTTGAAATTTTGTATGAAAGTTCTTCATTTCTCAAGTTATGGCCATGAAACTTGGTATATGAGCTGCGGGTTGAAAATGAAGAAACATATGTTTCACAGTTTTTGAAATTTCTAACCCCAAAGGGGTGAAATAGGGGATGAAATTTAGTATAAAAGGCCTTAATTTCTCAAGATACTTTACAAGTTATTTCAACGTTACTTTGTATTTTGGCTTTCGGTAAAAAATAAAGAAGTACATGTGTCACAGTTTTTCAAAGTTTCACCTCTAAAGGGGTGAAATAGGGGTTGGAAATTTGTATGAAAGTCCTTCATTTCTCAAGTTATAGCCAAGAAACTTGGTACGTAAGCTACTGGTTAAAAATAAAAAATACGTGTTTCACAATTTTTCAAAATTCCACCCCCAAAGGGGTAAAATAGGGGTTTAAAGTTTGTATGAAAGTCCTTCATTTCTCAAACTATAGCCATGAAACTTAGTATAAGAGCTGCGAGTTGAAAATTAAGAAATACATATTTCACAGTTTTTGAAAATTCAACCCCCAAAGGGGTGAAATGGCGGATGAAAGTTGGTATCAAAGGCCTTCATTTCTCAAGGTATTTTACAAGTTATATTAACGAAACTTGAAATTTTGGCTAAAGGAAAAAAAATAAACAGTTACGTGTGTCACAGTTTTTCAAAATTCCACCCCTAAAGTGGTAAAATAGGGGTTGGTAGTTTGTATGAAAGTCCTTCATATCTCAAGTTATAGCCAAGAAACTTGGTATGTGAGCTATCGGTTTAAAAAAAATAGTATAGGTTTCACAGTTTTTCAAAATTCTACCCCCAAAGGGGTAAAATAGGGGTTGAAAGTTTGTATGAAAGTTCTTCATTTCTCAAGTTATGGCCATGAAACTTGGCATATGAGCTGCGGGTTGAAAATGAAGAAACACATGTTTCACAGTTTTTGAAAATTCTAACCCCAAAGGGGTGAAATAGGGGATGAAATTTAGTATAAAAGGCCTTAATTTCTCAAGATACTTTACAAGTTATTTCAACGTTACTTTGTATTTTGGCTTTCGGTAAAAAATAAAGAAGTACATGTGTCACAGTTTTTCAAAATATCACCTCTAAAGGGATAAAATAGGGGTTGGAAATTTGTATGAAAGTACTTCATTTCTCAAGTTATAGCCAAGAAATTTGGTACGTCAGCTACTGGTTAAAAATAAAAAAATACGTGTTTCACAATTTTTCAAAATACCACCCCCAAAGGGGTAAAATAGGGGTTTAAAGTTTGTATGAAAGTCCTTCATTTCTCAAACTATAGCCATGAAACTTAGTATAAGAGCTGCGAGTTGAAAATTAAGAAATAAGTACATATTTCACAGTTTTTGAAAATTCAACCCCCAAAGGGGTGAAATGGCGGATGAAAGTTGGTATCAAAGGCCTTCATTTCTCAAGGTATTTTACAAGTTATATCAACGAAACTTGGTATTTTGGCTATAGGTAAAAAATAAAGAATAACGTGTGTCACAGTTTTTAAAAATTCCACCCCCAAACGGGTAAAATAGGGGTTTTAAGTTGGTGTAAAAGGCCGCCGTTTTTCAAGTTATAGCCATGAGACTTGACGTTTGGGCAACGGGTTTAAATTATGAAATACATAGGTAATTCACAGTTATTGAAAATTCTTTCCCAAAGGACGTTAAATAGTCCTTCAATCATGCTGCAACAGAGCAACGGATGTTTTTTGTGCACAGGTTCTTTTTATCCCGGAAAATTAAGGAATGCCTGTGGGAGTTATAAAACGTATGCCACGCGAACGAAGTCGCGGGCGTCCGCTAGTTTAGTTCTATTATAGTTAGATTATTATAGAGGAATAACAAATACAGCCTCCTCCAGCTCATATTTCAGGGGAAAAGACCATCTGGCCATAGAAGAACTTCTTGGCTTAAGAATCTACGCCAATGTTCCAAGGGAAGAGTACCCGATCACTATTCAGGGCCCCAGTGTCCTAAGTGCAGATAGCCCTAATGGTTGCTAACCTCTGATTGGAGATAGCACTAAAAGAGGAAGAAGATAGTAAGATTACATCAGTGATCACTATCAACTTTGATTGACCAATATCTTCACTATTGACTAATGTGAACAATGGGGCTGATTCTGTAGTGCACAATCTCTAAACTAAACTAAAATTAGAGCATTACAAATATTGCTAAACCTTTCATAATACTTCCTACGGAAAGGGACAGAACTAGATTTAAAGCTGCCATTTTAGTTTAGTTTAGATATTGTGTTATACAGAATCAGCACCAGAATCATAAATTCAGAAAATCACAATAATAGCATTTGAATTAAGTACTTAATCACAACTTTTGTTAAATACTTTTACTTTTAGGAATATAAAAAAAGGAACAAACTGGAAGCACATACAAGATTTTTAATTTGCAAGCTTCAGTTTTATTTATCTGCCCACAAAGTCTTAATAAAGTCTTAATTAAATAAAGTTATCCTAAGATCCTGTATCTTGTAGCATTTTTATAGCTCAATGGGTGAATCAATCGTACTGAAGTGGTAATCCTTGAGCAACATAAATGATGATAATAATAAAATGTACTAATTCCAAATAAGAATTCCCATTGGATTTACTTATGAAGAAACCAAAATCCAGAAAGTAGCATGCATCAGCTTGAAAATAAATATTTTTCTCACCTAGTACCTTCTTAACCCGATGGGGTATTTCATTCATATACAAGTATTCTTCATTTATTGCTATCACTATGTTGATTACAAGTAAGATGAATAAAACCAAAGCCTCCCATAGTAAATATCCTTGTGCTAACAGAGTTTCTCCTACCAGATATGTGAGTATTAAACATATTATGTTTATTATTGTGAGACTGTATGCTATTCCTGATAGCAACACTCTCTCAGATTTCAGTGATATGATGTTGCGGATAATACCAAATCTGAAATTATTCATGAGAATTAATATATGTATTAATATTATTTATATGAGAAAAAAAGTATACTTCATCCAATCATTTATTTAACTTTTGACAGCTTGAGTTAATGATGTCCTAATATGTTACAGATTTGATTTTTGATAAAAATCTACTTTAGTAATGAAGAAGTTTTAATCGATTTAACACATTGATTTTTTATTTTTGACCAGCATTATGTATTGTTTTGTAAACATAAGGAGGCATTTAAATGAGTATATTATATTGTATGCATTCAAATAAATCATATAAGAAAAGCAGTACAATAAATTCATTTGGCAACATCAATTAGGCAGGTCATAATAACCTCCAAAAGATAAAAGGCTTAAAGGATAATCAAGAGAGCTTGTGTTACAGTTTCGTGATTATTTTGAGAAGGAAAGTCACACTAGTAATTACTAGATGATACAAGTGTACTAAGTCATTACTAGACGATGTATACAAGTTACAAAATATCAGGGCTCAACTATAGTATACTACCCGTGGAGTTGGATGTTCATATTTTTTTTACAGAAAGACCTTGATGTGGTAAGCCTTGCACTAAAATATTTTACTTCGATTTCTAATACTTTTCGAGAAATAATTTTTTGAAAATCGCAAAATTTCACCACTTTTCACTATTTCTTACGACATTTGCCATAGATTACAGACTCATTGACGTTTAGTTGGCGTACTAAAGTTTCATTTTACGTATTATAATCCGTTCCAAACATAAAAAGTATTATAAAATGTTTATAATCGTAAAACATCGAGTTTTATGACGTGTACCGATTATTGGAAAAACGGAACGCGTGCCTTGGCGCCAAAGTGTCCAAATGATATTATTGAATTCAAATCTATGAGTCATTGTTTTACACGCTTTTTAGTGTAAAGGTATAAAGGTAGGTTATTATTTATGTATAATTAGGTACTTGAGCATATAATACGCAAAACCGAATCGGCTCATCCCGACTCCACGCAGTCTTGTCTGCCCTACCCCTAGAATGTTTTTTTTAAGCGCGAAGCCAGAAGCTCGCGTAGGAGGTCCTGAATGAAGCGAGTCTACGAGGCCGAGTGGTGCGATGGGGGGAGGTGGCGAGCGAAGCGAGCCGGCGACCTCCGCAGCGAAACGAAGGTCGAGTAGGCGAAGCTTCATTCAGGGGCGACGAAGCGAGTCTTCTGGCGTAGCCCATTCCAATTAAGAAATTAACCTATCCCACTACCTACCTAAAACACAAGGTATAAAGGTTATCAGAGTTAAGCAGGAATTTTGGTAAAACTAACCTCAAAATTTTAAAAAAATAATATCTCGGAAACTACTAAAATTCGAAACGTTTTACTTGGAGGGGGGGGTATATCCCTCCCTCCCCCCTCCCCTCCCCCCATCCCCTTCCCCCCCCGTCGCGGGTAGTATACTATAGTTTAACCAATATCAGATAAAAGGGCATGTCACTTCACTATTGAAAAAAAACTGTGTCTATGAAGTATTGTATTTTTTTTGTTGATGATTACTTGTCAATAATTATGAAACTTCATAGGTGTGCTTATGTCAAAAGTTATAAATGGTTGAAAGGAAAGAAGAATGTTGGTAAAGAACTTATATTATTTTTCAGAAGAAGTACCACAATACCTATTCTATGTGCACAGACAGGGAAATTTCTATTGAAATTTTACTTGTGTACCTACTTAAAAATTACAGTGTCCCAGTGAATTATTTATCGAAAAGTTGGAATTAAAATATACAACATACCCCATACGATTTTTTTGTTTATGTTCGTCAATAACAGTACGAATGTCATCTCTTAATTTTATTAGAGCAGCCTTCGTCGTGTATCCCTTTTCTTGTTGAATGTTGTCTTCCATTATATGAGACAGTATTTTAAATCATTTATCTAAAGTAATTTAGAAGCATTATTGGACATTTTAAAATAAAATCATGTTCTAAAAGAAATGCGAATAAGAAAATAAATCACAGAAAATAGAAATTCGAAAACTTTCAACAGATCAATTGACTCATTTGGTCTGCTCATAGCACAGAACACTTATAGGCTCAAAGAATACTATAACCCTAACTGCTTAACTTGTCTCTGTTTGGGTTGTACATATCAGACTTCAGAGACAAGTTAATGGTACATAATTATCTATGCTCATTTGCCATTGTCATTGTGATTGTCATTGATTGTCATTAACTAGTATCATACTCTTGATCATACTCCTTCAAGTTTTATAAATAGATCTCTGTCTATACTTACTCTAGGGTCTGGGGCGATTATATAAAAATGTCAGCTACAGTGTAACGATCGCAATCACCTCTGATTGGTTTTCAGGGTTTTCATTCTTCCACTAACTGGTCACTCAGATATTATGTACCTACCTATTTAATCCGAGATTGGCCAAAATCCATTGACGCAGCAAAAATTTATTCTTACTCTATGCCTCAGTCGTACATAACAAGACTACGGATTTACATACAACTTATAGGTTATAATAAGTAAGTAAAAGATAACAAGCCTGGAGTGATTATTAAAATATTAAAACATATTTCCTTCTATAAAATTATTTCGCCTTTTATTTTCAACCACTTGAAGTCAACAATACGAGTAACCCAGAGTAACCATAACAACCAAAATCATCTATATATAAAACAAATAACAATAAACTATTTATTATCTCTGACACTCCCCCTCACGATGATCTGGGTCTATCCCACAGAGGCACAGACATAAAAGGTCTGAGTGACTCCTATCATCTTGAGCAGTTTTATTTACTTTGGTAGTGGTAAGGCCTCCTTTCATAGATAATACACTATTGCCTCCTTTGTTAAAAGATCTGCCTCCATGTTGTCTGTGTCATTGTAATGGATCGTTAACAGTTTCTTTTGGACACAGTCCCCTATAGTGTTCCCTGCTTATGCTTGGACCTTACGATTAATGACATTAGTATTTACTATTTAGTTATCGATAGTAATTAGAATAAGTCTAGGTACGATTACATCCTACATTTTTCCGATAAAGGTGTATCCTTTTGCTAATGTAAATACGCTAACTCAAGGTCCGAAAACCAGATATGGGCGTATTTTTTATTTAAAAAGTGTACATCAACGACCTCAATTTACATATATATCGATGCAGGGCAGACAAGACTGCGTGGAGTCGGGGTGTGGTTCGTAGATTTTTTAAACTCTGCATTTGTATAGATTTAAATACTTAAGTACTTTTGTGTGTTAAGTCACTGTTTAGTCATCAAAAAAATTAAGACTTATGCCCGAATGCACTAAACTTAGGAAACACCTAAACCCTTGCCTAAACAATTTAGGAAGCTCCTATCAAAAAATTGTTTAGGTTTAGGTGTTTCCTAAGTCTAGTGCATTCGGGCATGTAAGTTTTAAAGTACATTATTAGTTTTTTTTTGTAAGAAAAGTATAAGAGAAGTTTATTTTGATTTTTTTCGAAGTTATAGAGTAAAATTTTCAATTTTAAGTAAAAATTTAGCATATTTTTTTTATTTAAATCTAATTTTGTTTTCATTAAAGAAACGTGCTGATAGTTCCTTGTAACTTTTAAGTTATTTTTTGTTTTTAAGATATAATTTAGTTTAAAATTGTATTTTAAACTGAATACTTTGTTCAAATGTCCGGGTTTTAAGCTCCGGAATCCGGGATTTTCACGTTTCTTGTCCTATATAGTTGACTGATTTTTGAGATGGCAACCCTTAGTGCAGACTGGAGACCTTGGCATTTAGCATTGTTTTATAATAGGTTCTAAATTGACTGTATATCTTAAAGGTTTCCCTGGTGTGTTAATATTATTTTAATCTAGGCTAGGATTAACTATTCTTTTAATAATTTAATATTTATGGAAATAAAATGTTTGTATAATTTTAAATTACATACCCTACACTCTGTGTGTGATTAATTACTACCTATATGAATTTCAGCACATTTTTTCTGCACTGTAAATGTACTTATTTATCAGGATTAGTAACAAATATTTGCACGGTGTTTCCAAACGATGAAATTATAACTATTTATAATCGTTAGTGTTTGGACAGGTATCTTCAGTCAAAATTGATAGGCCAAACAAAAAATCGGACGTTTTTTTACTCTTCCCATACAAATCGTTTAATAGTATTTTTAGGTAGAGTAAAAAAACTACCAGATTTTTTTGGTTGCACCTATCTATCCTACTTATCCTCTGACTCAAAATACCTCTCCGAACACTTAATTTTATAATAAGTACAGGGTGTAAGGGACAGCTTTCCGAAAACTTTAACAATGTCTTCAGCATATCATCCTGAACAACTTACAGCAATAATTTTTGTCGGAAAAAAAAATCCACTCTCCATACAAATTGTACGAATCAGGTGCCAAAATTTATGGAGAGCAGAATTTTTTTTTTCGCACAAAATATTCTTGCTGTACGTTGTTCGGGATGATGGTCTCAAGATATTGTTAAAGTTTTCGGAAAGTTGTCCCAAAACAACCTGTATCATTTATTTCATCGTCCGGAAACACCGTGTAGAGATTTAGTGCTAATCCTGAAAAATATCAATGCCATTACGATATTAAATAGTGCGGAAAAAATGCTAGGGCACGTAAAAGGATCATGCCCAGCTAAAAAAGCACTGTAACATTTAGTGCAGTCGCATAAAAAGATATGCTTCCAGCAGCAAATAATATCATGGGCTGGCACGATATATTATATGGCACGACCTGGTATGCACCAACAAGTAAAATGCAAAAGCACATAATAGTATAATGAATAGATACATTATAATATAAAATGCCATCAATTAAGTATTTTAAACAGTGCACTATATATTTTATTTCATTAGGGTTATACATTATGATGTCTTGACCTATATCTTAAAGTGCGAGCTGCAAATAATGTTGTGACGTCACTAAATTGTGGCGGTAGGTACCACAATTTTATGTGCACCCCCGGCAGAATAACTTTACATACTGGCACGATTGTTGAAAAAAGTGTGCATGCACAATAGTTTATAGTGCCTCATTTTTCTCAGTGTAGGCTACTTTCTATCCCGGAAAATTAAGGAGTTTTCGCGGGAATAACAAAAAATGTAAACCACGCGGACGAAGTCGCGTGCATCAGCTAGTCATAGATAAAGACGGCATGTTTTGGAATGAAGTAATGGAAATCAGATTTTATTTGGATTGCATATTACCGGAACTGATTGATCGAAGATATCCAAGAAAAATGGAGATTAGAGACCCTTCATATATACAACATGCTAAAGAAAAAAATGCAGTCAACAAAAATGTGCTAAAAAAACATAATTAAATAACTAGCTTTTGCCCGCGGCTCTGCTCGCGTGAATTTCGTTTTTTTACAAATCTCGCGGGAACCGTGGATTTTTCCAGGATAAAAAGTAGCCTATGAAAATTAACCTATTAGTACGGGACTAATAAACATTGACCCTAAAATAAAAAATGTAAAGCTGATTTTTGGGGTCTGAGAAGTAAAAATTCCCCCCTCCTAGGCCGCGGGCTTTCCTATCCCCCCTAAAATGTCTCCCTGAGCGCGGTATTTTATAATTTTCTCAAAAAATATTAGAGCTAGAAAAAAACTTTCTGTGGCGAAAATTATCTACAAAATAATAGTTCAATTAGTTCAATTCAATAAGAGTAATAGTTTAGGAGATATGTTAACCCTACGTGCATGAAAAGAAAATATTTTGCATGTATGGCTTTTTGTAATGTAGTTTCTTGTAATTTCCATAAAAACTGATAGAGCTACGTAAAATGTTTTCTGAAGCAAAGTGAAAGGTTATTAAATTAACTATAAAATGATATTTAGTTTATTTTGGTATGAGTAATAGTTTTGGAGATATGCTTACCTATTGTGTAAGATAAAGAAAATAATATGTAACTACCGTGTACGTTGTTTTAAATTTCCGAAATAAATATAACATAGTTGGGAAAAAATGATTGAAGCAGTAAGAAACATAGTTAAATTACCTACAAAATAATATTTAGTACATTTTTAAAGCACAAAAAATTTCGAAAATATACCTGTCATAGTTAACATGAAAACAATATTTTTCAAAATTTAATATGTTTTCTGTAATTTCTAGAAAACTATAAGAGCTAAGCAAAATACTCTCAGAAGTGAAAATAAACACCATTTAAGCACTTATAAAAAAATATTTAGTTCATAAAGATTTCTAATATACATCCATGTATAGTGTACGAAAAGATATAAAAAAATTGCTAGAATCCTGTGTTATTTGCAATTGTCACAAAATCTATTAGAGCTGGAAAAACACCTTGGCAGAGTAATTGTTTTCACTAAATTACCTACAAAAAATCTTTCAGTGAATTCAGATAGGACCAATAGTTCGAGAAATATGGCAACCTATATTCCAAGTTATTTTAAATCTTACAACCGTGGATAATGTTTTAGAATTTTCACTGAAACTATTAGAACTAGGAAAAAAATATCAGAAGCAAAAATTAACTTCATTAAAGTAACTTCATAATAGTTTTAAGTTTATTTTGATAGAACTAATAGTTTCGGAAATATGGCTGCCTACCTGGAATAAAAAACTAATCCTTTGTAAAATCCGTGAATGTTTTTTGTAATTTTAAGAAAAAGTATTAGAGTTAGGAAAAAAGCTGTCAGCACTTAGTACAAAGATTATTAATTTACCTTTAAAATAGTGTTTTGTTTATTTTGATAGGACAAATAGTTTTCGAAATATACCTTGCTGTTGTGTAAGTAATAGTATGTAACCTATCTCCATTCCAAATTTCAGCCAAATCAGTTCAGTAGTTGCGGCGTGAATGAGTATCAAACATACACACTTTCGCCATGTGATGTGATGTGATGTGATTACACAAAAGAAGGGTTGATCTATCGTGACCAACTTAAAAGTAGACCATCCTACAATATAAATTACAATTATGTTAATGGTACCCTGTCATGTCCTCACTGTGCGCGTTTATTCCGTGCTAAAATAGGGTACATCAATCACATCAGGGCACATGAGCGAAGCCCTGATTCAAACAACTAACAGAGGTTCAGTCGCTGTTGCCGAACTCGGCAATGAAAAAAAAAATTATAAATGACTTATCACTTTAATTATAGTAAAAGCCAAACAAAAATATTAATAAAATCACCAGTTAGTAAAAGAATTTTTAAAATAGGCCTGTTATAATTTACTTTAAAGTTTAAACTTTGACTTTGTCGCGTCTGTAATAAATTCGATCTCCTTGGCACGGCCGCGTCGCTCGTCGCGTAAACGACCCTTAGGAAGTCCGCGGTACTTCGCGCGCTAGCGAAACCGCGCGAAGCGCCCCGCTAGCGCGGGGAGCGGTTTTTGGCTCCGCCCAAATGCCCAAGGTCGTTCGCCGATCTACAAGCCATAATAAACCTAACAGATTACAATCTACCGAAAATAATCCGTTTTAATGTAAACGTTCGACAGTTTACAATTTCGCGAGTTAGATTATAATCTAACGGTTTTTACAATCTTACGGTGACATATATAATATCGCAAACGGTTTCTCGCATTCTACAGACTGCAGAGTTTCTTGCCGGTTCTTCTCAGTAGAACAGTTTTCCGAACCAGTGGTGGAGTTTTGAATTCTCTTAGGTGACACAAGTTGTCCTACGTTCACGTGAATTTACATATTTGGTTGGGCTATAGTATCTCCCCGCGACGGAGGGGGAAGGGGAGGCGGAAGGGGGGGGGATATATCCCCCCGAGTTTCCGAGATATTAATTTTTTTAAATTTTGAGGTTAGGTTTTACTTTTATACCTTTTAATTATTTATACCTACCTACTTTAAACTACCTTACCTTTTGTTAAAAGTTTAATTTCTTAATTAGAATGGGCTACGCCAGAAGACTCACTTCGTTGCCTCTGAATGAAGCGAGCCGAGGCCGAGGCCGAGTGGAGCGAAGGAGGGAGGAGGCGAGCGAAGCGAGCCGGCGACCTCCGCAGCGAAACGAAGGTCGAGTAGGTGACCTCCTACGCGAGCTTCTGGCTACGCGCTTAAAAAAACACTCTAGGGGTAGGGCAGACAAGACTGCGTGGAGTCGGGGTGTGCCGATTCGGTTTTGTGTATCATATGCTCAAGTACCTAAATATACATATAATAACCTACCTTTATACCTTTTTAGTTAAATAATTTAACCTATAACCTTTAAACGTTTTTTATCTAACCTTATAACCTATAAACTGAAATGCGACTAAAACGATGACTCATAGATTTGAATTCTGGCGCCAATGCACGCGTTCCGTTTTTCCAATAATCGGTACACATATTATTATTACTCGATTATTTACATTTTATAATACTTTTTATGTTTGGAACGGATTATAATACGTAAAACGAAACTTTATTAGGTATTTAGCGGGGGGAAGAAATACTACTGTCGTACAAGAAAAAGAACTGTTTATTGCGCGTATAACGTCACAGAAGGAATTTTATATAAATGCTACACGGGCTTCGCAGATAATAGCAGTGAACAGACTACTCGCGCGCGCATACTTTGGGCTCGGGCGGCCGGTCACCGAGACCGGTTTCTTATCTCGACGGAGCTCGTTTCCACGGACGGCGCGCGAGTTTACGATGCTTGAATACGATATACTGAAATTATTTATAATAAATAATAAACGATATAATATGGTATATAATATTTTTATGGCATCGTAATAATGTAAATAATGCTTATATATGACAATAGTTAATTAATATGTAATTCATATGATATAATATATAGCTTATTAAATTTAAAATGTTATGATAAATAAATAATGGGTTATTAAATGAAAATAAATTACATATATCGTCACGCTACACCACCCTCCCCCAGAGAACGGCCTACGGGCGATAAAAATCTGGAAATTTTACTGTTCGGCCCGAACGAGTTTTTTTAACTGTGCCGTTCTCGGTGTCTGGTAGGTCGTGACCAGTGTTATGAGTGGAAGTATGCGTGGGATGAGTAACAGTGACGGGTTTGTGAGTAGATGAATGAGGTGATGGAAGATTGGTTGTGGGTGTAGCGGTGTCCTGTTCACGGAGTATGTAGGCAGGCTTGAGTCTGTCAATCGAAACAGTGACTGTCTTACCATTGACCACAATCTTAAAAACTTTATCTCCTCGTTGAATAACCTCATAGGGGCCAGTATAGGCTGGCTTAAGGGATCCGACCATAGTGTCATCTCGAAGGAAGACGTGGGAAGATATGGCCAGATCTTTAAAAATGAAGGGAGAACGCTGACCACCATGACGTGACGCAGGACATGGCTGCAAGTCTGCCGCAAACTTACGTACTCTTATGATGTAATCAGTCACGTCAGGGTTAATAAGGTCTTCAGGACTTAGGAAATCTCCTGGGAGACGAAGCGGCTCTCCATAAACCAACTCTGCCGACGATGATTTTAAGTCGTCTTTATACGTGCTGCGTACACCTGAAAGTACAAGAGGAAGAGACTCAACCCAGCTGCTATCGGCGTGGCAGATTATGGCAGCTTTAAGTTGCCGATGAAACCTCTCCACGAGTCCGTTGCAGGCTGGGTGGTACGCTGTAGTCATTTTATGCTGGAAACCCGCGATCTTTGCTAAATGACTGAACAAAGCTGAGTCGAACTGCCTTCCGCGGTCTGTCACCACCTGGGAAGGACAACCAAAACGCGATATCCATCCACTAAGGAGCGCCTTGGCAACAGTCTCTGCCGTTATATCCTGTAAAGGAATCGCCTCAGGCCATCGTGTGAAACGGTCGATTGCGGTAAGGCAATAACGATAACCTTGGGATACTGGCAGGGGACCGATAAGGTCAATGTGTATGTCCCTAAACCTAGCTCGGGGTAGCCTGAACGAGCTCAATGGTGCGGAGGTATGTCTATGTATTTTAGACCTTTGACACGCGATACAGGTACGTACCCACTCCCTGCAGTCTTTTTTAATGCCAGGCCAGACGTAGCGATCGGTGATCAAACGAATTGTAGCGTTAGCACCAGGATGGCTTAGAGAGTGGAGACTTACGAAAACTTGTCGGCGCAATTCTCTTGTCACGTATGGTCTAGGCGTGGTACCACTTACGTCACAATAGAGCTCAACGTGAGAACCAGGTATTTTCACCTTATCCAGGCATAGAGAGTTGTTGCCACTAAGAAGCATTTTAAGTTCAGGGTCGGTATCTTGTATGGTAGCTAACTTCTGTAAGTCGATAGGAGAACCGATTTCTTCGATACGGGACAATGTGTCAGCTACCACATTATCCTTCCCTGAAATATGCCTTATATCAGTGCAAAACTGGGATATAAAATCTAAGTGGCGGAATTGCCTGGGTGAGCAATTCTCTTTCCTGGAATGGAACGCAAACGTAAGGGGCTTGTGATCCGTGTATATTATAAAATCACGAGCCTCGATCATGTGACGAAAGTGCTTGACCGCTTCATAGATCGCTAAAAGTTCGCGATCATAGGGGGAGTATTTGGTTTGAGCAGGGCAAAACTTACGTGAGTAAAACGCTAATGGCTGCCAAGTATTTTCCTTGAACTGCTGTAGCACGGCGCCCATAGCAGTATCTGAAGCGTCGGTCACGAGAGCTAGCTTTGCTGCGCAGTCTGGATGTGCGAGCATGGTGGCTTGACATAAACCACGCTTGCAAGCTTCAAAAGCGTCCAGTTCTTTGGATGTGAGGTTCACTGGGTGTGAACCCTTTACTGAACCTGTCAAAAGAGCATGCAAAGGTGCTTGGTGTTGTGCAGCATCGGGAATGAACCGACGATAAAAATTTATCATCCCTAAGAACCTGCGTAACTCTTTTACCGTCTTGGGTGCAGGGAAGTTCCTGATTGCTTTTACCTTTTCAGGCAAGGGCTTAGTGCCGTCCGCTGAAATGCGATAGCCTAGAAAAGTGACTTCAGAGGAACCAAATATGCACTTTGCGGTGTTGATGATAATGCCGTAGTCTCGCAACCTAGTAAAGATCTGACGCAAGTGATCCATGTGAGACGCCTCGTCTTTTGAATAGACCAAAATGTCATCCAGATATGCATAAGCGAAGTCCAGTCCGCGCAGCATCTCATCGACGAAGCGCTGGAACGTCTGTCCGGCATTACGAAGCCTGAACGTCATGTACGGAAACTCGTATAAGCCGAACGGCGTTGTTATGGCGGTCTTCTCGATGTCGCTAGGGTTCACGCGGATCTGGTTGTAGGCTTTTACCAGATCCAGGGTTGAAAATACTGTGCATCCTGAAAGGTTATGTGCAAAATCCTGGATATGGCGGATGGGGTACCTGTCGGGGATTGTTCTAGCATTCAGCATCCGGTAGTCTCCGCAGGGTCTCCAGCCGTTGTCCTTCTTGGGGGTGAGGTGGAGAGGGGAAGCCCATGCGGATTCTGAAGGACGACACCAACCTGTAACATTGCTTCGAATTCTGCTTTTGCGATCTTCAGCCTATCAGGTGCTAACCTGCGTGGTGTGCAAGATACTGGTGGACCGGGTGTGGTGCGAATGTGATGCATTGTGTTGTGTGTAATCAAGCGTTGTGTACCCGCGGGTCGCGTGATTTCGGGAAATTCCCGTGAAAGCAAAAGATGGTAACTAGAATCGCCTGCTATTACCTTTACAGAATGTATATGACTAGAGTTACAAGCCAGAGAAGCTGGAGCAGATAAGGAAGTAGTGTTATCAATTAATTTTTGGCTTTTACAGTCTACAATTAAATGGTAATAACACAAAAAGTCCACTCCTATTATTGGCCTAGTAACATCGGCTACCACGAAACGCCATGGATAATTTCGGCGAAGTCCGAGATCCAAATTAAGGTGCACGTAACCGTAGGTGTTGATGGAAGTCCCATTTGCCGCAGTAAGCTGGAAGTTTGTAGGTGCTCGGCTCTCTCGTAGCTGAGATCGCGGGAACACACACAAGTCACTCCCAGTGTCAACTAAAAATTGGGTCTTCGTGCCACGGTCGGTTACGAAGAGGCGACCAGGTATACCGGGGCAATCGTCTGTCGCCATTACTGCAGATTGCCCGTGGCGTTTTCCGACTTGCTGTTGTAGTCGCAGGGCCGCTGACATTTGTGTGCTCTAGAACCAAATTTTGCGTGGTACCAGCATACTGGGTACTTGCGGTAACTTGACGCTGATCGGTTCGCGCTGCGTGAAGTTGAACGACGGCGCTGCTGTTCGGCTCGGCTCATGTGGCGTGACTGACGAGTGTGCTCATCAAGCTTGATTGCCAGACGTTCCACCATGCGTTTCAGTTCTGCGATCTCACCAGAGGAGCTGCTGCTGGGTCCAGGTGTACTGACAGGTACTGAGGTAGCTGCGACGCTAAGTGGTGCTGATATCTCTTGTATACGGTCAGCTAATTCAGCCAGCTGTTCCAGCTTGAGAGAGGTCTGGGATGTTAGCACGGTTTGGGTGCTCTGGGGAAGGCGGTTGCTCCAGATGCTCTGCAAAAATTCTTCCGGTACGTTAGGTCCAGCCAGGTCTCGTAGATGACGAAGGAACTGCGACGGTGTTCTCGCACCCAGTTCCTCGTGGGTGAGTAGTTGTCGAACCTTCTTTTCGTGAGACGCGGTGAGCCGTTTTATTAATTCGCTCTTAATCTTATTGTAACGATTCCGCGTCGGGGGGTTGACAATAATATCTTTTACGGCCTTTGCGTGGACTATGTCGAGATTTGCGATAACAGTATTAAATTTAGCGGCATCTTCTGTTATTCCGAAATTATCAAACTGACCTTCTACCAGGGCAAACCAAATTTCCGGATCGTCCGGCGAAAATGTCGGCACTTTAAAATTTAGCTTGTGATAAAAGTCGTACGACTGTCGTTTCGGTTCCGTGGAAACGCGCGTCATTTTTGCACGACGTGTAGTAACGCCCGCGCCATGTTTCTCGGTAACAGTGCGAGTTGAGTCGGAGCTACTATCGCTTTCGTTATTCTTACTCATTATCACTCACTCACTGTGCAATGTGTTCAACGGGGTCACCACTTTAGCGGGGGGAAGAAATACTACTGTCGTACAAGAAAAAGAACTGTTTATTGCGCGTATAACGTCACAGAAGGAATTTTATATAATGCTATACGGGCTTCGCAGATAATAGCAGTGAACAGACTACTCGCGCGCGCATACTTTGGGCTCGGGCGGCAGGTCACCGAGACCGGTTTCTTATCTCGACGGAGCTCGTTTCCACGGACGGCGCGCGAGTTTACGATGCTTGAATACGATATACTGAAATTATTTATAATAAATAATAAACGATATAATATGGTATATAATATTTTTATGGCATCGTAATAATGTAAATAATGCTTATATATGACAATAGTTAATATGTAATTCATATGATATAATATATAGCTTATTAAATTTAAAATGTTATGATAAATAAATAATGGGTTATTAAATGAAAATAAATTATATATATCGTCACGCTACAGGTACGTCAACTAAACGTCAATGAGTCTGTAATCTATGGCAAATATAGACATAATAAAAAAAAGATACGCGCCGAATTGAGAACCTCCTCCTTTTTTGGAAGTCGGTTAAAAATATATGGCAACAGGCAAGTCATAAGAAATAGTCAAAAGTGGTGAAAATTTGCGATTTCCAAAAAATTATTTCTCGAAAAGTATTAGAATTCGGAGTAAAATATTTTAGTGCAAGGCTTACCACATCAAGGTCTTTCTGTAAAAAAAAAAAAAGACGGGTGGCACTCGGAGACTGCCGCGGTAAAGCTATTGCATAGCATTTTTTATCAACATACTTAGGTAGGTACCGTAAAACGTGGCAACTTGACCATATTTTTTGACAAAAATCGGGATATTTTTTTATCTTTCAGGTGTAACTAAGTATAAGTTTTTGTATCTGATTATTATTTAATTGGCTAACTTATGGTCCATTTGTCGTTTTCTATTAACTAATAATTAAAAATGTGGAGAGTTAAAAAGTGTATGGGTAAAATTAACAATTTTTTGGCAAGATTACCTACACGGAATTTTTCATTTAAATTGTATAAAATCTATTAGGGAACGTAAAGATAACATAAGTAAAGGTGTCTTTTTTCTATTGAAAAGATTAATAATAAGAAAGAAGTACAGGAATAGGGCAATACTGACAACAGGTAAAGTTGCCAAGCCATGACACAATGTTGCCAAGAGATTCAGACAAATTACATACAAATATTTTCGAGCTCACAGGGTTGTCAAAAAAATAAAGGCGTGAGAACATTTCATTTAATAAGTAGGATAGGTATATTGGATTTTTAAGAAAACACTTTTTACTTTCTTATGGTTTTTAATAAAGTTTTGGTAGCCCAAAAAATACACTTACATTTATTTTCAATTACAAGTATTCTAAGGTCCAATTTTGTAAGTGGAGCACCATATTCTGAGGCCACAATGAGCACTTTAACAAAATTAAGTTCTTCCTCTTGTGTTAATCGAAAAGGTGGCGGTTTATTGGAATGAATATTTTGTATTTCTTAGGGTTCCGTACCCAAAGCCTGCCTCGTTGGTCTAGTGGTTAGCATAGTCGACTGCGGATCACGAGGTCCTGGGTTCGATTCCCGGTCGGGCATAAAAGTTAGGTATTGGGTTTTTCAATTAAGAAATTCTCAGTGCCAGCCCGGATTTGGAAGTTGGCGGTGTTTCACCCCCGTGCCTCGGAGAGCACGTTAAGCCGTCGGTCCCGGTTATTATCACTAACATGATAGTAGTCGTTAAAGCCCGCCAACCCGCATTGGAGCAGCGTGGTGGGTCTAAGCTCTAATTCCCGCTCCCCTATGAGAGTGGAGGCCTGTGCCCAGCAGTGGGACGTTAATAGGCTGTAGTGATGATGATGATGATGACCCAAAGGGTAAAAACGGGACCCTATTACTAAGACTCCGCTGTCTGTCTGTCTGTCTGTCTCCAGGCTGTATCTCATAGACCGTGATAGCTAGAAAGCTGAAATTTTCACAAATGATGTATTTCCGTTGCCGCTATAACAACAAATACTAAAAATTAAAAAAATATATATATTAAGGGGGGTCCCCATACAATAAAAGTGTTTTTTTCGTATTTTTTTGCTCAATATTGAAAACGGTACCTGACGGTTCAAATTTTCACAGAATATTAACTTGTATATTACCTTTCAAAATAAATAATTAAATATCAATAAAGTAAATATTAAAGGGGGGCTCCCATACAACAAACGTAATTTTTTGATATTAACAGTAAACCTCTACAAACAAATTTAGTTTTGCGGTTCATTAACAAAGGTAATTATACCTACTTCTTGAGTACGGAACCCTCGGTGCGCGAGTCCGACTCGCACTTGGCCGGTTTTTTTTCAATTGTTCTTCTTAGGATATTAAAATTTTTTTCAGCATCATACGAAGTCATTTTTTTTGTTTTTACCATTTACATGGCTAACGCCAACATTTCATCTGAATAGTTCTTGTAGGGTCTAGCCCCGAGTTTTCTACGATGACGTAATGGAGCCATTTAGATTCTGAAATAAATATATATATACCACATAACCATGCCCATAACCATTTACATGCATGGGTGATAGGTAAGTATTTTTTTTATATCAGAGTGCTTTACTTTTATTACCTATCTATGAATATAAAAAAAAAATCACCCATATTGAATTCAATAGTAACAAAAGTAACTTAAAACCATTTGTTAGTAAAACTAAAACCTACACACGAACTGAGAAACAGTGATTCAGCTACTGATAGTGGACCCTGTCAGCATTCTTTTAGCATTAGTATATTAGTATATAGAGCTGATTTTACATAGCATTTATCTTACTAAATATTATAAATGCGAGTGTTTGTTTGTTTGTTTGTCCTACAATCACGCTGCAACAGTGTTACAGTTCGACGTGATTTTTGCATGGGAATAGTTGAGGACCTGGAGATTAACATAGGTACGTTTTTACCTAGGAAATAAAAGAGCTCCCGCGGGATTTTAAAAACTAAATCCACGCAGACGAAATCGCGGGCATCAGCTAGTATGGTAATATTGCAGAAAATGCAAGAAATTAACCTTCATACCTACCTTTGTACTTTTTGGCAACCCTAGCTTATAGGTAAACCGTAAAGTTGCTTATTATACTCTTTGTCTTTGGTAACAGATTGCTTACAAGTTGTAAGCAATCTGTTACTTACCGGTATATATAGTGTATTATCTATGGTTACTTAGCTTATTTTTTTTGTATACAATAAACATAGAAAATGAATTTTTAATTATGTTTATTGTTTAAGAACAATACTTATTCCTAAATATAAAATACAGCAGTAAAATTCCAAGTCTTTGTTTTAGATTCACTACATGTACCCAGTTTGATGGCATGTGGTATCAGGAAAATATTGGAGTTTCAACTATGGATTCTGTATGTAACACTGTGTTTCACGTTTAAATGTTTGAACGCAGAAGCAATGCCGTCCCAGCAATGCTACTTGGTGCGTTTGAAATACGACTCTCCGACTAAGTCTTCGGTCACGTTACGATGGCAAATGGACTGCGCATTCCAGGATGCAGGCTCTATAGTTACTGGCTACAACATATCCTACTGCCCAATTGATCACACAAGTGGTGAATGTGATAAGTCCGTTGAAAATAAACACGTACTCATAAGTGACCCTAAGCAGATGCATGAAACCATTGAGAATTTATATTCTCATCGGACATACCAGTTCACTTTAGCCCTTATAACTATAAATGGACAAAAAAATATAGAAAATGCTACCGCTGTTATTACCACATCAGAAGATGCACCTACTAGGCCTAGGAATGTACAAATCTCTAATGTTACTTATGATTCTCTAGTAGTTACGTGGGATCCCCCAAAAAATAGAAATGGCAACATCCGCAAATATGTAATCTGGAATTTTGATAAAGAAATATATGTGGATAAAGTGTCTGAAACAGACACATCAAAACGCCAAATAACTTTAACTGGCATACAAGCATTCACTAATTATTCTCTGTCTGTGCAAGCTTGCAATATTGCCATGGGGTTATGCTCTAAAATGGGACCAAATGATTCCATTTTTGTCAGGACAAGCATTGGTCCTCCTAGCAGGCTAAAAGCACCAACTGTGAAAATCAATCCCGACAAGCTTACATGGGAAGCTCCTGAAAATGCAGGTGGAACAGTGGATCTTTACCAGATCAGAAGAGTTAAAGATGACCTTGAACCTGAAATTTTAAATACAACTGAATTGACATATTCTTTGACTCACTGTGAAGGTGTAGTGTCAAGAGAGACCTATGAAGTTAGAGCAGTGAACTTTGATAATGACATATACAATGGAGCTTTAGGTGAATACAATGTGACTCTACCTAAGAGATCTCCAAACGATACCCACCGAGAGTATGCTGGTCCATGGAGCGAGCCGAGCACTGTGGCATGTAGGAGCAAAGATGGCCTGGCTATGCTGGCCCAATTGTTCAAGCAAGTAGTGAATTAGTGACCCTAACTAGATGTATGTAACCATTGCGAATTTAGGTATATTCCTTTACAACATATCACTTTAAACTCTCTCAGTTATTACTGAGTTTGGAGAAAAAAACATGGAAGCAGTTGTAATGACATCCGAAGATGCACCATCCAGCCCTAGGAATGTTCAAATTTCTAATGTTACACGTGATTCTTTGGTAATTTCATGGGATCCTCCACAACATAGAAATGGTGTCATCTTTAAATATGTGATCTGGAACTATGACAAAGTAGTATATTCTATTGATTATTATAACAGTTAGAAAGGAAGTAAGATGTTCACGGGATTATATTGCAGGAATCGTTCAATGGGTGTTAAGGATAGTATGTTGAAGGACAACAGAAAGTCATGAAGCTAAGATTAAACTTTCCTTTAATGGTCAACAATACTATTTATATATGTGAATGCGGACTGTATATAATAAGTAGATGTGCACAGTTGCCGCGTATCCATGCCATTTGCAAGTGCCGGAGTGCGCGATGTCCCGCGCCCGCTGCCCGCGCCCCGCGCGTGCGTAACCTGTTGGGAGGCGTAGTCTCCAACAATGGGTTATAAAAGAAGAAAATACCGTGGAGTGCTATTAAATTAGAGGGTGAAAATTGAGGATAGGGATGAAAAAGTACCTATCCCTTTTAGTATTTTCAATATATCTCGTAAACAAAGCAAAATTTCGGTATATTTTATATAAAACTTGTTGTAGAGAATCAAATATCCCATTGGATTAGTCCCGCATTTTGAAGGAAATTTAATCTACTTGTTTTTATCGAAGGCAATGCCTATACCTATCTCAGCCCAAAAAAAATAGACAGGCGAAAAAGCAAAAAAAACTCAAAAATCTAATCTTTGCCTTTTTTTTCAAGTTAGTTTTGACTGTTCTGGCATGGTTTTTTTTTCAATATGTATTTGAAAAATGCTATTCCGTTGGGAAATATGATTTTCTACAAAAAGTTTTATAATATATATATACAATATATCAAAATTTTGCTTAGTTTAGGAGATATATTGGAAAACACAAAAGGGATGCTTATTCGCCCCTATCTTCAATTTCCACCCTCTAATTTAATAGCACTCCGTGGCTTTTTCTTCTTTTATAACCCACTAGATGATGCCCGCGACTTCGTCCGCGTGGATTGATGTTTTTTAACTCCCGCGGGAACTCTTCAATTTTCCGGGATAAAAAGCCTATAGCCTATGTCCTTCCCTGGGATGTAACCTATCTCTGTACCAAATTTCATCAAAATCGGTTGAGTAGTTGGGGCCGTGAAAGCGTAGCAGACAGACAGACACACTTTCGCATTTATAATATTAGTATGGATTGAGCGATTCCTGCAATAAAAACCCGTGAAGTTTTAGTTCCTTAGTGACCTGTTTTTTAAGTTCCTTATCCTTACTAATATTATAAATGGGAAAGTGAGTTTGTTTGTATGTTTGTTCTGCTTTCACGCCGTAACTACTGAACCGATTGCTTTGAAATTTTGCAGACGTAAAGTTAGAAGTCCGGATTAAATAATAGGGTACTTTTTATCCCGGAAAATTAAAGAGTTCCCGCGGGAACTAAAACTCCTCAATCCACGCGGACGAAGTCGCGGGTATCAGCTAGTAATCAATATTTAAACGGACACTTTAAAACGACAAATAACTTTTTCTAAAAAATGATATGAAATGTGCACATTTCATACCCTGTAAATGAGTTCGAAAGTTAAACTTCCCGGCCTAGGCCAGTAAAGAATGTCTCAGTGGAATCTAGTGGGCCACGGCCTATATAGCCACTTCTTTCAGCTGGCGTGGCCTACTCGATTTGACAAACAAATGAAGTTCGTCTCAGTGCGAATCTAGTGGGCCACGGCTTCGGTTTTCGAAAATCGAGTTGGCCGCGCCCGCTGAGAACATATTATCATAAGTTTGAATTTGGAATATTTCTTCCTGAATATCTTGTAACTTGTTATAATGTTCTTTGGCCTAAGTAGTTTAAATTTGGAACTCTACCGTATTACGCGTTCAGCACTCACAGATCAAAAAAAAATTAAAGTATAATAGTTAATTCCCAAGACCAATCCGTATATTCCGACGTACAAACAAACATAAATGTACCCGGAAAACCAATTACAATTTCAATTAGTAATTCAAATATAACTAATTTAACTTTTAATATTTCTTAAGTAGGTTGCTTTTTTATTTACTTTCTTTTAATTGGTACATAATATAATAAGTATATTAAAAAAAAGTCACTTGTTTCATTTTTTAGAAAAGCACCTTACACACCTCGACCGGGAGAGCATTTCTGGTCTCGTATATAGCCGGCCTCGCATAGCTCGGCCGTCTAACTAACACTCGACCAGAAATCACGTACTTCCCGGTCTCGCTATGTAATGTACTATGACAGGCATTCCAGAATTCACTGATTCTGTAAACGTACAGGCTTGCAATACTGATTTGTGCTCGAAAAGGGCCGTATCGAGCCATCGAGCTTAACAGGAGGAAAAGTTGTTCGGGAGTTTCAAAGAACAGAGGCGTCTCTAGCCCTTGTGGCGCCCGTGTGCAACCAGTACCCTGGCGCCCTCTAGTCTAGTAGGAGCAGGGTCAAAATGGAATACTAACAGTTATATTTTCAAACGGAAATTCGGATGCAAATGGTGCAATTTTAAATGATGTCGGGAAGCAAAAAGTTTTTTTAGGAAGGAAGGGGTTATGAGAATAAAAAAATCACAACTTTGTAGTTCTTTCAAAAATATTTAATTTAAAAACTTAAAGTTTAACCAACTAAAATATAAATATATTTAATTAAAATAAATATATATACAAGATGTAAGGTAAATGGTATAACATACCGGCGGCTACCCATGCCATTTTGACGTTATAAACACTATGGTAGAGTTAAAAAGTCAAAATTAATTATCAAAAACTTCCATACAAAATTAATTAGTTAATTATGAAAAATAAATTTTGGCAACCCTGCAGGAGTCCTTTGTTCCTTCTACACCTAAAGTCAGAACTGTACTACAAGCGATAATAATAATTATTATCGTATCGTTATGCAATTTGGCAATTCATTACAATTTGCAAATCATTGAAAGAACAAACTACACAGAATAATTAATTATTGATAAAAAATTTAAACGAAGTAAGTCGAGAAATTAAGCACAGGGAAAGGCGGCTCATAAAGTAAGGATAAGTGACTGATTTCGACTTACGAAGTCCGATACTAGTCGGACATTTTTTTACAACAATATAAGTTCTAGCCGGGCTTTTGCTTTGAGAATTTAATTGCATGCCGAATAATGATTGCTTTAGTATCGCGACTGGATTTTATCGCAACGCTCGCGCTGGCAACGAGGCTTAACATACGTCGTATTGTTCGCAGTTCATTGATATTGAATCAGCTGTTTTAAGGGATGCCACCTCAACATTTATGCTAAAATTTTGAAGTCCACATAACTCCCCCAGGATATGAGCTACACGTCTTATGACATTTTTCCAATATATCTATACACCATCTAACATGGGTAGCCGCGGGTATGTTATACTAATTACCTTACACCTTGTTTGATAAATCAAAAGTCAATGTTCGTTTTAAAGTTTTATTCCTCACGATAATATAGTATTCTTAGAGTACCTAATTTAATTATCCTGAAATCTTTTCATCATCCGTTTTCTTTTCGTCCATCGCGCTCAATTGGCGGGAAGCGCCCTCATTGGCCCTCAGAATTCCCTATTTTTATAATTATTTTATTTTGCGGCCCTGGATTCATGTCCTTTATGGCCTTATATTTATTGCGAATGTCGTACCACAGAATATAAAACTAGAAAATCATGACATTCGGCCATCCACTTTTGGGCAACCTCCCGGTGTACAATAATTAAAATGTATGAAAGTAAGTGGACTATTTACAATTCAAGTTTTAGGAACGTAGCTCGACATAATATAATTCATAATTTAACGCACAAAACACTTTAAAATTTATCGCTGTTTACCTAAATAACTAATAAATTTAATTATAATTAAATTCCTTAAACAAATCAGTACAACTTACTTTATCGTTTTTGTCTGACGAACGTAACTATAGGTTCTCAAAGTATATTTAATCAAATTAGGTACACTTTACACTTACTATATTATAAAACATGATGGTGATAATCAATTACGGTATCTTAAAACTAAAGCTACGAGGGTTCCAAACGCGCCCTGGTCTGAGAAGAACCCACAACAAACTCAGCCGGTTTTTTTTTTTTGTGTATCACCATCTCACAAATATCGTAAATTACTTAATTAGATTTATAATTTTAACAATTACAAAATTCGCCGCTGGAACAATATTATTCATACCCATTCGTTCCTAATCCTATCATTCAAATAGGTAATCCTTTACACTGTAATAGGTATTTTCAATTACTTTACGTTTTATAAAACTTTGAACTTAGTCACTGAACCCTTAGAAATAAAAAAAATAACTATCGATATATATTAATTCTATTCTTACGTATTATTAATTATAAACATTATATTCTTAAAAACAAATACTTCTAAATATAAATCATGACATTCGGTTTCCTCCATAAATATATTTTCTGGAATTACTCTAGCAATTTTATTTACGTAACCATTGGAAACCTTCGTTGCAATACATAGTGAAATGTTATCTTCATTAACGTCATCCAAAGACTCAATTGTTGAGTTTATCATTATAAATTATTATCATTTGATTGGAAAGCCAATTTATTCACTCACGGCCTTACTTATACGGTCTGCTGCAAGTTGCAACAACAGTCTGAAATGGTTATTTTATATTTTTATACAAAGATACCTAGTGCTAATTTTATATCTGTAATTTCCTATAGCTTTAACAATAATTTTGTATTCTCCTACACATTTTGATTACAATTTCTTGCTATTGCCCTTATTCTACTTATTATTTATATAAATACAAATCAATCGCTGAATGTACTATGTAAGCGCTTGCCTTCAGAACGGAGCCTGCACCTATTTGGCTAATTCTTTTTTTATTTATTATTGTTATTGTGTTTATAATTGTCAGGAAAAGGTTTCTATGAAAGAAAATGTTTGACAGAACTGTAAGGAAAAGAAAAAATGAGTTAAAAAAAAATTCTCCGCATACAAAAGTAAATCAAAAACATACGAGACAGTAGAGATTTTCAAATAGGTATATTGACAGATTAACGGTCAGTTTTTCGGTTTTATATATTATAGAAATTTATCCTGGAAAAATAAAATCAGTTCCCATAAGACCCGAAAATACCTAAAATCCACGCGGACGGAGTCGCGGGCAACAGCTAGTTTCTTCTAAATAAATTAATCAGCCCCCCAATCATGTAAGGATTGCCGATCAAATCGTATAAGTTCGTCTTAAAAGTAAAATAAACCATAACTGCATTGAATTAGAGCTCAATTTCGTGTATCCATTCTCATACGTTTAGGTATGTACGATACCCTAAACGTATAAGAATGGATCCACGAAATTGAGCTTTAATTCAATGCTGTTATGGTTTATTTAATTTGAAGCCGAACTTATACGATTTGGTCGGCAATCCTTACATGATTGCACCTCAGGTCTCCCTCTTTAAAATTGGTCCGTCGAAATTGGCACTGCACAGCTCAAGCCTCTATTCTATGTCAATAACAATATTTAACAATCTGCCAGACTACATTAGGAACATCGGAAAAGATTGAATCTGATCTGAAGAATGAAGATCTGATTGAATAATGTTATTACAATATTAATGAATTCTTAAATGATACTGACAAATACTAATAAAATCGGTTCTGTTGCCACACCCAAACTGGGTATCCATAGCATGCCTTATTCACTAATGACTATAATCTGTTAATTAAGAAATAATGTAACTATGGAATTGCAACTAATAAAGAAACTGAAACTGAAACTAAAAACGGCAGCTTAATTTTCGAATCATGATATTGTTTTGTTGCTGACTGTATTTAATATTTGCATTAATTTAGTTTCTTAAAAATTTGACATCAGTCGGTTGTATGTATCGGTTGACACATTAATGGTATTGTTAATACCCATCGATTTACCAACTGAGTTAATGTTAATACCCCACTGTATCTGACTCAGCTGCATATCCCAATTACGTTCATCCTTACATGAACTACTTTTAACGGTAAGACAATGATTTTTTTATTTTATCATTTAAACGTTCAGTTTAGCCGTCGGATCTAAACAAGCTGCTGTGTATAAAACGTCTCAGATACCATGAAGTTCACAAAACTTACATAATAAATTCATTAATTATAGTCAAAATTTATGCTTGTCTACATGATCTAACATAGGTAGGTAGGTATTCATTTTTTTTTGTTGTTCCTAGCCCATTGGGGTGTAAATGTCATTCTTCAGTAGTACAGTTTGTGTGCTTTCTTAATATAACTTCTCTGCTGTGAAACTCGTTGCTGGTGCTTTTGGTTGCTGTCCAGGCTGCCGCGATGGTTGGGCGGACAATATCAAGGTATGGGTACCTCTTATGTGAATCTTTGATAGCTGCACTTGATCTCTTCAATCGTTCGTAAGGCTGAGACTTGAGAGGAGCATCTGTGTGCTACACCCTACTGGTGGTCATAAAGATCGCATTCTTGAATACTCTAGTCTCTGCGCCATGAGTGTCCACGATTGGCTTGTTTCGTGTCCTCGGCAGTTGAAAAGAAACAATTTTAGTAAAGTATTCTTTTATTTCATGAATATATTGTATAAGATACAAAAGGAAAAGTTAACTGACTGACTGACTGACAGATCTATCAACGCACAGCTCAGATCACTGGACAGATCAGGCTGAAGTTTGGCTTAGGGATAGCTATTATGACGTAGGCATCCCCTTTGGAAATTCAATCCCTAATTGGTTTAAAGTTTGTGTGAAAATTGAACGTAACGGGAGCGAAGCCGCGGGTATATTCTAGTCCTATCCTATAATAATTGATTTAAACAATATAAACATCTATATAATAACAAGTAAGTAGTAGGTATATCCATTTCATTTAATAAGTTAAAGTTGTGGTATATATTAATTTGTGTATCTGTTGTTTTTAGTTATTTTACAATAAATAATTTTTCATTCAGATCTTTCAGTATTTAATTTGTTGCTAAATCCAGAATAATTCAGTTACAGCATACATACCTAGATACCTAACCGAAGTTTAACGTATAGCACACATAACTGCTCTTTAACCTATGTATGGCCCACATTATCGTACCCAACCTATGTACGGCCCACTTAAGCGTATCCAGCCTATGTACGGCCCACTTAACCGTATCAAACCTATGTACGGCCCACTTAACCGTATCCAGCCTATGTACGGCCCACTTAACCGTATCAAACCTATGTACGGCCCACTTAACCGTATCCAACTGATGGTACGGCCCACTTAACCGTATCCAACTCATGTACGGCCCACTTAACCGTATCCAATTTATGTACGGCCCACTTAACCGTATCCAATTCTTGTACGGCACACTTAACCGTATCCAATTTATGTATTTTGCAATATATTCTTAGATAATATAAATTTTTAATTTAATTATTTTATTGGTTCAGTTGATATGAGTGATTTGGTACATAGACTATTTTTAAGTATTGCACACCACGATAATGGTAGCCCACTTGTCTTTTTATCTTCTGTACCACCTTTGTAATATTGTACCAAAATCATGCAATATATAATTTCTGATTCTGACCCTACAAGTAATTCTCTTTCTGCAAAATTAAATGTTAACTGCTTCGAACTGTTAAAGGGTGATTTTAAACTTATTAAAAACGAGCGCACTCCTTATTAGGATAAAGGGTATATTTTAATTTAAAAAAAAACAAGACAATATAATAATAACAAGATAATATAATATAATATAGAAGAAAAATAATACTTTTATCGAATTATGTGTGTCAATCACTAACACAGTTTCACAGAAACCAAGAAAGGCATTTTGAAGTTTGTTCATAAATCCACCAGAGGCGGATCAAATAATATCATCGGAAGCTTTCCAAGCAAGGTTCACGAAGCACACATAGTGCTAAGGCTCCCTTGCCTAAGACAGCAACTAACGACGTAATGCGTTCTGTTAGAAAGGGAATTGATAAATTGTTTTTAAAAAAACTTTCTTTAATGCTAAAATAAAATAACTCACAAATATAAAACTTAGAAAATAGAATATAGAAAATAGAAAGTGAATTTAGAAAACGTCTGGCTTCTTTGAGGATTGAGAATAGACTGACTGAAAACTGGGCTGTTCCTCTCTGATGGTCAAGAGCGATCTTGGCTGATTCAGCACTTGGCCATACAGTTAAGGGATATAACAACCCCCCGCTTAAGTGTAAACTTACGCGGTTTTAAGGGCGAAGTTTACTAAACTCAAACAATTCTTAAGCGTGGTTGAGATAGAGGAATATCGTTATTGTTATCCGGGTTATCCTGATCACGGGTAGAAGTAGGAGTTACTTTATATTTTTTATAAAAGGCCAGGCATTTCCTATTACAAAAATAATACAATACACATATTACACAAAAACTTATGAAAACATATGATATAATAGAATGAGTCGGCATTGATTCGGTGTAAATTTGGGACTCTAATTCTTTTAGGGGAGTTAGAGCATCATTTGTTCTGACATTTAATTTCATAAAATTATCAGAGTTTATTTGAGAATACGGAGATCGTAAAGGTAAGGTAAAATTTAATTTATTAAATGTGGTAAGGTTACAGCAAGTGTCATTAATTAGATTAAAATCTGAAAATATTTTATTTATTTTAATTGTCATATTGGTAGTGCCAATAAGTTTTGTATTCTTACAATAACCATTACATCTTGGTTTCAGGGTTACTATTCCTGTTCCAAGTAGAATGGTATCAAAATTCTCATTTTCACAATCTATGTGTAATTTTGTTGGTTCCGAATGTGTAAAAATCCACTGGTTATTTCCGATAGGTTGCCAAACATGTACATTGCCTGAAATAAAATTTATTTTACATTCATTTGGAAGTGAATGTATGACTCTGGTAATTATTTCCGTTTCACATATCGGCTCATTCATAACACTGAATTTTCCAATATTATAACATATATATGAATTCTTAATTACTAACTTACAATTACTAATTAAATCATTAAAACTACAATATTCTGATTTGTCTTTGCTTATAGCTATGTAGGATGCAGAAGGTACAATTAAGGCAAATGAGCTTGGTGTACTAGTATTATGGGCTACAGGGATTGGAATCATTTTATATAAACTGAAAGGGGAGATAAGAACTAAAGGTATCTTAAGTGTATAAACTAATTTATTATCTAGAATACAGGATATAATTTCTGACAATTTGATTATTAAATGTATATTATGTAATTCCAATTCTATAGGGAATTCTGAATATTTTGGTAGGTGTTTTACATTGGCAACCAATTCATTATACAGATCCTTTGGTGTTATTACAGATGGATGTAATGTATTGGTTTTTGCAAACAGGATAGAGTTTACAATATCTTCCAGTTTATAAGATAAGCTTAACAGACTTGATTGGAGCGCACTAAACAATTCTTGTATGACGTTTTTGGATAAGAGTGAGTTTGTTACTTCTGTCATATTACTAATGCGTGATGCTATATTTTCGATAATGTCATTAAGACGCTTTTCATTTTTATTTACCTCAATTAAAGTTTCATTAAAATCAGTTATGGCTGATTTAGAGATAAGGATGTTTTCTTTGACTAAATCTAATATATTTCTATCATTATCTTTTAGGTGATGAATTGCCTTGCTGTATTTAATTGCATCATCTTCGTCCATGGTACCGAAGATATGTTTAAAAATGGTGCCAACACCAGGTATCCATGCTGACCTTTTGCTTTTGGATGAAATCAGATGTGATAGAGAATAATAATCTCGTGTTAGGTCTTCAAACATAGAGATGAGAGGTTGGAATATGTTTTGACATTCAACCTCATTTAATGTATTACTCTTAATACAAAGATGTTGGGAAGTGTGCAAGACACTGTTTATATTGTCGATGTGGGGTTTTATATATTCCAATTCAATTGGTATAATTACGTGTAAATGATTATTAACTAATTTAATTGAACCTACTGGATCAAAATAAATTCCAGGACTGCTTGTAATTTGTTCGATGAAGTCATCATGCTTTAAATCTTGACAGAAAACTGCCAGACTGAAATACAAATAAAAGAAAGTAATTAAAACTAAAATACGTGATGACTATAACCTACTATTTTATGACTAATAGCTAAGATGTTATGACTACTAATTCGAAACTAGAACTTATATTTATTTACAACGTGGCCAACTTTAATTGGTCATAGTGTTGTTTAACATGACGACGATTTATTAAAACGGAAAGTGTATGGTTTCCGTGAACCTTAACCACTTTATATGGTCCTTTCCATACCGGTGATAAAGCTTTGCGCAGACGTACATGATTCTTTACATAGACCATATCGCCTACTTTATACTCGACTTGGCGAGAATGTCTATCATAATATTCTTTGGACTTTTCCTTTGACTTTGCAATATGTTCTAGAGCTTTTTCGCGTGATAATTTTAATCTGTGATGTAGCATTTTAATGTATTCATGATAGGTTCCTGTGGGATTAGGTTCATATAAAGAATCTGGAAAATAAGGTTTCTGACCGAATAGCAATTCATGTGGACTGAATTTTGTAGTACAATGGATGTTAGTATTGTATGCTAAAATAGCAGTATAAATATATTTGTGCCAATCCGTTTGGTTTTCATTTACAAATGATTTAAGATATTCTTTGATAGTTGAATGGCTTCGTTCTAGAGCACCTTGGGTTTGAGGGTGGTAAGGTGATGACCAAATTTGTTTAATCTTAAGGAATTTGCAGGTCTCTTTAAAGAGTTCTGCAGTGAAATTTGTTCCTTGGTCGGTGAGTATCATTTTAGGGAGACCAAAAAGGGAGATGAAGTGTATAAGACATTCTAGACATTCTTCAGCAGTAATGTTGGAAATAGGATAGGCTGTGGAGAACTTGGTTAAGTCGTCTTGTAAAGTAAGAATATACTTCAAGGAAATTCTACCAGCTTCTGGTAATGGACCCACAATGTCAAGGCTAATTCTTTCAAAGGGTGCTGTTGACGTTGACGTTATTTGCATAGGAGCTCTGTTGATTTGACGCAGTGCTTTATTGGATTGACATTGTGTACATTTCTTGACATAATTCTCTATATCTGTTCTCATATTTTTCCAACTATACCTTTCTTTAATTCGATTTAGCATCCTTGTAGAACCTACGTGACCAGCGATAGGTAAGTCGTGATTTTCTTTGAGTATTGTAGGGATTTCGCTAGGGGTTGGATATATAAGAGTGTTTCTGTAAATTTTGATAGTGATATTAGTATTATGGAACAGATGAGCTAGGATATTATACAACTTGGTGTAGGATAACTTCACGAAAGGATCTTTAAAATCAGAGATTGCAATTTCATTAGGATTTTCTGGTTGCAGGAGTAATTCATTTCGAAGATTCCGTAGGGCTTTATACAATTCGGGATAAGTAATTTCATCAAAGTGATGTACTTTAGTAAAAAGGAAATAGTAAACTTTACTGCCTGAATCTAACTTTAGAAATGAATTGAGTGTTCTTTCTTTATTTAAAAATTCACTAATGTCACTATTATTGGCAAGAATTTCTTCGACGTTTGGGTTGGTCTCATCTAAATCGATGGACGTTGGGACAATGATTATTCTGGAGTCAGAGGATAGTAGTTTATTGGCATATTCATGAATATTGGTATTGTATTTATAATTTTTGTTTGACATTGCTTTTAGGTAATCAGAATAAGAGTCGTCAGGGATATTAGAAGGGCTTGGTATGTGAACAGGTAAGTCTTCATTGTTGGAACTAGAAGGATTTAGTAGAGTTTCAGGATTGAATGGAGAGTTTGGAAGACTAAAATCAAGATCTTGCAGAGGATTTAGAACAGGTAAGTCATTTGAGGTAGTAGGGTTCATTATATCTTGGGAGTTTCTAACAGTGTTTCTCTCTGTTTCAGGATTAGAAGAAGGACCAGGGAAATCGAAGTCTATATGTTCAAAAGGTATCGGTGATAGGGAGCTTAGATCGACACTTAGTGGACTTGGAATGAGTTGATCATCATCTATTGGATCAGCATCAGCATTTGGATTCACAGAAGGTAAGTCTTGATTTGTTTCAGTATTAATCGCATTTACAGGATTTGGGAAATCAGGTGGATATCGAGACAGGGCATCAGCTGCCGAATTGAGTTTACCTTTTCTGTAAACTATTTCATACTCGTATTCTTCGAGTTTGAGTCTCCATCTTTGGAGTTTACTGGAAGGATCTTTATGATTAAAAAGCCATTTTAGTGGACGATGATCAGTTACAATCTGGAATTTGCGGCCATATAAATAAGGCCGGAAGGTTTTACAGCCGAATATTATAGCGAGAAGTTCTTTCTCAGTAGTGCTGTAGTTGCATTCACTTTTATTTAGTGTTCTGGAAGCATAGGCAATTGGCTTATCTTTGCCAATGGGACCTTGAGATAGTACGGAGCCTATTGCATGATTTGAGGCATCACATGTCAAAATAAATGGTTTGGTAAAGTCAGGATAACTTAAGACTGGAGCAGAGGTAAGTTTGGTTTTCAATTCGTCAAAGGCTACTTGTTGTTGGTTTTGCCAATCAAAAGGGATATCTTTCTTGAGCAATTGAGTTAATGGCTTCGCAATTTTGGAGAAATCGGGGATAAAACGACGATAATATGAAACGAGGCCTAAGAAGGATTTTACATCTTTAGGAGTTTTTGGTGAAGGAAAGTGAATCACAGCCTTGATCTTTTCTGGATTTGGTTTAACACCTTCTTTGGTGATAAGATGTCCAAGGTAAGCTACTTCTCTTCTCAGGAACTCACACTTGTCGGGTTGAAGTTTGAGATTAAACTCTCGAAGTCTTTGGAAAACAGAGGCTAAATTATCGATATGGGAATTGAGGTCATGTGAATAAATTACTATGTCATCCAGGTAGACGAAACATCGTATGCCTTGGAGACCAGTTAAGGCTGTGTTCATCAGGCGTTGGAAAGTTGACGGGGCATTCTTCAGTCCAAAAGGCATTCGGGTGAACTCAAAATGCCCTTCAGGCACATTAAAGGCTGTTTTAGATGCATCGGTTACATTCATAGGAATTTGATGGAAGCCTGAAGCGAGATCTAAGGTCGAGAAATATTTGCTATTTCCCAGTTGATCTAATATTTCTGTTATTTGTGGGATTGGATAGACATCTCCTATGGTGATGTCGTTGAGTTTCCGATAATCAATGACCACTCTCCATTTCTGATGTCCGGACGCGTCTAATTTTTTAGGGACTACCCAAATGGGTGACGACCATGGAGAGACTGATGGTTTAATTATGCCTTGATCCAGCATTTTATTTATCTGATTACTGACTTCCTTTTTGTGACATTCAGGGAACCTGTAGGATTTAGTAAAGATAGGAATGGATGAACTTGTATTGATTTCATGTTGGATGGCGTTAGTATTTGTTAATTTATCGTCGGGAAGATGGAATATGTCGGAATAATTGGAACAAATTTCGCAGAGGGCTTCTTTCTCCTCTGTGTTGAGGTGTGATGCTCTTAGTTGGTTGAGAACCTTTTGAGTGCGGTGATAGGAATCTTGGTTGAAACATTGGAGTTTATTAACAGGATAGGATTGATCAGGATATGGTTGGATTGGATTCAGAGTAATATTTAAATTGGAATTCATGGAAATGGAAGAGTCTGTAGTGTTGACAACTGTCAAGTTAATTCTTTTGTTTTCTTTTACTTTTACTAAGCAATTCGCTATTAAAAGTTTATTGACAGGTTTGTGGTCTTGGATAACCCCTTCTTTTATTTCAGGGTTTGACACAGAACATTCAATGACCATCTCAGATCTTGCAGGGATATTGTAAATGGGTTCGTGGAATAGTAATTTGATATTTACATCATTGATTCTGAGAGTGTTTTTAGTGTAATTAATACTACAACCGAAGGCGTTCAGCATATCGGTTCCGATTATGCCGTCATAAGGTAGGTCTATTCCTCTTATGACATGGAATTTATGGCTAATTGACTTAGGTTTGGAATCTGAGATTTGTAATTTTAAGTTGAAGTGGCCCATGGTCTTTGTTGACTCTTGGCCCGGATCTATACCTTTGAGGTTGATTTGCTCTCTGACAAGAGTGAGATAAGTTTGAATTGAGTCATATTTAATGAGGCTAACTGATGAGCCTGAATCAATAAGTAATGAGAGAGGTATATCTGAAACAGAGGATTTGAGGAGAATGTGAGGGAGATATATTTTTGTAGGATTAGCAGTGATTTCAAAAACTTTACTACTATTGGTTACATCTGATTTTGGATCTTTTACAGGATCGAGGTTCTCAGGTTTGGAAACTGATTTAGTAGATTTGGATTCTTGACTAAGTTTGGACTGAAGTTTCGTTTGTGAGACGGCTATGGAGGGTTTCATCGTGGATATGGAGGGATTTGACTTAGTCACAGAGAGGTTCGACTTGGATACAGAGGGGCTTGATACAGATACAGAGGGAGTTGATACACATACAGAGGAATATGGTTTGGATACAGAGGGATTTGATACACAAACAGAGGAATATGATTTGGATACAGAGGGATTTGATACTGATACAGAGGATTTTGATACGGACACAGAGGTTTTTGAAACGGATGCAGAGGGTTTTATCACGGATACAGAGGGTTTTGACGCAGATACAGAGGATTTTGACACGGATACAGAGGAATGTGACATGGATACAGGTGATTTAGAAGTTGATACAGAGGGTTTTGTCACGGATGCAGAGGGTTTTATCACGGATGCAGAGGATTTTATCACGGATACAGAGGATTTTGACACGGATACAGAGGAATGTGACATGGATACAGGTGATTTAGAAATAGATACAGAGGGTTTTGTCACGGATGCAGAGGGTTTTATCACGGATACAGAGGGGTTTGACGCGGATACAGAGGGTTGTGACACGGATACAGAGGATTTTGAAACTGAAACAGAGGGCTTTGTCACGGATGCAGAGGATTTTATCACGGATACAGAGGGTTTCGACGCGGATACAGAGGGTTGTGACACGGATACAGAGGATTTTGAAACTGATACAGAGGGTTTGGCATCGATTTTTCGTTTAGGGTGTCCCGTACGACACCCGGGCGGGACCCTTATTCGTTTAAAGAATTGCTAGACTCATCATTCTCAGAGGCAGAGTCTACTTCATCGCGAGACTCAATATTATTATCATGTACAAAATTAACACGACTGGGGCCTGGTTTTGAGGATGGTCCTTGTGCCTGAGGATTACGGAAACGGTTATTATTATATTCGCGTTTCCTGCAATTTTCTAAAACATGACCTGCGTTTTTGCAGTATCGGCAGATAACCGGGGACCTAGAAGGTGTGTTATTGGTTTGGAAATTAGTGGGACGCTGTGTAAAGTTTGATTTCGAAAAGGATGGTAGTGAAATTTTAGGTTTGTTACCTTTATTCTCGATGGGCTGGGACCTCCGATACAGAGTTTGTTGAATGCGCTCCTCGGATATGGCTATATTAATGGCTTCATTTAAAGTTTTTGGAGACCTGCTTCGCACTATTGTTGATATGCGAGGGAGTAGACCCATCATAAAGTGATGGAGGGCAAGGTCCTCCATGGCTGCAGTACGGCCGATCAACTCAGCCGGTTCAATATTTGTTAAGGAAATCTCCGTTAAGAGTTGTGAGAGGCAAGTCTCCACTTTGAGAGCAAATTGGCTAACATTTTCTTGCGAACTCTGTCTGCTCTCTTGGATGTCGGTTAATAAATGGGAATAGTGTTTCCTTTCACAGAATTGTTCTTTAAGGAAATCTTTCAATTGGATCCAAGAAGCAAATTCTTTGATTGAGCAGGCAATTTCCGCTTTCCCTTGAAGTTGACTTAGAATATATTTGAATAAGATAGGCTTTTGGGCCTCGGTAGCAAGTTCGATAGCATTATCACAATTTATGAGAAAAGAATTTAGTGTTTCACGACACCCATCATAGGTTTTCACGAATTTGAACAACACATTTAGTTCCATTTCGGGATTTTTACACTTATTCACGGATAACTTTTGTAGAACCGGAGATTGCTCAGCAGATTCCGATGACTTGTTTACAGTGAACATTGTTTTTGACGGCGACGACACGGCGAGACTTTGTTTATGTTGAGATAAATCGTATTCGACTTACATGAATGCGTGGGCGACGAATGCGATGAACGACACTTGCATTTCGAAGAAACGGCGGATGCCTCGATGGTTCAGTGGTATGGAGTATGATGTATGACCAGGTGAGCTTCTCCAGCAGGACACAGTGGGGTACAGCGATGACACGTCGAGGTCGAGACACAGCGTGACACAGAGGGATGAGCACGACACAGAGGGATACGGCGACAACACAACCGGACACGGCGGTCACAGCGGACACAGGCGGACACGGCGGACACAGTTCACAATTGTTTCTTTAACACTTTAGTTGTCACCGACTTTGTAACAAAAGTTTTTTAATTAAACGGAGGATCCGGGGATATCACTTTTTTATATCCCTTTACGCTGCCACCAATGTTAGAAAGGGAATTGATAAATTGTTTTTAAAAAAACTTTCTTTAATGCTAAAATAAAATAACTCACAAATATAAAACTTAGAAAATAGAATATAGAAAATAGAAAGTGAATTTAGAAAACGTCTGGCTTCTTTGAGGATTGAGAATAGACTGACTGAAAACTGGGCTGTTCCTCTCTGATGGTCAAGAGCGATCTTGGCTGATTCAGCACTTGGCCATACAGTTAAGGGATATAACAGTTCGATTCGGTTTAAAAATTTACTCGTTTGCACAACCCTTTCATCATGCAATCAAATACTAAATCTCATTATATCAAGTGCAAATTTTATTTAATTGTATGCCCAATAATCAGAGATGAGAAAAGATAATATAACTAGTGCTAAACAATCTATATTTATTATTTTATATTTTGCGAAATTATTAAGTTATTTGTTGTTAAGATACTTACTAATAAAAATTAAAAAAAACATTACATGTAGAGGCTAAATGTAAATGATAACTTTAGTTAAAATAACATCATGATTAATTTTGATATTTTATTATTATTAGTTATTCATGAGAAGTCACAAAAGAAATTATGAATCAAGAATTAGAATTTAGAATACATACCTCAATAATAATTTATGTGGGTCGACGGATCACGTACCACTTCTGACTTTTGATAAATCAAAAGTCAATGTTCGTTTTAAAGTTTTATTCCTCACGATAATATAGTATTCTTAGAGTACCTAATTTAATTATCCTGAAATCTTTTCATCATCCGTTTTCTTTTCGTCCTTCGCGCTCAATTGGCGGGAAGCGCCCTCATTGGCCCTCAGAATTCCCTATTTTTATAATTATTTTATTTTGCGGCCCTGGATTCATGTCCTTTATGGCCTTATATTTATTGCGAATGTCGTACCACAGAAAATAAAACTAGAAAATCATGACACTTGTATATATATTTTAATTAAATATATTTGTGTGTACGAGCGTCCTGTTTGTTAGTAACTATAAGTTTTTAAATTAAATATTTTTGACAGAACTACAAAGTTGTGATTTTTTTATTCTCTACTTTGCGACAATGTTGATCTAAGGTAGTTTTTAATTATTTTTAGTTTAGAAAATGACCTTTCGCTATGTGCGACCGTGACTGGAAGTGTCAGGTATATCCTCAGTGCTGTGGACAGATTTGGGAACACTGAAATTAATTTATTCGTAAACAAGTAATTTAAAATATCCAACGGCGTAGTGTAATCATCATTAAACATTGGTAATAATTCGATTTAATTATAGAGCTCGAACTGTTCCGTATCTGAAGAGCCAGCATGGCAAAGTTTATTTTCTAAATTAGAGCAATGTGTTTTTTTTTGTATCAGAGTCCAAATCTTTCCAGTGTTTCAATTTTTGAAGAAATGAAAAAATTACATTATTGTCATTCAAAAGTTCCTACCGTTCGTCGAACTTAGTAATTGCGGTGTCTAACAAATAGTAGTAAAAATTTACTTTAAAATGTGTTTACGTACCACTTGCTCAAAAAAGTGACATTCCATGCCACAAAAAGCAACTTAACAATAGTCATTTTTAATCTGTTAAAAACAGGGAAAGAAAATTGTACTGAATTTCATTCACCTCTAGGGGGAGAATGTGCTTTAAATTTGGAATACTTACCGAAATTTATACTGAACTACATCTGTGTTTACACCATTGAGTTTGTATATAAAGCATTAAACATATTTTTGAAAAAGGAATACGCATTTATTATGCAGTTATGATTATTACATATATAAAATTACGAAAACCGACGAGGCCGTATGAGCTTGATGCCTTTGCTTTTCCGACAAAAAAATATTAGTCTAGGAATTTGCCGCGTTTTTGTTTTCTTCAAATTTAGTAATTAAGTTTATTTTAATTTATTTTTATAAATAAGTTAATGTTCAAAACAGTTCCTCAGACGCAAGAACAGAGAAATACTCAAATCAACTCATCAACAATAAATGTACCAAACAAAAATGTAACTCTCTCTATCAATAATTGGACCAATGTTTCGAATGTTAACTTTTACTTTTAATTGTCATTATTTTTAATAAATGCTTATCTCATATTATTATTGTGTTAATTTTTTCGCAAATGGTACGAAAAGTAGAGTATTTTCCTCGGTGATAAAGCTGTCTTAGTCTTGGGTGAACTTAAATCCCTCGCTACACTCAGGACTCGTCTTAAATCCCTCGCTGCGCTCGTGATTTAAGTTTTTAACACCCTCGCTACGCTCGGGAGTAAACCTCGAGTCCTTCGTTACGCTCGCGATTTAAATCGTCACCCGCGACAGAAGACACTGCTTTATCCCCTTGGTTAATAATCTACTATTTCGCGCCTGTTATCGGTTCATCCTCCGCCTCTTAATCAAAAAACCATTTACGAGCGCGAGGGCGTGCTGGGAAATTCTACTATTAAATCGACTTCTTCCGCTACAGTTTTCGCCCTGTTAAGGAGTTCCTCAAAAGCGGACTCATTACGGAATTCAGACAAACTTATTTTTTTGCAATAACAATCATTTTCACCGCTTCGACAATACAACGTCTGACTTTTGAAGGGCCTTGCTAACTGTATTTATCTTGCTTAAAATTTCAAACCAAATAAGCAGAGAGCAGATGAATTTAAACGACTTAATTTTTGCCAGTAATGAATTTGCCATATTTCTTGACTCTGCATCTTTCCTCCTATCGGAATATTTAAGGCTGATTTCACGTTGAAACAAAAGTTATTGTGTAAATTTAAATAGAGTAGGAAAAGGAGTAGCCTTGCTTTGCTACTGCGCGCCCGGCGTCGGCCATAACGCCTCTGTAAGAAAGTTTCTTTCAGATTTTCGACGGATACCTACCTTACCTGGCTGGATGGTATAGTTTTTAGGGTTCTGTAGTCTACAAAGAACCCTAAACAAAAAAGACGTGTGGCACTCGGAGACTGCCGCGGTAAAGCTATTGTGCATAGCATTTTTTATCAACTTACTTATGCAGTATTTTTTTCCTTTGTTTTTCTTTGATATTAATTCAAGTTACTAAAAGTTCAAAGTTCAAAGTACAAGTCATTAAAAGTTCTGCTATTCATCGATAGATGGCAAAACTAAAAAGTATCACCGCCACAGATCACTCATATACTAGTCCCTGGGGACAGTAGTAGTGTGGGTATTCTCCGTTTGGCCCGAAGGGCCAAGCAGGGGTACGGGCCTCGATGCAGAGCCTCCTTACCCGGGCGGGGCGCAGGGTCACTCTGTGCCCCGGTGGGTATCTTTAAGCCGGAAGACCGGCTAGGGCCTGCCTTGTAGGCTACGGTCCCCTTGGTCGGGTGTCATATCCGGTATAGGGTCCGCACTGCGGGTGACGTCATCACCTCCGCGTGTGGGACCCGTGTCTAGTCCAGGGGTCTCGGCGCTGCGGGCAATGGGGTCGCTCTCGTGCGCCGAGGTTGTGTCGAATCCGGTGGACTCCGCGTCGCGGGCGATAAGGTCGCCGCTGTGCGCGGAGTCGGTGTCAAATCCGGTGTTTGTCGCGTCTTCGTCGTCGCTACGATCGCCTGCGTGCTGCGCAGGTGATGACGATCGTAGGAGCTCACGAGGTAGTGGACGCCCGGTCGGAGGTCGGGTGGTCGGCGGTGCGATCCCGTGGAGGTGTTCGTACAACCCGTTGTCTGCGCGCGCAAACATGCGCCGCGCGAGCGCACGGATGTACCCCTCCACGGTGGGCGTCTTGAGGTCGCGATGGATCACGTCGTTCCTCACGTACCTCGGAGCTCCCACAATTTGGCGCAGGCACTTGTTCTGCCGGACTTGTAGGCGGCTCTTCTGGTATGCAGAACACAGCGCGTACCAGGCGGGAACCGCGTACGTCAGCCGCGAGCGGACATAGGCTCCGTAGATCCGGAGCTTGGTCTTCGATGACAGGCTTGAGGTGAGGACCTGGTGAAGCATCCACGCGGCAGCCGTGGCGTGGATCACAACATGATCAATCATGGGAACCATGGCCAGGCGGGCGTCAATGTGGCACCCCAAGTAGCGCACCGAAGTCTACCACTCTATGTCCTGTCCTCACAATTTGAGCTGACGCATGTGCTTCCGGGCGCCGAACAAAATGACGGCCGTCTTCCCCACGTTGACGGCCATTCTCCACTTGTCCAGCCATTCCGGGAGCAAGTCCAGCAGACGTTGCATGCGATTTGTAGCGACGATTTGGTGAAACGACGTCGCGAAGTACGCGCTGTCATCGGCGTAGAGCGACAACAGCACGTCTTCCTCCCCCTCGCGCAGATGGTCGGCGAGGGTAGGGATATCGTCCGTGTACGCCGCGTAGAGACACGGTGACAGGCAGCTGCCCTGGGGTACTCCGGCCCGTATCGGACGCGACTGGGAGTCCGTGCCTTCAACGGCCACTCGAAAGGACCTGCCTTCCAGGAATGAGGCTACCAGCCGCACAAACGCCGGTGGTAGAGTGGTCGAGAGGAGTATCGCCAGGAGTCCATCGTGCCACACACGGTCGAAGGCCTTCTCGATGTCGAGGAAGACCCCGACGATGAAGTGGCCACGATTCCTCTCACTGGCGATATAATGCAGTCCTCTCGCCAGCTGGAGCGTCGTTGAGTGGTTGCTGCGAAAGCCAAACTGCTCAGCACGCGGGCGAAGGTGCGGGGCTAGCCTTCGCAGCAACAGACGCTCAAACAGCTTGGCGATGTGCGGCAGGAGGGTGATGGGGCGGTAGCTTCCTGGTAGGCGGCGGTCCTTTCCCGGTTTGGGGATAGTAATAACTTTCCCCAATTTCCATGATTCCGGGAAATGAGCGGTACGGAGTACGCCGTTGAAGAGTCTCGCTAATGCAACGAGTGCTCTTCTCGGCAGCTGCTGTAGGGCGGCGATCGGGATCCCGTCGTAGCCTGGCGCCTTCCCTTTAGGAAGTCGGAAGACGGCCTTCCTCAGTTCAGACGGGGAGATGAAGTCGTCTCCCCGGGGCGGGGGAGTCCGGCTCGACAGGAAGTCTTTTACCTGTTGTATGATCGCCGCATGGTGTCTGGTCACGGTGTCGTCGGTGGCCGGTGGGTTGGGGTTAAATTGTCCTTCCATGTACTCCACCATGATCTCAGCTCGATCCATGGCGGGGTATCTTCGTCTACCCTGTCCGTCAAGGAGAGGGTAGACGGGTGAGTCGGAGCCGGTGAGGTTCTTGCACAGGTGGCACAATGATGTTTCAGATTCGGACGCCGCGTCAATGGTCTTCTCCCAGTCGTCATCTTCACGGGCGCCGAGTGCTTGTGACACTTCCTGTGCAAGACGGTTGAGGTCACGCTTGACCCTCGAAGAGCGAGTGCGCGCCCATAGCTTGCGTAGGGCGCGCTTCTTCTCTAGCTTGTCCCGGAGCGAGCTCGAAAGCAGGTCACGTCGTCCAGCGTGAGGCATAGTGGTAGTGGCCTCACTTTTGGCCTGTTGGATGACCGCCGTGATGGAGCAGGCGGCTCTATCCACGTCGGCTGGGGTCGAAATCGGCCCTGCGAGCTCAAGCTCCGACAGCGCGGCTGCAAACGTCTCCCAGTTGGTCTTGGTTCTGGGAGGGCGTGGGATTGTGAAGTCGCGCTGGAGGTTGAGTGTGACCAATATAGGTAGGTGCTCGGTGTCTAGGTCGTATAGTGGTTCGATACTGATTGGGTGGTCAATCCGGTGATGCAACACGATGTCCAAGACGTCGGGTGCAAAGCTGGGATTAGTCGGCACATTGGTCGGTGCACCCGGGCCCAGTATGCCGTAATTATGGCGTTCGTTGTCTTCGTGTAGCGCACGGCCAGTTATGGTGCTGACTCGCGAGCCCCAGGCTTGGTGCTTCGCGTTCATATCCCCCACGACCAGTGTTGGGACTTGCGACTCGAGGAGTGTTTGGACATCGGTGCTGTAGAAATTCGTGTTCGGCGCGAAAGTCGGCGCGGTCGGCGTCGTCGGCGCGGGTGGTGGTGAGCGGCGCGGTGAGGGCGGTGTGGTGGCGGCCTCAGCATATGAGGTGCTTGGCTGAGGCGAGGCCATATGCACGTCGCGGGTGGTGGGCGAGGCTATGTCCGCATAGCTGGTCGAATCTTTCGGCCAGCTAGCCGACTCTGTTTGCTGTTGCTGTTGTTCCGATGAAGGCTGCGAGAGCGAGTGTGCCGCGCTCATCGCTGCCTCACCGGAATGTGAGTGGGGCGGATGGTGGGCAGGCGTTGGAGGTGCAGTGCGGCGTGCGGCAACAGGCGAAGGAGTCGCGTGTCTACTCGCAGGCGCGGGCGAGGGTACGGGCGGCGGGGTGAGCAGCGGGGCGGCCGTCTCCGGTTGCGGCTGGCTCTCGGTGCAAGGGGGTGAGGGGCGCACCTCCTTCAGTGGGGAGCGCCTGCTTTGGGTCAACGACGAGGATGATGATGTCGACGAAGCTGACGAGTCCTGATAGTCAGGGGGCGGTGCGGGTAGGGCTAAGCTAAGCTTAACCCGCTTGTCCTCCTGATTTCCGGACGAGCCTGAGGAGGAGGAGCTCGGACGTGCTCGCTTGGCCAATTCGAAGCCAGGCGTAGGTACAACTACGCGGGCTACGATGGCAGGCGTATCGTCGTCGCTGACTTCGCTTGTTTCCGATTCTATCGTCGAGGTGGTGGCGGCGGTAGTAGTAGTGGTCGGAGGACGACTGACGGACTCGGCGGCAGGGAACGGGGTAATGGATTGGTCCATTATATTCCGGCGTACCACTGCGCGCGGAATCCCTGTTCGTCTTCTTCCCTGTTTCGGCGGCCTCTGGTCGAGCGGTTGCTTGTCGGCCATGGCGACGCGATTGAAGTACGTTTAAAATGTATTTAAAAACGATGAAACGATAAAAATAATGATTTAAAAACGGGTTACAACGGTTAAAACTATTAACACTTAAAACTATTTAACACTGCGGCCCTTGCAGGGCGACCTGCAACTCCTCGCGTGTAACCCAGCCAGGTGAGACCCTTAGGGGAGGCCCAGCTTAGGCGCCCGCGGACCGGAGTATACGGGTCAACCCTGCGTGATGTGGAGGGCGTAGGCAAAAGGGTTTGATCCCGTGTCCCTTTTTCCTCAAGAAAAAGGGCAGTAGGGATACGCGGCGTCCCGGTCGGGGACAGTAGCTAACGCGAGATCAACCCAGCCGCTTCCTCAAACTGCAAGCAGTGAGTACAACTGGCACCAGGGACCAAGGTAACTAGGTACGCGGAACCGAAACTGAACGAAATATATCTCAATCGGATGCAAAAACACGCAAAGTTTTTTTTTTTCCAAGTTTAAAACAAACCGAGAGATAAGTTAGTAAGTTTAAAACAACCCTGGGGACAGATAGGACAGTGCAAAAGTTGACGGTTAGTTCCGGTGCATTCGCAAAGCGCTAGTGTCGCAAGAAGTGTTGGGACATAATTTATCTGGGTGGGTATTTTTTTTGGTAAATCAATTTAAATTAAATTAAAATTTAATAAAAATAGAAATAATAATAATCGAAAAAATAAATATAATCAGACTGGAGACATCTGGATGCGAACCGGGGTCTTCTGATATCGTGACCGCCCATTTCCCACCTGAGCTACTTTAACCTTGTAGATGGCGGCGATATTTACCTTCGTATTGACAAAGTGGAATTTCTGGATTCGGTCTCCACGCTCAAGGCCCGCAATAGAAGCTATGCAATAGCTTAACAAGTAACACCAAGTCGGTCCGACCGTCCGACCGCAGATTAGTTAAGATATTATTAGTAAGTACCTACCTACTAGAAAGCTGTAATTTAACATAGATATAGGTACCTACATATTATGAATCACGCCGAAAAAGTGGTAGAATAAAAATTTTAAATAAAAGTTTCAAGTGTGTTTTATTAAAATTTAGGCCACACGGGATTTTTATGAACCTAATTCCACGCGGATGAATGTAAGCGAAGATGATGACAAAACCTCCATTAAAGTGAATCATAGTCTAAATCAAATAATATATTCTTTGTGTTCTATACAATTTTGATTTCTTTAGTCTATACAATTTTGGTTAAACTATACAAAAAATGAGATCCTCCGTAAAGAAAGTCGGGAACGCATTCAATAGGTACTTAATTTACCATCACTAGTCATGCTCAACTGACTGGTGCCAAATCCGCATTCTCTGAGTGTCCCTAAAGCATAGCATCACTAGATTTTGCCATGTCAATCTAATTTCGTTTATAAATTATAGATCTTGTAAAACGCCCACAATACAAACCTTTGATTGTATATAAAAATCAAAGATACAAACTAAACTTTGGGAGGTGAACTTAGGTTTTGGTTTGCGGCGCTCGTACGCTAAAACTATTGATTCTACAAAAAAAACGTGACCACATAAACTGTAGGAAATTTTCTCTAGTTTAATTTATTACATAGCTATTTTCGTCGTAAAATTAGTCTGAAAAGAGTTACTGTCAAAAAACTGTTTTTGGGCGCCATTTTTCCAATATGGCGAGCGGCAAAGATACGAGGTGGCAAACTAAATATTCGGAAAGTGCACGTAGAAATCTAAAAAATACACCATTTTTCAAAACTCCCGAGTAACTTTCCAGGTAAAACTACCAAATTACTGGACTTCAAATTGTTGCAGTAGGTAGGTACATTGACTGTACTGTTCTACACATTTGGCCTGGGGACACGCCTAGTTACTTATGTGTTTAAAAAAATAAACGTTTGGGTGTAAAACAATAAAAAGATAAATATCAATGTGTCAAATCGATTATACTTCTTCATAAAGTGAATTGATTGATTGAAATCGATAGTTGTCAAAAATCGAAACAGGTTGTTTCGATTTTATCGAAATTAATTTATCGATTTAATCGAAACTGTCATGGCCAAATGTTTATGTAAAATAGTGAAAACACTACCAGCTGAAATCTTCACTTTCTCGGCTATCTCGCGCACTTTTATCTTCCGATCTTCCATTACGATATTGAGGACTTGGTTAATATTTTGTTGAGTCACTGCTTCATTTGGACGACCTGAGCGTTCCCCATCTTTTGTGTCCATGCGACCGCGTTTCAGGTTGGCATACCACTGACAAATGGTTGCTTTAGAAGGAGCTGATTCCGCATAACATTTTATAAGCCATTGCTGTGCTTCAACGGTATTTCTTCCCATTAAAAAACAATGTTTTATCAACACGCGAAACTCGTTTTTTTCCATTGTATCGAAACTACAAGTGTAGCGTCACATAAAGGTCTGCAAAATCAATATTTTTATGTTCCATTTTTAAAAATGTTACACATATCTTTTATTGAAGGCCAGTACTTTTTAAAAATCAAAAGATTTTTTAATACATACGCCATTTCCAAGCTTTGATTAGGTATATACAGAAGGATGTGCCCTAACATATTTAAATTGAAGCTTCCTATAACCTTAAAATGGCGCATGGGCGGAGCTTAATGCGGGCATTAGGGCTGAAATTATCGATACCTTTGATTATGTCGATACTTAAGTAGATACTCGATATAAAATTAACAAAATATAATTAATAAATAATTAAACATAATTTTTGAAATACACTAGTATTCGTATTTTATAATGAACAAGCTGATGCCCGCGACCCCGTCCGCGTGAATTTAGGTTTTTTGTAAGAAAAAATTTTGTAAATAGATAGGTGGGGTGTGCTCGACCAAATGGAACTCGAAACTTCATCCAATTGACAGTATGCTGAAAAAAAATTCAAAATGGCGGATTTAAGATGGCCGCCATACAAATTTCGTGTCTATCTCGGAGAGTATAAAAGATGGAAGAGTGGTTTCTTGGCAAAAGATGATCAGGACATGAAGGTCTACTTGATGAACAGGAAAAAATTCAAGATGGCGGAATTTATTTTTCCATAGAAAATGTATGGCGAATATTGAAGAGGCTTACAAGTGTAGAACTATGCAAGACTTTGATGCGGTTTTTTTACAAGATTTGTTCTGTATGGAAGAATTGTCGGTTTGCTGTTAGGAAAGCCAAGATGGCGAAGTTCAATGGCACCCAAAGGTACCCGATCGTCAGTGGTATGATATTGATATTAATCAACTAAGGAAGGTTTCTTTGTGTTTTTACTTCAACAGTCTCTTACACTGTATGCATGTCTGGAAAGTTTATTTACATTAAAAGGCCCTTTTAGATATTTAAGGGGTCTCTGTTTTATGTTTTCTTATGAGATTTTTTTTTACATCTGTCGGATGCGTGGCACTCTGGCGCTTCCACTGTGCTCGCTAGCATAGCAGTGTGTTGTTTACTTCAGAACACGTAGGCAGTAAACACTAGGATAGAAGGAGAGCAAGTAAGTAGACAGTGGGCCGCGCGGTCTACGCGGGCGGGTGCGGTTCCATTTCAAAATTTGTTTTTAAAGAAGAACTCTCCATAATTTTTCGGAGAAAAAATATATGGAGGTGTTTATTTCAGAAAGTACCTATACTAAATGGAAGAGTGGAGTGAAAGTACCTATACTAAATCGTTAAGGGATCAACGCACAGCCTAAACCGCTGGGGTTAGCAACTTGAAATTTTGACAGTAGGTTCCTTTTGTGACGTAGGCGCTCAATAAGGAAAGATTTTTCAAAATTACACTCCTACGGGGGTGAAATAGGGGGTGAAATTTTGTATGAAACTCCGGGTTGGCACTGAGAATTTCTTAATTGAAAAACCCAATACCTAACTTTTATGCCCGACCGGGAATCGAACCCAGGACCTCATGATCCGCAGTCGACTATGCTAACCACTAGACCAACGAGGCAGTCAAAAATAGTAATTAGTTAAAATGATACATAATAACTGCAATGAAGGGACCAAAAACCACTTGAATAGACACTGTAATTTTCGAATACGAGACACCATCCCGGAGATCGGGTGTCTTAATCACAAGGTTATCATCGCTACAGCCTAAAATGAGTTTGGCAATATTATAAGTAGAAGCTGACTGTTCAATTTCATCTCTCTACCCCTCTGAGTGAGAAACAGTAAGAGTGATATGAAATTTTAATTTTATCGATACTCAATTTATTTGTAAACAATACAATCCCCACACTATATAAACACTCAAACAAAAGCTAATGAAATAATCCAAATTTTCAGGGATAGCGCAAAAATTGACGTGTTTTGGATTCAGTAAAGAAGAAACTAAGCTATAATTAGTTGAAATAACTTAAAATACTCGCCACAAAAAAAAAAAAAAAACAACTATGTTACTCACTTACGAAATGAAATTCCTGGGCGTTTTACAATACTGTTATTACGACACCCCACAACTGAGCACTTCACCATTGTTGATTACACAAAACTAAGCAAAAACACATAAAAATATTATGAAAATATTCACAAAACTGGTAATTAGCCACAACCAAAACACCGGAAGCAATACAGACGCCATATAAAGGTCATATAAAAATTGGCTTCAATAGCAAAATTTGATGACGTCATATGACAATTGCCTGACACGTTCACGCAATAACATAATACACCTGTCTCATTCTAAAAACGTAGCTTTCAATAAGTAAGACTAGTCAAAACATAGTAGTACATGTTTTATTAACAAAATGCATCGTATAACTATAATTGAGTAAAATGTAACACATCCATCTCTATATACCTAATCAAAGTTTCCAAGTTAGTCTCGGGACTTATTGAACGTCGAACGATCTAGTATACCTAATCAAAGTTCTTGTGTCTGGTATCCCTGAAGGAAGCCAGAGGCAACACTGTGCACTGGGTATCTCTGGTTAACTTGTCTCTGACTGGTACTGCTCTGTGTTGTCTGTGCGTTACTGAGAATAGAGAAATAACTTCCCTTTTTTTTCTGGTCGGTGATAACCAGGGCCGTCCAAGCTAGGCTATGAAAATAGGACGAGGTACATTGTAAGTACATGTCTTTTATCTCATATTTTTTGTATGGCTATACATTTTTGTTCTCGCTCTTTCCACACAATCACAATATTTGCACACATATACATTTTTTACTACTATATGCATTATAGTTATTTATAATGGCCGCTCAAGCAATGTAACCAACAAAAGCTTTCACCCTAAATTTAGGGGATAAAATTTGCTGAAGGCTCTTTGTCGGAAAATTAAAAATGTATTATTTATTTTACTTTGTTTACTGTACTGTAAAGTGTTTACTTTAAATCTGGAGCGGCCAGATTCCGAGAAGCTTTTGAAATCAAACTTTACATTTATAATTTAAATAAAATTGCAAATTTATGCGCAAAATTACGATTACGTAATAAGATGATAACTATTTTTTGATAATATAATATAATAATAATAGGACAAAGTGTAGGTGCCATATACGTGTATATTAGGAAATATACACTTTCTCTGTACTCTCAATTTTATTCCAGTGGATTTCTCATCTCAGGTTTAATTAAAATCTGAATTTAGGGAACAATAAATCAAAGGCTTACAACACCACAATTTCTTACAAAAAAAAATGGCGTAGTCTCAAGATTTTTTTTAACCTTTTTATTATAAAGTTTAAGTGTTTTGAGTTTTCTTCATAGATTAGTTAGTGAGTGAACAAGTGAGTGTTGATCATGGGCCTATAATTACTCGTATCATGCAGATGCTTATCTCATCCGCGACACCCGCGGCTTGGAATATAAATATAACTATTCCCTGATTCTGACTTCGAAACATAAACGCCGAAAACGGCTGGCTACGCTAACTAATGGTCTCTCGGGGTCCGGTACCAGTAGGTAAACCTACAGGAGTGGAGACCGCATATACAATTATCACGATCGGTATCGGTGGCATATCGGTAGCTAAAGCACAGCGTGGAAGTACCAAGTGTCCACGCCATTCGAAAAATGTCCCTCTGGAATCAGGAAAGTGGTTGGATGAGAAAGGCTGGCGATGCCTTATGAAAACGCGCTCTCCAGAGAGGAAGTTCAGCTGTGGACTTTACAGGCACATAGGATCTTACCTACTTCAATACAGCTATCGATTATAGTTTTTGTCCTCACTGAGTAAGTAACAATTTATGCTAACAATAAAGCTCATAAAAATAAATTTAGATCTGTACATCATACTAATCTTATAAATGCGAAAGTGTGTTTTTTTGTTGTTTTGTCCTTCAATCACGCCGCAACAGATCGACAGATATTTGGCATGGGTATAGTTGAGGACCTGGAGAGTGACATAGGCTACTTTTAATCCCGAAAAATTAAGGAGTTCCTGCGGGAATCAAAAAAACTTAAACCCCTTGGACGAAGTAGCAGGCATCAGCTAGTTACTCATACATTAATCCTAGTAATGTTGTAATAAGGTTTTCTTTAAACCCATGCATTGGATCTTTAGTTTTAGTTTTAAGATACTGTAATTGATTATCACCATCATATTTTATATCTACCTAACTGGACATCACATTAGTGTACATTGTACCTAAATTGAATAAATATATTTTGATTTTGACTAGTTTCTCCCTCCTTCTTCTTGAGAAACAATAATGGAATAATATTTTAGACTTTAGACACTATTTGAAACTTGTTTCAATTATTTTTCCACTGCATTATTCGAATAATTTTTACATTTGAATTTTGAAAATAAACAAACGGATACAATTTTTCATTTATGTTAAGTAATAGTATGAAATAGACCTATTTGTTTTGTTTGTAGAGATGAGAGTTCTATCCCTAGGCAATTAGTGGAGTTTGGTGTGTTTTAATAAATTAAATATCACTTGCTTTTATGGTGAAGGAAAACATCTTAAGGAATGCCTGAGAATTATCGATACTGTTCTAAAAATGTGTGATGTCTGCCAATCAGTACTTGGCCAGTGTGGTGGACTATGGCCAAACCCCTTCTGATTCTGAGAGGTAAAGTGGTGCTCATTCGTGAACCAGCAATTAGTTGATATTATGATGATGATTGAGTTTGTTATGTTATATGCTAATAGATTAGTCTAAAGAGTCTTAGTCTAAATATAAGTCTTTTGATGGAGGGGTCTAGACATAGCAATACTGCTGGGTGACAGGGCCATGATGGAGGAAACTGGCAGAATTTTCATTCTAATGTGAAATTAGTATACAGTTTCCTATAGGAACTACTCTCTCAACCATAAGTTTTTATATACTGGTCACAGTAGCCGGGTCTGTCATTTGTACGGGCATTGGCCCTCTGTATGAATTTACACTAACGCTATGCTAATATTATGATGTACTTAAATGTTTCTGCAATAATTTTCAGAATAAGAAGTTGACCATCAGAATTGGTGGGCAGGGAAAAGTTGTACAATAAACAGGATTTCAGATGTTGTGAGGCTGTAAAACTGAAAGCGAAACATGTTAAAACTATACAATTTCTAAAAAAATTAAGGCAAGTACAAAATATGTTGTTTTAACGTCACACCAAGCTGCTAGCTAGCTGACTGATGAAATTTTACTAGTATTCCGTTCCCAATTATTATTAACAAAGAAATTTCATTAAATAGTGACCAGAAATTCTAACACCTAAATGGCTAGCAAGTTATAATTTCCACCTAAGGGCTTTTTAATGTGCATTTGTCTTCGATCTATAATCAAGTACCTATTATGTACAAGTAAAAGGAGAAAACTGGTGCCTAAAGTAGCACTTTTATACTGATTTCCACCTCAAATGTAACTACACTATTCACAAATAAATAAATAAATAAATAAAGTCCTTACCATTTTGACATTCTTTGTTATTGTACTAATTTCGTTCAAAATCAATAACTGACGTTCCCTGTGGTCATAACAGAGGAAACCGGGCCATGAGCCCATGACAGACCTAGGTGCTACAACTAACTGTAGTCTTATGAGAATGTAGTTATACTGTGACAATACCTTATGATAGTGAATGTTAATAGAACAAGGTTAAACACCTAATAGAGATACAAATAAATGGTAGTCCTGTACTTCAAAGGTGTCCTACACTTCTTAGTTTTCGGTGAACCACTAATTCAATATGCAACTAGTATGTGATGATGCAGTCTAAGATGCACCTGGGGCTAGCTGCCATACTAACTGTATGGCAATCATGATTCCATTTGTATACTCCTTATCTGTTTTGTAATTAACAAATCTTTTTGCATGAACTTGGATGACATTTTGAAATTATTATCTGGCACTGATCCCTGTGTTTGTAAAAGATGGAATTGTTTGTCAAAATTTTAATAAGAACTTGCATTTTGATATTCTTTATTATTGGAACAATTTCCCTCACAAGCAATATCTGATTGTATAATGTACATTTCTATATTTATAACAAACCTATCTACATAAACTTGGTTCAATTTATAATTTTACTTTTCAGGTCAAATTAGCTGCCAAAATTTTCAGCAGAGATTTGGCCCACGCTGTGTCCATGCTGATGAAAACATAATTGTACAGATATTCTTGCAATACATACATGATTATTTTAAATTATCTGTAAACATCGATAATGGCTTTTGCATTTCTGAGATAATTTTATTTATCAATAACTTGTTTGATAGCTTGAACGGTTCTGGTCATTCTAAAAGCAGTTTAAAAAATGCATTGTCCTTAAATTCCAACCAATTTCCAGAGTTTTGGAATGAATCTCTGATAAAGCTAGAATCGATGAAATTTGATGCCAAAGACTCACACGAAAGTAAGCCTCTTTGTTTGCGTAACTTCATTCACAACATACATCTTTGGTCAGAATTGAAATCAATACCAGTAAGTCTTGCGCGCCTAATCCAGGATCCACTGGATATTTTTTTTGGCCAAATTAGAGGACATGTTGGATGGTAGGTGGGTGGTAGCACACATCCAGACTGTCATCAATTTGTTGAACCGTACAAAACAATATTGATTAATGACATTTCGACTGGTAAATCTTTGTATGCCAATTGCACCAGCGATAATGACAAAATGCTGGGTACACTGAGTAAATTCATAAACAAGCGAAAAAGTACCTAATACTCAACCTAGTGAGCATAGTATAGATTACAAATTTTAAATTTTATTGAAGAATGTATTCCTGCTGAAAATGCATTGAAGACTCAAGCTGTGTCTTACATCGCCGGTGCAATCTGCAGATATTTATTAGCAAAACTGCATAGCGCAGACTGCAGAATGTCAAAATTGTAGAAGTGCACCATTGTCTAACGAAATTCAACCATTTCATTATTTAATTGAAATGGGGGAATATGATCCCAGCAACAAGAAATTGTTCTATCCATCAATTAAATTTCAGGCACTAATTTGGCACTGTATACAATGAACAAACTGTTGTAAGGTTTTGTAAGGTTTGCAAATACACAGATTTAATTTGTGAATTAAAAGGTCTTGACACATCATTGAAATTGAATTGTGTTGAACACAAATCAGACTTTCTGAACGCTCTTTGGCTCTTTATCATTAGAATGCAAGTTAAACAATGGTTCACTAACTTCAATAGAATTCATAATATCAATTCACGAAAAAGGGAACGGAAATGGAAAATTTGATTGACACCAAGGTTACCAAAGGTGCGAGCTATAGATCTGTTCGACGTCGAAGCTAATTTGTATTACGTAGAAGGTTTTAACCACATTCATTCCACTTGAATTTAGGATCTTTTTTGGTTTATTTTAGTTATATATTGTGGCCAATTCTATTCTGTTATATACCACCACCACTCCATTAACGTCCCACTGCTGGGCACAGGCCTCCACTCTCATACATATAGAGAGAGAGAATTAGAGCTTAGACCCACCACGCTGCTCCAATGCGGGTTGGCGGGTTTTAACGACTATTATCATGTTAGTGATAATAACCGGGACCGACGGCTTAACGTGCTTTCCAAGGCACGGGGGTGAAACACCACCAACTTCCTAACTCCGGGCTAGTACTGAGAATTTCTAGTCAGAAAAACCCAATACTTAATCATATTCCGACCCAGGACTCGAACCCGGGACCTCGTCGGCCGCACCACTAGACAAACCAGGCAGTTAAAGACAACACTCTTCCTCAATTTTTCTTGGTTTTACACTTTAGGAATTTTGATTTTTTTGTTGTGTCCCTTTCCGCAGGGAGTACTATGGGTTAGCAATACTTTTAATGCTGTCATTTTAGGTTAGAGATTGTGCACTACAGAGTCAGCTCCAATGTATGACTTTTAATAGGTAGATTTTTATAGGTATGCAACTGGTATTGTAAAATATAATCATATATTTTACAATACCAGTTGCAGTACCAATTACCAGTTTTTGAGTAGTAGTAGGATTAACTTTTTCATTGCTAGAATAAATTTATTTATCTCAGGTTGGGTCAAGCTTGTGACTATTCACAGGCATAATTATTTGAGACTGTGTAACATAGGAATTAAGCTTTGAAAAAAGTTACAATTGATGGAATACTTTGCTTCCTCAAGCGAAAGTAAGCTTTATTTGCATTATTTATTTATTTATTTGCATGAAATATTAGACATCACGACAATACCAAATGTAAAAGCCTGGAATCATGGAATCTCGAGCAATTTATTCTTTTATATACTTTCTATTATTGTTTCATACATCATGCAAAAAGTGCCTATTGTTCTTGTTATAATTATTATTAAAATATTTTTTTTCCAACATTTTATATTCTGAGTACAATAGTGGCTAGCTAACCTTCGAAACATCGTTGTTTAGGTATATACAGTCAGACTTTAAAAGCTATTTGGTTTATCTATTATTAGAATGAAATATTGTGTTACGGACAGTCAAAAATGAAAGACGTTTTATCAGAATCAACAGCAACTTTAATTTCACTGTTCACAATAATTAATTACAACCCCAGGAACAATTTTAGTATATATCCGATAAACCAGCGACAAGCCACCTCGAGCGCCGGCCATAGACAATATTACCTCTTTTAATTTGTTCCTGGATGTATGGCTATTACCATAGAGTAATGTTACTATTTAAAGATAAAGGAACAAAACTCTATCAGCCACCTCTCCTCTCCTCTCCTCTCCTCTCCTCTCCTCTCCTCACCTCTCCTCACCTCACCTCTCCCCTCCTCGACTCTCTTCTCCCCACCTTTACTACTCACTGCTACCCCTCTCTCTCGCTCCCGCTCCTCGCTCGTTACAGTCGGCCATCCTGCAACAATTGCCCCGCAATTGGCGAGACAACAAAAAAACTTTAGCTCTCTGATACATCAATTAGATCTCCTACTCCTACTGGTATCACTGCAATCATCCCAACAGCGAACCCGTCGTTCATCATCCCAACAGACAATCCATTGTTCATCATCCCCACAGACACATCACAATCCATCGTTCAAGCGACCATCTTGCTGTTCATTGTCTAAGTGACCACCTCGCTGATCAGACAGACCATCTCTCACACAGTCCAACCTGCCAGTTCTATGGATAAACGCAACTAATCCTTCACCTACTTTCACTACTGCTCGAACAAGAATTTAGCTCAGGGCTCTAGGGACATAGGATTAGGGGAGTGAATGTAAACCGGGGAGTGAATGTAAAGGATTAGGGGAGTGAATGTAAACCGGGGAGTGAATGTAAACCATCTCTTGAACACGTTCAAGTGCGATTAGAGTTCAAATTCCTAGGATGACACCTGAGATAAAACCTGATAAAACGCTACATAATACTCCACATTTTACCACCCTTCTTATCAGCGCAACGATTGAATGCTGCAACTCACCAACAAGCCCACGCAGCTGCCACACAACAAGGAAAAGAGCACTCTCCTTAATCAGGGAATAATCAACGTCAAAATCAAGCCAAAATGAAAACCGATCACCCCGTCGACGTGACAGGCCTCTCACTGCATAAGTCCACTCGCTCCACCGCACCAGACGCGCCGGCCGGCTGCGCGCTGCCACGCGCACCCCGCCACGATGTCAGGCAACGTGATGCCAAGGCATGAAATAAAACAAAATCACCCCGCCACGATGTCAGGCAACGTGATGCCAAGGCATGAAATAAAACAAAATGAAAGATTAATTTCACGCAGGAAAACTCATGCCTTATATGAAATGCCATGACTCTACTTCAATGAAGAACTGACTCCACTAGTTATCCTTATTCAAACAAAGGTAGGATCAACAGCCAAGTCAGTCTGTCAAACAGCACCAAAAGAAACGTTAAAACCATCAGTCAGTCAGGGATATCCCCCGCCCAGCGTCCGACAAAACGAAATTTGGCGTCTGTAAATCAAGACAACACCAACCTCCACTCAAATACCTCCAATCCACATCAACCCAAATCAAGTAGCTCATTGAACAACACTCAAACAAAAATCTCTCTTAACACACCCAAACCCAATGAAACAAACCAAGGTTCATCACCCTGCGAAGCTCCCCAATGCGACGTACGTCCCACCATAAACACACTCACTGCAAACCTCCATCTGGTCACCAGAACACCCACAACCTCCACCCGACCACCACAATTAACAACCCATATCCGGTCGTCAACCCAACCAAACCGAACATCTCCATCCCCTGCCCACACCCAAGAGCAACGCAATCTACAAAAGCCACAAAACAGCAACAACCCAAGGAAAGAAATAAACAACAGGGCAACTCACAAAATCAGGCAATAGAGACGACAGCGTCATCACCCGGGTAACCATTCAGATCACTATCCAAGTCTTGTCTATTGTACTCCAAGTCCCGGTCACTGGTCAGGCACTTCACGAAGTTTCAATAATAACAGAGTTCAAGTTAGATATCTTTCTCCTGGCAAAACCACCAACAACTCTATAGGGTCCAACTACATTCATTCAATTGCAAGAAACATGTTGGTTGCGCTTAGGATCGAGCCTGAAAAGCTCCCACCCATCCAAAACAAAACATCAGTCACCCAATACACAATCCATCAAGGAAACAACAATTGCCCAATCGTACAACACTTGGCCCAACTGCTACATGCAGCAAATAACGACCTTTGGCCATCCAAACACACCTGCATTCCCACGGGGATTCAAGCCACACCGTGCAACCAACCGCAGTCTCATCAGAGATTCGGGCCACCCCAGGCCAAAACAGCAATCTTCTTGAGACTCGAGCAACACCATGTTGCCAATTGTAGTCTCCTCACAGACTCAGGCTTCACCACATAATCGGACGCTCACCACACCAATACAAAGGTTGAAAGCCACACGTCCAATGTCTGCAGCTACACCCAGCCAAGGTGCACTTTTAAAAATCTTCATCAACCCACTCATCCCAATCAAACTCTAAGAGAACCCCACACTCAGGCAAAATTCGGAGCCTGTCGGGAGCGCATCTGCAACCACGATCACCAGTTAAAGAATTCAAAACATAATATCCGCCACCATCAATAATTTCAATGAATTTACAAGGCCCCTTAAACCCAGGATCCAGTAACGTCCACTTTATCATAAATTTGAACCCCAATTAAGGTCTGGTATACCTGCTCAAGTATTACAATAGTGACAATTAACAACAATGAATTAAAGTACCTTTCAAATCCCTGCATAACAACCACACAAGGTAACCACCATACTGCGGTAAGGTCATTTGCATCACGCACACTCACACACAGTGAACCACATCAGCTCAAAGTCACTAACTCTCGATTCCCTACCGACACCCACCCACAACATTGGGAAAAGCCCGCATTGGACCGCACCGGTCAGGTGACAAGAGAACCGGACGTATGACACAACCAATAACCCGAAGGTCAGAAAGAATAACTACTCAGCTTCACTATTCCTACCACGACCCAGCCTTGTTTGTCAAATTTTAACGGAAACATTTACACACTGCAAGGATATCCATGTAATCAGGCACTTTTAAAACAGCTGAATCTATCCACATTAACTGTTCAAGAAAACACCGGACAATGCATGTTGAATCACCGGCACGGGGAAACATCTTTCCATGCAACACAACACATTCAAATGACCGTTGTAATGTGCGTAACCTAATAATAGCAAACAAATCTAAAGTACCCTAGTAACCTAATAGTAGGTAAGGCTCTCCTTAATAAACAGTTTCTTTATGAAGGCGCCCACGTAAGGCGCTACCCTGCTCGACCGCATGGCGTGCTGCTAGGCAGCCTCACGCCGAGGCTTCGCATCAGCAGGCAGGTTGTACACCACCAGAGCCCGACCACTCTCCGCTCTCACCAACGATGCATTTCACATGAAACCAAAAGAAATAAATTAGCACACTAGGGTATCCTGCAATAAATAGCACACAATGGTACTCTGCACTTATTATGATTGGCTCGTGGGATCGATTCCTATAAGTCTTGCTGGGTAAAGAGATTTACAGTACGCAGTACTGTTTGGCAGTACGCCAACCAAACAGAAAACCACTAACCCAATACACAGAAACTAACAGAACACAGATTCTCTAAATGTAAGTAGGTTAATTCACTTAATGCTCCTAACTACGTATCTCCAAACTGCATCTCGCCTAAATCTTTAGGTGAACTGGCAAAGTAATCTGAATGGTGTAACACTTACGATAAGTATATTTAAATAGGTACATCCTACTCTTAAATACAGGCAATTAGATCACAGTTAACATCAAATTCCCTGAATCCGGGTCCAGGGTTGTCCAGACTAGCTCATGTTGTGAGAATCATACTAAGGTCAAAGTCCGTCTCAATTCAACGCACCAACAATACAGCATTCAAGTATTTTAAAAGGAACCTATTTCTAGGTTTTTACCATTTCACTCTGTATTTAATTATTATACCTGATTTGTGCAAACCATCAATTTGTAACTCTACTCCAAATTTTAATTAATTTTTAATTTTATTTAAAAAAACAAAAAATACGACCTGACGGAAACTGTTCCTAAGAAACGAAGTCCGAGGCTGGCTTCATCCCTCAATCATCAGCTCTCGTTCGCACGTGGTGTTCCCCCAGGTTAGGTTGTATGCTCGCACCAGATATCGCATGCACGACGCGGTTAGGATTTATGTTTCATCTTATTTCTTTAACGACTGTTTCATAAACACCCACGTCCTTCTCTGGTATCTCTGTACACTGCTGTGCAATAGTGTCCTGTCTCATTACAGCGAAATCAAACAGGAGGTTTTTGCAAACTGATAGGTACCCTTGTCGCTGGAACTACTCGTGTTGACAACAGCTATTGTCGAATTACCTCAGGGTCTTAACGAAAACTGCGTCCTCACAATCTCTATCTGATTTTCGCATCTTCTTCGACCTCACATACTTTCCTGTTTTTCTCCGTTTCATTATCAGACTTTTGTGGGCCTTATTCATCCCACTTCTGACTGTTACGGACAGTCAAAAATGAAAGACGTTTTATCAGAATCAACAGCAACTTTAATTTCACTGTTCACAATAATTAATTACAACCCCAGGAACAATTTTAGTATATATCCGATAAACCAGCGACAAGCCACCTCGAGCGCCGGCCATAGACAATATTACCTCTTTTAATTTGTTCCTGGATGTATGGCTATTACCATAGAGTAATGTTACTATTTAAAGATAAAGGAACAAAACTCTATCAGCCACCTCTCCTCTCCTCTCCTCTCCTCTCCTCTCCTCTCCTCACCTCTCCTCACCTCACCTCTCCCCTCCTCGACTCTCTTCTCCCCACCTTTACTACTCACTGCTACCCCTCTCTCTCGCTCCCGCTCCTCGCTCGTTACAATTGTTTAGTGGATTATTGTTGCCTGGCTTAGCGTTATAAATACATATTATATTAATTATTTTACTTATTGTATTTTCTGACAATGAAAATAACTCGACCCTGCTTCTCAAGTATAATCGGGTTTTGCGTCTTGTGTGATTCATCCAAGAATCACACAAGACATTGAATTTTGTTCAGCATGAAACATTAGTCAGAAAACGACAAAAATGTAGTAATTCATTCAAAGGTACCCATTTTATTGGATAGTTCTCAAAACATGGTAATATTATCTGAGAGATGTCTCTTAAAATCTAAACTTTTTAACTTATAATTGAATACATGATAAACATAACTATGAATGAATTGCTGAGTAGTTTAAGTTGTGGGCTTATTATTAAAGTTACGAGGGTTAAACATTTATCACCAAACGAAAATTGTACAGGTTTAATAAAAAAAATTAAAAGCTTTTTGTTTTATTTAAAACCTCAGAATAGAAAAATAAATAATTATTGCTTGGTACCTGTAGTAAAAATCGGTAATGTGTCGAAAACCGATAAAAAAAATCGATATTTTACAAAAAAGGACAACACTATATTTTTGCTATTAGTTCCGATTTTGCACAACGGTCTCGAGGCCCATCCCTAAATTTACTACGCCACAGTACTACGCTATTACGATACCCATTCATGCCTTTCACATCTATAGAAATTGTGGGAAAGAGCACAAAAATGTATACCTATTTTAGTGTCATAAGAGGGTGAGACAGACAATCAATTATGAATGAAATTGAAATATAGGTAGATATTGCTTTTTATCTATAGATATAACGTGAAATTGTATAGCCTGTTCGTTTCTCAAAAATGTCTATGAAGTTTGTTCGTCTATCTCTGGTTAACTTGTCTCTGGTGATAACTTCAAAAATCAAAAGTACTCTCAGTCTCATTAACAGTTAGCACAAAAGTTTCAATGTAAGTAGAAGGCGTACCTATTCAATTTTCATGTACTATTTGTTATTCAAGTCTCTGCATAACTTTTGCGAAGCAAAATCTTTTAGTGCGGTATAAACATAGTGTAAATAAAAGTGATGTTCAGTGGTCGATGCAGGGTCGATGTTAGACACAGTCAGTAGCTAAGCTATTGTCGACGTTTCGACTCGACAGTGTACAGTGCGCCATTGATGTCGAGATAAAAAATAAATCTAAAAATGTCTTTATCAATTCTTTTAATAGTTCCTTCGAGGTGAAGAGATGTGCTCTAAATCGTGATGTGGCAAACCATAGGTGTTTAGGAGGCAATAACATTATGGCAGATTTGCTATCGCGGAGAACTAAGTGGTGTGTTTCCAGGAAAGGACCGCAGTTCCAACCATGGATTTGGTGTATACTGTTAAAGTGTTTAAGTTTACAGTGCATATTTTCGAATTGTAACAACTATGACATTACAGTTGCAGTGTACCCACAAGGTGACATCAACATTAAATATGGCAAGCCATTGGAGATATTTTGTGTCGCAGACAGTAATAATTCGGCCAGAGATATTCTGTTCACAGTCAGCGGTAAGACTCTCGAGTCCGAGATAGTGAACAGCACGACACGGCGGCTGTACTTAAAGATGCCTGAGAAGCAGGCGCTCACTTACTACTGTCTAAACACGAAGACTAATAAAATATGTACCAGCCGAGTACTAGTCGAAAGCCCTCCAAGTGATGTTACTGATTTCAGTTGTATATCAAAAAATCTGGAAACTTTGAATTGTACATGGACTAATCCTGCATCATATAGTAGGATTGATTACTATGTAACTTTTTCTATCAAAAATAATCTTGTGAGTCCATCCTGTGTAGCCTCACAAGTGCCTCAAAACAATTCCATAAGGTACTGTGTTTGGAATACAAATAGCACCCCTAGATACAGGCAACAAGAAGATGTGCAGTTCTTTTACATGAAGGCTACCAATGTGTTTGGCAATAACACTCAGAACTTCACCATAGATCACTTTTCAATTGTCAAGCCGGACCCTCCTGAGCAGTTAAAAGTAATAAAATATGATACTCACAGTGTTCTTCTCAAGTGGAAAATTCCTAATAACATAGTTGACTTCTTGAACTGTGGTGTGGATCATATTATACAATATCAGATAGCTAAGGTGGATAACAGGACATATTTTCGTACTGTAGATACATCCCATTTACCTACAAGAAATAAAACTTACAAATTTCGTTTAACAAATTTGCCATATGCTCATAAACAATATGAGGTGCGAATTTACATCAAATCAAAAAAGGCGGCTAATAGACAGTTTTGGTCTGATTATGCATATGTAGTGTTTACTACAGCCAGCAAGATACCCGACAGACCGCCTGATATGATAGCAGGGGCATTTGATCAGTCTACTTTTAACAGTAACAGGGTTATTAATGTTTATTGGAAACAGCTGGAAGAATGGGAAGAGGCTGGTTCAAATTTTACATACAAAGTCCTTGTATCCCAAAGTAACAAGACTCAAATAATGTTCCCAGAGAAAAATAAAAGTATGAGTTATGTTTCATTAAATGCAACACTTGATGCATTGGATGTCACTGTCTGGTCATTTAACATAAATGGTTCCTCTCTAAACAGTAGTCATATCTATATTCCACCAGAAAAGGACACACATTCCTTGAAGGTCACCTCTTTCACTAAACTGGCATACGAAAATGGCACCTATGAGTTGTCATGGATTGGAATAAAAAATATTGACAATTATACACTTTTCTGGTGTCAACATAATGCCACTCAAATATGTATTAGTCGTTTGGACTTTGCTGTGCTAGATTCACATAAAACTAGTCATATAATAGATTTACCAAGAGAGTACAGGTATCAGTTTGCAATATCTGCTAATAATGGTTCGAAAACTAGTGGTATGTCTTGGGCAAAATGTGATATATCAAAAGAGGGATTTGTGATGTATCGCTTTGAAGTGCATTTGAAATATGATGCTCCGACTAAGTCTTCAGTCACTTTAAGATGGCAAATGGACTGCGCCCTCCAGGATGGTATTATAACTGGCTACAACATATCCTACTGCCCAATTGTTCAGACAAGTAGTGAATGTGATAAGTCTGTTGGATATAAACATGTACTCATAAGTGACCCTAAGCAGATGTTTAAAACTATTGAGAATTTATATTCTCATCGGACATACCAATTCACTTTAGCCCTTATAACTATACATGGACAAAAAAATATAGAAAATGCTACCGCTGTTATTACCACATCAGAAGATGCACCTACTAGGCCTAGGAATGTACAAATCTCTAATGTTACTTATGATTCTCTAGTAGTTACGTGGGATCCCCCAAAAAATAGAAATGGCAACATCCGCAAATATGTAATCTGGAATTTTGATAAAGAAATATATGTGGATAAAGTGTCTGAAACAGACACATCAAAACGCCAAATAACTTTAACTGGCATACAAGCATTCACTAATTATTCTCTGTCTGTGCAAGCTTGCAATATTGCCATAGGGTTATGCTCTAAAAAGGGACCAAATGATTCCATTTTTGTCAGGACAAGCATTGGTCCTCCTAGCAGGCTAAAAGCACCAACTGTGAGAAACAATCCCGACAAGCTTACATGGGAAGCTCCTGAAAATGCAGGTGGAACAGTGGATCTTTACCAGATCAGAAGAGTTAAAGATGACCTAGAACCTGAAATTTTAAATACAACTGAATTGACATATTCTTTGACTCACTGTGAAGGTGTAGTGTCAACAGAGACCTATGAAGTTAGAGCAGTGAACTTTGATAATGACATATACAATGGAGCTTTAGGTGAATACAATGTGACTCTACCTAAGAGATCTCCAAACGATACCCACCGAGAGTATGCTGGTCCATGGAGCGAGCCAAGCAATGTGGCATGTAGGAGCAAAGATGGCCTGGCTATGATTCTGATTTTCATGGCAGTATTTGCCCTAATAGGTGTGGTATATGGATCAATTAAGCTTTACAAAAAATATAGAAAAATGGAAGATATTAAGCCAGTCTTGCCAAATGGTTTGGGAATACCTGAAAAAGATAATTCAAAGTATACATTTAGTAATTGGAGTCCTACAAACAAGGATGAAAAACCACCATCAGATGAAATGTTATTGTTGCCTGATAGTAAAACTACAGTCTCAGTACCAGATACTAAACAAAAAACTGACAATTGTGGTGCCAGTGACCACACAGATAGTACTGCTCTATCATTGGATTCATCCGTGCGAGGCCCTGTTGATAGACAAGCTTCTACTTCTGATAATGGATCAAATTCTTCCTTCATAGAGGCTGAACAAGTAAAAGGAGTAGAAGAAAATGAATGTAAAGAAGATGAGGAAGAGGACTCGTCAGCAATTGACACTGAGAGCTCCGCTGAAGATTCGCCATATTTTAGTGATAAAGCTTTTAAGAAAAACCCTGCTAGTGGATATGTGCAACCTGTTGTGAATCCTGCTACTGGATATGTGCAATCGGCGCCAGGGCCCGTAAAGAATCCTCAGACTAAAGTCAGTATGCAACCAACTACCACTAGTTATGTAATGGCCAGTCTACAGCCGCCTGTATTCACTACGAGCACAGCTGCATCGCCCGCGTCCAATCCGCCTCAGCCGTCATCGGGATATGTTCTTCCTGAAGAAGTACAGGCGAGGTCCATGATGAATTTCCCTAAATTAGGGCCATCGCCCCCTAAGTTGCTGGGACCTGAAAACTTGCCAACTATGCCTTCTTTGCCACCACCAGCGAAACACAGCACAGACAATAGCTACATCCAGCTGCAGTCGCTAGACTCCTTGCCTAGTCTCAAGTCCAGTGCGCGTAACCCCGTGCCGCTGAAGCCGCCCGCCTCCAGCGGTTACGTCAGTCCCGCAGACGTGGTCATCAACAAGCACCTGAACAACATAATAACCGGGCAACATGGCGAGGAGTCTGCCATATTAGACCCGGCGATGTCTCCCGATGCATACTGTCGTTTCTCGTGGAGCACTGACCCCGCTAACGATAATTTACACACGCTGCTCGCCGAGTCGCCTACGCGGACGACCAAGAATTGAATCAATTATTGCGTACAGAAGTGACATAGTACTGATAAATAGGAATAGACTCACAGTGACTGAATTGTAAATAGAGAACACTAGTAGCTTTACCTATTAAGTTATTGGATGTTATAATTTCGCACAGGAACTCTGTGTTTTACCTAGTGATAAATCTTGTGCCTTATTAATTTATTTTAGGTGATATAAAAGAAGCTTATAGGTGAGGTTATTTCTTATCTGTCGCAATAGTTGCCATTATGAATACATAGAATCTCGAAAGCGACTGTACATTGTTACAGATTCTACTTATTGAATATACGGGACGTCAAAATGGAGGGTATCTATAAAATCAAATTGATACCCAACGATCTGAGTATGGAGGGGACCATACTGCAGATCGCTGACACATTGGACAATCTGAATGGAATAGTTGACGACGTGTTTACGCGTATAATGAACAGAATAAACACCAACACGGAAAAGACGTCCAAACTCCAGGAAAGGATCACTTTGTGCAAAACGAAAGTCGAGACGATTGCCGGCATGCAGAAGGCAATTAAAGTGTTTTCTAGCGCGAAATATCCGTCTACGATCGAACATGAGAACTACCAGTCTATTTTCGATACAAATAGTTACCACTATGAATCCAAAAAGGTTGCTTTGAGTGCGAAGTCTCAGAGGCAGTCCAATGAAAAGGCAATTCAGGTACTTGTAAATTTTGAATTTGACATTTTTAGTGTCATTAATTATGTTAACAAATTTCGTTAATGTCTGGTGTTATTGTAGGAAAAGCTTCACTTCTTTCACGTGAAAGTAGCTGAACCTAAACCAGCGAAACCTAGACAGGATTTCAATTTGAAAACTGTACTGAATGATATATCGACTGTGGGTGAGCTACTGGTGTACAACACTGACCATAGTCCGTACATGGGAGCTGCGAGCAAAACGCCCGTCTATGTTCCGAACATCAGTACGATCGTGGAGAAAAATGAATTGGATGACGCACCACCATCCATCATGAATCGGAACATTCTGAAGAGAGAAATCGACGAGTACATGTACGCACCCGGCATGGGAATGGTGAGTTGTTTTGTATTAGTTAAAAGTTATCCCAACAAAAACATAACATAACTGTAAGTCTCCCAATGCAATTCTTAAACTGTGAAAAGTTGTGAGATCTAATGTTAAACTAAGTACCTGTCTATTTAAGAAAGTATAAAAAATAATAATTTAAAACCCTTGAAGTAACAGGATACCAAATTTCGAATCAATTGTACAAATTGCTCACATGACTGATGATACATCCCTTCATCAACTAGAAAAAAAGTTTTCTAGTTGATGATCTTTAAGCAGCTGAACAAATTTTTTTGAATCAACTAAGAACACCTTTCAAACATAAAAAATCTGAATCAAAATCGGTTCATCCGTTTGAGAGTTTTGACGCTACAGATACACAAATACAGAGATACACAAGTTAAACTTATAACAATCCTCTGGCTGCGTTGGGACTCAGGGGTTAAAAAAAGTAGTAACTAATTCATATAGGTCAAATGGAGAAGTTTACCATTCTTTTTATTTATTATGAAAATTAAGACAAAATAAAACAAAAATATGAAAGAATGATTAAAATATCTCAACAAATGAAAAAGTTATGGAACTTTAAAGTTGCGCTTGCAAGACGGGAGACGTGACGTTATAATCCCCTATCAACCGACTTTATAAAGCCGAATAAAAGAAATAAATGGACTTAACGTGACTTAATTGAATTAAAAGCAGTTAATTTGTGTGTGAAGATAATTTTGAAGTATTAAATCTCGGCTAGGTATTAAAACTCACTCACAAAATTTATCACTCGAGTAAGATACAGCAATCGGTGACACATCAAATAATTAAACTTTTAAATCGTCATTTCTCAGTAATTTATTGATGGATTAAAAAAAATAACACTGATTCATTAGTTTTAATCTATATTTTACTTCCGTTGTGCTAAATATGATATTCACAACATCATGAAACTTCTCCATTATGGATCTTCAGCTTCTTTTACCCCCTGAAATCACTTCATGTAGAGCATACTTTGATTTTGCTTGAGCTATACAGCCTAGGCCCCTAGGGTATAGAGTCACGAGACAGATTTATGTCAGTCACAAAAATCGGTCTCATTTTAATTGTTTCAAGCCTGAGCAAAGTCAAAGTACGTACTAATGTACTTGATAGACAGTTTCTCCATGAAAAAATGTGGATTTTCGAGTAAGTCTTCGAAGAAACTAATCATAAACATTGTCGTCACTAGGTACCGGAGTTGGACATGCCACTCGATCTGCCGCATCTGCCTGGAATCGCTGGGGACGTCCAATATCTTATTACGGGCGACGGTTCCATCGCACCGTCGGCCATCACGTCACCAGTTAACCCATTGAACTTGGTGCCGGAATTGGAACTACCGGAACTGCCAGATTTACAAGATGTTTGTGAGTCTGTGCCGGATACACCCGACGCTCCACCGGTTCCAGCTCCGGTCGTGCCGGTACCACCTGTCATGCCTGGGCCATCTGACGTGCCCGGGCCACTTAACATGCCCGGATCACCCAATGTGCCAGTACCACCTAGCATGCCTGCACCACCGCCTCCGCCACCGCCGCCGCCGCCGCCGCCGATGGACATTCAGACAACAAACGAGAGGTGAGTTTTAGATTTTAAAGTTACTGTAGCTAGATTATAAGTTTATAAGTAAGTATACATGTACCTAATAAGTTTACTATGAATCCGTAAAACTAGCTTATGCCTTGGCCGTGCGGGCGTGCATTACTTAGCGATGCGCTGTGCCAAGGAATAGGTCCTAACTCCTAACTCCGCACCCAGCTAAACGTTATTTTTAATTGTATTTAAAGTATACAGCTCTCGTCACCGAAGATGGAAATGAGTTGCGAATCTATCATTAATCTTAGCCGTTAGCGCATTATCAAGTGTATACTGCACGGCCCAAACCTACAATACACTCACAGTGATAAGGCCGCCTTTACATCGTAACAAGTTGTTAATTCTGTCACGATTCGTGTTACGTTTTGTTATTTGTTTGTGTGTAATAAAGTGTTTTTACTTGCCTGCTAACTTACACCTGCTACGTGGGATGTTTCGGCTGTGACTAGTGACCACACTACCGGCTACAACGGCCGTCAACTAGTTTATTGTTCCGATGCTGTGCCGCGTAGAAAGCGAGTAGGCCTATAGATAATTACTACCTTCGCAATTTAGACCGAGCTTCTATGTGTATACTGTATAGTCTGCAACATACAATCTTACCACCGTGATGAGATTGAAGTGTAGGACTGAGTTGGCAATTGAATTAATTAGAAACAGTTTCTCACTTATGGACATACTAGCTGATGTCCGCGACTTTGTCCGCGTGGATTGAGGTTTTTTGTTCCCGCGGGAACTCCTTAATTTTCCGGGATAAAAAGCCCATGTGCTAATCCACACTATAATGTATCTCTGTGCCAAATTTCATGCGGATACGTTCAGCGGTTCTGGTTGATTGTGTAACAAAAATTCATCCATCCATCCAAACTTTCGCATTTATAATATTAGTAAGTATAGATGTCTTTAATAACAAAGGTTCAGTTCAGCATAGCCACATGAGTAAATAATAACACTCAGTCTTAGAATAACTAAATCACTCAGTTTTATATCTGAGCTAAAAGTTCAGAGCTTTCTGTAATTTGAGCTTTCTTACCTGATTTTTTATACACCGTCCTACACCATGTCCTACGCGCATGTGTGCGCATAAAATGGATGGGAGTTTTGAACGCATCTTTCAACAATTTTTCAGAGGTAGTGCATGGTTAGTTTTTTATTTTATTTTTTACTAGCTGATGCCCGCGACTTCTTCCGCGTGGAATGAGGTTTTTTTGTTCCCGCTGCAACTCTAATTTTCCGGTATATAAAGCAGCCCATGTTATTTCAGACTTTAATCTATCTCTGTGCCAAATTTCGTCCAGATCCGTTCAGCCGTTTTTGCGTGATTGAGTAACAACATTCATCCAAAACTAACGCTAACTAACGCACTTTCGCATTTATCATTATAAATGCGAAAGTGCGTTAGTTAGTATAGATTTCTTTTCTAAAACAAATTAACACTCACCTACCGAAATCCTAAGTATTTTTACGTTATAGGTATTTATAGTACTTTTACGTTAGAACTTTAGCGGGTGGAATTCTCAAGCCCGTATATAGGACAGTCATGATAAGGAACAGTTAAATTAAAACAACATAAATATTTACAAAAACTTACCAATTAGTATCGTACATGTTAAGTATTTCTTGTGTAGTTAATCGATACCTACTCGATATAGTTTTCTAGATAGGAACTTTGATTAGGTACAATTGATTAAATTGGATAAACAAATAGTAGATAATTTGTTGATTACCATAAAATCTCTCATTATTCTAGTCGTTCATTAATCTTTATACTTAAAAAATTAAAGAGTTTCCATTAATTTATTAGTATTCGCTGCTTTAAAACATGAAACAGTATGAGGAAGATTATCTATACTTAGTACTTCAAACCTGTTTTTTTTTATCGATACACAAGCCAGAACTGTATTTTGTTTTCTTTCTTGTCTTTCTGTCTGATAAGTTTCGGCGTATGTCTCCAGGATATCTATATCTGAACCGAATATACTATTAGAATGGATTTATGCTACATATAATTGCCCTTATTAAATCCATTTAAGAAGGGCAATATGTAGCTAACTTACTACTTGACACATGAACTTTAGAAAGACGTAAGAAAGAAGCTCCGCTGACGTAGCGGATAACGTGTTTAGTAGGTAATTGATGCGCGGTACTAAAGCGGCATTTTTAACCACGTTATTGGAATTCGTGAAACGTACATTTTTCAAGTAAACCGGCCGCAATAGATGTTGCATTGCATGAATTGTAAGTGGCATCGTTATCCACAAAAGGAAGGTGTATTAGAAAGGGTTTCGTAGAAAAATGTAAATTGTAGATACGTTTGCTCGTCGGATTCGAGTTATGGGTCACTTGACCCCAGCTCGGGCCGTCGATGGAATATAAAATGGAAAGTTTGGAAGATAAACGTGGATAAACGCCTTTTAATACGGTGCGCGTCCAAAATGTTTACGCACTTATTACTCTCTGACTCTCGGAATCTCCGTTAAGCCATTGCAACTGTATGTAGTAGGACCATCTCCATCGTAAAGTGGGTTTAAATTCCAGGCACGTCTTACTTTTAGAGTTACGGGCGTTTAAGCAGTCATACTTACATCACTTGCTTTAACGGTTTAGGAAAACGTGAGGAAAGTTGCATGTCTGAGAATTCTCTATAATGTTCTCCTAAGGTGTGTGAAGTCTGCCAACCCACACTTGGCCAGCATGGTGAAGTATCGCCAAATCTATTCTCATTCTGTGAGGTGAGCCGTGAACAATGACGAGCTTATTACCTCAAAGCCTTCACTCTGTAAAGTCTGCTATGCTGCTGCGGATATATCATCCTTGAGTACTGACTGCATTGCAAACGTGAATGGTATGAATCGTGTCTCTATTTAATAAACATTGGGCGATTTATTTCGAAGATAACGAAGATTTATTCATATTAATCGTAACATCTCGTTCCGAATAGGATGCTTCACAGAGTATGCGAACATGGCTTGACTAGATCTGAATGCCTACACAACAATTCTTCGTTGTTCGTATGCATAGTCAATCGTCTTCTAGAATGCCGTATGTACATTGGAATTTTTAATTTTCTCCGCACATTTCCAAGAATTAGTCCCAGGGAATCTTGTATGGATTTTTCCAGGAATGTCACTGTGTAAAGTCTACTATGATATGGTAAAACTTCATTGAAAGTGTAATTAATCACAAGATCATATTTATATAAACACTAGCGGCCCGTCCCGGCTTCGCACGGGTAGACATAAATAGGTACAGATATTTTTCATAATGGTGCACCCCCTTCTCCCGCACTGCCCCTCTCACGAAGAGTTAGTTACTCGATGCGCTGCGTGGCGGCCGCCGCCGCCATGTATTTTTATTTTAATTTCATGATATCTTTTCAATGGAAAGTCCGATTTCAATAATTCAAAAAGTAATCATCAGGTATTGAGACAGTCTTGAATATAAAATTATTTATTTGGATAAAAATTTATAAATGGTATGGATAACACGGTCTGATTTTGATCGGCATTTCTATCAATTTGTTAAATGTAAAAAAGTAGTTATAGTGACGTAACTACAATAGTTAGACACATAGTCTCGCGAAGTTTTTTGTAGATATTGATATATTCTATAATATTGTCGAACATTTTTTTGTCCTATCATTAATACTCTTCGCAGCGTATGCGATGAAAGACATTTTATGGCTAATTTTTTTACACCTTCGGTTGGTTTTAATAGGAATTTCTAAAGATTTCTATAGTAATCTAGTACTAAATATAGCCTATGTTACTCAGTGATAATGTAGCTTTCTAATGAAAAAAGAATTATTAAAATCGGTCCAGTACTTTTTGAGTTTATTCGTTACATACAAAAATACATAAATACAAATCTTTCCTCTTTATAATATTAGTGTAGATTGTCAGCGAGGTGAGGGATGCGATGCTGATGTTTTTTCATTTTTAATTGGCTTTAGAAATATAATTGGTCAAATCGAGTTGGATATTGGCCATCTCGAAACAAACCAATATAATTATGTGCCTACTTAATTTTACTTGAGTACGTAGCTGTAAGTCTTTCAATGTATGGAAGCTCCCTGTAAAATGGTATAAAATTCCGTTGAAGTTAAATGGAATTTTGTTTCCGAATGCAACGTTCAATTCCATCTATCGTATCGGTTTCGGAGTTTACAAAATAAACCAACTTCCCCGTATTTGCGAAGTGGAAGCGGCTTTGAAAACAAAGCGCGTGCGTGTGTTCCGAGGAACTTTGATTTGTACAAATAACATTCGTGTTTGCTTTTGTGATGCGAGATAAGGTTTCACTTCACTTGTGTACTGTATGCATCCGATACTTGGCCTCGTAAGGTCGCACAACGGTAAGTTGGTGGCGCGAAAAAGTACTGAAGCATCCATAGATCGCTTACTGGTTTCTGGGGCCTATTATACAAAGAGATAACTCTGTCTTTCAAACCCGCTTCTTGAAGAACCATAAGATTGGCCCGGTTGACCGAACTTGTTGTCTCTTCTTCTTTCTCCTAGCCTTTTCCCATTATTTGGGGTCGTCTCTGATCGTCTTTTTGCGCCAAGACATTCTGTCTTGGGTTGTCTCCTCCGACGGAACCGACCGAACTTGTTGTGAAATGAAAAAATTACGATCTGCTCACTCTCTACTTATTACACTGTCCGCTACACGTGAAGAATGCAGAACCAACCGTGTTAGACATATAAAGGGTTTTTTTGCCTCCCGATTTTATTTATGAATAAAGCTTTTCAGTTTCTTATTTTGTTATTATGTAATTGAATTGGATCAAGAAAATTCAATTAGGTATTGTCTGCCCTTTGACAATGGGAACAAGTAATTTTTCTTGCTGCTTCGAGTTTTTATTCAGAATTTAGTCAGAAAACCCCAACACTTAATTATGGCCCGACCCGGGACTCGAACCCGGGACCTCGTCGGCCGCAGTCGAACATGCTAACCGTTAGACCAACGAGGCAATTAAAGAACGTGAGAAAAAAATCGATATTATCGATATCCATTTTGACGAGAATCATAATATGGCATTGGGCTGCGTTCGCACGTTCTCAAAGCTATGCCTAGTATATTCACCGGTTGTATCCAACAAATCCTCTAGATGGGAGAGCAATGATGCGACCGAAGATATATTATGCGCAGCACCCTCCGATGCATGTGGCTGTAACACTAGACTAGACCAAAGACGCAGAGAGAAGATACCTAGGGACCATAAAGAATGTGAAAAAAAGCCTCGACATGAATTGCGACTTCACGTGACTGTAACACTAGATCATAGACCAACGAGGCAGAGAGAAGATACCTGGGTACCATAAATGAAAAAAAAGTCTCGCCATGAATCCGACTTCCACGGCAAGCTGACTGGGCGACCCTCATTTGGCATTGGCCTCCGCTCGATCAATCACACATAGCCCTGCACTCTGCAGGCAGTCATTAACGCTTTTACACGCTCGCGGAGGTATTTAGCTTTTTGTAGCACACATCCTCGGTACTGAGACCTAACTGACAAGTTTTTAATGTGAAAAAATGCCGTCTATTTCCAATTTGTTGTAGACTAGCTGATACTCGCGTGTTCGTCAGTTCGTAATGCTACCATCTCAGATGTAAATTTTCTGGTTTTGAACGTTGGGATCATTTAACAATTTTGAATGCTAAGATTTCGTGTTAAAATCTCTTGTTGTTAAATGAGTTACTTCGTCTTTTCTAATGATCATCATTTCAACAGCACATAATTCCGAAAAGTTATATAAAGTGTGTGCCCGGGGATCATGCCTTCGATGGCCGGGCGCCTAATTAAATTTTTTCATATTGTTAACAAAAATCAAAATGGGTAAATTGAATTATTAAACTTAAATTGAAGTTGAATTATTATTTAAAATTACAACCAATAGTCCCATGTTTTCATATACTTATAGATAATATTTATTCAACTTAACAGACACTATTTATTAAGGAAAACGCGATAAGAGGCTGATCAAGCAGTCCTTCGTAATATTTTGACCTGCTACGTACAACAATAACAGGAAAAATATAATATTATAATGAGGTGTCCTCGCGTTATTATTAAGGCACCGTGTATATATTTGCGTTTATAAATATGGCCGAATAACTTTTTTCATCTAATTGTCTCCACCTTACGACCTTGATGTGAGTTAGCATTTTTACAATGTGCAGAATACTAATGGCCCGTCTTATATGGTTGTCTGAATGACTGCAACAAAAAATTTAATAATAATGTTGGTGCGATTTCTCGATATCAATATTTTGAAATTGTTGAGCAAATATTAACAGCGTTATTTTGTGCACAGGCGTAAAAATGTGTATACTGCGCGTCGCTTCAAACGCGTTCGCTGATTGGTTCAGACTTCAAGAGGTTGGATTATTTGGCCTTCTTAGAATTTGTGCGGACGTTTTTGCGGACATATTTCGGCTTAAAATTGATTTATACTGCCAAAGGATTTTTGGTGTCGCTGATGACAAAAAAGCCAGAGTTAATCGACCTGTGTGTAACCTTATGATACTTTATACAACTTATGCAATCTATTAAGAAAAAATTGGGCACATAATATTATGCGAATTCTTTGAATCAGTTACGTGATTCGGAATATTAACTTCGGATCATATTTAACTGCTGTACTACTGGGAATTGCAATTTCAGATAATAATATTGCTACATAACTTGTTTGGCATAATAAATGGTTTTTATCGCAAACATTTTTAAGAAACAATTTAGATCTCTAAGTTTTTATGATGAAACGCTTTATTTTAATTGTTTCTGAAAACCGAATCCATTTATGATTCCTTGACAAACCGGATACAATTTTTTTTTTTTTTACTTTATAAATATGATTTGCTCGTTCGAGGAATCGAAACCGGTACCCAAGATATAATATGAATTATAGTTTTGTATTTAAACATGAAGATACTATCATAAATCATAATTAAAAATGTTTTATTCAACTAAGCTTTATAAATCACCTTTCACGTAAAGAAAAGCTTGAAAGCGGAACACTTTAGTTAACTTATGTCATTACTACCAATTACTACTACATACATTACTACCAATACATTAAATATTAACTAAGTTAATATTTAATGTATTGGTAGTAATGCCTGGGGTACACGGGCAGAGTAAGACGGTAAAGTGAACTAGCATATACCACTCTGCCACTTCCGAGTAGGTATACTACCATTTCCGGAGAGTAAATCTTTACACGGAAATAAAAAGCATCATAGCAGATTAGGCTTATGCAATACACATTTGATATTTATCGACGATATTTTCTGTCAGCGTTAGCTGTTGTAAACTTAATAATTTCCATTGAAAAGTATATAACGGCGCTACTATTAGCAACTATGTACTCATACGTCCGCGTTGATAACACTACGTCACCACGCGAATTCATAGAACAAGACAGCGAATGCACGCGCCAGTCTCTAGTCGGTAACACAAATGTGTGGGAAGTTTGATGATGCGGCGATTCAGTTTATGGTAATTTGCCTGTTAGCTCTAAAGGCGCTATTTACTCAAATACGAGTACCACATAAAGGTCACTGAGTAATCTTGATTTGTAAATTTTAGCTCTATCTTCTTTAACTCTTTCTTCTTAATTAATCAAACAATCCACTTGGTTGATTTTCTAAAATAAAATAAATAGTTATTTTTGCTGTCCTTGTCGGTACTTCTTGGCGTTGCCCAGTCCCTTCGCCGCCCTAACTCTGTCAATTTCATGGGCATTCGAAAAACATTGTTACGTCCAATCCAACGTCGCAACGCAGGTATATTACGTTCAGACTTCAAGACTTTTAAAATGTGCGTTTACGATATTCGATATTTTCCAATATCTTGAGTTTGTCTCTATAATTGAGCTTAATTTTCCAATTGCTATTTTATTCAGGAGGAAATTAAAAAATTGTAAATGTAAATAAATATCAAGGTCATGTTTAATATGTTGGGACTATGTAACTAAATTAATCTTATATGTACACATATTTTGCAAATGAAGTACCTATCTGAATCTGAATGTATGTACTCGTCGACTTAACCAGTATAATAACTATGTTATGTTTTCTTAGAAATAAAGTGAATGTAGTGAAGCGAGTGATGAAGTCTCATCCATACAATCATAGGGTATTTATGGTATTTACTACGAGATGAAATCTTGGTTAAAATTACCAAGAGATAGGTTCAGCCCCGTTTTAGAATAGATAGACACTAAACTTTAGTGTACTTTAGTGACTAAAGTAATTACTGAATCAATCAGTGAATGACAACAGGAAATTAACTGCGTCCAATCATTACAGCCAGACACGCACGCTGTTTTTATCTAAATTGCAAATTAATCATTTACGCGTGTAACCTAAGTAACATTTACGTATACAAAATACTATAGAAACCTATATAGAAACTGGCACTTCGTCGTTGATGATGTAACAAGTCTATAGGAAGAGGAACCTTAAACCATTTTTTAAATAAAAGAGTGTTAAGGTGGTTATGAAACCCACATAGCTAATAGCTATCCCCAAATTAAGGAGTTTGGGTATCTTCAAAGTACCCAAAATCAAGCTATCCTCTTTCGCTCGTAAATTGAGAAAAGGACAGAAACGCACGACTGCCCAAAAAAAGTGTTTTCAGGGTTCATGTATGTGTGTGCGAGTTTTTTTGTTCCACCATCACTTCTAAATGACAGAACTGGCACTTCGTCGTTGATGATGTAACGAGTCTATAGGAAGAGGATCCTTAAACCATTTTTGTAATGTTTAGGTGGTTATGACACCCGCATAGCTAATAGCTATCCCCTTTAAAGAGTTTGGGTATCTTCAAAGTACCCAAAATCCAGCTATCCTGTTTCGCTCGTAAGTTGAGAAAAGGACAGAAATACACGACTGCCCAAAAAAAGTGTTTTCAGGGTTCATGTATGTGTGCGCGAGTTTCTTTCTTCCACCATTACTTCTAAATGACAGAACAGATAATGATTTTTATCATCCCGCACTCGGGGTAGTAAAAATGAAACACTGGCTATTAAAAATGAATAAAATCAATATTATGACAAAAAAATATACACAACTGGTCAGAAGCGTTTTTAAAAAAAATATGTTCACTTGTCTTAATTTGTGTACCACAGTTAGTTATTTAAAGAAAAGATAAGCAAATTAAACAACCCAGTTATCCTGAAAAGCAATCAATACAATGTAATTGAGTTTACAATTTAAACGATATTACCTGACTGAAGTAATTATTTTATATAACCTATTGTTTCATATATAATAACACGGAATACCGCTAATAACAGATGTCGAAAATATACTTAGAAAGGAAAATCTACTATATTAACTTAAATTTGTAGTAAAAAAGGTGTAGTTACAAAAACCAAGAAAGTATTTGTAACTACATCTACATAAAATTTTCATGCTATTGTTTTGTACATAATATATTTACGAACTACTTTCAACGTTGTCCGAAAATACCGAATTGGTCTTCAACATGCCAAATGGGTCGTCCACTGTGTAATTTGTGTTGACGAAAATCAATGCTTGAGGTTTGTCAAATAGGTTATCTCAGTAAAACTATAAAACAGTTGTAACCTTCTATACCAAGATCAACTATGATAAAGTCCCACAAAAGCGCGTAAATGGTTTTAATTCAATTCAATTCAATCGTTTATACGAACATTGATTTAATATTGAATACGGGTTAAGGAACAAACATCTGCTACGAGTTCTAAGAACTTGGATTACGAAAGTTTAAAAAATACTCATAAATAATTCGATATGTAAATCATTGATTAGCGTCTAATAAATGTTGCAACGAGGGCATCGGCCCTTGTCGATAAAATTCAGTGTACGGCTGTTGAGGAAGGAAACGTGTGCGTTTCTCACGAAGAGCTATTTCTGTTTGGGGCATCTTACGCTATCGTGATCAGCGTTCTCGGAACCGTCTGTAGAGAGTTGTGCGCTCGAAAGTTTTCTATTTTTGTCTTCACTGTCAATGTCTAGTCGATATTTTATTCCATGTCCTTTAGTGGTTTCTCCTCTTTTACTGTTTTCTCGTTACGTACGCGTCGTAGTTTTCTTTTTCCATAGTCTCAGAATCAATTATCAAGATTACGATCTTTCGATTTTATCTAATTCTCGTGAATTTTGTTTAGTGTTGTAACTAAATAATTTTATTTCTCTTCCTATTAAAGGTATTTTCTGGTAATATCATACGCTGAACTTGTTTTTGCTTATTATAATTACTTGTTCTCTACTTTAGTAGAGTGTATGTATATTAATACAGTATTTACCTAAAATACCTAATATAGCATCGTTAGTTTTATCTCCATTCTGTAGCAACTACCATCGTTTAAAGCCGTATTGTTTTAATATTGTTGACGTTCGTGTTTTAGAATAATTATATAATCCATAAGGATTCGCCTCTCTCTTAAAACTGCTCAAGTCCCCAAGTCGTGGAAAGTTGCAAATGTGCAACCGGTACCGAAAAAGGGGAGTCGCGCTGACCCGGCCAATTACAGACCCATAGCCATCACGTCCATTCTTTGCAAAAGCATGGAACGGGTACTCAACAGCAAGCTCCTGGCATACCTAGAAGACAATGATCTTCTGTCGGACCGGCAGTACGGCTTTCGGAAAAATCGGTCTACAGGGGATCTTCTGGTGTATGCCACGCACACTTGGGGTGAAGCCATTGAGAAACACGGTGAGGCACTCGCCGTATCTCTGGACATATCGAAGGCATTTGACCGGGTCTGGCACGGCAGTCTTCTCAGTAAGCTCCCAGCGTACGGGATTCCTACTGGTTTCTGTAGCTGGATATCTGACTTTCTGAGGGAGAGGTCATTTCGAGTTGTCGTTGACGGCAGCTCATCAGACCTAATGGCTATTAATGCCGGTGTCCCTCAAGGGTCTGTTCTCTCCGCAACACTTTTCTTGCTGCATATCAACGATCTCCTCAAACCCGGTATCTTTGGGTACGCTGATGACAGCACTGTTACGGAGAGATACATGTCCAGTTCTAGAGCTAGTGCTACTGAGATACTTGAGCAAAGAGAGGCGTTGGTGAATCGCGTTAGCTTGACTCTTGAGGAGGTCTCCAATTGGGGTGACGCCAATTTAGTCAAGTTTAATGCCACCAAAACACAGGCGTGCTTATTCACTGCAAAAAGGAGCCCCTTTACCTTGGCTCCGACTTTCCAAAGTATATCCGTCCCGATAAGTGATCATATTGAGCTCTTGGGTATTGAAATCTCATCCAATCTCAATTTCGGGAAATGCATCGAGTTAAAGGCCAAAACAGCTGCTAAAAAACTTGGAATCCTGAACAAGGTGAGGCGGTACTTCACACCGGATCAGCGCCTTGCTCTTTACCAAGCCTAAGTTCGTTCTGGCATGGAGTACTGCTGCCACCTTTGGGATGGATCCGCCAAGTACCAACTCGATGCATTAGACTCGATTGATCGCCGGGCCCGAAGAATCATTGGCGATCATTCACTTACGCAGGCGAAACTGCATAGCTTACAGCACCGTCGCAATGTCGCCTGCTTATCGGTCTTCTATAGGATATACTTTGGAGAGTGTGCTCAGGAACTTTTCAATCTTGTTCCCCCTTCACCGTTCTACCACAGAACAGCAAGAAATCGTTTGCGATGGCATCCTTATGTGGTTGACGTCCAGTCAGCTCGAACGAAACGGTTCTGCTCTACGTTCCTGATTCGAACCGCAAGGATGTGGAATGCCCTTCCAGCGCATGTATTCCCTGCCACGTATAACTTAAGTACCTTCAAGGCAAGAGTGAATAGGCATCTTCTAGGCGAGCGCGCTTCAACCTAGACCTCATCACTGCTTTATATTAGGCGTGATTGTCGTCAAGCGCAAGCCTATATTGCAATAAAAAAAAAAAAAGGATTATAATTATTATAAAACACGTAATAATAGGGACGTCAAGGTACGTGACATAAAACTGTAGTTTTGAAATGACACTGTTTTAAGCGAAAATAGTAACCCCCCTGTTTTTCGCAGCTGAACACGCAGGTTCAGTATGCGTTGTATCTTAGAAAACACCATTTGTAATGGGCAAAAGCTGAATCGAGCTGAATATGTGTAACTAGTGCCTAAGTTCGACGAATTTAATTTAATTTTGATATGTGATCTAAATAACATTGATAGGATAGTATCTACTTCGGTATGTTTTATGCCCATGATGAATAAAACTACGAAGATAATCGATAGAATAGAATAGAATGAATCTATTTGTCTGAATATGTGTTACAATGATGGTATTTAAATAACATAGGGAGTCCAAGTATGTTCTAGTATTATAGGAGAGCAATTCATAGAAATTACATCTTCAATAAATAAATAATGTATTGAAATGAATAGATACGAAGCAAAGGGTAGGATAGGACGATTGACATAAGTTGGACCAATGAATAAAAACACTAACTAAAGGATGGCACCCAGGCAATGTAAACACGTGTACTTTAACGAATTTTTCTAATTACAGTTCCGGGACTAAATGTAGTAATTAAGCTGTTACAAACAATTGTGCTAATGAACAATTGAATAATTCAAGTAGACCACTCGGTCCGCCAGTGAGTGTTTTAATTAGTGTGCGATTGATATTTATTGCAGTTCGTACATTGGCGCTCTCACTGGCGCGGTGCCAGAGTGAATGCTTTAGATTAGACGACTACAGCCATTACAAGAATCTACGATACTTATAGAATGAGGGTTTACTTAGAAATGTGCCTATTTATATTTTCCACTAGATAATGACTTCGTTCGCGTGGATTCCATACATTTTCTTTTTTATAAACCTTTTCCTAACAATTGGGTAGTTGACAAATGGTCAAATCAGCATTTGTTTTTACAATTTTTTTGGCCAAGTGCCTCAAGATCCTTGTCGCGTGGTAATCTGTAGTTTACTTTTATCCTTGAAAATCAAATTCTCACAGGGTTTACAAAAACCTAAACAACGCGGACGAAGTCGCGGGCGTCATCTAGCACTAATAATTATAAATGCGAAAGTGTATTTGTTTGTTGGTTTGTTGGTTTGTCCTTCAATCACGCTGCAACGGAGCAACGGATCGACGTGATTTTTGGCGTGCGTGGGTATAGTTGAGGACCTGGGGAGTGACATAGGCTACTTATTATCCCGGAAAATTAGGGAGTTCGCGGGAATTAAAAAAAACTTAAACCATGCGGACGAAATCGCGGGCAATCAGCTAGTCTAGTATAAAATAACTGTCAATTGAGTACCGATAAATTTATACTAGTTTCTATCCCCTATTTCAACATGCCAGCAGCAGGTTTCGGATCGGCCACATTATTCCGGTGGAACGTTTATAAATCTGCTTCATCGGTTCCATAAATCCATTGGGATTTCTCCTTACTCGTACCTACTCTTACACTTATTCCTTAAGACCAATAAATCGGTCCGTCTTACATAAATACCTCAGGCTGCGACATGCGCGTCTATAAAATATACGGATAGGAAGTGGGGAATGTTGAGTTGAGTTGATTTGAGTTTGTTATACTATTTGTTGCAGTGTTGAGCGCTGTTGTCTTAACGTGAGAGGTCACGGGTTCGGTTCCCGGCAGGGTCAATTTGGGAATTTATAATTTCTAAATATTCTCTGGTCTGGTCTGGTGGGAGGTTTCGGCCGTAGCTAGTTACCACCCTACCGGCGAAGACGTACCGCCAAGCGATTTAGCGTTCCGGTACGATGGCGTGTAGAAGCCGACTAGGGGTATGGGTTTAATATAACTACCATGCCCCTAACAGGTTAGTTCGCTACCATCTTAGACTGCATCATCACTTACCATCAGGTGAGATCGCAGTTAAGGGCTAACTTGTAGTGGATAAATAAATAAATATAAAATAAATAGTTTCTATCCCCTATGCCAGCAGCAGGTTTCGGAAATTGGAACATCTACAATATATCGGTGGAACGTTTATAAAACTGTCCCACTTGTTGTCTCGTTACCTGGTGCTCGTGTCTCCTATCCTTATTCCTGAGGGACAATAAATCGGACCAACGCTGTCGCTTTATGCCAATACCCACTGCGCTATTGCACTACACTGCGCTGCGCTTTCCAGTATGGCGCGTCGTCGCCATTCCAATACCTTGGGATTCTGAGGCCCAATTGTTGAGGCAAATCGTAATCATTAATGAGGGCTACCGTTTTTATGCTCACTAGTTGGCGCCACTTGCGAGTAAGGTCCTAAAACATAGCTGTAAATTCGGTAAACAAGCATATTTCTGAAAAAAAAATCCCTTTAAAAATAGTAAACATACAGGAATCAGGGAAATACTAACCTATGAATTAAGTAGCTGTTCTTTCAGCCCGCTTATTTTTGCCTCTTTTTCTTAGCTCCGCTGTCAATGTACAGAGCACTGGCATTCATTGACACGTATCTTTACATCTTCCTTAATTAATCGGTTATTGCTAAATATTCATAACATTAACTAAATAATTAGACTCGCGTTAAAAGCCCAGTGATATTTAACATTTTGGAGACCTCACTCTACACTAGCGCCCCTAGCGGCGAATTTAAACGCGGTAGCCCTCATTGACAGCTTATAACGTATTACTCGAACTGTTTAAAGAGTTTGTATGTACATGCTTAGTGACGTGCATGCATCTATGAACTCCTCAAACAGGTCGAATTATCCGTTTGTAAAACGATTACGATTACCTTACACAATCTGGGAGCTGCCCCCCAATCATGTAAGAATTGTCGATTAAATCGTATAAGTTCGGCTTCAAAGTAAAATAAACCATAACATCACTGAATTAGAGCTCAATTTCGTGTATCCATTCTTATACGTTTAGGTATGTACGATAGCCTAAACGTACCTCCTCTGATTCGAACTATGTACCCCACCCATTAACTCATTAGGTGATTAGTCATAAGTCATTAGTCCATTTCTAGATGGTTTCTTTTCGGTAATGAGGCAGATAATTCAAGTACCATCCGAAGTCACCAGCTCTATGAGCATAAAATACAAGTTCTCGGGAGCATTAAGTCAGTAGGGCCGCGATAGCGAGTTAACGGTTAATCGATTTATGCGCAATCGTGACTAACTGTATTTAGTATATGGTAGTTCGGTTAGGTGGTAGTTGGGTGAGGTGGTAGTTCAGACAGATGGTAGTTCGGTCACGTTGTAGTTCAGTCAGGTGGTAGTTCGGTCAGGTGGTAGCTCAGTCAGGTGGTAGTTCGGTCAGCTGGTAGTTCGGTTAGGTGGCTTATAATATGTTACCAGTGTAGAAATCCGATAGTGATGAAATTAACATCTCAACTGGTAATAGGCATGATGACTGATTTTGAAAAATGGTCAGATTATGTTCGGAAGTATCTACTATTTCGAAAAAATATCTTATTTCAGCAGAAAAATAAGGTTTAGTAGATAAAATTGGCATTTGAAATTTAAATTTTAAAATTCACGCCAAAACGTTCTGCGGTGTCATGGCGTCGTTTGTGACGTCACTATTGTTTTTACCAATGTACTCTGTGCAGTGTGCAGTAAACAATAGTGTGATTGTCAAAGCTCGAAAACAAACAATTGTGACGTCATTCGCTTCTTGGTGTTTTATCCAATATGGCGGATTGCTGTATTTTATAGTTTTATTCAATCAAAATAAATAGCAATCTCACTCGAAATAGAAAAATAAAAACGTTTTTTATAATCCATGAATCCTATTTCATTAAATAAATTCATAATTTCATTGATTCATGGTTACTGTCATCATGCCTATTGTCATGATCATCACCATGGTAATTATCAGAATCATCGTCATCTCCTTTACCTTACCCGCGTAAACCAGCCGTCGTTTCGTTTAGTAATATTATATTATATTCTGTGGTCTCGTCACTCTTTGGTAGGCACTACCTGTTTTACTTTTACGTAGCTTTACATAATATCCAATTACCAACCGAAAAACCAGACTAGGCTGTCCCGCAATAAGGTTTTGTATAGGTACGTCACTGGGAGCCGCTGGGGAAGCAAGCAAGTTACCGTGTTCTGTGGAGGTTCATGCGTAATCCAGGATGCCTTCTTCTAGCAATTGGTTGAGATGACGACGACGATCACAAAAATGTTAACAACTAGGTAAAATGAGAAATGTTTCGTTACGGAAAATTTTGGGCTTTATCGTACCGAATTCTGTAATTTTAAGATTATATCAACCGGGTACATCCTGGTTAATGACGAGGTTAGCGGTTTTCGATCTCTAGCCGAAACATGTATAGACTTTAGAGCAAGAATTGTATACCACAGTGTTGGTGTTGGCCTTAAATCGATATCGTGTGAAAGTCATGCCTATAGTGTGTTGTTTTGGGAATCCATAGAAATTAATGGCACTTCCAACTTCCTCTGATAGGATAGAGTTACCCTTTGGTTACCTTTAGGGCGTCACTAGAGCAGACGTAGTGCTGTATATTCAAAACTAGACGATGCCCGCCACTTCGTTCACGTGAATTTAGTTAAAGTAGCCGATATCCGACCGCGGGATGCAACTAAATTTCGTCAAAATCTAATTATTCGATTCGGGTCGTGATTCGTGAAACGGTAACAAACAGACAGACACTCCTTCGCATTTATAATATAAATTAAGATGGAATTATGAATGATGACGTCGGTAAATATTTGCGCAATGTTGACCTTTAAACAGTTGTGAATATCTTTCATTGAAATAGCACAGGCTTCGAAGAAACCAGAAATGCTCTCCCGGTCGAGGTGTGTATAGTGCTTTTCTAAAAAATGAAACAAGTGACTTTTCTTTGGATTTCGGCGGAAGCAAATTATTTTTAGCTAATTCGGCCTCCGCTCTCAGAAAAGGAGGCGTACAATCTAAATCCATAATATCCTCACTCGAACTCATTTTTTCGTCACTTTTAAATAATAAATTATAACGATTAGGTATGTAGTTAATTCCCGCCTTTCAATATTATAAAGATAAAAAATAAATATTATACTTTTAATTATTTTTTTGCGCTGTGAGTGCTGAACGCGTAATACGGTAGAGTTCCAAATTTAAACTCAAAGAACATTATAACAAGTTACAAGATATTCAGGAAGAAAGATTCCAAATTCAAACTTATGATATAATAATAATAATAACTTTTTATTTCAGGCTTCAACACCCATAACTTGTTAGTAACAATCACTTAACCTATGTTAGTAAAAAAAAAAACCGGGCAAGTGCGAGTCGGACTCGCGCACGAAGGGTTCCGTACCATTATTAATAAATAATTACTAACTAAATTAAAATAAATATTAGACTAACTTTGTTTGTAGAGGTTTATTGTTAATATCAAAAAAACTATGCTAGTTAGAGCATTGGCTATAGTTTTCCTGTAAAATATACGTAAATTCCTATTGACCATAATTATTTCAAATTTTTCGATTGGTAAACTCCGGAGATAAGGGGGGGGGGGGGGGGGGTATTTTTTTTTAGACATTTTCCCCGATAAATCAAAAACTATCATAACTAAAAATAATTAAAAATCTGTTTTAGAATGTACAAAGTAAACCCTTTCATATGATACCCCACACAGTACAGTTATCTCACTTTTAAATTTCAACCCTCAGATTTTCCCCCCTTTTTAAATAAGAACAAAAATAATTTCCAATTTTTTTTAATTCCAGTGTCTTTGGGCTACTAATATACACAACTTTTCCAAATTTCATGTCGATAGCTTCGGTAGTTACTGAAATAATCGAGTGTGATGGACGGACAGACGGACAGACGGACAGACAGACGGAGAAAGTCGCACCATAAGGGTTCCATTTTACCATTTTGGTACGGAACCCTAAAAAACAACATAAAATACCTAAACTAACCTACCCTACTTTCAAACCTAAGCCTCGACACATTTACAGGTATCTTTGAGGCCTCCTCATGAGAATGTGTGCACCATTCCAGCGCCTCCAGAGAGGGCTGTCCAGCTTAGTAGCCAACGTACTGAGTAGGGTGTTGGTGCTGCTCACTAGCCTGCACATCATAGACGCAGCACGCTTGCGCACGATCGCGTAGAAACCATCCACGCGAGCGTCCGCGAACATGGCCGACGCGCTGCAGTGTCGAGGCCTCCTCAGCACCGCCCTCAGCACATTGTTATATTGAACACGCAGAGCATTGTAGGTCCGCTGCGTATAGTCAATCCACAGACTGCACGTGTAGAAAGATTGGCAGTACGCTCTAAATAAGCGTAATAATATGCATAATGCTATGCATAATGATATGTAATGAAAATACATATATTCTTTACTGGCCTAGGCCGGGAACTTTAACTTTCGAACTCATTTACAGGGTATGAAATGTGCACATTTCATATCATTTTTTAGAAAACATATTTGCAACACTCCATAAGAGATGCCGATGAAAATCTCATGACAATTCAACAGCTATAGGTTCATACTTCATAGATGGGTTTTAGTCATAAAAACCCTACACAGTTGATGTGTCGCATCGCGTTTGACGGCAGGTTACAATTATTGTGTTTCTACCATAAATCAAGAGTCAAGACCCGTATGTAACAAACTTAACACTGGCAACAAAAAGTCTACCCGTATATCCATTAGCTAATTAAGTGTAAGAATCAACAAACGCTACGAATACTAGTTCACCGGGTGACACGGACGACCTTCGCTCTGTTTACTAAATTAATTTATCGATTTCTGCGTACGTACACTAACCTGCTGTGCCAACAAAAATGTCGGTCCCGCATTCTAAATGTTGTATTGCATATACGTATTTCATTTCAGTACAAATCAAAATTAAATCATTTATTTTCAAAATATCAATATGTAGGAAGCCAGATAATGAATTAATTAGTAAGACTTGCTCTAGCATTATGTTCCTAGTTACTTCGGTCTTCTCTAGAGTATGAAACAAAGGTCGCAAATGCACTTTCTTCCGAGTAACTTCCTGTTTGAAGTCATCAAACTTTGAAATCTACTTAGAAGTTTACAAGTTAGAAGTGCTAAACTACTTAGAGGACTTCAATTCTGTTTTCACTATCATGTAGATCGCAGTATCTACCACACAATACTCAATAATACCTGTGACTCGATTACTGACTAAACAACAACGGCAAAACCGGCCGCCAAGAGCGTTCTATTACGATGGTGGGTAGAGAACCACTCCACAGAACTCCACGTCTACGGGCCTAGCTTGCTCGAACTCCTATACCTACGATTAAATTTGAATTTCTAAACAACATCTGTTAAAACATCTAAATTCTTAAGTCAGAGTTGAAGAAATCGGCACTTGCTCTTCCAAAGGGTAGCTAGTAGTAGAGTTAATAAAAATCTCTTTTGACTTCTGGTACGTTCTATACGTTCGCAGCCAGGGCCAGTCGTATTAAAAAAGACTGCTAGTTTATGCTGCAAAAAATAATAATTAAAATAAAATTTATTTATCTACATCTGCAATCCTGGTCACTTCATCTGCATTTCAAATGCAGTCTCTTTGAACCGTTCTCGCATTCGCAGTAAATTGCATGCTTTTATGAAATACCTTTCTCTGTGAAACTATGTTGACTATTTACTTTACTGCTTTCTCTCGTTTAGTAGTTATATAAGTGTACTGTTAATTTGAAAATTTGCTTTTAGTTAAACAAACTTGGTATTAATGTTATTATGGTGTAACAAAATTCCACCAACGGTTGTCTTTTTATTCGGGCGGAATATCTGAAAATGAAAGCGGACCAATCAGGTTATTGATGACGTGAAAAACTCATCACGTCATTTATCAGTTATCTGATTGGCATATCTCCACTATGGGTGGATTCCGGGGCTTTGGAGATGGCGGCCTAAAAACAGGTGTTCTGTTTCCCGGCCATTTTCTCCGACCTAAATGTGACCATAAACGTTGATTCTCTTCTGGTGTAGATCACGAAACCGCAACTTTTTCCAATAGAAAATGCTAGAAAATGAATGATGTATTTGACGGACGTTTTCCTTGTCGTGCAGGAAGGAGCCAGCGGCGCCGCCCGCGCCCGTCGGCGACGCGCACGCGAGCCTCATGGCCGCGATCCGAAATGCCGGCGGCGTGGGCCGCGCCAAGCTCAAGCCGGCGGCTGACACCACTGAGCCAAAGGTAAGCTTAGTTCTGCAAGATAGGATAACGCTTGATGATAAACTTACCTCATGGAGAGGTAAGTTTATCATAAGTAAGAGAATTACTGTAGCTGTCGCTGCATGTCGCTATTGGTCGCTACATCCATATCCATACTAATATTAGAAATGCGAAAGTGTGCCTGTCTGTCTGTCTGTCTGTCTGTCGGTCTGTCTGCTACGCTTTCACGGCCCGTCTGTTCAACCGATTTTGATGAAATTTGGTACAGGGATAGGTTGTATCCCGGGGAAAGACATAGGCGAAATAAAAACTTGAGAGGTGTCAAGGGACACCCAGTCCCGTGGGGGGGCGATTCCAGTGGTTGAAGTTTTTGAGGGTTTGGTGGGGGGGGTTTGGAAGTCCAAGGTTTTGGTGTCAAATATTTTCTCAATCAAAAAATGGTAAAAAGTGTCGTTACAACTTTTGGAGAGGGTCTTTACAACTTTTGGTCTTCATTTTTTCCGTCTAGCCCCCTTTCGCAACGCGCGATAAGGAACATTCGTTCCAAAAACTTGGTCCACCACGGACGCAGACGCGGGAATCATCTAGTAGGAATATATGGCGCTATTAGATCTATCGCTCAGCGCAATGGAAAAGGGCTGAACGGAGTAAGGTCTGTACACACAAATACATACACAATAATAGTCAAGATTAATGGGTTATTATCTAAGGTTGTGTCGGTGGATTCTTTTATATTTTACTTAAAACATTGATGGTTTTCTTTCTATCCTTCTGGCTTCTGGTCAGGTTTCCGCAATTAAACGTCTCCGAATAATGTGTGTACGAGTATGAATACTAACTTGTTTTAACTGCTTTGATTTGTGTGATAAGTTAGAACCGTTACCGTAAGTAACGCTTTAACCACCATCGTCATGCAACTAATCCTGAAGATAGGTTACAAAATCTAGGTTCTAACTCCTGCTTATTTAAACCGATTTTATCTGCATTTGAACAAACCCAGTAAACAGTTACTAAAAAAAATTTATTATTTCCTGATCTTAAAAGTTCCACCCACATGAGTTAAAGCAATAAACCTCATTTGGACCTTTAAAGTTTAGAGATCCCCCGTTTTATTGATTACGACTTACGCGAACTGATTTAAAATGTTAATGACAACTTTACTATTCTCTATTCTAAACATTCGCGGGTTCCGCGTAAATAGTCTCGATAACGGAATTCAAATGTCGCGCGATGCAGATATTCGTGCACGAGAAAACAGAACACAGTGTTTTTTATTGACATTTTGTTGGAAAGAAGTTATAGGTTTACACTTTACAATGGGCTCAATGTGGCCAATTCTGTATAACACAATCTCTTAACTAAACTAAAATAACAGCTTTAAAACTAGTTCTGTCCCTTTCTGAAGGGACTATTATGAAAGGGTTAGCAATAATTCGTTTAAGTTTAGAGATTGTGCACTACAGACAGAATCAGCCCCATTGGCTATATATATTCCTCTCATTTTCATGTCAAGCCGAAATAAACGTTTAGGTCGGCTACGTCGACTTCTTAAAAAGGAGGACTTCTTTTCTTCACAAAATGTTGAATTCCTAAAATGTTGAGTTTTAAAAATGCACCAAAAAAGTGTACTAAATCAGTGTTGTGCGAGCCGGCCTTGGTCCCATATCTTAGGCCCACTTTTAGTAAAATTTTGTGAATTTTTACATTTTTCACATGATAATTTCAAGGTTGGTATGAAAAGGACCTAAAGTTTAACTTCACGTTTAACCATTGATGTAGAAATATGCATTTAACTGGTTGGTGCAAGTGGTAAAGTTAAAATATTACAGGATCGTAGTTAACCTACCTAGATTTTACGACAGCTGTATTTGAATGTTTACGATAAACTAAGAAAAACCATTGAAATGAATTTCATCATAATTGCTACTGTTTCTGGGAAATAAGAAGTTTCGGCGGTTTCTCCGCTCCACTGATTATAGACTTCCACGTATTTTGTTAGAGAGTCGAGATGTAGACTTTAACTAGGCACGATCCGTTTTAAACCTTTATATTATTTTAAAATAAAGTTTTTAAAAATATTTTCTTATGCACCAATACAATTCCAATTCTGCAAATTCTTAACTCAACAACACAATTCTACAACAACAATATAAATAATAATAATTATTCAATAAGTATTCATTTAGATATTATTAATTACCTGTATGTATGTATGTATTTTTATAATTATTATTAGGTATATGATTAAATCTATGTGGAACGTTCGTTTTATTCTTCACAGATGAGCATGTCGCAATATAACTCGGCACCAAAATGATTATCTCATAGCTGAAATTACAATGGTTGTGATTGGCTGAATTTATGGTATTTCGCTGCAACAGTGCATTTCAGTCAGTAGTCAGTGAGTTCCAGACAATAAGAAGTGATTGCGATCGTTTTTTTTTCTGTCTAGACGAGGGACTGTGGTCAAACGCTAGTAAACAATATTAATAAAATTTCATGGTAACAAGTAAACAGGTGCTCAGGTATTTTTTCTACGAATTGATATCATGCCATAGTCAGGAATTTTACTTATACTAAAAGCGACCGTACACGGGTAATATAAGCACAAGCTAAATATTGCTATAAGCAGTCACGAGTTAGCAGCTTGAAATGGTCAGTCATGACATATGACTGACCATTTCAAGTCAAAAAGTTTCAACTACAATCGTTTAACGAGACTTCGGAGCGATGCTTTTGAGCAGTTGTGGACGGCTTTGGCGCAGTTGCCCCCTCTACTATCTATGCAATGGTAACTAACTATCAACTGCTTCAGCGATCGTAAACGACTGCTGGGGTATCTTACCACTGCTCGAGCTGCTCGTATTTGATAATACGAGCAGCAATAGAAGTTACATCAACAATAGAATCCAATTCATTTACATCGTTCATTTTCAAATACAAAACCTTACAAACAAACCAATTTTTTGTTAGCACATTAAAATTACAGTCATGCCCTTGGCACTTTGCAGGTTGCGATTCGAATCCACACTTTTTGTCATAAGTTTCGTAATTGGTCACCTTATAAGCGCTTGGGACAACAATTAGTTGCTACGGCTAGTCTGAAATTAACAATGTACAGTCACTGTTCCATAAACGAGTGTGTCTTGAGTGATAAATTCTACGATCGGAATGTATGAGAAAAATACCATCAAATCCAGAACGTCCACCTTTTTCTAGCCGTTTAATTAAACAATTAGCAAAAATTGTTGAACAAATTGATTCTCACGATGAGGTAATTCGTATGTATATGATTAATAATATCTTAGTTTCGTAAAGTAGCTTGCTGGTTTCTCTCCACAAGAGCAAACTGAAGACGTAGATTTCTACAAAAAAAATACCTTTTCGCATAGCCGATCTGATATGTCACAATTTTATTTGTGTCCAACATTGATGTAGAATTTTCGTACCTATACAATGAAAATTGATGCAGATAATGATTTTTTTAATCGTGTGTATGGAAGGCGCCAGAATTTATGTCTTCTGGCAGCTTTGGGGACTTGCATAATAAAAGTATAAAGATGCGAAGTCCCTAATCCTAGGAGCCAGGTTTTGGTTAGGGCAAAAATAATATTTGTTCTTTTGCCTGTAACTCGGTAATAATGGTCGTTAAGACAAAATTATTCCAATTTTCTGAAAGCTGACATTCTCTATTCTCTACATTTTTATTCCTACGAAAAGTTTAATTTATCAATATTTCTATACTATTCTAATTGAGTTTGAGGCATCATGCTTTTGGAAGAGGTAGAGAGTTTGTCTCTAATCGTGTTTGTGGTATCAAACAAATCCAGCACATGAAGTACGAGTATAATTACGATCAAAGTCAGTTCAAGGAAACCGCGATATAATTGCACGCTGCTCAGCTTCTCGGAAGCTCCACTGAAGTGGCTAGTATAATGGATGTGATAGCACCTTCGATAATCAAGTATCGGTACTTATTGTGTTTCTTTGACAATTGATATTGGGCCGGTTTCTGCATTAAGCATTCAATCAAAAACAGCAAGTTCCAACTCTCAAACCTTACACAATAAGTAGTCTTTGAGACAGACTCAACATGAAATTCTCAAGTCAGAAACCGGCCGATAGTTTGCAGTCCCGCTCATGTACACCTTATTCATATCCGAATATATTTACAGCACTATTAGTTCGATTAACTTAAACTTAAATATTAACTTTTAGCTTAAAATAATTATAAAAATACTTATTTATGCATCTTACCGGTTTCCTAATGTATGTATAATCCAATCCAGATTAGGTTTATCGCTTTCCTTCTAATGATTACAATCACTCGAGAGAAAAGGATAGAATGCTAACTGTCATCCTAATAGCGTCTTGGCCATGACGTAAATCTTTACTTATGATGACTAGGTATGACTTATGACGAATAAGAACATTATTAAGAAACAAGGAAAAAGTTAAGGTAAATAGCTCTTGTGGAAATGTTCAAAGTACTATTACTTGGATTAATGGATCTTATCAGATAGTGAGTTAGTAAGAACACGCAATCGAAGAGTCATTTACATTGATAGCGATTAATTTACTACTATCGATCAATTCGAAATCACGATAACGTAGTCTATTTCTTTCTTTGGAATATGTTTTCCCTTGTTACTCGTAATTACGTCTCCTATATATTTCTTGTAGAATCCTTTTAAGAGTGACTGCGTTTCACCCTCCATCTCCAAAAGAATTCATCAGATCTTCACTCTAAGATTTGACCAAGCTGACCTTGAATAAAAAAGAATTGTCAAAATGGGTTCAGATTCAGTAGTTTCAGCGTGTAACGTGCGCAGACAGAAATATTAAAAAGTATAAATTCTAAAATGGCACAAGTTAATAATATATCTGGTGGATCGGTGTCACGTGTAAATAATCCATATTTAAAGCGTTCTTCGATACAATCCGATACCTGAAGTTCTGTAGCCTGATTATGTAAAACCTGCATCATTTATTGTTACACTTTACAGTCTGGATTGTTGCGATTGGCTGAATTTATGGTATTCTTGTTGCGTCAATGGATTCCACGTTATCATTATCTGCAGCTGTTAGTAAAAAATCTACACCTCTGGAGTAGTCTCTGAAGATTTCACTGTACATAGACACATACTGATCATTCTTCCTTTGAATGAAAATGAAAAGGCAGATGAACGTTTCAAAAATTTTCCTGCCTTTATCGTATTGAAAATGTGCTAACTAACTAACCGGTTTTTAATAAGATGCTGTGGTTCGTGACTCGTAAGTAGGGTTGTCAAACGACGGACAATTTAAAATTAAAACGTTTTATCCACAAACTGTCTTCCCGTTCTCTTTCATCATATTATCATCTTCTCGGTTTTCGAAGAACGACATTATCAAACCTCTTAGAACTTTGACCTAACAATAATAGTCACGCACGTTAGGCACGGTTGTGAAGATTTTGATCACTATCTCTAAAAATCTAACTAATGATAAAATAGGTAGGTATATTTCATTCTGAAAATCATGTTTCAAATAAAACCTTTGAAATACTTATCGTTTTTAGCATTCTAAAATCTATGGTTTTTAAGTACATTATGCCCTACTTTATTTTCGATCCTTTTTGCGAATTCGCATTATAAACTCACCTTTTTCATTTTTCAATCTGGCAACCCTACCAGTGAGCCACTGGTCGAATGACGTTTCGCCGAAACATATTTTAGTTTTTATCCGCAAGATACGCCAAGATGCACATAACTGTCGCATTGACCTTTATAATAATAGGCGACACTTATTCGGAATTCGGTCCTTGATATGACTCCAATAATTATCTTTTTTTCCACCATAAAATGTAATTGTTTTCCTTCAACACACAGAATCCGACCTCCCTGGTGCAGTGTTGAGCGCTGTTACCTTAACGTGGGGGGTGCCGGGTTCGATCCCCGGCAGGGTCAATTTGGGAATTTATGATTTCTGAATTTTCTCTGGTCCGGCCAGCTTGGAGGGCTTGACCGTGGCTAGTTTAGGCATAGAGGTGCCGCCAAGCGATTAAGCGTTCCGGTACGATGTCGTGTAGAAATCGATTCGGGGTATGAGTAGGTATATTATAAATATTGTGGTAAGCATTTTTTGGAGATGTTTTGTATCAAGGTTACCTAGATAGGTATAATAATGTTCAACTTGCTTTTCTTGATTAGGTTTGATTTGAGGTGCTTTATCTAAGATTCTTTAGAGTAAAAGTTACGATAGTAATTTCTTGGAAATCCATTTTATTTTATCGCAAGCCATTCGACTTGACGTTTAAGCGGAATTAATGATTGCTACTAAACGCTACATTTCCCACGACCCAGCCTTTGTCGCGCGCACTTCCCGAGAAAATGTGTTCCTTTCGACCACGAGCCACGGGCCGCATTGTTTTTATAGATAATTCGTTGAACACTGCTTCAAACAGGGCTCATTTAACGTTGGGGGAATGAACATGTTTCCTTTTTCACCCGGCCATCCAGTTTTTGTGTGCACTTATCAATAACTATGTTGATCAAACTGGAGGACATTACTTATTTCGTATAAAATTACCACTAACAGATACTAAAATAAACGTTTCAATAGAAACGAGCGAAAAAAGTGCTGATGCATATAAATAGTCACCTTACAATTTAATAAAGGCCTGAACAGACAAAAAGCGTGATCGAGGCGAGACGCTAGAAGTTATTATAAGAAAACGACTTTCACGCACTTACAGCTTACACCATCGTTAGCACACACAAGCAAGGAGTCACAGGCGGAGGAGGAGGAGTTAACACAGTCAAGGAGATAGTACATTCTTTTGTTACATTCTTTAGTGATAGTATGCTTTGGCATTGCACTCAGCTGTGTAACGTTCTTTAGATTACGAATCGTACACGCGTTCAGTGGTTCTGACTTCTGCCGTGCTGCAGCCGTCGCGCTTTTTATCTGCCCTGGCCTTAAATGGTAACGGACCTGCGCAATAAAAAACTCGCTTTAGCAATGCCACAGCGCCGTTCACCTCTAACATTCACGAACGGGATTGTACCTAAAAAGCCTGCGTGGGTGATTGCACGGTGACGCAAAAGCTGCTTCGGCTTTGGAACGCAAACAAAAAATTAAGCTTATCGTAGAGATAACTCACCACTTTAGGGCCATAGGGCCGCACGCTATGTATATTTCTTTTTTAGTTTTTAACTTTTTACAAACTAAAGTCCAAGGGTGGGCAAACTCTTCTCTTCAGGGGCCAACAAAATCTTAGGAAATCAGATGGAGGCCAGATTTTTTTAGCGTTTGATTATTATTATTTGGAATTTCTGAGTGTACTTGTATTCACTAGTACGGCAGGCCTAGCGCTCGAGATGTTGCAGCCGTGTCGAATGGCCAATTGTTCCATTCAAAACGACCAAAGCCCGAACCACTCCCAAAGAGCATGCACCACGGCCCTCGCACAATGTAAAAAAAGTTATAAGAGAACTTGTAACATGCACCGTGTCAAATTAAGTGTATCATTCCGAGTTAAGACCCCTTAGAGGCCACATGCGTGAAATTAATTTGTATATCCTTTTTCTGATACTTTTAAAGAAAACGCCCTACCTGAAACGCATTTTATATTTAACATCGTAGTTACGAGGAATAGGCTTCTATTATACTAGCGGACGCCCGCGACTTCGTTCGCGTGGCATAAGTTTTTTAATTCCCATAGGCATTCCTTAATTTCCGGAATAAAAAGAACCCATGAAAAAAAACCCGTCGATCCGTTGCTCTGTTAAGCGTGATTGAAGGACTATTTAACGTCCTTTGGGATAGAATTTATAAAAACTGTGGATTATGTATTTCATAATTTAAACCGGTAGCCCAAATATCAAGTTTCACGGCCATATAGCTTGAAAAACGTCGGCCTTTCATACAAACTTTCAACCCCTATTTTACCCCTTTAGGGGTGGAATTTTGAAAAACTGTGAAACACGTATTTCTTTATTTTTTACCGATAACTCATATACTAAGTTTCATGGATATAACTTGAGAAATGACGGACTTTAATACAAACTTTCAACCCCTATTTCACCCCCTTAGGGGTGGAATTTTGAAAAACTGTGACACACGTAATTCTTTGTTTTTTACCGTTAGCCAAAATACCAAGTTTCATTGATATAACTTGTAAAATACCTTGAGAAATGAAGGCCTTTGATAGCAACTTTCATGCCCCATTTCACCCCTTTGGGGGTTAAATTTTCAAAAACTGTTTAACACGTATTTCTTAATTTTCAACTCGCAGCTCATAAACCAAGTTTCATGGCTCTAGCTTTCATAAAAATTTTCAACCCCTATTTTACCACTTTGGGGGTTGAATTTTGAAAAACTGTGACACACGTAACTCTTTATTTTTTACCGTTAGCCAAAATACCCAGTTTCATTGATATAACTTGTAAAATACCTTGAAAAATGAAGGCCTTTGATACCAACTTTCATCCCCCATTTCACCCCTTTGAAGGTGAAATTTTGAAAAACTGTGAAACACGTGTTTCTTTATTTTTAACCAGTAGCTCACATACCAAGTTTCTTGGCTATAACTTGAGAAATGAAGGACTTTCATACAAACTTCCAACCCCTTTTTTACCCCTTTGTGGGTGGAATTTTGAAAAACTGTGACACACGTAATTCTTTATTTTTTACCCTTAGCCAAAATACCAAGTTTCTTTGAAATAACTTGTAAAATATCTTGAGAAATTAAGGCCTTTTATACCAAATTTCATCCCCTATTTCACCCCTTTGGGGTTCGAATTTTCAAAAACTGTGAAACATGTATTTCTTCATTTTCAACCCGCAGCTGTTATACCAAGTATCATGGCCATAACTTGAGAAATGAAGAACTTTCATACAAATTTTCAACCCCTATTTTACCCCGTTGGGGGTGGAATTTTGAAAAACTGTGAAATACGTACTTCTTTTTTTTTAACCGGTAGCTCACATACCAAGTTTCTTGGCTATTACTTGAAAAATGAAGGACTTCCATACAAACTTCCAACCCCTATTTTACCCCTTTGGGGGTGGAATTTCGAAAAACTGTGACACACGTAATTCTTTATTTTCTACCGTTAGCCAAAATACCAAGCTTTGTTGATATAACTTGTAAAATACTTTGAGAAATGAAGGCCTTTGATACAAATTTTCATCCCCCATTTCACCCCTTTGGGGGTTGAATTTTCAAAAACTATGAAATACGTATTTCTTAATTTTCAACTCGCAGCTTATATACCAAGTTTCATGGCTATAGCTTTCATAAAAATTTTCAACCCCTATTTTACCACTTTAGGGGTTGATTTTCGAAAAACTGTGACACACGTAATTCTTTATTTTTTACCGTTAGCAAAAATACCAAGTTTCGTTGATATAACTTGTAAAATACCTTGAGAAATGAAGGCCTTTGATACCAACTTTCATCCCCCATTTCACCCCTTTGGGGGTTGAATTTTCAAGAATTGTGAAATACGTATTTCTTAATTTTCAACTCGCAGCTCATAAACCAAGTTTCATGGCTATAGCTTTCATAAAAATTTTCAACCCCTATTTTACCACTTTAGGGGTTGAATTTTGAAAAACTGTGACACACGTAATTCTTTATTTTTGAACGAAAGCCAAAATACCAAGTTTCGTTTATATAACTTGAGAATATCTTGAGAAATGAAGGACTTTCATGCAAACTCTCATCCCCTATTTCACCCCTTCGGGGGTAGAATTTTTAAAAACTATGAAACACCTACTTCTTTATTTTCAACCAGTAACTCGTATACCAAGTTTTATCAATATAACTTGAGAAATGACGGACTTTCATACAAACTTTCACCCCCTATTTCACCCCCTTAGGGGAGGAATTTTGAAAAATCCTTTCTTAGTGAGCGCCTACGTCACAAAAGGAACCTACTGTCAAAATTTCAAGTTTCTAACCCCAGCGGTTTAGGCTGTGCGTTGATTAGCTAACGATTTTATATATATATAGATTATTGTTCATTGCTTGCTTTTTGTTAGAGTTGGCTTGCACTTAGTCTTATGGGTTTACCAAAGGTTTACCACAATAACAATTCTATGAAAAGTTTTATTGATAAACACTAACATTATGTTGTTTCTTTTATCTAGTTCGCAGCCTCAAATATTTCTATGGCTAACGTAATTTTATTTGTAATTATATGATGCCCGCGACTTCGTCCGCGTGGATTAAGTGTTTATGATTCCCGGGGGAACTCCTTATTTTTCCGTCATAAAAAGTAGCCTATGTCCTTACCCGGGATGTAATCTACCAAACTATCTATAGTCTATACCAAATTTCCTCAAAATCGGTTGAAAATATGAACGTTAAAGCGTAGTAGATAAGTATGATGTTTTTTTTTATTTTCGTGGTGTACAATAAAGTATATACATACATACATACATACATATGACAGACACACTTTGCATTTATGATATTAGTTGCTCCACCCCACGGGTGCTTCTGAAAGCTCGAGTAGCTATTTCTATTATACAATTGTAACATATTTTATCTTTTGACCCCTTCCTCTTAACCCGAATTTCCAAAAATCCTGTCTTAGCTGTTTTTTCGTGGCTGGTGTGCCAAAGTTAGGTCATTAAAACCCCACTGTCAAAATTTCAAGTTGGTAACCGCGGAGGTTTTGATAGATCAGTCTTTTGTATGCATAGATTGCAAATGGGGATTCGCGTTACCGTATTAGTTTGAAGCGCACACGCAAATCTACGGAATGATCATGACCATCTGAAGAATTTACATTTTGCACTACGTAGAATGCCTTTTGCTCTCTTATTTTTTCCGGCTCGCTTACTTCTCGGTATCCGCTCGTTGGAATACCATTAAGTGGCCTTAAAAAGGAAGAGCAGGTTCGGTTCCAAATGTTTATTACTTGAATTATTCAATTGAGGTTTATCCTGCAGCCTGTTAGAAAGAGATAGTGTTATAGAGGAGACGGCGGGTTTGAATGTCAACAAAAACCTCCTTCGTTGCGACCTCTGCGGGTCGTATCAATCTTAGAGCTTTATTGGAAAATTTAAGCCGGCCACGGATCCCATGGCCCTCTCAATTCTCACTTTATTGTGACACCATATTTATTATAATCTCGAGATAAATTTAACGACATTATTCGCCTTTCGGTTCTTTTCTCGGAATAATATGTTTTATTATTCTTTTATCGTTAAATTATTTACATATTTTAATGACTTTGAATCAGCTATTGATAACTTTTTTAGAATTGTTGGAAATTATTGGTATCGTATATTTATATAACTTGCCATTCCTATAATTAAATGATATCATTCGGTGCCGTTCTTATAATTAATTGTTATTGATTATTGTTTACGCATGCCAATGACCTTCCCTCGTCCGCTATCAACAGATTCTCAGAGCCATCGCTCATTCTGACCCTCTGAATTGCTCTGGCGTCTGTCAACCGATTGCTTTATTTGTCGTCTCTTCGAGATCATCATGCTATCAGTTTGCCTTGAACTTTTTAGCTTGAATTATTCAATTGATATTTATTATTTTCTGTTATAACGAATCGATATGGAAAATTATGAGAAATAATTAAAATTTTAATTAATTGTACCGTGGGTAGATAGATAAACACTTTATTGCACAAAGGTACAATATTTACAATACACAAACAGGAAATAAAAGAAGCCATATATAGGTTCATAGACAACCTTTGGAGACAGCAATTTGACAACAGGAATTTGCCTAGATTTATTTTCGCGTGAATTTATTCGCGAGTGCCGCACACCTCCGTATGATTTCTAGTGTTACAGAATTGCGAAAAAAAATAATCGCACGAATGTTTTTCACAGTCGATAACGTAGCCTAAGGAGATACCTTCTTTATGATATTAGATATGGATATCATAATACTAGGTACCAGCTGATGCCCGCGACTTCACCCGCGTTGTTTAAGTTTTTTGATTCCCGCGGGAATTCCTTAATTTTCCGGGATAAAAAGTCTATGACACTCTCCAGGTCCGTTGCTCCGTTGCGGCGTTATTGAAGTATAAACCAACAAACAAACACACTTTCGCATATATCCTTTCGCTATAATCCATCATGGATTAAGCGTCATCATCTTTACGAGAGTTGTTTTTGGCAGGGCACCAAGCCGATCGGCGGCGACTTGATGGCGGACCTCCACGCCAAGCTGTCGATGCGCCGCCGCGGCATCTCCGGCGCCGAGCGCGCGGCCGGCACGTTGCTGCACACGCTGGCGAGCGTCATACCCGAGCCCGCCGAGTCTTCGCCACAGCAGTCCTCCAGCGGCGAGGACTGGGACTAGGCCAGGTTAATGCAAACACAATCACTACAGAAACAACAGTTGGTCGAGTGAAGAGTGGACCACGAAGGACGCCCCGCGGCAATTGCACTGCATCAATATACTAGCGCTACCTCTAAGGGAACTTCTTTCGTCATACGGATTACAGTCTGCCAGCAGCGAGGACCGGTACTAGACCAGGGGTTAATGTAAACACTAAACACAATCAGTACAGAAACAACCGTTGGGCGAGTCAAGAGTGGACTATAATCCGTGCCGCGAAAGACGTCCCCCGGCAATTATTGGAACTAATACATTTTACATACCAAAACTGCAACCACATCATAACGCTACCTCTAAGCGAACTTCTTTCGTCGTACGGATTAAACACTTTTTTCTAGGTTCACTTTCCAAATGTATGTATGTATGTTCTAATAAAATTCAAACTATAGTCAGTTTTCCTTAAGAGTATAGAAGAGATTAAATTGTGCTGTCTTGGCATAAATAAAAGCCAAAAATCAAACTAAGAAGAAACAGATCGCAGAACCCTAGTAACGAAATGCTTAAGCGACGCACTTTGCCTGGTGCTTTAGACTTTCTCGACTTGGGTTTTCACTTGTATCAAGATTTTACCATTACTTCGCGGTAACAACGTCCTATCAGAAGTGCAAAGCGCGTCTCTTACCCGTTTCAAAGAGAAGCTACTTGTTTATCTTTCTTGTATTGAAGAAAACAGACTATACGGCGGTATGCCTCCAGTGTAGCTATTGATTTCAATGTCGGACTTACACGCTTCAACGCCTGTGCTGTAAGTCAATAGCATTTAGGCTATCAAATAATTATGCAGTCTATCCGTAGTTAATCTAAGGTATTTACTGTCATTTAGAATCGATGTAATGACTTATGTGTATTCAATCCGTAGTCCATGTTGATGTGTAATGTGTCTACATTTTTAATCGTCCAACTTCGATAATAGCTTTTGAATATTCCCTGTGCATTAAGGACACTGCAGACGGCCTGCATTTGGACTTAAAGCTGTGATTTTATGTTACTGTGCACTGAAACCATCAAAACTTTTACCTCTATAAAATCGTTTTTGTCGTGTATACAATTTCCCAATTGTGATTTGTGAGGCATCGATCCTACGTCCAGAGTGCTAGAGTTTAGTGTTCCGGCAGAGACGATTTCTAATGAAATGTTTAAATGCATTTAGGATTTCTTGTCTTGTCTTATTTGTACTTGAGGTTGACGTATTTGTCGTACTTTGATTTTATGTGTGCATACAAAAATAATTAAAAAAAATGCATACCTACTAAATCTACTAACTAACTAAGACGTTGCGCATGGGATCGATGTCTGAGTTAAACTGAAAAACTATACTATAATAGAGTATGAATGGATGTAAAAACTTATTATATTCTTTCTTCTATCGTAACTCCACTGCTATAATTGGTACAGATTGTCCGTCATCTCTTTATATATCACCATCTTCTTCGCTAAATGGAAATATGTTGGCTTTGTCATAAAATGTTTCTTGACCACTACTTTTTTTTAACGAGGCTTCAATTGCCTAAAATTTCTATTAAAAGTATTCAAGAGACATAAATCTATGCATCATGTTTGTATACCAGTTGTTTTGAGTTTTTCGGCTATCTTAATCGTTTCCAATTCTCGGAATAGCTTGCCACTGAATCGACAACGCTAATCAGTTTTTAAAATGTTTCTCGCTAACCATTAAAAGGTCATTACAAACACCGCGTGTGAGGCTACGCTTGTCTAGTACATGAAATTAGTCCGCGTAGATGTGGGATTCGGGTTCGAATCCAGGTTGTCTTTTTGAGCTAAATATATCTTCTATCTACAAACAGTTCATTGGCGGACAACTGGTGGACATACAACGCACAGTCTAAAGTCTAAACCGTCTGGCCTAGAGATTTGAAATTTAGAGGACATAATTCTTTGAGTACTCTAAAAACTACAGGATCGTTTGAAATGTAAATCCTCGCGGACGAAATTCGGGAAATTATTTTAAATGGTATATGATTTTGCATGAATTAATAATAATAAAATTGATATTTTAACGTTACTGCCAGATATAAAATTACAAGGTTCTATATAATAGCTTTAATGGTATCTGGGTATCTGAATAAAAAGTAAAATAGGTAAATTACAGCTAAATAACATACATGCCACACTTGCAAAAGATTCTTCTTTTACTACGGCTTCCTATAAAACAATGAAACGCATTTCGAATAGTTTTCTCCTAATTTGAACCTTATACTAATTTGTTTGAACTTTAACTATGCCGTTATTGTTTTAACATTAATGTTTTTATAATTTTCTTCACAAAGGGTTACGTCCCAGGAATTTCTTACAAAGAATCGCCCTTCTAGCGATTTATTCAATACAAATATTGTAAAGTTTACGTTGACGATCGAATATGTTAATATTTAATCTTAATAGGATTATTTGAATACAAATTGGCTGAAAGGATTCCAATGTATGGTTTTAAGTTTAAAATGACGATATGCCTTATCATATAACCTATTTACCTGTTTACTAAGGTACCCTTATAGTGAATTGTCTACCAATGAAATGATAGTACATAGGTAGGTACATCAAGGATTTAATCCTACCAATATTATAAATGCAAAGGTTTGTTATTTCCTCCTTCAATCACGCCGCGACAGAGCAACGAATCGACGCTATTTTTGGCATAGAATATATACGTATTCTATGCCAAAAATAGCGTCGATTCGTTGCTGGAGGGTGCCATAACCTTCCTATTTATTGCGGAAAATATGAGAGTTCTCACAAGATTTTTAAAAAACCTAATCCATGCGAAGTTACGTCTACGAGCGTCATTTTGGAACATTAATATAAAATATTTGTACCTATCATTGTATGTTTCTGTCACATAAATAATTAATAGGTCCAAAAAGCACTGTATATTGAAATATGAAACATATACCATTTATAGTTCTCAAATATTAAAGCTTTTTTTAAACATCGCAAAAAAAATAATATGGCCCGTTAAAGTGTCGATTTGCGTTGACTCGTTTTACAAATTTCTATTTTACAAAGGGCCCCCGGTTCCGGGAGGTTATTACGATAATCGCATTTCTCACAAGCGTCTGTCTCGCTTTCGTTTCGTGGAAGGTGCGCGCATAAGCTGCCCCGCAAACTATCAACCGGGCGCGGGTGATTAGCATTTCCAGAATCGAGGAGAAAAAATACACACACAGTCTCCACGCGACCGGTAACGACGCGGAACTTGATAACGCCTAAAATTATATATACAGCTTTGTTTTGGAATTCTTAAAAATATAAAATAAGAATCTAGTAGAAGTATCTAGACTTAAGAAGTATCAAAATTTCGTGGGAACTCTGTTTTTCGGGAAGTAGAAAATAATAATTAATAGCTACCTACTTATCACTCTCCATGTCCTGAGATATGTCTATGAAAATAATGATCTTTTGTGGCGGTGTTGAATTATAATCAAACTCATTTTTGCATTTATAATATTAGTACAATATTTTATCGTATTTGACCTCCATTATTTTATATTTGTTCGTTAATTAACAATGATAACTTAGCTAATCTAGCATCTGTTTTGCTTAGCATGCATTCCGAACTTTAATGATTTAGGTACAACATGATAGCAATTTTCTAAAATTTTAAAAGCACTTTCAAAACGTTTCGCTATAAAGGACGTTGAAAATTTTAAATTTAAGGTATCTTAGTTACTCGGCGAATCTTCACGATACTGTAAAAGGGTACCTAATTGGTTAGGGTATCTAGGGTATTAACTAACTAAATTAATGCTAACTACCTACGCAATTATTAGGAGTTAAGTTAAAAACGACGTATATTTCTCGTTTGATGTATCCAAACATCAATTTAAAAAAAAGTGTCGTATGATGAAAATATACATATATTTTCCCAGAAAAAATTACAATAAAATATTAGGTATGTCAAAATTAAATACGCCCACACATACGAAAAACAAAATGCTTACTTACTTTAAAATATTTTTGTAAACTCAGCGTAGTATGTTGTGAATGTGATGCCTTAAAATTATAAAATGTACTAGGTATGTATAAATTCAAGGAAAACTTTGCGTATTCTAAACGCTTTTTTACGAATTCTTTAGTAGATTTAAACGGTTTTAAATATGTATCGTTAAATGATGCAAAATTGTAATTCAATACTTAAAATTTTGTATTCTTACGATTAATACGTGAAGATTTTACGGGAAATTTATTGAATATGGTTAAAAAATCATGTGATGTTCGTGCCTACCGGGAAAGATTTTATGTATTATGTAAATACGACAAATATGCAATCGATGCTACTATTATTTGTGATGTCGTTTAATAATTAGGTGAAGTTGTTAAGAAAGGTTAATGATATAGGCATGAATAATTTTCGTATTGTGGCGACAAGATCGAGTTTTATTACGATTAAAGTGATTAGTCGATAGTCCAAATATCCAATTCGGAGTGTATAATATGCACGCTGGCTATGTTAAATGTGGCAAAATGTCAGAACTTGACGTTTCGCAAAATGAGAAAATAAGAAGTAAGTAGTACATTGCAAAAATATAAACTCGGAGCCGGGGCTCTCGAACTTTGCTAAATGCTAATAAAATACAAGTTCTACGAATGTTTTTTATGTCACGATGAAATTATGAAATTGATATCTTCTGGGAAAGAGAATATAAAAATGTTGATTAGCTCTAAATGTTTATACGTATAAAACATGTTTTAATAACTAATTGGGTACGTAATCGAAGTAATAAATTTTGTATAATAAAATGTAGGAATTAACGAGAATTTTATAATAATTAAGTGAGCTATAAAAATGAACGACGAGAAAATCTAATCATCTTTATTTGCAAGTATAAAATGTTTGAATACAAGAACTATTTTAAAACATATTTGTTTTGAGAATTAACAGGCGAATTATAGAATGTGGTGAAAACAGCAATTTATAATTTTTGAAACGATTTGTATGCGGGATTGGTGCCGCACAGTTATATTTCCAGCGAACTAGCTGGATTCGATACGTGGATTAACTTTGGTGCGCCGATCCGAGCCGGATTAAGTTAATATTATTTCAAGTGAGGTTTTATGTGGTAACGGGACGCTTTTCACCGTAGACTATATATTATGATGAAGTCTGTTTTTACATGGAAAGACTAATTTTAAACGGCGATGTAACTTATTGTATCTACATACGATTAATGCACACGTCTTGGTTACATCTGCGATAAAAACTAAATTTTATCCAGCTACGAATAAAAATCCAAACGCTATGATTGGCGGAGCACATTAATGCGTTGACAGTATGCAATGCAAGGCAGTTAGTTTTTTTTTTATTGTAACGCACGCGGCACAAGTTTTTAAGCTGAAAAGGTCTCAAATATTTTAAATAACGAATCCCCAAATTCGACAGAAATGCGATGTGAAAAAGCGCTTCGTGATAACTGAAAGTTTAAAATAAAGTTGTTTTTATAATCATGACAAACGACGCTGTCCGAAAAATATTTATTGCAATCCTTAAGGTTGCGAACAACCTAGTTGTTACTCCCAATACATATTACATGAGCGCTTCAATTAGCATTTCTTCAAAGTGGTTCCTAGGCTTGGCTATAAATCATAGATACTGGGACAGTCTCTCGAAGTTTTGCCATTTTTATTTAGTAAGCTCTCCTCTATATAATATATATTAAGTAAAAATCTGATTAGACTTAGGTTTCTTTTAATCTTATTTTGTCAATCTAAAAATCTAATCCAATGGCAACTGTGTTTATAATTCATTTAAGATTTTGTACATATTAGAGTATCGATGTTTAAAAATTGTATAAACTTGTCTATTATTACCCAAGTGTCGTGTAATTAGTAATACTTGCCTTATTTTTAGATTATGCTTAAGTTTTGGACTGATTGATTTAAATGATCTACGTAACATAGTTTTTACACTGCATTTTTATCAAGTCAATTGTAACACTATTATTTAAGGGTACAATAGATAGAAGCCAATGTTAGATCAGTGAGCTGATTTCCTGCTGTAGGATATTGGATCATTGTAAAGCATAATACAGTAGCGGCTACATTACATTTGGTCGGTAATTGTGTCCCTATTGGCACTTGATCGGAAATTAAATATTGTGATTGCTAAATGGAACGTACTAGCTACTTGTTGCAATTGTTTACGATAATCCGATCCTATAGCTAGAATATTGCTGCAATACATTGCAATAGGGCTGTATACTGTTAGATCGTTAAACTATTTATGTTAAATCGGTTATTTAAATAATTTCTATACAAATCAATATAAGATTGTTTAACTGCGCAAGGAAGGTTTCGCCTGATAGTTTTAATTTTTTTTGTAAATATATTTTTCACAGCGCTACGTCCATTTTATATATAGTGTATTCATTGATTCATTGATATAATGATAATCAGTGTTTCTATACATACGTTTGTTGTATGAATGAGTTTTATTGCTGTCAATAAATGAGATTTTAAAAATATGCAATTTTGTTTCATTTACTTAAAGTTTCTTTATGATACGTCTACCTATTTAGTAAGATTGATATCAATAATATTAAAACGAAAAAAAGTGGTTAACAAATTGGTTCGCTGTTAGTGGCACAAAATGGTACTTAAGATAATAAAAAAGGACTCCCTGCTGCGTTGAGGATTAATATTATAAATAATGAGGGTGGAGGAGTTAATAACCCAGGGGAGCAAATCACGGTTTCATTCGAAATTACGTACAAAAAACTAGGAACATATGGCATTAAAAAAAGTAAATGAAATTTTAAAGAGAACCGACTCTGAATTTGTGATGAACCTTTTTCTTCCAGCAGGCTTGCATGCGCACAACGAAATATCTCTCGACGAGAGAGAGAGAAATTGTCGTTGTGTTTACCCTAACGTGCACAAAATCCGGTATACGAGAAAAAAATAGTCGGCATGTAAGAGTTCGTACAGAAAAGACCACCTTTTATCTGTACTTTTCACAAGTCATATTATGTGCCATACCATGTTAGCTTCGGTAGACAAATAGAATTAACGGGTAGACATAATTACACTCGTGCACATGCTAGCCCTACTGGTATGGTTAAGGAAATATCGCGCTAGGTACCTACCTAATACCTACTGGGTCAGCGACTTTACGCATTCAGATTATTTATAACGGCAAAAGCAAGGGCACCTCGCTAGAAAGATAAGTACGTGTTTCGGGTTATACACGACTATTGCCCCAGAATAACACCTTTGTGATTCTTGGTATCAACGCGTCAAGTGTTTCGGAATCGGAAATAAGAATTCCAGGAAATCGCTGGCCTCTGCGGCGCCGAGGACGCTGCGCGCTCGCCGTGGAGTGTGGGTGTGATGAATAGCCATTGTGATAAACGCACATTATGCATGAGCTTAGTATAGTCTCAAATTTATCTGACCCGGTGTTAGCGTCGCTAGTTTATATGAAAAATAAAATAAAAACAAAAACTATACAAGAATAAAAATTAGTTCAAATTTTGGCCGCCGGGTCAGTAAAGTTAGTGGGACTTTTTTTTAATTACCTACCTGAGGTAATTACTGAATCGTCATTGCCAGTTTATAAATTGTGGTCTGATTCCGGGTCCGGGTTTAGTTTATCTCACGATAGATTCCTTTTCTAAGAACTTGATTACCTTCCTTAGTATAGGTTCAATGCATCCTTATTACATCTTTGTACGAAAGGTATCATTTATCAACATAATAGCGCTAGGATTTTGTGTTGACTGAGTATTGAGATGTAGAACATCTACCTACTTGTTATTTCTATGATACGAGTATTGAGTAGGTAACTTAAAAGTGATTCCGGATCTTCGAAAGAGACTCTTGAACTCCCAAAGTACTTATGTACAAAGTACCTACCTACTCACTTTTTTTATTCAACTACAAGTCGGCCATCGATTGAGATCTACCTGATGGTAAGTGATGATGCAGTCTAAGATGGTAGCTGGCTAACCTGTTAGAGGTATAAAAGTTATAATATTAACTTCTAACGTGTTTCTATACGACCTCGTACCGGAACGCTAAATTGCTTGGCGGTACGTCTTTGCCGGTAGGGTGGAAACAAGCCACGGCCGAAGCGTCCCACCAGGCCAGAGCAAAGAAAATTCAGAAATTATAAATTCCCGAATTGACCCTGCCGGGAATCGAACCCGGGACCTCCTACGTTAGACAACAGCGCTCAACAGTGCGTCAGGGAGGTTGCCTGGTCCTTTTTCTAAAGAACACTAGCCGATGCCCGCGAGACTTCATCTGCTCGGATTTGATTCTTAGATTCCGACGAGAAATCTTTAATTTTCTGGGATAAGAAGTAGTAGCCTTAGAGTGTTATTCCAGACTATAATCTAACTCTGTGTCAAATTGCATCCAGATCCGTTTAGCCGTTAGGTTTTTAAACCCGAGTGCGGTATCGACTTTTTCCAGATCCATCAACCGATATATTATATATTATATTACTACGGGATCTATGTACATATTTTGTGGGCAAAGCAAATCGCTTTCTGGACTGAACTGCCATTTTATAAACGTCATTAAACGTCAACACTCAACTTCAACTTCAAAGTCAGCTGTGAATTGTGCTGCAGGGCGACCGCGTATCTTTTGCATCAATCATTGATACATCGCAATCACCTCCGATTGGCTGAATTTATGGTATTCTTGCTGCGTCAATGGATTTTGTCCAATAGTGGAAGAGTGTTAACCAATCAGAGGTGATTGCGATGTATCAATAATTGATACATCGCAATCACCTCCGATCGGCTGAATTTATGGTATTCTTGCTGCGTCAATGGATTTCGTCCAATAGTGGAAGAGTGTTAACCAATCAGAGGTGATTGCGATGTATCAATGATTGATGCAAAAGATACGCGGTCGCCCTGCAGAATGCAGATATTGTGATGTGAGATGTCAATACTCAATTGTCAAGAAGTTATAATTGATTGTTGACTTTATTGTTCCGAATTATTTATTAACGAAAACCATAAGGATCTTATATGGAAAACATTAAAAGCAGTATTATACCTCTCAACTATGGCCGCAGCGTTCCAGCAACAGATATTTGCGCTCGACGCGCGGTTTAATGCGTACAGAGCGCCTGGAAATCCTAACTTTAGTAAGTTTTCAACACAACCTTTTGAAACCTTTCATCATCCATCATCACTACAGCCTATTAACGTCCCACTGCTGGGCACAGGCCTCCACTCTCATAGGAGAGCGGGAATTAGAGCGTAGACCCACCACGCTGCTCCAATGCGGGCTTTAACGACTATTATCATGTTAGTGATAATAACCGGGACCGACGGCTTAACGTGCTCTCCGAGGCACGGGGGTGAAACACCGCCAACTTCCAACTCCGGGCTGGCACTGAGAATTTCTTAATTGAAAAACCCAATACCTAACTTTTTATGCCCGACCGGGAATCGAACCCAGGACCTCGTGATCCGCAGTCGACTATGCTAACCACTAGACCAACGAGGCAGTTGAAACCTTTAATATAAATCATTTACTTACTAAAATCCATTACAACAGCGCTCAACACTGCGTCAGGGAGGTTGCCTAGTCCTTTTTCTAAAGAACACTAGCCGATGCCCGCGAGACTTCGTCTGCCCGGATTTGATTTTTAGATTCCGACGAGAAATCTTTAATTTTCCGGGATAAGAAGTAGTAGCCTTAGTGTTATACCAGACTATAAGCCATCTCTATGCCAAATTTCATGCAGGTCCGGTTACCCGTTCTGTCGTGATTGTGTAAACAATATCCATCCATCCATCCATCCAAACTTTCGCATTTATAATATAAGTATAGATTCAAAAGTGTTTCCTACCTACTATGCCTTTTCACAGCGCATATCTTTCAACCCTACAACCTATTTCAAGTGCTACTGTAATGGTTGTCAACTGCTAGGCAATGCTAAAGAAGATTACCTACATTTTGGATCTCAATTTGATTCTGATGATTTAGTTCAAGATAAAATTTTAATCTAAAGGTTATTTATTTCAGAAACACTATACATTCGCAGAAGAAGCCAACTACTTAGAGAAAATGCAAAATTTAAGGTAACTTAGTGTTTATTTACTAATTAAAATATCAAGCTAAATGTGTATTTTACGACAAACAAAAATTTGTTTTATATAGCTGAAGGTCTTTGTACAATACTATATACATTCCTACCTGCATCGCAAATCACTACACGACAAAATTAAAAATTTACTAGTAAATATCACTAACATCTTAAAATAAGTGATAGTAAGGAGTGATAAATATCAGCAGTGGGTGTGTTGTTATAGGACATAGACACTATAAAGAAGTACATTAACATAAGAAGCCAGCTTCTGCAGAGGAGATATGGAGTGCAGGACAACATATCCACCAGTTCATCATCTTCATCTCGCCAGAGATCTAGCAGTAAAGTAAGTTTCAGTTTTACCTACAGCTGGTTACTTTGACCACTTGAAATAAAAATCAATCAACTTTTGAAATAATTCATGTACTTAGTCATGTACCTGTAAATACCTTTTTGTGATTACAAAGTTATATGTAGGTATAAGTATGATATTACTAGCTGATGCCTGTGTTTTCGTCTGCATGGATTGAAGTTTTTGGTTTCCGTGGGAACTCTTTAATTTTCTGGGATAAAAATTAGCCTATGTGTTATTCCGGACTATAATCTATTGTTGGGCCAATTTTCATCCAGATCCATTCAACTGTTCTGGCATGATTGAACAACAAACATTCATCCATCCAAATTTTCCCATTTATAATACTTCTAAGTAGTTGATACTTGCTGATGCCCGCAACTTTGTCTGCGTGTTAATCCCGATTTTAATCTATCTCTATGCCAAATTTCATCTAGATCCGTTAAGCCGTTCAGGCCTGATTGAGTAACAAACATCCATCCAGTCATTTATCCAAACTTTTGCATTTGTAATATTTGCAGTTATATTATTACACATTTTATATGTTTATAGTATTACAAAAATAATATATTCATAATATATGAATTATAATTTCCAGGCAAGCTTAGCAATTGAAGACAGTATTACAATCAATGCATCGAGTGCATCCAAAAAAAGTGATAACACAATATCTGAAAATTATGCTTTCACGGGAGTTCATCACATATTTGACCAGGTATTTAATATCTTTTAAGGTGTGTAATGTGTTTGTCTAAAGCGGCTCATGCATTTCTCTCAGAGCTTTTCATAATATTTTCCCATTTTGATGAATGAGGTGTCTATCGATTCATTATGTTTCGGGTGACATTGGCTACATTTTATGTGAACAAAATGATATGATGGATCCAAAAAAGTGGAATTGGGGAATTTATAATTTTTGAACTTTCCCTGGTTTGGCCTGGTGGGAGGCTGCGGCCGTGGCTTGTTACCACCCTACCGGCAAAGACCAAGTAATTTAGCGTTCTGGTACGATGTCGTGCAGAAACCGATTAGGGGTATGGGTTCATTATAACTGCCATGCCCCTAACAGCTTAGCCTGCTGTCATCTTAGACTGCATCATCACTTAACATCAGGTGATATTGCAGTCAAGGACTAACATGTAGTGGATAAAAAAAAGTGTGTGTGTGCAATTTCACACATGGCAGAAGTGAATTTTTTAGAAAAGTAGCCTATAAGAGAATAAAAACTTGTAAATAAATATAACTTGTATTCTATCTCATTCTCTGGCAGGCTAAATCCTATTCATGAATATGTTTGTTGCTTTTTGGTGACAAATTTTCAAATCACAACGACGCTAAGAAGTTTCACTTCAAAACAGCTCGATTATACGAAAATGTCACTACGATCACTGATGCACCAAGGTATCTACATTCTATTTTCCAGCACACCAGTCAAGTGAGCATGGTGAAGTTTGCCAACAACGACCGCTCCAAGCTGTGCTGCGTGTCTCACGATGGCACCGTGTCGGTTTGTGACGTCACCGCCAACCCGCCCAGGGTCTCCTTCATTCTGCAGGGACACACTCAGCCTGTTACTGGTGAGTTGGAAATAATTCTATACTGTGTATATAATAAGTATGTGAAATATAAAGGTGTGTCCAAATATAGCAGTCATCGTGTGCGGCTGCCGCGCGTCGAATGCGTTGTTATCGGACGACTGCCAAGTGTTTTATATTCGTAGTTATAGTCCTCGAGTAATTGCCGCGTGTTGCTGCTGCGCACTTGCCACTCTATGTTTGGACATACCTTTAAACATATAAAGCTAACGCGTACGAGACGACGGGTTAGCTTAATAGAGCGTCGACTATTACGGGCGCCCGAACGCTTCCGAAACATCCCGAATGGATAAATAGGCGCTTGCGATGCGAATATGCGTCCCAGGTTGTAGCTCTGTGGCTCTTGATACGGTCTGTCAGGTTGGATAGGCTCAGAAGGACTAGAGTCCAGTGCAGTTAAATAAAATAAAAAACTGTCAGGTTGGAACCCAGAGCCGTAAAGCCAGTTATAAAAAAAAACAATCTGTCAGGCTGCGACTGGTCGGCGTCCAACGAGCTGGTGGCGACGTGCGCACTGGACGGCATGCTGCTGGTGTGGGACGCGGGCGCGCGGCGGCGGCTGCGCGCGGTGCGCGACCAGCTGGGCGCGCCGCTGCTGTGCTGCGCCTTCCAGCCCGCCAACAACAACATGCTCATTGTATCCTTTACACTACTCTACCCATCGATATACATGTACCTACATGTACTAGATTTATTTATTTTATTTGTTTTATGACTTTAAAAAAAACTTAAATTACACCACAATTTTGCAGACCAAAGCACTAGACTAAAAATACAGGCTGACGTTTGTAAATTGCAGCCAAAATAGACCGTAGTCTGCGTTAGAGCTACCAAAAAGATCGACGAAGATGGGCCCTTTCATAGAAAAAAATTGGGCGTCCAACCTTTAGAGCACGCTCCTAACCTGTATAACCCTGTCCTTGTCCTCGCCATAGCGCTGTCCCGCTTTTCAGACTAGATGGCGTTAGTAAAGGCCAAAGACAATATATAAACCAGTATAAGACTGTTCTCTTCATACATTAAATCAAAGCTCGCTAAATGCGCATTAAAGTCGCCGGTACCTTGTAGTTCTTCGCATTATCTGAGATGGCGTAACTGTGCAAGCTGAAAAATAATTAATAACGAACATAGCTATTGCCATCTAACGAGTAGTAGTTGAATCATCAACTCGATCAAACTTACCTAGTGCCATCTAACGTATAGTTATATATCCATGACTGCCTCGTTGGTATAGTGGTTAGCATGTTGGACTGCGACCATAGATTAATTATAATACAGGTTTATATATTGTCTTTGACTGCGACCGACGAGGTCCCGGGTTCGAGTCCCGGGTCGGGCCATAACAAGTATTGGGTTTTTCTGGCAAGAAATTCTCAATACTAGCCCGGAGTTAGGAAGTTGGCGGTGTTTCAACCCCGTGCCTCGGAGAGCACGTAAACGTGTCTAATTATATATTTTTTTAAAAAAACAATCTTGATCACTTGTTTTTGTGTTTTTTTAAAGTATTTCTTATATATGTTAGTTATTCTTGTTTTTTGATTCTTTCACAAGTCAGCCCTTGACTGCAATTCAACCTGATGGTATTTGATGATGTAGCCTAAGATAGTAGTGGGCTAATAAGAAGGGGTATAACGGCTTGGTACTTATAATAAACCCCAAATCGATTTCTAGGTACGCTAAATCGCTTGGCAGCACTTGGCTTCGCCGGTAGGGTTATAGCTAGCCATGACCGAAGGCTCTAAGCAGATCAGAACTCATGTGCCTATAGTTCTGAAGTAGGTAGACTCTAGAGTAATGGTAAATTTAGTTTTTTTATCAAGTATTTCTTGAATAATGCACAATACCTACTGTAAATATTTTTTCTTGATTATTACCTAAGTACCTACCTAAATTATATCGCCATCAACCAGACTTCTACTGTAATTAGCTAGCTATAAATAAAATAATTATCTATATTATATTTATTTGTTTACATATTTTGGAACCCTGCATGTCGATAAATATATTATTATTAGCTAAATGGCTAAAGAATACCTAACAATTGCCAAACTTAACCTCAAAGATTAATCGTATAGCAGCAGAATCTCAGAGTCCAGAACAAGCGTAGGTCAGCAGTTAAGTAGCAGGATCTCGGAGTCCATTAGTCTTATCACGTTCACAAACAAAAAAAAAACCGGTTAAGTGCGAGTCGGACTCGCGCACCGAGGGTTCCGTACAAACATGTAGGTATATCCTATAAGTAAAAGTTATAGTATTTGTTCGCGCCACCTATGTATTAGTTGTCTGTGGTCGCTGTGACAGATGAATACTTTGTGAACGAAGCTAGCTTGCCGCGCTTTTTGATAAAACCTTTTTGGTTTTGACAGTTCGACAGAGTTCAAGATTGTCTTTGGCGAGGCGGGCCGGCGCCTGGAATTGTTGATTGTAAAAATAAGTTTTTCTTTGTACTCCGTATTGTTAGAACCTCGCTATAGCTTAAGGTTCCCGCGAGAAATTAGCTTCTAGTTATTTCGGTACTAAATAAAGACTTACTTGTTGTACTGGGTGACAATAGTTGTGTGCCACGTTGACGCCACTTCTGGCCGTGCAATTATATACTTAAGTAAATAATTAATCTAAGTAGCTTATAGACGAACTTTAGTGCTGTGCTGTGTGTGTTGTGTGTTAGTGCCGTCTTGAAGCAAGAAGCCACAGGCCGAAAGGTATACCTTCTCATTCCTGACCTTTCCTAACCTTTAACCTACATCCTTCCTTATCGAAGATTCATCATTCAGTAGGCACTTGGACTCCGTAAGTACGTAGTATAGTTTTCATTATTGTCTTACCACCCAAGTTAAGCCGGAACAGTTCTGTCCGCATTTGGCCCTGAGCCAATGGTCTAAGAGGCTCGAATCCAGCTGATGGGCCCCTGGAACAGCGTCTTAGGGTTGTAGCATTGGACCAGGTTGAAGCCCCAACATTTGGTAGCAAAGAGCGTGGTTGTACTAAACGCTGCGGACAGGTCTGTACCGGTTAATAGTGTAAGCTAGTGGGGCATTTATTGTGGGATATAGCTAGGTAAATTAAAACAAGCTTAACTTTTACTTTGGATTACATAGCTATAGTTCCTATTTGCTGCGTTAAATGTATTGAAGCGGCATAAGAGAATTTTGTACATTAGGTTTGATTCTTGCCGCACAAACTATACTTTTGTGGTGTCAAAGCTTGTACTTGGTGTCTGTTTATTTAAATAACTGTTTTGTTTAGGAAAGTACTTATTTATCTATAAATTGAAAGTTTGTAGTTGAGATTGAGAAAAGGTTGCAAACTGTAATTAGTTTGTTAAATACATACTAGCTTGTTAGCAGCTTATTGATTTGTTGGCAAACTTCTAAATTAATTGGCCAACAGCTGTTCAACACTTTAACTGAATTTGTGTATAGATAATAACTTGTAATAAAGGGTATTATGTATATATTATTTAACCCTTTATATGTTGATATTGCTAATTACAAGGTTTGATATTGCTTGTCTGCATTGCGATTGTGACTGTATATGAATTTGTTGTCTTGAATTAATTGCTTATTATTAATTGGATTTGTAAATTTAACCACTACCTTTGGTTTTGTCCCCTACTAGTTGCAAATTAAAAACTTGTTTTTAATTATTGAATGGTAATCATTGATTACATAGTGTTTCAGTCACATATATAGTTGCCCACCTATCTTTGCCTATCTTTGCAATTGTTTAAAACTTGAATTTGTAACTTCTAACTTATGCTTAAGATTATACTACAATTACTATAATTACATATTATTATTGTTTGTCTCGGGTTAACTATACACATAACTTGTTTTTTGTGTTTACATGTATGTCTGTCTGTATTTGAAGGTTAACCCCTGATAATTTGATAATTTTCATGTAGGTAAGTTTAACTTGCTTTTAATTGTAGTTCTTATTCTTGTTTATTTTTAATTCTTTACTTAGATTATTGTAGCAATCAACAGTGTAACAACCTAACATATAAATTCATTGTTTACAATAGAATTTTAACATTGTTTATTTGCTGTTATTTGGTTGTTGTTTGTTGCTGTTTTGTGTGTTGTTATACTGTTGTTGTTTTGTTGTGAATTCACACAGCTGGCTAATTGTTAGTTAGGGTTGCCACCTCAATCCAGCCTAAATTGTAAGTGTGAATCATAAAGTAATTTATTTAATTGCAAATTGCAATACCTATTGCGTACAAGATGTCAGCTCATAAAAGGCTCGTTGGCTCGATACAAGCTGAACTCCGATGGGCGGCTACAGCTCGTACCTTGATAGGCCGTGAGGACAGAGCATCCGCACTGCTCAAGCGATGTGAACAGGTGCCGACCAGACAGGCAATTGTCGAGGAAGCGCTCAGGGACCTAGTGGTTTTGGAACCGCCCGAGGAACTGCTGCAGTCCGCTCAGCGAGACTATGAGCAGTTCTTTGAACTAACGGACGGCCTTGTGGAGGAAAGCTCTAAGCTTAAGAAGGAGGCGAGACTAAGCTCTCTTCTCGAGTCTCCTTTGAGGCCTTCGACTCAACCTGCGCTACTAGGTAGGTTACCCACTATAGACCTACCTAAATTTTCTGGCAATTTGAGTGAGTGGTTAGGTTTCCTCGGCCTCTTTGATAGTCTGGTGCATGCTAGGAAGGATCTGTCTCCCTGCCAGAAACTGAGCTACCTACTGTCCTCCTTGCAGGGAGAGGCTCTGAGTGTGGTCTGCCACCTGGACCTCTCCGAGGAGAGCTATACTACCGCCCGGGAACTACTCACCCGGCGGTATGCCAACGTGCGCCGATTAGCGGACACGCACGTGGCGCAAATTTTGTCTCTGCCACGTGTCTCAGGGGTTGCTCGTTTGAGGGAATCTTTGTTAAACCCGTTGATTGTAGCATGTAATGCACTTAGGCGACTAGAGCTCCCGGTGGACCAGTGGTCTTTTCTGTTGCTGCATATAGTGTTGTCCCGCCTACCTCCCGAATTAAAATTGCGGTTTGAACAGAGGTATGGTGGGGACGGTGCCAGCTATCTGCCCCCCTTTTCAGATTTGCTAAAGTTCCTCGAGGAGGAGTGCCGGCAGGCTGACAACTCTGGTGTTGCTGGTCCTTCAAGGACCTCAGAGCAACCTGCCCAGCCGAGGAAGGGAAGGGGTCAGATTGGCAGCCCTGGTAAGGGGGCCTCTGAGCGAAGGCCAATGCCAGTCTACAGGGGGCTTGCTGCCACTGAGGCCACCCCCTGTAAATATTGCAAGCGTCCGGGCCACAGGGTACCTTCTTGTCCCCAGTTCCTGGACAAGACGATTAACCACCGGAGGGGCATCGCCAGGGACCGCCACTGGTGCTATAGTTGCCTGGAAGCTCACCTGCAGCGAGACTGCCCACATCAGCAGCCATGCCCTATTTGTAAGGGCAACCACCTGGCGATCTTGTGTGCCAACCAAAATGGCGTTGGCCGCCAGGTGGGGGAGAGCACCCCCCGCACGGGCGGGGGTGCTTATGTTAATCGCTCCCCTGCCAGTCTGCGTCGCTCTCCTGCACCGTGTCAGGTGCCCCGGTGTGTCCGGACTTCGCCCCCACCCGGGGGGGCTTCACCCCCCCGCGAGGGGATTTCGACCCCCCTGCGCCAATTTGATGCGGGATTTGCTGCCGCCACGGCGACGGGCCGTCCTACTCGCTACTCACCCCCGCTTCACGAGTGGCCGCGACTAGAGCGCCGCCCACCTCGTATGGGTCGCCAACCTCACTACGGTGTGCCGGCCTCTGCCCGCTTGACTAGGCCTGTGCTTCCGCCGCGGGATGGCGCGTGGATTTACCCAAATGGAGGTCCGTCTCCTCCGCCTCTGGAGGTTCCGCATGAATCTCGATTCGAGATTCCCCGGTTCGAGGACCGGTTTGATGAAGGTGACCAATGCTAGGTAGTCGCCGCCCTAGCCCCCACCACAGCCACATCTCCTGAGAATCTTAATCTTCAGCAGTCCGTCTGTCAGACCGTTCTTTTGCCGACTGTCTCAGTGAAGGTGTACAACACGAAAGGTGAATGTTTGATAGTTCGTGCCCTCTTGGATTCGGGTTCACAGCGCTGTATTGCTTCTTCTTATTTGGTGGGTAAGCTAGGGCTCCCTTGGAGTCCTCATGCGGTTCGGATGATAGGTATTGGTGGTGCCGAGCCCTCGACTCCTAAGGGTGAAGCGGAGTTGATGTTTGGCCCAATTAAGGGCAATCTCCGCGTCTTGGTCAAGGTGTCAGTCCTTGACGATATCTTGGGTCCTCTACCACAGGAAAGAATCGCTGACGTTGCGGTTTCCTGTACGGCAGGTCTGACCCCTGCCGACCCTCACTGGACTGAACCTGGTCCCATGGATCTTTTGTTGGGTTCTGATGTCCTAGGCCTGATCTTGTCAGGAGGAATTAGGGTCCTGCAGAAAGATGGACTTTGCGCCATCTCCACTATATTTGGTCATAGCTTTCTTGGACCCGTTTTGTGGTCTTCAGACCCACCGGTGCTAGACCAATTGCAGGTAGCCGGCTTAACGTTGTCGGATGTAGTCCAGCGTTTTTGGGAAGTCGAGGAGCCGCCACACGCTGCACCGGTTAATCCTCTTGACCTTGAATGCGAGTTGTTCTATCAAAATAACACAGGCCGCCGTACTGACGGGCGCTTCGTAACTCGCTTGCCCTTCCTCGCCTCTCGCCCCCCTCTTGGTCATTCACGGGCCTTAGCTGAGAAGAGGCTCTTGTCTATGGAACGGCGCATGCGGCGCGACCCTCCCTTCCGCACCAAGTATATTGAATTTATGCGCGAGTACGAAGACCTTGGACACATGTCACCATCAAATTTTGATTGGCGTTCGCACGAGCACTACTTTCTACCCCACCATGCTGTCTTGAAGACCCCTGGGGGTAAGATTCGAGTGGTATTTGACGGCTCCGCGGCCACGTCTGACGGGGTGACTTTGAACCAGTGTCTGCACGCTGGCCCTAAGTTGATCAAGGATATCTCCGACATCCTCACGCATTTCCGCCGTCACCAAATTGTCTTTGTTGCTGACATCAAGATGATGTTCAGACAGTCGGTGGTACATCGCGATGATCGGAGGTATCAGCTGATTTTGTGGCGCGAGAGTCCTAATGAGCCGATACGGGTCTTTGAATTGAACACAACGACCTATGGACTCCGGTCAAGCCCCTATATTGCTATTAGGACCTTGTTGGAATTGGCTAACCGCGAGCGGCTGAATTATCCTCGTGCGTCAGCCATCTTGGAATCGTCAGTCTATATGGACGACATCTGCACAGGAGCTTCTAGTGTTGAAGAAGCTTTGACCCTGCGTGACGAATTGATTGCAATACTGAAGTCCGGAGGTTATGAATTGCGAAAGTGGCTATCCAACTCCCCTCACGTTTTGAAGGATCTCCCGGGAGAGGATCAGCAGGACCCTCATATTTTTGAAAACCTTGAAAATCCTAATTTGTTGACGGTCCTTGGAATACAGTACCAGCCCGTCCAGGATGTTTTCACCTACCGGGTCAGATTGGACCCACCTCCTAAGGTCTGGACTAAGCGTTCCGTCTTGTCTACGGTTGCCCGCACTTTTGATCCAAACGGGTGGATCACTCCCGTAATATTTTTGGCCAAATGCTTCCTTCAGAAGCTTTGGATTGCTGAAGTCGGTTGGGACGATCCTCTCCAAGGGAAATTATTGAAGGAGTGGCACTCCCTTGTGTCTGCACTTCCGGACGTCAACCGAATTTCGATGCCTCGACGCTTCCTACCACCAGGAAGGTGCCACGCCAGTCTCCATGGGTTTTGTGACGCCTCCGAACGAGGCTATGCTGCCGTGGTATATATGCGGACTGTCGATGCCACCGGTGAGGTCGCGACACATCTTGTCTTGGCAAAGAGCAAGGTGGCCCCTATTCGGTCACGCTTGACGATCCCTAAATTAGAATTGTCTGGCGCTGCTCTTTTGGTGCGCCTTCTTAACCACGTCCGTTCATCTTTGGCATCCGTGGTCGAACTGACCGACGTGTACGCTTGGACGGACAGTGAAATTGTCCTATGTTGGCTCCGAGCCGCCCCTCACAACTTGGAGGTCTTTATCGCGAATCGGGTGTCCCAAATTCAGTGCTCTGAAACTCCGTTGATTTGGAGACACGTACCCGGAGAATTGAACCCGGCCGATTGCGCCTCTCGCGGTCTCGAGGCCTCTTCACTTGTCAACCATCCCCTTTGGTGGGGCCCAAGTTGGTTAACGCAACCTGAGTCAACTTGGCCTCAGAATCGGTTCTCCGCTCCGGAAGTTTTGCCGGGCTTAAGAGTCGGAGTCGTGGAGGATAGACCGATCCCAGACTCCAACTTCCTCTTGGAACGATACAGTTCCCTTGATAAACTCATTGGTGTTACCGGTTGGCTTAGACGTTTCATCCATAATGGAAGGAACCCAGGTAATAAAAATTTGAATCCTGTCTTGTCGCCTCTTGAACGTCGAGAAGCCCGGACACATTGGGTGCGTGTGGTTCAGGCAGAACATTTTGCGTCCGTGATTGACACCATAAAAGGAGGCTTAGCTTTGAAAGGCCCGCTTGCTCGCTTAAGCCCCTTTTTGGACGAGGACGGATTGTTACGCGTTGGCGGACGCCTTAGGAATTCTAAGTTGCCCTATGGTGCTCGTCACCCTTTGCTGCTCCCTAAGGACGGCACCTTTGTTAAATTGCTGGTGACCTCTTATCACCTGAAAAATGCCCATGCTGAAAAATGCAATGCCCTCTCGGCTATTTTACAGCGTGAGTTTTGGATTTTGGCAGGGAGACGCACAATCCGGAGCGTCATTTTCAAATGCATCCCTTGCTACCGTTTGAAGGCCCCTACTGCGCAGCCGATGATGGGTGACTTGCCCCCCGACCGCGTCATGGCCACTCGACCTTTTGCCGGAGTTGGCACTGATTTTGCAGGCCCTTTCGCCATCAAGAGCTCTAACCTCCGCAACGCCCGGTCACTCAAGGCCTATCTGTGCGTCTTTGTTTGTCTCTCTACTAAAGCGGTCCATTTGGAACTCGTGAGTGCCTTAAGCACTGAGGCCTTTGTGGCCACGCTAAGTAGATTTGTCTCCCGTCGAGGATTGCCTGACCTGGTTCGCACCGATTGCGGTACTAATTATAAGGGTACCGATAGATATTTAAGAGAAATTGTTGAATTTTTGTCTAGTAATAAGATTAGTATAAGTACTGCAATGTCCAAGATGGGGATAACCTGGAAGTTTGACCCTCCAGCTTGCCCCCACTGGGGTGGGATCTTCGAAGCTGTCGTCAAGGTCGCCAAGACACATCTCCGACGCGTTATAGGAGAAACTATCTTGACCTTCGAAGAACTCGCCACTGTGTTTTGTAAAATTGAGGCCATACTCAATTCTCGGCCACTCTGCCCCCTCTCGTCTGACCCAAACGACCTGGAGGTCTTAACTCCTGGCCACTTCTTGATTGGTCAGCCCCTTAACGCCTTGCCCGAATACCCCTTCAGGGACGCGAAAACCTCACGTTTGTCTCGGTTTGAACTGTTGCAGCAAATGACTCAGAGCTTTTGGCATCGTTGGTCACTCGAGTATTTGCACCTTTTGCAGCAACGTGTTAAGTGGGCTGACAAATCCGATCCCCCTAAGGTTGGTGATCTTGTATTGGTAAAGGAATCTAATTTGCTACCTTTGTATTGGCGTCATGGACGCATTGTTAAGTTAATGTACGGGTCTGATGGGGTTCCCAGAGTCGCCGAGGTAATGGTCGGAGATTCGGTCTTGCACCGAGCCGTTTGCACCTTGTCACGTCTCCCCATCTGTTAGTGAGTGGACGTAAATCCTTGCGTCCACGGGCGGGGGATTGTTCGCGCCACCTATGTATTAGTTGTCTGTGGTCGCTGTGACAGATGAATACTTTGTGAACGAAGCTAGCTTGCCGCGCTTTTTGATAAAACCTTTTTGGTTTTGACAGTTCGACAGAGTTCAAGATTGTCTTTGGCGAGGCGGGCCGGCGCCTGGAATTTTTGATTGTAAAAATAAGTTTTTCTTTGTACTCCGTATTGTTAGAACCTCGCTATAGCTTAAGGTTCCCGCGAGAAATTAGCTTCTAGTTATTTCGGTACTAAATAAAGACTTACTTGTTGTACTGGGTGACAATAGTTGTGTGCCACGTTGACGCCACTTCTGGCCGTGCAATTATATACTTAAGTAAATAATTAATCTAAGTAGCTTATAGACGAACTTTAGTGCTGTGCTGTGTGTGTTGTGTGTTAGTGCCGTCTTGAAGCAAGAAGCCACAGGCCGAAAGGTATACCTTCTCATTCCTGACCTTTCCTAACCTTTAACCTACATCCTTCCTTATCGAAGATTCATCATTCAGTAGGCACTTGGACTCCGTAAGTACGTAGTATAGTTTTCATTATTGTCTTACCACCCAAGTTAAGCCGGAACAGTTCTGTCCGCATTTGGCCCTGAGCCAATGGTCTAAGAGGCTCGAATCCAGCTGATGGGCCCCTGGAACAGCGTCTTAGGGTTGTAGCATTGGACCAGGTTGAAGCCCCAACAGTATTTTTATTCAACTTATCTAATATTTGAATTTCAATTTAATACCTCTACGCGTTCATGCGGAAAGGGGAAGTAAGTTTAAAATTATTAAAAATATTTTTTTTCTTATATGACTAGATGATGCCCGCGACTTCGTCCGCGTGGATTGATGTTTTTTTTTATTCCCGCGGGAACTCTTAAACGCGGAAGCCTATGTCCTTCCCCGGGATGTAACCTATCTCTGTATCAAATTTCATCCAAATCGGTTGAACAGATGGGCCGTGAAAGCGTAGCAGACAGACAGACAGATAGACAGACAGACAGACAGACACACTTTCGCATTTATAATATTAGTATAGTATGGAGTATGGATATAGTATGGAAGTATGGATGTAACTAAAAATTTATGCTTTTCGCAATTTTTCCTTTATCTGTGCTATAAGACGTTGCTTCGTACCAAATTTCAAGATTCTGGGTTCACGTGAAGTGCCCTGTAGGATTTGATTCCCTTGCGAGTGTCGAAATTTGCAGCAAATAATAATAATAATAATAACTTTTTATTTCAGGCTTCAACACCCATAACTTGTTAGTAACAATCACTTAACCTATGTTAGTAAAAAAACCGGCCAAGTGCGAGTCGGACTCGCGCACCGAGGGTTCCGTACTCAAGAAGTAGATAGGTATAATTACCTTTGTTAATGAACCGCAAAACTAACTTTGTTTGTAGAGGTTTACTGTTAATATCAAAAAATTACGTTTGTTGTATGGGAGCCCCCCTTTAATATTTACTTTATTGATATTTAAATATTTATTTTTAAAGTTAATATACAAGTTAATATTCTGTGAAAATTTGAACCGTCTACCTGTTACCGTTTTTAATATTGAGCAAAAAAATACGAAAAAAACACGTTTATTGTATGGGGACACCCCTTAATATATATATTTTTTTAATTTTTAGTATTTGTTGTTATAGCGGCAACGGAAATACATCATTTGTGAAAATTTCAGCTTTCTAGCTATCACGGTCTATGAGATACAGCCTGGAGACAGACAGACAGACAGACAGACAGACAGCGGAGTCTTAGTAATAGGGTCCCGTTTTTACCCTTTGGGTACGGAACCCTAAAAAACAACATAAAATACCTAAACTAACCTACCCTGCTCTCAAACCTAAGCCTCGACACATTTACAGGTCTCTTTGAGGCCTCCTCATGAGAATGTGTGCACCATTCCAGCGCCTCCAGAGAGGGCTGTCCAGCTTAGTAGCCAACGTACTGAGGAGGGTGTTGGTGCTGCTCACTAGCCTGCACATCATAGACGCAGCACGCTTGCGCACGATCGCGTAGAAATCATCCACGCGAGCGTCCGCGAACATGGCCGACGCGCTGCAGTGTCGAGGCCTCCTCAGCACCGCCCTCAGCACATTGTTATATTGAACACGCAGAGCATTGTAGGTCCGCTGCGTATAGTCTATACACAGACTGCACGTGTAGAAAGACGGCAAAGCAAAAACGGCTGTAGATCTTTTGATTGTGTTAGCTTAGAAGTTTGATTTTTTCACAGCTCCAAGGGACAGTAGACCTGAGTAGGTATTTGATATGAATTCCAGCTTGGTACCTACCTCCATGTGTTCCTGAGAAAAAGGGTCTTGACACACAGACGGACGGACAACAAAGTGATCCTAGGGTTCAGTTTTTTTCCTTTTGAGGTACGGAACCCTAATTATTAAAAATATTTTAATTAAATGATATAACTAAAAATTTATGCTTTTCGCAATTCTTCATATTTACCTATCTGTGTTATAAGACGTTGCTTCGTACCAAGTTTCAAGATTCTAAGTTCACAGGAAGTACCCTGTAGGTTTTGATTCCCTCGCGAGTGCAAGAAAAATCGAAAATTTGCAGCATAAACGGCTGTATCTTTTGATTGTGTAGGCTTTTAAGTTTGTTTTTTTCACAGCTCTAAGGGACCGTAGACCTGATTGATATGAATTTCAGCTTGATACCTCCATACGTTCCTGAGAAAAAGGGTCTTGACACACAGACGGACGGACAACGAAGTGATCCTATAAGGTTTCCGTTTTTTTCCTTTTGAGGTACGGAACCCTAAAAACACAAGAAACGCACAATTCACTGAGCCGGCACCATAGATCTTACTCTTACTAATATTATAAATGCGAAAGTTTGGATGGATGTATGGAGGTATGGATGTTTGTTACTCAATCACGCCCCAACAGCATAACGTATCTGGCTGAAATTTGGCACAGAAATAGATTATATTCTTGAATAGGTAGCAAGAGTTTCCGCGGGAACAACAAAACCTCGATCCACGCATACGAAGTCGCGGGCATCAGCTAGTTAATTATAATACCAAGTACCAACCTGGTTTATAAGTATATCGTCTTTGGCCGGCACCAAAACAAGAGGAAAAAATTATTTTAGTGTATCGTCAGTTTGTGACGCCATCTATAGGAATGCAGCATAACTGCATGGTCCACTAGCTGATTATAACATAAGAATACACAGAACTTGTTTCAAATCGAATTACTTCTGCAAGTTAATTTTGTTAAAATTAATTGAATGTAAATTTGCTATTTGCTTAAGTGATTTTATCAAATTTTTGTATTTTGATAATTTTATATAAATAATTAATACAAACTGAACCAAGAAAATACGATATTTCACCGATTTTACTATAATCATTTGTCGAGCGAGCCTGGTAGCGCCACCTATCGATAGTATTAACCTAGAAAAAAATTTATATGGGAGTTAGCAATCTATACTTGGTTTATAATTAATCTATGGTAAAGGCTATGTAAATTGAGGTCGTTGACTCTACCACCGCTACAGCCTATTAACGTCCCACTGCTGGACACAGCCCTTCACTATCATGGGAGAGAGGGAATTAGAGCTTAGACCCACGCTGCTCCAATGCGGGTTGGCGGACTTTAACGACTATTATCATGTAAGTGATAATAATCGGGACTAACGGCTTAACGTGCTCTCCGAGGCACTGGGGTGAAACACCGCCAACTTCCTAACTCCGGGCTAGTACCGAGAATTTCTTGTTAGAAAAACCCAATTCATATATTATTATTTATATTATATATAGCCGTACTTTTCGTAAATATCGCTAGGAAGGCTGATTCAGTATTTGGTGGGTGTAGGGCTCTGCTCTGGTGAAAATAGTGACGGTCTGCCCGCATGCGGTTGGGGATCTGACTACTTATCGCCGCTCAAAGACGTTTGTGGTTACCAAAAATGAACATTAACTAGGAAGCAATACTGGTATAGTATTAAAGTATGCGCAGTACCTATGTGAACAGATACTGAATCAGCCTTCCTAGTGATAGTTACCAAAAGTACAGTTATCTCTTAGTCTAACTACTCTACATGCTAAGACAATGGCTGGGTTGCATCAACACATTCTGACGTACATGTAACCTTAAAAGGAAACACTGGTTATTCTCCTATATCTGTCCCACCATTTATTTAACTTTTGACATAAGCACCCCTATGACGTTTCATAATTATTGACAGGCAACCAATAGGTAGGCCAGTCTCCATACTAAAACATTCAAACCCATTTCGTCAACTTTTGCATTTAATAATATGATTTTACTTTTAGTAGGGATTTATGATTTAAACTTAACTCATACTAAAGGCCGGCAATGCAAGAGGAATGGTGGAAGTCCTCAACGTTTCCACAGGAATATATCCCAGAGGTATGTATTGTATACACTGTTATAACTTTATTAACCCCCGACGCTAAAAGACGGCTGTTATAAGTTTAACGGGTGTCTGTGGCATCATAGCTCTAAACGGATAAACCGATGTTGTTTTTTTTTGTTTGAAAGGTGACTTGATTGAGAGTTCTTAGCTATGATTCAAGAAAATCGGTTCAGCCGTTTGTAGATCACCAGCTCTATTCTTGTTTTGATGAAGGGATGTGAGCTAACACGGGTGATTAACGACCACTTGGACGGCGTGTATTTTTTGTAAATATAATTATTAGTAGAAGTTTTATATTTTATCTCTCTGTAATTCTTTGTATATATGATGTAAAATAAATTTGAAATTATTACTAGTAAATATATGAGATAGTAAATATATGACACTGATAAAAAAAATTAATAACCTGTCATTATAAAATACAAAATCAGGCCTTCCATGATGATCGACTTCGACGGGTCTGATCGAATCGAAATTAGATCCTGTATTCTGTAACAACTAACAGTCCCACAAACTTATCAGTTATCTGAGCCGGTGACAGCGTCGCTAGTATATATGAAAAATATAATAAAAACAAAAACTAAACAGGCATAAAAATTAGTTCCAGTTTTGACCACCGGTCCAGATAAGTTTGTGGGACTATACTTCGATATGTCAGGGTTTATTTTAAATTGATTAGTAGAGTTCTTGCAATTCACAAGCGCGCGTGAAATTTACTTGTAGTTGTGCACATTGCTTAAGTTTGCGTGCCTCTAGGAGCGGTCAGTCGTACGCGCAACCACGTACACATTTACACGTATACAGATAGTACTTTAACGAGGGATAGTAGTTAGTACTTTAACGAGGGACGAGAGGCCTAGTTGTGGCAACGCATATCAGTCGATTGCGAATGTTAACCAACGATGATCCAAGTCAAAATTCAAATGTTTTTTATTCAAATAGACTTTTTACAAGTGCATATGAAGAGTCGAATGAATCTACCACGTTAGTCGTTAACTGGATGGGTGACCGAATTTGGAGGGTCAAAAGAGACTGTTCAGATTTGTATGGGGCGTAGGCCTGGTCTTGAACAAGTAGAGAAATTAAGGAAAATAATATACTAGACCAATTTTAATTGGTCAAATCTACGAATTCGTCGTAACTTCAGTAGCGAAACAACAATTACATGAGTGGGTAACAATGGCGGATTCATATTTTTTGACGTTTTCTAAAGAAAAACACGTTATTTTGACAGTGACTGTCAGAAATGACATTTGATACATTTCGCGCCTACTGCCTTCTCTATATGGCTGAAGGTTGCCATCTTGGAAACGTATCGAAAACTTGAAATACATTTTTGTTATTTTCTCGTTATTTACTTTACTGTTCTAAATTATTATATTTTTATTACAATCTATGTATTTTCCTCTATTCATGGTAGAGTGTACAAGAGTAGGCCTAAAATGGACCTTTTCCTTTGACCTTTTAGTTGCCTCCGTGCCTCGGAGAGCACGTTAAGCCGTTGGTCCCGGTTATTATCACTAAGATCTGATAGCAATAATCGTTCCAAAAACTAAGAGTTTAAGTACTCTTAGTCGAGTCGTATGCGGAAGGACTTGGGCACCCACCGCATTATCCCAAGAAATCTCCTACCATTATTTGATAAATGGAAAAGGGTCACGACCCTCAGTAATGAGGAATACGACGCAAAGAGAGAGAGAGTACTTTAACACAGCCATGAGTCACGCGCACTCGTAAATTGCAAGAACTATAATATCATGTTACGCAACGCAGGCGGGAGCAGCATTCTGGGCGGGCGCGTGATGGCGATAATTTGCGAATCCAGCGGCAGGATATTCTGGGCCGCCAATGATAAGGTAATACCTACGAACCCATACTACTACTAATAGTAGTTTCTAGTACTGTAAACTGTAATAACGATTCCCTCCCATTTATTTGTACTGATTTTTATAAAATTATTTCTAAACACGTTTTACATAAATATATAAAAATACTACACAAAACATATTTAAAAATAATCCTATAGAACTTCCACTCGCTGCGAGGCCTTAAGCAGCCGGTGGTCAGGGCTCTAGAGAGAGGAACTTCCTCCGCCTTCTGTATCCGGCCATACTGGCTTACATATAGTGCTTAACTGGTAGCACCTGACAAACAATTCGACACCCTATGACTTATGAGTATGGAACCCTAATTATCGGTTTTCGGATATTTTCCTATACTTGTGCTGTGAGACCTTGCTTCTTGCCAAATTTCCTAATTCTGGGTCAACGGGAACAACCCTATAGGTTTTGATTTATAAGCGAATGTCAAAATATGCGGCATAAACGGCCATATCTTTTGATTGCGATTGTTTTTCTCAGGGCATGATAGTGAGTTACCGCATCTCGGGCACGGGCGGGTCGCTGAGCAAGCTGCGGCGCTGCAGCGTGGGCGGCGCCGTCACCTGCCTCAGCTGGAGCCCCTGGCTCGCGAGACACCCCGCGCTACTCGTGAGCGTGGCCGATAACTCGCTCTACTTGTTCCGGTACGTAGATCCGCCATTTTGGACGCATAACAATGATCCAGGAAAAATTACAAGAAATACTTTTAAACAATATACAGTCATAATTTTCTGATATCTTTAAATTAGTAAGTGGTTATGAATACGTGTAGCTTTCTTGCTGATAAATACAGGTCCATTTTAATTTTGTGTAGAAATAATTCCGTCTAGTTATGTACTTGTATGTCTAATAGATGTTTATCTTGTCTACCAGGATAACAGACCGCGAAGGCAGTCTCGTGCTAAAGAAGCGCTTCGGTACGCGGCACGAGACCGAGCTAGTTCGCTCGTCGTTCTGTCCTCTGATGTCGTTCCGGCGCGGCGTGTGCGTGGTGAGCGGCTCAGAGGACGCGGCGGTTTATTTCTACGATATCGAGGGCCACCATGAGCATCCCGTCGTTAACAAGCTCCAAGGTGACTTTGTTTTATTTAATTTACAGCTTTTATTCCAGTCATCACCATATCTACCCATCGCCGGTACACAACTGAGCAAAATAATCATACTTACCTCAAGAAAGCAGCGACGAGACGTAGTTGCCCGGCTAGAAGTCTCTTTAGAATGTTTTAGATATGTACGGACTATGGCCCAAGTCCGCCACGCTAATCAAGTGCATTGGCAAACTTCTCACACCTTTCAGAACGTAAGACAACGCTTTCCCCTTCCCCTCTTTTACCCAAAGATCGTGCGCGTAATTTTGTAGACCTCTTGTATCCGCAAGTGGCGGGCTAACTGGATAGAGAGTGTGGCAGTTAAATGAAACCCATACCCCTTTTTTCGCTTGTTTCGCTATCGTTGTACCATTTTATAGGAACATTCAGGTTACGTCCTTAGGTCACGCGTCACCAGTATTGGGAGTCAGCTTCAGCTACGACGAGAGCCTGCTCGCCACCAGCGACGTATCGGGGCTGGTCATCATCTGGCGCCGCAGCTGACCGAGAGTGCCACGCGCCTTCCAGCACTTCCTCACTGGACTGTAGCACAGAGCGACCGTGCTGCAGTCAGCTTCAGCTACGAGAGCCTGCTGCCACCAGCGACGTGTCGGGGCTGGTAGACTGTAGCACAGGCCGATATCAACGTGTACTTAGGATGCAGTGCATTGACTCAACGTAAATCTCTGTCCAAATATAGTACGGGAGTGTGGTGTGCTTGACCGTAGCAATAGGAAGATCTTCCTCCGAGCGGGTGTTATACTCGGGAACACTCAGCTGATCCAACCGTTGTATGTTGGAACCTCTGTCTAGTACAAGAGTAAGACGAAAAGCTTCCGGCGCCAGTAAGAATATTATCCGACAAATAATTTCCTCAGGATAAGCCCTCAGCTGAATACTGAAATATAAGAATGCCCCAAACGTCTAAAATCTTATCAAGCATTCCTTTAATAATATGTATATACATATTATATTGTAATTATTAAATTACTCGATATGTATGTGTGGATTAAGGTTTTTTTAACTCCTTAATTTTCCGGGAACAGTCCTTCCCTAAGATACAACTTAACTCTGTACCGAATTTCATCAAAATCGGTTAAAAAGATGCCTCTGAAAGAGAAGCAGACAGACAGACAAACAGATGGATTGTTGAATTAAAAGGCATATGTCACAATTTTAATTATTTATTTATTTTTTCATATAAATACTTTTAAAGACAGTCATCATATATGAAAACAATCAATACTGACAAAACAAAACTTAATTATTAATCATAATAATTATTCATTTAATTGGACAATTCATTCAAATAATTCCTTGTTATCGTGTGAAGGATTTAAACAAATCCATAAAATTGGAGAAATTTTCGAACTTATGATTAGCATTTAATTTAGAAAAGCTATTAAATTTTACCAAGAGCAGACTAAAAAGAAGTCCCTTGTAGAAGATATCAACTTCTAAATCCTTACCTACCATGTAATTAATTGCAACAAAATGAACATCTACCGCGTATTTACACCTGTACATTAACGAAACATCTCTAAAAACTGTAAAAATAAAAGTTCTGAACAATAAACACGTACGAATAATAAATTTTATTAATAAAAATTTCATTTCCGATAACCTTTAAATTATATTTACAGCAGTAACTAAACAAATAAAATGCGATGATATGGAAATGAGAAAAATTGCACATGAGGCTCACACGTTTGGACGAATTGCATATCCGATGACTCGGCGTCACTATATGCGGAACAAAACAATTATTTGGTGTTAAAATTATTAATATTCGTGTTAGTTAAATTTATTGTAATGTTATTCAAGATTTATGGCTATTAGTATATTAGTAATAGTATCAGGCGTAAAAGTTGTATGTAATGTATAAGTGAGATAGTACTATAGTGTTAATGTGTTGTGCCGCTGAGATTTCCACAAATACGCAATGTTGACCTGTCACCACCACTCATACATCTAACACTTACCTAATATAAAATTTTACTTAATATAGAAATTGGCTTAAAATTTTGAACGTTCAATATTAATTTTATGGGCGCAATCCAACCATGGCTCGAGATTGCAAAATAATACGCGCCGAATTGAGAAACTCCTCCTTTTTAGAAGTCGGTTAAAATTGTAAAATACTTTACTAATACAAAATTTTTACATAAATAATAAAAGTATAATATATTGTACGCGAATAATTCTTTTGTTGCAATCTTTTAGTTCCTAAGTTGGACTGCACCTTGATTGTTATATTTTCATGTCGTTTTCACAATTCCAAGGTGGAAGATGGGTATTTATTGTGCGTAGGTGTAATTCACATGTACAATATAATTTTGTCAATATATACGCTTGCTCAGATACACGATAAAAATCGATATCGAGTGTAGAACTATCGAGTTAAAAGATAATAATTAATAATATAATATTGTATCAAAGTATAAATATTGTTATTAAAAACTTATAAATAAAGAATTTTATCATTTAAAATACTATACCCTACCATCTACACTAAACAATATAATAATTGCAAATCCGTTTTTACGAACATTTCATTTGCACATGGTATCGACTATATTATGATCTACGATTCATATTATATTACGAAATAACAAAAAATATTACGTATGATTATCTAGCAAATATTAAGAATTGGTTTCTACGGCTGTATAAACTGAGTAGGCCGCTTTCGGGGCGTTTCATGAAGCGTCGTCGGCCTTACATATGAGTCTTAATGCTGAGATCCATAGAGCATACTTTGACTTGGCCCAGACATTACTCAGAGTTAAAACGAGATGGACTTATGTGAGTAACATAAATCTGTCTCGTTTTAACCATGTCTTAAGTCTGAGCAAAGTCGAAGTTCTAGTTTATAGATCTCACACTAAGAGTAAATACATATTACATTAATCAAAGCGCTATATCTACATATATATATTTGTTACCATTTACGGTTATTTGTACCATAGATTTGCGTTGATCAGTCACTGGTCCTAGCCCCGTGATGACGATTCAGTTTTAATTTAATATTGCATTGAATTCTTTAATTATTTTCGGGAAAACTTATCGAATTTGAAGATCAGATAATAAATTAATACTCCACATTAGATGATTGAATTGCGATATGTATAAAAAATGTCATGCAAAATAATAAATTTTAATACTAATCGAACACTTAATCAGTAAGACGGTTGGTAATCTTAGATTATAATGGCATTATTATTAACTGGCACACTACCGCCGTTGCATACAATTGAAAACGATGAGTAGGCAATAAACTCAGGACCGCGATACGACGTCGCATCGTAAAAAACTGTGCAAGTCGGTTAAATGGGACAGCAATACAACGTCCTACGTTGCGAATTCGTATTGCGGTTTTGATTTTACTTATATACAATAGGAAATCTAAAACTACTTTTTTGTTCTACTTAAGAGATATTCGGTGTTTTGTTCCGCTCGAGCGTGGCCTTCGAGCTGCTCTCTATGCCGGAGTCCTCATCGCCGCTGTCGAGGACGGTGCCTTCTCCTTTCACGGGCTCGACTTTGCTCGAACTTTCCTCCTTCGCTTCAACATTCTCCTCGTCCGTGAGGATTATATTTTTCTCCGCCTCACTGTTTTGCGGAGGCTTAGTATCGGAGCTTTTGCCGAAAGTGGAAAACGTCGGTTCGGGCATGACGTCGTCGCTATCTTTCGGGACGGGTAACGACATGGTTATAATCGGGGTTTCGTCCGTCATCACTAGCGGGGGCGGGGTGATTTCGGTCGGTTTCTCGTCCCTTCGTTTAGGTTTGTCGAGCACGAAGTTGAATACGCGGTTGTGTCGCGGGGAAGGGACGTGCGGGCTCGGCGGGAGGTCTAGCTTTAGTTTATCGCGCGTGTGACGTAATCCGCCCAAAGATTCGCCCCCTGGGGAGCTGGGGCTGACGGATTCGCTGGAACTGGCGCTGTCTACTGACCTCCAGGATTGCGTGGAGTCGGAGTCGGGCATTTTTTTGGCTTTGAAGTCGTCGTCGGTGATGGATCCGGGGGTGATGTCTTCGACGCCGGAGTCCGGGGTGGTGAAGTCTAGGGAGGGCGCTGTGGGGGGGAGGGTGGGTAAGGAGGAGGGTACGTACGCGGCCGGGGGCGGGGCGAGCGGCGTGAGGAGGGGCGAGGGCGGGGGCGGGAAGTCGTGCAGCGGGTCGGCGAGGGCCGGCTTGAGGCGCGCGCCCGGGAAGAACTGAGAGGACATCACTCCGAGGCTCTCGAAGGGCCGCGCTGACGATGATATGAAGAAATCTTCGTCGTAATCTGAAAGCAAGCCTTATTAATTTTAACGCTAAAATTAAAAAATAATGGCAGTCATAGCGACTGTCGATAGAAGTGATAACGAATTATTTTTTTAAAATTAAAAAATAATTAAAATATAATCCTTAACACTAATGCACTAAAGTTTAATTACGAATGTAGTATATTTATATTTTAGACCTTTTGTCTTCGTAACAACGCATGTCGCTGTTCGCAAGCATGTCGGTCACGCGAATGCACAATTTTACCCCCTACCAAAAAGTGCTCAACGCGGCTAAAGAAGTTTTTACTTCAAAAACGCAGAAGGCTAGTCGACTAGTACGTCGAGTGTTCCGTAACTCAATGTCAATAAACGATTACATTCTTTTTTATTTTTTGAGATACTCTGTAACAAAAATGGTAACTTGCACGATCCCCATTTTTGTTTTTGAAGACATATTTATACTCAATGTCGCATCGTCTACATGTAACCTACTATCTGTAATGTAACCCATATTTTAATGCTTCCCGAAAAAAAAGGCCGGCTCTTTGTATCCCCAAAAAATTATTTCATTTCTAATTTCTTTCATGTAGACATATGGCTCCCCCTTTGCATTTTGCCCCTTTGGTGCGGCTTTTTGGCCTATACTTGTTCTACAAGGTGCAATACCGACCTGCCCCCAGCGCGATGCCGGCCCTGAGCGGGAACATGTCCAGAGGGTTGGGCGCGCCGAACAGCTGCCCGTAACCCAGCTCCGCGTCCTCCGCACTGGTCGGGTCCCACTCTGCGATCAACAAATATTATTTAGATATTTCTTCATTGTTACGCTATTGCGACAAGAATAGCTTCTAGAATTAATTATTATGTAAATTAATACATCTGTCTATATACACAAAACACAAAAATTGTTTCTACCTATGAAAACAATAGGTTTAAAGGATATAGTAGTTATAGACTTTAAAACTAGGAACCTCGCCCCTGCCTCCGTAAGTGCGGAACTTTCGCAAGAAATCGTACCTCCGCTTCCGCATCCGCCTCCGCCGATTTTTTGCGGAGTTGTAACGGAGATTTATTTACGTTGACTTACAATGCGAGAGGTACAAATCGAAGCAGGTGGCGTCAGTTACACCATTACAACAAGCAAAAATCCTTATGTGGTTGATGTCCAATCTGCCCGCACGAAACGGTTTTGCTCAACGTTTCTGATCCGAACCGCTAGGGTGGGGAACACCCTCCCAGCACACGTGTTTCCTGCCACGTATAATTTAGGTACCTTCAAGGCAAGAGTGAATAGGCATCTTCTAGGCAAGCGCGCTCCAACCTAAACCTCATCATTGCTAAAAAAAAAGTGGGTTTCATCGCGTCCTAAAACACAGAAAATGGACGATGTGATCGGAGAAATCCGCCGCCTCCGGCTCCGCTAACCTCCGCATCCGCCTCTGCTCCCGCTAAGTACGCCTCCGCTACTACCCTATTTAAAACCATCCAAATGATGTGCCCCAAAGGTTTCAATATAAAGGCAATAGTGCGAAGATTTTTTCTTTTCTTTAGCGTAGTAGCACACGCCGGGTATTCGCTAGTCTAACACAGGCACACACCGCGTGTCGGGAAGCCTTACCGGAGTATGTGGAGAAGTCTGGCAGGTAGGGCGCGGGCGAGCCGGCATCGGGCTCGGGCGCCTCGCGCGGGTACTCGTACACGCAGTGGTACTTCTGCCGCTTGAACACAACGCGCTTCTTGCTCTCCTGTTGTACACAATACACAGTGCTATAGCCGGCGCAGGATGCACGTCGACGTCGACGGTTTGTATGAGAACTGCGCCAGCAAGCACTCGCACCACAGTTCAGAGGCCATTATTTGATTGGGCCGAACTATACTAATTCGACAATTTGACATTGTTTTATTAACAAATGTTCTCTTTGCCAAATTATGATTATTTAAATATTTATATGGCAAAATGTTACGGTCCATTAGTAAAATACGGACTAATAAAACCACTAATAACCAAAGCTATTATCCGGTTAGCTAACCTCAAATAGCGTAGGCCGTGCCGACAGTCCAGCCAAAGCGGGGGAAGCGAGTTCCTTACGAACTCCGCTTAAACCTATTTAGTCTACACAAAGTCCGTTCCGCTTAGCCATTACCGCACATTACCCTTTTGCAGTGAAAACCCAGATTTATTCCCATTCAGCACTGAACCAAAATGAACAATACTTCACACTATCTCACCTCGTAGGATCAAACTGGCCCCCGATTGTGAAAGGCAATCGTAATCGTTTGTCAAACGGATAATTCGACCAGTTCACAGAGTTCACAGATGCCTGCACGTCAAAAAGCATGTATGGTCTCCTTACTTAAACCGTTCGAGTAATACGTTTTAAGCTGTCAAATGATTATGATCCCCTTAGACTATTGGGCCTCCGATTACTAACCAGTGGTTGCTCCAAGCTCCGCAGCGAGGACTTGGAGGGCGCGGCGCGACAGTCCCACGAGGAAGGCACGAACTCCACCTCATCGCCTTCCGAGCCGGAGGCCGAGTCCCCCGAACCAGCGGACGACGGCACGTCACCCGATCCCGTGTTGCTTGGGTGGGAGTTGCTTTCCCGTTGCTATTAAAAACATATTTCTTAGGCAACAATGACTTGATGAGCAATAGAGCAGAGCTACCGTCTTGTGATAATTTAAACTGAGCTTTATTTACTTTAGCATAGTGGCGCGCTTTGTATTTCCTTTTGTTATTATTATGGCAATTTGAATTTCAATTGTAGGTAAGTATGTCAAAATAATAAAGCTGAGTTTAATTCGCTATATAAAAAAAAACATTCTGCTCCATTAATCTCAGAAGGGATGTGCCTCGAATTTTACACAGCGCATTTTGATGCAATTTTACATATTTTGAAGTGACCATCATTGCGTATTTCGACAAAATATGTTCAATGAAATGAATCGTGACTGTAGACATGATTTTCGATTGGCGATATCGAGATGAGTATGGGCTATGATCGCAGTGAAGCCTACCATTGTCTATCTATTGTCGCATCAAAAAAAGTGAAAACATATTCGGCCAAAGAAATCCTGATTCAGCAAACTGTAATATGGTAAATGAACAAGATGATTTCAAAACTAAATGTAACGGCGTATTTACATTCAACTGTCTATTAAAAGTACATTTTAAAAAACGTTACATATAAATAAAAAATGGATCATTCAGAACCAAGGGGGCAAAAACATCTAAGAGACAGTAAAGCATAAAGATTCCGCTTACTATATAAAACAGTTTCATAAAAGATAACCTTTCCAAATATAATATAAAATACCTACGCCAGTCACTGTAGACACAAAAATCGTGTTGGGATAGATACCAATAGTGTGAAACCAAGTTTGCAGCTTCGAAAGACCTGTGCTAACTGAGAAGTCCTTGCCCGTAAACCAAACAAAGTTCGCGTCGTAGCAGTAAAAGGCAGTATAATGGCACTTGTGGTTATAGCTCGCGCCAATCATGTAGTCGCGTCTGAAGTTCACCGCAAGACGCGTCGCAATTGCATATTTTCGCGCGCAGTATGGAACGAATACGACAGTTCGTGTGAGAGCTGAGCAAACAAGCACTCACACCTCAGTGCAGAGACGAATATTTGATTGGCGCTAACTTTACACGGTTTTACATAGCAAGCAGTACCTTGTGTTCAAGCAGCCTGGTCACTAATATGATCTAAAATACATATAATAAACGAAAGGCAACGGGAGCGTATAAGGGGGAGGGGGACTTACGTGCTCAAAACGTGTGGAAGGCACGACCGCAGTCTCGTGCCCGTCGCCGTCCTAAGCGCCACACAGACAAACGTTACAAACACATGCAGCACACCGACACCGATACAGGGTTACTACATACACGACGTACCAAATAATATAAATTTTTCAATACATTTGTTTTTTTTATTATTATAAAATGGTGGCGTTCGAATGTTCTATTACTTTCGATGTTTTTTTCATTACGCAGCATATAAAATACAATATGATTTGATATATTTTTTTAGGATTTAATTTCTGTCATTTCGACTTGAATTAGGTACGAATGTATTGAAAAATTTAGCATAATTCACGTATGCATTAATTAAATAATTAATTATATAATTGTAATAATTGTATATTACTATAATGTCCGTCAAACTTCATCAATTTAACCGAATTTGACCAATTTTGGTTTAGATATAGATTGCAGGGATTACTTTACATCTCCGAAAATTAAGGAGTTAGCCTATGTATTTCCCGGGATACCACCTCTCTTTATACCAAATTTTATCAAAATCAAGACAGACAGACCCACTTTCGCATTTATAATATTAGTATGGATTTACGGCGTATTATCAATATATCATAAAGAAATAAAAAATACAGGAAGATACATAGTTCCAACCCACACCTCTAAAACTATTAGCCAAATCATAAAACAAGTTATCTACAGGGATCCACACCACAGCATTATTCATATTATAAATTAAAATTAAAAAACAAAATATGCACCCACAAAGGACCATTCTACAAGCAAAATTGCGAATTCGGTTGTACACAAAAACTAGGTAAGTTGACCGTAATTTTTATAATGTTTTGGCGGCCGAGAACAACGCTCAAGTCACGTCTCAGTAAAATATGTATATTGTGTATCAGACAATCAGCGGCCCCTATAATTTGACTGTACCTGCGCAAACAGGCTTTGCGCTCACTTTTAAACCGCCAAAAAGTTAATTCCAACTATACCGAACTGTATTCAAATGTCGAAACACTTTGACGAAAATAGTAAAATAGACCCAAATACCCTGGATTTATTGTCTCACTCTCGACGCTTCAACGATTTTAATTTCGCAAAATTTTCGCTGGTAGCACTGTTTGTGGATATATGGACGAACTTAAGCTCTAAAACATGTTAATTAAGGTTCATTTTACTTTAACGTGAAGATATTTCGACGCTCAAAAAAGCTCAAGCTTGGTGATTGAAAATCTCACAGTACAAGACTGCATGATTTTCAGTCTTGCCAGTTTAGTTTAACGATTTGCTACAACCGAATTGACCACTAAAATAAGGACTTCCATTCACTATGGGGAGTTTAATTAAAATAAAAGTGGAAAATTATTTATTTACAATTTTCCTTATACTATATGTAATTTTCCTTATACATAGTGCAGTTCGTGCCGTGTTATTAGACGGACGTGCGTTGCATTGTCTGAGCGTTGCACTAGTGTACCTACGTAATGTTATCTAAGCCGCTGGCCCAAGCCATAAGATATGGCGGGTCAAGGATTAATTATTATTAATGAATTTTTGACGTTTGTCCAAAACAAGTTAGACGTGCTCGACGAATTAAGTATCACCCAAATTTGTGCTACGAACTTCACTGATGCAGAAATTGAAGCTGGAAAAAGTATACTGTACAGCTCGTGTGGTGATAAAGTGAGAAATGTGCAGCGCAAAGGAGATGACAAAAAGAAACGGAATATCAAGGACATTATTAAATTATTAAAGGAAGTGGACCCCGATGCGCAGCCAATCTTCGCTGCCAGAGACTTAAATCGCTTGCCACCGGTATCATTTGATCATGTTGACGTAACACGACTGCTGAAAGACATGATGGTTTTGAAGAATGAATTTTCAGAATCTCGGACGAAAATGACTGCGGAACTCACTGAGATACGCAATTCCATTGACCAGTTACAAAACTCACATCAGACGACTCCCAAAAAGAGGAAATCTTTAAAACCGTCATCTACGCAATCGCATGTAACTGCACTGCAACACACACCTATAACAGTTGACCGAAGCTCACTTACGCCAACCTGTCCTGACATAGTACACAGAAGAACAAAATCACCATCACTGCCCAAATCGCTTCCGCCTGTGACGGTACCACCGTCTGTACGCACACATGCACCTTGCGCTGAAACTGTGCATACGCCTACTTACCGTGACATTGTATACAAAACTGACAGTCCGCGCCAAGCGAGAAGCGCTCGTATGCCACGAGTGAGTTCGGGTCATTCGGGCGTAGCGGCCAACCCCGGACTTGCCGTGGCGCGCGATTCTACGAGTTACAATGAAGTATTGTCGGACGATAAAAATGGTTCATTCACGGTTGTGACGAATAAGAGGCGTAAAATAAAAAACATGCGTGGAACCTCGGACTCACAATGCAAAATTCAGGTGGCGGACTCGCTTTGCTCAATATATGTCTCGCGTGCTCAAAAATCGGTTTCTGTAGATACTATTTTGGAGCATATTTCTGACATGGGCGAAGATTGCATTGGTGTTGAGCAGCTAAAGCAGAAAAACGAAACATCCTTTAATTCGTTTAAAGTCACGATACCTACCAGAAAACTTGGAATCTTTTTGGATGGGAAGTTCTGGCCGGCTGGTTTGGTATATAGAAGGTATAAAGAACGTTACACGAATACTGCAACTAATAACATTAGATAATGTCAGTACAACCTAGCAGTGCTACTCGGACGAATGTAATTCGTATGGTTTCGTTTAACTGTAAAAGTATTAAACGTTCCATAGATGCGGTAAGAAACCTCTGTAAAACTGCCGACATTGTCGCCCTTCAGGAAACGTGGCTTCTTCAGCATGATCTCAGCTTTGTCCATCAAATAGATGATAATTTTGCATCATTCTCAAAGTCATCCGTGGACTCCTCAGCTGGTATATTACGTGGTCGCCCCTACGGAGGTCTAACTATCATGTGGCGTAAGTCCTTATTTAATAATGTAACCGTGGTCGAGTGCGAGAGTAATAGGTTGGCGGCTATCAGAATTAGTTCTGTAGATCGCCATTTATTGTTCTTCAACGTTTATATGCCTATCGATATTGAAGATAATCTGACAGAGTTCACGGATGTTCTTAGTACAATGAGTGCCGTGATTGAGGAATGCGAGATTGAGACCGTATTTATGCTTGGTGACTACAATGCGCACCCCTCAGCTAGATTTGGCAGAGAAATGTTGTCGTTCTGTGAGGAGCAGACGTGGGTCTGTGCTGACTTAAGTTTATTAGGAACTGACTCGGGAACCTTTACATTCCTTAGTGAGGCACATGGAACGACCAAGTGGCTTGATCACTGCTTGACCACTGTTGCCGCACAGAATACTGTTATTAATGTATATGTAGATAATAATGTTAGTTGGTCTGATCATTTCCCATTGTTCGTGAACTGTGATATTAGGCTAATGACCGTAAAAGTAGATAATAAGGTGTGCAATAATGCTAATTTAGATAAAGACATAATATGGGGACTGAGAAATTTGGACGAAATTAATATGTATACAACTTTATGTACCGAAAATCTTAATAGTTTACTCGATTCTAGTCAGTATATTTATTCAAACTGGGATAATAATTTAAATTCTAAGGATGTTTTATATTTTATCAATAAGTTTTATAATGACATCATTAGTATTTTACAAGGCGCAGCTATTAATAGCAAATGTTCAGGGTCTGGTGTACACAAATCCCGCAATAAGAGACAAGTTGTCGGATGGAATTACCACCTAAAAGGTACCTATCAAAATGCAAAACTGTGCTTTAAGTTCTGGATAGACTGTGGTAGGCCTAGTAGTGGAGAAATTTATAACGATATGACGAATAGTCGTGCCATTTTTAAAAATAAATTAAAATGGTGTCAGAACCACGAGGAAGCTATAAAAATGGATATTTTAGCAACACATAGAGCTGATAAAAATTTCACACAGTTTTGGAAAGCTACTAAATCATTAAATAAAAAAGAACGTAGGCCAGTTAGCGTCAATGGCGTACAGGACAGCACGGAAATAAGTAATATGTTTGCGAAACATTTTTCAGTAAAGCCATTAGACATAGAGCATGTGCCTGCCTCTCGGACGTTGTCACCACGGCGTGTAACATTACAGTTTAGCCCAACGAGCATATTCCGAATCATTAAAGATATGAAGCGCGGTAAGTCGCCGGGTCATGATGGTCTGAGTGTTGAGCACATGCTCTACGCAGGAAACAAGTTGTATGAAGCCTTTTCTGTGCTATTTAACTTATGCATTAAATATGGCTATCTTCCTGCGGATATGTTAAAGACTGTAGTAGTTCCTGTGCCAAAGAATAAGACCGGTGATATGTCTAGTTTAGCAAATTATAGGCCAATATCGTTGGGGACAATTGCGGGAAAGGTGCTTGAGCGGCTGCTGCATCCTGAACTGATGAAGAATGTCCAGATTAGAGATGCTCAGTTTGGTTTTCGTCCCGGTCTCTCTACAGACTCGGCAATTATGTGTCTGAAACACGCCGTAAATTTTTACAAAAGTCGTGAAACTTCCGTCTACGCCTGTTTTCTGGATCTGAGCCGCGCATTTGATCTTGTTAATTATAATATATTATGGAGAAAAATGCGCGACTCAAACATCCATAGCAGTATTGTCGAGCTAATGAGATACTGGTACGAGAACCAAACGAACACTGTGCGTTGGGGCGACACAGCGTCTAGTGTGTTTAGACTAGAGTGCGGTGTACGTCAGGGAGGGCTAACCTCTCCGGACCTGTTCAATCTTTATATAAATGACCTTATTGGGGAGCTAAGTGGCACTGGCATCGGGTGCCACATTGACGGAGTTTGTTTTAATAACTTAAGCTACGCCGATGATATGGTGCTACTTAGCCCCTCAATAAAGGGTCTTCGTAAATTAGTAGTGATTTGTGAAAAATACGCATTAAGACACGGGTTAAAATACAATGTGCGCAAATCTGAAATGTTAATCTTTAGAGCGGGTAAAGGTCCGGAGAGGATTCCGCCAGTTTTGTTGGATGGAACACCAGTTCAGATTGTGCAGCAGTTCAAGTATCTCGGGCATATGTTAACGGGATCCCTGAGCGACGACTTGGATATAGAACGGGAGCGTAGGTCACTGGCAGTACGGTGCAACATGCTCGCACGCCGCTTTGCCCGGTGCTCTGAGGATGTTAAAGTTACGTTGTTCAAAGCTTACTGTATGAGCTTTTATACATCACAACTTTGGATCAAATACACGAAAAGATCCTTTAACATCCTCAGGGTACAGTATAACGATGCCCTTCGTATTTTATTAAAAATGCCGAGGTATTGTAGCGCGTCGGGCATGTTCGCCGACGCTGGTGTCCCAGATTACTATGCCATTATTCGGAGTAGAATTGCCGGTTTCTGGGAAACCGTCCGCAGTTCTACTAATAAGCTGATTAAAGTCGTCGCTCAGGCATCCCCTGACAACGTGTTTTATAAACACTGGCTAAGTGTACACCAGACCCCTAACGTAAAATGATTTTTCATTTTGAACTGTATTTTAAAATTTTTATGAATGTATCTATGTATTTTATTAATGTATAATTTATACATTGTACTATATTTAGTCATTGTTTTGTTTGTAACGTAAACGTGTTTTTATATGGGTCCCTGACCTGCAATAAAATGATTTTATTTTATTATTATTATTATATTACTACCAAGTACCATGACATCTAAACAAAAATTGATCAACTTACCTTCCAGATGAATTCTCCACTTGAAGAGTTGGTGGAATGTGAGTCGCTATCGCTGTCCCACTCTTTCAGTATTTCGGCGGTCGCGTCAGGTTTGCTGTCCTGCTCGCACTCGGGCGAAGTGGGCTCAGTCGGCGAGTCTTGTGTGAACGAGGTTGTCATAATTTCCGTTGCGGGACCTGAGCGTGGTTGAGTCATTTTTAAATATGAAGGTATCCTAAATATATTCTGTACTCCTACATTTAGACTTAGAGTCGAAATTCCATGGACTCGTCATACCAAATAATCCAGTCAAATTGTTGTATTGATTTGAAATTAATTTTTCTACTTTATTAAATGTCAAACCTCTAAAACTAAATTTATTTAAAACTTTAACACTCACCAGTAAATCTAATATCACTTAAAAGAGGGAAATACGAGTCGAGCGTGCAATGTTTCTTCTCATTCTGTAAAAAATCTTCCGTAAGCGACGTCACCTGCTTCTCTTCTTGAACAATACCATTTGCATCCAGCCTGTCTTCATACAATTGTTCCATAGTAAGCGTGGGCCCTTCGAGAACATCTAATACATTAGCAGGACTTCGGGTAGACTCCGAATCAGTTACGATTTCAAGGGATTTTTCTGAACTAGCCGTTTGGTCTTCTTTGTTTGACTCCGTGACAGCAACGTCGTTATCATCGACATTACTCTCCATCAACTCTTCAAATGTTTCGTTGAGGAAATTCACTGTGGCATACATTTGGTTAGTGCCATTACAATTTACACTTGTACTAGCTTCAGGAGTCTTTTTATCTGATGCCAAAACATTTCTTTCACTTTCATTGATTTGAGTATTTGATTCAACTTCCTGAGAAGCTTCTTTGCTTTTTGGACTTTGGTCTAAAGAAATACATGCTGGTGCAGAATTAGCTGAATTTATATCTGTATTGCATTCATTATCTATATCATCTGATTTTTCTTCCGCAATACCGTTAACTCTCTGATCGGATTTGGTACTATCGTTTTGCCAAATATTTATATCGGATTGATATGCGGTATGGGAATCATAAGTATAATTAACATCTGTGCAATTAGTCCTCGAGTGGGAATCGTATGTTCTATTAGGGCTCACTTTGGATGCTATTAAAGGGCTCTCAGTTATAATAATTGAATGTGGTTGCTCAGTCTCTTCTTCTATATCTAAGTCTGTGATAAATACGTTCAACGCTTGACTATTATCTATTGGAGATTCAAATAAATTCGTAAAATTCGAAACAAAAATAGGAGATTCTGGTTGGAGCACGATGCGGCTTTGTGATATGCTATTTAACTCTGGGGTAGTTTGGAACGTGTCCGCCCCCATTGTGAGATCACTGGATATCCTCTCATTTTGAATAAAAAGAGAGCTAGCTTCATTAAATGATGATAGATTTTGAGGCCTACTTCTTGCAGAGCTTTCGAAATCTCTAAACCCTTCTGAACTTTCTCTGGTCTCCAAGTCCTGATTAGACTCCCTTGAATGAACATCTTGCGGCCTTGTCGTGGCCGAATCCTCAAAATCCGAATAGGCCGGTACTGAAAGGTCTCTGCTGGCTTCAGAAACCGCTCTACTGCTCTCTATTACATTGGCATCCGAAACTTCTCTATTACTATCTAATACCTCTCTATTGTTTTCTGAATCCTGTCTATATGTATCTTTACTCAACGTTTTACTTTCTCCTTCTAATAAAATTTCCGAACTAGTAGGCTTATCGCTTGTATTAGATGAGAGATCTTGCGGTCGTATTTCCGCTGATTGAAAAAATGATTGGAAATTGGGCACATTAGTCAAGAGACGTACAGATTCTTGTGTTTCTGCTTGAGGTAATTTAAGTGGTATTGCCTCAGTGTTTTCATTATCCTGAACAGTTACGATAGGTGTACTGGTTGCGGAATACGCCATATCTTTGAAGAGATTATTTGCTGTACTATTCATTTCATCGTGGACTCGTTTAACTTCAGAGGTTTCACTTTGATTCTTTTCACCTGGACTATCTTCAAGACATGATAATTCTACACTGTCCATCTTTTTAACACACGGTTCTGTCGAGAGCTGTGGAGTTTCAGGACTTTCATTTGGAGTGTTATCTCTCTTTTGGACCTCTCTAGGTGGAGTAAAATTTATGTTATCGTCTTGGACTGGGGATCTCCTGACTAGTTCAGGTTGAGGTAGCATCCATGCGTCTTCAAACGCAGACGCAATTTCGGTAGTGCAGTTGGAATATGAGGGCATTCCGGATATCATACTTCCGTACGCTAAATCTTTCGTGGAAGCATCTTTTGGTATGACGGGGGTGTTAGTGTTTGCGGCTTCCGTTTTCCCTTTCGTATAAGTGTGGTTATTAGCAGTGATCGAATCGCGTGAAAATGTTTCACAGATCTCTGATTTGCTGTCGTGGATGATATACGTGGAGCAATGACTCGCCTCCTTTTCTTCTTCGTTATGAGTCAGCGTATCATCGCTTTCGCTCTTATCTTTTTCTGGGTCCGCTTCGAAGTCTAACGGTATATCGGGATCCATGGCGAGGTCGTCGAAATTTTCCTCCACATTATATAAAGTATCATTCGAACACCACGAGTCGATACTCGTAGCCTTGGACAGGCATTGGGTTTCCGACGGTTTGGAGGACTTTGCATCGGTCGGGACGGTCGCTTTCGAAACAGTGGATACTCCAGCGATATTATCGGTTTCTGGAGCCGATGTGTCTGTGGTAGGGCTCAGAAGGAAAGGCGATACTTGAGAGAGCCTTTCGCATTTTGATTCTTTTTCGTCATCGTTTTTGGTGTAAGTTTTATCATCGATCGGCGACTGGATGTCCGTTGATTTTTCCGGCGAACTTGCGTTCAAGCTGTCTGCGCTTATTGTCGGTCTGGAAAATAAAAGAAGTCATAATTTTAGTTACAAAATAAATGACAATTATTTGTTGAAAAACATCAAAACTAAATTAATTATTATATTATGGTCCTAAATATTTATTACTCGTATTCAGGCTCATTTTCGTATGTATAGCATTAGCAAAGTATAAGAACAACAGTGAGACGACGCCGTTTATGTTTGTAAGATAAATATCAATGTGTAAAATCGATTAAAACTTCTTCATAAGGTGTCAACTATTATCAAAAATCGAATCAGTAACGCATTAGAACATACTCGAGCTGCCAAAAGTAAAATAAATGGTTGGATAGAGAATAACGGTAATGTCCACTGCCACGTCATGTTCTCCGAGTAATGTCGGACATATTAGTATGGATAAAGAGAATGTTCTCACTCCTTGCTGGCAGGCTCCCGCTGCAGCGTGTATGTGCGGTTGTTTTCGCGCGACTGTATGGTGTAGGTGGAGGGACCGGAGTGCTGCGGCGGCAGGTCGGTCACCTCGTCCGTAGAGTTGTTGCACGGCTCCGGGTAACTTGCGGACGACTCCGTTTGGTTTGAGTTGTTCCCTGACAGATTACACAATATTTATTTATATATATAACGCAGATCACAACAAACACTCATTTGCATCAAAATGACAATCATTCACGTAATAACCTTCAAAAATACAATAATAAAAAATGTTGAAGGAAAACGTCCATCCGCCTAAACGCAGTTAAACAAAAGAAGATATCTTCGCTCTGATTGGTCAATATTAGCATATCCTCTATTCAGTATCTCGAATCGACACCAATCCATTAGTTGACTCGAGCCGACTTCACGTAGTTTTGCACGCATTGTACATTTTATAATGAAAATCGTATCAAAATTCATTGCGTAGCTTACAAACAGACAAGTTTGTGCGTTTAATTCTAGAAACGCGGATATCAACTTTCATTATATCTACTGATTACAATTACTTGTAAACCAAAATACACATTCACATGTTTTATTACTAGATGTCCGCGACTTCGTCCGCGTGGATTAAGGATTTTTATTATTCGCGGGAAAAGATGGGCCGGGAAAGCGTATCTGACAGATAGACAGGCAGACACACTTTCGCATTCATGATATTAGTATGGATTAACTAGCACACTTACAGGGATCGTCGTTTTCGTAAGCACAAAGCTGCGTGCCAGTTTCTTCAGCGATAGGCGATAGCGTATAGTATGAGACTAGGAGTTCGGGCGGCGGAGGTAGCTCTGTCATTTCCGTTTCTGGCACTGCTGGCTCTATACCTGCCACCTAGGGTATTGAGTATAGTATTTAAATGGATTATTGTGTCATCCATGTTATTAATTTCAAGTAAAATCTCATGTCAATAGTACAAGGCCAGGGGGTTACTACCATCGCTTATTAGCATAATATTAGCAGTATTATTTCAAAATGTCAATTTTTGTCACGTACCTTGGTCCTCGACATCCCTAATAGGTATAACGATTATAATTCTAAAACACGAACATTAACAATATTAAAACTATACGGCTTTAAGCAAAGGTAGTATGCCCCCTGAGTGTAAAGCGTTTGGAGTGGCAGGCCATGTGAGTTTCACAAGTCTTACGAAAGAATATATAACCTCTATCATGCCAACAGAAATGAAACTGTAACGCTCTACAAATAAGCATACTTTTATAATAACGCTGGTCACTAACGCATCTTTAACAATTCAGCAGTTTGAACTCACTATGGCACAATTAACAAAACGCGCTTCACTCAGGCCTTAGAACAATTTTTAAAAAAATACCTGTGCTAATGGCAACTTGAGTTCCAACTCGTTTCTTAACTCTTTCATTCTTTCTTCATCAATTGCAAGGTTTTCTCTAACATCTTCCAGAGATCCTCCGTTTCCAGCCAAATAAACCTCTGGTATAGCATCGTTGTCCCTCATAACGGTGTCATCCAACGTTAAACCCTCCTCAGTGAGTGGACCAGAGTATTCTATATTCATGTTATTCTCATTCTCTGCTATCGCCAGTTTGGTCGTCATCTGTAGTTCGATCTGATTCAAATCCATCGCGTCTTGGTAAGCAGTAGAGATGGTATTTGTGTTCGAACTTATATCGATATCTACTACATACTTCTGCTGAGATGTCGACGCGAGGAAATTCCCCGGTGAATTCGGTGGGGTTAGAGGCGAAACCCTACGTTCTGTCGTAGATTGTTCGTCGGTTTCATCCGTGTTATTCGCGGTTTGTGATTCAGGCTTAGTCTCACTTATCGTCGCTATTTCGTCGAAGTGCAATTCGTCGGGAACTATGTCCGGCACTTCGTTCAGAAAATTTCCATCTCGCAACGGAGACGGCGTTTCGAGATTGATATCGCTAAAATTCGAAGAAAACGCCAATAGCTCTTCTTTAGGCAAATCGGCTAATTCGGATTTGACGCCCTTGAACAGTTCCAGAGTACAGTTTTCGAATGGACCCAAAACTACGGAACTGTTTTCATCGTACGTGTCGGTGTGATGACTTTTCGAAGGAGAATCGAAAGGACTTAGATTTTCTGGGACATATTTTGTTTCAAGTTTCGTCACCGTAACTCCCGGGCCGTAATCGGGGACTTTTGTCTCGGAAAAAATATCCGTCTCCTGTTCTGCATTCTCTAAAGTGTTTTCTGCTGACGGTTCGCTACCTTTAGGTGTGCTAGTGCATATATTATCCTTAAAATCTAAGTATTGGCTACTATTACATTTCTCTGAATGTAGAAAATTATAAGTTTCATTTATAAGGCTCGGGAGATCTAAGTATGCGGTTGATTCATTTTGGATAAGAGTGAAAGGAGTTTCGCTACTTGTGGTTTCTAGACAAGATTGTATAATATACTTATAATTATTATCTATGCTGTTGTCTTTTAAAACTTTACTATTTGTATCATTAGTGAGATCCATATACACAGTATCGTTTAAATGTTCGCTCAATGTAACAGTCGCATCTGCAACAGTTGGTTTCTCGGTTTGTAGACTTGTTGCAACACTATCTTTTGTATTTTGTACTTGTTCAGGCGTTGAAACTTCTTCTAGGGAATGACTTTTATCAGCTATTCTGTTATTAACATCTAAAAGGTTTGTATCGGATCCTATGTTAGTTTGAGTTTGTACTGTATCAGGCTGCTCTGTATTTAATTCTAGGTGGTTTGCGATTGACTCTAAAATATCTGTATTTTCTAATCTTCTATCACATTGACTATTAATATCATTTATACTTTGAAGAGATTCGCTTGTGTTTTCGGGATTAAACCCATTTTCAGCAGAGTCTTTATCAGTTTTTGTGTGGGTTAGCATGTTTGCACATGCATCTTGAAAATCATTTAAAGGTTCACTTATATCACTACACGAAAGATTTTCTTCGTTCGGTTTAATTGAAATATCACCATTTTCCAAAAAAAAAGTGGCTTCACTTGTTTCGTTAATGTTATCATTATGTTCAATACTTGCTGTAACCAAAGGTTCTTCTGCTAGTTGTATCTGCAGTGAAACATCATTGAGGCTGACAGAATTCTGACTTGTATCATGAATATTTTTGGCATTTACTAGTGGATCACATAACTCATGATTACAATGACTTATTTTATTTATTAAATTAGACACCAATATGCTATTCAAAGTTCCTTCGTCTTTATCATTTATTTCATTTAATTCTTGATTTTTCTGATGATTTTCGCACTTAGATGCTGATTCATGAGACACAGATCCCGAAATCAAATGATTATTAGAATATGGTAGTATAGCAGTATCCATATTATCTTCTATTTGTTCGATTTGTAAATATGGGATAGGTTCTGAACTTATACAACTATTTTCAAGGGATTCTTCTATGATGTTTTCCCTTTCACTTGTATCACTGGCTGAGGTTTTCTGTAAATTGTTAAAATCTTCTTTATCCAGGGTAAAATTTGTACTGACTAGAGAATTGATTGCTTCCGGGTTTGCTAAAGCAATGTCTTGAACGACAGGTTTGTTCATATCATTAAGAATTGGTTTTTCATTTTTTTCACTTACACGTTTTTCAGAAGCAATAACCGTAAAATTTTCTTTCTCTTGATTTTCTATTTCGTTGCTTATAAAAGCTTTGCTATCCTCTATTGACTTAGTTTCTGTACTACCAGTTCTTACATTTTTAATATTATTATCATATGGTGTTTGACAGTCTTGTTTTAAGATCACTTGTTCCATTGATTCACTTACACTAGGCATTGTTGCTACACACAATTCCTTCAAATTGGGTACACTATTATTACTACTATCTACTTTACTATCATTTGGCAATTCACTATCTCGGTGCACATGGTTTAATTCCTTTATATTTACTACACTAAACTCATCGGAGATAGCTCCTGTTTGAATATTGGCATCATCAATATCTTTTACAGGTGTCTCAGGTGTAATATTTTCGAGAGTATGTTGACTTGTGGTGTCGCTATGGCGTTCAAAGGAATGGCTGAGTGTGCCCACAGTGTCGCGATCACCTTCATCATCATCGCACGGCTCGGTACTCTCCGATTCGTTATCGAAACCCATACCAAGAATGTTTTGGAAATTATTGATACCAGGCGATTTCACCATACTTGTTTGCATTGGGTAGTCTTTCTTACATTCTAAGCTTAAATTGTCTCTTGAAGGGCTTGCTTGGTGGCTAGATTCTGAGCTGGACGTCTTTTCTGAATTCAGAATGTTATCCAGATTTTTAATTACATCGCTGACATCTTTGTAGTAGCTGACGTCATCTGTGCTACCAGTGATAATTTCCTTTAACCACGGATCCATGGAACTATCGGAGCGGTCTTGCTCCTTTTCTTTGATCTCCTCAAAGCATATGTTACCCTGGTGGCATTCGAGTGCTGGGGTTTCGTTATGCGTGAGGTAGATGTTCCGTACGTCTTCAAGAGACCCATGCAGGTTTGTAAGACTTTCGGATTTAATTTGCATAGAGAGTGCATCTTTGTCAGACATAATGCTACTGGATCTGGAGACAGCCGTGTCCATTTCTACGCTGAGGGAATCTTGGATGGTCGGTGCGTTATCGAAATCTTGATCTGAGCCGGTGAAGTGTGAGGCCATTGAAGTGGACGGAGCGTGGATGATTGCGACATGCTCGTCCACTTTGGGGATAGAGTTGGGTTTGAGTCTCTGCCAGCGCTCCTCAAAGTCACTGCTCGCGTAGCCGTCGTCTTTGGAGGCGTTATCGTTGCTGTGGGTATGTGTGAAGTGCAGGTGGTTTATGAGGGCATGGACTTGGGCAGCGGTCGGACGAGCCTCGGGGCTGGTTGCCCAGCACAGTTGCATAACTTGGTATCTGCAATAATAACAGTTTATTTTACGCTTTGTTATAGATGTGGGCGATTAATGCATGAAACTTTACGTTAGCGACAGATTTTTGGGGTCAACAAATAAACTGCTTACCGCTTATGGATAAACTAGTTCAATTTAACGACATTGCAACATTAGTTAGAGATAGTTGAACCATCTCAGTTGATTACTTACTCAGTAGCAGTGGCGTGCAGTTTATAGAGGCATAAAAGCACTGCTTACCCAAATGGAAATACGTCAATGCTCATTTTTTTTCATCAAGAAACAGCAAGAAAATAGGTTTTCCTACTAACTAATGCCTATCCTAGCTTCAAACCCTGTGCACGCCACTACACAGTAGACATATTTTAACGGACATCAAGACGTGAACAAGGAGATTTAATAAGAAGGAATGTTGTAAAAAATAAAAATTGGTACTTTTTTTAACACTTTCTGTCAGATTTTATATGTAATTGTATAGCCCCACCAACATATTCATTTGACTATTCATAAGCACTTGTAAAAAGTCTATTTGAATAAAAATCATTTGAATTTGAATTTGAATTTGAATATCTGGCCTGGTGGCCAAAATAGGAACTTATTCTTATGCCTGTTCGGTTTTTGTTTTTATTTTATTTGTAATATTTACTAGCGACACTGTCACCGGGTCAGATAAGTTTGTAACTACGTATCATTTCACATTGATTTTCTTTAGGACTGAATTACCGCCATATTTGACCATTATTTGCTGTGAAAACAACCATGTTCATAGCATTTGTATGCGACATAAAGATTTGTCCTATGAGAGTGCAGGCCTGTGCCCAGCAGTGGGACGATAATGGGCTATAGTGGTAGCGTGATTGGGACGGTACTCACAGATGGTCGCGGTACGGGCAGGGCAAGTCGGGCGGCGGCGGCAGGCGGTCGGCGGCCGGCGCCGCGCCCCACGCGCAAACCTCCCAGATCAGGAACCCGAGCGACCACACATCGCTGCTGACCTGCCACGAGGAACACTTTTATACAATAATCAATAAATATTTATATTTGCAGACATGACATCCAATAACTAAACTAATATTATAAAGAGGAAAGATTTGTTTGTTTGTTTGTAATGGATAAACTAAAAAACTACTCGACCGATTTTAAAAATTCTTTGAAAGCTACTTTATCAGCGAGTAACATAGGCTATATTTTATTTTCAATAAATTAGGGGTCCCTACGAAAATTGCAATAATAATTTGTCTTTTTTCAACTTCTTACGTAAAACCTCTATTAGTCTATTAATTTTTTTATTATATTCAAATTCTAACTGACTTTTATAGGTATCATATTTGTCAATTGTATGTCATAATAATAAATACAAGAGAACTTACTAACATTTTTTTAAACATTTTAATATCTAACTGTTGTAGACAGACTGCGAAATGCCTAAAAGAGCCAGATCTCAACATACACTCGCCGGCCGTCCGGCACACTTGACGGCCGTCCAAGCCCGACATGAGTTAGAAGCAGTGCGGGGTGTAACCGTAAGTGAGCGTACGGTACGAAGAAGGCTCGAAGAAGCTGGTTTGGGTTCATTTGTGCCCGCCAAGGCTCCAAGGCTCGAGGTAAATCATCGTAGAAACAGGTTAACTTTTGCTCAGGAACATCGACTTTGGAACGCGGACCAATGGAGTAAGGTATTGTTTAGTGATGAGTGCAGAATTCTCTTAAATCAAATTGACGGCAGGCAAAGAATATACAGACGCAAAGGAGAACGATACATTCAGACAAGTTTTGAAACTACAGTTGCATACCGTGGTGGATCAATAATGGTTTGGGCGGGCATTTGTTTGGGAGCTCGCACAGACTTGGTAGTGATTGACAGAGGGAGTCTGACTGCAGACCGCTATATCAGAGAAGTTTTAGAAGAAAATGTCGTACCGTTTGCCCCATATATCGGTGACGATTTTGTTTTTATGCAGGATAATGCTCGGCCACATACCGCTCGGGTAACTCAAGCTTATCTTAATGATATGAATATCACTGTTATGGAGTGGCCGGCGAGATCACCGGATATCAACCCAATAGAGCACGTTTGGTACTTGCTGAAAAGAAAAGTTAAGTCCAGAATTCCAGCTCCTGCCAACGTGGGTGAACTGCGAATCGCCGTAGTTGAGGAATGGCGGAGACTATTCCAGGAGACCATTGATAACATCATTCTCAGTATGCCTAGACGGGTAGAAACTTTAATAAGAGCACGTGGAGGAAATACGCGATATTAATCACCATTTTTCTAATTTAATTAATTGTTATTTTAATATTAAATTTCACTTTTCCCGGTTACATGAAAAGTTCAAAAATGTACAATTTTTCATAAATAGCCTTTACTCGCAAAATCTGTTCTTAATGTGATCTCATTTTAAGTAAAACAAATTAAACTTTAAATAACAAAAGAAGTGTAGTAAGTAGATTTTAAAATAAAACCATACTTTTTTAATTATGGACCTTTTTTTATGTTCCGCTAAATATGCCGGCGAGTTTAGTTGTTAGTTCTAATCATACTTCCCAGGCGAGGGCAGCGAAAATACGTCGTATTGGAGACTCAAGTGCCAAGCGTTCACAGCGGTTTGCTGAACAAAATGTGGAGGAGGAGTTTTTCGTCCCAGTGCCGACTGACCATTATTGGGTATGGACTATTTTGATCAAGTGCTACCCGTGCGAAGCCGGGGCGGACCACTAGTCTATACTACTTACGCTACCTAATGTTAGTTATGTTAGTAAAAGAAAAAACTTAGAACTATATTAGTTGTGTTAATTAATATAATATCTACCATTTGTGAATGCATGTGCATGCCTACCCAGTGCCTCACAAAAGGGTTTTCAAACCTTTCTACAGGCAGGCAGAATGGCATCATGGAATTGGGTATTAGGACTAGTCAAATCACAGCGAATATTATACTCAATGAATAGTTATTATAGATGAATACACGGTGCCCGTAATACAGGTTCTCCTAGTACAGGTGCTAAAGTACTCCCCTCTGGCTTCAAAAAATTGCATAGTTCACTTTCTCGTTAATAAAGATATTATTTCTTTAATATATGGTAACTCAACCTAAATTATCCGTTTGACAAACGATTACGATTACGATTTCCATACACAATCGGCGGGGCTGAATACGTTAAACTGATGTCTTACGTTATAGTAATGTTGCGGCTCGTTCTGCACGTACTGGCCGAGGACAGCGCGCGGGTTGTCGCTGCCACGGATCAGTACGTTACCGCTTCGCAAGTTCCTATGGAATAAATGACATTATTAGAACCCTACTTCTTGTTGGTACGATTAAATGTGGCAATCTGGGGGCATTCTACCATCGCTTAAATCCGTATTATTTTAATATTGTGGACAATCGTGTTTTATTGAAATATAATCCTTATTTTGGCGACGTCAAGGTACGTGACATAAAGCTGTCATTTTGAAATAATACTGCTTTATGCGATGGTAGTAACACCCCAGGCCTGGAAAAATAGTACGTGACAAAAAAACTAAACTCTGTCTCTCTCCTTCTAGTATAAATGATATGTGGATCTAGGAGAGGTGGAGTACCTATATGTAATTATTTGAGTTATTATTGAAGATTTTGAATACTGCCAAATAGCTCTCCGCAGCTCATTCGGAAAAGAGCTGCGTCGTTAGCAAGATGACGCAGGTTAGACTCCTAGACACGAAATTAGCTTTGTATTTCAAATTAAATTTTTATTGAATAGCGAACTATGTTCTTAGGGGGTGTCCAACAACACCTCATTATTGTTTATAATCAATAGAAAGGCTAAATCGTAGAATATAGTATTTTTTATGTATTATGCAGTGTTTCACATGTATATTGCTATAATAACTTTGTACAATCAATATCAATCATGAGTTATAATTTATAAATGAAAAACAGATATATGTACTTACAACATTTTACAAATTAATATTTCTCAAAAAAAACTATAATTGTATTGGTTACAAACCCGTATAAATATCCCCTCGAATGTATATGTGCAAGGGCTGACGTGACGTCACACATGAGCTGCAAGGGAACCCCGCTCTCGTTCAAAATGGCCATCTTTGGACGGTTCACTGCCAGGTACTGTTGGAGATCCTGAAAAAGTGCAATTTTACACCTGTAAGTATATATTGACTAGATGAAATAGGAGTTTTTTGTTTTGCTACGGTACGGTTTTGTAAAAAACTACAGCCTTCAAATAGTTGTCACAATACTGTAAAGTTGCTGTTACTTATCCAACCTTGGGCGATAAAAATATTACTGCACTCCTTTTTAATCTCTCTTCTTAAATAGTCTTCAAAGTAGTGCAGTAATATTAATTTCCGCATGGAAATTGGTAATATAATGGCCACCATATACAACAACAGCTGTATCGATGCCGCCAATTTGAAACGGTGTTTTATAGAACCAAGTAGTTAGTACAACAAGATATTAAAAAAACTCTTTTCTTATTAACTACATAACATACTAAAACTTTCGCTGACAAACTTTCAAGAATGTTATATCGCGCGCCTTAGTACTTAGATTGATAATATGTAAAATGGCATTTTTATATGTTTTACTGTATTTAACTCACATTACCTATTGTAAAAAATATGTGCGCATTGAAAATTAAAATCTCGGTGCCATGAGAATTTTGATTTAGGGGATCAAAGTTTGCGCCTCCAGTGTAATTTTCCTCATTCTTCACTTGTTGCATAAATAACTTATCAACGTACCACAGAGCACAGCTCGAATATTAGTATCCAGGGGTCCTCCTGCAGGCATTTGGCTACGAAGCCAAGCACATTCTCGTGGTCCATGTCCCGGTAAAGACGCGCCTCGTCGAGGAACCGCGCCTTGTCCTCGAGACTCGCATTTTGGTTGAGGATCTTGACGGCCACTGTTGAGTTACTTGCGCCGTCTTCTATTTCGCCTTCTACCACCTAAAAGTAAACCCCCGTTTAGATTTCTGGTCCTTAAAACCAAGCATGCGAACATTTCAATTTTCGTTAGCTTATTTGTGTGCCAAGTGCCAACCAATTGACATCATAATTTTTACAGGTGGTAAAATTTGGTACATACCCTTCCAAACCATCCTCGCCCAATTTCTCGAAGGTACTGCAACTGATTTCTCGGGAAATCCTCCCCAGCTGAAACAATAAACAATTTTTTGAAGGCATTTTATTTTCCAATAATTAATTGTTATTTGAGTTTCCAATATCCCAGGGGATTATTATCCATTGGTGTTGGTGTTTCCATTTTTCGAGAATGTATTGGCGGTTCCTCAAGTAGTGTGAATCATCAGCATGGGTATACATCATGGGCATCACGGATAACTCAATATTGCCGTGAGTTTCTTGCCGGAACTTCTCAGTAGAATCTTCCGAGCTGGTGGGAGAGTCCTGACATATCCTTTCCTGATGTGGCAGAAGTTGTCTTACATGAATAAACATTTAATTATTTCATTGTATGATCACCTGTGCAAAATTTATCGTAAAACATACGGAATTGTCCATCAGATAATTCTCGTTTTTTACAATGCAAGCTACGGCTTTATGTTTTGAATCTCTCGGAGAGTTGAGACCATCATCGTTTGTGTTGTTTGGTCTCCATCTCCAAAACAGCATTGTTATCTAACGTCCCAACCCAAACGTCCGAAAACCTATCAAACCAGTCCTCACATCGTTTCAAAGAATCAAACTCCTGTGTATCGGCGGGGAGCGGCTCGAACTCGATGACCCTCTCTGCTCTTCTGACACTTAAGCTGCTGCGTTGTTATCCACGATGTTCTGAATATCTCGGGGTGAGATGAGACCAATGTTATTGTATTTACTAAGGTTATTGTAAACTTACCAAACCAGTCAGCGCACCGTTCCAACGGATCGATCACTCGAATCTCGGCGGGCAGCGGTTCAAACTCGACGACAGACTCCCTGCTGATGCGATTCCTCTCCTCGTTCTCGCTGACGATGTAGGCCGCTGCGTTGTTGTTCGCGATGTTCTGCATCTCCCGGAGTGAGATGGGACCATTGTTGTTGTCTTCGCTAACGTTGTTGTTGACCGGCTCTGAGAACCCAGAGTCGGGTGGCTGCGAGCGGCGGGCATCTTGAAGCTGCGTTACGCTCGCCGTGAACAACTGTTGGTAAAAAAAAAGATTTTACTACTTATCTCTAACTTTACCTACTATACTTACATAAGTACTTTATTTTACTTTTTATTTTATTTTTCTTTGATTTATTACTTATTTATACGAAAGTTTTTTAAATAATCAAAAAGTCTTAGATAGAGAAGAAGAATCTTTGCATCCCTTGAAACACATTAGTCACAAATGTACCTCTAACCATACATGTATATCAAATCAAATTTATTTACATCAGATAATAGAGACTACGCATGTGATTTCAACATATAATTCTAAAATCCACAAAAATATTGCTACCGAGATAATGATGTCCCAGAGAGTATAATAGAAATTTCCTAAAATAATAACAGGATTAACTGTAATGTAAATACTCAGATCGCCCGAACACGGTGTAGTGGTATTTGGTAAGTAACACAAAACACAAACAAGACATGATAGAGACAACACAAACACAAGTTAAGGAATGACAACAAATGACGTATACAACACACAAACAGTTAACAGATGATTGTACCTGATTGTCCGCTCCTTCGTTCGGCTGCACAACATAAAACAAACACCTGAGTTATGAATTATGTTATGATCATGAATAATGGTGAGCAGTTCCTAACAAATATGGAATTGATTGAACTTTTAACGGAAGTCTATAAAATATGTCCAATTAATTATGATTATAATACTTTCGATTGTAGAAATACCAAACACCTCCCCCTGCAGTGTTGAAGTATAGGATGTTTTGATGGCTTTTAATATACTTAATAGTTAATAGTTAATACGAAAATCGAAGGCTAAAACCTTCTCTAAGTCTTCGATTTTTGGAGATATGAATGACCGATCTCGCCTGAAATGCAAAATTAAGGATTTTTATGAGATTTGCATAGTGGACGAATTGCCTTCAAGCTTTCACTATGTAATTTTGAAAAAAACGTAAACATCTTTGTTAGAGTACCTAGAGATTCTGATTCATACACTGATGAAAACAAATAAAAATCCACTTTTGGAAAAATATTGTTCAATCAAGTTCCCGTGATGCTGGCGTTCTTTTAATAATTATGATATAACGGTGATAATTGCATGACGTAAGTGCGAACTTAAACAAGGACTTTTTCATACTCGTGCGTGTGAAATTATTTACCAGCTACTGAATTGTTCATGAATTGTTAGGTTGGTTTAAGCAATTAAATACAGTACATTACATAAATGCACTAGCTAATGCCCACGAATATAATATAGGTACTCGTACATATACTGTATCGGAATTGAAATATTTTGTTATAATAGTTATGCCCTACTTCTTGGAGTACTTATAAATTTTGAGGTACTATACTTTTATCAATTGGGTGTTATCAAAGTGCAGTAACTAGTTAGTATTTCCTATAAGTACTTTACAGAAGTTACCAGTATACGACAGCCTAATTAACCGAAGGCCCGCTGGGTTTAGGGTTTGATATAAAGAAGTTTGTGATGCCATTTTCAAACAACCCTAACCAAAGTAAAGGATACGTTAGGGACAGACAGCCTTATGAAATGAGACATGTTTTAAGATTCTGGGTAGGTGCTGATAAAATACAATATAAAAAGGAGAATTTGAATAATGTGGCTCTATGAAGACGAAAATGTCAGAAACCTTATTTATAAATGCGTACTCGTAAATGTATTAGTTTGTTGCTGTCCTTCAATTTACCACAACTGAAAAACAGATCGACATAGGTTATACTATTTATCCCATATAAAATCGTGAACGAAGTCGCGGGCATCATAATAATAATTCATGACTAAATAAGCAGACGAATGACAGGAACTTCTGCTAGGCTGTTGTGAAGTTGTAGTTTTGCAGGAAACACCCCGCAATAGACACGGGAAGATTGATCGCGAATCGCGGTGAGTCAGTTTTCAAATTGACAAAAACATAATGGGGCATTCAATGCTCAGGGCCGTTTGATTCGTTTACGCCACACCTTCACAAAATCGGCGGAACTAATTTTTTTTTTGATGTCAATTGTTGACCAAAAATAAATCTCCTACTCTATATTAGCTGAATGATCGGTGTAGTCTGTGGATGAAATAACAACAAAAGGAATTGTTTTAGTCCAAACTGAAAACCCCGACGCACGCTTTTTCGGCTTATAATAGGCCGAAGCCGAAGGACGTCGTTTGGGTAAAGGGCAAGATAAGGGCTCTCCGGATTCCTGAGGATTACATAGCTAAGCCGTTCACAGCGCGCTAGTCTTTAGACTTAGTAAGTTTGTACTGGGTTTATATCATACTCGTACATATACATACCTATATCTTTGAGATCTGTGTCAATTTGAGGCATAGCCTTTGTTGAAGGTCCGGTCAAGTCAGGAGTGCACTATCACAAGTTATACATAGGCTGCACTAAAAGTATCGGGAATGGAATATTTCCACTGTTCCTGTCATATTAAAATATTTTTAATATAAAACTCCTTGGTTTTATAAATCGAATACCGTTTATTTATTTAAAAAAAGATTCTCGGTCTTCTCACAAGGTCTTGTCAAACTTGTTTAGTCGTTGAGAAAAAGGAATTGACTCGAGAAAATTCTAGAGCGATGATTTATTATGACTTTCGAAGTGGTTTAACACAAAAACAGTGTGTTGACCGGATGATTTCTGCATTTGGTGATGAAGCCCCATCCAAAACCACAATTTATCGCTGGTTTGCTGAATTTCAACGTGGACGTGTCAAGCTCAGTGATGATCCCCGTCAAGGTCGTCCAAAAACTGCAGTCACCCAAGAAAACGTTGATGCTGTGCGTAAGCTGATTGAGGAAGATCGACATGTGACATACCGCGAAATTCAGGCAACTTTAGACATTGGCATGAGTCAAATACAAATAATCTTGCATGAACAATTAGGTGTAAAAAAGTTGTTTTCCCGATGGATACCGCATTTGCTCTGTGAAGAGCAAAAAGCGGCTCGCGTTACTTGGTGCGTCAGAACTCTCGAAAGATTCCACGCAGGATCCTCAAATGCTGTATACAACATCGTATCAGGTGATGAATCCTGGATATACGCGTACGAACCCGAAACTAAAAACCAGTCACGAGTTTGGGTGTTCGAAAATGAGTTAAAGCCAACAAAAATTGTTCGTTCACAGAGTGTTGCAAAAAAAATGGTGGCCACGTTTGTCTCCAAAACCGGCCATGTTGCGACTATTCCTCTTGAGGGACAAAGAACGGTTAATGCAGAATGGTATGCTAACATTTGTTTGCTAAAGGTCGTTTCTGAACTCCGTAAAGAGAACTGCAAACGCCGCATCATCCTCCATCACGACAATGCGAGTTCTCACACCGCGCACAGAACAAAAGAGTTTTTAGAGCAAGAAATCATAGAATTATTAGACCATCCGCCGTACAGCCCCGACCTAAGCCCTAATGATTTCTATACTTTCCATAAAATAAAGAATAAATTGCGTGGTCAGAGATTTTCATCACCTGAAGAAGCTGTGGACGCCTACAAAACGGCCATTTTGGAGACCCCAACTTCCGAATGGAATGGTTGCTTCAATGATTGGTTCCATCGTATGGAAAAATGTGTGAAATTTCGCGGAGAATACTTCGAAAAGCAATAAATACATTTTTAAATAGTAATGTTGTGTCACTTCCTTGATTCCCGAAATTTTCAGTGCCGCCCTCGTATTCAGTTGCCAAAACGTCACATCATTGACAGCGTCCAGCCGTGACGTTCATTTTATAACAAGTGGAATTTATTAAAAAGCGAATCAATCAATTTATCGGGCAGACACGGCCAGCCCAATTTGTCCTTGGCGTTATCAACTGTTGCTTTTTATGGCTGCTTTTCTACCAAGGATGTGGACTGAGTGATTGATTGAGATTGTGGATGAGATGCTGAGTGTAGACTTATGACTTTGATGTTATGGATGAAATTCTGTCTATACCATTAAGTAAGGATTTAATAATTTAAAGTAATGCCAACAAGATTTTAAATGACCCAAGTTTATAACTTTTTTTGGACAATGTAATGAGATGAGCTTAGTAAAAGCTAAGGCTAGGCTGTATTAAAAAAAATAATTGCAATTCAATGAATCAACGCGGTAGGCGATGTGTAAATTGAACATCTTTATCTTGTCTCAACGATTACGTAGAGGCCTCTTACCGCACGCGAACCTGTCACCCGTGTGAATGGGGGCAGCTGTCTTGTTACCCCCTTTGTCACTTGTTGTAAGGTAGCTACGTATGTAATTTCCGTGAAAATTTCATTGATTAAACAACAACAATTATTAAAGAGATTTTTTTTTAACATAGTTCAGGCTGATTTTATTAAAAGTACCTTAAAGCCTCATACTGTAGATTCGAGGGAACATAGCAGCTGGTTCCATAGTGTGCAGGTACGTGGCAGAAAAGACCTGGCTAATAACGAGTGGTGGAAGACAACCAAGCATATGGTTGGAGGGGATATCTTGTTATTTATTTGGAGACTGGAGATTCCAAAGACAAGCAAAATACAAGTTATGGTTATAATCAACTTTTAAATTTAAGTAAGTAAGTGCATTTTCAGGTGATGCAGTATGTAATCCCCAAAAAATCGTTAGAACTTCTGGGATTTAAGGATAAAAGATATTAATCCACTAGGAATATTTTAAAAACGAAAGTGTGTTAACTTTTTCAATCCCAACGGCCCCGCTTATTAAATTTTGCCGAATATCGGTACAAACTATATAGAGATAGCTTGCATCCCGAAGACCAGCACAGGCTATTTTCTTGACCAGGACAATATAAAAATATATTGTCCTGGTCAAGAAAACAGACAATAAGGAAAAAAGTAAATAAAAATAGAAGCGAAATAAAAGGTGTCAAATAGAAAATTGCTGTCGTCTATGGCAATTTAGTTGAAAAAAACCGGCCAAGTGCGAGTCGGACTCGCGCACCGAGGGTTCCGTACAAACCTGTAGTAAGTTTTAAATTAAATGTTTTTTAAATATTTGAGTTGATCGAATGAAAGGTAAATTGCGGTTTACGATTTATGACGTATTAAAAAAAAAACTACTTACTAGATCTCGTTCAAACCAATTTTCGGTGGAAGTTTGCATGGTAATGTACAACATATATATTTTTTAGTTTTATCATTCTCTTATTTTAGAAGTTACGGGGGGGGGGGACACACATTTTACCACTTTGGAAGTGTCTCTCGCGCAAACTATTCAGTTTAGAAAAAAATGATATTACAAACCTCAATATCATTTTTGAAGACCTATCCATAGATACCCCACACCTATGGGTTAGATGAAAAAAACATTTTTGAGTTTCAGTTCTAAGTATGGGGAACCCCCAAAATTTATTGTTTTTTTTCTATTTTTGTAAGAAAATCTTAATGCGGTTCACAGAATACATCTACTTACCAAGTTTCAACAGTATAGCTCTTATAGTTTCGGAAAAAAGTGGCTGTGACATACGGACGGACAGACAGACAGACAGACAGACATGACGAATCTATAAGGGTTCCGTTTTTGCCAAATTTGGCTACGGAACCCTAAAAAAAACACAACAATGGCTCATCATAAAACTAGTTCAAGCACCGCCGCAGGCCGCTAGGCTTTCTGGCTATTTCTAGTAGGCGACAAAACATTACGTTCTCCCAATTAAGTGAAAAATTATTAAATTAAAAGTATCTCACTTACTTTACTTTTGCGCAGTTTTTTTAAGCTAAAGATTGTCCGATTAAATTAATTTTTAAAGAGAAATTTTTAAAGAGAAAGACCTTACAATATTAGAACGGATACCCTATAAAATAATCCCACCAAAAACATTTCATGTAAAATTGGTTGCCAAAGACTCACAAGTGCATAATGCTTTCACTGTTAAAAAGTTATGAGATCTCTAATTAGAGCCAAGCCCGAAGGTGAGCTCCTCTTTGTGCTGCGCATCATAACCCACGGAGTCTGTCTCAAGTTCAAAGTACATAGTTCTAAATGCTCTTTACTGTGTACCAAACTAATAATATTAAATAACATGTAAGTCTATATATAAAACTTGTCCCTAGAACCTCTACATCTTGGTAAAAAGGTATGGCTTGGCCGTTTAATATTCGTCGAACATTTCCTGACATAACATTTAAGTCATTAAGGAATAGTTAGGGCGACATATACGAAACGGCCAAGCCGTACCTTTTTACCAAGATGTAGAGGTTCTAGGGACAAGTTTTATATATAGACTTACATGTTATTTAATATTATTAGTTTGGTACACAGTAAAGAGCATTTAGAACTATGTACTTTGAACTTGAGACAGACTCCGTGGGTTATGATGCGCAGCACAAAGAGGAGCTCACCTTCGGGCTTGGCTCTAATTAGAGATCTCATAACTTTTTAACAGTGAAAGCATTATGCACTTGTGAGTCTTTGGCAACCAATTTTACATGAAATGTTTTTGGTGGGATTTCATTTATTTTTGGCAGGCGCCCTAGATTTTTTGATTTTTTTTAGCTGATTTTCCTGTACTTCAGCTAATCTGGGGACACGGGAGTGTCCCCGCCAAAGACGAGCCAAATCCTTTTTTCATGGCCCACCCTAGAGTCCTAGAGATTTTGATTTTTTTCGTAAAAGTGAAAAAAAAACCTAAACTACGTATTTCAAGTACCAATAAATCTGAAACCATAAATGCTAGATGATTGATACTTGGTAAGTTTAATAAATCTGTCAACGACATGTTATCCTGAAAATTACAGCTTTCTACCATGTTCCGTACCGAAGTTATGACTGTTCTAAAATACAAGGAAATGCTGTCAGATTTGCATACGAGGGGTTGGAGATGAAAAGATTCAGATTTCTTAATTTTCCTGTTGTTTATATGCAAATTCTAGCCTACATACCAAATTTCAGTCTTCTAGCACTTCAGGAAGTACCTTTTTTCAGTTGATGATCATCAGTGAGTGAGTACGAAATCGACGTATTTTAGGTAATCAATAAACTGAAACTATAAATGCTAAAAAATTGAAACTTGGTATATTCGGTAAGTCCCCCAACAACATCTTATCCTGAAAATTTCAGCTTTCTAGCGTCATTCGGACCGAAGCTATGACGGTTCGAAAATTCGACGAAACGCTTCGAGAAAAGGTAGGTAGTGCCCCGTTTCCTTTGGCTCGTCTTTGGCGGGGACACTCCCGTGTCCCCAGATTATAGGATCACTAGAGTTGGGGAGGTTGGTTTGTCTCATAATGACCCATAGCTGTCCCTGAAGTCAAAACTTCGGCCACCTTCCAACCACTTTACCAGACTCTACCTACCCAGTGGGTAAATCGCCTACAACTAAAAACAAACATGTAACTGTTTTCTAAAATTTAGATAAGAATGTACCTGAAAATTAAAGAAATTGTAGGCCTACTTTTTGGCAAGATAGAAAAAAGTAAAGGTATTCAAACGCGGTATTCTAAATAACTAGTGTCCGACCGAAAGTTCGGTTTCGGTTTCGGTCGAGTTTCGGCAAAAAAACGAGTTTCGGTTTAGTTTCGGTTTCGGCGGCAAACCTGCCGAAACGAAATGGTTTTTACGACCGATTTCGGTTTCGGTCGTAAAAACCAGTTTGGGTCGGACACTATAAATAACATATAATAATATTATGTAAAATTGAAAATTACATTTCTAATAATATATAATTAATTTAATAATACTTTGTATTTAAAATTCAATTAATGTTAAAAGAAAAATAGCACTTATTGACACATAGGAAATTATTAATGTATTTGACAAAATTATTGTAAACATAGTTAATATATGTATTGTAATTTAGTTAGTTAAAACATTTAATTATAGTTGCGACAGAGAATATATATTGAAAATGAATGTAAGGAAAAATTGTGAAGATAAGGAAAATAAAAGGCTTATATATTTATTTATCATCCAAACGCGGAATTTACCCTTTATGATAAAAAATCTCACGGTTTTTACCAAAATCTTGTACACAATGTTTCCAAGGTCATTGATCTCAAAACACTAATTAGCAAAGATGGCTCAAGAACAGAGAAGTTCAAAGTGTAACAAGTGAAACGGCCGGATCGTAGCAAAAATGAAATGGCATGCCTTTTATGGAAGCCGCCGTTACACAACGGAGCAAAACATGTGCAGTAGACAATCGATATGGTGTTTGCACAATGGTATTAACGATTCAGGGGAACCATCGTGTGCCACACAATGAAGTAGTAAACGTTTATAGATGCAATCTGCACACAATGAACTAATGCTCAATGGGACTCTGTTCACGGAAATTAAACAAGACTTTATATTTTCATATTATTGACGGCAGGTAGATTCCGAAAATGGTGGATGTAGCATTTTCAGCTGCATCAATCATTTCTACGAGATCAATTGTTGCGATTGGCTGAATTTATGGTATTTGTGCTGCTACAATGCATTTTAGACAATTGCAAAAGAGCATCGGCTACTTAGAGGCGATTGCGAACATTACATAGTAGCTGTCACAGCGCAATCGCCCCTAGAGGAGTGATCACATAATCTTATCTTAATTGATTAAGTTGTATGTACCGGAACTGAGTTCTTCTATACAGCTCTGGGCTCTATACGTGCATGTTAATAATTTAAATACCTACCATTCATTTGGTAACTCATCAAATCTATAAGTAATGCATCCCTCGTATTTTACATGATTTAATTTTTGATTAGCTACTTTGGATTATCATTTTCGAAGATATTTTATACAAAAAGGAAAAGATTAAATAAATCGTGCAAAATACTTTATATTTCAATGTTCAATTTCTCACTAAAACATAATGAACAGAGACAATGACGTGTAGTTGTGACTTGTGATATAAAAATGCTATCTCTATTAATATCATGTAACGCTTGATTTATATTGTCTCGTTCACCTACCAGAATTTCAGGTTCAATGCCAAAACTAAATTGAGAGCATTTTACCTGTTCTGTTAATTACACGTATGAAAGTTGAATAGTTACAAGAATAGGAATGCAGTTCTTGGTAAATACGATAAGGTTTATAAACAGACTAGCTGATGCCCGCCACTTCGTCAGCGTGGTTTGAGGTTTTGTGGTTCCCGCAGGCCGCAAGAACTCATTAATTTTCCGGGATGAAAAGTAGCCTATGTGCTATTCCAGACTATATTCTATCTTTGTGCCAAATTTCAGCCAGATCCGTTCAGCCGTTGGCGCGTGATTGAGTAACAAACATCCATACATCCATACATCCATCCATCCAACTTTTGCATTTATAATATTTATTTGATTTAAAAAAACTTAAATTAAAATGATTTATTGGAATGCTAGCAGTTAGAACAATAAACAATAATATCAGTAGCAGATACGCAATGGATTAACTAGGATCTATCAAGTAGTAACGCACAGCTCAAACCACTGCTATGGTTGGATCGGGCTGAAATTTGACATATAGATGTACAGCAGGTAAAAAAGGAGTTTCAAATTTAGTATTTACCAATCAAAATCGAACTTAACGTAAGAGTTTTTTATGAGTAATAAATACGACTGCGAAGATTTTGTAGACTGCAAGAATTGTCTATCTCTTGACAGGAGAGGAATTGAGGTTTGAATACGAAGCAATCTTCTCTAAACACTGAGAATCTTTACGACGAAGTAAAATGTTAAAAAGTTAGGTTATTTTAACCTAAAATGATAACAATACACACACTAGTTACCCACACCACGAAAAACAAACGCTGAACTTTAAGTGCTCTATTAAATAAAAAAACCGGGCAAGTGCGAGTCGGACTCGCGCACGAAGGGTTCCGTACCATTATTAATAAATAATTACCTTTGTTAATGAACCGCAAGACTAACTTTGTTTGTAGAGGTTTATTGTTAATATCAAAAAAACTATGCTAGTTAGAGCATTGGCTATAGTTTTCCTGTAAAGTATACGTAAATTCCTATTGACCATAATTATTTCAAATTTTTCGATTGGTTAACTCCGGAGATAAGGGGGGGGGAACGGTATTTTTTTAGACATTTTCCCCGATAAATCAAAAACTATCATAACTAAAAATAATTAAAAATCTGTTTTAGAAAGTACAAAGTAAACCCTTTCATATGATACCCCACACAGTACAGTTGTCTCACTTTTAAATTTCAACCCTCAGATTTTCCCCCCTTTTTAAATAAGAACAAAAATAATTTCCAATTTTTTTTAATTTCAGTGTCTTTGGGCCACTAATATACACAACTATTCCAAATTTTATGTCGATAGATTCGGTAGTTACTGAAATAATCGAGTGTGACGGACGGACAGACGGACAGACGGACAGACGGACAGACGGACAGACAGACGGAGAAAGTCGCACCATAAGGGTTCCATTTTACCATTTTGGTACGGAACCCTAAAAATGACGTTGCAAATGTACTTTTACAGGGACATAATGCATTTCTCGGTTGATATACATACACGTGAATTCCCGACAAAAATAGTATCAATATTAACGACATTGTTTTGGTGCCAAAATAATTCAAATAGCGCTGTGGACGTTGACGCTGCTGTCTCCCCGAGATTTTTGCAAGTGTAGGCATTTCGAAAATGACGCGAGTTAATTATAAGCCCAGATGATTGGTTATTTAAATTAACACCAAATTAACGTTGTGGGCGGTGTACTTTTTTTTTGTTGACGGGGGGAAATCCCTTTAAGATACCCGACTTCCTGGGGAGTAAATCGGGTTATGTAGGATTTCTACTTACTAAAACCCCCTCGGTGGCTGACCTTAACGCATGTTGGGAGGCTCCGAGATATCTTATGAACGCATCGGTGCCTCCCTTGTGCGATGCCCACAAGGCTCATTCCGGACTCCTGGAGAAGTCCCCTTATTACCCGGACCTGTACATGAGGTATGGCTGCTTGTTGGCCACAGCAAGCTGCCATCTTCCCAGGGTCGTGGGCGGTGTACCTACATTAAAAAATCAATTGAACTACTTACTAACTTGAACTATTGAATGGGATCAACTTGACAAACAAAAAATAATTGCCAAAATCAGTTCAGATTAGGCGGAATTATGGGATAAAATCATCCATAAATATTTTTCAGAGAAATCCGTTCAGTACCTGCCTAGTTACGAACAGACAGATAGACCTGGACAGACAAAAATTCAAAAACAATGTTTTGGGCTCTGGCCTCTGCATCGAAAATAAGTAAGTAAACAAGTAAAATTTTCAAAAAATATTGAATGGTCGGGAATCGTCCGGTTAAAGTTTTATTAAAAGTATAGATTGTATAGAGCGCGCAGAATGTAACATAATAGCATCATAATAGGCATGCGGGCGAAGCCGTGGGCGGGCCCCTAGTGTCCCAAACGGGCTGGGCGGGCAATAAACGAGGGTTGTGTCATTTGTGACGTGAATCCAGAGGTCGGCATGTTTCCACGCTCACAATTCGATCATCTTCAGGTTTATTTACAATAATGGAAACAATTCCGTTTCAATACATACCACAAATTATCTGAAGCTACAAGTTAAATAAGTTCTTATTGAAAATGCTTTGATATTAATAATTTTAATTACTTAATACTTTTTAAGTTCGACTTGTTTCGATTCTGTCCTTTCATGATTCAATCTAGACTGACAAAAAAAAAATTGGGAGCTACAGCACGGATGAAGAAACAAAGATTGCAAAAACTGTTAACCCTGGTTATTAATGGTTTCCGTTTCCCATTAACACCTGCAGCAGCAGAAAAGCCGCCAATGTATTAGAAAGTGTGGCCAATTCTGTTTGACACAATCTCTAACTAAAATGTTAGCTTTAAATCTAGTGGTGCCCTTTTCCACATGGAGTATTATGAAAGGGAAAGCAATATAAACAGAGCTGTCATTTTAGTTTAGTTGAGTGATGGTGTACTACAGAATTGGCATCAATGCACCCACTGAATAGACTAATATAATTGTAGACGTGGAAGCTAGTTCCACAATTTGCAAGCAGATATGGCAGGAAAGAATTATTGTAAAGTGCAAGAAATTCAGGCATCCAGAAAGTGGGGATAAAAGCAGTTTCTGCCACGTAGCGTGAATGCCTCAGAGTTGATTTGAAGATATCATTGAGTGAATCAAATTCCGTACATCATTAGTCAGAGCTGCAGAGATAAGAACGTTTATAAATAGAGTGATCTTATTGCAATCATACCCTGCCGTACGAGCGACCACGGACCGCGTCAGCTAGAATATAACGTCTCATAAAGTGCCGATGCGGGTTGCATGCGCGAGCGCATCTATGACTCATGCACTATAATTGCGGACCACGTGTACCCTTTCAAGTATCGATAAGTCTAGTCAATAAGCGCTCCTTGTTTGGGTGCTTTGTTTTTATGAATATCATATTAATAACCATATCATCCATATGTTCAAGATTATGGATGATATGGACTATATGACATGTATGACGATTATAAATTATACGGATGGGTCTATTAGTTCTTTTACCTTTTCACGGCTTAGCTGTTTAATAGATTTTGACGATAGGTACCTACTCGGAAAGTACAGAAATAGGTTGCAACTGACATCCCGGGGATGGACATTGGGATTTATCCCGAAAATCATTATTAAACCTAACGGACGAAGTTATGGGCATCATTAAGTGCAGAAAACGAACGATTTGGTATCAATTTGGGCTAACCTATATATTGTTATAACTACTGTATAAGTTCTAAACGCCTTTTTGCGTCGTGCAAAATGACGTCTTTTCATGAAAGGATACTGTTTACTTTGACGTCACCCAATACATTTTGCGCGTATATAGTTACGACTTCAATGTCATTAAGTTTATCTCTGATTTAACTTTATAAGACGTGATAGTAACACTGAGTATTTGGTTCATGATTACAGCAGGAAAAGTAATGTGTAAGTAAATAAAATTCCCATTTTGCTGTCAGCAAAACACTATCTAGAAAAAATGACACTATCTATCTATGTAATCTATAAATAAACGAGATAGGCAACTATTCTTGGTAGATCATTCCCAACCAGTGGTATTTTGTTACAACTTACAAGTTACAACCTGCATGACATTTTGACGATTTAAGAGCTATACCTAATACCTTGTGGAATAAAACATTATGAGGTCATTGTGTCCATTGATAACTATGTCTTGACATAGTTATCAATTAGTTAGGTAGTTAGTTAGTTGAGTATCTTGATACTCATAGAGAAAACTATAGGCACATCGAAATTACCTACATTATCTTTCATCGGTAGATGTTATGTGGAAAATTGAGGATAAAACTAATTCCATAATCTCATATATTAAAAGTGAATCAGTTGGACTATTTGGAGGAGTTGGCAGAAGGCTTTCTACTGGAAAATACCCCTACAAGGCTACACACATCGAGTACAATACTACTAATGAATACAACACAATATACTCGTATATCAAATATTCTGCATGAATAAGGGGGGCAATTCCTAAATTCACTAAAGGATGACCTTAATCGGGAACACGCTAGGACGCCAAGAATCTGGACTCAAGACGTTGAGCAATAAGTTTGTATAAAATTAACCGGATAACATACCTATTATTTATGTATCGTTTAGGAAGACCGCATCAGCATCATGCAATTATTTTGTGAAAAATTACAAAATGTAGTAAAATGTCTGAAAACGGCCAAATGGTAAATCAGGCCCATTTAATCTTGTACTTAATATATAATATAATAAGGTATGTCTGTACCTGTACAATGTAAGACGTGAGAACTGATTAGCATATTTTGTAACCCGGGCTGACATCAAGCTCGCGAGCTCGTCTGAACTCTAAATAATAATATTAAAGGGCTGAAGACGTTAAAAGCCCCATCCTGAAAAGCTGAAAATTTATCATTATAAACTGACGCAATTATTGTGTGGGAAGCTAAAGCAATAATTAACTAGTATTGGTAACGTGAATCAGAACTATGTAAGTGTACTCTTGTAATTAGGTAATGTGTAAGACGTGACAAGCATACTCTGTAACCCTGGCTGCCATCAAGCTCGCGAGGCGTCTGAACAACGCAATTACGGGTAAAGACGGGGGTGTTGAGCCCCAACCGTTTCAGTTCCATTGAGGGCCTTGTCGTGCAGTGAATATGAAAATTATGAGCGATACATTTACAATTGGGTGCGTTGGTTGGGTTGGGTTGGGTACTTGAACTTTTTATATGACTGGATGTAATAGACTGTAACCAAGGGACTGACTGATTCATCTAATTCGTGACCGTGATTGTATCAATGCCCTCGATTTTGCGTAAAAAAATGCGCATTACAGTAAGTATAATATGAAAATGTACCAATTGGAAATTGAAGGTTAGGGACCACGAATTTCCAATTCACATATTTTAAATATTCCTGGTTTTCTAGATTCTCCATGCTGAGATCTACGGTTACATGCTTACTGTCAGAGTTGGAGTTCATCGCGTATGAAAATATATAGATATACAAAACCGACTTCCAAAGCCACTGTAAAGTAAAAAATAATTTTGATTTCTACACACTATGTTGAAGTCGGGCGAGCCTGACGCGTCAACTTTGCCTATCTTTGTTATACTCGCCCGACTTCAACATAGTGTGTAGAAATCAAAATTATTTTTTACTTTACAGTGGCTTTGGAAGTCGGTTTTTTGAAAAGAATTTTTATTTTTAACTTTTTAGTGTACCTACTCTTAATCCAGTACCCTGCAGCATCAGAGTTGAGGAGTTGGGACTTGGGTTTAAGTATAAAGTCGTTGCTTGACACCTACAATATGAATTCACCATAAAAAATCCTAAATCGCTATTTTTAAGAAGTTCTGTACCCTGCAGCATCAGGGTTGAGGATTTGGGACTCAGAGTTGTATCGTATACACGTGACTTGATACCTACTATATGAATTCACCATCAAATTTTCCTAACTCACTAGTTTTGATGATTTCATGTAGTACGGTACACCTACAGCATCAGGATTGAGGATTTGGAGTCAGAATTTTTTATAGGACCACCTTGTGAGCTACGCTAAAGATACGCGCCGAATTGAGAACCTCCTCCTTTTTTGGAAGTCGGTTAAAAATGGACTGTGGAGTCAGTCAGTCAATAGGTATTATGTACGAGTAAGTTAAAAGGCACTAAGCGAACACTATGCGAACGCCGACAACTTTTTAATTGCATATCCAATAACCAATTTCCGAAAACTGAGTGGATCCCTTGGTGTAGCAAAGCGAAACGATAAATTGAATAAGAAGTCGGTTAAAAATAGGCACAGTTCGCTTTTTTTTAACGCTTTGCTTTTATCCAATTTACTTATATTGTTGTTTCACTTTCCCTGTTCCATAGGCTACAGTTTCCTAAGAAAGTGGGACCGCCCACTGGTAAAGCTTAAGAATGAGTTGCTCTGATAATTCTAATTAGATGTGAGATGGTGATGTAAAAAATACGTTATTATATTGCTTTAGACTTAAACGGCAGGTTTAAGGTTATGGTCAGGCACTATAATGACTGGCTTAACTGACGGCAAAACTTTTCGGCTGGGACTCAAACGCGAAAGCGGGTCGGTTGGACGGTGTTAACGGCCTTGAGTTTTTTCCTCTGTGCCTACTGTGCGACCTGCCTCAATGGCCAATGCTAACGATAAGCGAACTTATCTCACATGACTGATTTTTATTGATTTACAAGTCAGAACTTAAGGGTGATCGCCTTGCAGTTATTTCGTACAAGACCCGTAGCCTAATGTAAAACCTGCATCAATAATTGTAACAATCTCTATTGTTGTGATGCATTCACTATTCATGCTGCGTCAATGGATTTTGTCCAATAGCGGAAGAATGTTGATGATTGTTTTCATTGCGATTGTAGGCTGCTGTAGCTGTCATTTTTCGTAATAAGGCTGCTGATATCGAACCGGACAGAAACCATTTACCATTGTCATCATAAAGTTATCATTGACCATCAAAGATATATACACTATATTTGTCAGTGATTCTCTACATTTTTTATAGATTTAGAATTAATTGTAGTAAGACTTTATGTATGTACTTGTAGCGTGTAACGATAGGGTTGACATGTAGGTCACTTATAAATAAAAACTAGATTAAAAAAAAATGACAAACAAAAGTGTTCGCCGAAATTACGTATTATAATAAAGAAAAGCAAATTAACAGTTGGACAACCAAAAGTAGATATCGACTGCTATGATTAGAGTCAAATGACTCAATTATTGAATTTAGCTTTTTGGACAATTTTTAGTAGAATATACCAGAACCTGGTAGAAATGACGGATAACAAATAGAATATCATTCGATACCATTTAATTTCTACACTATTGTCGAACTGCCTGCCTACGCATGAACCGAACACGCTTGCCATATGTTTCGGGTATACAACATAAATACACCTACATCATGTATTCAATTTCCTTGCACCAAATTAAGACGAAAATGAAAAAAACCGGCCAAGTGCGAGTCGGACTCGCGCACCGAGGGTTCCGTACTCAAGAAGTAGGTATAATTACCTTTGTTAATGAACCGCAAAACTAACTTTGTTTGTAGAGGTTTACTGTTAATATCAAAAAATTACGTTGTTGTATGGGAGCCCCCCTTTAATATTTACTTTATTGATATTTAATTATTTATTTTGAAAGGTAATATACAAGTTAATATTCTGTGAAAATTTGAACCGTCTACCTGTTACCGTTTTTAATATTGAGCAAAAAAATACGAAAAAAACACGTTTATTGTATGGGGACCTCCCTTAATATATATATTTTTTTTAATTTTTAGTATTTGTTGTTATAGCGGCAACGGAAATACATCATTTGTGAAAATTTCAGCTTTCTAGCTATCACGGTCTATGAGATACAGCTTGGAGACAGACAGACAGACAGACAGACAGACAGACAGACAGCGGAGTCTTAGTAATAGGGTCCCGTTTTTACCCTTTGGGTACGGAACCCTAAAAAGCTTTTGCCCGCAGCTTCGCTCACGTTAAGTTATTACAAACCCTTAAAAAAAATCCTTTCTTATGCCTATTGCCTACGTCATAAAAGCTATCTATCCCTATGCCAAATTTCAGCCCGATCCGTTCCGTGATTTGAGCTATGCGTTGATAGATCAGCTATTCCTTTTCAACCGACTTCAAAAAAAGGAGGAGGTTCTCAATTCGACTGTATTGTTTTTATTTTATGTTCCCAAGTGGTCCCATATACATTTTATCGAAATCGGTCGAGCGGTTTTTAAAATATCAACAATAAAATAAGTACTTTGTATAGCGTGTGCTTGTTGTTGTAAAGTTGGCGCGGGAGTTTGAAGTCGGTTGTTTAAAAATATTTTTTTATATTAAATTATATATATTTGTATTAAGATTAATATGTATAAATCCTGTAAAGAGCCCATATATTGGCCAATGGATTCGGCGAACGTGATTGATCTTAGACATTCTCGAAGGCCGAAGCACGGCCAGCGACAGCTTCCCGACTTTTGTGGGTTGTCATATCAAAGGATCATGGCGGGAATAACGCGCGCTTACACATTGCACGACACATGCCGAACGAACTGAACCAATGTGTGTTGGCGCTTTAAAACATAGACCAATAGAATATGGAGTACGCTTTTAAATAGAATATCACTTGACGACGCATAGCATAAATCTCGTTTGAAATGCAGGCGAGATAGATTGCAAGGCGCAGTGGTGACACAGCGCATAATATCTACGCTCTTTGTATTTGCTCACTCGTTGGCAGTGCCGTGGAATAATACATTGCTGGGTCAACAGCGAGATATTGTGCCCATGCATTAGTTGAAGTAGTAATGGGGAGGATGGGAGCGACAGAGCCGTGGGTGGGCCGCGACTGGCGGGAGGTCTAAGATCGCTAGCTCTGGGCATTTTGCCAACTCGAAGCGCCACTGCGCCCACTGCAACGTCTGTCAATACAATCATAAGTTTTCGTTCAAAATCCCCTTATGCTAATCACATAGGATTCAATTCAGCTTGAATTTAGCTTAATGACAAACTGGATGTTGTTCGTGCGAACGTCTCGCGCATGGTCTAGCTAGGGTTTTTAATGTGAACAATCTCAAAGCTGAACGACAAGGAATTTTGAAGGTGTTTGGAAAACAATGCCATGAGAACAGTCTTGGCGCCAGTTCTGTCACGTTGACATAAATTGAAGACACACTGGGGTGCTTATTTACAATCTTCCTAAAAATAGAGTCTATTTGGTGCGAAAATTCTTGACTAATTTCTCCACGAGGCTTAATCTAAAACCATTCTAATAGAAAGTGTTTAGACGCCCACAACTGTTTGTTCGTTTCTCGTTTAATAAAAAAGAATATTTTAAAAATTAGGTAATAACTATATAGGTAGGCCCTAATATTAAGCGCTATAATGGTTAGTTTTATAAAGACTACCCTTCGAGAATTTAGCCAAAAATGCTTGAAGGGACTACCTTACCTAATTAAATTGTGCACATCCTACAGAAATTTTTCACAAAATTGATGCGAAAATCTCGCTGAAAAAATCTTCCGCGTCCCAGTTTTTCCACTAAGGTCGTTGACTTCGCACAATTACATTTCATCCAAATCCATCGCGAACAGAGAAGGAAATTAATCTTTGATGAATTCGTACTCAGCGATAGATTCATATTATATACGATCTGTATTTTACTGTCTTATGTATTTTAGGCACATTATTTATAGCATTGAATTATATGTTACATTTAGTATTTAGTACAATGACACCACCGCAATGGTTTACAATAAGAGAGTCTGAAAAAGAATCACCGTTATTATCATCACAGTCTGCGGATGTCCACAGTTTGACATTTCCCTAATTTCTCATTGAGCGCGACCAAGTCTTGTCTTCAGCTTTCCTCTTCCAGCTACCGGTGGACGATCCAAAGATACTAGATTTTGGTGCGATTCATAGTGCATCCCACTGATCTTACAATCACACAATGCTATAACATGGATATCAGCCACTTGAGCTCGTGAGATCTTTGGAATGGCAGGCATCTCTGGCGTACTCTTAAATATACAATTTACGAGTACGATATATATGCTTGTGGAAAAAAAACAGAGGAGAACAAGACCAAAAAAAGAAGGATGAATTACGTCAAAGAGGATATGCGTGTAAAAGGGGATAATTAATTCGTTAATTGATGACAGAACTCAGAAGCGAGTAGAAGTAGAAGACATTTTGTGCCGACCCCACATAGCGTGGGATAAGGATGGAAGAAGAAGATATAGGTACTTGGGTAGATAGTTATACAGATAAACATGAATTTGATAAGAAAACATCTCCCGGATTCAATTATGCGCAGTTTTCGTAAAAACAACAACACAGCACCAAAGGAACTCTCATACGTAAGTACCTAATTTGTTTACGTACCTACGTCGTCGCGCCAGCAGGTGTGCCTCGGGCGCTGGGGCCTGAGTCTGACTCACGGCTAAGATAAGCAATTACAGCACATCTGTTTGTTTGTGTGTTTGTTTCACTGTTGTAATGCGATAAGGATAATCTTGATTTGTTATCAAAGGAATTATCGTGACTCGTCTTGAGCACTGAATCTGCGAGGTGAGTTCAAGATTTCACCTTGAAAATGTGAGGAAGTTAAACTAAAATAACAAGGAAAATACAGACATGCAGGTCCTCTATTGATATTCTATGGCTAAATATAATTGCGGGTCCTAGACAAAATTATCTGAATCTTCAAGAATTGGGAGCTAATTGATCTGTTGAAGGTTGTTGTCCTTCTATTGACATCAGACATGTAGGAAATTAAAGAAATAAAGACTAGTACTATGTTCTGTTATTGGGACTTGGCAGACACAATTTCCTGTCCGAATCAAATTTAATAAATGGACACATTTTGAAAATGTTGTATAATTTGTCTTCCAAATGAAGAAAATACTAACGAAGTCGGAGACAAAGTAGATACTAAAACATGTACACACAAAACTTATAAGGCGCGATGGATTTATCCACTTCTGATACTAATTAATTAAAGCAACCCCTCCCATTCCTTGAAAAGTTCCATTTAGCTAAAAGGAAAAAAAATTTGAAACAATGGCCGCGGAATCGTATCAATTATGATTATTGTGACAGTCGCAGATCTCATGAACATAACCGTGTCACGATAATATCGGTTCAGACAGACAATTAACTATTGTCTAGTCAGTTAGTCACCCTCATTTTGGTGATCAATTTATGTACGCACGTCTGTATCTGTAAGACGATTTGTCTAGCGACCTAGTAGCTTCTACACCTAAGATCAGATCAGACTGAGAGCCCCTTGTTAAATTCATTCTTGGACCATCGGGACCATCTCTGTCAAAGGTCTGTCTGCTGGTCACGAAATATTTTCATAGTTGTATAAGACATTTAAAGCGGTGATAGCATAGTGGTTAGGAGCTTAGGACACCCGACCTCCTGTACGGGGTCGCGGGTTCATCCTTGGGCACGATCCTCCAACTTTTCGAAGTTATGTGCGTTTTAATTGCTTCAAGCGGTGAAGGAAAACATCGTGAGGAAATCTGCATCCGAGAGTTCTTCCTAACTAAAGTCCTCGAAGGTGCGTGAAGTCTGCCAATCCGCACTTGGCCAGCGTGGTTGACTATGGCCAAAGCATTCTCGTTCCTAGATGAGACCCGTGCTCCGTAGTGAGCCGGCAATGGGATAAGCCGGATAAAAAATTTGTAGAAGATTGTGTAAGAGGTTTCTGAGAAGAAACACACCACATTTTGTCTATAGAAACTTGAATTTTGCATGAAGGTTTCTCTCTATTGTGCAGGCCCCTATAATTATTATAACTGATTCGAGGAGTACGGAAACTTTCTGATGTTGGTCTAGTCAACAAGCAGACCAAGTTCGTCGTCACGACACGCTTTGCCATACATATTTCCGCCAAGCACAAGTTGCTTGTACTGCATAATATTAATTGTTGTGTTCCGGTATGAAGGGTGTGTCACGAATTCCCGTTAAGGTCTATATATTCCATGACTAGATACAACCTAAGACCGATTGACTAACTACGGATCTTTATTTGGAAGTTCATAAAACTACACGTGGGCATAGAACGGGCATATTTTTGGGTAGTAGCGAACAACTTCGCTACCCACAATGTACCTTATAGAAATCCTGAAATAGCACACTAACACATGTGTTAAAGATTACTCTTAAAATGCATCAGAGATTAAATAATAAATAAATAATAAATTGGAACGATACAACAAAGGACTTACTGGCATTTCAGCTATCATCTCGCACACACTTTACTTTCCAACACCACGTCTCAACTCACTCTATACACAAAAGTATAACACTGTATATATTATGATATATAAGAATGTATACAGCACAGGCGTGCACCTCTGATGGCGAGCGATACTCAACCTCTTTGTTTACAGAATGACGCCCGTATTTATACACAATGTCTTTTTCGCCTACCCTCTACCAACTCTGAATTCATTAATAGTGCAATACCAACATGAAATCAGTATTGCCATTCTATAAATAATAAATAAATGTTGCCAGTCGAACACACGATCACGACATTCGGCCATCCGACATTGTGCAACCTCCCGGTGCACAACCACCAAACATTTGCTTTGCTAAGCTTAGTTCGCTTCACTCCTTGCAACAATCTGTAGTGTACAACAAAACATCTTCATCCATTCATACTTGCACGATGACATTTAGTTTTAGTAAATCACGACATTCGGGAGAATTAAAAAGGATAACAAAAAGGAAACCTACATTTTTTCAATTTAGTAATATCAAACTTAAAACCTCAAACCGATCTGAAATCCAAAACTATCGAGCTTTTGATCTTGAGATTTGTGAAGTGTGTGTGAAGTGCAATTAAACTGATTGATATCGCTGAGTCGAAATTTCACAACAGAAATAAAAATATCGCAATTTAAATCTAAAACTCATATAGAATAAAGTTAGGCAAATAAAGGATTAATTATCTAAAGCTGAATAAAAATCTAGTCTGAAACTTAATCAAAGTCTGGAACAGTTACAGTCTAAAACATAATCTAAACAGTATGTTACATATACCGTAAGCAAAAGTCTAAAACTGAATTCAAATTTAATAAAATACCCAATATTTATTTTATTTCTTATACCGTTTCAGTTATTTATACCTTACAAGCATCTGACGCTGAATCTAAAGCTAAGTAAATATCTAAACCCTGATTACAATCTGTAACAGACCAACAGGTCCATCATCCTGAGCTCCACCTATCATGTGTCATACATGACGTGTCATGCCTGCTTTTTTTAAAAAACTTTATTGAAATCGAAAAATTTAGCAGAACGTAAAGGAAAGCTGATTTTATTAAAATTTTAGGACTTGACAAGAAATAAGTATCACACACTACCCCAGAGTTCACAATAAAATCTACAACTGCATCCAATGCAAACATTAATCAGGATTACTAATCTATCAATTCTTCAATTCAGTTGGATCTGCTGTACCATTACCAACTAATCTTTACTAATCGCTTGAATCAAATTAAGTCTATGTTAAATTATCTGCTCTAAATTCCTGACATCGTATACCTGTTGGCGGTAGACTGTTCCCACTATGTTAAATTATTACTATTTTAAAATCTTTAACTATGTAACAGTCAACGTTTTTAATAAATGAAATGAAATTTTTCGTAGCTTATTCAAAAAATTTTAACAAATAGAGTTCAATTCTATTAAACACGCCTCAAAACACAAGTTGTTTTAGTTTATTCCCTTCTTTTCCTAACCTTTCCTTTCCGTGTTAACCTCTAAATAAACCCATCAAAAAGAGACAGCACCACAAAATTCAACCGAATCAGTTCAGGTTATGTTGTCCAAGACAATCTTTAACTTGTGAAATACTTAGAATCTTACCCAATGCTTTGAACTGGGTCAAATACCTGAACTTTGACTACAATCATCATTGAAAACCAAACAAAAAGTCCAAAACTAAACCTTAGTCCAAAACTAAATCTAACTCTTCATCAAAGGCTTCTTTGAAATGCAAAACTTTTGTATGAATTGAAGTAGAATCGGCTTGCAATTATTGTACAATACTAAATCGCTATCATATAATTATTTTAAATTAACTTTACTCAATAGCAATTTCAAATTAAAATACAAAATTCAAATTTTGCTGTAAATGCAAAGCTTGATACAAAACTAAATAATAAAAAAAACTAGATGAAAACCCCAAATTCAGAAATTTGAGTTTAATACTCAAAACCTCTTTTGTCTTTTTTTTTAGAATCATTACCTCAACATATGAACAAAAATCAAACCAATTATAAATAAAAACGTTACATCAAGTTATAATATATTACGTCAGTAACATAATATAGTATATATACTGAGTGTTTTATTCATTCTGCTTTTTAATACTTTTTGCTTTACTTTTCTGCGTCTTTTAATAATTAAAGTAAGTATTTACAAATTAACTGACGGTTGTAGGCCGGAGCCGCTAGGTGAGGGTATACCTTCGTCACGAGCTTGCGGATCCACAACGCCCGTGCATCACACGACATTATTCAATAAATTTGAGAAAAACAATATGGAGATAAAATTAGAGTAAGCAAGCACGCACTAGTCACTCTCTAGAAAATATAATTTTTACATCATATTATTTATACTCTCGAGATTTTGGACGGCAAAAGATAATTAATTGCGCGATTTCATTTTCAATTCAAATAATAGTCTGTTAAATTTTATCATCCAGTTCATTATTTCAAATCACTCAGATAAATATATAGAAAGAAAACCCAATGTGACTTCGAGAATGGCGCATTTTACAATTTTATTACTTTATTAAACGGGCTTCTCGTGTCGTGACTGTAGTTTCTAGCAAGCTACTTAACTTCGAGCCTCAAATGTTCAGCCCTTATATTTATTTATTTATCTTTCTTTGTGATTAGTAAATGTTCCAAAAATTTTAATCTTTTTATTAAATTCAATTTAACATTTAATGAACTAACTTGGTCAAACTGAATCACTGGAATGCTAATTAGTATTGACGAAACACGTTTGAACTATTTTTGGAATTATTATTTTTGCGATATCTAGAATTTCAAAATTACTACAACCTTCACCGTTAAAAGCTGAAGTATATATCCTTCCGTATTTAATTCTTAACGCATTCCGAACATCGGACCGCATTATGTTGAAAGCCATAAAATAGTGTAAACAAACGAGTGAAAGATCTATTAACAACAACAAACTTGGAACCTTTGTTTCAATTTACTTTATGCATTCCTTGCTTGTTAACTTTTTAAACTACTAAGCATAGTCTACAAGTGAGTCATATATTTGAGAAACACAAATTTTTCAAATATAACGAATGGGTGAGTGACCAACTGATAAGTTGAACCAATGAAAATAAGGCTATTAAATGCATCATTTCCTAAGCCACATCGACATCGATCTGGTACGTTATTATAAATAGTGTACATATAATAACTATGTTGTTGTATATCTTCAAATGAAGCGTACTCATATAATATCGATCTAATTTCAATTTGCAAGTTCTTTTGATCATCATAGCTATTTTTGAAATAACTATAATTCATTCGTATTTCGGCGCATTCAGATTATATACATCCGAAACACGTCGAGGATCGGTCGCCTTACATCGGGATCACTAATTAATCCATTTTAAAGTCCATACAAATACAATCAATTTTTGCGGCTGTACCATTAGGTACAGTTATACTACTCGTAAAAATTGATCTTAGTCGTTTAAAATAACCGAAATCTATCTAAAATCATTCAAAATTTAAAAATGTAGAACTTTCCCTGATCAAAAACATTTAAAGGCACACAGGAACTATGAAAAATGAATAAAATGCCATGGTAGTTCTAGATAGAACGAGTTACTTGTACAGTAATCTACTAAAGCAGCTAATAATTCTGGACTAGAAAACTTGCTTTCATTATGTACATCCCTTTAGTTTGATATGTACGTAAAATTAAGTAAATAAAATACATTAGATCTTTCACGAACAGTTAGATAACATACTGTCAAAAACAGTAACACACTTGTTCACAACCTACCGGCTCATTAGGTCACAACTTATGGAAACACTTGTTCCACTCTAGTAACACACTTGTTTACATTCTATGGACTCACATGGCCCAAATGACATACATAGTCATTCTAAAATGGTGACTCACATGGCCACCTAGGTCACAACTTATGGAAACACTTGTTCCACTCTAGTAACACACTTGGTTACTTTCTATGGACTCACATGGCCCAAATGACATACATAGTCATTCTAAAATGGTGACTCACATGGCCACCTTAAAATATCGACACACTTGGCCACTCTATAATAGTGAGTAGACACACTCATGACTAAAACGTATACGAGCTCTCTGACCATCATTCAATATCTTTATTCTTACTCCCACAATACCAGCTACGCAAAATCGTCAATTTCAACTTGAAATCTAAGATATTCTAACGTCTCTATCTTGTATTCTTCCAAAATCCTTCATTATTAACCTCAATCACTGATAAATCTGTCAAGAGACACTAAGGCTTCCGTACATGAAAGCGGAACCCCTGATGTCAATCAACCTGTAATGCGATAGAAAGAGGTTCCCCTTTTTTTTTTTAAACTACAAATGATAATGATATCAATAGCTGATATACAATACAGTACTAAAATACATATGCTGTGATAATAGCACATATTAAGAGTTGCAAATGGACTTGGTCAGTAAAACCATTATTATTCTTTCAGCATAGGTACAACTACCATCGAACAGATCACTAATAAAAGGGCAAATGATTTTAAGCAAGTGCTTAAATAAACTTATCATAAATTACATGTCTGGCCAATGTACTTCACTAATGTAATTTAAGTTCACTCGCGGCACTAATATAAATAGTTGCCCTGCCACTCAAAAAAATTACTTTTTAAACACTACAAATTCCTAAGACACCTGTTTTGATCGAGTCTAGTACTACCAGACTAAACTATCTAGATCACATAAAATAAGTATACCAGTAAGTATACTTTTATATCGAGAATTTAAAACTAAATCATACTTGTATCGTATTTCTTATAAATCACACATGAAACTAATCAGAGTTCGATAAATTGCTTTGCATCCTAGTATTGACATGAGGGTATCTTATTTGACATATTCACTTCTCTTTTTTTTTTATTACTATTATTCACTCCATGAATTCTCTTCGTGAATAACCAGTAATCTAATCTATGCCTGGTTAATAGAAATTTCAAATTAAAAACTAAATTAAAATTAAAAACCTTGTAAAATCAAAATTCGAAACTTAAACAGTGCGTAAAAAAAAACTACAATCTCATTCAGTACACTAGTCTGAAGGCACGAGGCTGCTTTTAAATTCAATAATCATTTAACTACATTTACACTAAATAAAACTTTAGGTAACGTTCATCCAAAGTAATGGTCCAGAGAATAATTCACAAATACTTGAGTTAATTAGAACTGATAATTATTTACCTATTTCATATCTCTAGGAGTACCTCAGGTTAACCAGTAGTAATAACCAAGCTGTATGGTATCGCATTTAATCATCTAAAATGCCTGCTCAGACGGCCGGTGCTAGTGAAATTTATTCCAGTATGTCAACTCTCATACTGGCGAAATTCTCGCTAGACGCTTTATTTGTTGATTATAGCTAAATAACACAAAATTTCTTGGACTCATGTCCAGGACATGACATTTTTTACATCATCTATCATAAATAAATACTATGGACACTATATTCAAAACTCAATTCACTGAAAATTCTATCGATGTGTTTTATCTAAACTAAATACCTTAGAATCAGAATTACTTCGACACTAAAGTAAACTGCTTACAAAATCGTAATTCGGGGATCATCCTCCTCGATGGAAGCCAGTCGCCAAGCTGGTTTGAGTTGGCAATTCATTCAGATGAGACTTCACAGTCTTAACGTCGTGATGACGTAATATTAAAGTTTACAGCAAACTCTTTTCCAATTTGTGGGTAACTAAATACGAAATATAAATGTAATTCAAATATTAATTGCCTTGATACAATGTCAATTATTATCGCACGAGATCATTACCAAACACTCGATTTAACCTCTACTCAAATGGAATACAACATAATATTATAGCCAAAATAGCAAATCTAAGAGTTCACCCAGAACTAATGTTATTCAATGTACCCACACAATAGGTGTCAAAACAGATTTAACAATATCCAAAAGTTCTTTGCTGCACGTTATCTTTCTAGCATAGCAAGAATGGATCTCAAGTACATGCTAACTTTGATTAAAGTAGTCAATCTCTTTTGAACTTAGTAAACGGAATACTCTTTGTTTAAAAGTTTTGAAGGTACGACACAGAGAATTGTGTCACAATATAACTACTTAGTGAACAATATTTTTCTCGTGTTAAAAAAATATTGTTTTCTTGGGTTCATTTTCACTTCTGAAGTTGTCACGAATTCCCGTTAAGGTCTATATATTCCATGACTAGATACAACCTAAGACCGATTGACTAACTACGGATCTTTATTTGGAAGTTCATAAAACTACACGTGGGCATAGAACGGGCATATTTTTGGGTAGTAGCGAACAACTTCGCTACCCACAATGTACCTTATAGAAATCCTGAAATAGCACACTAACACATGTGTTAAAGATTACTCTTAAAATGCATCAGAGATTAAATAATAAATAAATAATAAATTGGAACGATACAACAAAGGACTTACTGGCATTTCAGCTATCATCTCGCACACACTTTACTTTCCAACACCACGTCTCAACTCACTCTATACACAAAAGTATAACACTGTATATATTATGATATATAAGAATGTATACAGCACAGGCGTGCACCTCTGATGGCGAGCGATACTCAACCTCTTTGTTTACAGAATGACGCCCGTATTTATACACAATGTCTTTTTCGCCTACCCTCTACCAACTCTGAATTCATTAATAGTGCAATACCAACATGAAATCAGTATTGCCATTCTATAAATAATAAATAAATGTTGCCAGTCGAACACACGATCACGACAGGTGTAATTACAAGTTCTCGAGACTGCGTCTTAGTTCTTAGGTCTAAGTAATGCGTCTTAAAAATATGTAGGTAGCAAATGGTAAGTATATTTTTTCCTTGCAATGCGCTATTACGTTCTCAATAACGTACCTATATTTGCAGCTTTAGCACTTGAAGTACTTAGACTTGCCAACATTTTGTTATAGAAATTCTTTCGGTTTAACTCGTACTCGTAGAGTGTAGACAAAGCTAGAAGCGAGATACAATAGGAATCAAAAGCAGATGAAGAAAGCAAAACATATGATATGTCTCAAAAAGGGTGATCTTCTGTGTATCCTCTTAACAGGCTTCCAAAACGAAGGAGGTTCTCATTATTCAGCACGGATTTTTTTAAGACCAAATTCCATTTTCTAAAAACTGATACCTACTTATTTTAGAAAATTAAGAGCATACAATAGAGCAGTTATGCATGTTATATATATATATATATATATGAGTCAGTGAGTCACCAGGAAGTTAGGAATATGCATATTACTAGTGCATATCTACCTAAATAATGTGTATTTAGTATCGCGTATAGCAGAATGTCGTACATAGAGTTCATTGTACCGTTCCTTACAGTGGATAGTGAATACAAAACGGGCCGTTATCAATAATATTATCAATAATATGCATCTCAAGCCCCAGTATAATCCGCACGCCAACCATATAATGCGATAGCATGACCAAGATCATTCGTAAAACTAATTTATGTAATACATACCTATTGTCTTGAAACCATATTAGGATTAGGTATATTATAGTCTGTACTTATGGTTATAGTGAAGAATTGTCATAGTTAATTGCATCTGTGTTATTCGAATGATAATTTAATATAAAAAAATATTTTTAAACAACCGACTTCAAACTCCCGCGCCAACTATACAACAACAAGCACACGCTATACAAAGTACTTATTTTATTGTTGATATTTAAAAAACCGCTCGACCGATTTCGATAAAATTTATATGGGACCACATTGGAAGTATACCCTTTCAAATAAAAAAATAATCGTCCAAATCGGTCCACCCAGTCAAAAGTTCTGAGGTAACAAACATAAAAAAAATAAAAAAAAATACAGTCGAATTGAGGACCTCCTCCTTTTTTTGAAGTCGGTTGAAAATATCCCGGTTTGAACACAAAAAGGCGAAAACTGTGACAGATTTGGATGAAGGTTCGCAGTCTCGTGGTGACATGGTTGCAGGACCAATGCGTTATGCTAAAGTATGCGCTACTTGATCGGGCTGTGAGTCGTGGCGCCACAGGCTCTGCCTGAAAGTTAGCGCTGCGGTTGCTCACTTGTGATTCATTATTTATTTATTGAAACTAATTGACGTTAACTTTCTAGTAGGTCTCAAAGTTAAGGTAAACAAGCCCTCGGAGAACCAAGACATAAATGAGAAGAAAGCGATCGGCCTCACTTGGGGAGAACTAAGCGTGAGGCTTGGAAAAGAGTAGTGACTAGCCTCTACCCCGAAGAATTTAATGATGTAGAGACGTTTAGTTTTAAATGTTGATAGAACGACAAGAAAAATACTTTTGGACACATGGAGAAGAAAAATTAAGTACTATGAGTCACAGAATAAATATACGGGAAAAATACATGTACCATTAAAAGTTTATAGTTATTAAGTACCAAGCCAAGTTGTTTCATCCAAAAAATACAGCAGTCATAAAGGTAGATCATTTAGGTCAGCAGTTCAGAACGCTTAACTGGGATAGTTAAAAATTTAATTTAAAGCCACTACTGCGCCTGTAAGGCTGTTATGAACTTCTGCTTCGAAAATCTACTGCGGGTAAAATATAAAATTCCATTAAATAAAGTATTCAACTAAATCAGTACCTATTAATATTATGTATGAGAATGTTTGTTGTTTCGTTCAACCAATGGCACAAGGTAGAGTTAACATATTATTATAATTTACCCTCATAATATGTATCAAGGTGTATTAATTAGGTAAAGAAAAGGAGAGTGACAGTGAAGGGCTACAATAATTGATCTCGGAAAATTAAAGAGTTTCTTCTGAATTTTTTTAAACCCTAAATCCATGCGAACGATGTCGTGGTAATCATATTCTATCTGGAATCAGGATATACCTATGTACTTTCAGGACCTCGGCGGTACTGTAAAATAAGTGCAATCTGGATGCATATTCTGTTACTTATATTATAACGAGTTGGTTGAAGAACTTTTAAGGTAGCAAATTGCAATAAACATAATGCCACAATATCTAATATTAAGCATGTTGTTTAATTATGTAGCGGGAATGTGGTTGTAGTTTAACCGCATAACTACTCTAATATGCATTGTGGAGATCTATGATTACTTTACTACCCGTAATATAAATTACGTGCGGAAAATAAACGACGCGACGTTTGACCTTACGCAGCACTTACTGCTAGGTCAATTCTAGCCCCTAGGACCTACTAGCACGATTTTTTGTAAAAAAAAAACGTCACTTTGAGATGAGATTATCAAAACTGGAACTTTAAACCTTTACAATAAATGCCATCATTTCGTTTTTCATGGATCCTCCTAATGTAATTTATTTTTAAAGCTCTTGAATCTTGAATACATCATCACCTTTATTATCTCAATTCATGTCGCGCCGGTCTACTACCGAGCAATGGCTTGCTCTCAGAATGAAGTCTAGTCAATAGCTCATAACGATGACCAAGTGAGGATTGGCAGACTTCACACATATTTGAGATCATTATGAAGAACTCAAAAAAAGTGTAGGTTTCTTCACCGTTTTGACATTATTAAGTATACTACGGAATACCTTTATACACTCGCCGGCATATTTAGCGGAACATAAAAAAAGGGTCTGATATCAGTATCATATAAGGTTGCTGGCTGGTTTATACGTCATTTAATTTAAAAAGAAATATTTTCAAATTAAGAAAACAACTGAACATCACATTTTATGCAATTGTTTTAATTTTATTCAAATACACCTTATCTGGAGCGAACTTCGAGTATTTCTTCCTTCTGAGTTTGATTTAAAATTTCATTGAAATACTGTTTTTTGTTAGTTTTTTTTAATCGCGTATCTTTCTGGAGTTGATGACTGAATTATGCCTGACTTAGCCCCAACGGAGATTGCCAGGGCACTCGAAATGCGAAGAAATGGTCAAACCTACAGAGTGATATCCAGAGATCTTCGTCGACCAGTTTCGACGATCCATCGCAGTATCCAACGGTTCAGGGAGACCGGTACTTATGTGAGAAGAGCAGGACAAGGCAGAAAAAAGACGCACTTCGAGTAGGGATGATCGTTTCATTCGGCTTCGTGTACGTAGGAACCCCCGTTTGACGGCCGTCCAAGCCCGACATGAGTTAGAAGCAGTGCGGGGTGTAGCCGTAAGTGAGCGTACGGTACGAAGAAGGCTCGAAGAAGCTGGTTTGGGTTCATTTGTGCCCGCCAAGGCTCCAAGGCTCGAGGTAAATCATCGTAGAAACAGGTTAACTTTTGCTCAGGAACATCGACTTTGGAACGCGGACCAATGGAGTAAGGTATTGTTTAGTGATGAGTGCAGAATTCTTAAATCAAATTGACGGCAGGCAAAGAATATACAGACGCAAAGGAGAACGATACATTCAGACAAACTTTGAAACTACAGTTGCATACGGTGGTTGATCAATAATGGTTTGGGCGGGCATTTGTTTGGGAGCTCGCATAGACTTGGTAGTGATTGACAGAGGGAGTCTGACTGCAGACCGCTATATCAGAGAAGTTTTAGAAGAAAATGTCGTACCGTTTGCCCCATATATCGGTGACGATTTTGTTTTTATGCAGGATAATGCTCGGCCGAATACCGCTCGGGTAACTCAAGCTTATCTTAATGATATGAATATCACTGTTATGGAGTGGCCGGCGAGATCACCGGATATGAACCCAATAGAGCATGTTTGGGACTTGCTGAAAAGAAAAGTTAAGTCCAGAATTCCAGCTCCTGCCAACGTGGGTGAACTGCGAATCGCCGTAGTTGAGGAATGGCGGAGACTATCCCAGGAGACCATCGATAACATCATTCTCAGTATGCCTAGACGGGTAGAAACTTTAATAAGAGCACGTGAAGGAAATACGCGATACTAATCACCATTTTTTTAATTTAATTAATTGTTATTTTAATATTAAATTTCACTTTTTACCGGCTACATGAAAAGTTCAAAAATGTACCATTTTTCACAAATAGCCTTTACTCGCAAAATCTGTTCTTAATGTGATCTCATTTTAAGTAAAACAAATGAAACTTTAAATAACAAAAGAAGTGTAGTAAGTAGATTTTAAAATAAAACCATATTTTTTTAATTATGGACCTTTTTTTTATGTTCCGCTAAATATGCCGGCGAGTTTATTTTACTCAGTGTACCTAAATACAACCAGACATATTATAACCACAGAAATAGGTGAGGCCTTTAGCCTTAGCTTTCGCGAAGCAAAAAACGTAGACAATGCAAATGACTAATCATAATCAATCTTATGGACCAAACACGTAGGATTCAAAACAAGGTCATAGTGTGATATTTAAAACAATTAAGAAACTTATCTTTACGATATCATATGGGTAATAAAAACTCGAGGCAAACATTCAATGACTAATATTAACATTCGATATGTTTTATGTCCACTGATGTGATGCATCACAGCGCAGAATAGATCTTGATGCTGCCAAATATCGTGAGTAACGTCGCAGGCTGCCGGCTGTCCCCTGGGGCTGGGTAATGACTCAGTCGTGGATTAATTAACTCTGGGTACAGAGTTACTGACCCCCCAGACGTGAAACCTGATAGGTACAACGGTTCTTGCAAGAATGGATTATCGATTGAAGGTTGCTAACTACGTCATCGTCCAGACGATTTAAATTGAAATGAAAGCGATCCTTTTTAACTGTTTACTATCCAAGTACTTATATGTACTGTGCCAATATTATAGACTATAGACATACTCGTAAATAGAGACAGCTTCAAGGTCACCCACAATATTGTATCAAGCAATTATTTCTATAACTTACATAATCTTCTAGGTAAGCGCGTTACAACTTACAACCTAGACCACATCATTGCTATAGCCTATCTCGCAATAAAAAAAAAAGCGACTGCGAGTCGGTACCACCTCCATGCGTTCCTGAGAAAAAGGGACTTGACACACAGTCGGACGGACAACAATGTGATCCTATAAAGGTTTCGTTTTTTTCCATTTGAGGTACGGAACCCTAAAAAGTAACTGAGTTTTCGGCTTTTAAAATAATGGAGTAGTTCTGAAACCACTGCCCTCGCCTCACACCCTATAGACCTTACATTTAATTTCGGTTCCAATCCTAGTAATAGTGCATATTACCTATTACTTGCATGTAACTATGTACCTAGGTATTATTAAGTATGCAACAGTTATGTAGGCACCAAAAACCTTCCAATCCAACCCGTTTTTTCAGATTCATAGTTAATTTGGATGGATTTGATAACTAAGCAAACAATATTGAAGAAAATAAGCACAATATACGGAGGATTAAATAATAATAAAATCTCTTTATTTGCAAAAATTACATAGGTTCGCATTAATAATTTGGCCTCTATGATCTCCCAAAAAAGTAAAATCTGTGTTATGGGAGCTAGTGCCTTCCCTAATACATAGGTGCTTTTGGTTATGAAATTTTTTGCAATTTATTTGAATATTATTAGCTAACTAGCTGATGCCCGCGACTTTGTCCGCGTGGTTTAAGTTTTTTGTTATTCCCGCGGGAACTCCTTAATTTTCCGGGATAAAAAGTAGCCTATGTCACTCTCCAGGTCCTCAACTATACCCATGCCAAAAATCACGTCAATCCGTTGCTCCGTTGCGACGTGATTGAAGGACAAACCAACAAACCAACAAACAAAGTGACTTTCGCATTAATTATAATATTAGTATGAGTATGATATTAGTATGATATGATGATGATGTTAACATGCAAAATAAAATACTATTATAAAGACGTGTATATGTGTGGGTGTGTGTGAGTAAATACACAACAGACACGTTTTATGAAGGTTTCTGGTTGGACAGAATCCTGAAAAAATATCTAAAACCAGGTTCTCGGTAGCGAACGTAGCGATAAACATAGCCCAGTGCATTGTACGTGTGGAAAAACAACAACAATACTGTTGACAATTAAGAATGGTCGCCGTTATCAGTCAAGGGCGCAATAAGCAATAATAAAAGTTGGCCCATTATTGGTTCTAAAGTCGCGTAATATGTGATAGCGGCCGGCGCGAAGAGGGCGGCTCGGCCGTCGACCCACATCGTCCGCCATTGATTAGATATTGAAGTGCAACTCACGTTGGCCACACTCTACTTAAAACAATAATTGTCAATTAACATGCTCAATTATGTATGCTTGGTTGTGTGAACACAGATATTAATCTCTGGTAAGACAAAAATTTAAGAAAATATTAATGATGTTCGATTGGAATGAAATTACTCTACTAACCTACTTTCAATTTCAATACAATCATAATTTCAATTTCAGACGAAAACACACTACGGATGTGACAAACAAAACGTCCGCGTCGGCACTGTTGTATAGAGCTGCACAGACAAACGCGACAGGACTAAGCGTCATTGCCCTCAAATGTTTTTCCATGTCTGGCCCCTACTCCCTAGTGCGTAGTGGTCAAGAGGAGCAATATGAAATTAACTTTTATTCCACTACAAGCACCGAGCACCGAAAGTTAGCTCTTGCCCACTACAAGTTGCGATTACGCCTGGTGGACTGATGATACAGTCTAAGATGGTAGCGGGCTAACTTGTTAGGGGCACTTGTACATCAGTTATTATAATACCTAGTCGGTTTCTACACGGCATCATACCGGAACGCTAAATCGCTTGGCGGTATGGCGGCATGACTTTGTCGGTAGAGTGGTAACTAGCCACGGCCGATGCCGTCCACCAGGCCAGACCAGAGAAAATTCATATATTATAAATTCCCAAATTGACCCTTCCGGGGATCGAACCCACGATAAACAACAGCGCTCAACACTGCGCCAAGAAGATCGTTAAAAAACTACACAACTGCACCTTGCTTTTATAATTTATACTAGGTATGTTCGGTAATTTTGAATTTACATAAACTTCGCTTTTTATGCACCCAAGTGAAACTTATATTGGTCGAATTTATTAAACAATTAAACACAAATAATAGTACGAAAACAAGACACGAATGCAGTTAACTAACTATTTAATTAGCGCAATGCAATTTCGGCGGTGAATTTCGGTATGTTTCGGAAACAAACAATTTGTTATTCAACATTCAACTCTTGATGGCAATGTTAGATAGTAAAATTGATAATTTTAGAGGTGAATTAATTATTGAACCTATGTTATGAATATGCAAATTTAAAGCGAAATCGTTTTTTAATTAAGCACTCATATCCTACCTATACTAATATATTATGCGAATGTCAGTTTGTTTATTTGTTAAGCTTTCAAGATTCATATTTGATATTTTCAACCATTTTTGATGAATTTGTTAGAGACATAGGTTGTGTCCCTAGACATAAGCTACTACTATCCCGAAAAATTAAAAAGTTACTGCTCTTCCTGAGAATTAAATAAAACTGGCCAAGTGCATGACTAGCCACGCACAGTGTAGGGTTTGTTAGTTTCCCATTATAATATAATAATGTCCTCCCGACCGAATTTCGGCCACGGCGGCCTATTTCCAGAGATACTAGCCATCCGCGCGCGAGATATTATAGTGCACAAGTGCACTCTCTGTTCCTTTACTCTCATAACTCGATTTCTTGTAAGAAATACCCAACACTTTTTATGACCCGACCCGGGACTCGAACCCGACACACTATGGGATAGACGCGAAAAAAAAATTCATCCCCACCTTATCAAATAAATATTATAAATGCGAAAGTTTGGATGGATGGATGTATGGATGTTTGTTACTCAATGAGGCGCCAACGGCTGAACGGATCTGGCTGAAATTTGGCACAGAGATAGAATATAGTCTGGAATAGCACATAGGCTACTTTTTATCCCGGGAAATTAAGGAGTTCCCGCGGGAACCAAAAAACCTCAATCCACGCGGACGTAGTCGCGGGCATAAGCTAGTTTGTAAATATTTTTTTTTTCCTAAATTCTAATTTATCACTTTGTCTGCATGATTAAAAGCTTTCTAAGTAATAATAACTAGTATTTGACCAGGATTTGATTGGCTCCAGCTATGTGTGGGAACTGGGACTGCAGTTACACAAAATTTACTTTACATTTGATTTTATTGTTAAACTTTTTAAAAAAGAGTAACAAAGCCAAGTTTCGTGCCAGTTCTTCTAGGTAGGAAAGGCCAACCAACCACCACCAACCTACCACTAACCAACCTAACTAGTACTAGGACCTAACTAGTTGGTCTAACCAATGGTAGATTCATTTTGATGATTCAAAAGTTTGTAAAAGTTTATTTGAATAATAAAAACATTTGAATTATTTTCAATAAGAAATTGTAGGCATTAGCTAGTATAACAATAAAATAATGTTGCTTTATTATTTTAATACAACCTTATAGTTACGAATGACTCTTACCTTACAGTCCTTGTGCCTGTAGCACCAGGTGCAGCCAAACAGCAGGCCTACAGTGAGTACCAGCGCCAGCGCTGGTAATGCTTCATACAGACTTGACTCCTTGCCCCATCCCTCCGATATTGACCCACTCACTTCTGGAACAATGATGAACACCCTAAGCCAATGTCTATATTTAGTAGTGTCTAACCAAAGGTTGATTTCGGGCTGAAAAGGGTTTAATAACACTGAAAAATTCAGATCATGACTGGCTAAAAGTGAATAAAATTAACCATGGTTTTGTCTATCTGATGTTTTGACTGGTGATGGCGGCGCAACGCAGCCCGCGTGCGTCCAGTCCTGTCCAGTTCAGTCCAGCGCTCCTTTGAAACAGTTCAATTTCGGCGCTTGCTAGAAACCTTTGGCTTCTGCTTAAACTTTGGCTCATTTTTTGCCGATAGCTATTTGAAGCTGAAGCCAAAGGTTTGTTCGGTTACTTTAAGAGAGTTTTATAAACAATAAATAATTTTTTATTGGAAATATTAAGTAACAGAACAAAAGCCAATTTACATAAACTTACTTAGTTAGTTTAGTTACTTGCTATGATATTTTTTAAATTTCTACTACAAATTAGCCCTACGCTGCAATCTCACCTGGATGGTTAATCATGATGCACCATCGTTGCAGTGTGCTAACCTGGTAGGGGTATAGCAGTTATATTAAACTCATATATGCCTAATCAGTTCTACACAGTATTTTAAGGAAAGGCTAAATCACTTGTTGGTAAGGTGGTAACTTGCCACGGTTTTAAAGTAATGTGAATTGACAGGACTAATTCTAGTGCAGTCCATTATTGCAGGAAGTTAGTTTGAAAGGGACAGCAATAAAATTAGTGCTGTGATTTTAGTTCTGTTAGAGATTGTAAATAACAGAATTAGCCACAATAGCTTCAAATTACAGTTACCTACAGTACACTGGGCAGAAACAGTTAACTGCAAACTCTTAATGCAGTTCTAATTGTATAAATGTATATAACAGAATAAGCCACAATAGCTTCAAATTACAGTTAACTACCTACAGTACACTGGACAGAAACAGTTAACTGCAGTTCCAATTGTATAAAATGACCCTTGACTGAAATTCTGCAGATATTTTGTCCTAATACAGCTCATCCTATAGAAGTATGGACATTTCCAAAAAGTTATCATCGTGTGATCCTTTTCTTTAAAAAATCCTTAACCTTAATGTATGGTACAGTTTTAAAATGTATTTGCAATATTTGTATACAGAAACTGTAGGCTTCTGACTTCTGTGACTATTTAAAAATAATTAAACTCAATATTGATAAGTATACTTAATTATTTTTAAATAGGCATAGCGGGAAGCATACGGCAAAGAGATGGTTATGGAGAGCCCTGGAGGAGACTGGAGTCCTATGCCCATGGGCAAACTGAATAAATGAAACAGTAGGTACATTTACTAGTCTCTAAATTTATTAATAGATAAAAATACTTAATTATTTACAATAATTTGTATAATATTTTTATTTTTATTATACTTACCATGTAAATAATTAAGTTAAGTATAAAGGCTTGAATTATGAATTGAATTACTTATTGTTATACTTACTTAATTGTTAAATACATCAGACAATCTTTTTAGCCACTTTGAACCATCAGGCGAGTTCAACCAACCAGAAAATGAGCATGAACTTGCACCTAGTGGTGTGTTGCCTTTGTTACATGTCAGTTTTCTGTGTGAAATGTGGCTATGTTCAGAAGGTTCTCATATATTGCTGACTACAGTACCTACATGCAAGGAGTTAGTTTATGGTTATAGTATTGGTGTATTGATATCTTTGGAGAATCACACATAGCCAGTTACTGCAACAATTTTGTGCGCTTGAGAGGGTATATAAAATAATACTAGCTATGCCGTTTGAGCAATACTTATATTTAGTAACAGAATTACATAGTTACTTGGGTGTTATTGCAGAATTTTGTCTTGTTTACTTGTGGTTCTAATGTTTAGGATAGGATCATTCACAGATATTCTGTGAATTTGTGAATCTCAAGTTCTATGCTCGTGAAACGTGCTCGGAAGTTTTTAAATTACTACCCACAAATAGTAAAAGTATACATAACTATTTTTCTAGCAACTTGTTCTTGAAAGGATTTGTAAATTACATGCTTTTATATGCAGTTAGCTTTGCTTGCACAGTTAATTGACATAGAAAGGTTACGATTAAAGTAGTAAATGATGAAAACATTGTTTTTGGATAAATCGACTCACCGTGCGGGTTGGTCTGTGGCGTTGGGTTCACAGGCAATCCTTGCACCGAATGCACACTTGTCGCGGCCAAAAATAAGATCAGCCATAACACAGCCATTATCATTACATTATTTGCACAGCCGTATTAGTTTTCGTTTCATTATTTATAATTTCTAATACATCACCACAACACAAAAAATACACGGTCTCTGACAGATTTGCACAAACGAAACTATAAATCCACTTTACAATATTGACCATTTAAATTAAGCACAATTAACATTTTCACAGTCTAGAATATTTATAACTAACAAAATATAAAATTTATTAAGATTTTCGTGCACATTTACATAAAAATTGCGCAATCCACAGCTGTACAGAACGCCATTTTTCAATTTCGTTGATGACAGATTATGAAAAAGATTGCCATTTATAAAATTACATTGATATTATAATTTAATACTGGTAGCATTTCATCACTATTTCAAAAAACTCATGATGCATTGCATAAAAAAATTAAAAAATATGAATTTATCTAAATACACAATTTAACTAAAATAATTTTTTTTAAATAAAATATTATCTAAAAAATACAATGCTAAAACGTAGGGATTACATACTCTTTGTACAATGGTCTACAATAATTGTTATGTGAACGTCACTGTCAAAGTCAGCTGAATAAAATAAAAGGTGATGACACAGAGTACTTTTTAACATTGAAAATCGGCTAATGGAAGCAGAGACAAATTAGAAGTTCTAAATCTGAAAATGTGTCAATAAAACGAAGAAATAAAATCTAAAAAAATTATGTACAATAATAAGAAGAAATAGCACAATTGAAAAACCATAGGGAACGCTCGTAAACTTTGTATACGAGTTCCAATAACCTCAAAACACATGTACGGTAAATTAAGTTTATTTAGCAGAGTAGTTAGAATACATAGCGTTCGCTATTACAAAAAAGGCACTCAGAAGCTATTGGAATTTCTAGCCGGTATGCCGAAGCCCAATTCTGATAGGATAGCGGATGCCCAACGCCAGCGTCAGACCATTTCCAAAAAGTCTGAAAAGTATGGCCCCAGTACAGTGTACTTACAAGTGTTGGGTTCCGGTGCAAGAGGAGCTCCCAACACGCTATATCTGTTCACGGATCAAAAAAGGTGAGTTTATTCATTATGTTTGCCTGAGACAATTTGGATAGGACTTTTTATTGCAAGCCTGTTGCATCATAATTCATATACCTTATGCTATCACGTTTTGTGTTAAACATAACACATGTCGTAAAACACGACTGCCCTGCCATATTGAATTTTTTTCAAAAAAAAATTATAGCCAGTGTCACTTGGAATTAAGGATTCTAATGATACCCCATACAACCAAATCTGTTAAGGCATATTAGAAGTTATGAAGGAATAAAGAAACTCACATACATACATGCAAACATAAACATGAACCCTGAAAACATTATACTCCTTTTTTGGGCAGTCATTTAATATGAATTTCTTTCTTTTTAATACTCAAATTTGTTTAATTCACGTACACTTTGAAAAGTGCTAATACATGTAAATAAATAAAATCAATTGCCGAAGGAATTTAACCGCATCACTTCAGAACGGCTGGACCGATTATGATGGAATTTTCTGTGTTTGCGAGGACACTGGGATGGTTTATATTTACAATTGGACCCATTCGCTGCATTAGGGTTCTAGGTTCAAGGCAGGACAAAGTCTGCCGGGCCCACTAGTATTTTATAAAGGTGCCAAGTTACATACTGAGTTAAAACACTTTCAACTAAATATTTTTATGTATTATTGTAAACTTACAGATACTTATTTAACTGTGGAGAAGGCACTCAGAGGCTGGCCCATGAACACAAAGTAAAGTTGTCTCGACTAGACCACATCTTCATCACCAACAAGACCTGGAGGAACATTGGCGGTTTGCCCGGCCTCTCACTGACTCTGCAAGATGTTGGTGTACCAAATATTACACTGCATGGACCAGAAGGATTAGTAAGTTATATAGCTAAACAGATCTCTTTGATCAAATATCTGTAAAGAAAAATAAAGAAAAATCAAATATTTTTTATTCAAGTAGGCCCTTAACAAGTGCTATTGAATAGTCGAGTGAATCTACCACTAGTTTAGAATGCCGTTCCTACCGAGAAGAACCAGAAAGAAACGCGGTATAAATACTAATACACATCATAAATGCAAAAGTTGTCTGTCTATTGGTCTACTTTACTTTCAAAAACCATCTACCCCCCAATTATGTTAGAATTGTCGATCAAATCGTCTAAGTTCGGCTTCAAAGTAAAATAAAACATAACAGCATTGAATTGGAGCTCAATTTCGTGTATCCATTCTCATACATTTAGGTATGTACGATACTCTAAACGTATTAGAATGGATACACGATAGGGTATCACTTTGATCTGCAATCCTTACATGATTGCACCTCTGGTCGACTGATTTTGATGAAATTTGATAGAGACAGAATGTATCCTGGAGGTGGACATAGACCACTTTTTGCCATGGAAAATCAGAGTTACCAAAGGATTTTTCAAAAAACGAAATCCACATGGACAAAGTTACCCACATCTAGTAATATATCAGTCTACTAGGCCTAGGCTGATGCTGGGGAGTTAGTCCACGTGGTTTGAGGGTTTTGGTTCCAGCAGCGCAGCTCTTTAAATTTCGCGGATAAAAAGTAGCTTATGTGTTATTCCAGACGAAAATGTATCTCTGTGCCAAATTTAATCCAAATCTGTTCATGTGTTCTGGTGTGATTGAGTAACAAACATCCATCCATCCATCTAAACTTAGGTATTTATAATATTAGTATAGATGATCAAGGCTGGAGTGTCATAAGTACAAAAGCTTAGTATAGGTATGAGGATGTTGCATAAAGAGTCCTGTTGGTGTATTGTTAAACTGCGGATAAGAAGGTCTTGGTTCGATTCCAAGATTGGATAACCAAGTTATTAAGGTATTAGGTTTTCTGTTCAGAAATTCTCATTACTAGCTAGAGACTGTGCCTTGGAGAGCAGATAAGTTGTACCTGAGCTGACTGACTTACCCATCTGTCTATGAGAGTAAGGTAATAGAGATTGCACACTTTTTCACTATAATAATTATCTCCCATGCAGATGGCAAATCTATGAGGAGATTGGTTGCCATGACCAAAATTTGGTTGGGAGTACAGTAATTATAATTGTTAGCATGGATTTTTAAGATAGTTAAATTGTTATAGGATGAATTGTACAATGCAACAAAAAGGTTTGTGATAATGAAGGACATGACTGTCAAAATGGCAAAGTGCAGCAGCTCTGAGGACTTTAAGGACAATGTGATGACTGTCAAATATATACTTATGTAAGTAACTAGAAGTTTATTTTTATCTCTATGATCCACTATCACCATATGTGGTTTGAAATATTTTTTTACTTAGGGGCACTACCCTTATAGCAGATATTTTTTGACTTAATGCTCTTAAATGTAATTAATGTTAATGTAATTTTATTTTTCTTTCTTTATTTCTCAGGCCACTATACAATTGAATCATTAGTTATATACTATTAAAAGGAAACACTGGTTGTTCACATAATTATACTTTAATTTCATAAGTAACAGTGAATAGCCGCCATCACAGATTACTGCTGACCATAGTGTCCCTAGACAAGTGCTGCCAGACTAGCGTCCACAACCATATACACAATAATGCCCTGAACATATACTAACTTACAGCCTAACAATTTGTTCCTTTGGGCATCTTAAAATTCTGAGGTCCAAAAATGGGCTTGCTACTTAAGATGTATACTGATATCGTCCTCGTAGATTGAGGTTTATCGGTTCCCGCGGGAACTCTTTAATTTTCCGGGATAAAAGTAGACCATGTGTTATTCCAGACTATAATCTATCTCTGTGCCAAATTTCATCCAGATCCGTTCAGCTGTTGGGGTGTGATTGAGTAACAAACATCCAGCCATACATCCATCCATCCAAACTTTCGCATTTATATTTATTATATTATATTTGATTGATATCTCATAGATAAGTGTAATTCACCATTACAGTAATACTTCTTTCTAGGGGTCCTCAAGATACAATCCTCAAAACAGACCCCAAGCCAGCAGCAAAGAAGCCCAAGATAGAGGTCAAGACACCGGTAGAATTTGAAGAGTTCATACATGATGACACAGATTACTATAAATCTCGCCATGGTACAGGAAATAGCAAAAATAAGAATATTAAACCTAAAGCAAAACCCCCTACCTGTGAAAAAGGTAATTTTGTTGTATATATTTTTTTTGCTCGGTGTCAATAAGTCTGTGACTTTTCAAATTTCCTATCTTTTAATGAGAAGAGAAACACTGCCACAGTCAGCGTCCGTCATTCATCTGATTACATTCAAATTTGGAAAAATGAAAAATTTTAATCAAAACCTAATGAAAAATTTCATGAAAATTCATCTTTTTCAAAAATTTATCTAATATATAAAATTTTCCCGTCACAGTGTTTGTAACAAAACTCCTCTGAAATGGCTTGAAAGGTTTTATGATTTTTTTTGTGTATATTCGGTAGGTCTGGGAATAGGACGTAAACATTTTTCATACCCCCAAAACATCTCAATCCACGCGGACGGAGTCGCGGGCATCAGCTAGTAATAATATGTTTCTAATCTTCCCATAATTTTCTAATAAGCAAATTAAACTTCCAGAATATTACAAGAAAAAGACTGATAAAGTCCTGGAAGAGCTGCAAAATCAACATTACTCTACCGTTGCGTACATCTGCACTTTAAAGGTTTGTCATATTTTCATTATTTAAAAAAAGATGTAATAAATTTTCAAATGTTGGCATAAATAAAATTCACCCCTTTACACTTCAAATAAATTTAGGAACCAAAAGTCATATACATTAAAAACCAATTCATATTGGTATACATACTAAAATGATAGAGGGAAGAAACTGATAAGGTGTGTGTGAGGATTGAGTGACAACTTGGATTTTTGTAGTTTTAGTGACTAAAGGGTTTATTAATAGTTGTAATATAAAACGCGTATAATATACTTACTCAGTAAGGTGGGGTGTGAGAACTGAGTGACCACAGTTTAAGCAGCATATCTTTTGAATGAGTTCTTTACAAATTCTACTATTCTTTACAAAACTACAAAAAATCATATAGTCACTCAGTCCTCACACTCACCAGAACGGAGAAGTGCTAAGTATACAGTCACATAGACAGACATCATTATAATTTACCACTTCTTCTGATTTACTGAACATTCGTGATGGAAAAGCCATTCTTCTTTGCATTAAATTCAATGCCCAAGGAGACTGGACGCCGCCGCCGCTATGCCTGTAACATGTTGTCATCAAAAAGACACCCTGACTTCGTTCAACAGGTGTGCGTTGCGCTTTAGTTATGTATATTTATCCTTGTTAACAGAAACGCCTAGGTACCCTGGACCTGGAGAAATGCGTAGAGTTTGGAGTGAAGCCGGGACCCTTGCTAGGACAGCTGAAGAGTGGTCATGACGTGGTGTTGCCGGACGGACGACTCGTCATGTCCAAGGACGTTAAGACTCCGGACGATCCCGGACCTGTGTTTATTGGTAAGTATGACCCGCGCAGCCGGACTTTCGGCCGTCATCCGGTTATCACAATGTCATTGAGGATGTGTCAGACAATAGGGATGACGACAACACAAATCTGCAAATCTTTATCAAACTTAAAAACGCGTTTCTAGTGTAGAAGTTTGTATGAAATAGATAGTTGTGATACATAGAGTAATCAAATTTTAACACACTTATTTTCTTTAATCTATAGTTTTAAATGGTTATCAAACTTAAAACTATCTAAGGATGTAAATTTTAAGTCTCTTGGAAGACCCTCTATTTAATAATCAGTAAGAAATAATTTATTTTAGACATCATCCGTATTCTTTGTGTCTTATTAATATGGAAATGTATGCCGATGTTATGAGACAAATTTTATTGTTAGAAAATACGGCTCTAAGCTATGGTAGTATGCCCCCTGGTTAAATCAAATTATTGATGGATCATGTGATAGTTTTAGCACGTCATCTTTTAATACTGTGATAGGTCTGTTGGATTGGAGTATGTTCAACAAATAAGATTGTATAAGATCTACCGGAATGTAAAATCGCTTCGCTTCGCACGGCTTTGCCGGTAGGGTTATAAGTTATAACCAGCCACAGCAGAAGCCTCCCGCAGATTAGGTACGTAATTAATACTTACTTAAAAGTACTTACTTAATACTTTTTTGCAGTGCTCGAAGTGCCAGACCTGTCGTATCTGAGCGAGAGCGAGTTTGCGGCGCACTTCGACAACGGCAAGAACCCGCCCGAGAACATCCCCACCATCGTGGTTCACTACACGCCGCCACACGTGATCAAACATCCCAAGTCAGTTGCTCAATACTTTCATACAGCCCCACAAACTTACCTGACCTGAACGCTTAGCATGCGCACAACGAGATATCTCGCGACGAGAGTGAGAGATATTGTTGTTGCCGGCTAATTACTCGTTCACCCTAACATGCACAAAATCCGATATATCACGAGGAATAAATAGTCGGCATGTAAGGGTTCATAGAGAAATATACCACAGACAAGAAATATTACTTTTATCTCTACTTTTTAGGTAACGAGACGAGTCATACGTGTAACCATGTTAGCTTCAGTAGACAAATAGAGATAACGCGAGAAAATGGGTAGAAATAATTTTAGTAGTTGTGCACATGCTAACCCTGCTGCTAGTGCTGCTAATAATGCTGGTGACAGCGTCTCTAGTATTATATTAAAAATAAAATAAAACCAACTAAACAGTCATAAAAATGTGTTCCAATTTTATCCACCGGGCCAGATAAGTTGGTGGGACTATACATTTTCAGCAATTAGGTACTAGACAACTAGGCAAATCATAAATTTTTTTCAAACGTCAAAACACGTTTTGGGTTATCAACATAAAACTAACAGGGAACGTGGAGATTACGTCTTTTGGGAGATCCTCTATTTAAAAATCACAAAAAAACGAGAAATTGAAATAGTAAAATCTTGAGGATACAAATCCGGTTTCCCTCATATACCACAGAATACTAAATACATATACCTAGGCCTAATACTTATGTCTTATAATAATGAGGTCTTCCACCAGGTATCGCGCCTTCATGTTAAAGTTCGGCATATCAACGCGGCACCTGATCCTCAACTCTCAGAACTCGTGTCTGGGCTCTGAGGCGGTGCATCGATCGCAGCACAAACTACATCTGTTGGACGCGGACATGTTCCCGCTATTGCGCGACCTGAGCGTGCCCGCTCTATGGACCCCTAGTCCGCCCTTGCCGAATACAGATAGCCCGATACGATTGAAGGGGCTGGAGGAACTGAAGAATAAGGTGTGTATTCGTAGTGAAAAAAAAAAGTGGTATCTTAAAAGTCAAATGGTTGCATGGCAAATATACGGGCACTTACTAATACTTTCATACTAGGCCTTTTAACTGTCTTTTTAAACGACTTCTGGAAAGTAGGAGGTGCTCATTTCGGTGCGCATTTAAAAAAAAGTACTTACATCGATGTCTTTGAGACATCGTTATCATTAATGGCATCTCCTGCTTGGAAAGCTTTCTTGGCTCAAATGTACTCTATTCACAAATAAATAAATTGATTGATTAGCTTGGCTCGGCTTGGTTTGTATGCACGCTGGGTGTGACAACACGTAACATTATAGATCGCCGCGGCTCAGTTCCAAAACCTAATTTTTATTAGTCCTATGCCCCTAGGTGATATTATTTATGCCATCTCCTGCTTGAAACGCTTGCTTGGCTTGGTTTGTATGCACGCTGGGTGTGACAACACATAACACGGTTTATAGATCGCCACGGCTCAGTTCCAGAACCTCATTAGTGCGGAGGGCTCGTGCGGTGGGGACGCGGAACTCGTACTTCATTATACAGTCCCATTTAACTGTCTGTTGTTATTAATCTTAGGTGCTGTTATTAATGGCATCTCCTGTTTGAAACGCTTGCTTGGCTTGGCTTGGTTTATATGCTTGCGGGGCGTGTCAACACGTAATACGGTTGATAGATAGCGGTGGCTCAGTTCCAAAACATCATTAGTGCGGAGGGCTCGTGCGGCGGGGACGCTGGCTTGAGCTCGGCGGACTCGCTCGCCAAGCTTGAACTTCAGTCACATTTAACTCTCTGTACCTAATTATTAGTATTAGGTGATATTATTATTAATGGCATCTTCTGCTTGGAAAGCTTGCTTGGCTTGGCTTGGTTTGTATGCATGTGGGGTGTGTCAACACGTAACACGGTTTATAGATCGCCGCGGCTCAGTTCCAGAACCTCATTAGTGCGGAGGGCTCGTGCGGCGGGGACGCGGGCCTCAGCGCGGCGGACTCGCTCGCCAAGCTCGAGCTGATCGCGGCCCGGACGCTCACCATGTTCCATTTGAGGCCGAAGAAGGAACTTGATAGGTGGGTACTGAATTTTATGATTCGGTAATCGATAATAATTGGGTATTTGAACACTAGTCAAATCAGCATGGGTCAAAGTGCTCTTAGTATGGGATGTTGTATGAAATACTGAATTGAGAAGTCATCAAAAATTTACGCACTTTTTTTACTTCGATCGATAGTTTAAAATGGTTTTCAAACATAAGACTAGCAAAGGACGTGGATATTATGACTTTTGAGACATCCACTATTTAATAATCACTGAAAATTTATTTATTTGACTATTTGTCAAATACAAGTTGACAAATTGTTGTAATTTAATAATGACAACAACAAGTTGAGTTGTAAAAGTTAAGACTTCGAAACGCTAATTTCTGGGAAGTACATTTATCGATAGTTCCTCCTGAAAACTAGCGCTGAATTTTGCTGCGACTTTTTGCTGAGTTTTATTTGTTTACGGATAAATTAAATAAATCACTAATAATTTCAAAAAGGCACTTGCCCATTTTATAGGTCTAGGCTTTTAGAGACTATTATCTAAATTCTTTGAAAAAACATAATATAAAGATTAAGTACACATTAACCTGTGCGTTCCGTAGTCAGGTAAAAAAGACGTAAAATATCCGTAAAAGTTTCGTAAAGGCCTTTCCTAAACTTTTACGAATAATTGCAATACTCATAATCTATCATTGTGACAATTATTATGACACAGATTTGATGTTTATACAGATCAGCTGAACCCAAACTCCACATTCAAGACTACATCCAAGAGACGATGAACGCGGACGGTTTCGTCGACAGCTTGGAGAAGTTCCGCAGCCTTGTGGACGGCATGCGATATGCGAAGAGCGATTCCCAGAAGGAGTACCCCAAAGTGGTGTTCCTGGGGACCGGCTCTTGTATACCCAGCAAGACGAGGAATACTAGCGCCATTGTGATACATATTGAGTGAGTGTTTTATATGTGTTTCTATTACTAGTGGTTGTCCTAGTCCTAACTCCTATGAGTTTGGAAGAATAGACGTACAGTAGAACCGTTTATAATTACTTATTATTGGCGCGGGCATCGCGCACTCCGGCCACTTACCAATTGCTAACTTATATTGCAACTGCGCACATGACTTATATACTTACAGTTCACATTTTCAATCTATATATTAGTAGTAGTAGTATTCTATACATGTTATTTTGACCATTAAAGGAAAGTTAAACCTTATCTTCAAGACTTTCTGTCATCTTTTAACATACTGTCTTTAACAATAAGTAGTTTTTTATTTCAGTTGCCCTAGATATTATTATTTACCAGATTATGCCCACGACTTCGTCTTAGGTTAAAAATTACTAAAACTTAGGTTTAAAAATCCCGGGAGAACGCTTTGATTTTCCGGGATAAAAAGTAGCTAATATCTCTCAAGGTTAACTATACCCATGCAAAAAATTATGTCGATCCGTTGCTTTGTTCCAGCGTGATTGAAGGACAAACCAATAAACAAACACACTTTCGCATTTATAATATTTAATCTATACTAATATTATGAAGAGGTAAAGTTTGTGACGTTGTAGGGGTAATCTCTGGATCTGCTGAACCGATTTTGAAAATTCTGGTACCAATAGAAAGCCACATTATTTGTGAGTGTCATAAGCTATTTATTAACCCGAAGCTAGTCATATATAAGCTAAATCGTTAGCTAACAAGCTTATGTCGAGCAATATCTGCCAGTGAGAACCGGTCCATGCTGCTGGACTGTGGCGAGGGCACGTTCGGGCAGCTGGTGCGGTTCTACGGGCCCAAGCGAGTCAACGCCTTCCTGAGGTCGCTCAGGGCCATATACGTGTCGCATCTCCACGCCGACCACCATATAGGTTTGTGTTCTTTCAATACTAGCTAAACGATTGTGCAGGCAACGCTCTTTTCGGGCAATAATTTTTTTCGGCCTACAAAAATTCTGCATGCCGTAAAGTACGAGCCTGACTTCACAGACTCGAAGCTAAGTTTTTTGCATGGACTTAATATTAAAATTGGACACTAATGTATGTATATAAGTATGCGTACCAATGCCTCTCGCGTGTCAATGTTGATGGTGCTATAGTCATATAACTTTTGAAAGTGCTTAGAATAAGTATAAAACTTTTCAACATAATTGGATGAACAACGTTTCACATATTAAAATTTTAAAAAACGTGTCACTTTTAATCACCATTCACCACACATTTTTGGAATTGACGTGCATATTCAATATTTGAGAAAAAAGAATGTCGGCCATCTTTGATTTGAAATGGAGATCCTTTTTTAATCTGCCACCGAATAAACCTCTGAAATTACAGCCTTTAGTTTATTTTTATTGGAATTAATTTTTCCGTTATACTTATATACTCTGTGAAAATATTACCCAGGTCTCATCGGAGTTCTGCAGGCCAGACGGGAGGCGTTTGAGGAGTTGGGAGATGAGACGCCAGTGCAGCCACTGTACCTGCTGGCGCCGGGACAGATCGTGACGTGGCTCTCCATATACGACCACCAGTTCGAGCCGATCCGGCAGGAGTTCACCCTTATACCCAATCAGAATTTGGTGAGAAAGTCTTGCAACTTGTTTTCTTTTTGGAATCTGTCATCTTTAGAATTCTTAGGCCTGAAACTTAAAACGATATGATTCATTAATTCATACGTATGTATTATAAATGCGAAAGTGTCTCTGTCTGTCTGCTACGCTTTAATGGCCCATCTTTTCAAGCGATTTTGATAAAATTTGGTTGAAAGATAGATTGGATCCCGGGGAAAGACAAATGCTACTTTTTAACCCGGAAAATTAAGGACAATTAAATAGTTCCCGTTAGAATAAAAAAAACTAAATCAACGCAGACGAAGTCGCGGGCATTATCTAGTATATAAAAAAGAGTCCGGCAGTGATGCCCGCGACTTCATCCATGTGGATTAAATTTTTTGTTTCCCGCGGGAACTCCTAAAAACATTAAATGTAGCCTATGTCCTTTCCCGGGATACAATCTATCGCTATACCAAAATCGGTTGAACGGATGGACCGCGAAAGACAGACCGACACATTTTCGCATTTATAACATTAGTATGGATATTAATTACCTTCAGAAAAGTTATTTCGGCGGTGACGGCGTCCAGTAAAGCATGGAAATTTACGCTTTATAACGTGTTCATTATGGCAGATTTTCCAACATTTAATTGAAAGAAGTGGTCCACGCGTCGTTCACTTATGACCAATCCGGGACCCATTTGTTATCGTGTCAAAAATTCCACTATAAGGTACAAGATATAAAGCTTAGATTTCAATGCTTAATTCTGAATTGAGTCCGAATGGAGATCCGCAAGTTGAATTGGTGATGATACAGATGTTTTCTTGTAGATGGTTTCGAATACTGAACCAGCAAACAAGGAGCTGACCTCAGCAGTGCTGGCCAGTATTGGCGTTCAAGAGATATGTACGTGCCTGGTGTCGCACTGTCCCAATGCCTTTGGAGTGGCCATTAAGGTCGACCTCAACTACAAGGTCACTTACTCCGGTGACACTATACCTTGTGAAGAACTCGTGAAGATTGGTGAGTGGTGGTACAGTTTGGTTGAATCGTTATTATTTCTAAGTACCCTCAATTTTTATTTTGGTGGCTTATCTTGGAACTTGTATTTCCTTGTTTATTTTTCTGGAAAACGGAACCCTTATAGATTCGTCATGTCTGTCTGTCTGTCTGTCTGTCCGTCCGTATGTCACAGCCACTTTTTTCCGAAACTATAAGAGCTATACTGTTGAAACTTGGTAAGTAGATGTATTCTGTAAACCGCATTAAGATTTTCTTACAAAAATAGAAAAAAAACAATAAATTTTGGGGTTCCCCATACTTAGAACTGAAACTCAAAAATTTTTTTTTCATCTAACCCATAGGTGTGGGGTATCTATGGATAGGTCTTCAAAAATGATATTGAGGTTTGTAATATCATTTTTTTCTAAACTGAATAGTTTGCGCGAGAGACACTTCCAAAGTGGTAAAATGTGTGTCCCCCCCCCCGTAACTTCTAAAATAAGAGAATGATAAAACTAAAAAAAATATATGTTGTACATTACCATGCAAACTACCACCGAAAATTGGTTTGAACGAGATCAAATAAGTAGTTTTTTTTTAATACGTCATTAATCGTAAATCGCAATTTACCTTTCATTCAATCAACTCAAATATTTAAAAAAAAACATTTAATTTAAAACTTATTACAGGTTTGTACGGAACCCTCGGTGCGCGAGTCCGACTCGCACTTGGCCGGTTTTTCATTTATATATCGCTTGTCGGTGTTGAGTAGGTAGACCGAATTGCCCATTCTCCTTTGAAAGCGTCTTCCTATATTCATATTACTTGCTTGTGTCCTTGTGTGGTATTAGTCACGTTAGAAATTATGTATAAAAGCGCACAATAAACTAAATATTTCAGGCAAAGACTCCACCCTTTTGATCCACGAAGCAACCATGGAGGACGAATTGGCCGACGAGGCTCGAATCAAAATGCACTCCACGACCTCACAAGCCATTACGATCGGAAAAAATATGGGCGCCAGGTTCACTGTCCTGACGCACTTCAGCCAACGATACGCGAGGCTTCCGCGACTCAACTCGCATATACTGAACGATAATAACAGCGTCGGGATTGCTTTCGACAATATGCAGGTGTGTGCTTTACTTTTTTTTTTTTTTTGCATAGAATACAGTATTGATAAAAATATTCAGATAGAATATATATGGGTGATATACGTCAGTTGTGACATAATTCGGTCAGAGGTAAGCGACGCTTCCGCGACTCAACTCGCATATACTGAACGATAATAACAGCGTCGGGATTGCTTTCGACTATATGCAGGTGTGTTTCTTTACTTTTTGCATAGAATACGGTTTTGACAAAATATATTCAGATAGAAGCATATGAGTGATATACGTAAGTTGTGTAAAAAATCGGTCAGAGGTAAGCGAGCCAACTCATATTGTATATTGTATTGAGCGAGATTAACAGCATTGGGATTGCATACAACAATATGGATGCAGGTGTTTATCTTTACTTATATTTTGATAGACATGGACGTTCGTATATAATTCGGTCAGAGGTAAGCGACGCTTCCGCGACTCAACTCGCATATACTGAACTAGAGATGCGCCGAATGTAGGTTCAACCGAATACGAATGTTCGGCCGAATATTCGGTCCAAAATGTACCGAACCGAATATTCGGCCGAATCATTCGGTTCAATTCTGCGCGGTAAACACGTTTGTACGATATCTGAAGAGATTCAAGGTCCTAAAAGCCAATTAGCTTTAGAATTACAAAAATATTTGAATAAGACTTTATTACAACGCAGTATGAGTCCTTTTACATGGTGGGCAAAAATCAAGGAAAGTATGAACTCATGGCTATTTCAGCCAGAATTTTTTTAACTTCTCCAGCAACCACTGTATATAGTGAACGGTTATTCTCGGAAGCAGGCAATGTATATGAAGAGAAAAGAAATAGATTGTTGCCTCACAGGGCTGAGAGCCTAGTATTTCTGCATCATAATTTAACACTCTTAAATTTTAATTATTAAATATTATATGTTGTTTTAATTTGTCGATAAATCATCATAATTTAAGTATGTTAATGTTACAATATGATTATTAAAGGACATAATAGTAATCTTGAGAATCAGATTTTATTTTGCTAACATTGTCATTCGTAAAAAAACCACACTTCTTTAGTAATTAGTTAACCTTACTGTTTAATAAAATGTTCTTTTTTAAATATTAACATTAATTTAAATATTCGGTAATTATTCGGCAAATCAACCGAATATTCGGCCGAATACGAACATGAAAAAATATGCCGAATATACCGAAAACGAATATTCGGCCGAACATTCGGCGCATCTCTATACTGAACGATAATAACAGCGTCGGGATTGCTTTCGACAATATGCAGGTGTGTGCTTTACTTTTGCATAGAATACAGTATTGATAAAAATATTCAGATATAATATATATGGGTGATATACGTCAGTTGTGACATAATTCGGTCAGAGGTAAGCGACGCTTCCGCGACTCAACTCGCATATACTGAACGATAATAACAGCGTCGGGATTGCTTTCGACTATATGCAGGTGTGTTTCTTTACTTTTTGCATAGAATACGGTTTTGACAAAATATATTCAGATAGAAGCATATGAGTGATATACGTAAGTTGTGTAAAAAATCGGTCAGAGGTAAGCGAGCCAACTCATATTGTATATTGTATTGAGCGAGATTAACAGCATTGGGATTGCATACAACAATATGGATGCAGGTGTTTATCTTTACTTATATTTTGATAGACATGGACGTTCGTATGTGATACGGACATATTATGTTAGTTAAACAGGCATCGGATGTGCGAAAGAGCGCATGACATGATTAAGCTACCATTTAAGATTCGTTACATTAATCCCCCCAATTTTCAAACATCCCATTGCGCGGAGCTGGGATGGATCAACTAGTTTCAGTAAATACAACAGTGTTTTCCAAGTTGCGTGTGCATTTTCCAGATTACAACCAGCGACCTTGAGCTGCTCCCGCATATGTACGCGCCATTACAACTGATGTTCGCCGAACATTGCGTCGAGTTGGAACTGAAGGCGCAGAATCGAGCGCGGCAAAGGAAGCGGCCATCTTCCCCGTCCCCAATCCCCGCTACCGGTAGCATTCGAAACTATTCCACGCTCACACAAACCGCAGACAACGACACGACCACAGAAAACACAGACAATATAGTAACCACAGACGAAAGTATTAGCACAGATAGTACATCAACCACAGACAATAGAATGGTCATAGAAAATAACATGGGCATAAATAGTGTAATAACCACAGATTCAAATGATATTACAGATAATGCAACTGTAAAAATTGATTCAAATAAAAAAAATGACACAGTCCTCACAGATAAAATATTCGCAACAGATTCAAATGAAAATCACAGAGAAAATGTTACAGATTTTGTTAGCTAGTGTTGAATAAAGTTGTTTTGTTTGTTATATCAAGTATCGTTAGTCAGTCGGGGTAACTTTGTATCTTGAGTTTGACTGATCAGAAACTTTGACTGTCAACGAAAAATGGGATTGCATTGTTTTGCGCAAAGATACTTTAAAACTCCATAAAGTAAAAGCTCATACAATACCGACGAGAATTGTTTAAAACATGGCAGTTCGTTACTCAGTTATCATAATTTGGCTGAGCCGGTTTACTTCGAGAAAAAATAACATACTATATTCGTTGGCGGTCAAAGTTACTTAAAAGACCTAAGTTAGCTCCATTTAGTGTAACAATCAAGTGTACGAAATCGTATTATTTATGTTGTAATTGCAGTTTTTCATGTAGGTATATGTACATTGTACAGTTATGTTTGATAAAGTAAGCTGAATCTTTAATTTTATACGAATGTATGAATTTGAAAGTCATTTGTAATTTTTACGTTTTAGTTACCTACTCTTGGTTGGCTTAGTATAGTAAATATAAGTAGGTACTGAAGTTTATCTACGAATAAAGGTTTTAGTTTTGAAAGTGTTGTTTTAGTAACCTTAACTATTGAATATTTAGTAGTCCAGTCATTTGGTAGTTTCACGGGTAATTTGGTAAAAACTGTTTTTGGGCGCCATTTTTCCAATATGGTGTCGCGAGCGGCAAAGATACGAGGTGGCAAAGTAAAAATTCGGAAAGAGTACGTCGAAATCTATAAAATACACCAATTTTCCAGGTAACCCCCATTTGTGCAACAAATGACTGGACTATAAAGGCAGCCGTTAAAGTTGACGTGTGGCGGCGTGTAGTGAACCACGATAGTGCCATAATAAATGACAGAAAAAATTAAGTTATCGGCCACTTTTTTCTTTCTCTTCATATTTTGAAATCATAATTTTTAAGAAATTGTTTTAAGCGTCCCCTAAGGCTTATGGAACTCTTAACGGGTTAAGGCTTAACGTGGGCTTAACCAATATAAATTTGTTTCGTGTGTTTTACTGCATGCTGCTTAGATATTTGTGCCGCAATTTCGAATTATTTGGCACGGCCATATTGATGAATGCTTCGTTAAAAAAAATTGCCGATCATGACGCCAATATTTTTTTTTGTATTAACGGTGAAATGATGGATTTAAGAGTCACTTTAGTATTGAAGTGAAACTTCTTTAGAATTGTTGTGATTTGAAAATTCGATGAAACGAAAAACGATACGAAATAGAGACAAACATACATAAATAGGATTTAGCCTGCGAAAGAATGAGATAGAATACAAGCTATATTTATCTCATTCTCTCGTAGGCTACTTTTCTGAAGTTTCACTTTTGCCGTGTGTGAATTGCGCACACACACACACTTTTATGTTGTGTAGAAGCATTGAAACGAATTGAACTTGTTTCATGTCTTTAGATACAATTATTAATTTTTAAACTTAATGCTAATAAATTTTGTTACCTAATAACTTTAACAGCGGCATGGAGGCAGCGGTCGCCGGCTTGCCGCGCCGTCGCGTCCGCGAACTCGCAGCCTCCCGCTGCTGGCAGATATAAAGAAAGTAACTCATCTCGTTAGTTCCATTTTTTTGCCCCATTGTAATAATAATATATATTTATCCATACATTAGATTTTATTAATCATACCTATGATTATGACGTTATCTTGCCATTAACGGCAAATCAAGCCTACATTTTTGCCCATTCACGGCATTAGTCCAATTTGGAACTAGATGATGCCCGCGTGGATTAAGTCTTCTAAATTCCCTAATTTTTCGGGATGAAAAAAATTAGCCTAGGTATGTCCTTCCCCGGGATATAATCAAGAAACTTTGTAACCTACCTCTATACAAATTTCGTCAAAATCTGTTAAAATGATGGGCCGGGAAAGCGTAACAGGCCGACGGACAGACACACTTTCGCATTTATAATATTACTATGGACTTCTCGACTGACCTGATGGAAGGGTTCGCACACAGCACACTCACGGTTCTGTGGATTATAGTGGACATGGAGTTTCTGGGAGCCAAATTTTGGCGTGATGTCGATCGCGCCAAAATTTGGCTTACCGATTCCAAACTCACGTTTTAAAACAATTTAGACTTGAAAACGTCTAAAATTGATTGAATTTCTTAAATGGACTTAATGAGCATTGAGAACCTCTTTAGGGGGTATCCACGCTATTCCATATTGGATTCTGTTATAGGTTTAAGACAAGAAAAAAGCTTTGCAGAGCGCAGGACTGGGTCCAGAAGCAAATCATGTTCGCCCTCTAAGGCTTCACGTAGCGCGTCTAGTAAGTGTCTAAGGTTTTAGTAAAGTAGGCCTAGTATTTTGACGGGTACTGGTGAACGATTATAGTCCCATCAACCTGTCTGGCCCGTTGGCCAAAATTGGTTTTTGTTGTTTTATCTCATATCTACTAGCGACGTTGTCACCGGTAGGGCGACCGCGTATCTTTTGCATCAATCATTGAAACATCGCAATCATCTCCGATTGGGTGAATTTATGGTATTCTTGCTGCGTCAATGGATTTCGTCCAATAGTGGAAGAGTGTTAACCAATCAGAGGTGATTGCGATGTATCAACGATTGATGCAAAAGATACGCGGTCGCCCTGCTGGTCAAATTAAGTGGTGGGACTATACATTAAAATGACAGGTACAGCGCGATGATCGTAATCAGTGGCGTGCAGCTCATAGAGGCGTATAAGCGCGACTTACCTACCCTGAATAAACACGTAAAGGCCACTTACTTTTTAGCCCGACTGAGATCATGACCTACCAGTAATTCGTGCCTACCTATCTAATGCTAATCTGCTTAATAATGCTTTCCCTGGCTTCGATCTCTATGTGCACGCCACCGAATTTTGAGAGCCACTCTTTCTAAACAATTTTAACTCTCTTAATATTGGCTGAAATGCCTTGTAGCAGCGAAAATATCACAAATTCAGCCAATCACAACAATTATGATTGTAGTTCTAAAATGTGAATAATGCAGTTTTTCTACGATCGACCAACTGCAGGACTATCAGACATGAAAATATGACCATTCGCTTTGCTCGCCGAGGTACGAAGAGATTTAAGGTCTTCACACATTAAACAGGCCCCACTCCGGCTCAATTTAGAGTATAACATGGAAATATGAGATCTCATCATCATCATCTCAGCCTGCAGATGTCCCCTGCTGAACCTAGGCCTTTCCCAAACCGTCACCACACCCGGTCCTCAGCCTTCCTCATCCAGCCACTTCTCGCCACCCCCTTAATGTCGTCGGTCCATGAGTCCATACGAGATCTATATCGTATCAATTCCTTACGGTTGCTAAGACATGTAGACTGGACTAGATATTACTAGGTATATCGGAATTGAACAAAGACTGGGCCAGCTCCAATAGCGGCTCAGCAAATGCCCATTTGCAATACTTACATAATTTCATCTATGAGAATAACTACCTATTTACAGTACCTAAACCAATATTTCTAGAAACGTCAACCAGAGGCAGTGCACCACATTCGCTGGACAGATCTGTAAAGTGTAGAACGCGTAAGTATTTTATATCTATAAGCATATCGACGTTCGTATTCAGACTCTCAGAGATGTCTTCAAAGTAGGTAATCATACTTCCATCATCCATCAGTCTGTATGCATCCACTGCTGGACAGGCCTTTTCGAGAGCGCGCCAATCATACTTACCAACTGTGAATTAAAAGAAAAGATCACTGAAAGGTCCTACCTACTAAGTATTCTGTGGTTCAGGGACTTTAGACCATCAGCTATCGCCCAACTGGCGCCATTTTTAGGGTTCCGTACCCAAAGGGTAAAAACGGGACCCTATTACTAAGACTCCGCTGTCTGTCTGTCTGTCTGTCTGTCTCCAAGCTGTATCTCATAGACCGTGATAGCTAGAAAGCTGAAATTTTCACAAATGATGTATTTCCGTTGCCGCTATAACAACAAATACTAAAAATTAAAAAAATATATATATTAAGGGGGGTCCCCATACAATAAACGTGTTTTTTTCGTATTTTTTTGCTCAATATTAAAAACGGTAACCTAGGTAGACGGTTCAAATTTTCACAGAATATTAACTTGTATATTACCTTTCAAAATAAATAATTAAATATCAATAAAGTAAATATTAAAGGGGGGCTCACATACAACAAACGTAATTTTTTGATATTAACAGTAAACCTCTACAAACAAAGTTAGTTTTGCGGTTCATTAACAAAGGTAATTATACCTACTTCTTGAGTACGGAACCCTCGGTGCGCGAGTCCGACTCGCACTTGGCCGGTTTTTTTTTAATTGTTCCTGATGAAAGTGCGCGAGCGGCGCGGGGGCGCTTCCACCGCGAGCGGAGCGACCTCCGCACTGACTCCGTTTATCTCACAGAGGTAAACTGCATAGCACTTTCACGAACAAAGAGCTAGCGAAAAGGGCTGTGCGAGCAAAGAGAGTTCAAGAATAGTCAAAATGAGCTTGTTTATTAAAGGCAACTGTCAAAACTCTTTGTTAGTGTAAGTTTAAAACTATATTGTCAACACAGTCTGTTCCGCTTAGCCATTTCATTATCCTTTGGCCGTGGGAACGCCGCTTAACTGTTTTTGTTTAATAGAATTAAGTTTATTGTCTTTATTTGCAGCCCGTACGACGAGCGAATCATCGAATGTTGGCAAACGAATACCTGCTAAGACCAACGCGTCAATGACTAGGACGTCATTAGTTGTCGACTGTAAATATCCGATTAGTATGCCTATCTATTCGGTTCAGTTTGTTTTTTTTATTCCACTACAAATCATCACAGAATCTATCTATTTATTTATTTATATAAGCCTGTATTTAGTATTCTTTTCGTATTTTTTTAATGTATCTACTTTTACTCATTATTACTAATATTATAAATGCGAAAATATGGATGGATGGGGTCACGACACACGACCCCTCCCCACCGGCTAGCCCTACTAGTGGGGCGGGGGTATTCCTAATACAACTTTCTCCTTTTTGGAAGTCAACCAACAAACAAATACAAACACACAACACATATAGCGAACAAATATAGCGAAGTATAAAATCTATGCTAATATTTTTCTTACGGAAGTTTGGACGGATGGATGACTGTTTGTTATTCAATCACGTCAATGACTGAACGGATCTGAATGAAATTGGCACAGAGATAGGTAGATTATATTATAGTCTGGATTAACGATAGCTAACTTTTTACCCCGGATGGACAGTTCCCGCGGGAACCAAAAAACCTATATCCACGCGGGCGAAGTCTCGGGCACCAGCTAGAAATTGTACTTACTACTTAAGCAACGTTTAACTGCTCAATATTTTCAGCTCGCTCGAGAACATTGAACTCTGCAACCGCCGACTGTCTGCCGGACGTCACAGCCGAAATTTTTGTGAACAATAACATCTTCACCTTCGCTAGGACTCAATATGTGCCTGCAACGCCTTTTGGTTAGTTTGCTTGAACACGACAGTACAACTCTATGTAAGGGCGCCTGCCCGCTAATGCGGGGCGGAGCGGACAGACCAAAAGAGCACGTCACCGCTCCGCTCCGCTTTCGTTGACAAGCACCTTATTATTATTAAAAGGTAACTCGGATATCCATCTTGCTATACTTTTATTTAGCAATTTACACCAACACTGCCGCCCTGCATTACCGAGACCATAGACCAGTATTGCCACTCTCGACTACGCAGAGCCCAGAGCCAGTACAAAATTAATGTCTCTTTCAGACTGAGCCTCCATACTTCTTGTTGGCTGCTTCCACAATTGGTTACCTTTAATTCTGAATTCCTTTGAGACGTGACGTAGTTACCTACTTATAGATTGCATACATGTATCATGTAGGATATGTAGGTGCCATTCTTATGTATTCGTATGGGCTAGATTTGGTTATAGACATGAATTCTAAGGCATCCAGCCCATAAATTAACCCGAAACTAAGTATTTGTCCTTTACTGAAAATACAATGTCAATTTTATATAGGTTCTGCAGACGCTGGTAACGAAAAACAAATGACGCCTATCAATAAAAGGTCGGGTACCCTTAAAAAAGGAGATCGCTCAAAAGCTTCAGGTACCTATCCTACTTAGTAATAAAACAATGAATAATTAAATGTTCGATTTTCGTTACTTATCCGTATTTAAAAAGTTGCAGACAGTGAAAAATCACCTTCACCTGTAAAGCTATCCCGATCACCGGTTAAATCTTGGAGAGGTACCTAAATATACTTAAAACTTTCCACTTTTTGTATACCTAGCCTAGCAATTATACCTACGTATCCGTAAACCATGCGCTAGTGGTATTACTGTTGAATAGATAGATTGTCTCTACCTCATGACAAAAATTCAAAAAACTACCGCCGAAGGCATTAGACTATCGTACTGTATCAATAGTACGGTCGTACATGTTTCATGTTTTTGAATTTTGTCCCATGATTATATTTCATATTTTTAAAGCGGAACACAAAACGTCTCCCAGCACAGCTTCCGCAAACGAGAGAGTATCACGCAGGTCACAATTACGTGAGTATTGCTTTGCAAAATTGATAATACTAAGTAAGTAGGTAAGCGTGCGTTGCACGAAACAATTTAAAAAAATGTAGATTAAAATCACACGACTCCATACAATTCTTGCGTTTAAATTAGTAATACCACTTAAATTTTTGAATTTGTTTCGTGCAACTCAGTGTAAAACTATTTCATTGAATTTTCTATTCCGATTTTCAAGACAATGTTATTGGCTTATTGACCTTATTGTTTAGTTAGGTAGTACCATAGCCGTCTCTAGTAGTACGCATGGAATACAATACACGATACCTAAATTTCGTTTCAGTACTGCCAAAAGTTAACATTGCGACCAGTATTCTCTACCACTTATTGTTCTGGAGGCTCCACCACATTGTCACTTGTCTCTCGTACTTGCAGTGGCAATTGTTAATAACAATAATCGCAGTTGGTTGTTTGTTCTGGACAGCTACTAAGTCCGCATCCGGGTCAGCAGAAAAGGCTCGGGGCGCTCTCCCCACCGGTTCCGATACAAAAAGGTCGAACATGAAGACGATTCCTGCCACTCAATGTAAGAAGAAATTATAATATATAACAACGAAACCTTCTCGAACAATAGCATTAAATATCAAAAAGAAATCATTATTTATAGGTACAGAGTTGGGCTCGAAGAAAAAATTCGATTACTTTCAAGAAATAACAAACGTATTAAATATGATACAAGATAAAAAGTGATCCAAAGTAACACAATTTGGATTGAAGAAATGTTCACCAACAGAAAATATTTGCTATAAATTATTAACCCTCTAATTATTTCGATACGTAGAGTTAATAAGAGTGTCAACTATCAATAATTTTCCTTTGTTTAGCATTAAGACAGCAATCACAGCAACGAGTGAGTCCGAGACAGAAATCACTAGAAAGAAATCCGCAAGGTAAAATATTAAATAGATCAGCCTTGTTCAAACAACCAGCAATGTTATTTCCGATTTTCGGAAGTCAGAATAAGTCTTTGGTTTTCAGAAACGCGAAGTTTAACGGCATCCAATAGACCGAAAACGACAAGTACGGCTTATAATCGGGACGTCAAGAGTTGGAATATAGGTAATGTTATTTTTATCTACCAACATTTTTACTAAAGTTACATTTATAAAACCAAACATAAATATGTACCTAATGATTATCCTACTGCTTTTCTAGAAAAACCGACGACACAGCCGGCTAATGGAAATCATATTTATACAGTTCATAAGAATGATCTTCCGAAAGAAAAAGTTAAACCACAAGGTATGGACGAAAATGTAATATTATCTATAGTTGGGTTTTATCAATATCAACTAGCGTCACGTGAGTTGAATGCCGTATTGCTCATACATAAGGTTGGAAGTTACCTGCAGGCTTAGCATGCGCACGAGATATCTTGCGACGAGAGAGAGAGATGTCGTTGCCGGCTAATTTCTCGTTTACCCTGGCATGCACAAAATCCGGTATATTACGAGAAAATAGTCGGCATCATGTAAGGGTTCGTAGAGAAAAATACGACAGATGAAATATAACTTTTATCTCTACTTTTGACGTGACGAGCCAAGCCATATGTGTAGGAACCATGTTAGCTTCGATAGACAAATATAGTTAACACGAGAACATGGGTAGACATAATTTAACTCGTTGTGCGCATGCTAGACCTGCAGTCTATTGTAATAGTCATGTCCTTGTGTTGTTTGGTACATAATTATCTGTATGGTTTGGTCCTATGAGTTATAATTCAGTGGCGTGCACATGGTTTGAAGCTAGGATAGGCATTGGTTAGTTAGAATACATATTTACTGACTGTATTGATAAAAAATCAGCATTGACGTATTTCCACTTGGGTAAGCAATGCTTTTATGCGCCTATGGACTGCACGCCCCTGAGCGAGGTTTACATTTAATTTTTAAAGCAAACGTGTAGTCCCTGCACAGTAAACTCTTGGTTCAACTTTCGTGTCGTGAAAGAAATGTAAGTGATTAGCGAAAGCGATTGTTGCAGCCATCGTTAAACCAACAACGACGGCTTCACGGGGGAGTCTAAAATATGGGACCACAAAAAAACTAGACAATTCTAAATATACGAAAATACTTCCACCAATGAACGGTAGATACTGTAAGTGTTTTCAAATAGAATACAATATTGTTCCAGTAGTTTCTAAGTAGGGGTTCAGAGTTCAAACCAAACGAATCTTGCAATTCACGAGTGCGTGTTGCTCAGGGTTGTGTGGAAGTCCTATCTGTATACATTTGTATACGTCTAAATGTGTGCGTGTACGTGATTACGCGTACGACTGACCGCTTCCGCTCCGAGCGGCACGCACACAAGTGAAGTTCACACGCGCTCGTGAATTGCAAAAACTGAATGAAGAACTGTATCAATATTGACTTTGGAGTAGTCTATCCACTAAAGCGATATTGACAACAATAATTAGGTATATCTTACATTCTAATTAAAATTTTCAAAATAAAAGATAACTTAACAAACTAGTAGATTGTACCTATATGCAAAATTACGAAGTAGGTTCTCCAATATAATTTCATGTTTTATAATTGGGAAAATGTTTTAATTAGCAGTTAACCAGAGCAACAAAAGTTTCAAACCACAATTAGAAGACATCAAGAGTTCATTTTTGCTGATGAATACTAAGAAAACTGATAGAAAATTTAAGGATCAACCAGAAAGAGGTACTTAATAATTCCGATCAATACTTCTTTACCGGCGTAAGGCTGCCCGTCCACTGAGGCGGAGCGGAGATGTGTTGGTCGTACCAATCTGATTTTGATCGACGATGCGATATTTTTTTTAAGTCAAGAATCTGATTGGGGTGCTTGAGAAATTCCTCGCTCAGCTCAGCTTCAGTGAATAGGCACTTAACGGTGGCCGGTGGCCCCTAATCCACTGCAAACTGCACTTAGTTTCGTCGGAAGTTAGATCAGATTAATTCGCGGGATATTACTTATTTTTTCAACGCACAGCATAAACCAATTGACAGTGGACGGTTAGGGTTGACATAGCTAATATGACGCAGGTATCCGATAAGAAAGGATTTTTAAAAATTCAACCCATAGTGGAGTTAAATAGGGGTTTGAAACTTATAATCAAACTCAACGTGAGCAGGCAAAATGCTACAAGTTATAAAGTTAGTCATACCCATGCAACTAATAAATAATTATGCAGGTACCTAATAGTTGGTACTTATTATTTCCATGGTCACAGAGCGCGGCTTCCCTTTTGTGCCATAATTGATACTATCACAAATGTTAATCATATGTCTTAAGAGTTACTTTAGTATTAGGTGTATAAGTAATGAATAAAATTCTATTATTTTAGTGAAAAGTGGGTCGAGTCGTGGGAATTTGAATGTAGATTCAAATGCATTTGGAAGACCTGATTACGTGGCTTGGCTTGAATTGAAAGTTGATAAAATAATTAAAGATAATCTATATCAGACCCTTTTTCACCAAAGGTAATAGAAATATTACAGCATTTCATAACTCATTGGAAAAGTTTTTTCTAATGTCAATTTAATTGTTTTTCTCTGAGTACGCAAATGGTACTTAATTCAAAAAATTTACAATTAGTAATTGACTGTTATAAATTTTTAATGTTTTAGACACTCAGCAGGTCCGAGTAGCTAAGCCACAGCCATTAAATGAGATTGAAAGGAGAAAACTATTACTCAAATCAATGACCAAGTTTCAGACAAAGCAATTTTGGAATGACTCAAGTATGTGAAAAGATAGGTTGTGTTCATTTGATTGAATAAAATAAATTAAAGATCATTCATTTTCTTATTTCAAGGATATCCTTTTGTTACAGAATATGACAAAATAGAGGGCTTAAATTGGATACCATGGAAATAAATGAGTTTGTGAATAGAGCATCTTTCCCATATGAATTTATTGACAGTTACATAAATGGTTTTGTTAATTAAAGTTTACGAGCACTATAGATAAATAAAAAAATTGAAAAATCATCTTCAATTTTCTTACGCTCCTGAGCCTTTTCCATCTTTCTCTTTCTGGTCCTTGTCATCCTTTTCGTCTTTGTCCTTTTTGATGGTCGACATAGCGTTACGGATGGCCTCACTCTGAGGGTCCACACCAGGGAGGTTCTCTAATACACTCTGAAGGAATGCTGGGTCGTTCATTACCTCTGCATAGTCCTCAGACACTTCCATAGCCTCTTCAGCTGCTGAAGCATCTTGTTGCATGCTCATTTGCATAGCAAGAGCAATTTGTTCCTCCTCAGATAGCTCCATAGCTTCTCGGCCCAGAGACATAGCTAAGGCTCTCTCCATACCAGTGTTTTGAGCTTCCCCAGTTTTACTAGCCTCTCCTTCAGTGGCCGTCTGCTGGCGACGCGACTCTTCCTCTTGGCGCTGTCTCTGTTCTTCCATAGACACACGGAGTGCAAGAGCAAGTTCCGGATCTTCATTAGGATCAACCCCAAACTCAAATGGCGATAAACCAGATCCCGATGGACCAGCGCCATCTCCACCGATAACAGGGCTGGAAATCAAGGCTTCTGATAGCACAACACAGCCACCAGCTGGCACTGATACTAAGTGGCTACCACCTGATGTATTTTCTTTGCCATTCAGAGTATTCACAAAGGATGTTAAAAGAGGATTGTTATCAGAGTCCTCACCAAATGAAACAACATCGCAATTCACCTTCTCCTTCTTCAGCCTTTTGGCTAGTTTCACGAGCTCCTTTTCGTCCGTGTTTATGGGCGAACCCACAAATACTATTATTCTCATTTTGTGATTTTTCCCTTGACGATGCTTTAGAGCCAAATGTGCGATTCTGATACCGGTTAAGATGTTAATATCTCCATTAGGCTGGACGCGGTGGAGCTTGGATAATATCCGGCCGACGTCGCTAGTTAATGTGGCCAGCACCTCCACGTTCGCCAAAGTCAGTAAACCAACGTTATTCTCAGGATTAGAGCGTGTTTTAGAATGACATACCAAATTTACGGCATCTTGCTGAGCCTGCAGCCTTGTTGGGAGGAAATCTCCATTTCTCATATAATCACTGTTGTCCACACAAATCATTGTACTTTCAAGAACCATTTTGACGATATTTCTCTGTTCTGATCTCTCTTTACGGTGTACAAGCTTTTCTCCTCAAAAATTACAATACAATGATCACAAAAGCAGCCGTGAGCGAACGATCAAATTTGCCAAATAATTATACAGATAATAAAATAAAAAACAGATTTATTCATAGACTACAAAAATCATCTGAAATCCAGTGGAAAAATAGTCCGTCCGAATCAGGTGCAGTACACAAGCTATTCTTGATTTTGTACATTATTACCAATTATTACTAATAACACAAAAAACCTTAAAAATATAATTTAATAACTAAAATATAATATAAAAAGGTGTCCCTTTAGGCTTTAGGCAAGGTTCCGAAGATACTGGCAGCGTTCCCCCTTTGAATAGCTAGACTATAGTCCGTCCATCGAAACGAGATACCAGACGTAAACAAACTTTGGTCATTCGCTTATGCAGGGTTTTGTAACCTTTTTTACTTCCACTAATTTTTAAAATCTATACTTATAATAAAACTGAACCAAGTCCAATTCTGTAAACTGAAGATATTTAGAAATTTTTTTTGGAGGGCACTTTATAATCGCTACTGAAGTGAAAAATGTGATTTTTTTTCATTTTTGTATATCTGTCTGTCTGTTTCTTGGCCGCGCATCACGCCGAAACTACTGAATGGATTCAAATGAAACTTGCCATGATTTGAGTTCATACTACGAGGCAGGACCCCGAGCGCTTGCGGACACGAAATAAAATAGAATAAATAACTACCTACAAAATCAAATGGCCATCCAAGTGTTTTCAAACTCATCTATAGCTTCGTTTGACCTTCGGCATTGTAACCGTGAGCCGTGCAGCAGATAGAAAACAAGCAAGATAGAAAGAGATAGACTATATTTTGTTTGTTCCGTCGTCGCTACGAGTAAATGACCGACCGGGCCCGTATTCTCTAACTCAGTGACTATCAAAAATGAAAGCCACTGACATATATGTAATATCCATTGAAGGTTTACTATGAAATAAAAAGTAACATTTCATAGTAAACCTTCAATGGATATTACATATATGTCAGTGGCTTTCATTTTTGATAGTCACTGAGTTAGAGAATACGGGCCCTGTTATCAGTGATATATACTAATCTTATTACTATTTCTAAAATCTGTGCTTAAAATTAAATTTATCTTTACTTTTATTCAAGTGACATTTCAACTTTCATAGACATCTGTGACAGAAACAAGTAACATAGAGCATTATCTTGTCTCTGACATAGAGGATCTGTGATGTGTTATGTCAGTGTTTTCTAATTTCTACCCTTCTAGCTGATATCCTATATGTTACTTGTCTCTGTCTAGGTCTATGGGTGGTCTATGGTGGAAATTTTACTTGGAGCCTGAGGTTGAAAATTAAAATTATATTTTTTGGATAAATTTCGGTTGGTTTCCGAATAATCATGGCATTCGGAGATTATCCAAAAGAGTACAATCCATCAGTACATGGACCATATGACCCAGCTCGTTATTACGGAAAGCGTAAGTACGAAAATTATTTTTTCATTCTTTGAAGGTAATGTCCGATTATGTAATTTTTAATTTTGTTTTGTTTATAGCTGATACCCCCTTCGGGCAGGTTAAGTTGAGCGAGATAGGATCATGGCTGGCTCGTAGGAACAAAAGCCCATCTGCGTTTATGGGTGCCTGCAGCCGAGGTACATATATTCATATAATTTTAGGTTATACTTATTGCTTGACCTAGCAGACCCACCCCTGCTTCGTTAAGTGAAATTTTTGCTCCTTTATTGGGTGGCTACATTACAGAGAAATCCTAAATGCTGATTAAGTTCCTAGACCCATAAAATTGAGTTGAACATTTGGTGTATGCCTGTTTTCTTGATCTCTCCAAAGCCTTCGACTTAGTGTCATATGATGTGCTGTGGGAAAAGATGGAACGAGCGGGCGTACAGCCGGAGGTGCACAGTATTATGCGGTTTTGGTATGCAAACCAGTTGAATAATGTCAGGTGGGATAATAAGATCTCTGGACCGTACAGGTTGGAGTGCGGGGTGAGGCAGGGGGGTTGGCCTCGCCGAAGCTCTTCAACTTGTATGTGAACGAGCTGATTGTGGAACTCAGCAGCAGACCAGTTGGTTGCTGGATAGACAGAGTCTGTGTAAATAATCTTAGCTATGCTGACGACATGGTGTTGTTGGGTCCCACGGCCGGCTCGATCAGGGAATTGCTGAAATTTATTTTTAGGGCCCCCCGTAAGCAAGTCCAATACAAACCTAGTATTGCTCTTAATGGGACTTTACTCAAGCAAGTGACACAGTACAAATATCTAGGTAATTATGTTATGGAGGATCTTAAGGACGAGATAGACATAGAACGAGAACAGAGAGCCTTAGCTGTAAGGTGTAAAATGTTGGTCCGTAGGTCCGCCCGCTGTGTAAGGAAACGAAAATAACGCTATTCATAGCTTATTGTCAAACCTGCTACACAGGGGGCCTGTGAAATAACTACACTCAAAAGGCTATAGATACATTGCGAGTCCACTACAACAATGGATTCAGGATACTGTTGGGCTTGCCGCGATTCTGCTCAGCATCACAGGCATGTTTGCAGAGGCACGCACTGATGATTTCTATGCCATCATCGGAAAAAAGACTGCATCCCTCCTGGCAAGGCTGCGTTCAAGCTCTAACAGTATCCTGATGATGATAGCGGGTAAATTAGTCACCGATCCTGCAACATTTTATTAAAGTTCTTGTTCGGTGACTTAAATGGAATCTTGTTTTTTTTTAAAGTAAAAAATTACCCTAGAAATAAAATACTAACATAGTTTTTATGATTATAATATTGTACTAACAATCATGGGCCTCAATAAAGAAAGTTATTTATTTATTGATGTCAGTCAGTGAAGCTCTTATGTTCAGATGATAAAACCTTCCTAAAATATTTATGCAATTTTTTTACTTTTAAGCTTGGTGGAGATGGCAGCACAAATACATGCAGCCCAAGAGGGTCAATGCAGCTCCATTCTTCCAATTGCTTGTTGGAAGCATGACTTTCTTCTACATAATCAACTACGGTAATATAAGTAAGTATCAAGAAGACTATGTGTTTCTTGCCACATATAACTTAGGTACGTTCAAGGCAAGAGTGAATAGGCATCTTCTAGGCAAGCCCGTCTCAACTTAGACCTCATCATTGCTTTGCACTAAGCATGATTGTTGTCAAGCACAAGCCTATCTCACAATAAAAATAAAAAACTTTAATACAGTAATAATATTTTTTCACTGAACCAATTAACTTAAGATGTAAGTACTTATTTTCTAAAGGGGGATTTATATAAAATATTATTTTGTGAAAATGTCTATTATATAATAAGTCATAGGCTAGTAAGTAATAATCTTGGAAAATCAAAGATGTTTAAAACAAAATGCATAGGAATCTTTTAGTTTCTAGTGTCACATCTATTATATTATTAGTTATTTAAATTTCAATAAGTACTTAAAATTCAGTTAATTTCTTTACAGAGCATCACAGGAGCTACAAGTACCACTAATGCAATAGTGAAAATGGATAGTAACATGCAATATTTAAATATTTATGTGTTTGAATTAATGTATAATCTATGCATGTATTGGTTCTAGGTTGCATTCAATAAAATCGATAAAGCTACTAGTATAATTAAGTGATTTTATTTCTCTTTAGTTTAGGTTTTTTTATTAATCTTTATTATAAAAACTCAATAACTTAAATAAAATCTGATAAGTTCCTTCTCCTTACCTATCATGTCAAAATTTTGTCTAATTGCACATTAACTATAGAACCTTGATTTATAGCTCATAAGATGAAGAGAACTTTGCCTCAGTAAGATATCGTAGCTGTATGGGCAGAACTTAGTGAGACTTATTCTGCTTCTATGGGCAGAACATTCAAAGACTGCAAATTTGAAATTTACAGATAACTATTGAAAATGAAAATGAAAAATGAAAATACACTTTATTGTACACCAAACAAAATACAAAACAGAAGAACACATATATACATAAAGCGAAGAAGCTGTACAATAGGCGGCCTTATCGCTAAGAAGCGATCTCTTCCAGGCAACCTAACTAGGAAAGTATAATAGAAATACTGAATGAGGGTGTACACTAAAAAAGAATGAAGGATGAAATCGTAAATAAGGATAATCGTATCGAAGGATGCATCAGCATCGTCATTGTCAGGCTGTGGACAATGGACGTCTGCAACAAAGACCTTCCCAACTGAGTGACACCATTGGGTTTCTTGGCCTTCCTCGTCCAGCTTATTCTTGCTGATGATTATTTATTATCCTACTATATGTACAATTCACTGTACCTAAGATTAACCATGACATATTAGCAGACCAGTAGATCTGTCTGATACTATAGTACTGTCAAGCATCAATTGTTTACATTATCACTTTCCCTCGTAGCTTTAGTTTTAAGATACCGTAACCGATTATCAACATCATGCTTTTTTTAAAGTAAGTAATTTTTAACGTCAATAAGTGTACCTACAGTGTGCCTATATTGAATAAATTATATTGACTATTATTGCATATGACGTATTATTATGGATAATTATTTATTGATTAATGACAACAAAATAGTTGCTTCTAGGGCACGGTAATAAAATAAAGAAACTTCAAAGTTTCGTCCTTAATTTTTAAAAACTATCTTTTTAGGCTATACAATTTCTGGCAGTCCATATTATTTTGTAAAGATTTTTAATTACAGATTAAATCCATACTAATATAATAAATGCAAAAGTTGCTTAAAGACTGACATCTGCTACACTTTCATGGCCCATCTGTTAACCGATTTTGATGAAATTTGGTACCGAGATAGGTTGCATCTTGGGGAAGGATCGCTACTTTTTAGTCTGGAAAATTATAGTTCTTGCAGGAAACAAAAAAGTATGCTAATTTTTTTATGGCCTAATGCAACAAGTCTTTTGAAAATCTAGTTTTATTCATCTCTAAGCAAAATCATTAATTCTTGGTAATCTGATCATACATGGACAGGTTAAATTAAACAAAAACATTTGGAAAAATTAATTTACTTAATCACAGTAATAATTTATTCTACTGTAAATAAATGCAAAATGAGAACACTCTCTGAATCATACCAAACAATAATAATTTATTATTCACTGCAACCCACTCCTGACTCCAGTCAGTGAGGTATCACATGTACACAATTGTTTATTAGTTACTCTGAAACAAAAAAAATATCTGTGACAATATAATAAGCTAGGTACTTCATGAATGTGGAAATTTGGCTAACTAGTGTGTAAATAATACAAACTTTTTCTGAGGATTCATTTTTACATTTGAAAACAGATTTCTCATCTTATGAAGGCAGGGTAGGTAGTGAGCCTCACATACAGCTTTTGTGTGTAGCATTAGAAGTATGGCAGGTAGCAATAGCATGCTCATTATCAATTCAGATTGAGACTATGGGTATTTGCACATCTACACACAACAGAACTGATTTGGCCGAAATTTGGAATGAAGATAGCTTATAACCTGAATGAACACATGCTATATTTTATCCGGGAAAAGGAAATAGTTCTCACTTGAACCAAAAAACCCCAATTCACATGGACAAAGTTGCAGCCTAGTACTATACATCCATACTGATATTATAAATGCGAAAGTGTGTCTGTCTGTCTGTCTGCTACGCTTTCACAGCCCATCTGTTCAACTGATTTTGATGAAATTTGGTACAGGGAAAGGTTGTATCTGGGGAAGGACATAGGCTACTTTTTATCCTGGAAAATTCAAGAGTTCCTGCGGGAATCGAAAAAACTTGGTCCACGCGTACGAAGTCGCGGGAATCATCTAGTGTGAAATAAATTTTATATAATAGACTAGTGGGCCCGGCCCAGACGTTGTCCTGTCCTGAACCTTAAACCCAATTGCTGCTCCCTCTACTGGGTCCAATCCATACTAGTAATATTATAAATGCGAAAGTGTGTCTGTCTGTCTGTCTGCTACACTTTCCCCACCCATCTTTTCAACCGATTTTGCTGAAATTTGGTATAGAGGTAGGTTATATCCCGGGTCATTAAGGAGTTCCCACGGGAATCAAAAATCCTTAATCTATGCTGACGAAGTTGCAGGCATCATCTAGTTATGAATATAAACCATACCTGGACCCACTCAAACAAACACAAAAAATTCCATCTAAATCGGTCAAGCCATTCTCGAGTTTTAGCAAGACAAACAATTATAAATTGATTTTTATATATGTATATAGAGATTATGATTATTATGCTTTTTGTAGTAACAGGAAGTCATTGATATTGCTATCCAATTATTCATGAAGTATCTATTATAATTATTTTATTTATTATTAAATTAAATAGTACCTAAGTAATACTAACTAATTGTATGTATATGACTATTGGTTTTCATAGGGTTATTGACATTCTGGTCGGTAAGTTAGTACAGTCAAAACATCTTACAACAATATCCTTTATACCAACATATTGCATAAAATGACTGAAAATTAATGCTGATTATATAGTTGATGTTGCATATATAATTGTAATCGGTTATTTAAAAAAAACAGCTTCTGTGACCTAAGTGGTCCCGTCAATGTTGTTATTACAGATTTTTACTGTATAATTTGTATTGGACTGAATTTCATACATGAAACCTGGCAATTAATTACAAGTCATTATAAGAACACAGGTTCATCATTTTCAAAATAATTTAAGGCTAACAAGTATTGCATAATTTTACCTAAGAGTTAGCACATCCTATTACAAATCAGATCGACCCATATATTTTGGTTTCAGCTCCTCTATCCTCTTGATGAAGTCAGTCTTCTCGATACAGCCGTCACACACTTCATCCCAGTCGTTCAAGATCTTTTTGAGATCACGAACCTTTAGCTTCTTCAGGTCAACGTTCTTCAAGTCAATTTGTTTGTCGAAACGAAGATCACAAATTTGTGCGTCCTTCTTTCTCAGTTTCTCACAGATTTTATCAGCGGGCATGGACCAACTGAGGGGTTTAGACAGCTCACCAAGAATGCCGGTCGCGGACTCTTCTAGTCCGCCTAAATAGTAGCAGAACCGATTCTCTTTATTCTTTGTACCTTTACAGAACTTTTTGAACTCTATTTCGATCTTTTTGGGGTCTTTTTTGACTTCATCTGTTAACGTGGCTGCGAATTTCTCAACTGTTTTAATGCAAACCTCACATTCGCCTTCTTTGAGAGCGCTGGAGATTTGCAGCACAGCCGCCAGAAGTAATAAATAAAACACGTTAAATTTACACATTTTGAACTAGTTTTAAATGAGCAAAAAACTTAAACAACTTTAGTGAATCGCGAAGTGAAATAGAAATTGTAAAATTATACGAACTTGGAAAACTACTAACTATCAGCCATTCATTTTATGACGTTGACAGTGTTATTACTTGGCGAAATAGGATTGGTGCACGTTTTCTTTTCTATAGATGCGTTCCAAATTAATAGGTGGCGAGAATGTGTAGGTACCATCTAAATCATTGTAATCAATTCAAAGCACAGAACAATATTACCCTAGATTCAAAGGTCATTGGAAGTACTACAACCCTCTACAACCTCTATGGCCTAGAGCCTAGACTGTAAGTTTGTATAGTAATCTGTGGTGGTTGTCTAAATTTTTGATCTGTGACCTGAAGCCGTAAAGCCAGTGATATATTGTAAAAAAAACTAGTATCAGTGGATTCAGTGGTGGTTGTCTGTGGTTGACTGTTGTCATGGAAACGTATATTGTGTTTGCTCTGATTGTTTGTCAAAAAAATATTTGCGTAATTATTTAGGGTTTCGTCGATTTTTGCAAAAGATTAATACAGTAAATTGTTGATTCAGGAGATTTTCTTTAAAATTATGTCACAAATAAAACTTCAACTTAATCCAAAGGGCGTCCTTGAGCAATATATAACCGCACTGCAAAGCGAATCGAAGATGGCTCGCCGAAATGGTTTAGTCAAGATAAACGAAGAGATATTTGAAAATCCACTGAACAAAGATTGTGATTTAACTCTTGTGTTCCCAGAAATCTATGCGCATATACTGAAAAGCTTTTCAGACACTTCCGAAGCATGTAGAGACAGTGCGATTTTGGTTATGTCCAATTTCATAGATCGTTTGCCCCTCAATGATTATTATTTAACGTATATACTGCCAGTTATTGTTCGTCGCATCGGCTGCCCTGAGATCGTCGAAGACTCTGAGGAAGTACGCCTCGTTTTGATTGAGCTAGTACATAAAATATTGCAAAAGTATAAGGGAACCCATCTTTTGACACCATTTATTAACGATTTTACTAGTATTTTGACTAAAACAAGCACCGATCCGTATCCCAAAGTAAAACTGGAGGCATGTGAATGTATAATATTGCTAACAAAAGTTATGCAGCGGGATTTTCATTTTCAATCGGAGACTTATGTGAAGCCTATATTATCAAACTTTGGCCACCAACATTTTAGAGTGAGAGTTGCAGCTGTAAGAGCTATTGGTATGATACATCAAATTTATAAGTAGGTAAAATAAAAGTCACTATACATACCGAGCATATAATTTTTTTACCATTCTTGGTTTTGGTACTTATGCTTCAATACTGCTTTAGTGTAAAGGCACCTTAAATTGCTTGATTTACAGTTTTTATGATAGTGTGGCACTTAATTAGGTAAAACCTGTGTAGCTGAAATGTTTTAGAATAATAAATCTGTTAAATGCTGCTTGGCATAGTTTACTTAGAAAAAGATATAGGTATATTTAAATCTTCCCTAGCAAGTATTTAAGCTTCCTATTATATCCACTCTACAAACTATGAAGATACTTGGCTTATTCTTAGACTACATGTACAGCTGTTCTTTATTCTACTACAAGTAAGCCCATGACTGCAATCTAACCTTACTAATTTGTGGTAATGCCGTCTAATGTGGTAGTGGACTCTGAGGCTATGCCAATTATGTTAAAGTTAAACCCATAGGTTGGTTACTAGTAGTAGTGAGTAAATTATAGGAAAAGTTTTGGTTAAGCATAAAGGTAAACTCGTTTTTACGTTACAAATTCGATTGAACCTAATTGAACTCTCAATCAAATTTGTGTCAAAGTTAAACGAACTTTAAATGTGTTGATTTAGAGCTTAATTTGGTGAATGAATTCACAGTCAGCGCTCCAAATAATATGTTTCAAAATGAAAATCGGTTGTACTGAGTTTGTGACTAAATCAAGAGCTTTTGGGTCCATTTTACTTCGACACCCATGTGATTGAACGCTCGATTATGATCAATCAAATTTGCAATATAAAAACTAAGCCTAAGCGTACTGGTCCATGGTCATAGAACTTGTTTTATGAATTTCTAGGTGCAGTAGTCCTAGCAGGCAATGTCAAATGCTTTGAGCTGTCCATCACGCCCATGGCTGAGAAGCTCTTTGATGAGAACACCCAAGTCAGACTCCAGGTTACTATGGAGGTTGGCAACTGGATGCTGACCTATAGAGATCGCTATTCTTTCTGGCACCGTATGATACCCTTGCTACTTACTAGGTTTGTTCAATTTATAATATTAGTATGTTGGTATATGGATTAGATATTGGATTATAATACTTAGTAAAAAAAGTCTTAACAACTTTTTAATTAAGAAAATGTGTATCTGTCTGTGGGATCATGGCTCACAAACGGATGAACCGACTTTGATTAAGTGTTTTTTGTTTAAAAGGTGACTTGATCGAGTGTTCTTAGCTATTTTTGAAGATCAGTGCTTTTCTAGTTGATGAACTTGGTATCATGTTCCTTTAGTCTGTGGTTATTTTAAATTTATACTTGTTTTGCTGTTACAGTCTCAGTGATGTAATGGCTGATATCCGTGAGACTGCTTCCAAACTTTGGGATGACATAGGCCTGCAGTATATGGAAGAGAATGAAGAGGATCTTAAAAAGAAAACTGACTTCCTCAAAGACACTCCAACACACTATCCTGATGTTAAGCGCCCTAATCTCGGGTGTAGGGTATTAGTGCAGAGTAATATTGGGAAAATTGTTCCTGCTATTGGTAGAGGTAAGTATATCCTATAGATTTAAAGACAAATTGGTTCCACAGACACATACAAAGCGATGTGCGTCCTCGTTTCTAGTTTGATTTTGAATTCGGATACATAATGCTTTTCTGGCTTCTGTTTTTGTTTCTACTTTTAATATAGGTACCTTCAAATCAATAGTGAATAGGCATCATAGATGCAAACGCGCTCCATCTTAGGCTGAATAACAAGTAACAACTTTCAAGCACTAACCTATAAATTAAAAAAAGACGATGGTTGATCATGGGATCATGGATGGGAGTGCCTAGTGAGAAATTTGTCAACGTTAACGATTTGTATGGAATTGTCAAGTGCTTGACAGCTGGCGCTCGATCAATTCCATATAGTAAACTTTAACACACAAAAACACTTCGGCCTGCTCGAGGTAAATCACTCTCGTTACAGAGATGGATGGCTGGCAAGCGGACGCGCGACTCCGCTGCGCACAACTGCTCTGTTGGCTGCTGCTCTGTGCGGAGGAAGGCTCCACACAGCACGCTAACACCACCGTGAGGACGCTTCACAGGGGAGCTGCCGACGATGACTCCAGAGTTGTGCTCGAGGTAACCTTTTTTTTAAGCTTTTGGAGCAGGTGATGATGGCTCGTAACAATAAGATTCAGGATTCAATGAGTAATTGAAAATACATGTCACGCCATCTAGTGTCTGGATCTCGGTATGTGGAGACTGCCACAAGCATCTATTTTTATTTCACGCTAGCTTCGCCTGTAATTTGGTAGGAAATATGAAAAAAGCTTACAACTTACTGGACACTTAATGACCCTTTCGATGACTATATCTCAGCCTTTGGAAATTGGGGCAAAAATTACGACAACATAATGAACGCTGTGGTCTTATCATTATCCCTCGATCGATTTCCGGCAGGGTTAATTTGGAAATTCATAGTTTCATAGTGATGAAGTGATGTGAGAACTTTCTCTGGTATGGTCTGTTACCACCCTACCTGCTACTCAGCGATTTAGCCGGTATGCTGTCGTCCAGTTAGTTTTAATGAGCCTGTGAGGCTTGTCTCAAATCCAAGTGTGGCGTAATTTAGATAATAATATGCCGGATCCACCATAACCGAAGTTTTCAAACTTATTTACCCGTACCATTCCGCGCCGCAGATCAAGCGTGCGTCAGAATTGTTCGGCTACTTCATAACCCCGGACACGTGGTGGCCGCTCGTGGAGGCCGACGTGGACTCGTGGAGCGCCCTGCTCGTCGTCACCAATGTCCTGAGGGGCTCGCGCAAGGAACTCGTCACGGGGAAGGTCATGCATGAGCTGTGCAAGGAACTGGCCGATCCGGACAGGTGTCGGGTCAGGAAGGTGAGCTTATAAAAAAAAGTGTGTGTGTGCAATTCACACACGCCAGAAGTGAAACTTCGGAAAAGTAGCCTACGAGAGAATGAGATAAATATAAGTTGTATTCTATCTCATTCTCGCGCAGACTTAAACCCCTATTACATTGCACTTTCCACAGGGACCCTTCCCTTGAATCAGTGTAGTGTGATAAACCACAGGGTGGAAGGGTCGAAGTTCAGGGAGATCGGGTGGTCCCGATCCTGCCTGCCTTTGCTGCGAGGGCTGCCTTTGCGCCCTGCAGTCAGGGTAGTGTAATATTAACGTTCAGGGCGGAAGGGAGCTCAGTCGACGCACGACCAGCGTACAGCGTACAGCGTACAGCAGATCGGTAGTTGTGTTTCTCCGGCTCGCGCGAGCATTTTGACAATATTATGTCGTGTCCAAAAGAAAAAGAAATTTTGAGATGTACAAAGACATGCCTCATCTATGGAAACTTTTTTAACATACAGATTATCATGTAGCATATAGCATGGCATATAGCATTTAGCATATAGCATATATCATGTAGCATATAGCATGTCGTATAGCATAGCATGTAGCATAGCATATAGCATATAGCATGTCGTATAGCATAGCATGTAGCATATAGCATATGACTTAAGCATAGCATATAGCATAGCATATAGCATGGCATATAGCATAGCATATAGCATATAGCATAGCATATAGCATAGCTATAGCATGGCATATATTAAATTAAATTATTAAATTAAATGATTTATTTATTTCACATAGGACAACTTGTGTCACTTATGATACGTCAAGACTCTACCACCGGTTCGGAAAGCTGGTTCTACTGAGAAGAGCCGGCAAGAAACTCAGTAGATGCTCTTTTCTCAAAAAAAGAAAGAGGTTAATATATTCAAGCAATACAATACATACGCAACATTACAAGTATTACACCGACTTGTAGGTCACTTGGATTCGAGGCCGGTTGATGGAAGCAACCGGCCTCAACTTTGTCGTTAATAAAATCGTCGATAAGCTCGACTTAACAAATGCTGTTTGACACAGTCCTTAAATTTATGTAATGGAAAATCCAGAAACTCTTTTGGAACCATGTTATAAAAACGTACACTCGACCCCACAAAGGATTTCTGCACCTTACGCACACGATATGACGCTGTTACTAGCTTATGGCGGTTTCTGTGAGTATCAGTGTGAGATTGTGAGTATCAGATATCTGTTTATTAATGTTAATGGTGTAAGAACACCTCTTTAAATTTTTCACGAAATGATTCGCGTGATCCGAGTTTATACTCAGATCGCATTTATAACTCGTTTTTAGGTTATCCTCGGAAAAACGAGTTATAAATAGAACGAATGGCTCTTTTCTGCATAGCATAGCATATAGCATAGCACGTAGCATATAGCATATAGCATGTAGCATATAGCATAGCATATAGCATAGCATGTAGCATAGCATATAGCACAGAATAGCATGTAGCATATAGCATAGCATAGCATGTAGCATATAGCATATAGCATATATATACATAACACATATGTAGCATATACATACATACATATAGCATATAGCATATTATAGCATATATAGCGTAGCATATAGCGTAGCAAACCCATAAAATAAACTTCAAGTATTTTCATGACCTGACGCTTGGTCATTAAATATGAGGTAAGAGGAAAACAGATTATTGAAGTTAGCTGAGAAAAAGCTATAGCATGTAGCATATAGCATATTATGCACTATAGCATGCATTATTAGCATATAGCATGTGGCATATAGGATAGCAAGTAGCATATAGCATATAGCATAGCATATAGCATGTAGCATATAGCATAGCAAGTAGCATATAGTATATAGCATAGCATATAGCATAGCATATCATGTAGCATGGTATATAGCATAGCATGTAGCATATAGCATATTATAGCATATATAGCGTAGCAAACCCATAAAATAAAATTCAAGTATTTTCGTGACCTGACGCTTGGTCATTAAATATGAGGTGAGAGGAAAACAGATTATCTAACTTCAATAAGTTAGCTGAGAAAAAGCTACCCTTCTTAGAAGGGTAGCTTTTATATATCATTTGCCTAAGCCTAAGCTATTCTTCTAACTTTTTGCATTCAAATGATTTGAACACATCCTTGACTATTTCGGTTGGCTATAGACATCCGGTACTCGCTTTCAGGGGTGGGGAGGGTGGGGAGGGGGGAGAGGGTGCCCCCCCTCTTTGTTCCCCCCCACCGGAAAGGCATAGTTTTTTTTAATGAATTTTTAAAAATCTCATTTTGAGGTTATGTTTTCATACATTTACAACGCGTGCAGGGGTGGGGAGGGTGGGGAGGGGGAGAGGGTGCCCCCCCTCTTTGTTCCCCCCACCGGAAAGGCATAGTTTTTTTTTTATGAATTTTTAAAAATCTTATTTTGAGGTTATGTTTTCATACATTTACACCACAAAAATTAAGCTGCTCTATCAATTTTGGTCTAGTGATAATGTCAAAATCAAAATAACGAGTGAAACGGAACGCAAATCGTGTTGGCAGTTTTGAAATAAAACAATTATTTCAATAATTGTTTTATTTACACCATAACAGTCATAGAACCAAGTCCCCACATATCTTGAGTCATCATACGCGAGTAAAACCTAAAGGTAGGTTAGGTTAGGTTAGAACATAAATACAACTGGTGCCCGGCCGCAGGCCGGGCACTTAGGTTCTATTAGTTTGAAATGAAAAATTAAATTGTAGGGGTTCTAAGCTCCCTCTAACCACTAGACTATGGAAAACCTAAAGGTAGGTTAGGTTAGGCTAGAACATAAATATAACTGGTGCCCGGCCGCAGGCCGGGCACTTAGGTTCTATTAATTGGAAGTTAAATTAGGTTGGGTTACAACATAAATATTTTTATACAATTAGGTTCTTCGTAAATGTATGAAAATATAACCTCAAAATGAGATTTTTAAAAATTCATTTAAAAAAAAATATGCATTTCCGGTGGGGGGAAAAAGATGGGGGGCACCCTCCCCCCCCTCCCCACCCATCCACCCTCCTCCCCACCCATCCACCCTCCTCCCCACCCATCCACCCCCCTCCCCACCCCTGCACGCGTTGTAAATGTATGAAAACATAACCTCAAAATGAGATTTTTAAAAATTCATAAAAAAAAACTATGCATTTCCGGTGGGGGGAACAAAGAGGGGGGGTACCCTCTCCCCCCTCCCCACCCTCCCCCCACCCTCCCCTCCCCTGAAAGCGAGTACCGGATGTCTATATAATACCCGAAACAACAAATCAAAAATCATGAAAATCGGTTCACCCGTTCGATAGCATGGGTGCCTAGTAAACGATAATTAACATAAAGATACACGTACAACTCTCTTGACGTTCTCGTCCAGACTGAGTGGTCACATATTTTGTTTCTAAGATTTCACTCATTTCCGTGGGGCTTCTTTCGTGACACGGACTCTAATCCTGTATCTTGGGTACCTGAGTAATTTAAATTAGTTGACTGTTTCATTAAAACCGAATGCATTGTGTGACGAGTGACGCATTCGGCCACCAAACTAATTTAAACAGACCTTAAGTGATTTTACTAAGATTATGGATGAAGAACTGTATAATAACGTAGTCCCTCATATATTATGTACTTACTAGATGATGCCCGCGACTTCGTCCGCGTGGACGAAGTTTTTTGAATCCCGGGGGAACTCTTGAATTTTCCGGGATAAAAAGAGGCTAACGTCCTTCCCTGGGCTACTTACAACCTATCCTTGTACCAAATTTCAGCAAAATCGGTTGAACAGATGGGCCGCGAAAGCGTAGCAGACAGACAGACACACTTTCGCATTTATAATATTAGTAAGATGGATTTGTTATTTGTAGCCAAAGTACCAGAGGAACTTGCTCCATGTGACCGAGGCGCTAATGGACCTGTGCGGGGACGCGTGCGCGGCGGTCGCGGAACCGCTGTTCATTATCAACTTCACCGTCTATGCGATGCCTCACGACGATAACATGCAGTTTATGGCTTTGTGTGAGTAGATTCATAGCTTTGTCGGCTCAACTAATCGATGTTCACTACTGAGGGGGGGAAGATTCATATATAAAAACGGAAAAAATCCAAATTTCTCAGTTGTATATAATTTGGCGACTCAAATATCAGCCCTTATTAAATGTCGATTTGCCCGTCGATTGTGTACGAATGAAATCGTGATCGTAAACGTTTGTTAAACGTATAATTCGAACTTCAAGGAGTTCGTAGATGCCAGCATGCATGTCAAAAAGCATTTATGAATTCCTTAAACTGTTCCAGTAATACGTTTTAAGCTTACATATGATAACGATTTTTTATGAAAATCGATGCGCGGAACTTATATTATACTAGCGAATGCCCGCGACTTCGTCCGCGTGGTTTGAGGTTTTTTGGTTCCCGCGGGAAATCCTTAATTTTCCGGGATAAAAAGTAGCCTACGTCCTTCCCCGGGATAAAACCTATCCCTGTACCAAATTTTATCAAAATCAGTTGAACAGATACATTTGTTTGATTCCCGCGGGAACTCTTCAATTTTCCGGGATAAAAAGTAGCCTATGTGCTATTCCAGACTATAATCTATCTCTGTGCCAAATTTCATCCAGATCCCTTCAGCCGTTCTGGCGTGATTGAGTAACAAACATCCATTTGAGGTTTTTTTGGTTCCCGCGGGAATTTTTTAATTTTCCGGGATAAAAAGTAGCCTATGTGCTATTCCAGACTATAATCTATCTCTGTGCCAAATTTCATCCAGATCCCTTCAGCCGTTCTGGCGCGATTGAGTAACAAACATCCATTTGACGTTTTTTTGGTTCCCGCGGGAACTCTTTAATTTTCCGGGATAAAAAGTAGCCTATGTGCTATTCCAGACTATAATCTATCCCTATGCCAAATTTCAGCCAGATCCGTTCAGACGTTGGGGCGTGATTGAGTAACAAACATCCATACATCCATACATCCATCCAGACATCCATCCAAACTTTCGCATTTATAATATTTATTTGATTGATTATACCTTGTCCAACGATTTATTTTACTTTTGGCATATGCACGTCTATGAAGTGTCATAATTATTGGCAGGCAACCATCGACAAAAAAATGCAATACTCCATAGACGCATATCGTATTTTCCATTAGTGAAGCGACGTGCTATTTTATCCGATATATCGTAACTCGTATACTCATCTAGTAATTACAAGTACGACATTCCTTTTCAAAATAGTCACGGAGCTTCAACACTAGCTTTCTTGATAGTCTTTTAAGCACCATAATTTTTGGCGATAGATGGTTTCTATGACCTGACGGATTTATGTAAATTTAGTGTACTGTTGTATATGCATGATTTATTTTAATACATACTTTAATATACTCAGTCATTTCAACGTTTGGGTATGATTATAAAACAATAAAAAAATGTTGAGCAAAGGTAAATATCAATGTGTCAAATCGATTAAAACTTCTTCATAAATAAAGTCGATTGTTATCAAAAATCGAATCAGTAACGCATTAGAACATCATTGACTCCATCTAAATCAAGTAAAATAAATAATTGGACAGAGTTTAAAGTCCGTCATTATTATTATTATTATTATTATTAAATTCTTTATTGCATAAAAAATGGACATATATACACAGAACATTATATAAACTTACAAACAAAAGGCAACCTTATCACTAAAGTGATCTCTGCCAGGCAACCTACATGAATGGACCGTACTTGCTGTGAGACGGGAAATTGCTTTGAATAAAATAAAATAAAAACAATTACATAAACGTACATTCTAATAGGTACATACTATAAACAGATAAAAATTATACATTTAATACATATATATCTAAATATAATACATATTAAGTATATACATAAATATTACATTACATATTACTGATTTAAAATACCTAAACACAAATAATAATAGGTTTACAGCGACAGATAGTGCTTTTTGACACGACTTTTAAAGGCCCCTAGAGATTTTGCTCTTCTGATATCAGCTGGGAGTGCGTTCCACAATAAGACTGCTTTTATGGTGAACGAGTCTGCGTATCCCTCGGCGTTACGTTTGGCGATTTTAAGTTTATTGTCACTGGCAGATCGCAAGGTATGCTGGATTGGGAAGGAGCTAAGGAACCTGAATCGTTCCTTTAGGTAAGGGGGCGACCATGGGTGGTAAAGAGTAGCATAAAGAACAGAGAGGACATGGAGATTACGCCTTTGTCTGATAGGGAGCCAGTTAAGTTTCCTCCTATATTCCGAAACATGATCGTACTTCCTTAGGCCGAAAATAAATCGAATGCATAAGTTTTGCAAGCGTTCTAACTTATTTAAAAGATCTTCGGTCAGGTCGAGATAACAGACATCGGCGTAATCAAGGATGGGGAGGAGAAGTGTATTAGCTAACAAAATCTTGGTTTTAATTGGCAAGAAGTTTTTCCACCTTTTAATAGAACCATAAGCGCCAAAGATTTTCTTACTAACCTCTGAAACTTGCGGTTTCCATGATAGATTGCCGTCTATGATAACTTCAAGATTTTTAACGGCATGACTATAAGCTAGCGCAGTACCATCAAAGACCACAGGTGGTAAAGCAGAGAAGTCAAGCTTAGACGTTTGTCTGGAGTTACCTATGATAATGACCTGTGACCATTGTTCTTTCTTATTCTCTATTCTTATTCGTCAGCGAATTTGGACAATCTCCGCGCCATCGAGAAGTGCGGTCGCTCGCTGACGTCGCTGTACGACAGACACATTGGGCGCGTCCTAGCCGACATCACCAGTGAGGCGATCACGTGGAGTCTGCTTACACCGGACCGATGTCTGTTGGAGTGTGTGCTGTTGCATGCAGGTCTGACATTTAGTCTGCCTCGTTTTCGCTCACGAATAATAATTGTCTAGCTTATAGTGAGCTAATATAACAAACAACGTTTTAAACAATCAAATAAATATTATAAATGCGACAGTTTGGATGGATGTCTGGATGGATGTATGGATGGATGTCTGGATGGATGTATGGATGGGATGTCTGGATGGATGTATGGATGGATGTTTGTTACTCAATCACGCCCCAACGGCTGAACGGATCTGGCTGAAATTTGGCACAGAGATATATTATAGTCTGGAATAGCACATAGGCTACTTTTTATCACGGAAAATTCAAAAGCTCGATAGTCTTTAATACATATAAAAAATCGTGGTCAAAAGCGATCAGGGGGTGAATCCCAGAGAGACGCAGGTTCCGAAATTTTTCCGAAAATACTGTTTAGAAATTTCCCTAAGTGTGTGGAAACACTATAATAAAACATCGTTTTGTTGAAGCGGTCGTTGCTTGATGTCCTTAATACAATAAGCACATCCGTCGCGTTCTGATCAACATCAACAGTGAGGCTTGCTCAGACTAGACCGTGTCTACTGAAATGGATCGCCCCTTTTCAACACCGTGCAGGTCAACATGTTGACCTGCAACATTTACATACCAACAAGCAAGTAGGTAAGATACAAAAGCCCTTAACTAGTTTTATCGGAAAATTGCCCAACTAGTTTCGAACCCGTCCGGGCCCCTTATTTATGAACCAGTTATTATTATGTGGCAGTTGAACGATGACTGCGGCCTGCCTGCCGTAACGCTCTCTGGGAGGGGTGTTGAGGTGGAGAGGGATGGGGGGATGGGTGTTCTTTTTCTTTCGTTTTTACCAATCAATACATTACTTAAACAGGATCGGCAATGGGCAGTCAATTGCACCTGATTGCACCCCTCCTGAAGGAATGCTTGGCTCCACCGAAAGTGGACCCCGAAGTGAAACTGAAAGTGTTCACCGCGCTGTCAACCGTTCTACTGAACCGGCAGACCAACTTCAAGAAATGCGAACCGGACAAGCTGGAGGCGTTTTTGAAAATTGTTATTGACGGTAAGTTTTTTCTTAACCCGGCTGTGTAAGGTCGGCTCTTCTCAGACCCTGGGCGCGTTTGGAACCCTCGTAGCCTTATTTTTAAGATATCATCGTAAATTGTCACCATCATGTCCTATACATAAAGTAGACGTTCAAAAAGTGTACTATGTAGGTACCAATCCTTACTAATATTATAAATGGGAAAGTGAGTTTGTTTGTATGTTTGTTCCGCTTTCACGCCGTAACTACTGAACCGATTGCTTTGAAATTTTGCAGACGTAAAGTTAGAAGTCCGGATTAAATAATAGGGTACTTTTTATCCCGGAAAATTAAAGAGTTCCCGCGGGAACTAAAACTCCTCAATCCACGCGGACAAAGTATCAGCTAGTTTTGAATAAATATACTTTGACTTTGAAAGGAAGAAATCTTTTTCTTTGTACCTAGAAAATAAATTTCAGGCTATATTATGTAATGCTGCTTTCTTGTTTTCGTGTGACGAAGATGTTGCAACGTCCCGAATAAAAATTTTAACTGAAAATAAGGTTTACTTTAAAACTATACTACTACGTAGTGATATTATAAATGCGAAATGTTGTTTGTTTGTTTTGTCTTTCATTTACGCCGCAATACAGTTACGTTACGGATCGACGTGATAGCAGGACTACTTTTCATCCCGGGAAAACGAACATTTCCCACGGGATTTGGAGAAAACTTAAAATCGCTCGGATAAAGCCGATGAGCTAGTCAAATAATAAAACTTCTCATTTCAGAGGTGATAATGCCGAATCTAGTGTGGTCACCCGGTAGGACAGCGGAGGCGATCCGCACGGCCGCCGTGGCGTGCCTATGTTCTGCGCTACAAGACAACCCCGAGGAGCAAATAGCGGAAAAAGGGGGTGACGGCGACACTAATGACAAGGTATCTTCTTTATTATCTCTTCTCTTTATTATCTTGCCCGCCTCACCCCCCCTCGAAACGAGCACAGCGTCTAGCTGCGCGCAGTCCAGGCGTGGCCGCCGGATCGCGGCATTGAGGCTTTGTACTGAGTGGGGAGCCCTATTTGTTCACGAATAACAAACGAGTTGTAGAGTAATCGTATCGTATTGTAATTGCTCGGAAATTATTTCATTACTTATTTTTAAAAAACCTTAACATAATATATGGACTTTTTTAACCGCTCGAATAGGTATTCATATAATTTCCACACAATACGTCAAATAACACCAGGTTTGAGCGTGAATTAAGGAGAGTCTACGCCATCTATCGGCAATGTTGGAAATGTCAAAACTAATCGGACTCAAGACCTCAATGAGGGCTACCGTTTTTATGCTCACTAGTTGGCGCCACTTGCGAGTAAGGTCCTGAAGTATAGCTGTATATTCGGTAAACAAGCATATTTCTGAAAAAAAGAAGTCTTTTTTAAATAGTAAACATACAGGAACCAGGGAAATACTAACCTATGAATTAGCTGTTCGAAAGAATCCGCTTAATTTTGCACCTATTTTTCTTAGCTACGCTTTCAAAGCACAGAGCACTGGCATTCTTTGGCACGTATCTTACATCTTCCATAATTAATCGGTTATTGCTAAATATTCATAACATTAATTAAATAATTAGACCCGCGATAAAAGCCCAGTGATATTTGACATTTCGGGGACCTCACACTACACTAGCGCCCCTAGCGGCGAATTTAAACGCGGTAGCCCTGATTGCATGACAGTTACGTTTATGTTCGTATTCAATCCGACATAATTTATGACTCATAATTTAATATGTAATATAAGTATTGAACTCGTTCTTTAAAAATATTAAGTTGACATATTTATTTAATTTTGTTATGTTAATGCTAATCCAAATGTTTTAAATTAAAATAAGTGTAACCCATTGCAATGCCCTGACGGGGCCTCATGTAGTTAATGATTGTTATTATGTACATGAATGCAATTAGCAATAAATAAATAAATAAATAAATGTAGAAAAGCTTAACAAATTCTGACAACGATAAACGCAACAGTGTCTGTAGTGTTCCTACAGTGTTTGATTTATTACTTTCAGGAAGTAAATCTATTTCCAAGCAAGGAATCCCTGGAGCCTTTCCTGGATCAGATGGTGCCGCTACTGGTCGGCTTGGTCGACGACAACTCGACTTTGACGCGTCAGCATACCCTAAGGGCGATATGTTGCCTCGCCACGCTAGTCCGCCAGCGGGGCTGTTTCACTGTTGAAATACTACACAAACTATATTTTGGTAAGTTTTCATTTTTTTAAATAGATTTTTGACAATTTTGGGATATTTTTTGCCACTTCAAGTGTACCCTCGACTGCAACCTCACCTAATGGTAAGTGATGATGCAGTCTAAGATGGTAGGTGTAGCCCACATCGGTGTCTACACGGCATCGTACTGGAACGCTGCATCGCTAGGCGGTACGTCTTCGCCGATATTCTGGTAGTCAGGGCCGAAGCCTCCCACCAGGCCAGACCAGAGAAAACTCAGAAATTAAAAATTTCCAGCAGCAATAATTTAATAATTGCTGACTAATAAAGTCAGCAATTATTAAATTAAGTTTAGGTTAAGGTTTTCAAACTTTGCAATATTTTTCGAAAATGTCCACTGATGATCGTACATCAAGGAACCGTCCATCCATAATATCCACATTTGATGGTAAGGGAGTGAGGAGAGTTAGGACTTAGAATGCAAAACAAGGCAGTTTCAAAACTTACGAATGATGTCCAGAAAAAGTTTTTAAATTATTAGGGTAAAGGGATATTGCAATTATTTAAGTTGTGTTTATTATTACCGTTTCTCTTTTCCCTCAAGTGGCTAAAAGCTTAGCTATAGTGCTTACCCTTTAGTAAGTATTCATCTTGGGTATGAAAAAACACCAAGATTATTTTGAATATTAGATAGAAGCAAGCGTTACTTTGCGGAAGTCCGTGACAATGAAAAAACTAGAAGTTAAATTCGCTATAATCCGCCATAGAAGGCAAATCCATGTAGCACAGTGCGTATCTCGAACCTGATGCCCGCGACATTCACCACACCACATAAACCCTCAAAAATATAGATTTCAATATAGATAGAAATATAGGAGATGTTGCCTTTACATTAGATGCTCCGGTGTCGGAGTGAAGCGTACGTTAAGGGTATTTTTGAGGGTTTAGGTATGTGGTGTGGTGAATGTCGCGGGCATCAGGTTCGAGTTACGCACTGTGCAACATGGATTTGCCTTCTGTTGCGGATTATAGCGAATTAAACTTCTAGTTTTTTCAAGATTATTTATCTTTCAGTGGTGCTCAAACGCCTCGACGACAGCAGCGACAAAGTGCGTTCGTTCGCCGTGCACACTCTGTGCACACTGTTCAAGTGTCGCCCGCACACATACGACACGACAGTGTGCGGCGCGCACGTGGACGCGCTCTACAGCGCCATGCTTGTGCATCTGGACGACGCGGACGAGGCGTTCCGGAAGGAAATGTTAGGTGAGACGCGCTGACACGCACATCAGATACTGTTTAAGGGTATGTTCCGATATACACTGCGAGCACTGTAAGGTGTGACGTCAATTTAGTATACTGCGAAGCCGTTCCTTTATAGTTAACTATACTGGTTACTGTTTAAAACGGAACGCAGTGAGCACTGAGAGCACCTTACCTCGAATACGTGTGCTCACAGTACAAAAATAGCGACGATTTATGACGTCATATATTGTCATCTAATGCCAGTCCATAACGAAACGAATTTCTGTCCAGTAAGAGCACTGAACAGTGCTTGCAGTGTATATCAGAACATACCCTAAGTGTCGCCCGCATACATATTATACAATTACACAACGACCTCAATTTACATAGACGGGCCCTGTCTAACAAAGAATGTAAACTTATTTTACTAACGCCATCTAGTCTGAAAAGCGGGACAGCGCTATGGTGGGGACAAAGACAGGCTTATGACGGCATATGACAGGTGTGAAGCGCGCTCTACAGTTCGGACGCTTAATTTTTTTTCTATGAAAGGGTCCATCTAGTACCTACATTAATCGATGCAATTACATAGCTCATGCCAATAAAGAAATGATTTGAAAATGGCGGCGATTTGAAATAAAAATGCTATTGGAACTCAGATCATTTACCTACCTAGGTAATTTATCTGAGTATTGGAAAGCATAAAGATTTTTTTTTTTGGATTGCAAAAGGGCCCCAAATGGGAGGCTCTAAAATCTTTAAGTGTTTACTAGATTAATTAGTGTTGTATCACGGAGTGAAGAGAGGGTTTCATTTGCACATTTTAAAATAGATTTATATTTATTTTTAGCCTTCTTATTCCTCAATTTATTTCCTCTACAAATCCAACCTCTGTGGGCGATTCTAGCTTACACTTTGCCGGTATTTCAATTTGTGCACTAAATAAATCATTAATTTTGTTTTAGATGCGCTGCTATCGCTCAGCGATGTTGATCCAAGGATGCTAATGAAGAAAGTGAAAGCTAATATACACTTGTATAGGAATAAGGCTGCGTACGAGCGGCTGTCCAGTCATATAGAAAAGATTACTATTTAAAAAAGTAAAATATTAAGTACGTAGGTCGGCTTATTCACAGTAATTATTAGTGTTATTATTCACAGTAATGTGTTTCTTTTAATTGTGATATTTATGTAAAGAGTGCCTTAAGTTTTATGTTTTAAATAAATATCTAGTCTTGCACCGCAAGAAAAATGTGTGGTGATTTTATTATTAAGAAAATAAAACATGCACTAGACATTCAGATTTGGTTTTATTTGACACTGTTACAAGTTGATTCGGGTATTATTCCGAGTTCCTTTTTAGGGGTCCGTACAAAACCCCAGTATGCCTCCCTAGTATATAAGGTATTATCTATGATGCCTCCGCTGTCCGTCCATCCTTTCGTCTGTCTGTCAGCGGACTGTATCTCAGGAGCCATAACAAGCAGGAGATTGGTTGAGAGAGTTTGTATTCAAAGAGAATATAACCACTACGTTGTGTATTATTGCTGCTCAGACAGTCTTATGCGAAGCTAATTATTTTTCATTGCTTGTATTCATCTCAATAATCAAAAATGTAAAAAAAGAGCTACCTACACGATAGAAGAGCGTGAATCTTAGTATTGAACTGTATTTTTTTAAATTGAAGTAGGTAGATGTTCAATAACACGTATTTCAAAAGAAATACATACGTTGGGAGTGCCGTAACACTTGTGCTCCCCATCAAGACTCGTGATCATTAAACAAAGTACTCTGTGCTCGTGATCTCCCTGTGACTTGTGAGTAAATTGTTTCAGTGCTCGCGATATACTATAAAAACCATAAAGCTGGGATACGTTCTATACTATAACTACAGGTTTCCGACCTCTCGCTTTAATTTTTAAGTCGAAGTAGGATAGCCATAGGTAGGTATTAATTATAAACCTTCAAGTAGATATTTTGAGTAAGCACTCCAGTCGTTAACTATGCTTACGTTCGTTCGTCTTACTTAAGCTTCGTGGTCTGAGGCTTACAAATGTTTTAGACTTAGAACTTAGAGCTGATTATTCAGGTAAAAAAAACATTATAAAACGTCAGTTGTCACTGTCAAGAACTGTCTAGTGTCTTATGTCTAGTTAGTAGTTTGTCTCTGACTTCAAGTGCCAGCCAGCGAAACAGTTTTACGCTTACAAAACAATAATATTATTGATAATTATTTTAATCAGAATTATTTATTACCAGTGGTACATTTATATTTTTAACAAACGCCTTTTTATTTTGCAATGGAAGTAACCAGGAGAAGTGAGTAACATTTGCTCAGCTTACAAATAAACCGTGCACTGTGCGTTGCGTTAGCGTTTTCAGCACAGGTTTCCGTGTAATATTTTTTTGCTTATTTTCCAGATTTCAAAGAAGCACTGCCTCTGATCGGTGCATCTATAGATAAAGCGGACTTTTTAGTAATAGATGCAGAATTTACTGGATTAATAAACGGCCGCGACGTGTCTATATTCGATTCCCCGCAGGAATACTATACCACATTGTTGAATGGGTCGACGGACTTCTTATTAATACAGTATGGATTATGCGCTTTCTGTTGGAATGAAGATGAGAAGCAGTACACGAATGAATCGTACAATTTCTATTTATTTCCGCGTGGTCGGCCGGGGCCTGAGAAAATGTTTTTGTGCCAAAGTTCTAGTTTAGACTTCTTGGCAGCTCAGGGATTTGATTTCAACAAATTGATAAAAGAAGGTAAGAAAGAAAAAGTTCGATTATGCATTGTAAAGTTTGTCCAAAAAACAAACTGAAGATTCTTATGCAAATGCATGCCTCTTACTATCTGTTGGTTAATATATTACAATCTGACATGCTATATTTCATGTTTCTTCACTCAAATCTTGATGCTGCCATAACCAACCAAGATAACCACGGAAACTGCATTTTATGCACAACACAGAAAAGTTTTGTATCATCCATCTTTTGCTTTCAATTATGTATATATGTCTAGTCGGGTCTGATCAGGCTTAGGCACCATCCTACTGGCAAAAAGTGATTTTAGTCTGTTTTGCTGAGTTGAAACTGATCACTTGTCACCTGGTGAGATCATAATCAAGGGTTATTAAAAAATCATATAAAATTTTGTTTTTTGTGATTGATTACTAAAATTTTTAGGCATATCATATATGACGGAGCCTACAGAGACTAGGCTGAGAGAAAACTTGACGGAGCGACAAAGCCGAAGCAACAACGACAAGGAATCTATTTCAATCCCTGAAGAGAACAAAAGCCAGATTGAAGGCATTTGGTAAGCAAATCAGCTAGTTGTTTATTGTGTATTATTATTGTTTATAATAGGCTAGGCAGCTTTTGCTGATCAAATCTATATTTTATTGACATAATAACGTCTTATAAATTGATGAACACCAGCTGTACACACATAAAATTATCACATTCCGCCTGAGCCTGAGCATGCAAGTGAGAGTGCGGAACAAACGATAGAAAGGCACGATCGGCCCAAGCATTGGCTTGTGACACATTTATATCTTCTCGCGTGACATCAGAGCAGCAGCAGTTTGAATAGTTCTGCTACTGGAACGCCGCCACGCTAGCTTCTTCGAGAACTTTTAGTTATCACATAAAACTATCGTCTGTAAACCGACTTTACAGACAAATGTAATTTTTAGGGTTCCGTACCCAAAGGGTAAAAACGGGACCCTATTACTAAGACTCCGCTGTCTGTCTGTCTGTCTGTCTGTCTGTCTGTCTGTCTGTCTGTCTGTCTGTCTGTCTGTCTGTCTCCAGGCTGTATCTCATAGACTGTGATAGCTAGAAAGCTGAAATTTTCACAAATGATGTATTTCCGTTGCCGCTATAACAACAAATACTAAAAATTAAAAAATATATATATTAAGGGGGGTCCCCATACAATAAACGTGTTTTTTTCGTATTTTTTGCTCAATATTAAAAACGGTAACAGGTAGACGGTTCAAATTTTCACAGAATATTAACTTGTATATTACCTTTCAAAATAAATAATTAAATATCAATAAAGTAAATATATAAGGGGGGCTCCCATACAACAAACGTAATTTTTTGATATTAACAGTAAACCTCTACAAACAAAGTTAGTTTTGCGGTTCATTAACAAAGGTAATTATACCTACTTCTTGAGTACGGAACCCTCGGTGCGCGAGTCCGACTCGCACTTGGCCGGTTTTTTTTTATTGCAAGATAGCCTTGCGCTAGATGACAAGTATGCGCATGAAAAGTGATGATGAGGTCTAGGTTGGAGCATGCTTGCCTAGAAAATGTCTATTCACTCTTGCCTTGAAAGTTCTCAAGCCATACTTGGCAGGAAACATGGTCGCTGAAAGGACGTTTAAGTCACCGTAACATTGTAAAAACTGTTAGATTGTAATATTTCTCTTTTTATCTCGATAGATTGTAAACTGTCAAAAGATTGTGAACCGTTCAATGTTCTGATTTATCATGTTAATATACCTAACAGATTAGAATCTACCAAAAAATAATGCATTAAATTGTAATCTGTCGACAGTTTACAATATTGCTAGTTAGATTATAATCTAACAGTTTTTACAATTTTATGGTGACATATATCTTCTATATATATATAAAAACGAATCCCTATGTCCCTAATTCTTTTTTTGTTGTGTTTGTTTGGAAAAAGTAGCCTATGTCACTCTCCAAGTCCTCGCCTATACCTATGCCAAAAATCATCCGTTGCTCCGTTGCGGCGTGATTGAAGGACAAACCAACAAACAAACACACTTTCACATTTATTTAGTATGATTGGGCCCAGGGGGCGCTGTAATCTGTTTCGACGTTCAAGGCAGGACAAAGCCTGCCGGGCCCACTAGTATAAAATATATATATTCCTAAATCTGAAACTACATACAAAAAATCAAAACTAACACTTCATTTTATTCACTTGTACAAAACTGTCTAAAATTATTGATTGATTAGCAAAAAATGTCTATGAATTTTTCCACACACCACCAGATCACCACATTGATCTTGAGTATGCCCCTCCCATTAATGTTCATTGAAATAGCATGCTCTCATGCACAGCCAGTAGCCACGTCATGCTGAAGAGGGCAATTTCAAAAATTCATAGTAGTTTTTTAACATAGAAAATGACAGTAAAAGTGTTTTTATTTTTGCAGTAAAAAAGTACGCAAGTTTTTAGATGACAACGATTCCGAGGAAATGGAGATAGACAGGTGCAACGCCTTCATCAGGCGTCTGCTGTTCCAGGAACTCGGCACGCGGTTCAAGAATGAGGCTTTTGTCGAAACTAAGGTCTTAGAAAATAAAAATAGGTAATATGTCAATACTAGATACTCAGAAGTAGTAATATAATGGATCTAATCCCTAAACTAAATCGAAAGCTCTTAGGAGATATTTAACATCGCTTTTGACTTGCAGTCAATTATTAAAGACTAGATGATGCCCGCGACTTTGTCTTTGATTAATAAGGATTTTCATTTAATCTTTAATTTTTTTTCTTTACTTTTCTGGGATAAAATAAAGTTTGTTCTACTGTTTTTCTTGACGTGGCGCAAGCTTTTGATAAAGTTTGGCATAAAGGTCTCATTCATAAGCTAAGACTTATGCTGCCTAAGGCACTAGCAGACATTCTTGAATCCTATATTACAAACAGAATGTTCAGAGTTAGACAAGACGAAGCTTATTCTGATCTGAAAGAAATCAAAGCTGGTGTACCTCAAGGAAGTGTCCTAGGTCCGGTCCTGTACCTACTATACACATCCGATATACCAGAGCTAGACAACAGTACTATTGCCACCTTTGCTGATGACACTGCTATTATGGCTGTGGGTGATTCTCATAAGGAAGCAGTAGAGAAATTGCAAAATGGAGTAAATAAAGTATACGATTGGACTAAGAGATGGAAAATAAGACTCAACGAAACGAAATCAACCCATGTAGATTTTACTAATAAGAAAATACAGTACTGTCCTGTTTTCTTGAATAAACACAAAATACCGTATGCTGACACTGCAAAGTATCTTGGTATGACGCTGGATGCTAAGCTACGTTGGAAGACCCACGTTAAAAAGAAAAGAGCAGAACTAGATCTTCGCTATAAAAACCTGCATTGGTTGCTAGGAAGACATTCCTCGCTATCAATTGACAATAAAGTTTTGCTTTATAAGCAAGTTTTAATGCCTATCTGGGCTTATGGCTGTCAGCTCTGGGGCTGCACCAAAAAGAGTAACACGCAAGTTATTCAAAGGTTTCAGAACAAAGTATTAAGGAACATTGTTAATGCACCTTGGTACATCCGAAACGACAATATTCACCGGGACCTTAAAGTTGAATATGTTGACAGAATAATTGCGAAGTTTGCTGAAGCCCACGAACATCGGCTTCACCATCACGTTAACGTTGAGGCGATTCAGCTGCTCGACGTTACGCAGTTAGTGAGGAGACTTAAAAGAACCAAACCCTTTGAGCTAGTGCTCAATAGTGAATAGTGCTTAGTAATAAGTGAATAGTGAAAGTGTAGAATAAGTGCTGCCTTAAAGAACACAAGAACAAAGTGTCTCTAAATTGATTAAATAAAGACTAAGATGCGTCGATGGACTACTTCTTAGTATATAAGATAATTAATAAGTTTAGGTTAAAGTAAAGTTACTCATTAGTCTAATTGTAAGGCTAGATTGTAATATTAGTGAGTATAGGTTGTATAAACTATATACTCATATTAATGGAAAAAAAAAAAAAAAACTTTTCTGGGATAAAAAGTAGCCTCCTTCCCCAGGTTGCCACCTATCTCTATACCAAGTTTCATCAAAATCGATTGCAAAAAAAAATACTGTTAAAGCGTAGCAGACAGGCATACACACATTCGCATTTATAACTAATATTAGTATTTAGTATCGATTGATGTGTTACAATTGATTTAGCACCAATATCTACATTATCATTAAATTACATAAAGTAGTATTAGGTCTAAGCTTTATTCCTTAAGGGTTTTAGATATTTGGGTGTTTTTTTAGAAATATGTTTAATGTGATTAACGTAGGTACGACAATTTGTAGCCTAGCATATAGAGGAATTTTATTCTTCTCACAGGTATGTATTTAAATGTTAAATTATAACAGTTAAAAAAATCCCTCTTGGGGTCCGTGCTGAAACAAATAACACAGTTTCGTCCAATTAGTTTTTAGTTTATTTGCTTTTGCTTTTCTACCATCTGTGTCAGTCATTTTAAAAATCGCCTATATTAGTCTTATAATTAAAATTTTGAAAATAAAAATAAAAATCAGGGTACCTATCTTACAGTGGAGGGGATACCTATATCCACATATGAAAATAATAATATAGCGAATAAGATGCTCTTAGGGAACAAAAGATTAAACAAAGCAATACTCGAATAGATACTTCCCGCCATCTTCTCACTTTTTACCACTAAAGTAGATCGATAAATCGTCTACCGCACAGGTGCAAGGTTTGATGTAAATGCATGAATTAAAATTTTTGGTCATCAACAGGGTGTTAAAAGTCACTAGGTTAAAATCAGCACATGAAGTCGAAGATCTGGACTCGCAGAAGAAAGAAAAGGAATGGGAGGAGTTCGAAGATGCAGTGGGGTTTTCAAAGGTCGCCAGGATGATCAGCCAGTCTGTAAGTCTTAGTTAAAAATTAACTATTGGTTCGCCCCGAACTAAGACCTCGCGGCGCCATCTATTGACATAATTGTGAAGTTCTGTTGTAAATACTAAGGTTCATTAAAAATTAAATAATTTCGTTTCCTTATAATATTTATCTAATTTTAGTATTTGTTGTTCAAGTACAGGATATAATTCAAATAATTGATCAAGTTTCAGGGTCAGCATTTCAGAAAATTTAGAGTTCTGAGGTCAACTTTGGACGTAAGAAAATCTCCACTTTGAAAGCCCCCCATTTGGTCAATATTAGGGGAAAAATTGAAAAAAAAAATTTTTGGACTCTATTCCTAATTATCTTTAAAATGATATACCGCAACCCTATGTAACGCTATAAAAAATATTTTCGTTCGCATTCGTTTCTATGAGAGCCCCCCTGAAATAAAGATTTTTATAACTTTTTAAGCCATATTCGGCTGGAGGCCATCGGTCTATACATATATATAATATATTTAAATTTGATGTAATTACGTTCAGTAATTCAGAAGTTATAAAGCTCTGACAGACGGACGGACGGACGGACGGACGGACAAGTGCAAATTCACTCAAGTATAATCAGAGACCTTCGCTTCGCTCGGTCAATAATATAGCCTATATTATCTGGAAATACGTTTAATAAATTAGAAAAAACAAAATATTACGCACATTTTTTTTATCTTTGGTTAGTTAAGAACTTAGATATGTACATACAAAGCTTCTTATTTTAATTTTAGTTACAATTTTATACATACAATTATTTTTTTACTAATTCTCATTTGTTATTTAAAACAAATAACATCTTAGTTACAGCTAGTTTAAGAATTTTAAACTTTTTAGTTACTAAAAAGTAACAACTTACTTGTAAGAAATATGGCAGTAATATTAATTTCAAATCTCTAATCGGCCTCTACAAGGCATCGTACCAGATCTGTAAAACGCGTGGTTGCACGTCTTTGCCGGTAGGGTGGTAACAAATCAAAGCCTTCCAGACCAGAGAAAGTTCAGAAATTTCTGAAAAGAAATTCTCAGTACTAGCCCGAAGTTAGGAAGTTGGTAGTGTTTCCGTGCCTCGGAGAGCACATAAAGCCGCCGGTCCTGCGCCTGATCTCTCTCCGGTCGTGTCAGATTATCCCATCGAGCTATGAGAGTAAAAGAACTGAGAGTGCCCCTGTGTGTACACACCTTTGCAGACAGCTAATCTCTCTCAAGTATTTTTAAATTCCACTACAAGTTAGCCCTTGACTGCGATCTCTCCTAATGTGAAGTGACGATGCAGTCCAAGGTGGTAGCGGGCTAACTTGTTAGGGGTATGGCAGTTATATTAAATCCATACCCCTAGTATAGGCCTCTACACGGCATCGTACCGGAACGCTAAATCGCTTGGCGGTACGTCTTTGCCGGTAGGGTGGTAACTAGCCACGGCCGAAGCCTCCCACCAGACCAGACCAGAGAAAATTTAGAAATAAATTCCCAAAATGACCCTGCCGGGAATCGAACCCGGGGCCTCCCACGTTAAGACAACAGCGCTAAACACTGCGCCAGGGAGGTCGTCAAAAATATTTTTAAAACTAGCTGATGCTCGCGACTAGGTTCGCGTGGATTGAGGCTTTTTGGTTCCCGCGACAACTTCTTAATTTTCCGGAATAAAAATTAGCCTATGTGTTATTCCAGACTATAATCTATCTCTGTGCCATGACATCCAGATCCGTTCAGCCGTTCGGGCGTGATTGAGTAACAAACATCCATCCATGCATCCATTTATAGTTTCGCATATTAGAATATTATTATAGATAAAAAAAACCGGCCAAGTGCGAGTCGGACTCGCGCACCGAGGGTTCCGTACTCAAGAAGTAGGTACTGAAGCAAAACAATCAGGCAAAAACCAATATGTTTATTTGACGACGAGTACGAGGTTTACTGTTAATATCAAAAAAACTATGCTAGTTAGAGCATTGGCTATAGTTTTCCTGTAAAATATACATAAATTCCTATTGACCATAATTATTTCAGATTTTTCGATTGGTAAACTCCGGAGATAAGGGGGGGGGGGGGAACGGTATTTTATTAGACTTTTTCCCCGATAAATCAAAAACTATCATGACTAAAAATAATTAAAAATCTGTTTTAGAATGTACAAAGTAAACCCTTTCATATGATACCCCACACAGTACAGTTATCTCATTTTTAAATTTCAGCCCTCCGATTTTCCCCCCTTTTTAAATAAGAACAAAAATAATTTCCAATTTTTTTTAATTCCAGTGTCTTTGGGCCACTAATATACACAACTATTCCAAATTTCATGTCGATAGCTTCGGTAGTTACTGTAATAATCGAGTGTGACGGACGGGCAGACGGACAGACAGACGGAGAAAGTCGCACCATAAGGGTTCCATTTTACCATTTTGGTACGGAACCCTAATAAATAAAAAATATGGTTGCAGGAGAAGCTGGTGGTCGGCCACAACATGCTGCTGGACGTGCTGCACACGCTCAACCACTTCTTCCAGCCGCTGCCCGCAGACCTCGCCGCGTTCAAGGAGTTCGCGCATTGCATGTTCCCGAGGTCAGACTAACAACATATTCTCATGGAATACGGATGATAACTATGTCAAATAGTACATTACTGCAGCGGCCAGCAAAACAGGCATTGAAGGACTAAACGTGAGTTCATCAATGCCTAGTTGTAGCCAAGGCTTGTATAGTACTTTTCTCAAATAATGCGCGGAAATTAAAACAAAGTAGTACCTAGACAGAACTTGCATTTCGATTTTTTTCATTCTTCCATTGAACAAAATGTTCATAGGTTTTCAAATATTTTTCTTTCGATTTTGGCGGTAACAAGTTTTCTATTACGGCTCTTGCCGCTTCTTGAATTTCAGGTGGCGTTAAACGAAGTTTATCACACTCATTGTCACTTCACTTGAACTTATTTTTAACCGACATCCAAAAAAGGAGGAGGTTCTATTGATATAGCGCGCGTTTTTTTTTGTTAAATACATTTCAAAATCAATGACGAACAACGAACAACAATAATATTTCCCGCGTTAAAGTGTTCATTTGTTTTTTTTTTTTCAATAAACAGCTTTCTATTTGGAAGCTAGTTCGAAATTTAAATAAAACCTTTGATAAGTTACCTCCTTGGTTGCCATGTTTCGGAGTAAAAGATCGTTCCATTTTTAATTTACACGGCAGATATGAATTTACTATGTAATTTATTTGGCCGCTAAACCACGACAGATATGGATTTTCCTACAACTTTAGTCGGCCGCTGCTCGCATGTGTTTGGCCAGTACAGCAATTTCGATTTATCTCGAAGAAGGTTGTCAAAATAATGCTCAAATTTCCAAGCATGTTTGAGAAAAATAAATGATATTTTCTTACTGGTTATTTAATACTAGATGATTCCCGCGACTTCGCGTGGACTAAGTTTATTCGATTCCCGCGGGAGCTCCTTAATTTTCCGGCATAAAAGTAACCTATGAACTTCCCCGGGATACAACCTATCCCTGTACCAAATTTCATCAAAATTGGTTAAATTTTGTTAGCAGACAGACAGACACACTTTCCCATTTATATCATTAGTATGGATTGTCTATTATCAAGTTAACTATTGCTTGTTGTCACAAGTATAGTGCGACTAGCGGGTTTGGTTGTTGCAGGTTGCTAGACACTAAGTACATGTCGAGCTTGCCGCCCTTCAAGGACAAAGTGAACTCCAGTGTGCTGCATCACTTGCTCGCCACGCTGTCCGAGGCGCCATTCTCGCTGCCTGAAATTGGTAAGCTCTTCTCTGAAAATTGAAATGTATATTTATTTTATTTAGACTCATAAAAGCGCTTACGAAAGTCAGATCGGTATAGCGCAAAAATGGGGCTGATTCTGTAGTGCACAATCTCCAAACTAAAATGACAGCATTATAAATATTGCTAACCCTTTCATAACAGTCCCTGCGGATAGGGACAGAACTAGATTTAAAGCTGTCATTATAATTTCGTTTAGAGATTGTGTTATACAGAATTAGCCACAGTATCAATAAAATTAGTCTACAAAATATGTGTCGTATCTATGTAAAAACAATACTAATAATTATTGATTAAAAAGTCATAAAAATTAATTAGTTACCCAAGTATGTCATAAAAAATAATAAGTTACCAGTGTACTGTCAAAACTAACTGTGAAGGGTTCTCTTTAAATTAGTACCTCGCGTCCTCACTATATTATAGCTGGCGCCAATCATTTAGTCGCGTCTGAAGTTGACCGCAGGACGCGTCGCAATTGCATATTTTTGCGCGTAGTATGTAATTTGTGTGAGAGCTGCGCAAACAAGCATTCGCACCTTAGCTCAGAGATTTGATTTGCGCCAACTATAGTATTGATTAGAAATGGATATCTTATTTTCTCTAAAATATAGAAATCATTTGTTGGATGACACCTTAATTCACAATAAAGAGTAGAAAATTCGCCCAAACTACTTACTTCTCCCTTAATTTATTGGTTGAACAGTGAACCTTCTCTGGCTTATAACAATTCATCAGCTCTCGTTAGGAGACGAGGCTCCAATAAATTCTCTTCGACGTAAATTAATGTTTCCCACAACACTACTAGACTAAGACATAGCTGCACTTTTGGTAACGATCTCCAGAAAAGCTGATTCAGTATTAGGTGGGTGTAGGGCTCTCCACTGATGACGAAAGTGAAAGTCTGCCTACATTCGGATGGGCCACTAGATATGGCCCCTTAAAGACGGTTTATAGTTACCAAAAATGAACCATAACTAGAAAACCTGATTCTTGTACAGTTAATACTGTATGCTACAAAGTATGCGTTGTTCCTATGTAAACAGTATAAGAACTGACGCTATTCATCGGGCCTTTCACTAGATATCACCTCTCAGAGACGTTATGAATATACATACTGTAAAAAAAGATTAGCAATTATTAAGTCGTCGTTGATTGCTGTTAAGTAAATTCTTACGCCTTCATAATTTTTAATAGCAATCAACGTGACGATATAATAATTGCTAATATTTTTTTACAGTATGTATGTTCAGTGAAGAGCCCTACACCCACCTAATACTGAATAAGCTTTTCTGGAGATCGTTACCAAAAGTGCAGCTATCTCCTATAATATACTTTGACTGAGTGAGACGCGGACGCTGACGCAGGACTGACCCACCGCTGTTTCGTTTTCACCCTACAGGCCGCTGGAATTACGGCCCGCGCCGCTCCACCCCGCTTTCGCCATCGCTCGGCCGTCACAAATGTTGTGCCCGCACACTTATTTAATAGTAGATTATTCACCACGGGGGTAATGCGATGTATTATGTCACGGGCGCCGGGATAAATCCCAAGCGGAACGAGGGATATTAGAGTAACTCCCGAGCGTAGCGAGGGTGTTGCATCTAGAATCCTGAGAGTAGCGCGGGAATTAGGGGCGCCCAAGATTAATACAGCATTACCCCTACGGTGAATACTCTACTTTTCACACCTCGCGATACAACCACTTCTTTCAGCTGGCGTAGCCTACTCGATTTGACAAACAAATTTCGTCAGTGCGAATCTAGGGGGCCACGGCTTTGGTTTTCGAAAATCGAGTTGGCCGCGCCTGCTGAGAACACATTATGTTTACCGAAATTAGACTTTATGCATATGGCAATAAGAATTATGAATAAAACCTCTTTGGAATGAATAGAATTTCCTTCAGATCTTGCTTCAGATGCGCGATGATTCTAAATTCAAATCACATTATAACCCTAGGGAATAATGGATTTCAGTACAACATTATAACCCTAGGGATTTAATGTCTTACTTTAACCTTAGATAACAGGCCATGTAATAAGGCGTTGTTGAGCGAGTGGTGTGAAAAAAAAATAAAAGAATGTTTCCTTTGAGTGATATTTAATATCTTCAATATAATGTTTTTTTTTTTTTAATCCACTACAAGTTAGCCCTTGACTGCGATCTCACCTGATGGTAAGTGATGATGCAGTCTAAAATGGTAGCGGGCTAACCTGTTAGTAGGGGCATGGCAGTTATATTAAACCCATACCCCTATTCGGTTTCTACACGGCATCGTACCGGAACGCTAAATCGCTTGGCGGCACGTCTTTGCCGGTAGGGTGGTAACTAGCCACGGCCAAAGCCTCCCACCAGAAAAAATGTACTATTATCTCCATGTGTAACTAGTTTTTCCTGCATATGAATGGTAGAGGCGGAGTCGGGGCGCGGCTACACGCGCGCGGACGACAAGCACCACGAGGCGGGCTACGACGCGTACGTGACGGGGCTGTGCTTCCTCGCCATGCACGCGCACCTGGCGCGCATGCGCGGCGAGCGGCGCCCGCGCGTCGCGCGCGCCGACTGCGCGCTGCTCAAGCCCTTCCTCAACAAGCTGTTCCTGGCCAAGACGGCGTACCAGGACTCGCCCTACATCAACTTGACGGGAGCTGACCGTGAGTTATAGCCGTATACATAAAAAACTAATTTATTAGGGTTTATTAGGTTTTGTATATCAGGGTTTTTAAAATACCACGAAAAAGTGAAACGTGTTTCGCACCATTGTGATTGTGTGTAGCAAACGGAAAAGATGAAACGAAAAAGCGACACCAAAAAGAGACAAACATATTTATAAATAGGATTTAGAGATAGAATACAAGTTATATTTATCTCATTCTCTCGTAGGCTACTTATCTGAAGTTTCACTTCTGCCGTATGTGAATTGGACACACACTTTTTTTATATAATAGTGAAAAACGATTGTTGTACAACTTATAGAAAACTGAAGTCCGACAAACTAATCTGACTCGGTGACAGCGTCGCTAGTATATTAAATGAAAAGTTAAATAAAAACAAAGGCTAAACAGGCATAAACATTAGTTCCACTTCCATAATTTTGGCCACCGGGTCAGATAGGTCAGTTTGTGGAAATATATATAGATTCACCAAAAAAAACCTTTATACTCTTGACACTTTGCACCTCCTTTATCTGTTTTATAAATGCATAACATGGGGCTCATTTACTACATTTATCGGGTTGTTAATTACGCAAAGGACCGCCCATTTTCAAATTGAAAATGTCTGATGTTCTGAAGAAATCGATAGAGGCATCGGAGTCAATATTTCACTTTTTCACTTTCTCTCTCAAGTTCATTTTGACAGGAAACTTTTAACTTTTTTCCTTGTATACGGAATGTCATATTTTAAGCCGGCCAATTTAATTATATTAGGATTTGTGTTTAAAAAAGTTATTTTCCAGCATCGCCGCCCAGAGACCACGTGTTCCATTTGACGTTCCCCAAAGAGTGGCAGAGGAACGACATCAATCAGCTGTTTAGTGCGTTTGGTAAGTTTTAGTGGAATATATTAAACAAGGTTCAGAGGAATATAATATACAAGTTTCAGATGTAGCCTTTGGAGCTATGAAATATAAAAGCCTAATGCAATTCGAGTTATAAATTATTATCTACATAATGGGATTTGAGTTAGAAATTATTTAAAATCTACAGGCTAAAATTATAAATCTTATTTAGATTTGACTTTTTACAAATAAATGAAACAAGTTTTAACTGATAACTAAATCGGTTTTTTGACAGTAGTAAGGGATATCTGTCAGGCTTAAAAAACGCGTTCAATACTATGTCGTGATAGTTACTAAAACATTCAGATTAGTTGTGCCCTAACCGGGATTAAATATATCTGCAGTTATTTATTCCTTTATTTCTCAAAAAAAATTCAATGTTTGCTTTGTTTTATTTTTTACAAAATTACCAAACTCCTCTATCTGTAATAGGAACCAGAATACTTTCAAAATAATAATTGGGAAACCGTAGTTCTAACTCTTTCTCTGATTTTCGCCTCGCGCCAAGTTTAGTGTGCCCCTTTTCACAATAGATCGCTTTTTGATTACGCGGAAAACGCCGAATGCCCCGTGTCGCCAGGCGTCACTGGACGCTCCGTATTATACGTGTAAAAACAGCGTCGCTGAGCGACACGGGACGCTCCGAAGGATTTTAAAATGTAATGATTTATTTCACGTAGGAAAGCTTAGGTGCCACTTTAATTCGTAAGAATCTACCACTACACAGGAACCTTTTCCTTGAATATAAGGTCGTTTGTCGCAGGTCAAATAACCGTGCAGTTTCTGGACGAGACGTCAGCGCTGGTGGGGCTCTCGCGGCGGGACCTCGCTAAGACGGTGGCGCGATCGTTCGCGGGCAACAGCCGGATATCCATCGTGCCCTACCTCAAGTACAAGGTGCAGGCTAACAAGGTCATTGTTGTTCACTCTTACATACACTTATTTGTAGATTAAAATAATGGTACATTACTGCCCAAGCTGGAAATAAAGCAATTTACGGCTGAGTAATATTAGAAGGACAAGGCGAAGCCGAGAAATTGCCAAGTGGTTTCGGCGCTTGCCGGGGCTTTTTTAAGTAAACGAGGCCGTGAATTGCTATTTCGGCCGAGACTTTTATAGTTCTTTTCTCCTTTCTTATTTTTTACATTGCTGTTGGATGGCGTTGACTTAACTAGTGCCAAAATCTTGTGCTGTATGGGCAATGATATGAATTCCTACTTAAATGTCAGAGGCCTGAAAAGAGCCAATGTACGTAGTGTTTTTTTTAAAAATAATGAAGCAATTTCAAAGCAAGTAGGAGAAATCCTACTTGCTTATATATATTTATTTATATTTTTCAATAAACAAACAGACGATGCTTGCAACTTCGTCCGCGTTGAGTTTTTTTTAAGCCCGTGGGAACTCGTCAATTTTCCTGAATAAAAAGTACCCTATATCCTTATCCGGGATGTAGCCGTACCAAATTTATTCAAAGCGATTAAACAGAGGGGCCTTGAAAGCGTAGCAGACAGCCAGACAGACATTCTCGTATATATAATATTAGTATTGATTCATATCTAATTAATGTTGTATTCTCCACAGACCAACCAGCAGCAACTGGAGCGTCGTGAGGAATCGGAGAAGTTCACCAAATTGTGCGTAGTACTTATTGGTATAATGTTCTCCGTTCTTATGCATCAATTTTATATGCAGTCCGAGGTAAAGGACCTCGTGTGACTAATGGGCTTATGCAGTGGCGTGCACATCATAGAGGCATAAAAGCACTGCTAACCCTATTATTTTCCATTGTGACCAGCCAGTAAATAGGTTCTTCCCAAAATGCCTACCCTGGCTTCAAATCCTGTGCACGCCCATGGGCTTATGTGTTCTCTAAAATTTTGGAATTCTTGGGGAAAACGGGCATAAGTGTTATAAGTTATATCTACTGCACATTATACTCGATTTAAAAATCAAATTTTTATCTCGGTGTAAATGTATGCGTACTAAATTACAAGGACATTCTACAGAGAATATTTTCTGACTTTCTGAGCTAAAATGGTCCCACGGTGTCCTTGTTCAAAACAAGCTATAATTAATTAAAAAAATTTTGTTAAAAAATGACTGCTCTGCCAAAAATGTTTTCCATAAACTTATACTTAGCCAGTGTCACTTGGGACGATGTAAGGATTCAAGCGATACCCCATACACAGTTCAGGCTTATGAAGTTACTAGCTGATACCCGCGACTTCGTCCGCGTGGATTGAGGAGTTTTAGTTCCCGCGGGAACTCTTTAATTTTCCGGGATAAAAAGTACCCTATTATTTAATCCGGACTTCTAACTTTACGTCTGCAAAATTTCAAAGCAATCGGTTCAGTAGTTACGGCGTGAAAGCGGAACAAACATACAAACAAACTCACTTTCCCATTTATAATATTAGTAAGGATGATGGAATAAAAAGCTCACATACATACAACCCTGAAAACACTCCTTTTGTGGGCAGTCGTGTTATATATTGATTGTCAGTTTGAATATATTTACCAATTGAATATTGAACAATCGTTAAATCAAATTATTAATTAGGTGCTAGTTGCATATCAGGTGGTTAATACAGTTACCCTTATTAATTTTGATCGGCGATAAAAGATGGGTAGCGCAAACGATTGTTTGTTACATTTGGTTCATGTCATTATCTTTAACTGTAATTATAATGTAACATTAATCGCCTCTTTTACTGATACGCAAATGACTCTGAACAATTTAAAAACCTTTCTTCGCATTTATTTCGTAAAGTTGAAAGCACTATTTAGTTAAGGAAAACTTTCCTAGTATTTTTACATTTTAACTGAATTCTTGGTATTTAATTTACTTAAGTTGGGTATTTAATTTTTTAGTACGTATTTTTGCATTTCAAATGAATTTTTTCTTGGTATTTAATTTAATTAAGTTAGGTATGTTTAGTGATCTGCAACCGTTGTTTTTATACTTTGAAATTGTATCTCGAATATTTTGTTAGGCTTTGAATGATAATCTCGTTTGCGAATGTTAACGTTTAACGCACACGTCGAATCATTAAATAAATGATCGTTCTTTACTGCACCCCAAAAACAGTCACCGTAATATCACGGAATATGCAGAATAAATATTGAATAAAAGGTGTCATGCAAAAGCGTTCTTTTTGCTGTAAGCAATTTCCTGTGCTTACTTGACAAAATTTTATTTTCCGGAGTCTTTCCGTTGATTTTTGTTACATAAATTTTTCCCACACAGTGGAATCTTTTATTTGGAAAAACTAAGTATTTGAAAACGCTCATTATTTTCTGCAATATTTAGGTTTATATTTGTTAGTTTATTTTTTTATGTACATAATATTACGTAATAGCACAAATAATAATTAATCAAGCATAATAAGCTCCAAGGCTTTAAAAGTGTGTTTCCTCTGATATAGTTAACAATCTTCTTTTTCATAAAGAATTTTATGTATTTTATAATATGGGCCTTGTTGCCTGAAATAAAATGAATAATAATAATAATAATAATAAAGTCACCAATTTTTGTCTTAATGTTATTTACACCTGATTAAAATAAAACTTATTAAGGTGTAGTCCTTACGACCTACAGGTTGCAAAAAAAACCATTTATCTTTTTTTTGGCATTCCGCTCAATTTAATTACTATGTAGCCTAGCATTCCAAGGCTGAATGATGGAGTAGGCTGAGATTAATAATAAATAATAATTATTGTAGTATTGATGCTTTGATCACCCTTTATTCGTTGCTTGTACTCGTATAGAGTATCAGAGGTTACAGGTTTATCTGTCCTCAAGGACGAAATATTTTTAAGTACGACTTTATGTCAATTTTATTGGTCGATATTTTGGGGTCACTTCTACTAAAGTTGAGACGAGATGAGCGGAGTGGTGAAGAGTAGACCAATCTGAGTAGTACAACCTGGGAGTTACTAACCATCCCTTGAAGCAGTATTATTTCAAAATGACAGCTTTATGTCACGTACCTTGTCGTCCATAACATAAGGATTATTATTCCTAAACACGAACATAAACTATTAAAATAATACGGCTAGCGATGGTTGTATGCACTCTGAATAGCGAATGTCTAAGAAATTAGAGATCATTTGATAGCTTCAGATATATCGCTATGTTTGTCAAACGGCTTATTCGAACTGAGGGCCTAGTGTGAGATTTTTTACCTATTCGATCGCGTTAAAGTTAACTGCGATTTGGATGGAATTGTCAAGCGCTTGATGACAGAAGGCGCTTGTTGAATACCACACAAATAGCTATTAACTTTAACGCGATCAAATAGGTAAAAAATTCTATGAAATTCTCAAATGGTTTGCATTATATATGTCACCGTAAGATTGCAAAGGCCGTTGGATTGTAATCTAACTAGCGATATTGTAAACTGTCGACAGATTACAATTTAACGTATTATTTTTCGGTAGATTGTAATCTGTTAGGTATATTAACCCCATGAAACCTAAGTGTCCGGCCTGCGGCCGGGCTCTACCTAATTATTTACGTCGAACCCTAACCTAACCTACAAGAAAGAGACAAGAAAACCTAAATACAATGAATATTTCAAAAATTGACACTCGGAACATTGAACGGTTCACAATCTGTCGACAGTTTACAATATCGCTAGTTGGATTACAATCTAACGGTTTTTGCAATCTTACGGTGACATATTATATACTTCTTATATTTACTTTGGTTTGCATTAGCCGTTTGACAAACGTTACTGATTACTATTTGTAGAGATTGATAGTCGTAGAGATAATTTTAATACAATATCTTTTAATAAAAGATTGGTTGAATCATTGAATGTGAAGCGTTTCAGCGCCCTTCGTCTTCGTGTCAGTCGAAATGTGTCCTAAAGTATAGTTTTAGTTTTCAATAGGATTTGCGATTCCTTTGTATCTTCGGAAATAATTTCGGTTTTTAATACCAAAAGATCATATTTATAAAAATTTATGTATTTATTTATTAACGTCATACATTTATGTATGTAGTTGTTTTAAATTGAAGAAAGCAATTAATTGTCATATTTTTATATTTATAAATTGAATTTGTTGTATTTATTTCTAGTTTTGTTAGTCTCTAATTATAAGATCTAGCAATATGACTCTAGCTTAATTAAGTTAGCTTTTGATATGTTTTTATTTTTATATTGATTTTTTAAATAAAGCTTGCAATATTTGTATTGTTTTATTTCTGATTTTATAATCCATTAGAGTCATGTTGCTCATTTTATTAATACACTAATATAATAATATAATACAATATATATAATCCTAATAGTATTGATAAATGATAAATGATTTATTTATTTCACATAGGACAACTTGTGTCACTTATGATACGTCAAGACTCTACCACCGGTTCGGAAAAATGATTATTATAAAGATGACTATGAAACTGCAACAAACATAGCACATCTAACATCTACCGACGTAAGCTATGAGAATCAAGCGCTCTTATTAGTGGGGTTTTAGTAATAAGCAGCTTCCTTTTCCTGTGGGCTTGACACACATCCTTGGCTTTACAAAGTAGCACATCTCTGGAGGAAAGGCATCCTTTTGTTTAGGATCCCTTTTTTACTTATCAATAGCATCATAATATAAATAAATAGAAGTTTGTTTCAAAAAACTGAAAATACTCATAAATTTTGTACCTAGGAGGTTTTTTCTGACTAGAAATTCTCAGTACTAGCCCGGAGTTAGGAAGTTGGTGGTGTTACACCCCCGTGCCTCTAAGAGCACGTTAAACCGTCGGTCCCGGTTATTATCACTAACATGATAATAGTCGTTAAAGCCCGCCAACCCGCATTGGAGCAGCGTGGTGGGTCTAAGCTCTAATTCCTTCTGTCCTATGAGAGTGGAGGCCTGTGCCCAGTAGTGGGACGTTAATGGGCTGTAGTGGTAGTGGTTGTAGGAGGTTTAAAAGTTTATATTGCTCGCTAACTGTAACTATCTGACAGTCTTGTCTAACTATTACTAAATATCTAAATACACAAAAGTATACGTCCAGGCGCACCTTCGGTGGGTATGGGTACTACACACCTACCTTTTACATATACAAAAACAGTAGACTTACTTATTATTTCATACCACACAAAACCTGTGGATCACAAGACTGATATAAAAATCTATATCATAGAACCAACTACCATTATTTACATATCATAATTATTTGAAACTAAATTTATTTTAATAAAAGTATTTTTGGGGCCATTTTCATATACCTTCACAGCTGGATTGGGTCTACTATAATACGTAAGTCCGAAAGCTTTAAAATTGAGCGCTGTTGATTGTAAAGAGTTTCAGTAAGGAATTTTAATTGAAGTACTTAGCCGTTATATCGGAATGTAGATTTAAATCTTAGCTTACCGACTATTCCTATACATATTATAAATAGTATAATTATTATTGGGCGAAGTAATTTATACGAGCGCATTTTAGAGAGCTCTCCAGCGGGCTATTGTAGGCTTCGGTTTAACGGATCGTGAGAGGATACCACTAGTATGACCACAGTTTTGGGAAATGACAGATTTTATTCACTGGGTAAGTTAATGACTTTCTCAGTGAAAAACTGTTTGACCGGACCAGACTGAATGTATTTTTATAGTTATAACCTTTTTTTATACTTATAAAATACTTACTTATAATGCCTCCGACTTTATCCGCGCGGATTTAAGTTTCCTGAAATCCTAAAGCCTGTAGGAACTCTTTGATTTTTCGGAATAAAAAGTACTATTCCTTCCGCGGGATGCAACCTATCTATGTAAGTACTATATATCAAAATCGATTGAACAAGCAGACACAGACGGACAGACAGACATACATAGATACGTTTATTAATATTTGGATAGTATGTATTATCTTTGTTCAAATTGGCAATATCTCGTTTATTTTTTCGTAGTCGTCAAAAAGGCTGAAAGAGTTGTCGTTTGGCCGAGTTTACTTAGGTCTAATGCCGCGGGATATGTCTAGGCTAAGGGAGGCTACGGGCGAGGTACGGGCGAGGTGCGGGTGAGGCGCAGGCGCGGTGTGGGCGCGCCGCCGCTTCTATCATATTTCATACAAAATGTATGCAAGCGAAGCGACGCCAGGTATACAGGAGGCGGCGAGGCGCGGACGCCGTTTTCTTCCTGCAAGGCCACATCGCCGCCACACCTCCGCCGCGCCGCCGCGGCGTCTCTCGTACATATCCCGCACCTAATGTTATCACTTTCTCTGGTCGCCATGTATTTTATTGTAAAACAATCGCATGTAGGACAAATGTATACAGTGACATTTGAATGAACTTTCTAACGTCTTTTCCTATGTTGGTGTATGTCGCGATTTAATACATTGTGAAAGGACATCAGTGGGGTGGCCATGCGGTAGGACAGAAATAATTTCATTGTTGTTTAACTACCTACATGGTATTATATCATACTAGGTGATGCCCGCGACTTCGTTCGCGTGGATTGAGGTTTTTTTGGTTCCCGCGGGAACTGCTAGCCTATGTGTTATTCCAGACCATGATCTATCTGATTTTATTTTGTTTAAAGTGGAGGGAATAGGTACTCGAAGGAAAATAATAAACATTTTTGACTGGAAACGTTGTGATTTAAATACGCATTTTCCGGAAATCGGAACCTGTCTGTTATTTTAAAGTGGAGATGGAAAGCTGTACTCGATTGATTAGTATTTCGGACCGCCCTTTCAGCGTTATGCTATAAAAAGTAATTGAGTCTGCACCATTAATTAGGTATGGCTATGGTAAGAAATACCTACATTTTACACCAAAGGCGTGACAACAAATATAGAATTTCCATAACTATTATCGCAACACCCGATTTCGGAGTCTCCATAAAAGGAGTATTTTCCCATTAATTATTATTATGGTCACCCTCATTGTCTGGACAATGGCGCGTGGACGCGGCGACCCCGCGACCTCGCGTGCGCGCTTCCGCCATCTTGCATTTTAATGCGCCCGCGCACCGCATTAGCATAGTCGACGCGTGCGATGATATTCTAGTCTCATTTACTTAGCGTATTTGTGCATTCTCACTTGAATTGTTCGCCGATTCTGTAGTTACATGTTAGGTTCCCGTTGGATAATAATTTTTTGGTTGAGCTAATTCTCTTTACCGAATAGATAAGTTTTGTTTAGTTTATCTGATAGTATTCGGATCTCTAAAGATTATAGTTTGCATGAATACGATTAAATAATAAGTTGCAGAGCTTTAATCCAAAAAGCTATTATCTGATATTGGCTGCATAATTATTTCTCTATTTTAATTATGTTATGAATCTACATTATATGTAAGTAGGTATGTATTTGTCTATGTATATGTCGCAAAAGTCCATACAATTTAAACTGATCAATTTCCTTCTACATCAATTTATTCATATAGAGAGTCAATTTCACTATTGACATAGTCTAAAGAAATACTTTTTACAGTCGTTCGACGGAGGCGTCTAGACAAAGCACCGCACCGAGGTGACTGGGATGTGACTGAGGAAACTGGCAGAGTTTTCAATATAAAATTCGGTTACTTGTCGATTTCCTATGCTGGTTCCTACCTCTATTATATATATCTCAACTCAACCCTCTATTTGTGGTTCGTTATCTCTTTCATAGGTTGAGAGAGATACCTTACCTCTAGGTGCTACAAACTGTCGCCGTAACCGGATCTGTCATTGTATGAGCGTCGAACCACTGTATGAATAAATACCTACGCTGTGCTATTGGTATCTCCGCAGTGACCTTTATAGGGATTTATTGCGCCTCCGCGTTGCATTAGCGACCGGCCGCGAGTGGCATATCAAACTTTGGCACGCGGCAAATAAATAAAGCCAACCAACGGGAGAGATACAATTGTGGCACGCGCCAACGCTCGTAAACACTCGGTGTTCGTCGACATCGCTCGTGCTGATGATATCGGACGGTTATAGTTGTATAAAAGCCAGAGTAACTGAGTCATAGAGATTAAAAAAGGCTTTAATAGTCTAACAAGAAAGTTGTTAAAGCCAGGATCTTACAACATAATTATGTTTTGGGTACGCCGCGGTTGCCTTTGGGGTTTCACAAGGGCAGCCTTAGCCATTGCGAGGCTCTAGGCGGTAGGTAGACTTAGATATTGGCGCGATATTATACTACACAAGCGGCAAGAGTACGCGAGTGGCCATCATAGATTTATATGTATAACCTGGTAGCCATTACAAGCTTGCACTCGCACCTTGTGGGTTTGGTAATACGCGGCGGGCGCGAGACTAGAACCTAATGACTTTTCTACTTGGGCTGTTACGCGAGGGTGCGAGGCCCCGGGCGGTCGCCCTGCTTGCCTCCCCCTAAGGCCACCACTGGGGTTTCATTATATTTTCAACCGCTCGCCCTACTCGGATAACATCAGACACTGACTGCTGTGCAATTTAGCTACTTGGTGAGTTGATTGCTGAATTTAGCTACTTGGTGAGTTGATTGCTGAATTTAGCTACTTGGTGAGTTGATTGCTGACTTTATCGACTAAATAATATAATAAGCTTTGGTTGTGCGACGCCTTTGCAACAAAGAGCCGTTTGATTTATAAAGTTTTTTGAAAGATTTTGCAGGTATCTTTTATTCTACTAAATCACGTTTAAATCCTATGTGTACTCCCGCATGTGTGTGGAGAAGAGTAGTTTCAGCCCTCATAAACTACTCTTCTCCAAGCCGATCAACGGCCAAACTTTTTCGTCTCATCGAATTTAATACATATACATCGTACTTTTTATCCCGGAAAATTAGAGTTCCCGTGGAAATCAAAAACCTTAAGCCACGTGGACGAAGTCGCGGGCATCATCTGGTAATAAATATAAAAGTGAGGTTTCGGTGTAAACTCATTGCTCTGTGTTATTGAGTGCTCGCGCCCCAAACTGGGTCGCGATCCTCGTTTCCACCTTTGTGCTCAAAGTAGAGTGCGGTAGTGTCTCTGATTTAGACCCTCCGCGCATGATCCGCGCGAAACTCTATGCTCATACCCATACTGATGTTTTTTTATTAAAATAAACTTAAAAAAGTGCTTTTGAATCGTCGAGTGCATCTACCACTGGTTCGGTACCACTAGTGAGTCATCGCGAACGTACTGCGTGCTCGCCGTCTGTGGGAGTAGCATGGGAATGTTTGGGACGTGTTCATTTTAATATCTTACTGCTTATAGGAATTTTATTACTGTTTTACGCGACGATGACCAACGGTTTAGCGAGAGATTGTGATAACTGATAACTTATAAAACTTTTATTTTTTGAGTTCCTCGGTAAAAACTGTTGATGCAAAATGTATGAATGCGCGCTACATTATCGCCATTTAAAATATAATTAATTGCAGTTCTTATGGCGTTCGATGCCATAGTTTGACTAAATTATTCCTCTAAATATGTCTTTTAGAGTACAGAATAGGTGTTGACGGACATGTGCAAGGTACATGAGCATCAGTTCATTAGCCATGTCCGCTTATTTTTATGGTCAATTCGTTTGCTTTTATATTTTATATGCTACTCGTCACTTGTAGCCCAAGGAAATTAAAAAAAATAACAAAAGTCAACGTCGGATAAGTTCTCAAAAAGCTGGATTTTAGTATAGGTAGGTACACACTACACATGGTGCATATCAAAATATTCACAATCACTCATTACCATCAGATTTTCGTGAATATTCCTTAACTTTCATAGAAAACTTGAAGAATTGATTTGGGATTTATCTCAATTAAACCGCATCACCCACTGCCCCACTACCCCAACTAAACCCCAACTATCCCAAGAAAACCCACCACCCCTACGACATATAGCATGTCAATAATCAAGTTGATTTTTTGCTCCCATCGCGGCCCACCTTGGACAAATAACAAGTGTCATCTCTTTGTCGCTACTCATACTTCTATCATTTTTGTTTCGCTATGAGTTCTTTAGACGGTGAAAAAGATACTCCGACGTTTATTCGTAGATTCCATCATCGTTGCGTCACAAAACATTAACAGTTAGAGATAGGAATCGCCTCTTCCAGTCCAGTCGGTTATAGTCTTGGAGCATTGAAGTTGCGTTAGGAGAGAAACGGTCCATTCCGCCGCACGCGGTCTGTCGTGTCGGATTAGCACTCCAGTCGCGTCCCGCCGAGGAATTATTGCTTAGGAAACATTGATATACCCTCAAAACTAGATACACACTACAAAGAACTGAAAGCAACCGGCCTCGCATCCAGTGACCCACAAGTCAGTGTAATACTTGTAACGTAACGTATGCGTTGTATTGTTTACTTATTGGGACCTTTTTCTTTTTTAAGAAAAGAGCAACTGTTGAGTTTCTTGCCGGCTCTTCTCAGTAGAATCAATTTTCCGAACCGGTGGTAGAGTCTTAACTTAACGTATCATAAGTGACACAAGTTGTCCTACGTGAAATATATAAATCATACATAATTAAATCATTTATCATTTATAGCTCAAAATAATAAAACTTGTATAATAAAGTTGTAGGACAACTGGCACAACATCTACTTCGTTAGGATAGGCTGATAATTTCTGTTAATGGCTAAAATTCGTAGTTTTTGTGCAAGGTAATATACATCATCATGCAAGCGCGTACCACCTAAGGCTTCATTGCCAGTTGCAAGAAACTCTACTAAGTTTTTTACTTTACAGTGGCTTTGGAAGTCGGTTTTTTGGAAAGAATTTTTATTTTTAACTTTTTAGTGTACTCTAAATCCCTACGGCTTAGGAGTGCAGTACCATGCAGCATCAGAGTTGAGAAGTTGGAAATTGGGTTTAAGTATGAAGTCGTTGCTTGACACCTACAATATTAATTCACCATAAAAAAATCCTAAACCACTATGTTTAAGGAGTTCTGTACCCTGCAGCATCAGGGTTGAGGAGTTGGTACTTGGGTTTAAGTATGAAGTCGTTGCTTGACACCTACCATATTAATTCATCATAAGAAAAACTTAAATTGCTATTTTTAAGGAGTTCTGTACCCTACAGCATCAGGGTTGAGGAGTTGGGAGTCAAAGTTGTATCGTATACACGTGACTTGATACCTACTATACTAATTCACCATCAAAATTTCCCAACTCACTAGTTTTGATGATTTCATGTAGTACGGTACACCTACAGTATCAGGATTGAGGATTTGGAGTCAGAATTTTTTATGGGACCACCTCGTGAGCATCCTCTAACCAATGAAAAAAAAATTGTTCAAATCGGTTTAGTAACCACGGAGATATGCACCGACATAAGTACATCAAAAAAAAAAAAGATACGCGCCGAATTGAGAACCTTCCTTTTTTGGAAGTCGGTTAAAATGAAATACAAAAACATGCATAGGTACAGTTGAATGATGACCACATTAATACTCCATCAAAGTTTGGTAAAAACAGGCCTGTGTTCGCAAGAAAAGTGCTGCCTGCAAAGTGGTCCCTGTTAAGAGCTAAGTTATGTAGAAATGTTAGAGTTTAACAGCTGCTAACATTTTGTTGATTCTGTGAAATATACAGAACATAGAGCAAGTGTCTTCTTTTTGCCTCCATGTTTTATTTACTTTCTGTGTTTTCATACAATCAGTGCGTATCTTTGGTTTTTCGTGTCAGTGCGGTGAACTCGAATATGAATAATCTATGTGACGGTAAATATCGGATTGTCATGATAGATGCGGATCTTTGCCGGTATATAGACCTTTCACGCTGCTCACCCGCGGAAGGCTCTGAGCCCTTTGTGCTATTTATACTTTATAAGGAGTAAACGCTTAATAGCGGAATATTGCATCTTCTCTTGAAACGGTACCCGCTTCTTCTGCGATCGTGGCATCGACATGATGCCTGAGATTTCGTCCGCGTGGATTTAGCATTTTTAAAAATCCCTTTAGTCTTCTTTCTTAGCTTCTTAATCTTTAGTTGTCCGGAAGGAGGTCTGCTATTGAAATGGTACCCGCGTACCGCGACATTGTCCGCGTGGATTAAGGGTTTTACACCTGGAGGAGCTCTTTGATTTTCCGGGATAATAATAAACTGTCACCCTCCAGCTTCAACTAGTTCCAAGCAAAGAATCCGTAAGTCGCAAGTAGGTTTCCTCACGATATTTTCCTTTACTGCAAAAACAATTAATATTTAAGTGCCCGGGAATGAACTCCGGATCTTGAATAGGAGGTCGACGTATTAACCACTAGTTAGTCTATCATCGCTCCAATCTCTTTCTAATAGGTACCTAAATAGTGATATCAATAATAGGTACCTAAGTACTAGGTACTTATTCTGCACGATCCACTATCCAGCATGTGAATTGTATAAAGATTCCCCGAGTAAGATGTTCTCAGTTCCTAGAACCATTTGAATAACGCCGAGTCACGCGATGCCTCCCTAAAATTATTCAAATGTACGGGTATTTGTTACAACACTTGCATACAAAACTATTAAAGCGATTAAGACCTAACAAAGTAGCTAATTTCTCATGGCAATGCGCGTGCGTGGAGACAAAAGGTGTAGATAACCCTTAGCTTGCGACTTGCACCAGCTTTATGTAGGATCTTTATACTCGGCGGGGTACGAATGACGCCACCCGACGACGCCTGCGATTGAAGCTGATCGCACATCTCTCTGTATACCCCGTACGAGCCGCACGCAATGCGGTTTTAGCAGTCATGATGCGAACAACGTCCTACAATGAATCATCAACTGAATCGTACGCGCTGATAAAACTCAATTAAGGTCACTATTATGAGCCGTATTCGGTATTTCTTCAGCAAATTCAGCATGTGCCAATCTTATCTAAATTAGAATGACGTCATCAGAAGAGGAACGGGAGAAAAATTACATCCTCAGCATGGGACACCACTACATAAATTAGCCTGCGAGTCTATTAGCTACAATTTGATGATCACAATTACCTCTGATTGGCTAACACCCTTTCGTTATTAGCTGTTAAGCATTGTCACAGCAAGAATACTATAAACTCAGCCAATCACAACAATGGTAATGTGATAATCACATTTTGCGTTCTATGAGGGCTGTTCAAAAAAGGCATTTTTCAAAAATGTATTCCATATTGCGTTGTATTGTTGTAGTTATCGGAGACGTTGTCCGAATTTCTTCCGTTACGATGAGGTCCACGCGACGTACCTAGACCTACTGATGAAGTTTTTCGAATAGTGAGGAATGCGGTAGGTTCGATGCGGCGTGCTCATTGCGCCAGCTACATGTGTGATCGGGCTTACTGTAATAAATGTTATAAGATCACATCTTAGCGACATACCATCAGTTTTACGCCTTTGTGGCGTGCGCCTTAAAAGAGGTTGAATGGAAACTGGGAGGGCCTTTGGTTGGACAACGTATTTATTTCGCTTGACTTTGTATCTTACTTATGACGTTCGCTCTTGATAGTGTCTCTTCGTTTTGTTTAGAAGTGAAAATGCTGTTGCTACCTGAACTTACGTGAGCGTAAGGTGAACAGAAAAGGAACAAACAATCAGGAATTGTCTTGCCGTTATATTATTATTGTAAACAACCTTATTACATAAACATGACCTTATTACTCTGATTTTGACTCCAAATCCCACTGTCGCAGCGAGAATGCCATACGTTTTTAGGAGATGGTGATGTGGGTACCAGAAGGTGCTACTAGTATCTCCTAGTTAAGGGTTGTGTAATTAATAATTCCCAGATAGTTCACTGATATTTATTTCCGCGTGTATACAGTACAAGATACCGAGAGACCCTCTGAGCGACTGAACATCTTAGTTATTAGTTATAAGCTGCATACGGCGATGTCCGACTGCTGACTAGGCGTCAGGAGTCATTTTGCACTATGCATGTGTCCCTACAAGTTCAGCCAATCACAACAATTGGGACTTAAACAATGATTGATACAGGTTTAACAAGGACTAATATTCGTATCCAAAATGATTATGGGTTGTTCTTTAATCTTTAGTACCTAAAAGGTAGATCTTATGGTCCCAGTTGGCTTGAGGTTTTTGGTTGTAGTGCTTACGCGACTTCTTTTTACTATCCAGATTCAGCTTTGCTCTCACTATACGGTGGTCGCTCGGGAATTTAAATCTGCTCAGTGTGTTTACATCTTCTATTATTCCTGGGACATTAGTCGTGATGAAATCGATTTCGTTTCGCGTGTTTCCATCTGGAGATTTCCAAGTCCATCTCTTGCATTCTGGTTTCTTAAACATTGTATTCAATATTTTAAGTTGGTGTTGTTGGCAGAAGTCAATAAATAGTTCTCCTCTCTCGTTTCTGTCTCCGTAACCGTGTTTCCCTAATGCCAGGCTGTCCTCTTCTATGATTTGACCAACTTTTGCGTTCATATCTCCCATTAGTATTATGTTATTTGTGCTTCTTTCAACAGCTTTCTCAAGAGAATCGTAAAATGATTCCATATCGTGCATTTCAGCTCGTTCAGTGGGAGCGTAAGCTTCTATGATTGTGAAAAGTCGTTCACTGAGTTTGACATGAATCAGCGCAACTCTTTCTGATATAGGAATGAAATCTTGCACTTCGATATCGTCAGACTTTTTTACCATGAAGCCAACTCCTCGCTCTCCTTTAGTTTCTCCGTAATTATATAACATATAATTCCCTTTGTCCTCAATGTTCCAACCTTGTCTTCTTACTTCGGAGATCCCAATGATGGACCACTTTATTTCTGATAAAGCATACTCGAGCTGTACAAGTCTTTCACTGCTGAGAAGGGATCTGACATTAAGTGTAGCTATGTAGTATTTATTTATGTATTTTGAATTTTTTATGTATGTTTTTATATATTTTGAATTGTTTTTGCTTGGAGGGTTATGGTCTACTACCCCCGCGGTGACCAGCCGTGGTGGGGGAGGTGTGGGAGTTGGAGGGGGCTGTGTTCTTTGCTATAGTTTTTCTGTTACTTTACTTGGAGTATTTTTTGAACTCTGAAACCTATCATTCTTATTACCGCTTTCGGACTGTCTTGATACAAAGGGTAATATTGACTGGGATATTTGGGTGCTGCTCGTAGTAGGGTTGCCATTAGGTTGTCTGCCTTGTGTGTTTACCACATGTTTTTCCTTAAAAACTTTCTTTGTCTTTTTCGGTTGTTGGTTGGCTTTAGTTTCTTCAGAGTAGTTGTCAGGTGATAGAGATAAGTTCCTCTTGGTGTTTTTTCTGCTGTCTTCAATAATTATGATTTTATCATATTTCAATATTGCTTTGTTTCCTTTATCTCTTTCTTCTTTTAATTTGCTTTTTAGTTCCTTGCGTTTGGCTATAACTTCCTTTGGATAATCTTCCTTGATGTAGAAAGGTGTGTTTTCAAATGATCTTTTCTTCTTCAATACGTGGATTTTCTTCCCAAGTGTTGTGAATTTAATTAGTATTGGTCTGTTTTTGCTTCCCGATTTTCTTCCCAATCTTGTAACTGAATCAATGTCAATTTCTTGTAGATTAAGACCAGTTGTACCATGTATAGTTTCCAGTACTAAATTTTCTAACTGATGGTAGCCGCGTTCAGTTTCGTTTAGATTGAACAGTATTATGTTTTTCTTTCTTTCAGTTTTATTTAGGTTTTGGAATAATGTCTCATATTGTAGTACTTTGTTCTCCAGTTGTGTGTAGCGGTTTTCAAACATTTGGAATTTTTCATTTATGTTTGTTGTAATACTCTCCCGGGTTAGCTGAAGTTCCTTTTTCTGTTGTTCTCGAGTTAAGTGAAATTCTTGTTTTTGCAGTTCGATTGCTTCTTGTATGTTTTTTAAAGATTTGACTATGTCTTCCATTTTTAATGAGTGTTAAGTAATTATTTATACAGTACAACAGTAGTGGCGGCGAAATGTTCTCGCTTGTACGGCCTAGGCACTAGGTACCTGTTTACAACAATAAACTTAAGAGAATACTTTCAATAATAAACTTTCATTGTAGGTAGGTATTGTCTAGAAGGCGCAGTAAGCAGGTACATCACTACAGGTAGGTATTAGGTGTGTAGTTTACCAGTTTAACTTTTATTACATGCAACTATGTAGCAATAATATTATAGTTATAGTTAAAGTTAACAGAATAAATCCATTAATTACTTTATTATACAAATTCTGTAGAGTTAAACCCAAGATTTAAGTAGTACAATAAACCATTCAATACTTATAATTCAATATTTCATATTTATTATTATATTAATAGCTATTCTTTTCAATCTATTAGATTTTTAAAATTAATTCTAAATTATTAAATTTATAATCTCAAAATTTCACAATAATTTACTCATTAGCTACATCAATTAAAAAATCAGTCCATTAAATCACTTATTGTGCCCTTATGTTAACTATTTCTTGTCAATTGTGTAGCAATAATATTATAGTTATAGTTAGAGTGAACAGAATAAATCTATTAATTACTTTACTATACAAATTCTGTAGAGGTAAACCCAAGATTTAGCTAGTACAATGAACCATTCAATACTTATAATTCAATATTTCCTATTTATTATTATATTAATAGCTATTCTTTTCAGTCTATTCAGTTTTTAAAATAAATTCTCAATTATATTGTATTAGTATATTTGAATAAATTTTTTCCCCTTTTAAGTAATATAATCTCTTCTAATTGGTTATTTCCTATAGCTAAACTTTGAAAATTAAATGAGTCCTTCTTCGCTTTACAAAACTTTAGATTCTTATGTTTAAAGTAGTAGTATATATTCAGTCAATTTATCAATTAGTCAATTAGTCAAATAGTGCTTAAACAACTAGTTAAACATTTCATTTAACTGGTAAAAACCATATAATACGAAGTATTTAAATTTATAATCTCAAAATTTCATAATAATTTAATCATTAGCTACATCAATTAAAATATCAGACCGTTAAATCACTTTTTGCACCTTGTGTTAACTATTTCTTGTCAATTGTGTTACACTGTGCTTACACTTTGTCACATAAGCAATATGTACTTACAGTTTATCTGCTCTAGGTCACTAGTAGGTACACTACAGACTCCCGGAATTTTTGAAGTTTGCAGATGCAGTACGGTGTCATTGACCTTTTTTGTCCTTGACCAGGCCCTGCGGTTTTGTAGGTTATCTCACGATTGATTTTGCTGCATTTCTTAAAAACACTGTCTAAATAGGCCCTCTATGTAGATATATATCTTATGCATGGACATTTAAATTGATTTTTTTTATGATTTTAGTTTGAGAGATTGTCCGTTAGTCCCAAATTAGTCACCGTTTTGAAACCCTGTTTTTACTATTTTCGCCGTTGAATTGCTGTAATTATACTTTTCACATATTAATTAATAGTTCCCTAATGCCTTTTGCATGGCATTTATATTGATATTTTACGATTTTACTTAGAAGAATTGTCCGTTTGTTCCAAGTCGGTTACCGGTTTGAAGCACTGTTTTTACTAATTTAACCGAGATGATTTGCTGCAATTATACTTTTCACATATTGATCGCTCACTAATACATCCTATTTGAACACTTTTATGCACTACTGAGTATTATTAATAATTTTTTCCCAAATTAAATACGGAGATATTCTTAAACTTGTGTTGACAGCGCGACGGTAGCGCCCCCTCGTTTTAACCATAAGATCTTTAACAACATTCTGACCCAAGCATTAACACATTGTAGTGAAAACCTTCGTTCTTTAAGTCTACAAGAACACTACAACAGAGTCGAAAACTGTACTTTACACAGTGTTGCAGAAGCAAAAATACCAAAAATCAATGAGAACAAAAACATAATAACAGGTGAAATAAAAGAACTCATCAATCAAAGGCACAATTTAGCATGCAAACAGAAGAAAACAAAACAAGAAAAATATAAACTGAGTAAGCTATACAGAGAGATTAACGATAAAATTAAAGAGAACGAACAAAATCACAGGCTACAAACTTTTGAAAGATATATCAATGAGTCAGGAGCTATCAAAAAAGCCTACAAGTGCTTAAGCAAATCAAAAAGCCTGATGTGTCACTTAAAATCGAAGACTGGTGATTTAGCAACAAATAGAAAGGAGATAACACATATAGCTACTAGCTATTACGAAAACCTTTATGCCAATCAATACCATCCAATTAATGTGACACCGTCAACTTTATCTAATGACGACCCAGTGCCTTTATTTATGGAAAACGAAGTAGAGTACTCTATCAAGAAACTCAAACCAGGCAAAAGTCCAGGATCAGATGGAATTAATAACGAAATGATAATAGCTGGGAAAGATGCCCTCATTAAGCCATTAACGGAAATATTCAACCGGGTCATAGAAGAGAAAACAATCCCTACACAATGGACATCCTCAGACATTATTCTACTATATAAAAAAGGGGACCCCAAACTAATATCAAACTACAGACCGATCAGCCTAATGTCATGCTTGTACAAAGTATTTGCAAGTACACTACTACGCAGAATATCTCCCATAATTGATGAGAACCAACCAATTGAACAAGCCGGTTTCATGAAAAATTATTCCACAGTAGACCATATACACACCCTGAAAATGATAATAGAAAAATACAACGAATTCTCAATGCCATTATATATTGGTTTTATAGACTACTCCAAGGCCTTTGATTCCTTAAGTCACGATTCCATATGGCGCGCTTTGACAGAACAAGGAGTAAATAACGATTACACAGAAACATTAAAAGTGATTTATAAAAACAGCAAAGCGAGAGTTAAAATTGACTCGCCTGGACCATTCTTCAGGATTGAAAGGGGGGTCAGGCAGGGAGACCCATTATCCCCGAAACTATTTATATCCGTCCTGGAGCACATATTTAGGAATCTTAAGTGGAACAAAATGGGACTCAAACTACACGGTAAGTATTTGACGCACCTAAGATTTGCAGACGATCTGGTATTGCTGTCTGAAGATCACGAAGAATTACAATACATGCTGGAAACTCTCAATGAGTACAGTAACTCAGTTGGCTTAGAAATCAACATTGAAAAAACTAAGGTTATGACTAATGTAACAAAACTACCAGTCACACTGCAATCAAGCAACGTTGAATATGTAGATGAGTACACCTATCTTGGACATCAAATCTCCTTTAACAGTGGAATGGACAAAGAGATCAATAGAAGAATAGCAAACACTTGGAAAAAATACTGGAGTATGAGAGAGATATTCAAGGGTACTCTTCCCAACAAACTGAAAACGAAAGCTATGGAAGTATGCCTAAATCCATGTTTGACATATGCCTGTCAAACATGGACGCTTACAAAGAAACAACTCAATAGAATAGAAACCACACAGAGAGCAATCGAGAGAAGCTATCTAGGAATCAAACTAAAAGATCGAATAAAGAACGCGGAGGTAAGACAACATACTCAAGCAAAGGATATAAGAAAGATTCTGCTCAAATCCAAATGGAAATGGGCTGGACATCTGCAAAGACTTAAAGATGATAGATGGACGCAAATATTAACTAACTGGTACCCACTTGGAAAGAAGAGAAAACGAGGAAGACCATTTAAAAGATGGGACGATCCCATAGTAAAAGTAGCAGGGAGAGTGTGGACAAGATTGGCTAGAGACCGAGCCAGATGGAAAGTCTTGGAGGAGGCTTTTACCGCTTAAGCGGTCCTTACATAGAATAGTTAGTCTTATTAATTGTAGCATATTATTAAGCACGGAGGCAACAGTAGTGGTGGTACAGATGTTTCATGTGGTATGCTAAAACTGTACGACTGTTGTTAAGCAAATGTAAACAAATGTAGACAGTTCTAAACAACTGAAATAACTGAAAACAAATATGTAAACATACGTTGAACAAACATAGACATTTGTAAACTGACAGAAGCATAGATGTGTAAGGAATAATAAATTGATTACCTATTATTTATATGGACTGTCATAAGGGCGTCTGTAGTCCATTTACCATACCTACTAATATTGTACAATATAATCTATACCTACCTGTGTACTGATGAACTCGATAACTACTGTTTGCTAAAACTAAATATCTACTATGTGCATGTTAGTTCTAGGTACTTACCTACTTAAGAAATACTTATTAAGGATTAAATTGTTATTTAATTATAATGTAAAATAAACTGTAGTGTAGGCGCTGCGCAACTATGTAATTGTGTGTAAGGAATAATAAAATCTATTTTATTTTATTTATTTTATTTTACCTAAAAGGTAAACGATCCGTAGACGGTAACTTCAAGCTAGTATAATAATTGTGTTTCGAAATTCTCAGTAATTATTTGGAATACAGACTAGAGTTAAAATGCTTTTGTAAGTATCTAATGTTGTGTGTGTCTTGTTGTATAATGCATTATATAATATATTCGTTTCTGTATACGTTATTTCTTCAGACGAGAAAAACGAATGTCCACTTTATCCATTTAGAAAACATTTCATCTTTTGTGGCAATTTCTCAACATCTAAGAAATACGATCAAGAATCGCTGTATTCCATTACGTGCTGTCGGAAACCATTCTGAGGCAGTTGAACTTTTATAGAAGGAACTTGTTCCAACAAAGAATAATCAAGCTCATGTAATCAGCCAATTATATTTACTTTACTGCACTTAATGGTTTCAGATGAGACTCGCGATAACACTAACTCGTGTTGAATCTGCAGATGGACCGCGACAGCGCTCAACGAAACCTCTAGACACGTGCTATTTAATTCATGATATTTAAGACATGTTCGTGTGTGCTCGACGACCACGCTGCGAACTTTCACACGATAATATTCCATCGTACCGATACGTTTACAGGTTATAGTTCTTTGCCCCATTTTGGCTGTCGATTTGGTGTTCTGAAACCCCAAATGCTCGGTGTCGCTGCACAATTTGCCCCGGACACGTCACTCAGTGTAATTGGCTGCTAGCCGCCATTAGCTAATGAGATTTAGAGATAGGATCTGGTCGGCGTTCGTGCAAAGCGAATCTCTGGGATAGCGCGCTCCGTTAGTCATGACAGCGGGCAGGCGACAACGCGAGCGGATCTCAGATTCAACTCAATGTCTATGTCGAGATGCCGACGTGTGAAACTATCCGACAAGCCGACATCTCGCCTATTGCGTCTGATTTGTGCGTATAAGGCGTGGTCGCTTACGAACGGTAACGAATGAATTTACTACTGTATTTACTGGATGTTATAGTAGTTTTTTCTCGTGATTGTTTACTTGGGTAACTCCGGAATCGCCTAATGGTAATAATAATTTTCTTTGAAACAGTTCGACAAGGAATTTATGTGTTAAATCCGTTCTGTTGTTGGGAATATTAATAGTTGGCCAACGGTCCCGCAATTTCCCGCTGACAGATAAAATGATTTCTATAACTGAATATCTTATTTGCTGCTGATTTTGCCCGCTGCTTAGGGCTATCATAGTTTAGTAGTTATGATAAATCGACAGGCAAATATATCCTACGGCAGTGAGATAAAAAACGATAAGTAGCCCGACAGAACAAAAGATTTATAGAATCAACTAACTCACAAAAATCCATCCTTATAATATTATAAATGCGAAAGTGTGTCTGTCTGTCTGTCTGCTACGCTTTCCCGGCCCATCCTTTCAACCGATTTGACAAAATTTGGTACAGAGGTAAGTTGCATCCCCGGGAAGGACATAGGCTACTATTTATCACGGAAAATCCCGAAGCGAAACCTTAATCTACGCGGACGAAGTCGCGGGCAACTGTACCAAGAGTAATGCGAAAGTAAATGACTTGAAAGTCAAAGCGAGTCAGGAAGAGTTTAAAAACATCCCTGTAATCCAATACGATATTAGTTAGGCGAAGGCAGCGAGCGTTTACGATGGGTCTAATTCGCTACCAGTATTTATTGTTACTACAACTACACGAATATCGCTGCTGTTAAATCACGGGCGACAACAGTAAAGATTGGGCTTACATGCCCGCTTCCAATTCTGGCGTCAAATAAAAGGAATTAAATATGGCGACGCTGTGGTGCTAAGAATAATTTAGCGCTTAAACGGATCTATGCATCGTAGTTCATCCCTTTCTGAGCAATCACGATTTGCTTGTTGTGCTCAACGCAATAATAGGTGTGGGCCATTTCTAATCTTGGTTTATGGGTTGTGGGTAGTTGTATTTTAGACTTATGATCCAAAAGAGTAAGCTTACTGACAAACTGGTAAGGCATAATTTAACTTACCACATTTGTGTAAATCGTATAAAAAGAAAGATACACATTACATACGACTAGCTGATGTCTGTGACTTCGTGCGCGTAGATCGAGGTTTTTTGGATTCCGCGGAAATACTTTAGCTAATTTTTTGGTATAAAATTGAGCATAATATGTGTCATTCCAGACTATAATCTATCTCTGTGCCCAATTTCATCCAGATCCGTCCGCCGTTCTGGCGTGATTGAGTAACAAAAATTCACCAGCCATCCAAACTTTCACATTTATAATATTAGTATTAGTAGGTGCTAATTGCTAAGCTTGCAGTCAATAATTTTAATAATAATGTATTCGAATGTACAAATATCTACCATTGTTACCAAAAAAGAAAGTAGTGTAGATACGTCATAATATTATGTACATTCAACTGACATTCAGCAAGCTCTACAAGTGTCACTCGCACTGAGTAAAGCACCTTACATTTTCCGTTATTTTCTCGTCTACTTTGGGTGCATCTTGGCCGGCATGTAAACACCGCAAACACCTAAGTGTCGCGTGCGCTCAGTCGATCACGGCAACTTTACATCTTACACAGTTAGCGAAATTCCCTCGCTCGCTTTTTACGCGAGTTTTAATGCGACCAAACCGGACCCTTAATTATTTTTGCCTTATCCAACCGGGGGCTTATTAGAGTCGCTCGCAATGGGTAAAATAAGTTTTTGCAATCAAAGATTGTGATGTCTCAGTTGTATCAATTACACTTTATTTATGGCCAATCGTGCATATTACTAGTTTTACACGGCCATGATAAAGACGCGACAAGACGCTAGAAGTCCTTTTTTAACTATACATACAAATTCCATGCTAATATAACAAATGTTATAAATGCGAAAGTATGTCTCTCTGTCCAAGACATTCAAGTTTCCATCACGTAGACCGACAAAGGCTACTTTGTATCTCAGAAATTCAAAGACTTCTCAGACGAATTGAATATTATTCAATTAGCTTAGTATTTCTCTTTATGAAATGCATCTGCCCATAATTTTATACCTTCTAGATACTATGCTAGTAGGTTTTTACAATTAAACTTTGCTTCAATTAACAAGTTTATTCTCGTAGGTGGTAGTACGTTTTTCAACGAGAGTTAACGTTTATATATCTGAATCTCTACATTATTTATTATATTTATAATATGTTGTAATCATCGATATATATGTAGGTACTAGATGGGCCCTTTTATAGAAAAAATTTGGGCGTCCGAGCTGTAGAGCGCGCTCCACGCCTGTATAAGCCTGTCTTTGTCCCCGCCATAGCGCTGTCCCGCTTTTCAGACTAGATGGCGTTAGTAAAATAAGTTCACATTCTTTGTTTGTCAGGGCCCGTCTATGTAAATTGAGGTCGTTGGCTCTAATAACAAAGAATAGACTATTTCGCTAACGTATAACCACAGGTATAACTTAACTGGTTGCTCGGTAATTTAATTATACGACTGCCTGAAAAAAGGAGTAGGTATATTGTTTTCAGGGTTCATGTATGTATGTATGTATGTATGTATGTATGTATGTATGTATGTATGTATGTATGTATGTAAATTTGTATATTCCACCATAACTTCTATACGCCTGAACCGATTTTGATAAATGAGGTATCGTTAGAATCCCTAGCTTATTCGGGGTGACATAGGCTAGTAAAATTTAAAAAAAATTGATGACCATGGTTCCGCATTAAAGACTTAAGTTGAAAAAAATAAAATCGAAAATAAGATTAACTAAACTCGCCGGCATATTTAGCGGAACATGAAAAAAAAGGTCCATAATTAAAATAATATGGTTTTATTTTAAAATCTACTTACTACACTTCTTTTGTTATTTAAAGTTTCATTTGTTTTACTTAAAATGAGATCACATTAAGAACAGATTTTGCGAGTAAAGGCTATTTGTGGAAAATGGTACATTTAACAATTTTAATAACAATTAATTAAATTAGAAAAATGGTGATTAATATCGCGTATTTCCTCCACGTGCTCTTATTAAAGTTTCTACCCGTCTAGGCATACTGAGAATGATGTTATCGATGGTCTCCTGGGATAGTCTCCGCCATTCCTCAACTACGGCGATTCGCAGTTCACCCACGTTGGCAGGAGCTGGAATTCTGGACTTAACTTTTCTTTTCAGCAAGTCTCAAACGTGCTCTATTGGGTCCGGTGAACTCGCCGGCCACTCCATAACAGTGAGATTCATATCATTAAGATAAGCTTGAGTTATCCGAGCGGTATGCGGCCGAGCATTTTCCTGCATAAAAACAAAATCGTCACCGATATATGGGGCAAACGGTACGACATTTTCTTCTAAAACTTCTCTGATATAGCGGTCTGCAGTCAGACTCCCTCTGTCAATCACTACCAAGTCTGTGCGAGCTCCCAAACAAATGCCCGCCCAAACCATTATTGATCCACCACCGTATGCAACTGTAGTTTCAAAATTTGTCTGAATGTATCATTCTCCTTTGCGTCTGTATATTCTTTGCCTGCCGTCAATTTGATTTAAGAGAATTCTGCACTCATCACTAAACAATACCTTACTCCATTGGTCCGCGTTCCAAAGTCGATGTTCCTGAGCAAAAGTAAACCTGTTTCTACGATGATTTACCTCGAGCCTTGGAGCCTTGGCGGGCACAAATGAACCCAAACCAGCTTCTTCGAGCCTTCTTCGTACCGTACGCTCACTTACGGTTACACCCCGCACTGTTTCTAACTCATGTCGGGCTTGGACGGCCGTCAAACGGGGGTTCCTACGTACACGAAGCCGAATGAAACGATCATCCCTACTCGAAGTGCGTCTTTTTCTGCCTTGTCCTGCTTTTCTCACATAAGTACCGGTCTCCCTGAACCGTTGGATACTGCGATGGATCGTTGAAACTGATCGACGAAGATCTGTGGATATCACTCTGTAGGTTTGACCATTTCTTCGCATTTCGAGTGCCCTGGCAATCTCTGTTGGGGCTAAGTCAGGCATAATTCAGTCATCAACTCCAGAAAGATACGCGATTAAAAAAAACTAACAAAAAACAGTATTTCAATGAAATTTTAAATCAAACTCAGAAGGAAGAAATACTCGAAGTTCGCTCCAGATAAGGTGTATTTGAATACAATTAAAACAATTGCATAAAATGTGATGTTCAGTTGTTTTCTTAATTTGAAAATATTTATTTTTAAATTAAATGACGTATAAACCAGCCAACAACCTTATATGATACTGATATCAAACATTTTTTTTATGTTCCGCTAAATATGCCGGCGAGTGTATATAATCATCATCTAGATTCTAGAAAATGATGAGTAGATTCCAAAAATATATGACACTATAGTTCAATATCCAGTGATTCACAAAAAAAATATCATTTAAGTAATAAAAATGTGAATAAGATGACTGTGGGTATCGTTACGTAGTAGTAGTGGTAGCCGTACTTTCATTCGAGGGGGATGTTTTATTACACGACTACCCAAAAAACGAGTGTTATGTTTTCAGGGTTCATGTATGTATGTGTGTCTACAGCAGAGCAGTCGTATTTTTTTATAATTTTAATTAAATTCACTTGTTGTTGTTTGTTATATATTTCGCCCTAAACGGGCATGGCATCAAAAAAGGGAATATTATGTCACTCAAAAGGTCTAATGATGTGGTTATAAACAGACAAACGCCGGAGCGGGTATTGTGTCGCAATTGATATATGTGCATATGTTGGGCGGAATGTGTGAAGGGATGTCACATGGCTGGCAGATACACGCCCTAATGCGAGATTAGCATCGGCGTTAGGCGATAGTTGACGACCTCTGGTCGAGCGATGCAAATGTCCACCTTGTGGTACAGTTTCATGCAAATAGTTCCACCTTTTAGTATAGTTTCTGGATAGCATGTTTTAATAAAGGAAACGATATTTTCTAAAATGGTGGTTAAAATTATACGAGTCTTGTTTTTGAGTTAAAATTGATTTAATCAACAATACCTATCTATGTATCTATTTCGAGATCTGATAAAGGAATCGGAAACTCAATTCAGCACGTATTTTTTCTTTTTAATATGTACCTACAGCAATTTCTCCGAAATTTATGGACCGATATTATGTTTAAATTCATAGAAGCGAATTCGAATTCATAGATCTGAAAGGATATTTTTGGTGGTCGAAATCTTAAAGTTTGAAAGTAGAGTTCATGCTATTATTTAACAAGTTAAGCTATCTGAAAGCTTTATTTCTTTATCTTCCTAGCATTCTCTGTCTACGATATTAAATTCTGCCTTTGTGTGGCATTTAATAACTATTCGGGAGTAACGCCGGGATTGAAAATCAGTGAGTTCAAGGCGTTTTCTCTTGTAAAATAGCCATTTCTTTAGCATTTTTTTTGGTCAATATTCGATAGAAAAACCAATGTACAACCAGGAAACAGTTCATTGGTGAGGTGCACAAAAACCGTGGATACAAGTCAATCGCCAGCCGCAGAATCGCGTGTCAGGATTGAGGCGCGCCGCGCTCCATACTCGGCTCATGTTTGATGAATGCGCCATTCCTATGGGCTTTAGCTCGGTGTTGTGATGAGTGTTTGATGGTACCATACTGACTTCTATGGAATTTCATTCCCATTTCTTTTTGCTAGTCTTACAATCGTCGTGTGGCATTCGATTTTACGTATTTACAACTAGATGATGCCTGCGACTTAAGCGACTGCGTGTGGATTAAGGTTTTTTACCTTAACTTTAATTTTCCTGGATAAAAAGTAGCCTATGCCCTTCCCTGGGATACAGACTATCCTTATACCATATTTCAGCAAAATCGGTTGAACAGAGGGGCCGTGAAAGCGTAGCAGACAGACACTCTTTCGCATTTATAATATTAGCATGGATTCGTGAGTCTAATGACTTACCTGAGAGCTCCGTAGCAAGATGATGAAGAAATAAATTAAAGTTAATTGTTTCTATAATGTTAACAATAATTTTGTGTAGGTATTCAGTATATGAAAGTTGATTTCGTGAATTGGATTAACGAAATTTTGTCATCCCTCTTAGATAGAGCAAGCAATTTCATTTCACTATAAATAACAATTCTTTTACTACATACATTTATGACGTGTTTATTGTTATGATCTCTATCTGAAGTCCGCTCGAGACTAACGCCGAGGAAATCCAACTCCAAGCCTCGGCCTTAGTCGTTACTCTTTGTTTCGGACATAAAAGTTAAAACCGCCTCACATACGACAGGCGCAAATACAATCGCGTTCTTTTCTTTTCTTCGATGTTAATATAAAAAGTAAAATCTGCAATCGCCGAAGTAAGATGCTGTCATCAATAAAAAGTGTTAACTACTAGTTATACTATCGTTGGTCAATACTTGTCGGTGGACTGTTACTTTGCAATTTCTAGAAGAGGTAAAACCAAAGCTGATTATAGTAAATAAATAATTTATTAGCTATAAATGCAGGTACCGTAGTCTGTACATCACTAGAGCTTATTGGAGAATACTTCGATACCTCTGGGCTCAAAGGTCGTAAAGGGCAAAATGCGACTTTTCAGGAGAAGCAAAAAACTAAAAATTTAAATTAAAATTTACTCTAGCATCTTTGTTCCTTGAGTCATTTAAATGAAACCTAAGAAGAAAATGCTTAGAATTTATAGTATTTTCTAAGGCAGTATTGAAAAATGACCCTAGTGCTGTATTTATCGAGATAGATTGCGTTTACGACCATTAATTTAAAAATTAAAGTTCTTTACACCCTTCAAATTTTCATCCTATGTTATTGCGTAAGGGCGTAAATCTACTTTACTGTACAAAACTGAACAAAATAAGGAAATAATAGACAAGTGTAATAATTTTTAAGGTGGTATGGATCACCAGCCAAAGTATTCTGTAAGGATAAATTAATAATTAAACTACAGTATTTATTTTATTAATAATGTGTATTGTGAATTATGTAATAATGTGTATTATATTTATTACATATTATATTTTCTTTACAAAAAATAACAAAATAACAAATTATTCAAACAAAACGTACATATTTTGTGTAATGAATTTGAGATCGTTAATTAAAACTGAACACAAAGCTTTAAATTATAAACTCTTTTCTTTGCATAATTAGTTTCACTTCTTTCTTTAATCAACTTTGTAAATATAGTTTCTTTACTCATTTTCCTTCTCACTTTCTTCATCATCCTCTTCGTCTGTTTCGTTCAAAGTCTTGTGTAACTCAGAATTGGTATCTTTTAGGTATTGTTCCATTTTCACAAAGGTTTATCAGATCTTTATATTTAGCAGCTGCTATTGTATAGTTATTATCTACTGTTGTTTAGCTGCTTCACTGCATCCATACCAATCACTGGTTCATTATCAATCTCGCTTTTTTCCCTTTTGACCGCCTGCGTCCCTTCCCCTTTCTTTTCCTTTCCCTGAGGTTCTTTCACATAATGTTACAGAATGAGTCTCTGTGTCGTCTTCCATGGAGTATTTCACAAACATTTTGTCGTTGTGCTTTGTTTCGAATGTGGCTACTCTGATGTTTTTGAATTTAATATTTTTGTATGTATGTATGTATTTGTGGCTAATTGATCAAAATTTGAAAAATCGGAATATTTCATGACATTGACTTTGTAAGGTCTTGGTCTTTTGCGACCTGTTTGCCAAAATATGTAGACCACTGATTAAAATTTTCGCACTTCTCTTTCGATAACAGCATGAACTGTTGTAGATTGTTGATAGTAGTAATAATAGATCCGCAGGCAGGTAAGTTTGATGGCTGCTGCAGAGAATCGCAAAAAGTGGCATCAGTTTTATCTTTCAGATTGTCAGGTTCTAAGTACACAATCATACTAGTGTCAGTATACTTAGCTGCCGTAGGTAATGACATTGTAGGTTGCTGGAAAGAGGTATCAGAAGTAAGACCCGAGTCGTCATTGTGTGCCTCAGAACAAGTCCTCTCTTCTTGGGTAATAATGGTTTCTTTAAAATAATGGTTTCTTACATGTTGCAATAACTGCTGATTTTGATTAGCAGGGATGCAGATAGGAGACTACTGAAAAAAAAGTAAAACAAATTAATACTTACACTAAATAATATTTAAAAAAATTAAAAAACACGACTACCCTGCCAAAAAACCAACTAATAATTTTTTTTTTTTGTGAATCACTGGATATTGAACCATAGTTTTTTATATTTTTGGAATCTACCCATCATTATCTAGATGATGATTATAATATAGTTAATCTTATTTTCGTTATTTTTCAACTTTAGTCTTTAATGCTTTTTTTAAAATTTTACTAGTCTGTCACCCGGAATAAGCTAGGGATTCTAACGATACCTCATTTATCAAAATTGGTCCAGGCGTATAGAAGATATGGTGGAATATACAAACTCACATATATACATACATACATGAACCCTGAAAATAATATACTGCTTTTTTCAGGCAGTCGTATAAAAATAATAAATCGTATTAGGTATACAAAGTACATAAGTTAACTTACATTACATTCTTCTGCTGTATTATATTAATTGAAGTGCTTGAATTGTTTCCTTTAGAATCATATTTTGGCTTTTTCACAATTATGGTTGACAAAACTTTTATCGTTTTGTTTGGCTCACGTGGGTGGATTTTCACTGGACTCATTTGATAATTATAGTCAAGTATTTCATTATTTGAAAACAAAGAGGTATTCAATTTCAATTTTAATTTTCGTTTTCACTACTGGAAATTATGGTTAATTTTGGTCTGCTCCTTTCATTCAGAGACGTTTCTTCGTCAGTGTCCTCTATAATATTATTATCGCTACTGAATCTATGCTTCGTTTGATACTATTTCTAGGATTTATGGGACATAATTCCTCACTTACGTATATTAACGCCCTTAGTGGAAGCACATAATAAATAAAAGTAGGTAGTAAAGGTCATTTGTATATTTTTATTTTAAATTGTAAGGATGTACAGGACAATTTGTAAAGATGATGTGCTTTACCTCCTAATTTTGAGATGACTCATAATTACCACCTGAGGTGGTATAAGACAATTGATAATTTAAACGTATTTTATGCCCAATAGTTGTTTTATACTTTGCTTTACTACCAAAATGAAAATACTATGGTAAAGAAGTGTTATTTACATCCATATTTTCTCGGTAAACATGGTTTATCGTATCAAATTATGTGGGTCGTAAAGGCATTTTTTTTGCGAATTTCGTCAAACGGAATATACAGATCGATAGAAAATTAAAAACTGAGTATAACCGTGTCAAAAACTCATTTTCGCCCAAATGTACTTTACGACCTTTGAGCCCAGAGGTATCGACTTAACTTTAATTGGTCATTGTACAGACACATCGATCGCGATAACTCTAGTTTCAAATATAAGAAACGTCTCATATTTTATTCTGAAAGATAATTTTTCTCATTACGTCGCCTTCTTACGGATCGGTTATTGAATGTGCATTAACAATGGCTCATTCATTATAAATTGCAACACATAAAATGTCGTGATAACAATCGTATGTTATAATTTGTTACAGGTACCTAGCCTTTCATATTTTTAGATATCGATGACATTAAAGCTTCTTCGTGTTTCTTTTTAAGAGTTGTAATGTGCTATAGATGGGCTTTTATTAATATGATTTTCCTTATATGTGTTGAAAGCTTCAATATCATACCTAACAGTATAAACGGTTGGCTAAAATCCGTAGGCCCGGTATCCACCAGAGCGGAGGTTGCGTTTAGCGGACCAATTAGATTATTGATTGATGACGTGAAAATATCACGTCATTTATCAATAACCTGATTGGTCCGCTAAACACATCTCTGCTCTTCTCCGCTCCGGTGTACGTTGGATACTGAGCCAACGAGTGTTTAAGTTAAACCTCTCCGGCGGGGCTAGCATCATTTGTATCACCAATTAGATGGTTGAACCTATATTTACTCGTATCATAATATATTAATAATATATTATCATCATAATATCGTATCATAATATTTTAATAATATATTATGATACGATAATATAATATTATGCTGGCGCTACTGTTACGATGACCATAGGACGGTCATTGTGTACCAGTGAAAGATTCACATAAGCATTTAAAATTAGGTACTTGTGAGAGTTTAGACGAATAAAAAACTTTTCATTTCTATTTTAATTAACCTTTTCCTTTAAATCATATCTTCAATACAATTTGTTCTTAAGGTTTCATATATATTTAGAGGAGGATTGTTATATTAAAATTCAGAAAGAGACGGGGTTTCTTTTGACAATTTTTCTAAGCGTCTGTCGTATTCGAAACTGATAACTAAAAGTTAAGTGAGGATAAAATAAGGAACGTATTTTTATCGTGACATCAGCGAAGTCGTGACCGGTACCCGAGTTATTTGGCATCAAAGTGTTGTCTCGCGGACAGGTGAATGCGAGGCTAATGCTGGCGCCCGACACGCCACAATTAGCGCGTACCACCCGATACCAATTAAATCCACGCGACATAAACATGCCCATATATCTGGCTTAAAAAATAAACGCGACTTGGGTCCCGCTTGTAAATGTTCCGCAGGTTGTGACCTACGAAACCTAGCAGACTCGACACAGATTAGGAAATTGTTTTAACGCGGAAAACTATAGTGCCAGTTGTATTAACGGCAGTTAACGTATAAGATTTGACTATTAAACGAATTTGGGTTACACAAGTCATAGTTTTTTTTTAACTTAATAAAGTCTTAAAACCGGCAGCCGAATTTCGAAAATGTTGCATTTTTTCGGAATCTATAGGTACTTCTATACTAATTTTACAAAAATGCGAAAGTTTGGATGGATGGATGGATGTTTGTTACTCAATCACGGCATAGCGGCTGAACGGATCTGGATGAAATTTGGCACAGAGATAGATTATAGTCTGGAATAACACATAGGCTACTTTTTATATTATAAAATCGATTGAATCAAATAATAATAATAATAATAAATATTATAAATACGAAAGTTTGGATGGATGGATGTTTGTTACTCAATCACAATCGAACGGCCGAACGGATCTGGCTGAAATTTGGCACAGAGATAGATTATAGTCTGGAATAACACATAGGCTACTTTTTATATTATAAAATCGATTGAATCAAATAATAATAATAATAAATATTATAAATACGAAAGTTTGGATGGATGGATGTTTTTTACTCAATCACAATCGAACGGCGCACGCACAGAGATAGATTATAGTCTGGAATATAACACATATAAAATTAAGGAGTTCCCGCGGGAACCAAAAAAAAGTCTACGCGGGCGAAGTCACGGGCATTAGCTGAGTTTTTAATACTATAACCGCAGAACGCAAGGAATGAAGCACCTGCTACGGGTGTTGGCAGAAATTACAAAAAGAACAATGCAGTACCTACCGCAGATATAGATATACATATAATTGTCTATAGATCTCTTGGAAGCGACATTTAACAAGCGCTATATAACTAGCTGACGCCCGCGACTTCGTCCGCGTGGTTTAAGTTTTTTTTATTCCCGCGGGAACTCCACAATTTTCCGGGATAAAAAGTATGTGTCACTCCTATGTCACTCTTCATGTCCTCAACTATGCCCATGCCAAAAACCACGTCTATCCGTTGCTCCGTTGCGGCGTGATTGAAGGACAAACCAACAAACCAATAAACAAACACACTTTCGCATTTATAATATTAGTATGATGCTCTTTCTAGTGTTTATTCTAGGGAATATAATATCGAATTATGAAATATAATTATTGATGAATAAGTTTTTCTGTCTTCGCCCTTCCTTTATTAATACCTAGTTCTTTTAACGATACCGAGGTGTTTTAACATCAACCATCGTGAATTTCTTTTTACCATTTCGATATAATAACTTATTATGTTATGTAGTATAAAACATTTGCCCTTTAAGGCAATTGAAAAAAAAAAACCGATGGAATTTAGAAAATATTACGTAGCTGTATAGTACGTAGCGTATTATTCAAATTATGTAATATAGACGTGTCGGTCTAGTGATTCTTTATCAAGCGTATGGAAAAAAGCATTATAATTTTCTGCATTTCCGCATACTGATTTATCTTTTGACACTAATGTGTTCAAACCCATTCTGTGTTAATATTGTCTACACGGTTTAGGCCTTATCAGTTCAAACGGAAATCTAAATTGATGTAATTGGTGGTTTAATATCAAGTATCTTTCATATTTATTGTACTTGACTTACCTTCCCATAACTGGTGTGTGTATGCCAACATTTTATATTCAACTAGCTGATGCCCGCGACTTCGCCCGCGTGGATTGAGGTTTTTGGTTCCCGCGGGAACTCCTTAGTTTTCCGGGATATAAAGTAACCTATGTGTTATTCCGGACTATAATTAATATCTGTGCCAAATTTCATCCAAATCCGTGCAGCCGTTTGGGCGTGATTGAGTAACAAATATCCATCCATACATCCATCCAAACTTTCGCATTTATAATATTAAGTAAGTATAGATATAGATTGCACTAATTCTTGCGGTCGGACTCAGGCTTGCACCGTCCCTGAGCGTCACACTCACGATGCAAGCCTAAAGAGGTGCTTATTGCTTAGTTTCGCCATCTTTATTTTTTTCAAAATAACGTCATTCATAAATCCTATATTAATCAATAGCTGGCATCAATACAAGCAAGTATTATATGAGCCAAAATCTTCTAAAGCCGAAGGTATAAACCTGACGCTTTAGAAGATTTTGTCTCATAAAATACTTGCTTGCCAGCTATTGATTATTACAGGTTTTAAGAGTGGTCGCCATGCTTAATACAAAAATATTCCAACCCACCTAAGAGATCCTCCTCACCTAAATTTTACCTCACCATCACCTCAACACTAAAACATTAAAATTTTGTTTCGAATCATACAAATGCGAAAGTCACTTTGTTTGTTGGTTTGTCCTTCAATCACGCCGCAACGAAGCAACGAATTGACGTGATTTTTGGCATGGGTATAGTTGAGGACCTGGAGAGTGACATAGGCTACTTTATATCCCGGAAAATTAAGGAGTTCCCGCGGGAATAACAAAAACTTAAACCACGCGGACGAAGTCGCGGGCATCAGCTAGTGTAGTATATTTATATTTAAGACCTTTTGTCTTCGTACAAAAAATCTTACTCCACGCATTTTCGTTACTGACGTTTTTTGCCGGCTAGGGTACCCCACCGCATCGTCCCATAAGGAACTTCATTCCAAAAATTCTAGATGCTTCCCGCGATTTATCCGCGTGGTTATCTAAATTTCTTTTATTCCCGCGGGAATTCCTTAATTTTCCAAAGTAGCCTATGTCCTGCCCTGAGATGCAATCTCTATACCAAATTTAATCAAAATTAGTTGCAAAGACAGACAGACGGACACACTTTCGCATTTATAATATTATTAGGGATATTGTAACAGACGGCTTTTGCTAATTATTTATTCACCTTTTTGTCACTATTCATTGTGCTAACAAGAAAATAACTTTAATCTACTCCAGCATCGAAAAGTTCCAATTTCGAATTTGACAACTATATCGAATTGAACCCTCTTTCGTGTTTGCTTCTCATAACGATACAGTTCGTTGTATGGGAGCTGTATCGTTATGAGTCGTAGCTGTATCGATATGGTTATCTTCATAAATAGGATACCTATAGGTTAGCGGCTCTGGGTTCTGGTACTTTTGGTTTTTATTAATTTTTAAAGTAAAAAATTATAAAGACGTCCTTGTCGTAGATAAAATCTTGTATGCAACTGTACGTAATTAGTCATTTTAATTCTCGTACTATCCTATTTTGATACTCGGCAAGCCTCGTATCAAAAAACAGCACTCGAATTAAAATGACCCTCATTACGATACAGTTGCATAAATAGCTATATCATATTCATAATATTTTTCGCTGAAAACTGTGATAGTTTATTGTTAACTAGTTTTTTTTTTTCTTTACAGATACTCTGACAGCGCTCCGATAGTCCGCCGAGGTATGTGTGTCTCTATTTTTTTAATAACAAATTTAACAAAGTTAATTAAGCTGACATTCCATAGTATCGAGCTGAACGTATTTTATAATAGATAAGTCATTTTATGTAACTCATAGTTTCTTAGTCGCATTGTGTAGAAGTCACAATAACAGACAGTACATTGAGTGCTGACTACCGTAGAAGAATTCAATATAAATTAATTCGTAGAATATAATTCCATTGGTTAAGGTGACGCTCAAGACTCGAACACAAATTTAAAGATCGGTCGCTTGTATCTGATCACCGTGATGGTGATCAGATGCTAGCGACTTTGACTTTGTAAGTAAAAATATTGTGATTTCGAAGTGAATAAAGTTATATATAACTAGATGATGCTCGTGACTTCGACCGCGTGTATAAAGTTTTTAGATTCCCTCGGGAATTCTTTGATTTTCCGGGATAAAAAGTAGCCTATGTTCTTCCCCGGGATACAACCAATTTTCCCTGCACCAAATTTCATCAAAATCGGTTGAACAGATGGGCCGTGAAAGCGTAGCAGACAGACTTCACTTTCTTTTTTTTTTCGCAAAAACACTTTCGCATTTATAATATTAAGTATGGATAAGTCAAAATTCATTCTTTATAGAAATTTAAAAATAGAATTTCTAACCGTTGTAGGCATAATGTAAAACATAATTTTCGAAAAATTTTAAAACCAAGCTCTGAATTTTTGACAATAGTAAAACTCTAGAAAATGGTATGAAAAAACCTTCAAGGAAATATAAATTTTACATTCATAAAGCAGCCCACACCCAGCCCGCCTCAGTGTGAGGTTGGAAAATACCACATTATTTGCTGTTAATAATTTGATTACCCTTATTTGTAAAAATTTCAACACTACATGTTACAAAATAATGATGTACTTATAAGGTATATTTTTTATTTGATGAACAGTATTTTTTTAACGTTATAAAGGGAAGGTTCGGTAAATTGTTCATTAATAATTGATTAAGGTTTACTATACATTGCTGCTCTGCTGCTCAATACAAATTCATTATAATAATGCTTTTATTTGCATTCATAACTAAACATTTTAAGGGAAATCACTATGTAAGTCACCTTTTAACTATTACATACCTATTATTATCTTAGTTATGTCATTATCCATTTTATTTTTTACTTACGTTTTACGCGAATGGGTTTTCGCAAAAAATACTTGATTCATTAAAATTTTTATATTATTTAAATGAATCAGGATTGATTTTTTTTGCTATAGAACAAAATTATAAAAGAAAAAAAGATTAAAGTAACTGAATCTTTCTAAAAATCACTGAATTAGTAGGTATCACCTATGTTTTTATTCTCCATTTCATTTATTTATTTGCTCAGATTGAAGTTTGAACATACAGGTGTTATATAATATCTTGTATATTATTTATAACACCTGTATGTACAATCTTCTTGTTATGTATTTCGAATTATTCATATAATGTCAGGTACTGTAAGCAATTCCACCACGGCTCGGTCGCCGGAGATGAGCCGGAGCCGGTCGCTCAGCGCTTCGGCAGACGCGCCCGCGCCGGCGCAGCCCAACCGCAAGAGGACTTCTTCCGGAGTGTTCCAGGTACTGTTCACGTGACGTCAGGTACTGTTCACACGACGTCAGGTACTGTTCACTCGACGTCAGGTATTCTTCACGTTACGTCAGGTCTTGTAAACGAGTCCACCACGGCTCGGACAACGGGTGTGAGCTGGAGCCGATAGCTCAGCGCGATTCCGGCTTGACAAATGTTTTTTTTTGTTGGATGTTTGTGCCCACCTTTTTAAAGTCCAATCTCTGCATGCTACGCATTAGGCAGGCAGTCCGAACCACACATTTTTAAGGGCTAAACCCGCTTTGGCTTATAACTTGTGGACCTGGTGGGAAATACCTATCGATCCCTATTCGTTAAGCTTGCCAAAATAGACTAAAAATAGACTGGCATAGACATTAATCGAAGATACGACAGTATATTAAAACCAATTTCGATTTAATAATTTTGCAAATATTTATCCAACAGGTCGAAGAAAGTGAACCCCCGCCAAAGAAGACAGAAGTCTCCAAAGAAAACACAGAACAGCATAACAACTCTACAGTCATGTCGAACGGACGCCGGAAACGGAGTGAGAGCGAGAAAGAGAAGACAAAAGAGAGAAGAAAAGAAAAAGATATAGTGATAGAGAGTTTCGACAGCGATAGACCAGTCGAGTGTGTGACTGCCTTCAAGGAGAGCGATAGTTGGGACTAATATAATGAAGTTGATGTCAATACATTGTTTTATTTGTCCTTCGCACATTCAACTCAAAGCCTAAGTACCTATAGTATTGTCGGACAAAAATTTCAAACTTGTATGTCAATTACTATGTGTTATTTTATGGGTTGAATATTCGCATATTTCACCTTTGATTTACTTGATGATAAGCTAAGTGTATTTAAAAATATAAAATTTTATTTCGGTAACCGATTTTCTTCCAGTAAGTTATGATTCGGTGTGGGGTGCCAACTTGTACACATCAAACTAGACTGGACCTACAAACCCAAAGATGTTATATTTGATAATACGTTACATAGGTCTGTGTACAAACCGATAAAAAAACTTACCGCCGTGGGCTCCTTTAGGAAAGTTGCTAACCCAGTATAGTGTTTCTAGGGTTAACGTCACTCGATACGATAACTTTATGAAAAGCGAGATTACCAAACTGTTAACACATTTGGTAAGGATTTATGAAAGAAATTAGTAAGAACTACAGGAAAAATACTTGCAATAAGGTGTGGCCACGATAGCAGTTATAGAACTTTCCGCGTGTCATCCTCTTCACCACTGACTGTCGTATTTTGGCCGCTATATAGTGATCATGCTCTCCTAGGAAACCGTTCTCACGCGCTTCTCCATCTATAAACTTTTTATGCATCTGCGTATTTGCATCTGCATTCTGCACTCAGATTCTACTAAAATTCTACTACAAACAACTCAGCATTTATATACTCTTTCAAAAATGCAAAAAGTTACACCATGCAGCTCTAATTGTTAGGCTAAAAAATAAAAATAACCGGCTAAGTGCGAGTCGGACTCGCGCACCGAGGGTTCCGTATCCGTACAAACCTGTAGTAAGTTTAAAATTATTAAAATTATTTTATTATATATTGTGTAATTTATAGTTCATCTGTGCTATAAGACATTGCTTCGTACCAAATTTCAAGATTCTGAGTTCACGGGAAGTTAGGTATTGGCCGTCGGTCCCGGTTATTATCACTAACATGATAATAGTCGTTAAAAGCCCGCCAACCCGCATTGGAGCAGCGTGGTGGGTCTAAGCTCTAATTCCCGCTCTCCTATGAGAGTGGAGGCCTGTGCCCAGCAGTGGGACGTTAATAGGCTGTAGTGATGATGATGATGATGATGAGTTCACGGGAAGTACCCCGTACGTTTTGATTCCCTTGCGAGTGTCGAAAATTTGCATAAAAATATTTTTATTATATGATGTAACTAAAATTTATAAGTACTTTTCGCAATTTTTCATTTATCTGTGCTATAAGACGTTGCTTCGTACCAAATTTCAAGATTCTGAGTTCACGGGAAGTACCCTGTAGGTTTTGATTCCATTGCGAGTGTCGAAATTTTGCAGCATAAACGGCTGTATCTTTTGATTGCTTTTTCTTAGAAGTTTGATTTTATCACAGCTCCAAGGGACAGTAGGCCTGAGTATTTGATATGAATTTCAGCTTGATACTTTGATGCGTTCCTGAGAAAAAGGGTCTTGACACAGACGGACGGACAACAAAGTGATCCTATGAGGGTTCCGTTTTGTCTTTTTGAGGTACGGAACTCTAAAAACATACATACCTACTGCTTCTCGACATCTCATACTTGCTTCTTTATGATTCTCGAAAGTGGCAACACTGTTCGGGAATTCTTGGTTAGAGCAATAAAGTAATAGATCAAGAAATAAAGTTTATTAATATGTGGTTACAGTGTTTGCATTTAATAAAATATTATTAACGTAACTACATAGACCTATGTAACTAGTTATTACACTATGCAGTTGCAGGCAGCTGAATGCACAGCCGATTGCTTCCATGCAACATTGTCATTACGGAATTCATCAATAATTTAATAATAGCCGCGGCTTAATTAGCGTGTGTGAATATAGGTGTTACTTTGTACACTAGAGGAAATGAATAGTAACACTGAAACAAAAAAACCGGCCAAGTGCGAGTCGGACTCGCGCACCGAGGGTTCCGTACAAACCTGTAGGTAAATGAGTAAAAGTTATGGTATTTTTATTCCACTTATCTATTTTAATTTCAATTTAATACCTCTACTGGTACGTAGTGTGTATTCGCCCTCACAATGTGGTAGGTTGACAGATTTTCCTGCGAATATTTACCTAAAATAAAATGCAATGTTCATTAAAATTGTTATTTTCATCGATTATATTATTCTTCACGTTTCTTCCTGAAATGCCAGCAGTCGATGTCGGGATATAGTCACCAGCACGTTTGGGATTTCCAAGGGCATTGCATAGTGGAAGGCACATGCCGCTAGGAAACCCCAGCTATACGGCGACTTGATCTTTTCTCGTACATGTTCCAATTTCCAAACATACACTTATCATACAAAACCAATACACGTACAAAACAAAAATGATTTAAGTATACTTAGTTTAGCTCACGATATTATTAGATATGTATACCTAACCATGAAAATGTATACTTTATATTAATCTAAAGTTATTATAATTCTAAAAAAAAGACAAATTAAAAATTATTTATCAATTTACGCATGTTATAATGTCACTAGCTGATGCCCGCGACTCCGTCCGCGTGGAGGTATGAAAAATAGATAGTAGCCGATTCTCAGACCTACTGAATATGCTCACAAAATTTCATGAGAATCGGTCAATCCGTTTCGGAGGAGTATGGGAACGAAAACTGTGACACGAGAATTTTATATATAAGATGAAGGAAATAACAGACGTGCTAGTAGTGTTCCCATTCGAATAGCTAGTTTACTTTGATATTGCGCTTGCCCACTATTACGAGTCCTTAAAACAACACATCGCAAAATCCTTAAAACAAGACATCGATAAAATCAGGACAGAATATAGAAGACATTACGAAAGCATCTGAAAAAACAGATTCTGCATTTTTGTCTCTTTTTCGGATCAGGCTACCTAATGCACAGACAGTTCCAACAGGAATCTACTTAATAAATAAAGTAATTTTATCATGCTAGCGATATCACAGAATATAGAATAGAAGTAAGTATAGCGATATTAACGACGTGATAAAATGCAATATTTGTCTCGAGACAATGAGAGTATTACCCAGTAAAATAAACAGCACAATCAAACATAATTACGTAATGGCGCCAAAGTAATAAAGCACTCACTACTAACACAACCTGCGAGCCGACTAACCATGTCTATCTGTTTGTTATTAATTGTACCTTAAACCTCAATGTAATTATAGCAAAAGGTACGACACAGACGACCGATTTATAGTTATTCACCCATTTCTGTCTCTTAATGAATTTTCAATTTTGGTCAGTATTATTTTGTCTATTAATTCTACGCTGGCGTTCTAATATCTACCTCAATACGGGCTATCCCTAACTTAAAAAAAAATATATACGAAATAACTATGTTTTACTTTACAAGTTTATATTTAAACAAGTGGTTTTAAAATATCAAGTAGTACCATACTTAGTGACTATCCCCATTTCGGCAAGTAAACTTAATTATTGATCTAAGATGCAGGCAATGAACTGAGCGCTTGATCTTGAAAAAAATAACGTAACGAATCATTATATTATCATCAATTTGACGTTATGTTGGTCTGAATATTGTACCTCGTGAATTTCATTTAATTATTTCATTTATTCTCCCCTCTCTGTTTTTTGTCGAAGCGATTATCTATGTCGATCGTTTGTGTTGGGCCTTAATTAGAGTGAATGCGCTTTGAAGTCGCCGCCCGGGCGGAACAGGACTATTGTTTTGCAGATCACGACATAACATGGTCCAGACGAACAGACAGACTTTGGCACAAAGTACTTATACCGACGGGGAAAGCATCGGAACGTTGAGGGGGCAACATCGAGACATGATTTGGTGACCGCAATATTTTATTTTTGTATTTGGTACTAACTAAAACGGCACTAACCGGCAATGACGTACCGCCAAGCGATTTAGCGTTCCGGTACGATGCATGAAGTTATTTTATTGAGCAAAAAATTAAACTATTTTCTAAATAATATTGGCTTAAACGATCAGTAGTAAGTAGAATTTTGTGTAATTATAAATAAAGCAATATATAATATATTTTACTATTATGTATTCTTTACCTACTATCTTTGTGAGTGCGTCACATGTATGGCTCGTGAGTTGATGCTACAAATTGTAGACACGTGTGCGCGTTGATGTCTAATGTTAACTAGATGATGCAAGTGACTGCATCATCTAGTTAACATTAGACCACAGGGATTTAGTCTCGAGGGTAAAGTTTGATTTTGCGGGATAAAAGTTTGTCTTTGTCCATCTTTAGGATTCAAGCTACCAATCTTTGTACCAAATTTCGTCAAACACTTCAAATAGATGGACCGTAAAATGTAACAGACAGAAAGACAGATTGTGGAGTTAAATGATATGCGATTTTAGACGTTACATAGATATCTATTTCGCGCTTATATAGCTTGTTATTTAAACTCTGAATTCTTATACCTTGGAACTTAGATTCCGTTTTCGTTGCTGTTGCTAATGTGACTTTAAATATGCATAAAATAATCTATATTTATAATAAAACTGTAACTGGAAGATTTCTGTACATCATCATACTTACTAATATTATAAATGCGAAAGTCACTTTGTTTGTTGGTTTGTTGGTTTGTTGGTTTGTTGGTTTGTTGGTTTGTCCTTCAATCACGCCGCAACGGAGCAACGGATTGACGTGATTTCTTCCTGAAATGCCAGCAGTCGATGTCGGGATATAGTCACCAGCACGTTTGGGATTTCCAAGGGCATTGCATAGTGGAAGGCACATGCCGCTAGGAAACCCCAGCTATACGGCGACTTGATCTTTTCTCGTACATGTTCCAATTTCCAAACATACACTTATCATACAAAACCAATACACGTACAAAACAAAAATGATTTAAGTATACTTAGTTTAGCTCACGATATTATTAGATATGTATACCTAACCATGAAAATGTATACTTTATATTAATCTAAAGTTATTATAATTCTAAAAAAAAGACAAATTAAAAATTATTTATCAATTTACGCATGTTATAATGTCACTAGCTGATGCCCGCGACTCCGTCCGCGTGGAGGTATGAAAAATAGATAGTAGCCGATTCTCAGACCTACTGAATATGCTCACAAAATTTCATGAGAATCGGTCAATCCGTTTCGGAGGAGTATGGGAACGAAAACTGTGACACGAGAATTTTATATATAAGATGAAGGAAATAACAGACGTGCTAGTAGTGTTCCCATTCGAATAGCTAGTTTACTTTGATATTGCGCTTGCCCACTATTACGAGTCCTTAAAACAACACATCGCAAAATCCTTAAAACAAGACATCGATAAAATCAGGACAGAATATAGAAGACATTACGAAAGCATCTGAAAAAACAGATTCTGCATTTTTGTCTCTTTTTCGGATCAGGCTACCTAATGCACAGACAGTTCCAACAGGAATCTACTTAATAAATAAAGTAATTTTATCATGCTAGCGATATCACAGAATATAGAATAGAAGTAAGTATAGCGATATTAACGACGTGATAAAATGCAATATTTGTCTCGAGACAATGAGAGTATTACCCAGTAAAATAAACAGCACAATCAAACATAATTACGTAATGGCGCCAAAGTAATAAAGCACTCACTACTAACACAACCTGCGATCCGACTAACCATGTCTATCTGTTTGTTATTAATTGTACCTTAAACCTCAATGTAATTATAGCAAAAGGTACGACACAGACGACCGATTTATAGTTATTCACCCATTTCTGTCTCTTAATGAATTTTCAATTTTGGTCAGTATTATTTTGTCTATTAATTCTACGCTGGCGTTCTAATATCTACCTCAATACGGGCTATCCCTAACTTAAAAAAAAATATATACGAAATAACTATGTTTTACTTTACAAGTTTATATTTAAACAAGTGGTTTTAAAATATCAAGTAGTACCATACTTAGTGACTATCCCCATTTCGGCAAGTAAACTTAATTATTGATCTAAGATGCAGGCAATGAACTGAGCGCTTGATCTTGAAAAAAATAACGTAACGAATCATTATATTATCATCAATTTGACGTTATGTTGGTCTGAATATTGTACCTCGTGAATTTCATTTAATTATTTCATTTATTCTCCCCTCTCTGTTTTTTGTCGAAGCGATTATCTATGTCGATCGTTTGTGTTGGGCCTTAATTAGAGTGAATGCGCTTTGAAGTCGCCGCCCGGGCGGAACAGGACTATTGTTTTGCAGATCACGACATAACATGGTCCAGACGAACAGACAGACTTTGGCACAAAGTACTTATACCGACGGGGAAAGCATCGGAACGTTGAGGGGGCAACATCGAGACATGATTTGGTGACCGCAATATTTTATTTTTGTATTTGGTACTAACTAAAACGGCACTAACCGGCAATGACGTACCGCCAAGCGATTTAGCGTTCCGGTACGATGCATGAAGTTATTTTATTGAGCAAAAAATTAAACTATTTTCTAAATAATATTGGCTTAAACGATCAGTAGTAAGTAGAATTTTGTGTAATTATAAATAAAGCAATATATAATATATTTTACTATTATGTATTCTTTACCTACTATCTTTGTGAGTGCGTCACATGTATGGCTCGTGAGTTGATGCTACAAATTGTAGACACGTGTGCGCGTTGATGTCTAATGTTAACTAGATGATGCAAGTGACTGCATCATCTAGTTAACATTAGACCACAGGGATTTAGTCTCGAGGGTAAAGTTTGATTTTGCGGGATAAAAGTTTGTCTTTGTCCATCTTTAGGATTCAAGCTACCAATCTTTGTACCAAATTTCGTCAAACACTTCAAATAGATGGGCCGTAAAATGTAACAGACAGAAAGACAGATTGTGGAGTTAAATGATATGCGATTTTAGACGTTACATAGATATCTATTTCGCGCTTATATAGCTTGTTATTTAAACTCTGAATTCTTATACCTTGGAACTTAGATTCCGTTTTCGTTGCTGTTGCTAATGTGACTTTAAATATGCATAAAATAATCTATACTTATAATAAAACTGTAACTGGAAGATTTCTGTACATCATCATACTTACTAATATTATAAATGCGAAAGTCACTTTGTTTGTTGGTTTGTTGGTTTGTTGGTTTGTTGGTTTGTTGGTTTGTTGGTTTGTCCTTCAATCACGCCGCAACGGAGCAACGGATTGACGTGATTTTTGGCATGGGTATAGTTGAGGACCTGGAGAGTGACATAAGCTACTTTTTATCCCGGAAAATTAAGGAGTTCCCGCGGGTATAACAAAAAACTTAAACCACGCGGACGAAGTCGCGGGCATCAGCTAGTTTAATATATTCTGAAAATGTTAATCGGTAGTATCGATAGTAAAGCATACGCTTTACTATCGACACTACCGATTCGAGCTCAAAACAGGTTTTTATTTAATTTTTGTCTGTCTGTCTGTCTGTCTGTATGGCCGCGCATCACGCGAATACTAATGAACGGATTTAAATGAAATTTGGTATAGCGGTAGCTGATACTCCGGGTCAATATATAGGATAGTTTTTTAAAAATAAGGTTCCTCCAGGATAGGGGTCTTTTGATGATTTTTCTCCATAACTCAGCCAAATCTGAACTGATTTTAATTAATCTTTCTTTATTAGAAGGTGTGTATCATCAGGTAAGTTTTGCCCAATTTTGGTGAAGATTTGATAGGTATTATCAGAGATAGAGGACAAAACTCCTCAACAGATAACAGCAATTCACGTGATTAGGACTTAATAATATATTTTTGGTGGCCATATGTTTGCCTGTGATATTATGTGGACTTAATTTCGTGTATTAAAAATGTTTAAGTAGCTTGAAAGGGCAGATAACGAACTTTACTACAGAAGTGTTATCTGCACCAGTATCTTCTGGAACGGAATCCTCAGTATGCCGTAACCAAGACAAATGCCGCAACCAAGAGCTTGAGGTAGTTTATCCAACCGCATAATATGACTGTGGCTGTAAATGCGATAGATCGGATGGATGGTTGTTTGTTACTCAATCACGCCAGAACGGCTGCACAGATCTGGATGAAATTTGGCACAGAGATAGGTCTGGAATAACACATTTACTTTTATTTTTACTTTTAACTCGAAAAATTATAGAGTTCCCGCAGGAACCAAAAAACATTAATGCACGCGGACGAAGTCGTAGGCATTAGCTAGTATTTTATAAGTATAAGCTTGAAAAAACAGACTACATGAGAAATTTGTTTTATGTGCATACCTACTTGGTTCTAAAACATTTCTGAGTTGCGATAAAAGCTATTATAGGTACAGTCGTCAAGACACTTTATTTTTTCCGTTATATTGAGACATTAAACGTAATGTTGTGAAATGATAACTTGTTGCCCTATAATTATCGGTGTACGCGGCCTTAATGCTTTTTAGTGTTTCGGATATTACAACAAAGGCAGGTGGTGCCGGTATTAACATTTACTAAAAAGCGAAACCCGCTAAGTGCCGTAATACACATTCAAACCCTTATTACTAGAGATTAGCGTTATGTATGCATTTAAATAATATGATAATAATTTTAACACATTATTTTTAATGTACTTGTTCTATATTATTCGTCTAATTAGACGCAATAGAACATAATGTCTTATGAACAGGAATTCATAATTGTTATTTCCTATAATAGGTACAATTTCATTTATTAAACACAGTATGGACATGACAATGGTAATTAGCAGATGCTACTTAAGAAAACATATTTTTTCCTCTTAGGACCACCCGTTATCGAGCTTTTACCAGTTTGTACCAATAGGCATGATGACTGATTTTGAAAAATGGTCAGATTATGATCGGAAGTATCTACTATTTCGAGAAAATATCTTATTTCAGCAGAAAAATAAGGTATGGTAGATAAAATTGGCATTTGAAATTTAAATTTTAAAATTCACGCCAAAACGTTCGGCGGTGTCATGGCGTCGTCTGTGACGTCACTATTGTTTTTACCAATGTCACAGAATAATATAATAGTACTGCCAATGTACTCTGTGCAGTGTGCAGTAAACATTATAGTGTGATTGTCAAAGCTCGAAAACAAACAATTGTGACGTCATTCGCTTTTTGGTGTTTTATCCAATATGGCGGATTGCTGTATTTTTTAGTTTTATTTTATCAAAATAAATAGCAATCTCACTCGATATAGAAAAATAAATACGTTTTTTATAATCCATGAATCCAATTTCATTAGATAAATTCATAATTTCATTGATTCTTGGTTACTATAGGCATGATGAGCCTATTATAAGTTAATTATTGCTTTTTATTAAATTAAAATAATTATAGTTCAATATTATAATTATTGTCATCATATTATCACATCTGTTAGAAAAACTTAAGTTATTAGTGTCATATCTAACTTAAAAGTCATCATTTTATATTTTCATCAGGTGAGATGATATACCTACTATGATGATTAACATAAATAGTAAGCATGATTAATAATCTTAATTAATGATAATATAATCAAACTAACTGTAACTTTTCGATAAGTCACATTATTTGACAATAGCTATTTATGCAACTGTATCGTAATGACTAATTACGTACAGTTGCATACAAGATTTTATCTACGACAAGGACGTCTTTATAATTTTTTACTTTATAAATTAATAAAAACCAAAAGTGCCAGAACCCAGAGCCGCTAAGCTATAGGTATCCTATTTATGAAGATAACCATATCGATACAGCTACGACTCATAACGATACAGGTCCCATACAACGAACTGTATCGTTATGAGAAGCAAACGCGAAAGAGGGTTCAATTCGATATAGTTGTCAAATTCGAAATTTGAACTTTTCGATGCTGGAGTAGATAAATATTATTATGTGACTTATCGAAAAGTTGCAGAGAGTGGTCTTTTTGCCAAATAACAGTATTATATTAGATATTAATTAATACATCTGACTACTAATAGATTGATTATTTATTATGATGTATACCTACTTAAGGGATATATAAATAGGAACTAACTAAATGCTAATTTTTTCCCTTGCGAAGTTCTGTCTCACCACAGCTTGGGACTTAGCAGGCCAGTAAGAAGTGAACAAACCCACTAGACCGCCAAGACCCTCGCTAAGGTTGGGACTTCCATCTTCTTTTTTCTTCTCTCTTCAAAGATCTTCTTTTCGCGTTATTTCATATAGATTAACTTGATCCACTTATGATGAGTTGGGTGTATGGTTTCTACCGAGGGCATTGCAAGCAGATTTGATTACAACTACAATACATTGTTGTGAAAAAAATACTCCGATCAAATTTAAAATGGACTACTTATACATATAATGGAATAAGATTAGGTTTATATACTTACTTTTATTTCTGTGTTATAACTTATAACTGTCGTTGGTTTACCTGAAAAAAGTAAAATAAAACGTTACAATGTAGAAAGCAAAAAACTGTATTTTATACATAGATAAAAAGCGACGATAAAATAAATGTGAAGATGGAAATATCATAATCGCTATAGGTAATTTGAGTATTTTACTAGCTTGGCTGTGACTACTTTATTGCGTAGGTAATTAAGAGAGTTTAGTACATTGCATGAAGTAAATATGCATGAAAAATAAAATAAGCCCAATACCGTCCGATTTCCATTCTCCCTTTTTTATCTAAGGTCCTTGAACGCATTATCCATTCCCAACTCACGCTTTTCCTGAATAGAAATAATATACTTAGTTATTTTCAGTCAGGGTTCCGCCGTGGGCACAGTACTGTTACGGCACTGACCAAGGTGTGTGATGACATACGGTTTGGAATCGATAGCAAGCAGGTAACCATTTTAGCACTGCTCGATTTCTCTAACGCGTTTAATACTGTCGACCTGGATATTCTCTTAGCAATTCTTGAATCAATTAAGTTTTCCTCTGCTTCTATCAATTGGTTCAAGTCTTACCTATTTGACCGGTCGCAATGTATACGTGTTAGAGAAAAACTGTCGTCCTACTGTCGTCTCAGTGCTGGTGTTCCACAGGGTGGTGTCCTTTCTCCTTTGCTCTTTTCCATATTCATAAATACGGTCACTAATCTCCTTTCCCTGCCATATCATCTTTATGCCGATGATTTCCAACTGTATGTAACCACTCCTGTTGGACAGATATCTGAAGCTAATAAACGCTTAAACGACGAACTTAATATTGTCTGCAGCTGGAGTGAGTCCTTTGGTCTACTAGTGAATGCCAGTAAATCACAGGTCATTATCATAGGTAACTCCAGACAAACGTCTAAGCTTGACTTCTCTGCTTTACCACCTGTGGTCTTTGATGGTACTGCGCTAGCTTATAGTCATGCCGTTAAACATCTTGGAGTTATCATAGACAGCAATCTATCATGGAAACCGCAAGTTTCAGAGGTTAGTAAGAAAATCTTTGGCGCTTATGGTTCTATTAAAAGGTGGAAAAACTTCTTGCCAATTAAAACCAAGATTTTGTTAGCTAATACACCCTCCCCATCCTTGATTACGCCGATGTCTGTTATCTCGACCTGACCGAAGATCTTCTAAATAAGTTAGAACGCTTGCAAAACTTATGCATTCGATTTATTTTCGGCCTAAGGAAGTACGATCATGTTTCGGAATATAGGAGGAAACTTAACTGGCTCCCTATCAGACAAAGGCGTAATCTCCATGTCCTCTCTGTTCTTTATGCTACTCTTTACCACCCATGGTCGCCCCCCTTACCTAAAGGAACGATTCAGGTTCCTTAGCTCCTTCCCAATCCAGCATACCTTGCGATCTGCCAGTGACAATAAACTTAAAATCGCCAAACGTAACGCCGAGGGATACGCAGACTCGTTCACCATAAAAGCAGTCCTATTGTGGAACGCACTCCCAGCTGATATCAGACGACCAAAATCTCTAGGGGCCTTTAAAAGTCGTGTCAAAAATCTGTCGCTGTAAACCTATTATTATTTGTGTTTAGGTATTTTATATTAGTAATATGTAATGTAATATTTATGTATATACTTAATATGTATTATATTTAGATATATATTTATTATATGTATAATTTTTATCTGTTTATAGTATGTACCTATTAGAATGTACGTTTATGTAATTGTTTTTATTTTATTTTATTCAAAGCAATTTCCCGTCTCACAGCAAGTACCTACGGTCCATTCATGTAGGTTGCCTGGCAGAGATCACTTTAGTGATAAGGTCGCCTTTTGTTTGTAAGTTTATACAATGTTCTGTGTATATATGTCCATTTTTTATGCAATAATGAATTTAATAATAATAAGCTTATGGTAGAGCAGGCGTTTTATTTCCGGTGGCATCAATATATGGAGCTCCAATAAACCAGACAGATGCGTGAGATGCGCAGGCTTTTAGCAATTACTATGGAAACACGACGTTTTATCAGCAGGTAGGTTAGTTGTATGCACTATTCATAAAGGTTTTTATTTTCAGGGTTCCGTTGTAAAAGTTAACGCTGAACCATTAAAGTTTCGGCCAGTCTCTCTTCTGTAAGAGAGACTGGCCGAACGGCCAGGAAACGGCGAAGGAAAAACATCGTGAGGAAACCTGCATATCTAGAGTTCTTTATAATGTTCTCGAAGGTATATGAAACCTGCCGATCCGCAGTTGGTCAGCGTGGTGGACCAGGGCCAATACCTTCTAATTCAGAGATAAGACTCTTGTTCAGTAGTGAACCGGCAATAGGTTGAGGTGGTGTGAATAGATTAATTTCATTTGGGATGCGAATTTTTAACACTAAATAAAATAAAATCTAACGTATCATTAAACAAAACCGAGTTTATTAATCAATCGCTTTGCGCTATGAACCAATAGTTAGTAATTTTCACTATATGATAACCATACTGTAATATGTTTAAGCATAAATTATTGTAAGTTAAGTTTTTCATGTAAGTGAAGTTTTGTTATTTTTTGGGAAAATAAATCTCTCTTAAACCTAACTTCTGTAAATATAACATGAAAGTCTTTACCGACATCTAACTTCATACTTAATATTATAAATGCGAAAGCGTGTTTGTTTGTTGGTTTATTGGTTTGTTGGTTTGTCCTTCAATCACGCTGCAACAGATCAACGGATCGACGTGATTTTTTGCACGGGTATAGTTGAGGACCTAGAGAGTGACATAGGCTACTTTTTATCCCGGAAAATTAAGGAGTTCCCGTGGGAATAAAAACAACTTATTCCACGCAGACGAAGTCGCGGGCATCAGCTAGTTAACAATATGTCGGAAGTAGGTATATTTAGTTTGCAGAAAGGAAAGATAGACGGTTTCGCCACACCAGAGAGATTTTACAAGCTTATCGTTTGTTCCTTATCATTTTATTTGTAATCTACGCTCGGATTTCAACTAAGAGCATGTAGAATAAGGAAGATGGCAAAGGATACACTAATCAAGTTGGATTAGATAAAACTGGAGTCCGCAATCGAGTTGCGATAGGACGACGTATTGCCACGAGTCGATAATAAAATCGATTCCGGACACCAAAGATTTGCGACGAACGAATCGATTTTCACTTTATCGTCCATTAATGTAGGTGAACTTGTAATGAAATATGTGAAATTTATTGTTTTTAATTGATAACCTTAAATCGTTTGACAAAATCGTTCGCTGGAAATCGGCCATAAAGTCATGGGGCAGAATCATGGCTTACCTCAGGAACATAACGTTGGAGTATACTCGTAATCCTGCACTTGTCTTATTTTTCTAAGTTTAGTAGGTATAATACCTGCATATCCATAATCAGAGTTCAAAGGAGGCCACTAACTTTGTAGCAGTTCATTTTTTCTTTTCTGTTTCACTTGTTAAATTACTAAATAGAACCTCGCATATATTAAAGAATAGCGAATCAAATTCCAACTCTATTTCTCAGTTTTCTATAAGACTATTTGATTTGTTCTGTGTATTTAAATAGGTGAAGGTATAGAAGCCAAATAATAAATTAACAATTAAGATGATGGTAAATGCTGTGTATTGTATAATCACTTAATATTGCCAATAAACTGAGCAAACAATCTGCCGGCCAGTAATTGTGCGCCTTAATTAGGGACTTGTCGCGTCGCCGCCCCCGCACACGCCTTTTGTGATTAGAATGTACCGCTAGCAAAAAAATAATAATATTAATTTTATTCAAATATAGGCATGTATTTTTATTAATTAGTATAAGTTGGTTACTCGCGCTAGACAAAGATAGAGTCTATACGTTCTTAATGTGGAGCTGGAGGCCAATGATACGTATTCTGTAGACTACAAAATTAAAAAAACGTTCCTTTTTCAACTACAGATTGCAATGATCAATGATATGTGATCAATTATACAGATTAACACATATTATAATAATCTGCCTTCAGCTTATTCTTACTTATTTTTGACATATCGCCAACCGTGGAAATGATCATTCGTTGGATTTGATTGAAGGAGGTGCCTGATCATGATCCTCAGTCACATTAAGGAACCGACTGAAGAGAAAAAGAGAATATATCATGGATAAGTAATGTATAGCTCTTGAATATTACCTTCTCTCTATTGGTTGTCTGAATAAGATTGCTCTTATCGATAAGACCACTAAAGCACAGCACAGGATAAAGTGCCCATTTTTTTAACGTATTACAGAGTTTTCTATTTTTTTACACAAACCCTGTAGACATATTTTCATTCTTACATTCATAATATTCTCATGCTTTCGAAACTATGCCAGCAAAAGTGGAATTGAAAAAACACAAATTTCGCCCAAGTGTTGTAGGTAATTGTAGTTTGTATTGCCTGTAAGATACCAACTATTAATTATCTTCTCAATTAGACCTGACTGATATTAAGTAATAAAGAAAAGTGTCACTATTAAATATTGCCTTTATGTTGCATATTAACTAATAGCCTAAAAATATTTGAAACATAATTGGTTGGTGAAAATATTTCTACAAGCAAAATAAGTATTCTTACTGCTGCAATTACGGACATGTCATCGCGGTGCCTTTGGTATAAATGGCACAGAACAAAGTGTACTCAAAAGTATAAGTAATTATTAAATGCTCCGCGTACAAATAATGTCAAAGGGTCCATCCGTCATAATTTTTAATAATAAGGGTCCCTGTTTGCATTTTTCAAAGTGTTGACTGTTAAATGGCGATAGCGTAATAAAAATGATCGCGATGGTACCTTTTGAGGATTCAAATTGAGTAAGTTCACTTTAAGATGACCGTAAAATTTACTGAGAATTGAAACTTTAAAATATTGACTTCAATAACTCCGAAGGTCAACAAGTGAATATAATCAAAATTATTAAAAAATACGACTGCTCTCCCGTAGACACACATACATTCACGAACCCTGAAAACATAACACTCCTTTTTTGGGCAGTCGTGTTATAAAAATCCCCCTCGAATGAAAGTACGGCTACCACTGCTACTACGTAACGATACCACAGTCATTAATTTACCTTTGGAACCCTATTCACATTTGTATTACTTAAATGATCTTTTTTTGTGAATCACTGGATATTGAACTATAGTGTTATATATTTTTGGAATCTACTCATTATTTTCTAGATGATGATTAGGTATATAGTCAAGCTTATTTTCGAATATTTTTTTTCAACTTTAGTCTTTAATGCGGGACCATGGTCTCCCCATCAATTTTTTTAAAAATTTTACTAGTCTATGTCACCTGGAATAAGCAAGGAATTCTAACGATACCTCATTTATGAAAATCGGTTCAGGCGTATAGAAGTTATGCTGGAATATACAAACTCACACACATACAGACATACATACATGAATCCTGAAAACAATATACTCCTTTTTTCAGGCAGTCGTATAATTAATTAAATAGCACTTAACTGTCGAGCTACGTGCTTTGTGTATGTAGGTATTGGTAATCAATTATTTTATAACTTTCAAGAGTAAAGTAACTCATTTACTTACTTTGTAACTTGTATTTCACTACCTTGTCGACGGTTTACTATTTTGTCGAGTTTTGTAGCAGGTAGGTACATTGTTTCGTTCTCTTACGCCATATTACACGCAATTTAAGCCCGATGTCAGCTCGCGTCGGTTCACGATTGTCGTCAGAATACACAAGAATGTCAGTACAAAGACGCCCACACTGCCTTTATACATTAGGGACTTGCCTCTTATTTCTATTTCCATAATATTACATCCTAACTCCTGATTATACCGGCAACCGATCAACTAAGAGCCTACTTATAAATAAACATGTTGATGCCCGCGACCACATCCACGATTTTTTTCGGTTCTATTAAATTCCCGTAGGATTTTTTTGATTTTCCGAGATAATCAGCTTCAGATTTCCGAGGATCAGGAATACCTATACTTAATAGGTATTGATTATTATTATTTATTTTAAAATATCGAGTTTAGTTTATGGTTTTTAGGGTTCCGTACCCAAAGGGTAAAAACGGGACCCTATTACTAAGACTCCGCTGTCTGTCTGTCTGTCTGTCTGTCTGCCTGTCTCCAGGCTGTATCTCATAGACCGTGATAGCTAGAAAGCTGAAATTTTCACAAATGATGTATTTCCGTTGCCGCTATAACAACAAATACTAAAAATTAAAAAAATATATATATTAAGGGGGGTCCCCATACAATAAACGTGTTTTTTTCGTATTTTTTTTGCTCAATATTAAAAACGGTAACAGGTAGACGGTTCAAATTTTCACAGAATATTAACTTGTATATTACCTTTCAAAATAAATAATTAAATATCAATAAAGTAAATATTAAAGGGGGGCTCCCATACAACAAACGTAATTTTTTGATATTAACAGTAAACCTCTACAAACAAAGTTAGTTTTGCGGTTCATTAACAAAGGTAATTATACCTACTTCTTGAGTACGGCACCCTCGGTGCGGGAGTCCGACTCGCACTTGGCCGGTTTTTATTACTACGATTTTTTAAACTTCAAATTATTCAAGGACTAAGGATTACTTTTATGTAGACAGTACAATTAAAGGAAATTAAGCTACATGGAGTGCAATGTCGGCGCGTGGCTTCGTCTATGAGCGTCCTGAATGTAAACACGGGAATGCCTGTACACAGGCGCCCACTCCACAAACACCTTGTTTAGTATCCACAGAGAACCGGGGCCGGGCCGCTACAGATTGGGTTATAAAGATAAAGATAAAATTGTAAATGTTATACTCGACCTTAATTACATACCACATACTGGTACTCGTATTATGTGGCGGACTGAGTGGGGCGGAGGGTGAAGTCCGCCCCAGGCTTCGGGTCTCCTAGAAAGTCCTTTCGTGAAATCTATCTATTATGTTCGGCAAATAGATAGGTTCTTACTGATTTTCTATTCGCTTTAATTCCGAGTGAGCATCGCAATAGGCATGATGACTGATTTTGAAAAATGGTCAGATTATGTTCGGAAGTATCTACTATTTCGAAAAAATATCTTATTTCAGCAGAAAAATAAAGTTTAGTAGATAAAATTAGCATTTGAAATTTAAATTTTAAAATTCACGCCAAAACGTTCGGCGGTGTCATGGCGTCGTTGTGACGTCACTATTGTTTTTACCAATGTACTCTATGCACTGTGCAGTAAGCAATAGTGTGATTTTCAAAGCTCGAAAACAAACAATTGTGACGTCATTCGCTTCTTTGTGTTTTATGCAATATGGCGGATTGCTGTATTTTATAGTTTTATTTTATCAAAATAAATAGCAATCTCACTCGATATTGAAAAATAAATACGTTTTTTATAATCCATGAATCCTATTTCATTAGATAAATTCATAATTGCATTGATTCTTGGTTACTGTCATCATGCCTATTGTGATAGTTTCTTCGCCTCGCGTATCCTCCTTAGGTTTAAGGACCGTCGCTCCCTCAAGATTTTGCAGCTTTTATTGGGTCGCGCCATTTTTTGTTTGATTGAGAGTTCGTTGGTCTAGTGGTTAGCATGTCCGACTGCGGCCGACGAGGTCCGGGGTTCGAGTCCCGGGTCGGGCCATAATTAAGTATTGGGTTTTTCTGACTAGAAATTCTCAGTACTAGCCCGGAGTTAGGAAGTTGGCGGTGTTTCACCCCCGTGCCTCGGAGAGCACGTTAAGCCATCGGTCCCGGTTATTATAACTAACATGATAATAGTCGTTAAAGCCCGCCATCCCGCATTAGAGCAGCGTGGTGGGTCTAAGCTCTAATTCCCTCTCTCTCATGAGAGGCCCGTGCCCAGCAGTGGGACGTTAATTGGCTGTAGTGGTGGTAGTGGTGGAGAGTTGTAATAAAAGAAAAATACAAGATTTTCATTCGCTCGCGCTTACATCTTACTGCATATAATTTCGTTCATGTAATCCAAGTTAAATAAAAAAAAAAATAGAACGACAGCCCCATTCAGTGAATAGTGAATCCGCCCCAGGCCTCCCACGGGCTTAGTCCGCGGCTGCTAGTAGTGTAGAAAGTTGAAATAGTGCGACTACCTAATGCAGAGGAAGAGTAGGTCGGCAGTTGTTTTAAAATATAGTTTCCTAGCTGAAGCCCGCGACTTCGTCTGCGTGGTTTAAGTTTTTGCTTAAAATCCCGCGGAAACTTTTTGATTTTCCGGGATTAAAAGTAGCCTACGTTACTCTCCAGGTCCTCAACAATACCCATGGTAAAAATCACCTCGATTCGTTGCTCCGTTGCGGCGTGATCGAAGGTAAAACCAACAAACAAACACACTTTCGCATTTATAATATTAGTATGATACCCGTTGGACGGAGACGTTTTCATATTTTTTTTTCATAAACCATCCAACTTTGATTAAAACTGAAAGACCCTACTTTTTCTGTAAATTCCACAAACAGTAAACTTACCTACCTCCGTGAATTTATCGTTTTGAATGGATGATCAGGTAGTCAGGTAGATGTTAGTAAATAATTAACCAGATTTAAAGATAAGCATAAATAGATACATAGCAACGGTAAACCTACACGGATAATTAGTACAAAAATTAAGTTTAACGGTTACAGAATTTAATACATTGTCCTTGTGGAAATTTCACGTACCTACCTATAATTCAATTTTTAACGGTAGTAATTTTAGTGTTTTCATTTCACCAACGGAACCATTTCACCATGCAATTTATAACAACTTTTATTTGACATTTGAGGCGCGGGTCCCAAGTCACGAACCTATATAGTATTAAGTGAAATTGTGTCCTATTAATTCTGGCAAAATGTTTCTGAAAATTGTTAAGTAGGTTAAAGTAGTAACAGCACGCTACACGACACGATTACTTCGTTTATTTTTTTATAATAGGCATGATGACTGATTTTGAAAAATGGTCAGATTATGTTCGGAAGTATCTACTATTTCGAAAAAATATCTTATTTCAGCAGAAAAATAAAGTTTAGTAGATAAAATTAGCATTTGAAATTTAAATTTTAAAATTCACCCCAAAACGTTCGGCGGTGTCATGGCGTCGTTGTGAAGTCACTATTGTTTTTACCAATGTACTCTGTGCACTGTGCAGTAAGCAATAGTGTGATTTTCAAAGCTCGAAAACAAACAATTGTGACGTCATTCGCTTCTTTGTGTTTAATGCAATATGGCGGATTGCTGTATTTTATAATTTTATTTTATCAAAATAAATAGCAATCTCACTCGATATTGAAAAATAAATACGTTTTTTATGATCCATGAATCCTATTTAATTGAATAAATTCATAATTGCATTGATTCTTGGTTACTGTCATCATGCCTATTGTCAACATTCTGCCAATAGTCTCTACGGCAGGCATTAGGTACAGGAAGGACTTGAGCTTGATCAAGTCAAGTCAGCATATTATTACTAACCGTATACGGCAAAATCAATTCCATCTTTTCGTACTTTATTGACCCTCTTAGGGGTTTTCAAAAATCCTTAAGTATATATGTAACATTAAATAACTTACTTGCAAAAAAGCACGAAGTGAAAGTTTATACAAGAACCTAGGTATAATTTTCTGATGTCAGCATATAAAAAGTTACTAAAAATTATGAGCTCTATAACTTTCATTATTGGTTTATTACTCAGAGTTCCTCATAGATCAATCCGCTCCGTAGACCAAAGAGGAATACAAGAATAAAGATTTTTTTCAACCGACTTCAAAAAAAGGAGGAGGTTCTCAATTCGACTGTATTTTTTTTTATGTTTGTTACCTCAGAACTTTTGACTGGGTGGACCGATTTGGATGATTGTTTCTTTATTTGAAAGAGCATACTTCCCATGTGGTCCCATATAAATTTTATCAAAATCGGTCGAGCGGTTTTTAAAATATCAACAATAAAATAAGTACTTTGTATAGCGTGTGCTTGTTGTTGTAAAGATGGCGCGGGAGTTTGAAGTCGGTTGTTTAAAATGTAGAGGAGAGTAACTAAATGTGGGCTAGTGCTTTAATATGGGCTAGTAACAATTCTCGAAAACCTACAATCGAAAGACACAACAAACGACGATCGTCTATCGCATTCATTCCCTCTAACATCGCACTGACTCATTCTCGTCGTCGCGCGCGAGCTGTCGCCAGTATCAGCTATACTTGTGTTGCGGCTGTCGAAAAATTTTCTGCGGTACGTATCAATGTGTTATTTAATTAATGAAAATTAGGTCTATATACTGTAACTATGTGTTTTATTGCAGAATATATGTTTAATTTTATGATTTTCGGTCGATTTATTGCTTGCTATATATGATTTGTAAAGTACACGATCAAGTTGATTTTAGTAAAGAATTTCAAATATGGGCTATGACTATGGTCCTGAATATGGGCTAGCCCATATTTAGGAATCACCGGACTTGAGGTCTAGGTCTGAGGCTCAAACAGAAGAATCTACTTCTGGAACTGGACATGAACCAACATATGACTGTCAACCTTCGTCTTCCGGAATTGATCGTAACAGTCTAGGTCTAGTATCTCCTTATGCCATAAGTCCCGTGGCAAAAAAAGTCAGAAAGACATCACAGAACAAGACATCACAATAGAGGTAGAAAAGCTGCTCTGGCCTCGGTTATAACTTCGTCTCCATATAAAAATGACCTTATTGTAACAAAAAAGAAGAAAAACAAATGATAAGAAACCCAAGCAAAAGAAAAGAAGTATAGGAAATAAGAACGCCAAGACCAGGGACGAAAGTGAAGGTGAAGAAGATATTCAATTTGATTCAGATACCCCTATAGGAATGAACCAGATGCCCCTATAGGAAGAGAGGTTCCTGACACTGCCGATGCAGCGTGTATGTTTTGTCAGCAGCGCAGCAGAAGAGCAGCAGGAGAACTGTGGGACAGATGTTTAATGTGTCAGCTCTGGGCACTTAATGACTGTGCTGGGCCAGAGTTTGACACCTGGATATGTGATTTTTGTAAGTAAATGATGTGATTTCTTCCATCTTCCAAAGTAGTTTGATCTCTTATAAGATAAATATTTATGACTTTTATTTTCGTACAAGATAATATTATAAGTTTTTATTTGTAGCCCATATTTGAGTACCTGTTCCTTAGTTAGCGTCTATTTTGATATTTTGTTTAATGCTCAATTTAATAATATATTATAATATTATGAACATAAGATTGTTACTTAGCTCTTTAAAAATATATGTGTGATTATGTTGACGTCAATAAATGCCTAATTTTTTAATAGTTTTTTATTTATGAGGCAAAAACAAAATGGTAGCCCATATTTGGTTACTCTCCTCTATTTTTCAAAAAATACATCTACCTACTCAGTTGCCGTATAAATCACTATAAGCTATGTTTAATCTATTTCCAATCCCGTGGATGACAGTAGATTTATAGTGAAACAGATTTATTAGTTTGTTTCAATACAAATCTTTGTTTGGCATTCGAGGCACGGGCCCTGAGTCACGACATCACTAGGAAGTTAGATGATGTTCGGTTAGTTATATCGGTCTATTAAACTGTTCGTGATGATAAAGAGCTACTGATTAATACGACTACATTTTTTTTTTCGAGAATCTGTCCCACAAATTCTTTACTTTACCTTACACAAAACAGCTGTCCAAAATTGTTTCCTACCCCCATAGATTTAAGATTGGTCTCCACTGCATAGGTAGCGCAGCGGAGACCAATCCTATATCTATGCCTACCCCATACGTAAGGTTCAATAAAAACACTGTAAGGTCCAGACACATGCAGAGTAACGTTTCGGATACCTCTAAACTTTGACCGTCGATAAAGCTCAAAGTTGCACGAGGTGTCTCCACGACGAAGGTTAAAGGTACTTCACCGCCTTTTGGCAGTTATGCAACTGGAACTAAAAGCAAGACAGTTTAGTTAACCCGATTGACCATTATTACAATAAATGGCTTTACGAAGTAATATAATAGGTAATGTGCAAAATTTTATCCAAAAGATCCATTATTTATGTCATAAGAAATATGATAAAAAACGCATTGAAGCTGGTTATTATGTTATTACATAGACACCCATGGCGCTAACAGCGCTGACAGAATTTATGTAAACCTAAGCAGGTGTTTATGGGATGTGTATTAAATTAATGATGTTTCCACATTTACAGTGGCCATTATCTACTTATCATATTTTAAAAGCATAAAAACCATCTACATCACCCTGCGACTTGCTACTCGTAGAAGTGATCATTCGCTTACCTAGTGGGAGGTCTGCCTAACATGTGCGCTGAGGGGCACTGTTCTAGATCACGAGTTCTAGAATATCTTCTCACTGGACAACAAAGTCCTTAGTTTTTTAATCCACTAAAAGTTAGCCCTTGACAGCGATCTCGCCTGATGGTAAGTGATGATGCCGTCTAAGATGGTAGCGAGCTAACGTGAGGGGCATGGCAGTTATATTTACCCGTACCCCTATTCGGTTTGAACATGGCATCATACCGGAACGCTAAATCGCTTGGCGGCACGGCTTTACCGATAGGGTGGTAACTAGTCACGGCCGAAGCCTCCCAGCCAGACCACAGGCTATTTTAATCCTGGAAAATCAAGGTACCCGTGGGTTTTTAAAAAACTTAAATCTTTGCGGAGGAACTCGCGGCAATCATTTACCGATCAGGGGTATCGGTTTAATATAACGGTTTTCTTAGCCCGCTACCATCTTAGACTGCATCATTTACCATCATGTGAGATCGCAGGCTAGGCCTAACTTATAGTGGAGTAAAAAAAAGGTTCTCAATAATTTCAAAACTCTAATCGAAATCTGAATCGCTTTGACGAACGACTTGGTGAAACGATATAATTAAAATCCGACATATTTTCTCTTCCTACCTACTGCAGTTTAGTCGTGACCCTTCCACGGAACCCGTGCCTCGCATTAGAGACGGCATTGAAACAAACCAATAAATCTACACGCCCCAGTTTTGAATTAGAAATATTTCGTTCAAATTATAAATTGATCATGCAGGAGCTTGCTAAAATGAGGACCTACCTTTACATAAAATAGAGTGATATTTTATTAGATAGGCCGGTATAAAGAAATTGTGGAACAATCTCAACTTAGTTAAGAAAGGGAAGATCTAAGAAGCCGTCATCCGATTTTAAATAAAAGAACTATTAAAATTATAGTTTAAAAAAAACTAAATAAAAATAGTACATATTTTCATTACAGTAAATAGCTATTAAATACATACGTTTTTAAAACTTATTTAGTAAAAAAAATTAATCTCTTAATAAGACTAAGAATAGCTATATAATGATTTTTCATTTCTTTAGTAGGTAGGTATCTTTTAGGATATTAGTTTTGTTTCAACCTAATATGTCAGTTTGTCCAGCTGTATACATATTATAATTTCTCGATCACATCCGCTAGGGTTATGCTAAGGTCACACAGGATGGACGGGGGCTAGAGGCGAAATGCTAAGATCTTGATAGCTGCCTGACAACCATTTCCCTCATACAAGCCTTTATTGAAAATTATCTTCAACGTTGTTTCGTGAGCTTATTATGTGAAATACTGGTGAGATTCTGGCCTTTATTTTTTGACTAGCTCATGCCCGCGACTTCGTCTGCGTGGATAATAATAGGGAATATGCATGTATTTTTTTTATTATTTTAAACCATTCTTTAAGTGATTATATAACAGGAAAAAAATATAACACTTGCATAATTTTATTAAATAAGCTAAGAAAAAATAATTAAAACTACTATCATTTTCGGACGATTTAAACGCCCCCATTTTGGCGCGCTCGTTCTGTGACGTCACGGTGCGTTCGTTGTCGTTGTTCGAACTTCGACGTCGTTTATTCATAGGAATAAAATAACAACGAAGTGTTTGATTCACAGATTTAATAAAAGTGAGTGAAGTAAAGCGTAAAAGATTATTATATTGTGATGGAAGAGCACCCAAAAGCTTATTATAAATATTGTATTGTCCCTATGTGCAAAAATTATATTAAAACTGCACCTGACAAGATTTATTTTCATATGCCCAAAGATGCAAATATAAAGAAAAAGTGGTGTAAGGTGATGAGGAGAGAAAATGTATCGTGCTTGAGTAGTTTATATTGTTGTGAAGATCATTTCGACGTGAGTATTAAATATGTATATAGGACTAATATTCATTAGGACTCGCGAACAATATATACAATAAACTAACCTAAAAATTTAATTAAATGTTCATAAAACTGTTCTGATTCCCTATATTTTTACTTATTTATTGATGTTACAAATTTATAAATATTATGATTTTCATTGCTGACTACGAGTGTTGATTTTGATCACAAAACGTTATAACTAGGTTTTTTTGTTTCTTATTTTGTTTGCACTGTTGATAAGTTCTATTGGAAAAGAATTTCTCAGTTGCCTTGACAAAACCGCTTTCAGTCATTGTGGCGAGTCTTTTTACCCGACTGCGGAACGCACAGGGTTATTTCACAAGGTCGAATCACTGCTTTCAGTTAATAATTCCCAACAACACTAATAATTTATCATAAATAGCGGCAAAACAATGCGAATAACCTTCAATAATCATACAAAACAAGCGACCTGTCAACAGTCGACACAGACTAGCGTGGATGGTGACGTCATGTTTCGTTCCGCCAATAGCGTTGCGTTTTGGCGGAATTTGAAAAAGACTACTTTTAAATAATTAAATTTATTAATAGAAACATGATAATTTGTAAAAATAATCATCTGAATATATTTATTTAGCAAGAAAGAATACACATATTTTTTTTTGTCCATTTCTAAATCACATGCATATTCCCCATTGGTAATATTACTATGGACTATGGATTAGTAGGAAGACTGGTAATATTGTTAACTTTATGTCACCTGCATTCTCATGAATAAATTTATATTTTATTTATCGATTTATCGATTTTGGGACCTTGCGAGGCAGATGCTGTTCCGCTATATGGGCAGTCAACTGTCGTACCTACATGTCGTGTGTATAGGTAACTGGTAAGATATCGCAACACATGGTTTATGATATCTGCGTAGTATTGTGTAAACGGCCTGTGTATCTCACCTGCCGCGGGTCGGGTCACGCAGGATGTGCCGGCACCGCGGGTGACGTACTGATAACTGCCCACCTAGCTACCTACACCTACATGCACCTACGTGTATTCTCCCGTTTGCATTTTGCTGGAATTCGCCTCTCGGCTATGTTGCACGACGAAAGCAAAAATAATACCTCAGCCGGGTTTGTTGTGAATACTGGACTTCAAACGAGGATCTATTGCGGTAAAATAGCATCTGCAGTGTGAGTTGTGACGATCACAATAAATTTTGGAACGCCTTCACTATTATTGGTTAAGTAAGTATACTCAACACTGCATGAATGTAGCCGCTGGAGCAATAAACATGATGCATTGATTAAGATCTATATAGTATTCAAGGATTTTTTAATATATGGAGCATTAAGAATAAATACTACCTTTGTGCTCTTAGAGTTAAACTCAACAAATTTTTTATCTTGTTATTTGAGGATTATTTTAATATTATGGTCAATTCTGCATAACACAATATCTAAACTAAACTAAAATGACACCTCTAAATATAGGTTTGTCCTTTTCTGCAGAGAGTATTATGAAAGGATTTTATTAATGCTGTCATTTTAGTTAAGAGATTGTGTACAACATAATCAGTCCCAATTGTCTGTTTTTCTAAATACATATTTCTAACCATTAAAAGATAAGTAAAGACAGCTCAGACAATAGCGTTTCTATTTATATTGAAAAACAATGAATATTCTAATCACTTTTACTATTCCTGTTGCGTTATATTTATTGTACAGATATATATATACTTTCATAATATTATAGTAGTACAATAACGAACTAAGTGTGAAGTAGAAATACAGTCTAACACATACTGTAATATAAGTAGGTATATAGAGTTATTGAATGAGATAATAATGAGATGTATTTCACGCGATAAGTGTAGGAACGTGTACAAAATCTAGTTCTCGTAAGGATCTGCCGTTAGAATCAAGGCGTATAATGTATGTAGCAGATGTGGTGGTGGAATAATAGGGCCCGCAGGGTGGTAGCCGCATCTGATGGTTACTCTCAATGCACTATTGTTGCCTGTTTAATGTTTCAGACTCAGAATTAGTTCTAGAACTAGTGCAGTTGTTGTATTCACTCGACGATTCGAAAGCACTTAAAAAGTTTATTTGAGTAAAACATTTGAATTTGGATTGTTTATGGTTGTGTTGTAGGTTGTGACTTCGAGTTTTCGGAATAATAATATTGCATCGTGGGACCAACGATGGCCTATGGCCCAGCAGTTATACGTTTAACCATTCACATTTCGAGATGAGACCATGCCAGAATTCTAGAATACGAGTACGTTAAGCGGTAAAGGCTATAAATATATTTTCTAAACATGTTTTTTTTAAACATGTACATAACTAATAACAAAACAAGAAAACTAATGTTACGTTTATATTATGCTTTGTGCATACACAAAAAACATGATCTATTGTATTATTATTGCTAAAAGATACCCATCGCAATAAGGCCATCGCGTCCATGGCATTTTTATTAAAAAATATTAGTTTTTAATTACTAGGGGCCTTTCAAGTCCCGACCTCTCATTAGTCGGGACGGCTTCTGCTGTCAGGGAGATATTAACTGGCTGTTACTTTAGTTATAATTAAACCTATAATGGATCCTAAGAACCTCCTTTGATATGTTTAATTTTTACTGTGGGTTTCTCGCAAAATTTTCAGGCGGATGCGGAAACGTCGATCAAACTTGAGCGTATGAAAATTAAGTAATAAAATGGTTCTTATTTGGGTGAAGGGTTAAAATAGTGTTTACTGTATAAAGCACTACAAGTTAGCACTTAGGAGTTTGGTCGTTATGTTAAACCCATACCCTAATCGGTAACACGGCATCGTACCGGAACGGTAAGTCACATGGCTTGGTGGCACGTTGTTGGTGGTAGTCTAGGGTGGTAACTAGCCATGGCCGACCAGACCAGAGAAAATTCCACCAATTTATCCTGCCGGGGATCGAACACTGGACTTTTCATTTATAAGGCCACAGCGCTCACCACTGCGCCAGGGAGGTCGTCAAAATGTAACGGAAGGGCAGTGTCGAAGCTAAGGACGGGGTGTGACGAGTTTGAACTAGTTTATTCTCGACAAGGAGTAAGATACAGCTTGCAACTTTGTAAACTAATGATGTAGTTATAACGAATGAGCATGTTTTTTAACCGACTTTCAAAAAAGGAGGAGGTTCTCAATTCGGCGCGTTTTTTTGTTTTTTTTTAAATGTATGTCGGTGCATATCTCCGTGGTTTCTGAACCGATTTGAATTTTTTCTATCAGTCGTTAGAGGAAGCTGATCAGTTGTTAGGAACAAGGTGGTCCCATAAAAAATTCTGACTCCAAATCCTCAACCCTGACACTAACAAGTTAAAAATAAAAGTTATTTCCAAAAAACCGACTTCTTTTGTACTTTACTTTGACTTTCATTTATAAACAGATGGTTTCATTTGGGTCAGAGGGAATCGAACCCGGGACCTTCCACTATAAGACCACAGCGTTCACCACTGCGCCAAGGAGGTCGCCAAGCGCGATCATTTATTCATTCATTCAGAAACAGTAAACGACAGAGCATCAGAATCAATGCAATACATTACGTCGAAATCAAAAGCAAACACTAGAATAGTTATAATCTCATAAAGCTCGAGGCTCCGTGGCATTAGAATACAAAAGCTATCGAATACTGAATCGCCGGAGACATGATTTCGATTATTCGTGTGCATCGAATTCGCCCTCGGCTGTGCAACCTGGGCCTTTGTCGATCGTGGACAGTGTCGATTACAATGCTTTAGTAAATTTATTATTGTCTTCCACACTCGTGTAAATAGGGATAAAGCGTATGTCAAAAATACATTATTTCTTACTGATTATGTAATAGAGGTTCTTCTAAAATAACTATAATTCACATCATCGGTTAGTTTTAAGTTTGATAACCATTTTAAACTATCCATTATAGCAAAAAAGTGCGTTGAAATGATGACGTCCCAACTATGTATTTCATACAAACTAGAACTAGAAGTGCGTTTTTAAGTTTAATAAAGAGTTGCTGATTTAATTGAGATGTCATCATCCTTATTATAATAGCAAAAATGCGTCTCTCGATCTCTTTGTCTGCTAACATCAACCGACCTCCTTCGAATATTTGTCCAACTAAATGAACTAAAGCCAACCGCTAATATCTAATTTTGCCGTGGATAAAAAAAGAGTTCCCACGGAACGGACGATAGAAACCTTACATACGCAGGATTTCTGGATCATATTTTATTGTGCTGTCATTGCACCTAGGTATCTTTTTAGGCGACGTTTATATTGTGCGGTCAATGGAGATATTATTGGTTTGGTAGATATTTTATGTTTTTGAGTATTATTAAAGGAAGTTATTTCTTTAGGACCTATATCTGTTCTTTTTCCCCATGTTTCTGCAAAACCGTTCTACGTTTGAATGAGAAATAAAAGCGTTACAAAGTGTTACTGCAAGACTTTTATCTGCAATAGAGATAACTAGTAATCGCGCAATGCAATGGGCCTAACGCCGTAATTTTTCGTGTAAAGTTCAACAACCCTGATAAATTACAAACTCGCGTACAGATCACGCAAACTATAGATATCAGGGCATCTGAAGTCTAAACGGCAGCAATAATCACCCATTAACGGCGATTTTATTGCTCATTATGAACACTGGTTCACCGTAGCACCAAGTGATTGCCAACTAATTAAACGAAGGAAAACCACGATACGTTCTTATCTAAGTTTATTGGTCATCAGACCTGAGTTATGGATATGAAAGCGTATTAGAGAAATAAAAAGACCTTAAAAAGCTGTGATAAAAATTCTACCAGTCTTCTTCTGAACGTTTCCTCAGCACAGGATTCGCTCATTATCGAACGAATTGACAGCTACCAATTAACATAGAGTGATTACTGGCTAACTTATGCCGCTCATTAAAGTTGGAAGAGTAGCTAATATAAAGTACGTTACACATTGTATGGACGGGTGCATGCGAATTAAGGTAAATATCAGAGATACAGCTTCTTTACGTGATTATGCCCATGACGTCGTCCACATGAATTGAGGCTTTTGATTTCCGCGGGAACTCCCTAATTTACTGAGATAAAAAGTAGCCGATGTTCTTCCCCGGGATACAAACTATCCATATACTAAATTTCATCAAAATCCGTTGAACAGGTGAGCTATGAAAGCGCAGCAGACAGATAGACAGACAGACAGACACGCTTTCGCATTTATTATCAGTAAGTATAGATTTTTCAAACGTAGAAATTTACCCAATTGAAAAGAGAACCAAACAAACAGAGAAAGTAGAGTTTATAGAGCAAATAAAGAAAAAACCGGCCAAGTGCGAGTCGGACTCGCGCACCGAGGGTTCCGTACAAACATGTAGTAAGTTTTAAATTATTAAAAAACACGTTTATTGTATGGGGACCCCCCTTAATATATATATTTTTTTAATTTTTAGTATTTGTTGTTATAGCGGCAACGGAAATACATCATTTGTGAAAATTTCAGCTTTCTAGCTATCACGGTCTATGAGATACAGCCTGGAGACAGACAGACAGACAGACAGACAGACAGACAGACAGACAGACAGACAGCGGAGTCTTAGTAATAGGGTCCCGTTTTTACCCTTTGGGTACGGAACCCTAAAAAGGAGTAAGTATCATTGCGCGGAGCAGGTCTACGCAAACAGTAAACAATTGGTAATATTTTCGTTGACAATGAGGCCAATTCTGTTGTACACCATCTCTAAAATAACAGCTCTATTTATATTGCTATCCCTTTCATAATCCTTACTGTGAAAAGGGGCAAAATTAGAATTAGAGACTGTTATTTTAGTTTAGTTTAAACAGAAATAGAACAGGAGATAAGTTGGTGACGTGGATGTGTTTTTTCCAAACATGATACTTCTTTATTTCGTTTTCCATACAAAGAAGTGAAATGTAAGCAAATACAGTAGCTCAAAATGACATGTCCTCGATTGTTTATAAACAGATTAATTAACTTCCCAATTAAGAATAACATTAAGATAAAGATCAGCCACCAATTTTGTTGTCAGTAGCTGAAAACAATCATCAGATTACATCTGACAAGTTGTCGCTTACTCGATTACCCTTAACTGACAGCTATAGATGGCAACGGTTCACCTCCCAATGATACTATCAGCTTCCAGAGAAAAAGTTAAGTAGCTTTTTGGCCATCATTCATTACCTACTAAATTAAAGCTATTTGAGGTTGTAATTCATCAAAGCTTGCAGAACATTATTTGGTAGTGTAGTGGTAGGTTCAGTATATATGATGTAGTTCCAAAAACATAATTGAGACATAGTACTCCCTGACGCTATGTTCTTGGTAGTGTAGACTGTAGTGGTAGGTCAGTGGTTCGATTCCCGGCAGGGTCAATTTATGAATTTATCATTTCTGAATGTTCTCTAGTCTGGTTTGGTGGGAGGTTTCGGGCTACTGTGACTAGTTACCTACAGGCAACGACGTGCTGCCAAGCGATTCAGTGTTCTGGGACGATGCTGTGTAGAAGCCCCTCCTATGAAGAAAAGTATATCTATGGATTATTTAATGTAACCCTAACTTTTAGACTGACGATGATGATGATACCTTAGACCACATCATCACTTACCAGCAGGTGAGATCGCAAAGGCTAACTTTGAGTTGAATACAAAAAAAAGTAGATATGCTACGGAATAAAATAAAATAAAAATGCTATGAGTGAATTAATGCAAGTAGATAATGCAACACCAGATAATGAGAGGTCAGATACTTTTACTTCTATTCTAACCTGCACATTTCCACCGCCATAGTGTATAGCCCGCAGCTCATTAACGTAATGCTCTCAGTAGAGCAACATTAATTGGCTACTTATTTCAGTTATTAATGCTTAGAATAAGCACCAACTTATCCGCTATGCGTTCAAGGGGTCACGCTGTACACGACGCCGTAGTTAAATTATTTTCATCCAATTTAATTGAAGAAACGCAGATCGCGAAAACGAAGTGCAATAGAAATTAAATAAAAAAAACTTGCAATTCATTTTTTACTCGTTATTTAACATACCGCAGTCCGAATTTAAAAATAGGTATAGACAAAAAAAATGCAGCGCTATTTTGGCGCGTTGTTGTCAATGCTCAGTCACTACTGAGTTTGCCTGTAGTTATATTTTAGTCGTAAAATAAGTGCATTGCACCTACATCTGCCTAACAATATTAAGAAAACAATAAAGCTTTAAACTGTTTAAAATTATTTAAATTAGTTTGCGTGCGTTCCATATCGTGGAGGTGTGTAATATTTTACACTACAATACTAAAATATATCATACGCAATAATATGATTATTATTCATATTTGCCAAAGTCGACAATGCAATAACCGCGCGCGACATAATGCGACAAAAGCACGGTTTGTGTAGCCCGAGGCAAATTCGATGCATACGAATAATGGAAATCATGTCCTCAGCGATTCAGTCTTCGATAGCTTTTGTACTTTAATGCTATAAACCCACGACTAATGCTCTAGGGAGATCATAGCTTTGAGATTGTTTACTTTTTATTTTTATTACAATATTTGGTATGTAAAATTCACTATAGGTGTAGCTGATTGCGCGTTTTTTTTTATTTAAGTATAGGCAAATGGCAATCAGACCTGCCGGCAAATGATGATGCATGATTCACTATGAATGAAAAAATGAGGTGGAGCGCGCTTGCCTAAAACTAGGCTCACTCTTGATTTGAAGGTTTTTGCTTTTGTATGGTTTTTCTAAATATATTTAATATTTTTTTCTAAATGAAAATCATGTACAAATCGAAATGACAGACGATTTTTTAGAATCCATCTCATCAAGTCTTTAAAGATTTAAAACAGAACATATTTCGCACTGCGTGGAATGTTGGAGATCGTCGAATTCCTTTTGAATTTCGCTGTTACAGATAAGGCATAAACCAGCCGTTCGGATACACTAGTCGTATAAAAGCTACTTTATAACGTCAGCGGGTAACATATGTATCGCGCGACGTTATCGTGTCTGCATCGGCGTCTTATCGCCAATGGAATCTATCGTGAGTCGGCCATAGATATCTCATAGATACCGTGAGTTTTGGACGGGTATCCGAACACGGATAGACTTCTTTGTGAAGGCTCTAGGCTCTGCCCCTGGCTTGCAATAGATCATGCTGTAAGCAGAATCCATCTCATTAAGGACATATGAGCTGGGGTAACCAGCTACTTAGTTATTTTCTCTGAATTGTGTTTTCCTTTGATTAAAGTGATTTAGTTACTTACTTATGGACTTTATTTAAATGAACCGGCTATTAATATATTTTTAGGAAAAAACTAAGAGCGAAAACACTACGGACTACGGAAAGGATAGGACAAGTGTCCGCGCGAAATACCTGTCGCTTTAGTCGTTTTGCCCGAAATGTCTTTTCGCCCAAATTATTATTTTAGGTAGTACATATCCATACTTCCATACTAATATTAACTGTCCGCCCGTCTGTCTGTCTGTCTGCTACGCTTTCACGGCCTATCTGTTCAACTGATTTTGCTGAAAATTGGAACAGGGACAGGTTGGATCCCGGGGAAGGACATCTGGCTAAATCTCGGAAAATTAAGTTCCCGCGGGAATCGGAAAAACTTTGTCCACGCGGACGAAGTCGCGGGCATCATCAATTTTTAATTATTAACATATGATATTGGCGAAATTGCCGTGTATCAAACCGAATCACATAGAAGGGTGGGTACGGGCCCTAGATCAGGCTTGATATGAGTCGGTACAATAAATCTGTTATCAGCGAGTAAGACCGACTAGGAGCGAGCGATAGAGATATCTGCCGCTACGCAAGATTCCGCGCGTGTTATGCCATAGACCGGTGTAACTCTGGACAGCGTAAAGTTGTAATCTCTTGTCTATTCATTTGTTCCAGCGCCCAAAAGGTATAGGGTTAATGTTATCCAATAAACTTTAGCAACTAAAATACAATATAGCCAAGCCAAGAGTCAATAGGCATCTTAGGCAAGCGCGTTTCTATCTAGACCTCATCATCCCTTTTTAATAAGCATGATTGTCGTCAAGCGCAAGCCTATCTCGCAATAAAAAAAATGCTGTTATTTCTAAAGTCAAATATCGCGATAAAATATGTAAAAGATAAATATACTTATATAAAAGATATTAATGTGTCGCAACACAATTCTTAAATGTTGAATAGTTAAGTATACCTACCTACGAATAAATCAATATTGAATGCCTTCTGTTCAATCCCCGACCACCGCAGCGTAGGCCGACGCGACGTAAATCACTAGACTTGAGGCTGCCACCGATAACTAACTAACCTAGTTAATCGCAAGGATTATGGTATGCCGAAGAAAGTGCGTACGTACTAGTAATGCCTAAGTGAAAAGGCGTAATGTCGGGAGTATGCGTGGTCGCAACATACACTGATAGTGCTGCTCTCTGCTCTCAGCTACCAGCCATTAAGGCGCAGATAGCGAGCTAACTACTGGGGAAATTAATACTGCGTGTCACGACGGCATTAGCTTCCACTTAAGTAGATTAGATACAGCGGCGGATTTTGTTAATTATATTGCTTTAAGGGATTGCTTCTTCTGCAACTAAACGACGGACTTACATTAGGATCTGTCTACAGGTCACCGACGTGGCATGCATTCTATGGAATTTTATTGGAAAAGGTATACGAAAATAGTGTTCTGGTTTTGCTTGTTAATTTACCCAAAACTCTGGACTGTTTCAGAAGATGTGGGCGTTAAGATACGTACAACAAACTGTCCAGAACAGATGAAGCCAGATCCTGTATCTTGCTTCATTTTGGCGTTTTATCATCATCATGTCTTTATTATTATATCGGTAAACTATGGTTACGAACTACATTTATACAGCAATACGTTTGGCCATAAAATACTTCTGCATGTTTACATTTTTAATTCATTATCATTGGTAGGTACCTATATAATATTATACATAGTATAATGTCTGCAGTGATAGGTTTTTATCAGTAGCAACTAGCAATCAGAACAGAATACTGAACCTAACTAGCGATGTCGACATCTAGGCGGATGTCACTGCATCATCCTTTTCCATATATAAATACTACTTCCTTAACATAATTTTCCAATAGAGATCCATCATAATTAGATTGCACTTGGCGCGTCCGACTGCGCTGCAATCAGTGTAGCCATACGTGCTCGTGTAACCATCAATAGGGTTTTTATATGGCTTGTCTCTCATTCGTTACCAGCAACTTGCCTGCCACCTGTCTCGACTACATCGATGAAAAGTTTGCATGTTCGCTGTTTTTTTTTTAAATCCTAATGCTTAAGTTGCACTTGGTGGTAAGAGATGATGCAGTCTAAGAAGGTAGCGGGCTAGCTTGATTGGGGTATGACAGTTATATTAAACCTGTACTATTCCTATCGTCGTCTATACACAAAATCCTACCGGAACGCTAAATGATGGCATGGGTAGTGTTTGCGGGTAGGGTAGTATCTAATAGGCATGATGACTGATTTTGAAAAAATGGTCAGATTATGTTCGGAAGTATCTACTATTTCGAAAAACATATCTTTTTTCAGCAGAAAAATAAGGTTTGGTAGATAAAATTGGCATTTGAAATTTAAATTTTAAAATTCACGCCAAAACGTTCGGCGGTATCATGGCGTCGTTTGTGACGTCACTATTGTTTTTACCAATGTACTCTGTGCAGTGTGCAGTAAACAATAGTGTGATTGTCAAAGCTTGAAAACAAACAATTGTGACGTCATTCGCTTCTTGGTGTTTTGTCTTGGTGATTGCTGTATTTTATAGTTTTATTTTATCAAAATAAATATCAATCTCACTCGAAATAGAATAATAAATACGTTTTTTATAATCCATGAATCCTATTTTATTAGCTAAATTCATAATTTCATTGATTCTTGGTTACTGTCATCATGCCTATTGCTAAAGTCTCCCTACGTGCCCAAGTCTCCCCACCAGATAATGTCACTGTCATGTAATAGTGTGCCGAATGGTCACTGTGGACGTCTTTACAAGTTACTGTGAAAATATTTTATGCTACACAGGCAGATTCTGTTCCTTTGTTCACACACACGCACACACCACGTTAAGTTTTATGATTGGTGTCGACGCAGCTTAAAAGATTGCTGGTTTTTTATAATTACTACTTTAATACGAAATAGTGGTTGTGCTTACTTATTTTTAAATTAATATAATGTATAGGCATTTATTTACATCGATAACATATTCTGAACCAACCGATTTGCACTGTACCTTGCTATGCATTTACAAGAACAACTGGAATAAAATTTATTAATTCACCAATTATATGACCTGTCATAGATACCAAAGGATAAGGTTTTGATTTTTATTTGTTTCACAAAACAATATTTCATTGTTATCATGCTATTCTGTTCACGTACACACGATCTCTAAAATAAACCACAACTGAGTAAGTTATCATATCATAAGTAGGGTCTAATAACAAAGCAGGCAGGAATATGTTATGGCGGAAAACATTAATGTTCTTTGAGAAAAACGTACGTAAACCTAAGTAAGCCCTCAGTTATAAAAAAATATACACATATATCTAATTTCTTCAGAATGAAATATGAATGCGCCTTAAGGAGCTGGAGCCTCGTGCACAATAATATAAATAAGCTTATTGCGGCGTTCACGGTAACTGCACTTTGATTGAGGACAAAAATTTATTTGTAAGTACTGAATTTGCCCGCAGATGCCTCTGATTGACCAACGCTCTTGGCTACTTAGAATTATGGCGTAAGAGAAAGGCGTAAGCGTGTAATACCAAAAGTGAAAAAAGAGTTTAAAATAATAATAATATCTGCGCTCTTGCGCTTTGAAATTCGTTTAGCGATATCGGTACCGCTTAACGAATGGTTAAGCGTCAGAGATAAGCCCTATTGCGAAAAAGCTGGATCAATCATTGTTAGGTACAATCTTAATTTTTCCGCGGGAAAGACCATTTGCTGGCTAAGTAGGGTACTATATAACTTAAGAAACTCTCTAAAAATTAATGTTTTGATGAATTCGTGTCGTAAAAAGTTTTGCATTTACGCCGGAAGCAAGAAGCCATTCAAAGCAATCGGGTAATCATGTAAAACACGCTAAGGGCACACTTGAGTGTGTTGTTGCCCTAATAACAGGGTGCAGCCACAGAATGCTTAATAGTACCTTTCACCTTTCTAGTACAGCTGCAGAGCAACAGTTATTCCTAGTCTGGATGAACATAAAATATTAATAGATGCTTTTTAATAAATTAAAATATTCAAAAGATAAAGGTACTTAACTTTGCTGGTAAAGCCAAGCCACCAATAATTCGACTGATTTTAAACCGTGTTAATGATAGTTTATTGCTGAAAACGGTCTATAAAGTGTAAAAAAAAACCGGCCAAGTGCGAGTCGGACTCGTGCACCGAGGGTTCCGTACGAAACTGTAGTAAGTTTTAAATTATTAAAAATATTTTTATTATATGATGTAAGTAAAAATTCATGCTTTTCGCAACTTTTCCTTTAACTGTGCTATAAGACGTTGCTTCGTACCAAATTTCATATATTCGTATATCATATATTTTTTTTAGTTTTATCATTCTCTTATTTTAGAAGTTACAGGGGGGGGGGGGGGGGGACACATTTTACCACTTTGGAAGTGTCTCTCGCGCAAACTATTCAGTTTAGAAAAAAATGATATTACAAACCTCAATATCATTTTTTTTTCTATTTTTGTAAGAAAATCCTAATGTGGTTCACAGAATACATCTACTTACCAAGTTTCAACAGTATAGTTCTTATACTTTCGGAAAAAAGTGGCTGTGACATGCGGACGGACTGACAGACAGACAGACAGACAGACAGGCAGACAGACATGACGAATCTATAAGGGTTCCGTTTTTGCCAAATTTGGCTACGGAACCCTAAAAACTATTTTCAACAAAGCGATCAAGGTAGCCATAAGTACAAGAGAAATACTCAGGCTACAGTGTAGTGAAATTCGTGGGGTTCGAAAATTCAGCTTTTTAGTTTTGAGCTTCGAGCAGTACTGGTCGAAGGTTTTGTAACCGCTCCTTGATTATTTTTGGGTAAAAATTAGACATTTATAAAACGGAAAATGTTTTATAAGGAGATAGGGAGATACTCATCAAATAAATAAGCAATCACTGATGTGCTATCATTAAGCATAGGTTTTTACTTCTTTTAAAGAAGGAAAGAGAACACGCATATTAAATGTAAGTATAATATGTCTCCTTAATTAAGTGTTATGTTTTGCTAAGGAACAGCTTTTTCTCGGATTTTAACACAAAGTAGGTACGAAGGAATGCAATAAATCAGGATATTATATACAATGCAACAGTCAACCCTTACTTAATTTTATAAAAGGGCATAGACAAGTTGGACAGGGTTTTATGAGTCCGATTACCATTAATTAATTTCCCCTTAGTAGCATATCGTGTACCTAATAGCGAGATAGTCATCTGCTTATCTGTGGCTATCTGATAGGATATCGTAAACATCGCAGTATGGTGACAAAACATTCAGACCACATAAGAATAGGGTGACTATGTATAAGAACCGACCATCATTTTTGAGCAATTTTGTAGAGTTGTCTTGTATCTATACAAGGATTTTACGTTGTTTTTTTTTTATAACTTACAAACAAGTTCTGAAACGTGATGAATATACAAAGAATGTTATGTACATAACTAGCTGAAACCTGTGTCACCCACGTGGAAAGTTCGAAACCTTCTTTAGAATAAGTTGATCTTCCAGCCGTTTAACCATCAAAAGGTAGGGCAGGCAAAATTACCTAATACTTTAACTTTTATGGATATGTATTTAGAGTACTGACATATTATTTAGATTCACTTTGTGTAATATATTATTTGTAAACAATAATAATATATTATATGTAGCCCTTTGGAAATGAACTAGGTACTTATTCCTAACTGATGAATGGTTTAGCTTTTAGCATCACGGAAGAATATTTAAAAAAAACTTATTCATCCATTCAATTTAAAAAAAAAAGTGAACGGATGGTGACTCTAGCACGGAATAAAATCATTACTTTCTGAATAACGAATCGATATGGTTTATAAATGAAGTCTCGAAAGATGTATTTCTAAAGCGTGTGATGAATTGTAAATTTAAAATTTACTTTCGTATGGAAAGTTCGATCACTTTTGGATGTAATACTTTTTTGCTGGCAGAGTATTACTGGGTTGTAAAATTTTTAGGGTTCCGTACCAAAATGGTAAAATGGAACCCTTATGGTGCGACTTTCTCCGTCTGTCTGTCCGTCTGTCCGTCTGTCCGTCCGTCACACTCGATTATTTCAGTAACTACAGAAGCTATCGACATGAAATTTGGAATAGTTGTGTATATTAGTGGCCCAAAGACACTGGAATTAAAAAAAATTGGAAATTATTTTGTTCTTATTTAAAAAGGGGGAAAATCTGAGGGTTGAAATTTAAAAGTGAGATAATTGTACTGTGTGGGGTATCATATGAAAGGGTTTAATTTGTGCATTCTAAAACAGATTTTTAATTATTTTTAGTTATGATAGTTTTTGATTTATCGGGGAAAATGTCTAAAAAAATACCGTTCCCCCCCCCTTATCTCCGGAGTTTACCAATCGAAAAATTTGAAATAATTATGGTCAATAGGAATTTACGTATACTTTACAGGAAAACTATAGCCAATGCTCTAACTAGCATAGTTTTTTTGATATTAACAATAAACCTCTACAAACAAAGTTAGTCTTGCGGTTCATTAACAAAGGTAATTATTTATTAATAATGGTACGGAACCCTTCGTGCGCGAGTCCGACTCGCACTTGCCCGGTTTTTTTCAGAAGAAATTAACTGTTATAGCTACTGCTGATTTAATTTTTAGTTAACGTTAAATAAGGTGTTTCAAATTATGAACTGCAGATTTATATAATATTGACGACCTCCCTGGTGCAGTGGTGAGCGCTGTGGTCTTATTAGTGGGAGGTCCCGGGTTCGATCCACGACAAAGTCAATTCGGGAATTTGTAATTTCTGAATTTTCTCTGGTCTAAGGCTTCGGCCGTGGCTATATACCATCGGTAAAGACGTACGTGTTGACTACAATGAATATGACTACAATGTTGCGCTTAATAATTATATTATAGTCGTAGTGTGAGAGCCGGTGCAAGAAACTCATCGCAATTTGTTACACTAATTTGCCGTTATATTGCTGCATAATTCTCGATTATCTGCATAATCTCTACTAGGTGGGCTATTAACTTTTAATGTGGGTGGTGGAAGGACCTGTTTGACGCTGATTTTTACTATGCTTTACTTGACGACAGTTTTATTAGAATATCGTGTAACTCGATAACATCTAGATAAATAAACCGTGCCGTGTCAAGTTACTATCAACATTAACGTAGACTAGGAGGGGCTTTTATTCACCCATATAAAATTAAGCACGATTGAACTATTGTAGTCAAATGCATCTAAAAACAGATTGGGAGTCTTCTTAAGTCGCCAAGACGTGGATTCAACCCACGGCCTCGGGGGCGTACGGACTAGTTTTACAGTCCAACCGACCTCCCATTCATCGTAGAGTCATCCTAAGCCGTAGTACGAGCCTCACAGTACCCGTAGGTAGACGTTGCCACCCCCGATGTCTTCGAGCCCTAGGACTGATTTGTCCCACTAACGCTCGCCCAACCCCACGGTGACCTGTTAGCCCGCTACCATCTTAGACTGCATCATCACTTACTTAACACCAGGTGAGGTTGCAGTCAAGGGCTAACTTGTATCTATGCCTTGTCCAACGATTTATTTTACTTTTGGCATATGCACGTCTATGAAGTGTCATAATTATTGACAGGTAACCATCGACAAAAAATGCAACACTTCATAGACGCATATCGTTTTTTCCAATAGCGAAGCCCTTTTTTCCGATAGTTCGTAACTCGTATACTCATCTAGTAATTAAAAGTAGGTGGGACTTTCTTTTTTCAAAATAGTCACGGAGCTTCAACGCTAGCTTTCTTGATAGTCTTTTAAGCACCATACATCTTTGGCAATGTATGGTTTCTATGACCTGACGGATTCATGTACATTTAGTGTATTACTGTTGTATATAAATGATTTATTTTAATACATACTTTAATATACTTAGTCATTTGAACGCTTGGTTATGTTTATAAAACAATTAAATTAAAAAATGTTGAGCAAAGGCAAATATCAATGTGTCAAATCGATTAAAACTTCTTCATAAAGAAAGTCGATTGTTATCAAAAATCTAATCAGTAACGCGTTAGAACATCATAATTGACTCCATCTGCCAAAAGTAAAATAAATGATTGGACAGAGATTAGTGGGTATTTTTCTGCCTATACTTTTTTTTTTGTGCGTAGTGACATTTTGTTTATACAATTATTCATGGTTATACACTTACATACATTTTCAAACCCATTATGAGAAAATGAATGGCGTACGTAGAAAATTTAATTAAGAGCTGCAGTTTTCGAACCATCGAATGTAAATTTTTGGTCAAATGACAGTTAGAACGTAAAATGTTAATGCGCACTAAATTAATTCCTAAAGTTTGTAATAAATGGTAACGTTTACTTCTATTCTTTGGATTGTTTGTAAACGCTTGTTGATTCGGAATAAATAGTATATAATTTATCAATAAAGCTGAATCTGTTTATTCAGGCAATAATAGTGGAAATGAAATATCTCTTCTCGACATCACAACAAATGCTGGCCCGGGGCTGTTTTCATTATTGAAATGGGTAAATGGTAATGATGCATCAGCATACCTTACTTAGCTGTATATTTACAGTAGGTACTACTGTGAAGAATGGGACAAAATAAATATTATATAAATACAATCCTGTAGTAATTTTGACTAATTATTATATTTTTCATTTTGAATTCACATTTATTGAAGTGAAAATTCTTTAGAATCGTGAGATTTGAAAATTCGATGAAACGAAAAAGCGACACCAATAAGAGACAAAAATATTCATAATAAGATTTAGCCTGCGAGAGAATGAGAATTCAAATTCAAATGATTTTTATTAGGGTTCCGTACCCAAAGGGTAAAAACGGGACCCTATTACTAAGACTCCGCTGTCTGTCTGTCTGTCTGTCTGTCTGTCTGTCTCCAGGCTGTATCTCATAGACCGTGATAGCTAGAAAGCTGAAATTTTCACAAATGATGTATTTCCGTTGCCGCTATAACAACAAATACTAAAAATTAAAAAAATATATATATTAAGGGGGGTCCCCATACAATAAACGTGTTATTTTCGTATTTTTTTGCTCAATATTAAAAACGGTAACAGATAGACGGTTCAAATTTTCACAGAATATTAACTTGTATATTACCTTTCAAAATAAATAATTAAATATCAATAAAGTAAATATTAAAGGGGGGCTCCCATACAACAAACGTAATTTTTTGATATTAACAGTAAACCTCTACAAACAAAGTTAGTTTTGCGGTTCATTAACAAAGGTAATTATACCTACTTCTTGAGTACGGAACCCTCGGTGCGCGAGTCCGACTCGCACTTGGCCGGTTTTTTCAAATAGACTTTTACAAGTACTTTTGAATCGTCGAGTGAATCTACCACTGGTTCGGAATGTCATTCCTACCGAGAAAAACCAGCAAGAAACTCGGCGGTTGCTCTTTTGAAAAAAATAATATACAATTTCATTAATTTGTAGAATACATTAAGTAACAGCTGTCCTTAGCATTGCTGGAGCGAGAGTTATAAAATAGAATGCTCATTCCCACGAACGACCTTCGGACCTTCTTGAGGCGGAGCGATGGAGTCACGAGCTTATGGCGGCCTCTAGTTTGCCTATCATGCAGATCGCATATTTTTTTGTAATTGTGAATGTGCTGTTTTACGAAGATTAAATTACTATAAATATATTGCGAGGCTACTGTAAGAATACCTATTTCCTTAAATTTCTCTCTAAGAGATTCGCGCGGTTTAAAATCGATAGAGATAGAGATAAAGAGATAGAGTACAAGTAAGGTAGGTTAGGTATCTCATTCTCTCGTAGGCTACTTTTCTGAAGTTTCACTTCTGTCGTTTGTGATTCGCATAGGTATACACGTTTTTTTTGCAGTGAGTAAGAACATAATATATTAGGTACGTTATTATGGCAATAACTGGATTGCAGGAAGTCTATTTATTCGTATTGACTATCATTTAACTTAAAACAAAAAAAACAAGTGCAATCCTTGAACTATATTTTCATGCATTCTAATTTTTTTATGAAAGCGAAATAATTAAAAAAATCAAAATAATGCATAATATGTTTATTTACTTCATATAGTTTAAAATCGTAGTCATGGCCAGATATTGTTATCGCAGTAGGTATAAAAAGCGAGGTTTCCTGTAATCTTGATAATTGATGGCAAATAACGTTATAAATTGTATATTTTATGTGCATTTTGCCATTACAAAAAATTGTGATGAATTATAAAAAATTCTAACTCAGGTAATGAATTCTGTTAAAAATATTAGGTACCTATAAGAAATATTGCAGTCATTTGTCGGATCTTTAATCTAATTGACGCTATTTTCTCATATAAATAAAAACGAGATTTAAATACAAAATTATATCGATGTTGATACAAACAAGTTCTGCCACTATTATTCAACGCAGAGTCGAGTCAAAAAACCCCTTGATTTATTATGCAGTATAGATTTCAAACTTCTTGTACGGCTTGTTAATAAGGCATGGCGTTTTTGAGCCCATTTACGTATTTACTCAGGAATGCTGAATCCTTTCATAGGTTTTTTATGAGAGCAACTAATTTATAGGTATGAGTATGTGCTTTTTTTCTGGGTGAAGATAAAAATGTCATTTGCAGACGAGTTGTCTAATTGACACCATGATATTGAGAGAGCCATAAGAGTTGGGCAATGGAACTTTATAGGTTACGTGAAAAAAATGGGACAGGAAATCGGAAAGATAGTAACAGTCTTAGTTAATGAAACTGTTTTATTTATGTAGAAGTTATTGGTGTTTGGCCTTATTGGATTTTGTGGCGTATTCGGGGGAAGTGGGCGCGTACAGACTCCGCCTCGAGAGTATTGGGTTACAGACGTTTGATTACGGTCATACGTTCCTACGAGGCCCATTCTAGGCTTTACCAAAGTACCTACTATTACCTATTCTGTGGCTTTACGACGTGTTAAGGATGATCGTGTCATTGCATTTGCGGTCATGGTTTACGCAGAATACGATTAATTGTGTCTATAAACATTTCCTATACTTAGTAAAACTAAGTACCTAAATGTTTTACAATATAAAAATTATTAATTACTAAAAATTCATACTAAATTTATGTTGCCTCCATTGCTTATAACGACTCATCCTTCAATCTTTATCATAAAAATTAAATACTTAACTACATCGGGAATCTTTTTATTGCAGAAAATTATATAGAGCCTTATTTACTGTAAAATTTGTAGGTATAGGACGCCGCATAATTGTCTAATGTACCTATGATAGGAAAAGGTGGCCGACTGACTGATTGATGTATCAACGCACAGCTCAAACCACTTAAAGGATCGGGATGAAATTTGACATATAGCTATTATGACGTAGGCATCCGCCAAGAAAGGAAAATTCAACCCCTTAGATGAAAAACGAATCTAACGTGAGTGAAGCTGCGGGTAAAAGCGAGTAAACAATAAATCCTAAGCAGGCTTGGTAAAATAAATTGTATTTTTGAGTTTGTTTGCTTCTTAGAAAACCAGTATTTAAATTCAAATATTAAAGTACTTAAAGACTTGTGTTTTGGTTTGGTGGCGTCTATTAAAATTTCCAAGCTCTCAGCAAGTGGATTTAACGAGACAATGGAATGTACGCAAATGTATGTGTTCATGATAAGGTATGCAATTTCTCACCATGTTGTGAGGCAGGTAGACGTCGCACGCAAATCAGTTCTTACATAACTTTGACTTTACCCATACAGTATACACGCAATACCACAGCCTACTCTTATGGTTGTTCCACATTAGAGTTAAGATGCCGAACGCTGCTTTTAAAAACCTATGCAAAATATATATTTTTGGATTTGAAAATTTTGAAATGATCGAGCGTTAAATAAATTAAAAGTATAATTAAAGAATCCAAAGCAAACCCCTTTCAGCAATTTTCAGCAAGATATTGCATTAGAATTGAATAAAATTAAGTTTTTATCAAGTGAACAGTTAAACACCGAGATCTCTCATTCTGTTAGTTTATTAGTATCTGAGATCGTTGTGAGAAATTAAATAATCTTAAGATTTTTATCGCTTCAATGATGATCCCGCCAATTTATAAATTTTGAGGCCCAAGCTTCCAAACAAACTTGCAAATCTCAGCTGTTTAGAACCTCAGTCGAAGAACATCCGTCTCACACCAGTGGGTGTGTGTGGCCACACTTTAAGCCGTGCTTGCAATGAATTTCAAATTTGTTCAATTTATAGTTTGAATGCAAATATCTAGAACACGATCCGCCAGTTGTGGCAAATTTATTCATTGGAAAAGCTCACTCCGTCATTACCCTAACGCTCTTAATATTTGAATTAGATAACATTATAGGGAATTATTATATTAGGAGCAATATTGGACGTATTGGTCGGAGTACTGGTGGCTTATCGATCGAAATGTATGCGAGACACGGTATGTTTGTGATTTGCGATAGCTGATAGTGTAGGTATATTGGCAACAGATAATTTGTTTCTGCATTTATGGGTTGTATTGTATCTGTAATTGATCGATGTGCGTCTATTACTAGATAACTATAAACAAAATATTATGCTCAGATTATAATATTACTTCACTTTGCTAAACTACATTAATTATACGACTGCCTGAAAAAAGGAGTATAATATTGTTTTTAGGGTTCATGTATGTATGTATGTATGTATGTATGTGAGTTTGTATATTCCACCATAACTTCTAAACGCCTGAACCGATTTTGGTAAATGCGGTATCGTTAGAATCCCTGGCTTATTCCGGGTGACATAGGCTAGACAAATTTAAAAAAAAAATTGATGGGGTGACCATGGTACCGCATTAAAGACTAAAGTTGAAAAAAAATATTCGAAAATAAGATATAATCATCATCTAGAAAATGATGAGTAGATTTCAAAAATATATAATATGATGATAGTTCAATATCCAGTGATTCACAAAAAATATCATTTAAAAAACCGGTCAAGTGCGAGTCGGACTCGCGCACCGAGGGTTCCGTACTCAAGAAGTAGGTATAATTACCTTTGTTAATGAACCGCAAAACTTACTTTGTTTGTAGAGGTTTACTGTTAATATCAAAAAATTACGTTTGTTGTATGGGAGCCCCCCTTTAATATTTACTTTATTGATATTTAATTATTTATTTTGAAAGGTAATATACAAGTTAATATTCTGTGAAAATTTGAACCGTCTACCTGTTACCGTTTTTAATATTGAGCAAAAAAATACGAAAAAAACACGTTTATTGTATGGGGACCCCCCTTAATATATATATTTTTTTAATTTTTAGTATTTGTTGTTATAGCGGCAACGGAAATACATCATTTGTGAAAATTTCAGCTTTCTAGCTATCACGGTCTATGAGATACAGCCTGGAGACAGACAGACAGACAGACAGCGGAGTCTTAGTAATAGGGTCCCGTTTTTACCCTTTGGGTACGGAACCCTAAAAAAATGTGGATAAGATTCCAAAGGTAATTAATGACTGTGGTATCATTACGTAGTACCTAGATAGTTAAGGGCTACGGCAGAGCAGCCGTATTTTTTAATATAATTATTTTAATTATATTCACTTGTTATAGCTGATTATATAAGACAACATTTTATAATATACTTAATCGATTACCATAATATTATCATTTTTCAAGGATCTGCAATGATATTAAGTATGTCAGTATTTAAAAATGTTTTTTTTATTACACAAAATCCCCTTACTATTTTGCAACTGAAAAAAGAAGTTTGTGTTTTTAAGACTCTAATAACTATATTGATCTGTGATTGTTGGTGGGTGGGGGCGGGGTCCATACAATACAAAAAAATCCCCCACTGTCTCTTGAGGAAAGATGTAAGTACTTGCAATTATAGTACAAATACAAAATTAGTATCTAGATTATGGTCATTTGATGTATCTTCACCAAGATCTTCACTCAAAAAACAAGGACCACACAAAATGGTCATGGTCTTGTAACACCAACGGCTTGTGTGCTTTAATAAACCTATTAAATATACGTGTCATCGATACGAGCAACGACTTAAAGAACTCGTAAGAACTAGTTAGAGCGAAGGTATCCTCGTAATTCATAGACTTATGTGATTCTGTTAGTCTCAGAAACTAGAAGATGTAGATTCTACAAGACAGAGCGAAGAAGTAGCATATTTACGCTCTAGACGTGAAACTGGAGAAGTATTTTGTGATTATTAGGTAGTTATCGTAATTTTTGGTGAAAGAAAAACAAAGCTTAAAGAGGTAAAGAACGTTTATCATTACGTTTTACAACACAATTAATGTTTGAGCAGACTGAACTGCCAATAGCAAGTGTTGCCCCCTCATCCGAATTCCAAACACGAGTGTGGGGGGCAGTTTTTGTTCCCTAAGGAAACGCCTACATTCCTACACAAAATGGCGGATTACACTCATAATTGGAGATTCCTACACTGTAAAAGCTCACTTGGGTTAAGTAACGCAGATACAAAATCTATACTTCTATACTAATATTATAAATGCGAAAGTTTGGATGGATAGACGGATGCTTTTTACTCAATCACGCCAGAACGGATGAACGGATTTCGATGTAATTTGGCACAGAGATAGATTATAGTCTGGAATAACACATAGAATACTTAAAAAATTACATCAATATTCATAATGATTCTTGTCTGCATGTATTCACTCAGGTCGACAATATCTGGAGCAGCGTTTAACTTGTACCAACCCACAATACTCTTTTACCATTTAAGTCATACGTGCCATTGTCTGAAAAGTGGCAACAATGAGGCAAGAATGCCTTAATGCGAGCCATTTTACCCTTATCACCCGAATTCTTTAAATATTAAATCGGCTACGAGAATTAGAGGAATTTGTCGCATATTTTACTTACCAATTATTGCGGGTAATACCTATTGTTAAGTTATTGTGTGCAAATTAGCTGTTAAACCCATACTAATGCTGTATAAGCAAATTGTTTATGGATTAAAATATAATATAATGTCGCTATATTCTAAATCGATGCTTCAAATAAATATTATAAATGCGAAAGTTTGGATGGATGGATGTATGGATGTATTGATGTATGGATGTTTGTTACTCAATCACGCGCCAACAGCTGAACGGATCTGGCTGAAATTTGGCACAGAGATAGAATATAGTCTGGAATAGCACGTAGGCTACTTTTTATCCTGGAAAATTAAGATGTTCCCGCGGGAACCAAAATAACCTCAAATGGATGTTTGTTACTCAATCACGCCAGAACGGCTGAACGGATCTGGATGAAACTTGGCACAGAGATAGATTATAGTCTGGACTAACACATAGGCTACTTTTTATCCCGGAAAATTAAAGAGTTCCCGCGGGATCCACAAAACCTCGATCCACGCGTACGAAGTCGCGGGCATTAGCTAGTAATATTATAAATGCGAAAGTTTGGATGTATGAATGTTTGTTACTCGATCATGCCAGAACGGCTGAACGGATGTGGATGATATTTGGCACAGAGATAGATTATAGTCTGGAATAACACATAGGCTAATTTATATTAATAAGTGTATAGTGTACCTATTTTGAATAAATAAATATTGATTGAATTATTTATTTTATATTTTTACTTCCTTTACCTATACGCTGGGCTTACCTACTAAAAGCAGTAACTCTCGAAGAAATTAATATGTGTACTTAACATAACAATTTGGTGAAGCCATAAATAGAAATCTTTGGTGTCGCCATACCAAATTTCAACTCGATTGTTTCAACGGTTTCGCATGTCTGAACTATGCAGAGTAATTTATAAAAGGCATTATAATGGTCAACAATGAGCTGGGGTAATTTTCCATCGATTCCTCAGATATTTGCGACACCTATACGCTTTTGTGGGACTCTTGTAAAGTTGTAAGGAGACACAATAATGCTTGGGCAATTCTGCCCGAAACGTAAGCAATTCAACTAATAAGGCTGATCGCACACTTGTGAAATTGTGTGCACGCATATTATTTTCTCAGACCTGGGAAAATTTGAAATCCTCATCGCTATAAGTAGATAAAAGTTTTCTATATAATTGAAGCACTTTCCAGGCAAAGTAGGTATTTCTTGTCAGGTATGTGGTAGTCCACATACAATCGACGGATCAATTTGCTTACACGTCTCAGCATCGCTCGTCTTTACTTCACTAGAAAGGCACTAAGTATAAAAAGATTTATTACAGAAAGTCTGATACCTCATCGAAAATGTATTATTCAGAATTCGTCTGAATAAAACATTTTCTTGCATTTAAACTACAAGTTGCAACACTCGGTTGTGGTACCTATTAAGTGCTTAAATATTTCATACAAATAATACAAAAATTAACTTGCACCGCCTACAAATGTGCGAACTGTTTACTATTCTACGGTTTCCATAAGAGTAGGTAAATTGACATGTCTTTCACCGCCATATTACATTGCACAGCGTATGATATTACAATACGGGTCTATTCAGCATCTTATTGATAATCTTGTGGGACATTTTGATTATAGTATCTATTTCTTATAGATCTTTACGACCATGTTCCCGAGATGCAACCTATCTTTTTACAAATTTCGTCAAAACCAGTTTAATGGATGGGCCGTGAAAGGTCAAACAGACAGATAGACTGACACTTTCGCATTTTAAAATATTACTATGGATATGAATTATGTGTAAGTTCACTTAATTCAAAAATTGAAAATTTGGTATCTATACTATAGTATAGCTGAATATTAGGTAAATTGTAAAAGTCACAGCTCGTACCATAGTTATATACCTAATAAGTCAATTCCGATGAATCTTAGGAGAAGCTACGAGGCTAATGGTAGTATATCGGTAAACTTTATTGAGACAATAAATTAGATATACCTTTCCTATGGTATACCTACTTAACAGACTAAATTAACGAGCCAACACTTTTCATTCTTGCTAATAAAATATTTAGTGACAAGCTCCGGACTTTTTACGGAGCCGCTACAAATAAATAAAAGCCATTAGCGCCTTAAGAGTCAGCAATAAAGTATGAAATGCACAGTATCTCTTGCGCAATCTACACGAACAGCCCTTAAATAAACTAAACGAAAGCGCTATCATTACATATATCATTTTGCATTATCTCCATTTGTAATTGTCATAAATTTCAATTCGACCGCACTTGCTCCTATTAGCATTGTGTTGCGTGAAACGGAACGCAGCGTTCCTAGCGTGATTTGGGACGCGACAACTTTTATTTTTCCGTTGGATTCTTGCTATGTAAGCTATTTCAAAGCTTGTTTTCAAAGCAATAGGGGCGTGGATTATACTTTTGGTAGCAAAGTAAGGCTGGTATGATAAAAGTACGCTGTCATGTACAAAAGGGGAGAAGTCGACTGCGTTTGTTGGCGGCTCAATTATAAATGTTAACCGTATTCGTGTTATTAGCAAGTAAATTGGTTTTCAATACATTTTGTATTGGTTAACTGTTTGGTTTGATGAATTTTGATCAATTTCAGTGAGTCGGGAATTTGATTTGGTACTTACTTCTTTTTTTGTTTACGAGGAAAATATTCTTGAGATTATAATAATTTGTATGCCAGATTTCTTTGAAAAGGTATCAATTTATTGGTGAGTTTGCAAAAAACTGGGTCGGCTACTGTTACGGTAGGTACACTTGATGGGATAGCTTTATGATATTTATTTTATGTTAGTAGTAATTTGCGGGAAGTTAAAAAGAAGTCTAGCCACAGATTTAATATATTCAAGCTGAAGGCAAGGATTTTTTGAACAAAGTGACTTTAATTTTTAACAATACGCATATAACGTTTATTGAAAATTTATTTCAAAACAATTACTGTGAGTGCCTTCATTCCTCGTAGGTACCTACTTAAATTTTCAGGAAACTTGTCAGTCGCAAGGCACGTTTCCCTCGCGCTGCACTGCCTTCCTGCCGTCACGCGTTCTGTTTATTTCGGTCTTTAGAACTGCACATTAAACAAACAATTTCGGCACTTTCTTCGTTGGCAAAGATCGTGAGGAATCTTAAACGGCGATGGTGTACGACAACACGCCGCACGTCGCCGCGTACCTACGCACTTATACAATTAAACCTTTGATCGGAGAAATAAACGGTTTTTGCAGCTGGACGGAATTCATTCATAATTGCAACGCTCTATTAAACTTGATAGACGTATAGACGTTTAACTGCGGGCTGCAAACAAATAATTTTGTTGAGTGCTAAACCCCGAAACACACACAACGAGCATACAACGGCGGCCAATCTACAGAGAGATTAGCCATCTGCCTGGGAGATATAAACCTATGTTCACACCACCTATGTTTCGCGTAGGACCGACGCGACGGCGGCGTAACGTGCTCTCCGAGGCACGGGGGTGAAACACCGCCAACTTCCTTACTCCGGGCTAGTTTCTGATAATTTCTTCTCAAGTTATTAGTAGATGATCTGGGGTCAAGTGACCGAAAATATGTGATTACTTACTTACCATGAACAGCTGCCACATCAGAGGAACCTTCAATGCGTTGCATGCAGGCTTTTAAGGAATAGGTTTATTCGTTAGGATAAGCTTATCAAAATGTCAGTTATATGCTTCAGCCTTTACTTGTACATTTTTAATGTTTAAAACCTACTTGTTATTAAGCTGATCGCAAGACAGGCAAAAAGAAAAAGAAATTGTTTTGGGCTCCGTATGGAAGTTCCTTCCTTCCGAAAAAAAAAGCTTCCTCCAGCTCAAATTTTAAACCATATTTAATGTGCAGGAATCGTCCAGTTGCAGTTTTATTACAGAGTCGATACACCAACTTCCACATTATATTTTACGTTTCCTTTATTTTTGTGATCGAACCCCTTACATTGTTTTGAGGATAGTCAAGAAGCATAGCATTAGCAAAAGACTTGACAGCTAACAAGACTCGGTCAACAAACTAGGACTGCGCTTGTAATAAATTGTGTATTTATTTTTATTGTATTATATTGTGTATTATAATTTAACGATAGATTACACTATGGTCATGGTTAAAAATGGAGAACAACTTCGTGAAGATGATCCGTAGCCAAGTCGGCTATCAATAAAAATACAGTTAAGCATCCTGTAAAATATCTCTTTTAAACATCGGTACTAAAATTCTACATCAATGATTTTAAAACAGATACCTACCTACTCGTAAAATCAATCGACGTCATTTATATGGCGGTCAGCAAAATACATCAAATAGAAATAAGGACGTAAAGAGTTAAGACAGATGTGCAGTATTTAATAGATAGTGATATAAATTGGCTTTACTGTCGACGGTACATTAAAAACTAATAAAACTGGCTGGGCACCGCAACAAGTTACAAAACGACAGATGATTAAACGGTTTTTTATTTATTTCGTTTTATTAGTAGGTATACCTTTTAAATGATATTTTTTGTCATTGATTCTATCTATCTCAAAGAAATATGCTTTATTCAGCAACTGCAATTCTAAATAAAAAACTCATAATAGACGCTCATTTATTGAGTAAAAACTAACAAGACTAAAGTAACTTGCGTCTTTTTAGTCTAAAAGAGTTTCAAATCTTATACAAATGTGGCTAAAAGTATCGCTGCGGAGGTCTTTGGAATTTCATGCACGACGTGGAAAATCGACCACGTCATATTTTCATAAATATTATGCAGCGAAATTTCGCGCGTGATTTCCCGATAGGTTTCCCCCTTTCACAATCATTATGAACTTCTTTTTAGGGTTCCGTAGCCAAATTTGGCAAAAACGGAACCCTTATAGATTCGTCATGTCTGTCTGTCTGTCTGTCTGTCCGTCCGTATGTCACAGCCACTTTTTTCCGAAACTATAAGAACTATACTGTTGAAACTTGGTAAGTAGATGTATTCTGTGAACCGCATTAAGATTTTCTTACAAAAATAGAAAAAAAAACAATAAATTTTGGGGGTTCCCCATACTTAGAACTGAAACTCAAAATTTTTTTTTCATCTAATTCTAATCCATACGTGTGGGGTATCTATGGATAGGTCTTTAAAAATGAAATTGAGGTTTGTACTATCATTTTTTTCTAAACAATAGTTTGCGCGAGAGACACTTCCAAAGTGGTAAAATGTGTGTCCCCCCCTTGTAACTTCTAAAATAAGAGAATGATAAAACTAAAAAAAATATATGATGTACATTACCATGCAAACTTCCACCGAAAATTGGTTTGAACGAGATCTAGTAAGTAGTTTTTTTAATAATTTAAAACTTACTACATGTTTGTACGGAACCCTCGGTGCGCGAGTCCAACTCGCACTTGGCCGGTTTTCTTTTTTAAATTTAAATTATTCTATATGAATGACTGCTGTAGGTACAATACTTTGTAAATCTATTCGCAATAAATTAGAGAAAGATATTCCTCTATATACTCGTAAGTAATTGAACACACTACTTACGAGTATATAACTGGTTATGATAATAATGTCATTACCGCACCAGAGTAAGTGTAACGGAAATCTGCATAAATTAGCGACATAGCGACACCATATTTGTAAGTAATTAGTGAGTGTTGATGATCGCAGACCGCAGCACGAGCGAACCGAGAGCCGCATGAGGCAATCACAACGCATAATTGAATAGGAAGAGGTTATCAACTGAAAAATTGTTGTGTTTATTTTAACTTGGCCGACCTTTAATGTCGACCAACTTATGATGCGTCAATATTCTACCACCGGTTAGGAAACCTATGACTGAAAAAAATTGGCAGTCATAGGGACTGCCGATAGAAGTGAAAACGAATATTTAATTTTTTCTAATAAAAAAGTAATAATCTTACTATAATATTATAAATGCGAAAGTTTGGATTGATTAATGGATGTATGGATTGTTGTTACTCAATCACGCCCCAACTGCTGGACGGATCTGGCTGAAATTTGGCACAGGGATATATTATAGTCTGGAATAGCACATAGGCTACTTTTTATCCCGGAAAATTAAAGAGTTCCCGTGGGAACCAAAAAACCTCAGACCACGCAGACGAAGTCGCGTACATTCGCAAGTTAAAATATAAACCTTAACAAGTTTACCCCCTACCAAAAAGTGCTCAACGCGGCTAAAGAAGTTTTCACTTCAACAGATTATGTATGTACTCGTAAGTATAACTAGATGATGCCCATGGTGTTTTGGAAACTGTTTTTATTAGTATTTACTTGCTTTATTGGTTCCGCTTTCAGGATGGTCCAATATACCTAAATAAGGTGAAATTCTAATAATTTAGAGATTAAATATCTCCTTTATTCAGTTTGTCTCTCGTAATCAACGGATTCGTTTGAGACAAGATTTGTTTGAGTAGTTTGAATGTAAGACCGATTAGTATTATTTTATTTTTATGATTACTGAAACGTTCAGTACCTCCTATAGGTTGGCAGTTAGTTCTGAAAAATGGATGTAACGCGAGGCGCATGCGTATTTTGCGCCTTTCGTGACGTGAGTGTGCGACGAGCTTATGATTCTAAAGATCGATTACGCCATCCCGTCAGTTCTTCCGGTTTAATTTTGTCATACGAATTCATAGGACTGGTTCCAGTAGGTAACAACCAGCAACCTGTTATGGAATTAATTAATAGCTGTTCGCTGCCAGGCTGCAACATGATGTTGAACTAGGACCTGCCTATATACCTATGCCAAAGATTAAATTATTTTACTCGAAGCACAGAATCATACTTATATAATATATAATATAATATTATAAATGCAAAAGTGTGTTTGTTTGTTGGTTTGTCCTTCAATCACGCCGCAACGAAACAACGGATTGACGTGATTTCTTGCATGGATATAGTTGGGGACCTGAAGAGTGACAAAGGCTACTTTTTATCCCGGAAAATTAGGGAGTTTCCGCGAGAATCAAAAAAACTTAAACCACGCGGACGAAGTCGCGGGATATAGGCTACTTTTGATTGCAGCTACCTAATAAAATTAAAAATTTAATATCTAAAATCTAATGATATTAAGGGTTTTGAAATTTTGTAATCAGGATCTGCGAAGGTATAGATTTTTGCTAGATTAGGTACACCACTATTCACTACAGTTGAAATTCCAGTCTTTCCAGGATCGAAACTATAACATAGAGCGTCACCGTGTGTAGGTACAGTTCAATTACCAATGTATTTTTATTCAAATAAACTTTCACAAGTGACTTTAAATAGAAATCTTCTAAGTATAGGTACCTACTATGTATTGTTTTATGTTCAACGTAGGTAAGTATCTCTGAGAACTTGCCCTCCACGCTCAAATTCTAGTCTTTTTAGGGTTCCGTACCAAAATGGTAAAATGGAACCCTTATGGTGCGACTTTCTCCGTCTGTCTGTTCGTCTGTCCGTCCGTCACACTCGATTATTTCAGTAACTACCGAAGCTATCGACATGAAATTTGGAATAGTTGTGTATATTAGTGGCCCAAAGACACTGGAATTAAAAAAAAATGGAAATTATTTTTGTTCTTATTTAAAAAGGGGGGAAAATCTGAGGATTGAAATTTAAAAGTGAGATAACTGTACTGTGTGGGGTATCATATGAAAGGGTTTACTTTGTACATTCTAAAACAGATTTTTAATTATTTTTAGTTATGATAGTTTTTGATTTATCGGGGAAAATGTCTAAAAAAATACCGTTCCCCCCCCCTTATCTCCGGAGTTTACCAATCGAAAAATTTGAAATAATTATGGTCAATAGGAATTTACGTATATTTTACAGGAAAACTATAATAGCCAATGCTCTAACTAGCATAGTTTTTTTGATATTAACAATAAACCTCTACAAACAAAGTTAGTCTTGCGGTTCATTAACAAAGGTAATTAATTATTAATAATGGTACGGAACCCTTCGTGCGCGAGTCCGACTCGCACTTGCCCGGTTTTTTTAGTTCTGCGATTAACAAGGCGTCGTCATTGTGTAAATAACTAAATACCTTATATTGTTTTAACGTAATTTATTAAGCAACGAATTTTTTAACCTTCCGGTACGAGACTGTTGTCGGATGCCTCATCGCTTTTTGTATTGTTATCCATGGCTGGATAATTTACTTAGCTCTATAACGAGATCTAATTACGACTCGCTAACGTAATCGCGACAAATAAGTAGTTTATGTACCAGAGTGAAACTTAAATATACTAAAAGGCTAACTTAAATATACTAAAAAGGTCTCTTTTTTTTCAAGAAACAGAAATGTCACCTTTTCGCTTTTAAAGAGTTTTCTAGTTTTATTATTTACTTGACATTTGAAACTCTAATACATTTTTCTATAGGTATAGGGAGGCGACCTTAGCCTTTAAACTCTAGTGATAAGAATAAAAATCGACGACAATAGAAATGACGTCATAATTTTTAAAAAATATTAAATTCATTTGGTCATCAAAAATTTGGCATATCACTCGCAAAAGAAGAGCTTACAGCGTGCGCGTAAAATAAAAAGTTCCACTAAAATAGTATCTAAAACTTAAACTTAAAAACGTTTAATATAAAATCAACACAATGGAAAGGGTTGCAAATTAAACAATTCGTTTAAAAACGTTGTGAATACCTACGCTCTAAGTACGTCAGTTTACAATCCACGCATAATGAATATCTTCGCGCGTTTCCTTGCTTTCCGCTAGAAAATGGCGCCGACGCTCTATCGACCACAGAGCAACACCGATTGCAGTGACGTGCGTGAAATTCTGACTAATTCCAAACAGATTACTGTGATTGGTCACGAGGTGTAGAGGGGTGTCGGCGATGCGTGGAGGCGCCGAGCGTACAACCCCACCACTCATCGCCATCGGCTACTTGTGGAAAATATAAAGATGGTTAATCTACAGAGTTTGCGGTTATTCATGTTATAGGCAGTTGGGCTAGGGTTTTCGTGGAAGGTGTGGATTGGCATTTTATTTATTTTGAGGACTATTTTTAACCGACTTCCGAAAAAGGAGGAGGTTCTCAATTCGGCGCGAATCTTTTTTTTTTTTTAATGTATGTCGGTGCATATCTCCGTGGTTTCTAAACCGATTTGAACAAATTTTTTTCAGAGGAAGCTCACAAGGTGGTCCCATAAAAAATTCTGACTCCAAATCCTCAATCCCGATGCTGTAGGTGTACCGTACTACATAAAATCATCAAAACTAGTGAGTTAGGAAATTTTTGAAGTCGAGCGAGTATAACAAAGATAGGCAAAGTTGACGCGACTTCAACATATTGTGTAGAAATCAAAATTATTTTTTACTTTACAGTGGCTTTGGAAGTTGGTTTTTTGAAAAGAATTTTTATAACATTTTTATACGCAATGTGCAATAGTTTTTACTTTTAAGATATAATCTGAACGAGAAGAAAGAATTAATAATGGCGTAAGGAGAAGAAGTATCGCTAGTGGAAAAGTTTATAAATTTCTTTTCCAACTCACAATATGGTGTCTAAGATGATTGAAACAGTAATATAAGTATATAAGTATAGCAATGATTTTGTTATATGTTCCAATTCTATTTCTTATCTACTGGTGAAATGGCAAAGGTTAGTCCTAGTAAGATAGTAAGTTAATTCTGTGCTGTGGTGGTGGCACCTTACTTGCTCATTTTGTAAGCAACTCTAACCGACTCAATGGTTGCCATAGACTATAGTGCGATAAATTTACGCACGCTAATAAATTCCGTCGCCGCAGTGGGGAATAAATCGCGGACGCCTAACGAGGGACACCGTGACCGACACCCGCGAACACCATAATTTCATCAGCCACACGATACGGCGATAGATACGGCTTTTATTCGCGATTCCTTGTCAAAGAAAGCGGGAATAGTGTTGCGACTTGCGATTCAATACAATTTAGATGAATTTTGCGATATTTTTATTTTGATCGTTTTGTAAACACGTTGGATGAAAGTCAATGTAAGTTGCGCGTTTAACTGGCGGTAGGAATTTTTTTTGATTTCTCATAGGAAATCAGAAATTGTACGTGGACGAAGTCGCGGGCGACCACTAGTATAATGTAATTATAGTATGTATGTATTGGTATGGATTAATAATGCTGAATTTTCTAATACTCATTCTCTGCATTAGAGCAAGAGAAATAAAAAAAACCAAGCCAAGCTATAAAAGGTTACCGATCATCATTAAGGAGAAAGACACACATTAAAAGCTGAATGTTCCCTGCGGCTCAAATGCCTAATCCAGATAAGTTATTTAAGCATCATTAAGAATTATTGAAGATCAGGAGATATTTGTGATTGCATCAAAAACGTGACACTCATCAATACAAAAATGCATCATTCAATCAGGCGGTCGGCGCGGCCATTCGAATTTAAGTAGGCTTTAAATTTATTTGGGATTAATATAATGCTGAAACGTGTCCGAGATAAAAATGGCTTCAATTCGATTATGTATTTAAGTACAACCGACATCTTGATTGAATCGACAGCGTGATATTCATGTTTTTGTCAATATCAGGTTATCTGATATATTTTATTTGTGCTAACCTTTGGATCACCACATCCAAACTAATATTATAAATGCGAAAGTGTGTCTGTCTGTCTGCTACGCTTTCACGGCCTAACTACTCAACCGATTTTGATGAAATTTGGTACAGAGATAGTTTCCATCCCGGAAAATTGAAGAGTTCCCGCGGGAATCGAAAAATGTATTTGTTCAATCGATTTTGATGAAATTTGGTACAGGGATAGGTTGTATCCCGGGGAAGGACGTAGGCTACTTTTTATCCCAGAAAATTGAAGAGTTTCCGCGGGAATCAATAAACATCAATCCACGTGGACGAAGCCGCGGGCATCATCTAGTAGGAAATAAGATGATACAACTTATTGGAGAGCTTATAAATATATCACCGGTTGTAACTCACGTGTTTTGGTGGAAAGGCCCGACTAGATTCGAACCCGTCCGGAGAACTTATTCATTAAAGTTAATGGTTAATCGGTTACTGGTTGTATCATAACCATCACTGTCTCAAACCCAACGCCACTGGTCCACTACTGAGCTCGAGTCACCTCTTCAGAATGACTGAGGACAACTAGGAGGATTAGGAGGATCAAAAATTCACATAACTTGAATAATATTATTGGGAATTCGCATGCAGGGTTCTTTACGATGTTTTTATTCTCTGTTACAGCAAGAGTGATATTTCATTGCCTAAACTACTAATAAATGCCGTTATTTTATTGCTGGTACCTCGTAAAGGAAGCCGAATAGAGGAGACCACTATGCTATCACCGCTCCTTTTGTAGAGGTAAAAAAAAGAAATGGTCTGTGTTTTCATTTTGTGCTCTGGCCTGTGATTCTGGCTTTCTTAATAACTTTGGTATCAATTCAAATTACCTACCATACAATCACCATGAGGGATAATGCGTTGAAGTGGCCTCGGAGTCCTATCTTACCGAAGCGAAAGAGCAATGAGCATACTAGAGGATTTCAAATAACATTGAAAGGCAAATTATGCTGACTCTATAAATGATTCGTTATCCATAACAACAATGACTGCATGAAATCAAAACACAACATCTCTTTGTGTGTCAGTCTGTCTGTGATTGTTAAAGCAGTTTCTAATGGACACTAACATGATCTGATAGTCACTATGATGCCAAGTTATTATGTCTATCTACCTACCGCACATGTTGCAAAATAATAATATTATATTTTGCAAGATAATGCTGTTCGGTCGCCATTCGCATGAGTATGAGAAAATACCAATGATGTTCTACAAAATATCATTGGGCAATACAATTTCTAAATTGGCTCGTGTATGGTCAAGTGCGTATCGCCAACATGGTCATATTCAAATCCATGGTGTTAATGCATAGATATAGCGTTCATCCTAGGAATGGAAATAGGTTATTTTTATCTATTTTAATAGAATAAATGATAAATGATTTATTTATTTCATGCAGGACCACTTGTGTCACTTATGATACGTTAAAGATTCTAAACTCAGCAGTTGGTTTTTTCTTGAAAAAGAAAAAGGTTACAATGTTATGTAAACAATACAACACGTACATCAAGTATTACACTGACTTGTGGGTCACTGGATGCAAAGCCGGTTGCTTCCATGCAACTTTGTCAGTCAGAAAATCATCGATGGTGTAATAACCTCGACTTAACAAATGCTGTTTAATACAGTCTTTAAATTTATGTAATGATAAATCTAGAAATTCTTTGGGAATATTTTTAAAACCTAAAACCGCACGATTTACATTGCGAGAATCAGCGAGTAATAGCACACAATAGGTAATAGTAGGTAATAGCACAGAATAGGTAGTAGGTACGTTAGTACGTTGTAATAATAGTTTTAATGAAGCTACTTATCTACAACATAGGTACTGCATGCAGTATCATAATTACTTTCTGTGCAGGTACCTACAATATAATCACCAGATAATTTGCTCTTCAAATAATTAATATTGAACCTTGATTGCAAATATGAAAATTATTTTCATTACAGCAAATGGCTTCTAACAATTTAATGGCACGTGTTTTCGTGAGTTTTTGTTAACAGTTTCTTAGTAACCGTCCTCAATTCAAACAGGATTAACAACTCTAGCGCAAATTGATTCAATCAAGCAATTTGCAGAACACAGGTGCGTAGGTTTAAATCCAAAAGCGAAACTCAAATTTTGTGATATTATGATTTATTTGCCGAATGATCCACGGTGTCATTATCAGAGTAATAAATTAAGCCGATGTCAGTTTGTGATAACAGGCCTAAATGTTAATGATTACAGCGAACCAGGTCGCTCTAGGTTTGCTAACAGTTTGAGATATTTGGTATTTAATATTGTAATTTTGGCTGGCATAACTTTATTATATGACAAGGTAGCATAGATAGGACTCAGTTTAATTTTATAGTAAAGTATTTAGGAATGAATAAAGGTGAGTGCAGACTAGCTGTCACTAGACTAGCTGTGAGTGTGTACGAGAACTGTGAAATCTCTGCGCGGCGAGTGGCGGCGAAAAGAGGCGTCGAGTTATGGGTGAGGCCCGGTATCCACCAGAGCGGAGATGGGTGGAGACGTGTTTAGCTGACCATTTGACCAGCTGAAGGTAATCACGTCATCTATCAATCCATACTCATATTATAAATGCGAAAGTGTGTCTGTCTGTCTGTCTGTCTGTCTGCTACGCTTTCACGGCCCATTTGTTCAACCGATTTTGATGAAATTTGGTACAGGGACAGGTGATATCCCGGGGAAGGACATAAGCTACTTTTTATCCCGGAAAATTCGAAGGTTCCCGCGGGAATCAAAAAATTTATCTGTTCAACCGATTTTAATGAAATTTGGTACAGGTGTAGGTTGTATCCCGGGGAAGGACATAGGCTACTTTTAATCCCGGAAAATTCAAAAGTTCCCGCGGGAATTGAAAAAACTTTGTCCACGCAGACGAAGTCGCGGGAATCATCTAGTAATCTAATATATCTGATTGGTCAGCTAAACACAAATCTTTGCCTCTCTCTGTCCTTCTCCGTTGGTGATACCGCGCCTGGCAGGTAGTCACAGAATTGGGAATCCGCTTACTATCGAGGTTTTTTGATTCCCATAGAGGGATTTCATTTTTATTCTGCTAAAGGTTCGTTTTTTTAGGTTTATTTTACTAAAATTACCTACATTGATTCGCAATTCCAATGTTTTTTTTTTCTTTTCTTTTTTTTTTTTGGTTCCATGAAAAAAATACAAAAGTTATACAATAGTTAATAAATAACTTACTGCTAACATCAATGTGGTAGAAATATTTATACAGGCTAAATCACCTTTTTAAACATTTATCATATAAAATACTAATAATTATATCATATTTTATCAAATCACTGTAGCATACCACTGTTGAAAAATATTAAGTGTCTTATTTTGTAACTATAAAACACTATAAAGAATTCCAATGATTGAAACCAAATACTAAAAGGTAAAAAGCTAAAAGGGTGTGAATCTCTCATATCACAAACTAAAAACTGTCGCTTAAAACTTTAATCTTATCTTGAATCGTTCAACTTTAAGTCTATTTATCGATATTAAGCTTTATTAAGGTCCAAGAAACACCCAGTAAAATAAACAACGTGTATGCAAACAGGTGTGACAGTAATGCTACAGTAAACATTTTGACGGAATTGTTATAAACGTTAAACGTTATAGGACCGTAAAGTGGGAAATTATGACATAATATATCCATAATTTCCATAATATTCTTTAACAATCTCTAGCGTACAGTAGATAAGCTGTTGAAGTATTTTATGGGTATGGACAGAAAGTTAATCTAAGGTATTTTCAGGTAAACATGTAATAACACAATATTGAGAACTTTATTCTCTGAATATGAACGAACGAAGTTAGGTGTGGTAAATAATAAGTATCTATCTTTTGCATAATTGAAAATTAATGGCTAATTTAAATGCGCAAAACTCGTGAACGGCTGGATCGATTCTGATGGAATGATTAGGGTGTATCAATTGTTGTGCGAATTGTTTATCCAGCAGGGGTCTTCTCCGGTTGGCCCATGAGGTCCAATCGGGGGTACGGGCTTCGAGGCCTGGCCTCATTACCCGGGCGGGGCGCGGGGTAACATTGTACCCCGGTGATTGTCTTTGAGCCGTGTGTTGGCTAGGGCCTGTCTTGGAGGCTACGGGCCCCTGGGCCTGGTGTCATCTCTGGTGTTAGGTCCGCCCTGGGGGTGACGTCGTCACCGCCACGTGCAGGACCCGTGTTATGTCCAGGTATCTCGGCGCCATGTCCCGAATTGGTTTGTATTCACTATTGGACCCGGTAGGTAGCGCTGAAGTCGGATTCTAGATTCAGGGCAGGACAACGTTTGCCGTGCCCACTATTATCATAATAATATTTGTCACCGCATTGAGCCACTGAGGTAAAACCAACTTTTACCTATTCTGTGGTAAAACATTGGTTTATCCAACGAGTGCTAGCAAATGTCCGAAATTAACGATATCACAGTGCCCTGTTATAATATAATCGGACTTTTACCTGACTGTTAGGGTTTTCAGTGATTCCAGCAACGTACTAGTATCTATTCTGTGGTCCCAGCTTTTACAGTCACATTAACGGGCTACCGCCTTTAAACTTTGTTGGTTCCCACGCTTTGCTTTTTAGATTAAATCGAATCTTCTTCTTGTTCCTTGTTATCATAGACTTCCGCAAAGTAACGCCTGCTTCCGTCCATGTTTTTATTATGTCAATTCCACGGCCGCGGACGGCCTGTGCAGTGTACACGACGTAACTTTTTTTTGTCAATTTGGGAATTTGTTATTTCTGAATTTTCTCAGGTCTGGTCTGGTGGGAGGCAATCCTACCGGCAAAGACGTACCGCCAAGCGATTTAGTGTTCCGATACGATGCCGTGTAGAAACCGACTAGGGGTATGGGTTTAATATAATTGCCATACCCCTAACTGGTTAGCCCGCTGCCATCTTAGACTGCATCATCAATTCGAATCAGGTGAGATCGCAGTCAAGGGCTAACTTGTAGCGGAATAAAAAAAACACGACGTACCTTAATACAATTAGGCCACATTGATCGATTTAAGAAGGTATTTGAGCTGTACTGGATCTTATAACAGTCTTATAATGATTTGCACAAATGCAGTGAGTAAAATGCTCATACATTTCTAGGCCCGTTACTCGAAGATTTAAGATAAGAAAATAGGAAAAACTCAAGCTTAGAAGCTAATTAAAATGCCTCGCATCTAGATTATACCACCCGTAGCTTTACATGTTTTAAGCCTTTATGGTACCACCATACTATAGGTATCACATTCCATTTATACTTAAGATTAGAAGATCGGAAATAGAATTTTGTGGTTGACCGCAACTCAATAGCAGAAGAAATAAACAGTACCCACTGACTTTCTTTTATGTTGCAAAATCAATTGTGTTAGGCACTTAATCTCCATCATTACTTAAAAATATATGATGAAAGACAGCTCAATATCTATCCGAATCTAGATAGTTCCTGCGATTTCATCAGTGTGAACTAAGTATTTTAAAAATCCAAAGAAGATTATAGATAAAATTTCACTATTATGATAATATTGGTTATCCCTACATGGTAGGTATATTATAATTATGTAAGCATAATTCATACTGTATTCTAGGGACTCTAGGGTTGTTCTAATTTAACGGATTTAGCAGATCTTCTTGACAGTTAAAGTTAAAATAATTTAGATCGCACCAAGTATTGATTTAGTAAATGAGCTCTACTAGTACCTTGGAATTTACAAGAAAGTTCGACACGTCGTGTGTGGAATTAGCCTTATTATTTTTACATTTCTAGTAATGACTTCGTTTTCTTGCCACCATAGTTCACGTAGCTATTGATTGGGAACACCGCTGCTAGACCTATTTAGGTGGATACTGGGGATTTTATTATAGCTACTAGATGAGGCCCGTGACTTTGTCCGCGTGGATTGAGTTTTATTAATTCTCGGGGAACTCCTTAATATTCCGGGATAAAAAGTTGCCTATGTCCTTCCCCGGGATATAACCTACCTCTATACCAAACTTTCTTCAAAATCGGCTTAAGCGAAAAGCCGTTAAAGCGTAGCAGACATATAGATAGACAGAGGGACATACTTTTATACTTTTAGTACGGATATTATGGAAGTATGGATTACAATCCTAATAATAAGTACAAGTTACAAGGCCGACCGTGCCGTCGCAGATCCTTTCCCAGATTATCTATGTCTTATTCATGGCGTTATCCTTTTTTCTTGTCACATTAGTTAATGCGAGTATATTTTCTCACGCGGCGATCTTGTTAGGGCTGTTTCCACTTACGTATAGTTGAGATATCATGCGATGAAAGGATGAATTGCAGTTTATCCACTTCAAAGTAATGTAGGTATAGATTGCACTATAACGCAAAATAATTAAATAATTGCATTAGTTTTAGCTCGCTTGATCAAAGGTTTAAAGAAGGTGGCGGGAAGCGGGTAGATGAGGAAGGCGGAGGACAGTGTTTGGTTGCACACTCTCGAAAGGTCCTATGTCCAGAAGTAGATACATTCAGGCTGATGGTTTGATGATGGATGATAAGTTTTAGATCCTGCATTTTGGGTAGAATAACGAATACTTGGGTACTATTATTTAATTTTAAATAGATTTAATCAAGGAACAATGTTTGTGACTGCTTTGTTCATAATAGGGAATATGCATGATTTATTTTTATTTCTTAAATCAATCATTTACATCTTTATAACATAGTAAAAAATATAAATAGGTTTGAAAATAGTCAAATAATTACGTTAATTGGTGTTTCAAAGTTAAGTATGAATTTGAGCCGTTCAAACTCCACCATTAATCGCGCGCTTTTGATGACGTCATTGGTTAAATGTCCCGTGTTTGTTTATTATAGCGATTCAGTTCAGTTACTTCATAATTATTATTATTTAACAAGTAATCACACAGGAATACAGTTTTAAACAATTTTTTCTCACAAACACTACTAACAAAGTATGAATATCGACGCCGATAAATCCACTGACGTGATAAATCCATTTACGTCACATTTCGTTTCGACCAATGGTGACGCGTTTTGCAAGTTTGAATTTGCCTCCCTTATTTTTCACTTTCTATTAAATATTTTCTGGGTTTAAATAATAACTAAATAAAAAAATACCTTTTAAGTATAATGTAAAGACAATAAAGAATCTAGAAAAAAATATTTGAGACAAATTTAAATTTTATGCATATATATTCCCTATTCTGCATAAATTATTATATTCCTCTCAATATCTTTCTTTGTCTGCATCAGCTTATTTATCTGCTTATCCTGATCCTTTTTTTGCATTTGCGTAATGATGGGGGTTTTCTTGGGATAATAATGCGATGGGCTCCTTAATCTTTCGACTTATAGGTAAGTGACACATCAGACGTGACCATAATCGAAAAACGAGGTGCAGAGAAAACCAAGGATCAAAATTGGTCAGCTGATGCCCGCGACTTCGTACGCGTGGATTGAGGTTTTTTTGGTTCCCGCGGGAACTCTTTCATTTTCCGGGATAAAAAGTATCCTATGTGCTACTATGAAAATGAAAAAAATGAAAAATGTTTATTTTCCAAAACATTATGACAATTTTCTTATATCCAACGGTACCCACACTAGGTAATCCTGTATCGTGGGCACCTATGTCGCATTAAACAAAGAACGATTTACAGAAGATATTTGTCACTCGGTATTTTAACATAGAGGTTTTTGTTGCATTTTTAAAAATAACAATTTCTAATTAACATGAATAAATATGAATGCCCTCAAGTTAAATGTAAGAAAAGTTTTTCCGTTGCGTCGTAATTCAATGAAGCGTTCATAAACTATGACATATGACTATGTCATATAAATGATATATGTGTGTGACTATAATCTATCTCTGTGCCAAATTTCAGCCAGATCCATTTAGCTGTTGGGCGTGATTGAGTAACAAACATCCATACATCCATCCGTCCATACATCCATACATCCATACATCCATACATCCATCCAAACTTTCGCATTTATAATATTATAGTAATAGTATAGTATACACGGTGCCTGTGCCACCGTCGTGCAAAAGCGGCCCCAGTTATGAGTCCGATATAAGATATCCTTGAGCAATATTAAAAATGACCTCATGTCAATACACACACTAGCGAAAAAAATTTATTAAAATTTCGAAAAAATTTGAAACATCCTGTTTAATTATGTTTACGAAAGTACATGCGAAGTAACCTCTGTTACAAGTTCAAGGAATTCTCTTCCTCACATTAATCGTGCAAGAGAAATTTTGTGAACCAATAGCGAATGGTTATTTGGAAAGTCCACGTGGACCGAGGTCCAATCATGCGCTCGCGCTATCCTTTTGACCCATCGGCCCCGCCCCCTTTTTACAGGAAATAGCAAAATGCAAAAAATAGATTTACTCAGTTACGGGTCGGCCACCGAGCGTGCGAAAGCGGAAGTATAGCACCTACGCATAATTTTCGTTGTTGTTTCCGTAATTATTATTTTTCTTAAAACATGGTACAAAGTCTAATTCTTGAGTTACTGTAAGACGTACAGCGTAGTGTTAGATGTCTAAACTACCAGTAGGTACAGCGCGAAGTGATGTGAAAGTGATTAAACTCAAACATTTTTATGACTTACAAAAACATGCTCTTTTGTTTGGAGCAAAACAGCAAGCAATTCGAATAATTACTTCATTACAGGAAGATAGGTTAAACTTTTCTGTTCTGTGTGGTTTGTGTGTTAATCTACTCATGTGGCATGAACATACCTATGGAATTAATTATGGAAAGGTACTGTACCTAATTTTGTTGATTTTAATCGAAATAGCTGGTAAAAAGTGTAAGTTTGTTACCTAGGTACTTTCTTGATGAGTCTGAAACAATTGACTACTTACTTAATTCCTAATCATACCCACCGAATTATTAAAAGAAGAAAGAAAAACAAAACCCTTGCGATTATGTGATTAAAGGAAAGGGCCCTTAGAAATGAGGAATACGACTCAGAAAGAGAACCACCTACTTATTTTTTAAACCCGAGTAAGTAGGTACCATTTCTACCTACCATTTCTTGTTGAACATTTTAGTTGGATTTGAAATGAAATGTTTATTTCATGTACTTAGAACAATTATTGTTTCCGAAAGTCCGTAAAAAGTACGAAAGTACGAAGATTGAAATTAAGTAAGTAAGTACCTAGTACCTACCTACATCAATAATACGAGCTTGCATTGCAAACAGCTGATCGAATGAGGCACACGGTCTGTGCCTTGGTAGGTACTCGGCAATTTTTACGTAAGTAGCGTACGTAACTTGACGTACTTGACTAACAAGTAACTTCTCAGCAGAGGGTCTTAACTCTTAACTCATAGTCTTAAAGGTTACTGCATTTACTGCACGTATTCCAGTACATTTTCGTTAAAGTGAATGACCTTTAGGGACACGTGCCCGCGCCGTGCTACTGTAGGTACTCGAGCGCCGCCGTTCCGCGAGCGCCATATTTATGTGCGCTATGGGGTGTTTTCAAATGAAGCTATTTTTTATTTATTTTATAATGAAACTCATTGAAATGTTCTTTATTTTTTTTTTGTATTTTACCAGTAGACTGTAGGCATTGGGTACATTAACTGGTTTGCTTTTCAACGACTATAAAAAAAGCACCGTGTATAGTATATTTGGTACGCAGGAAAATACAGATTCAATAAGGCCACACCGCTCTCGTTTCAAATAATATATAAGCTTCGCCAGTTGACTCAAGTGGACATGCCACTTTACTGTCAGATGAAATCTCGCGATAAGCATAATCTGAGGACGTGTTCTTTACACGTCGCAAGTTTGAAGCCGGCGAAACTATGTTATTCTTGCCCTTTTTGTTGTGGTCTTCATGGTGTGGAGCGTAGTTTACCATAGATGTCACTTTTGATCACATTATCTTTTTTGTTTTGTAGCGCATGCGCAGCGGGTGGTCCCACATAAATTTAATTGTTGTCTGTTAATGGCGTTTATAGTTCTATTAAAAACGGCATTTGATTTTTTACTATCGCTTGTTTTATGAGAATTTACACATGTTAACCCATTAACGTCCCACTGCTGGGCCTCCACTCTCATAGGAGAGAGGGAATTAGAGCTTAGACCCACCACGCTGCTCCAATGCGGGTTGGCGGGCTTTAACGACTATTATCATGTTATGGATAATAACCGGGGCCGACGGCTTAACGTGCTCTCCGAGGCACGGGGGTGACACACCGCCAACTTCCTAACTCCGGGCTACTACTGAGAATTTCTAGTCAGAAAAACCCAATACTTATTATGGCCCGACCCGGGACTCGAACCCGGGACCTCGTCAGCTGCAGTCAAACATGTTAACCACTAAACCAACGAGGCAGTCCAACGGGTTGTCTTGTATAGGTATATTTAATTATACTGGACATTCTCAACTTTTTGGTGCAGCGTTGTTGGTGTGCAGTAGACCATGTACCAGGTGCGATTCTTGGCTGAGTTGATTTGGTTAATTTTAATTTATAAACTAGCTGAGGTCTGGTACGAGTAGTTTAGAGGCTTAGTGCTGTCAAACGCAAACCAGCTATAATAGTACATTAATCTATATATATAAAAGCGAAATACCACTCACTCACTGACTAATCACGATATCTCAGGAACTATAAAGCGTATAGACTTGAAATTTGGAAGGTAGATTCCTTCTATGGTGTAGACGCCAGTTAAGAAAGGGTTTTGAGAAAATCCACCCCTAAAGGGTTAAAATAGGGGTTGGAAGTTTGTATGAAAGTCCTTTGTTTTTGAAGTTAGAGACTTGAAAATAGGCAATTAAGTTAATAGTTATAAATAATAAAAACCTGTATAAGCAATTTTACGAAAACGTACCCCAATAGGGGTGAAATGGGGGTTGGAAGCTTACATAAGGGTCCAAGTTTTTGAAGTAAGAGACTTGAAAATCGGGATTTAGGTTATTAGTTTTAAGTTATAATAAACTGTATAAGCAATTTTAGGAAAATCTACCCCACAGAGGGTGAAATGGGGGTTGTAAGTTTGTATGAAAGTCCTATGTTTCATAAGTTAGAGACTTGAAAATCGGGATTTAGTTTAATAGCTTTTAATAATAATAACCTGTATAAGCAATTTTACGAAAATTCCACCCCAAAAGGGGTGAAATGGGGGTGAAAGGTTACATACAAATTTAATGACTTTGAAGTATAGACATGAAAATCAGCATTTAAGTTATCAGTTTTAAATAATTAAAAACATGCATAAGGTATATTATAAAGCGTCTATAGAATAGGTATAGATAGGCTGTTTGCAGCGGGAAAATTTCAATATCTCATAAGAAATCAACAATTGTACGCGGATGAAGTCGCGGGCGACCTCTAGTATGTCTATATTTTTAACCGATACCTAAAAAGGAGGTTTTCGATTTGGCGCGTATGTCTTATATAATGTATATCAATCAATCAATATTTATTTATTCAAATTAGGTACACTGTTCACTAGTGAGTTATAAAACATGATGATGATAATCAGTTACGGTATCTTAAAACTAAAGTCACGAGGGCTCTAAACGCGCCCTGGTCTGAGAAGAGCCCACAAAAAACTCAGCCGGATTTTTTTATAAAAAAATATAACGGATACATATTACGTATTTTCATATTGACGGTCGAAGTAACGACTTATCGGATTTCAGTCCTCGGCCTGCCTTCTTTTTTATGAGTCCTTGTTAATTCACTAGTGGACATACTCGTAGGTTACGTACAAGTGAGGTACCTACGTAGTCTTCACCGCGTATGCCTTAGAACAATTTAGGCTCTCAAATAAGGCCTGTTGAATCAAACTGGTTGTTCAATTATAACAACCCACAGACCGTATTTAACATACAAATGAAATTTTACAATCAAAACGTGGCATTTAGCGTTTGTGGCCACCCCGCGTATTAGCATCATATCTCGATTGTTATCAACTCGAGATTGTATCGCTTCTATGTGCTCTGTAACTACTGAATGTATGGACTTACGCATTCTTAACCAACTTTTTTACCTTTAAACATTGGGTAGTGGTTATTTACAAAACACTTTATGGTGACAAATTATTGGTGACAGAGAGAAAAAAATCATTGTTTAGCTTCTTCATTGATTGGTAACCAAAAAGGTGTGTTTCCACCATTATTACCTCTATGGTTTCCACCCTACGTAATGCCCGGTACATCTTACATAACTAACAATTTTATAAGGTAGCTTAGCAATGAAAAATTGCTTTAAATTATGGTTCCGGAGTAGTTTAAAAGATAATCATTTTTACCTTTTACGGCAATCTATGTTAATAAGGTATATACCTAATGAGAATAATGTGCACCTTAGTATGAAGATGAATGATTACTACGAAGACAAGTAAAAACTAACAGCAGTCAACACTAAACCGCCCTTTATTAGCTTGGCATCTCGATGAGTGTGAGCTTGAGATCGTATCTCTTGAATACAACACATCAGCTATGCTGAGTAGCGACTATTTTATGCGCGTATTACGGTAAAGGTTATTTATTTCTAAAGGATATCGATGCTTTCATTTCTTTATTTGCTCATAAAATTCTCGTTTTTTAAATTCGTGGTGTTTTTTATATTTATCTCAGATAACAATTATGTAAAGTACTCCTTGCAAGTAATTCTGTTTTACGATATAATTATTGATCTTATGGTGTACTTACCTACTCGTCTCTATTTTTATGAACTTGGTAATTATTATAATTTGTGTGGTCACAAACAAAGAGAACTAGAAGCTTTAGCAGACTTCTAACATGTTCATATATCTTGCCTCTGATTCCTAATTTGAAGTACTGCTCAGAAAAACTTTGTGAAATTGTAACTTTATACAGAAAATTATTTTCAATTTGTCGTACACTGTAAATTGTAGATTAAAATCTGCGAATATTACACAAAATATCTAATAAACCATTGTAAACGAACAACAAATAGATAAGATGCTATCTCCGGTATCGTTGGACATCGCGCGGACAATGTATACCTACAACGTTGGTACATGTCGCGGGTCCATTGTTTTAGTGGCCGGGGAAATGTCGCGCTGCAAGCAACAGTGCAGCGAAATATATTGTGTGTTAATGTATTCAATGTATTCGAATGTATTTGAATGTTTGTTAACGCATCCGATCTTGAATAATTGGAGCTGCTTCCGCGCCTTGTAAGAGATCGCGGTGCGTTCGATTCATATTAATGAGTTATGGGGCTTAAGTCGACAAATGCGTCTGCATCGTGCGCGGAATATAATATGCGGTCTAAGTATGCCATATTGCCTCGTATAGAATGTGAGGAATTATTATATAGAACCGTGGTGGCCTACCGGTTCAACTATATGACGCGGTAGCTCGCAGAATCTCTCGCGAAATTGAGTTCAAGGTAGGTAGATTAGCAGTAGATATAATATTTTAGAATATTTGCTGCTAAAAAGGTATTGATCCAATATACGAGCCGTTTATTTTAATCCACAAAAGCCTAAATTGGTTATTTTTGAGCAATATTGCTTAATAATTTAATTTACTTACTTACCTAAAGTGCACAAATAATTTAATTTACTTAATTACCTACCTATATTTTCGATAGATTCGATGTAAACTAAATTTCGCCCACGGATACAGCTGTCTGATTATTACTGATATTAAAATTAAAATCCCATGAAAATCTGTTGAAAATAAACTTCAGGACCTTCACTCTTTGCACCAGCATCACTTTGTTACTAAAAGGGACCTATACCTACCTACTTTAAAATATTTCAAGTTGTGGACACAGTCCGAATTTTTTTATCGTGACGTCACATCGAAAACACTCCTAAAACGCAATACAGTACAGTCAAAGGCCGCTTATAAGTTATATTTTCTCACTAAAATCTTCAGCCATTTCCATGCTAATCATATTTTAACCTCTACCCAGAAATCAGTAGATTTTTGTGAATCAACTATTACTTAGCTTGCCAATTGCCAAGCACTACTCTAAAGTCTAAACACCTCTTTACCAATAGGTATACCATTTTTAAATTTAACAATAATGAGGCATGTGTTCTCTGTATGAGGTTTGGAAAAACAACATTTTTGGTTGGCAAAAGACTGGCTCTTTAGCAAGTCACGCAATTCTTAGAGCAAAAGCCAAGAGGTCACCCTACCGGACACAGCCACACCTAATAAGCGTTGTTCTTAATTGGCCTGGATATTAGATAAAGGTGTCAATTCCGGAGTAGAAAGTGGTGCCAACTAAACGAAAATTAAATTTTGCAGTGCTCCTGTAGCACTATTCCTTGGCCCTTTTCCGTAAAAACCACATCAATCTTTGTTATACTCAGTTCAATTCACAAAGACGCGCGTTTTGCGATGGGAAAACAAAGACAACGCGAGGGTAAAACAGCTACTTGGCATGGATAGATATGGATGTGTTATGATATAACATATAATTATTTTAAACGGCAGATTCATTTGAAACAAACAAAAACCTTTTTATGGACAAACAGCCACGTTTCCCCTAAGTCGAAATTTACAAGCTTTACACATTAGAGTTTACTAAAGACTTTGAGCGATAACTTAGGTTCTTTATCTATAGGAGCTTACTTATATGTTAAACAGCTGCTTTACCAGAATCTCTGAGAATAATCTGAAATAACGAAAAATGTCGTTTTCCGTAAAACCATTATTTTCTTTATCGAGTTGATATCCTTATTGCACAGCGTTATGTACCTACCTACCTTTGCGTCAACTGCCAGGCCATCTTCTCTCTAAACCAGTACTCCTTATTTAATTACGTCGAGGACATAACTGAAGACATATCAATATCTGGTTGGACGAGAATCTGGGCACTATCTCAAACGGCTTGTTTACATTAAAGCTCTCAGGGGCGTCATTTATAAGAAAGAATATAAAGCGTACGAGCACTGTTTCAATCTCTCTAATAAGTGTTGCTATTAGTTGGAGATAAGAATGCGCTAACGAGCTTCGATATTCATAAACATTGTAGCCCGGTCGTGACTGACGGCGCATTTAGATCTCAAACTTGGTTAAGATAGGTGTACACCACGCTCAGATTTAGCAACGATTTTAAAAATCTATTTTATACCTACTAGTGGGCCCGGCAAACGTTATCAGGTTCTAGTTGCGGGGCAGGCCTGCACCTAGAACCCGAGTGCAGCGCCCCCTACCGGGCTCAATTATGAATATAAACCACCCCTGGACCCTTTCAAACACACAAAGACATTCCATCTATATCGGTCAAGCCGTTTCTGAGTTTTAGCGACACTCACGAACAGCAATTTTCATTTTTATATATAATTCGTTTCCTTTAACGCAGCCGTTCCGCGCGAAACTAAAGCTACCAGGGTTTCATTTTTTTACGGTCCTGATTACTTGGGTTACGGTCCTACAAAATTGCTTAAATCTAATTATTCTAAAAAAATCTTTATTTGAGATTCCTTGGACACAGAAACAAAATAATTTTACGAAAATAAAAATTAAAAATCGAGGTAACACAATATATATTATAATACACAATGTAGCCTGTAACACAAAAAGGGCATCGCCTTAGCGTAATGCCGTAATGGTGTATATGCACCACAACAGTACTGTTTTTCCGGCGACCTCTAAAAATTCCCGACGTCCAGACCGGCCCAGACTATCCGTCAACCTAACTTCGCTGGTAAAATACACCAACAACACAGGAAAAGTAATATTTCTTTAAATTCTTACCATCGTATTATCATAATATCTCACTATATTACCTTTATTTAACATACCTTTATTGTCTTATTGCAGAAACTGTTATTAATAGGTATCGCCAATTTAGCCAATTTGACCGATGGCGTTGATGGCAACACCTCAATTATAGGTTAAGTTTAACGGATATATAATTTAGTTTTCCTAGAACTCATAGCCGGTGCATTCTCGGCTTATAATCAGTGTCTCAAAAGACTTATCATTGTGTCGCACTTCACGTAACTTTAGCACGATCACTGATTTACAAAAACGATGTAGTTTATCTCACTCGTTGAAGAAACATGTAACTACCATGTAACGTGTCTATTTAGTTCACAGTCGAGATTACTTCTATAAATACTAGACATCTATCTACTTTATGTATTTACTTCTATTTAGAAAATACTATCTTCGGCTTTGCATTGCATTATCTGGTAATTCTTTTTTATAGTAATTGTAAAGAATTGGCAGCTAATTCTATACAAATACATGTATTGCGACCTGTAAGATCGAATGAAATTTTCCAATCAATAGACCATCGATATTTGTATCTCATCATAAATCATAATACCTATTTACACAGCCACAGCTCTCTAGACGACGCGACGAGTGCTCGCTCACGTAGGTAGTATAATTAAGGCAGCATTTTTAATCGTTAACGTTTAAGTGATCACCGAGGAATACCTAAAAATTTTTTAGGTATTCCTCGGTGATCACTTAAACGTTAACGATTAAAAATAGTAAAAAACGTTATTTTAGAAGAGGCAAGCATTGTGAAAGGTTGCACGTATTACTATTTACTTAACTTATTGATACTTAATCATTTGTTAGATCAATGAATTTACGTAATTATATTCTTCTTTTTAATTCTATCCATCCATTAGTGAACTACGCTATCACACACGCTCCTTTGCCTTCCTCAAACACCACTTCCCTCTACCTTTTAAAGATCATCGGTCTAGCATGCTAGAAGTCTCCCCACAGACCCACACTTCCTGTACTAGGTTTCAAGCTGCCAGAGGACTTTTTGTTATTTAAACTGGGGAAAGCGTAGGCCAACTCTATTTATTAATAGGAAAATGTCGTCTAGGTTATAGAGCATGTACATTTATATGATTTATCGCCACACGTCTCATGAAAATGTATATTTCTCTCATAAAAGAAACCGGCGTTTAACTCGTATAACTCATTCAATTTTACATTAAAAAATTATAACAGGAAATTCAATTATAAAAACGAGACAAATCCATAACAAAATTGCAGGTAGGTACAATTTCTTAGCACTAATAAAATAAACATACTTTTCGTTCAGTCATGGCAGGTAATATAATGGCTATTATTATGAACCCATCTTGTTTTCATGAAAGTTACTTAAGGAAATCGCACACGTCTGCGCGAGCCGCAAGCATCAAAAGATGGACATTTTTTGGGAGGACGTGCGTTTTGATCACACGCGGTGGTGTTCTTTGGCGCGTGAAAAGCGAAGCTACTGCGTTTGGTCTGGACCCAAATATCACAGAAAATAATTAGAACTTTGCGATGATTTTTGATAACGTCCCGTGGCGTAGTGGTGAGCGTTTTTATCTTATAAGTACGGCACCAGATGAGATCACAGTCAAGGGATAACTTATGTTTGAATAAAAAACATAAACAAAACACTCGTACCGGGCAAATTTTGCTGCCGACCGACACCACACGCATTTTATATGTTACAGAATACTTACGTTGCGTATACCATGAGTCTCGCCTAGCGCTCTTGCGCTTTCCGCCGCTCATGGTATACGACCACCTTTACTTTCAAATAAAAACTAATGTTCACATCAGCGGCTATCACCACCGCAATGAACAAGAAAGCCTGTGGAGCGGAACATTCATCACATAAATGATAAATTTGCCTCGTGGCATCCACATCCGTGCAGGTGCAAATCCGAACTACATTCTCATTCGGCTTGCATTAAAAAACATCACAAAATGGCGCAGCTCGACAGAAGACACACGCCATTCAATGCAATCGGCAAGCTCAGACTACAGGAAAAAAGCAGACCAACGTTTTTGCCAGACTCAATTTTGAAATAGCATGGAGTACAGTGGCCAATTTTGGGATGCTAAAAACAAGCTTAAAATGCATTAGCGCCGTGTTGTATCTTTATTCAATGTTTGAATGAGTTCTATAGAGCGTCTCTTGACTTTGCTCAGAGATTATGACAGAATAAAATGAGACAGTTTCGTGTCTTTCTGGTTTGAGCAAAGTCAATTAAAATTAAATTCTAATATGATAATCACGAATTTAATTGACTTATAAGCAAATAAAATAAAACGTATGAACTTAAGGGCACTATCTTCACAAAAAATAATGGCCCAACGTGCCAAGTGCAAGCAGCCCAAAGTGGCCCAAAGTGAAAAGCGCAAGCATTTGCGATGCAACCTTAATGTTTATGCGTGAAAGCTACGTCTATCTCTTCCTTTAGACTATGACGGTAGGCTATAATAAAATAATCGATTCGACATAATTCTGTCATGTTTATGATGTATAAATATTTAACAAATTCTTAAATAATACGTATCGTTATTGAATTCCTTTTTTTATAAGTGATTCGCGCATCGTATTATTGTTCGACTCCGTGCCTCGTGCATATTCGAAGACTGTCTGTGAGTTATATCTTTTTATTAGTTGGCAACATTGTTATGTAGGTACGGTGAGCTTTTGATTTTAGAATGAGTCCTGACTACATTCAGAACCTTGTAACAACTTAAATCCAAGTAAATGTAAGATTTTGTGCTAAAATAGAATGGTAATAAAAATTCTTTGCGGGTATAACCAGGTTAAGCAAAGTTGACGCATCAGACTCGCCCGACTTCAATATAGTGGGTAGAAATCAAAATAATATTTTGTACTTTACAGTGGCGTTGGAAGTCGGTTTTTTTTTGAAATAATTTTTATTTTTAACTTTTTAGTGTCAGGGTTGAGGATTTGGAGTCAAAAAATTTTATGGGACCACCTCGAGAGCTTCCCCTAACGACTGATAGAAAAAAAAATGCAATTCGGTTCAGAAACCACGGAGATATGCACCGACATACATTAAAAAAAAAAAAAAACGCGCCGAATCGAGAACCTCCTCCTTTTGTGGAAGTCGGCTAAAAAAGGTACCTGTACTTGTAAAAATGTATTGATATCATCATCATCATCGGCGTTACAACCCCCTATGGGCCCGGGCCTGCTCCAGAAGAGTAAAAATGTATAGATATAGCCTTTATTAAGAGGCCTTTTTCTTGATTCTTCCATTTATAATCCATCTGGTTGCCTGGTGGGAGGCTTCGGCCTTGGCTAGTTACCACCTTAACGGTTAACCCACTACCATCTTAGACTGTATCATCACTTACCATCAGTGAGATCTCAGTCAAGGGCGAACTTGTAGTGGATAAAAAAAAATCTTCTGTACGAATACTCTTGTATCTGCAGTAACTTTCCCGAAGTTTAATTCCTTTCAACAAGTACTCCCGGCTAACTAATGTTCGCCCTTAACTTAGCCAGCGTGACGCCAACGAGTTGAAATCTCACAACACGTGTAACTAAGGCCCCGTTCACTACTTTCCTATGTACCTACCTTATCTGAATTATTTTACATTTAGATGAGGTACTGAATTATGTGTACGATTTACCTGAGCGTGATATGAATTCTTGTTGGATGTTGGAATCGATGAAAATTATAATTATAGTCCTTACTCTTTAGTTAGTTATTTCTTGGAAAGGCGGCCAATGTAAAGTGCCTTCCAATAAGCAAATGTAATTCACATATTTACTTGTTGATGTTATTATGCAATACCTGAATTAAGTTCGTTTCGTTCTTATCTACTGTCAACTTTCAGCCACCATGATTTCTTTTTAACGAGCACAGGACACACACACACACACACACACACACAGCACATAGTTCGGCATAGCTTCCGTGGAAGAGATGACTTTGAGTACCTATATAGAGCGTCATAAATGGTACAGCGTACAGTCTTCGAAATGTTTGCCAAGTGGACGCTAGGTACCTATTATCTGATCAGCCTTATCAGCGAAGATTCATCCTTAATTATATATTTTTTTAAAGCGTTCGGGGGGTTCAGGATCCGAATCCTGGGTACGCGCCTCGAATCCTTTGGGTGTAGCTATGGATGTTCCTCCAAAATATTCGACAAGGTGTTTGAAGTTTGTAAAACAACAAATTTCACATGGTCTGCGTGGTGGACTATGACCACAAATTTCACATGGTCAGCGTGGTGGAATAGATGTGGCCCATGATGGGTTCATTTTGACTCGACTACCTACCTACCTATCTATATAGCGGGGGTCTGCGCTTTTCAGTATGAGGTCGCCTGGGACTACTAAATTAACAGATAAAAATAAAAAAAAAGACGTGTGGCACTCGGAGACTGCCGCGGTAAAGCTATTGCATAGCATTTTGATGTCCAAGGGGAATCAAAAGGTTTTTTGATTCCCCTTGGACACCCGGACTATTGAAAACATAATTCTTTAAAATTATTTCGCCTTTATATTTTCAACAACTTTAAGTCAACAACACAAGTAGTCATAGCAACCAAAATCATCTTTTCATAAAAATAGTCTTTTTATTTTCAACAAATTGAAGTCAACAACACACGTAGTCATAGTATCCAAAGTTTTAGGTTTTTTCGTTACGGAATTTCTGGATTCGGTCTCCACGCTCAAGGCCCGCGATAGAAGCTATGCAATAGCTTGATAAAAAAAATATTACGATGAAAATTACGTTGTAATTTTTTATACTTCGATACATTATTTTAAGAACTCTTTTAAAAAGCCAATGTGTAGGTACACCTGGATGAGAATTACATTATTTAACTATACAATGTTTTGTAGAATATTGCAGAATGCATACTTATTACGAAAATGCTTAGATCGCATGTTACATCCTCATACGTTAGATGGGCGAGCAATCAAGAAACAAGTGTCCCTATTACATTTATAGCGCGCCCGTAATAACTAGACCGGGGTTTATGATGGCCGAGGAAAATATAGGTTTCCAGCTGATTACCTTTGACTTACCGTTTTTAGAGATCCCTTATCTTAGCTTGAAAAGCCTCGGAAAAATGTTAACCACATACACGCAACTTTGATTGAAATTGAACATGAATACATGTAAATTTCTGTAACAGTAACACATTAATTAATATCTATGTAGGTACCTATGATCCTTTACATCTGTTTACGTAGAGACCCTGTAAAAACCTTTTTCTAAAAAATGATATGAAATGTGCACATTTCATACCCTGTAAATGAGTTCGAAAGTTAAACTTCCCGGCCTAGGCCAGTAAAGAATGTATGTATTTTCATTACATATCATAAGTTTGAATTTGGAATCTTTCTTCCTGAATATCTTGTAACTTGTTATAATGTTCTTTGGCCTAAATAGTTTAAATTTGGAACTCTACCGTATTACGCGTTCAGCACTCACAGCGCAAAAAAAAATATTAAAAGTGTAATATTTCTTAAGTAGGTTGCTTTTTTGTTTACTTTCTTGTAATTTCATAATATAATATATTTAAAAAAAAGTCACTTGTTTCATTTTTTAGAAAAGCACTATACACACCTCGACCGGGAGAGCATTTCTGGTCTCGTATATAGCCTAACTATATAGTCTAACTAACACTCGACCAGAAAACGCATACTTCCCGGTCTCGCGATGTAATGTACTATTAAAACTGTCACTGATAAAAAAAAAGATCATCATCCTATCCGTCACTGGTATTTTTTTACGATGACATTCAATGAATTTATGTTAAAACGAATAAATAGTAAAACAGAACATTATTAATTAAGTTTTTAAGTAGCTTTTTTTTACAAACTGTAGAGTAAAAAATATTTAGCGATTCTCTATTGTAATTTGTGTTAAGCTGCTTATCACGCCGTTATCACCAATTTTTTAAACAAAAACACACGAAAACTTGGATGAAATTTTATAGTAGGTACTTAAAATATCTACTAATATATCTTTGATATTTTTAAAATTAGCAATTAACTAACTAATGCCCATGACTTCATCCGCGTGGATTGAGGTTTTTTGGTTCCCGCGGGAACTCTTTCATTTTCCGGGACAAAAAGTAGCCTATGTGCTATATTCCAGACTATAATCTATCTCTGTGCCAAATTTCATCCAGATCCGTTCAGCCGTTGGGGCGTTATTGAGTAACAAACATCTATCCATACATCCATCCATCCAAACTTTCGCATTAATAATATTTATTTGATTAAATAATTAAAAATACATTATTGAAATACGGTGTCCAACTGTGTAAGATTAAGGTTTATTAGGTTCCCGCGGGAACTTTTCATTTTATTACGTTATTAGCAGATTTATAGCGAAATCCTGGCTATTTTATCATTTACAGTAGTCGTGGTATTTCATTCGTTGTAAATACTTGTTTCGTCAAGTAGCTAGCCATCTCCCGCGGCTTTACAGCTCGCGAAGTTGCAGGTGAGATGTATAGTGCGGTGGAATAGGAAAATATGGTGTTACTGAATAGTTTATTACCTATACTGCTAATGTTTTAAACAGCAGACCGGCCTCTGAATTACGAAACTTGCGATTGCGATCAAAGCGATTGTTGCTATTGAATAATTTATGCAAATTTCGACACATAATAATATCTACAAATAGCCTTTATTCAAAGTAGGCCTATACTTTTGACCTAACCGATATGTCTATGTAAATACCTAAGTAATAGATTTAGTGCTTGTTATTATAATCTAAAGTGGTAAGTACCATTTGGAAATCTATCTATATATATAAAATCGTTTGTCCTGACTGACTGACTGGTCTATCAACGCACAGCCTAAACCGCTGGGGTAAGAAACTTAAAATTTTGACAGTAGGTTTCCTTTCATAACGTGTAGGCACAGTAAGGTATCTTCGAAATTCCACCCCGAAGGGGTTAAATAGGGGATGAAAGTTTGTATAAAAGTCCGTCATTTTTCAAGTTACGAGTAGATGTAACATGAAACTTGGTATTTGAGCTAACGGTTTAAAATGAAGAAATATTAGTGGATATATATAGTCATTGATTTGGAATATAGATTGTATCTAAGTGGGGTAATATAGGAATTTTTACCTGGAAAAATAAAACAGTTTGGGATTTTTCAGAAATCAGAATCCTACGCGGACGAAGTCGCATGCGTCATCTATCAAGAGCATAATATAATATTGTAGGTAGTTATGTATCGCTGTTGTCTTTTAAAGGTCAGTCGGTCTCCTGCTTATCGCACAGTAGGACGCTACACGATACACGATGCGTGTCATATTTTTATTATTATTTTTCTTCGCTGCGTCATTTGGTGAATTAGATTTTAATTCAAAGACCAGAAATTTCGGTATTGAACTTTTATATCACACCGTGCAAGATTCAAATCGAGATGTCGTGATATCACCTTATGTCATTTGGTCTATGCTAATAAGCATAGCGTACGAAACTTTTGGCGTCACCCGGCAGGAATTTTCGAAAGTGTTTTCGCTGACGGAGGGAAGGAGTGAAGTTGTAGAGGAGTTTATAAAGCTCAGAACAGCGGTGCTTGGGAATGAAGACGTGCCTATAGAATTTCTTAATTTTATATTTTACGATGAAAGTTTTAATGTTTACTCGGACAGTATTCGGAGATTAGAAAGCGACTTTCGTTACATCGCGCGGCGGCTTTCTTTCCAAGAGCCGGAGCAGGTGGCGGTTTCAGCGCTGAACTTCTTGGCTTCGTACGATTTGCGTCTCAGGAATTTATTAAGTACCAAAGATTTCAAAGATTCGACGATGATTATGTGCAATTATTGTTTTTATAGGGCGCAATGGTTGAAACCATTTAATGTATCGGACAATATGCAAGTTAATTATTATCAAGATGGCAATGTGGTTGGAAAAACGAACATGATGTATATGAAAACGCGGCTTCGATTCTCCGACTTCGAGTCGTTGCACGCTTCTGTCACGGAATTGCCGTATCGAGGTGACGGCAAGTACTGCATGCTTCTGGTGCGACCTCACACAGGATACGACGTTGCTCAAGTCCTTGGAAATCTCAGAGAAGTCTCCTTGAAGGACGTCCTCGATACGCTGCACCGTGACGCTGATTTGTTCGGGATGAGAGAGGTCGAGGTGAAGTTGCCGAGGTACGTGCTCACTTCACGAGTTGTTTTGAACAGACCATTGATTAATATGGGACTTTCCGATAGTTTTGATCGGAATGTGGCCAATTTCGATAACTTTGCTGAAGACAAAATTTATATTGGAGAAATTACGCACAGGGTTACCGTACTCCTCACAGAGGTGGAGACAATAGTACACGCTACTACCCCGGCGTCTGCTGTCTACACCAGAACTCCAGCAAATCAAAAACCAGTAAAGGAGCCTTTTATTTTATTTATAATGGAGAAGTCTACGGCTACTGTACTCTTCGGTGGCTCTTGTTCTAAGCTTTACTAGAAACCTCACTGCAGCGAAACTATGCGTACAAGCTTGTTACATACTTTAGTACGTCAACGACGACGTGTGACGTAATACTTGTGCTCGGGATAGTTATCACTCATCTGTGTACGTAAGGCAGCAAAACAAATGGTCTATATTATAAAACTGCAAAAACAACAAGGAATCAAGAAATTTACCTACGAAACATTCAATTTTGTTTAAATTAGAATTTTTGTACCAATTTTATAGAATGGATCTCAGAGTATTTCTACATAAATAAAAATCAATAGCCGCGCTGTATGTTCTCGCTTCACTTTAGAACGGCTGAATCGATTTTGATGTTTTTTTTTGTGTTTGTTTGAGTGGGTCCCGGCTTGGTTTATATTCACTTGGGTTCTAGGTTCAGAGCAGGACAACGTCTGCCGGACCACTTCATTCGTAAAATAAAAGATTTTAATGATTTAATTGATGGTAACAGCTGGAATATGCTGATAGATGGATTTCGATTTTTAAAAAGCCAGGATATTTGAAGGGATGCAAATTATATTTTTACCGTCAAAATTTATTTAACAGAATTTACCTTGAAAAAGTAACACCCTTTCGCATTTATAGTATTAGCACAGGTGGTATTAGTATGAACGATATTATACAGCTGTATCATTACCTACTTCATCATCATATTCACATTAATACCTACTCACCTAATTGTTCCTTTCTCAGCCCAGGGGGGTTACTACCATGCCTCAAAGCAGTATTATTTGAAAATGACAGCTTTAAGCCACGTACCCTGACGTCCTAAAAATAAGGATTATAATTCTACAACACGAAAATCAACAATACTAAAACAATACGAATATAAGCGATGGTAGTACGAGTATGTCCCCAGCTCATAGAAAAATATAAAAATACGATAAACACTATAAGACGTCATTTTTCATAGTCATCTAAATTGTTATAGTTAAGTTCATTAAAAATAAAAAGCTTTTTATGCGGTAACCATCGTTTCCGAAGGCTGGTTTATGCAATTTAAATATCTTATTTAAAAGTAAAATGCATTCCATGTAAGTTGGTAGTTTTTCCACGATGTAAATTGACCTCCGCACCATAAATTCACGTAAACGGAGACGGGGGCTACAACAGTCTGTCCAATTAAAAGATAAATCATGTATGCTCGAATACACGCGAATCTAACCAGAATATGATGGAGGGTTGGAAATTATATACATACCTTTTGTTAAATAAACAACCCTTAATTTTTCTATTTAATTTACTTGTTAGATAGCTTTCGTCCACTAAGATCCTTTGGCTTGGCTGTGTTTCACCCTCGTGCCTCGGAGAGAACGTTAGGTCGTCGTCGGTCCCGGTTATTATCACTAACATGATTAGTAGTCGTTAAAGCCCACCAACCCGCATTGGAGCAGCGTGGTGGATCTAAGCTCTAATACCCACTCTCATATGAGTGTGGAGGCCTGTGCCTAGCAGTGGGACGTTAATGGGCTGTAGTGGTGGAAACGTTTACAAAACGCAAATGATAAGTATTCTGAAAAATGATTTTACCCACACGTTTTAAGCTCATTGACTTTTGTTACTAATAAAATAGAAAAAGGTTACTAATATTATAAATGCGAAATGTCTGCTACAATTTCACGGCGCATCTTTTCAACGGATTTTGATGAAAGGTAAAGAAATAGGTTGCATCCCATGGAAGAACATTGGCTACTTTGTACTAAGTTTGTGGCCAACATTATTTATCTAGTGCATTCTTGGACATATAGAGGATACTGTTCCAGGTATTCTTACTTAGAAGTGCTGATTATTTCTCTACTTGAAACACCTTCAAAGAATTTTATTACAGTAAGCAATTCTTAACGTAGGTAAGTAGGTATTACACATCCGCTATACAAGTGCAACTTGCTGGATGGTATTGTTGCAATCTCAATTTAAGTAGTAACTATAGTAGCGGCGTATCAGGTACTATTATAGTGAGGCTGCTAAATGAGCGTTTCTTAACAGATTTATCGCAGTTTAGGTAAATACCAGACTCTCCCGAATCCCGACGCAGCTCCTTGAAAGTGCGCGCGCGGATTTTTTGTTATTTCATATGTGCCCTTCCTTACCCTTACTTGGTTTCTACACAGTGTACCGGAACGCTAAATCACTTGGCGATGTTTAATGCTGAGTGCCGGTAGGGTAATCATACTTCATACTATAATATGATATCATATCATACTAATCATATCATACTAATATTATAAATGCGAAAGTCACTTTGTTTGTTGGTTTGTTGGTTTGTTGGTTTGTCCTTCAATCACGCCGCAACGGAGCAACGGATTGACGTGATTTTTGGCATGGGTATAGTTGAAAACCTGGAGAGTGACATAGGCTACTTTTTATCCCGGAAAATTAAGGAGTTCCCGCGGGAATAACAAAAAACTTAAACCACGCGGACGAAGTCGCAGGCATCAGCTAGTAAGTAAATAATAACAAGCCAAGGACCAAGCTTCCCACGTGACCAGATTAGACAAATTCAGATAAATTATAAAATTATATTGCATTTGTCATGTTGTTAGCATCTTATTAGACCAAGAGAAACTCTAAATTGGTTAAGAGAAAGGTATATTTAAAAAAAAACGTGTGTTAGCTCTGACGAACGACTAGAGTTTACTCTTTACGAACGATTATAAAATATATAGATTAGTATATGAGGATAAATGAACGCATTTTTTATATTAGTGAAAGCATGCTTGATACATTTATTTATATTAATTATATAATTTATATTCATCAAAATACATTACATAGTCATGGAAAAAAACAAGATTTATCATGGAAACATAAAGTCAATAACGTAACGGAGAAAGTTTGATTTTACTCCTCATAAATTTTCATACCCCGGGCTTATATATGAAAATCGATTCTAAAGAAGGTAAACTCCAAAAAAAAATAAGTGCGAGAGTGTGTCAGTTTGTCTATATGTTTGTCTGACTACCTTAAATACGTCTGTTTGAATAGGTTAGGTTAGTAGGATGTTACTTTAAAGCAATATTTATTTCACAGTTCACAATCGCGGATTGAGTGGCCATTCACGCGAGATGGAACTCGTCAGGCAAATAGGCGGCTGCATCAATCATGATGTCGATATGTATCGCTCACGTGCGTACACCGCAGAGCGCTACCACGGAACTGCGCACTGTTTGTATCGAGACGTAAAATTATATACTAGCAAAACTTACACGCCCTTAAAGCATATTATAATGGTTATTTGGCAGTCTGGGCATCGAATCCTGTCACCTCACCCTGTAACTTTTAAAAGCTATTAGCTAATGCCCGCAACTTCGTCCGCGTGGATTGAGGGTTTTCGGTTCCCGCGGGAGCTCTTTTATTTTTCGGGATAAAAAGTAGCAAGACTATAATCTATCTCTGTGCCAAATTTAATCCAGATCCATTCAGCCGTTGGGGCGTGATAGAGTAACATACATCCATCCATCCAAACTTTCGCATTTATAATATTTACTAGCTGATTTGATGAGCGTTTTAACTGGTTATCTATACCTACCTGCTTGCGTGAAAATATATCGTAAATAATATGATGTGGATCAAACTCAAACTAATTTTTTTTTATTCAAGTAGACTTTGACAAGTGCTTTTGAATCGTCGTGTGAAATGTGAATCTACCACGGGTTCGGAATGTCGTTCCTACCGATGCTTAATAATAATGTCCTCCCGACCGAATTTCGCCCACGGCGGCCAATCTCCTGAGAGATTAGCCATCTGCGCGGGAGATATTATAGTGCACAAGTGTGTGCGCATACACAGGTGCGCTCTCTGTTCCTTCTACTCTCATAGCCCGATGGGACGGAATATCCGACACGACCGGTGAGAGATCAGGCGCAGGACCGACGGCTTAACGTGCTCTCCGAGGCACGGGGGTGAAACACCACCAACTTCCTAACTCCGGGCTAGTACTGAGAGTACTTGTTGTGACCCGACCCGGGACTCGAACCCGGGACCTCGTCGGCCGCAGTCGAACATGCTAACCACTAGACCAACGAAGCAGATACCGATGCTTATGCTTAGTATCCATAATTTTCGTAAAAGTGTCTACCTAGCCGCCTGCCTAGCCGCACTTGTTAACTTCTGTCTAAACTCATCTCATTCTGAGTGGAGAATGGAGATCCGAGCTTGATAGTGGGCCTTCAATGGGCAGATTGATTATGATGATACGCAATAATACCACAATCTGGTATCGAAGACACAAATTTTTATAAATTATACTGGAAAAAGCCATTTGGACTGAATTTTTGTTAGTGCTCTATTTCATACACTGGTCTGTCTGATTGATTTCCACAGTCCAAATGTTTTACCGATTTTGACGAAATTTGCTACAGAGTTACGTTACATTACAAAGAAAGACATAGGATATTTTATATCCCAAAAAAATTTAGAGTTTCCCCGGGATTTTTTCGAAAATCCCCACGGGCGCTGTCGTTGTCATCATCTAGTACTAGTATATAAATTACATTAGATAATACAAATATGCAATCTGAGCACACAGAGTTCTAGTTTATATCCAAGGTGTCACGGAGTTATTGAAGATTGTGATATTTCAGGACTAGTGACGACGGTGAGACTGGTATAGCCGGACGTAGGTAGATTGTGGGTATATCTTGATTCGCTAAATATAGGCCTGGACCTATAGAAGCCTTGCGAACTCACAGGTTTACGTAGACGTGCTGAGTTTGTGATAAAATTATTAAAAAATTATAGTATTTTACTAATATTATTATACAATATGAGTATTTCATAAGAAACATAAAATTATGTAGATATTTTTTGCCTTTACGAATTTAAGAATTTAATGCTTTTGGTGGACCTTAAAAATTATTTACTTGCCTACAACTTCGTTTGACGTTGGCAAGTAATCATACTAATATTTGTTGGTTTGTCCTTCAATCACGCCGCAACGGAGTCACGGATCGACGTGGTTTTTGGCATTTGAGGACCTGGAGAGTGACATAGGCTACTTTTAGTCCCGGAAAATTAAGGAGTTCCCCTGGGAATCACAAAATCATCTGGTAAATAATTAAAGTAGAGTACAATATTACAATGTAGGAAAATATGGAATTTTACAACTTAGGAAACACATATCTACTAAATAGGTTCTCGAATTCCAATAATTCTCTACCTCAAATAAATTGTAGCAGAGATATTCCCTACAAGGTGTTGTAATGTACGGGTCATAACGAGGTCAAGCGATAGAGCAATAATGAGGTAGCTTTAATCGCGATGTGTATCCTGTTGGAAGCCAAATGGGCGTATCTGAGTTATAATCAGTGATATTTGCATATTTGATGCGCGTTGGACTTTCGCAGGGCCGACCAGTAAGCACATTATTATAGAACTAAGCAGAATTTAATTTTTGGTTAAAAAAACGGCTATCACTGGTTGGCAAAATATTAACTTTTTTGTTTGCAATAAAATGTGTTCTGTCAGCCAGTATATGAAATTGGTTTGCTGTTTATGGTTTGCAAATAATGGTAGGTTCTGGTTCCTCCGTCACCTTTTTATTATCGAACCGCAAGGCATCGACTAAGTCTGCACCCTTACGCAGTCGAAATTCCGCGGGCTCGTACGAAGCGATTTGCTTCCTCGTTTCTAATTCGAACCGCTAGGATATGGAATACCCTCCCGGCTTCCGTTTTCCCCTCCTCTTTTAATATAGGTACCTTCAAATCAAGAGTGAATAGGCATCTTCTAGGCAAGCGCGCTCCACCTTAGGCTGCATCACCACTTGCAAGCAAGTCTGATTGCAGCCAAGCGCTAGCCTCTATATTTATATAGAGGCTAGCTTACACGCTTGTTTCGCCTCTCTCTTGAAACTGCTCAAGTCCCCAAGTCGTGGAAAGTTGCTAATGTGCAACCGGTACCGAAAAAGGGGAGTCGCACTGACCCGGCCAATTACAGACCCATAGCCATCACGTCCATCCTTTGTAAAAGCATGGAACGTGTACTCAACGGTAAACTCCTAGCATACCTAGAAGATAATGATCTTCTGTCAGACCATCAGTACGGCTTTCGGAAAAATCGGTCTACAGGAGATCTTCTGGTGTATGCCACTCATACATGGGGTGAAGCCATTGAGAAACACGGCGAGGCGCTTGCCGTTTCTCTAGATATTTCAAAGGCTTTTGACCGGGTCTGGCACGGCAGTCTTCTCAGTAAACTCCCGGCATACGGGATACCCACTGGTTTTTGTAGCTGGATATCTGACTTTCTGAGTGACAGGTCATTTCGGGTGGTCGTTGACGGCCGCTCATCTGACCTAATGGCTATTAACGCTGGTGTCCCTCAGGGGTCTGTTCTTTCTGCAACACTCTTCCTGCTGCACATTAATGATCTTCTCAAACCCGGTATCTTTGGGTACGCTGATGACAGCACTGTTGCGGAAAGATACATGTCCAGTTCTCGAGCCAGTGCTTCTGAGACACTTGAGCAAAGAGAGGCCATGGTGGACCGCGTTAACTTGACTCTTAAGGAGGTGTCCGAATGGGGTGACGCCAATCTGGTCCAGTTTAACGCCACCAAAACACAAGCGTGTTTATTCACCGCTAAGAGGAGCCCTTTCACCTTGGCTCCTACTTTCCAGGGTGTATCCGTACCGATAAGTGATCACATTGAGCTCTTGGGAATCGACATCTCTCCCAACCTCAATTTCGGGAAATGTATCGAGTCAAAGGCCAAAACAGCTGCCAAAAAACTTGGCATCCTGAACAAGGTGAAGCGATATTTCACGCCACAACAACGCCTCGTTCTCTATGAGGCACAAGTCAGATCTGGCATGGAGTATTGCTGCCACCTTTGGGACGGATCCGCCAAGTACCAACTCGATACATTAGACTCGATAGATCGCCGGGCCCGAAGGATAATTGGCGATCAATCACTTACGCGGGCGAAATTGCTCAGTCTACAACACCGACGCAATGTCGCCTGCCTATCGGTTTTTTATCGGATATACCATGGAGAGTGTGCTCAGGAACTTCATAACCTTGTTCCTCCTTCTCCGTTCTACCACAGAACAGCGAGAAACCGTTTGCGTTGGCATCCTTATGTGGTCGATGTCCAGTTTGGCCGCACGAAACGTTTTTGCTCAACGTTTCTGATCCGAACCGCTAGGATCTGGAACACCCTCCCGGCGCACGTGTTTCCTACCACGTATAATTTAGGTACCTTCAAGGCGAGAGTGAATAGGCATCTTCTAGGCAAGCGCGCTCCAACCTAGACCTCATCATTGCTTTGCACTAAGCATGATTGTCGTCAAGCGCAAGCCTATCTAACAATAAAAAAAAAAAAAAATATTAAAAAAAAAAAAAAATTGGTTGGCAAAAAATGACATACTTAATGGTTTGCTCTAAAATGGTTTTAGAAATTTGTAGTTGAATAGGATTAGAATATAGGATTCTTAGTCTAAGTGTTCCCGCGTCAGCCACAAGGCGACGCGCACGAGCGCCGCTGGGTTTTAGTGGGTATTCTGGAGTGCCAGTGCCTGCCTAAACGCATTTCCCAGCGATAAAAAAAAAAAAAAAAAAAAATTGAGATTCTGGTATTCGCCAGCCCTAATTAACGGTGTTAACTCAGACAGATCATGGCATACAAAGCACGGCGTTTATGATCACTAATAGCCTAATTACATAAATGGCATACAATTTTTTATTACTTACACAAATTAAAAAATTAATTGATTGTGTAGTACATTTACATATAAGTTATTCGTATTTCAGAGACCATTGAACTTATTATTACAAATAGTTTTTAGTTTGCTATCACTTATGGAATAAAAGAAATCGCAAAAAGTTCCTGTAAGTATTTTTTTTAAAATAACATTATTTTCTGTTGAACAATCTACCGAAAATAGTGACTCTTCCAATAATCCATCCAATCAAATTCCATTGGAATACATATTATAAATGCGGATGGATGGATGTATGGATGTTTGTTACTCAATCACAGCTTAACGGATCTGGATGGAATTTGGCACAGAGATAGATAACCAGTCTGGAATAACACATACCTACTATCCGCGGGAACCAAAAAACCTCAGCTCACGCGGACAAAGTCGCGGGCATCAGATAAAAATAATAATGTGTTTTAAACTTGTCGAAAATGTTTTTAATTACCTAAACGTGACGGAAAAGGCAAGGTTAAAATACCGATGTTCGACTGTTCGTATTAACACTTTATTGCCATTTCGTGTCAATAAAAAAGACTATAATTCGTCTTTCTTTCTATCATATTTAAAATTCATGCATTGTACGGAATTCCCACAAAAGGCAGTTCTGAAGAGTTGTTCGTACGAATTTCTTTTATCTCTATTATCGCTTATAGTTTATTTGTTGTTTAGCCTTGAAAAGAACGCGTTAATTAACATTGCAATTAAAATAAGCTTTAAACAACATTTCTCTTTGCCAAAATGCCATACCAGTGGTGAAATACACACAACTTTTTTTTAAAAAAAGGAAAAGGGAAGTTCCCGCGGGAACCAAAAACCAAAATACACGCGGACGTAGTCGCGGGCATCAGCTAGTTAAAAATATAATAAAAAATCAGTTCAATTTGCAGAATAAGATGAGGTTTAGCAAAATATGCAAGTAAAAAGTTCAACTCTACGCTATTCTGTAGAACTTTATTACTACTTATAGTTCAATTCACACTTGCGTTACATATGTCTTACTTTTTGTATCCAACTACGGTGATCTTATGACGGTGATTGAGGTCCTCTCATGGTAAGTTTTATGTGTATTAACATTGCGTTAAAGAAGTTTTCTTTATCTATCATTTTACTCAGTAAGTATAGGGTAACCATGCACTGCTTTTTTCTGATTAAAGGCATGCTGATAAAATTTAAAACTCTTCTCAATGCGATTTAGAAGTCGGTATAATTATTTTTTTATAATTTCGTACTTATTCAAGTTCACCTTTATTTTTCATGAAGACTCAATACCAAAGATCACTGTGTACCTACTGATACTTTTGAGCGCAGACCACAGATACCCATTAGATTTCTAATTGGGGAAAAAAAGTTCTTCGAATCTAGTTTAAATTTTTTGTTCTTTGATAGTTTCGGTTTGCCCCTCATTTATTCGCTGACAATGTCCCATCTCCTCTCGTTGAGTAATTTTCTTAAATTCTTCATTAGTCTAGTATTATTTTCATTAGATCCCAAGAACACATTGCATTTATAGTAACCCCAGCCCAAGTGATATCTATATCCCACACTGATTTATTGCCCTGTCTGCTTTATGAGATTCATTTCAATATTGGTTTAGCAAGTCGTGTTAAACACTTCACTACCATATTTAGTATACTTAAGCAAAAAAAGTGTTAAGCTGTTTACTTTACCTGGGCGTCAATCGGCATTGCAAAGTTGTGTTAATATGTTTTTTAAAATTTAAATGCTGTCAGAGAATGCTGTTTAGTGACTGTTACTTGGACCTGAGCTATTGGGCTTATTTTTATACACCAACTTACTTTATTACTCACCAATAATAAAGTTGGAAATGAATTACTTCGTTTCCTTTCATGTGTCATTTATATCCCAAACAAAAAACGTCATTGAAAGTACCTATACTGAGATCAAAATTATGACCACTTGACCACTAAACAGGATCATACAGCTTATATTATTCGACCACATTCAAGCTGTCTTAGTTCAGGTGATATTTTCTTGCCAATTTTTTTTCTCTTTGTACATTAATTTTGAATTGTTTTTGCCTAAGCAGAGTACCTATGGCCACTTAAGCTTTAACAGTTAAAATAATTATTCGCCAGTTAAAAACAGTTAAAAAATAAAAACCGAATTCAAAACTATATACATATACGTACCAACTTGAACTAAAAAGTAAAAAACATTATCTGGGTATATATTTTGTTTTTTGTTGATTTTCTCAAAAAGGGCTAATTCAATTTCGATAAAATGTATAGATAGAATCATCAAAATTGATTTATAATTGGCGGAATGCCCGCGTAACATAGTAAAAAAATCAAAAATACATTTGCATAATATGAAGTTTCATCATTTACGAATGAAGGTTTGATGACTTCTTCAAAATAAAGATCTGCTTTAGTTTCGAAAAGTGCTAAAAATTCTTTGCAAGCACGTTATTTTTGTTAACTTGAAAAATCGTATTTTTTTTATCCACTACACGTTAGCCCTTGACTGCGATCTCACCTGATGGTAAGTGATGATGCAGTCTAATGTTAGTTAGTTAGTTAGCATGTTAGGGGCATGTGGCAGTTATATTAAACCCATACCCCTATTCGGTTTCTACACGGCATAGTACCGGAACGCTAAATCGCTAGGCGGCACGTCTTTGCCGGTAGGGTGGTAACTAGCCACGGCCGAAGCCTCCCACCAGACCAGGCCAGGCCAGGGAAAATTCAAAAATTATAAATTCCCAAATTGCCCAGGGAATCCTAGTGCGGAAATCACTGTTCCACTTACTGTTGTAATCACTTCTGTACTTGTGATCTTTATCTGAATAAATCTTTATCTGCCCCTGCCGGGGATCGAACCCGGGACCTCCGCACGTTAAGACAACAGCGCTACACACTGCGCCACGGAGGTCGTCAAAAATATATATATTATACAAAGATATATACATAATATATGTATACCTATAACAAAGAAGTAACAAAGAACTTACTAAATAGTATCCTGAACATACCTTTGTACCTATTTTTATACAATAGGTACCTACAATTGTAAAAGAAAACAAAAGTGTAATGTAAAAATGTCACCATGTTTCATAATATGTAAAACCGCCGACTAGTGGGGTATAGTGCGTGTGATGACGTTCAATGCAGCAATCTTTGGCTCATTTCAAAGCTATTCGAAGGCTAATTTATTGCAATTTAACTATTGAGCTTCACCGTAAACGGCTCAATTGAAAATTTGCATTCAAATCGCCTGCGATATTAATAAGGTTTGGCAAATAGAACATTTAGAGTAGACTGTCCCCTTTATATGGCCGCTACGGCAGATGCTGGAGGCCTCGGAGTTATTGGTTATTTCATCTTATTGTCAGTAGTTGTCTTTGTTTAAGAATAGAAGGTTTATTAGGGCTGCCACTTACATTTTTGTAAGTTATATGTTGACATGAACGTTTTTACTAAAGACTTGCAAAGTTACAAAAAGGATGACTTGTGACCAATAACATTAAATATAATAAGTCTATGCTTGTGAAAGTTTTACCTAATCGCAAGTTGACACTTTGCTTGGTACTAAATAATTAAATGTACATTAAATATAGAATCATAATAAATAATTTGTTTGAGTTTGACATTTGACAAATTGGGTTAGATAATGAGTATGTTCCGATATACACTGCGAGCACTGTTTTAAACAGTAACCAGTATAGCTAACTATAAAGGAACGGCTTTGCAGTATACTACATTCCTTCACACCTTACAGTGCTCGTAGTGTATATCGGGACATACCCAATACTAAAAACATAGAATAGGTAATAGTACTAACTAAAAGGTACTAATTTCCTACCTCCATGGTTATATACAAGTTGTTATTTTTACCTCTTTCTGTGGTGGCTTAGTATGCAGATTATAAACTGCTAGATTAACGTTTTTTACACATAATACTGCGTCCAACAGGACGTCTGCGTCAGTCAGATTAAGTAACTAGAGGCTCAGTAATAAGGTGCGTTGAATACGACGCGCGTGCGATTCCTGAGTCCACAGTGACACTAAAATTATCATCTTACGAGCGCTTAACTACATAGTTGGTCGATAACTAAAGATCTAGGGCCATACTGATCATTGATCTCACATAATATTATTATTGCACTTGTTTCGAATAACGTTGGCGATAATGAAGCCTCAATAGCTGTACAGCAAAAACCTACCAACTTCTTGACTTACCCCAGTATGACCTTACTTAGTAGGAATAGTTGTTAGTTACACGATCTTTTGACTTTTTCTTACGGATGTCTACTTATTAATTAAGTACTGAGAGATACATATTATAACAGTTCACACAACAAGTGATAAGGCCATGAGATGGGAAAAGGGAAATTTTATCCATACTATACACACTTCCATAGTAAGATCCATACTTAATATTATAAATGCGAAAAGTGTGTCTGTCTGTCTATCTGCTACGCTTTCCCGGCCCATCTTTTCAACCGATTTTGCTAAAACTAAGTATAGAGGTAAGGTATATCCCGTGGAAGGACATAGGCTTTTATCCCGGAAAATTAAGGATTTCCCGCGGGAATCAAAATACCTTAATCCACGCGGACGAAGTCGCGGGCATCATCTAGTAATGAAATAAATGTTCACAGTTCCCTTCCTCAAGGAGAAAACTAAGGTAGGTACCTAAAGAGTACTTTATAAAATCAGTCATAGTCGAAGAAGTCGGACTCGAGGAACTACAATAAACATCAATACCAATATTAATACATTATAGGTAGCTAGACAGACAAAAGTCGCATTCAAGGTGACTCAGCTTTCTTGCTTTCTAGCTTTATAGATGTCACCGTAAAATTGCAAAAACCGTCTGGTTGCAATCTAACGCTTTTTATCTCGATAGATTGTAAACTGGTGATTGTGAGCCGTTCAATGTTCTGAGTGTCAGTAATTAACCGACTTCTTGAAATATTCACTGTTAAATACAGTGAATATTTCAAGAAGTCGGTTGATTACTTTACGTTTTCTTGTCTCTTCCATGTAGGTTAGGTTAGGGTTCGACATAAATAATCACAGGTACTTAGGTTCTATCGGGATAATATACCTAACAGATTATAATCTATCGAAAAATAATGCGTTTAATTTCGCTAGACAGGTTACAATCTAATGGTTTTCACAATCTTACGGTGACATAGTCATAAAAGGAGAAGCTCTAAATTAAAGTTTTTCCTCAGTCTTCTCACGGAGTCCATTAAAACTTTGATCGTCGTCATTTACACTTGTAATAAAACGACCCGCCTTACCTTGTTTTACCATCTCTCTGTAGTCTGTAATAGCTTCACGTATAGTGTCATTTTTTCACAGAGTTATAATCACTATTAACGTTGCTCAGTGTTTTAATACATAGATAGTAGGTACCTACATTGTATTGTAATTATAGAGTTACTGAAGTCCAGGTACCAATCAATATCCATATTATTATATAATATTACACTTAAATGCGAAAGTGTTTGTTAGTTGATGAGTCCCTAAATGACGCCACAGCGGAGTAGCAGATCGGCGTCGATTTTTGCATGTAATAAGTTAAAGACTTAGAGTCCGTATTTATAAATCTAAATAGGGACTTAAGATTTAATCATAATGTATCTTTTTCTTTTTCTAAAATTTTTACAATTTTTTACATGATCTAAATTATCAAAATATCGAGACAGATACAAAAAATTCCATTCAATTAGGTACTTACAAAAACGCAAAATATTAAATGTTCCTATAAAAATACTTCCAGAAAAATTTATTTTACGCTCGTTTTATTTATATAGTATAAAAAGTACTACCCTAATATATACAGTATATTAAACATTTATAGATTTCGCGAAATCAGAATTAAGAGTCGGCTAAGAAAGATTGCAAGTAATCGGCGCCTGCGCAGCATGTGGTAAATAATTGCGGCCAACAAAAAGACGCACCGCCACAATACCAGTGACCATAGAGTCAATTGACCAGTACGATCCTCGGAGTCTATTTGCCGGTACAAAAACTAATTAGAAAATGTAACCACTGCGCAGGGAGTCTCCACTGATGACATTATTAGGAAACGCTATTAAATGTTCAAGAGCAATTCTAGGATTCTTTGGTTCGAGATCACATTACTCTAAGGCGGTAAAAAAGCTTTGTGAATTAAAAGTTCTAGCTTAGAATGGCTTTTCTTGAGTTGCATCTTTGTATTTCTTTTATTTAGGTATGTTCACTGCTAAACAGTAGGTAGGTAGTATACCACAGAATAGGTAATTGTGTGTTATAGTTGTACTCCAAGTAAATAGGTACATCTTATATTTGTAACTAGTTTAAGCTTTTGCCCGCGCCTTTGTCCACGGTGATTACACAAATTTCGAACCCCTATTTTACCCTCTCAGGGTTGGATTTTCAAAAGTCCTTTCTTAGCGGATGTCTACATCATAATACCTATCTGCATGCCTTATTTCAGCCCGATTCGTCCAGTGGTTATAGCTGTGCGTTGATCGATCAGTCAGTCAGTCACCTTGTCCTTTTATTTATTAAGATTTAGTACATGTTAATAATTGGTTCGACTAGTTTAAATACGGTAACTTGAAAATCTCCCAAAGCCACATACACTAGCTTCGTAAACATAAGCGTCTCAGCGTCATCCTAGGCCGAGGCCGAGTCTCACAACAGACGAAAAACGTTAAGGAAGACGTTGCCCCCTAATGTATTCGAGCCCTAGGGCTCACACCCAACTTCTCGGCGACCTAAAGCGCCCAACACCTCGGTGATGCTGCAGTAAGGCCTACACAGCATACTAAACCCGAAAAAAGTCTTGCGTCGTAACGCGTCAGGCATTTACGACTACAGTGATTGGTCTGCAACGACATCTTGGTACCCCTACAAGACCCCGTACAGTTGTCTGTCCTACCACCCTAGAGTGTGTTTTTGTAACGCATGAAAGTAGAGCTTCTTTGATAACTTCCTCAGCTCTGTAATGGTAGGGATGAATTATCAAATAATATTGGTAAGATTTAAAATGTCTTTGTAGTTAGCGAAAGTCTGTTCAAATCTCAGGAATTGCAAGGATATTAGGCCAAATTGTCTGACATTTCGAAATGAAATTCCCGCTTTGTGTTGTGACAAGTTTCGACAATGTACGCAAATTTTCGAAGGAGTATTATTGGACTTTAAATCGCACCTAAGGCGATATCATTTTGCTATCTTGGACATTAGTCTTCTATTGATTTTCTAGATACATTCAGACGGCTGACAGCTTAGGCTGATTTCATACTATTTCTGTATTTTTGACTACCCAGTTGGTCTAGTGGTTAGCATGTTCGATTGCGACTAACGAGGTCCCGGTCTATAATAAAGTATTAGGTATTCGTGACAAGAGATTCTCAATACTATAGCCCGGAGTTGGGAAGTTTCACCCCCATGCCTCGGAGAGCACGTAAAGCCGTTGCTCCTGCGCCTCATCTCTCTCCGGTCGTGCCGGGTTTTCCGTCCCATTGGGCTAATGAGGGTAAAGGAACAGAAAGGAAAGTGCACCTTTGTTTGTGCACTATAATATCTCTCGCGCATATGACTAATCTCTCTGGAGGTTGGCCGGCCGTGGCCGAAACTTGGTCGGGAGGACATTTTTGTATTTATAAATCGAAAAATCTGGTCCATTTGATGGGAGGCTTCGGCCGTGGCTAGTTACCACCGTACCGGCAAAGACGTGCCGCTAAGCGTTTATCCGTTCCGGTACGATAACATGTACCGGAAGCATGGCTAAGGGTATGGCTTTAATATAACTGCTATACCCCTCAGGCAAGCCTACTTACTACCATCTTATAGACTGCATCATAACTAACCACCAGGTGAGATCGTATTCAAGACTAAATTGTACTTAGCAGATAAAAACATTTTGAAATTTCTCTTCCTTGATTGTCTAGACACATTCAGACCTCAGCGGTCAGACAGCCTAGGCTAGATGTATACCTACTATTGCTGTATTTATTAATCGAAACTAATCACAATTGGCATGCAATTTATTTGATACATCCATTACATACCAAGTTTGATTAACTTTTGCGAATAAGTATAATAGAATATACATGAGTATATACGAGTATGTATTCTTTTTTTTAAGAACCACTCTCAGCATTCGTTTAAAATAGTAATTAAACATCTATTAAGAGTCCATCGGTACCAGGAATATTGTGGCTAATTCCCTTGTATTTGCCACGAAGTAATTTTAACTTCTGTTTACTTACCATGAGAACATTCAATTGTAATAATTCACTTCGTAGCTGATTCCCGTGGCTTCGTTCGCGTGGTCTATTTTTTACATTCCCGGGGGAATTCTTTCATTTTCCGAGATAAAAGCTAGCTTTCGTGACTCTCCAGGTCCTCGACTATATCCAAGCAAGAAATTACGTAGATCCATTGCTCTCTTGCAGCGTGATTGAAGGACAAACTCACACTTTCGCATTTATAACATAAGTATGATTTCCAATGGCTGGTATGGCTGTTAACGCATGAATTTGTTGCTATAATGTAAACATTTGGATTTACATTTTTTTTTATCTAGTACAAGTTAGCCCTTGACTGCGATCTCACCTGATGGTAAGTGATGATGCAGTCTAAGATGGTAGCGGGCTAACCTGTTAGGGGCATGGCAGTTATATTAAACCCATACCCCTTTTCGGTTTCTACACGGCATCGTACCGGAACACTAAATCGCTTGGCGGCACGTCTCTGCCGGTAGGGTGGTAACTAGCCACGGCCGAAGCCTCCCACCAGGCCAGTCCAAGGAAAATTCTGAAATTATGAATTCCCAAATTGACCCTGCCGGGGATCGAACCCGGGACCTCCGCACGTTAAGGCAACAGCGCTACGCACTAATCATCTAGACTCTAGTGCCTATAATGAACCCTTAAATTCCAACTGTTTGAGTTGTAAAGGTCCATGGGTCAAGTTAGCGATAAGTGCAAATCATAATTTATTGAAAGCCCGACTAACAATTACTGACAGTCTCTAACAAATGTTCGCTAAATTCTATGTATTTATATTACTATGTAAGAAATAATTTATATTATTACATAAATATAAATACTTACATAGAACGTGGCGAATATTTTGTGGGCTAAGAAATTAATGAGAATATCAGCTATGAGCAATGCCAAAATATGTATGTGTAAGCCAAACAATATTTTTCACATCCCATGCTCTAAAAAGATGTAATTATAGCTTAGCGTAGGCGGGCCTCTATAGGGATTAAAGTAATGTTTTTTTAAATATTTGCCGTATCAGTAGTAAATGGGTAGTAAAAATTTATAGCCTATGGTTACTATCAACATGCTAATACGCTTTCACTGCTCATCTTTTCAACCTATTTTGATGAAACTTGGTATAGGCTATAGACACAGGTTGTATCACGGGCTTCCATTTATCCCGGAAAATTAAGAAGGTTCTGAATTTGGTCACACAACTTTGTTGCTTTATCTAATTTGTGCATAAAAATTCTTTCCAAAAAACCGACTTCCAAAGCCACTGTTAAGTAAAAACTTACTTTACAGTGGCTTTGGAAGTCAGTTTTTTGGAAAGAATTTTTATTTTCAACTTTTTAGTGTCAAGGTTGAGGATTTGGAGTCAGGATTTTTTATGGGACCACCTCGAGAGCTTCCTCTAAGGACCGAAAAAAAAAATTTCAAATCGGTTCAGAAACCACGGAGATATGCACCGACATACATTTAAAAAAAATGCGCGCCGAATTGAGAACCTCCTCCTTTTTTGGAAGTCGGTTAAAAACGTTTTCTTTCTTTCTATCACGTGGACGTAATCGCGGGCGTCAACCAATCTAGTTTAGAATATTTTTTCATGGTGATGGTAAGAACTATGTACCTAGTTTTAAGCCTAATATAAAAGACGCACAGGTACATATTCTATTTAAAGGTATACTTATACCAAATCGTTCGATTTAAGCAGTACCTAGGACTTATCGGCGTCAAATGAAGCATTATTAGCACTTATAAAGCCATAAACGAAGAATAAGTATAACCAGAATAGAAAGTAGGGCTAGTAAGGGCTGGCTCCTGTTGCCGGCCAATATGCCTATCAGATCGTGCCTGTGATGGAAGGCAGGCATTCTAATGTTCTCCGTATCGGAGACTAAATATCACTAAAGTGCGAATTTAGTTTTTAAACTATGCCCGTAAACCTGTTCGAAATTGTCCAGGTAGGTACGTCATTATTTTAATCTGAAAATATGAGTCACCACATCTCAGTCCTTGACAGTATCTAACAGAAATCATGAACCTATCTATATTAGAAAAAAATCGAGAAGTAAAATATGACAAGTCGCTGAGAGTGAAAAGACATTACGGACAAAAAGTTCGCGCTCGCACTTTTGTATAGAGCTTTCTGTGGCTGTACAGATTCTCGTAGCTGTACGAGACAAAGCTTTTTTCCCATGCTACGTCAGCGTTTTGCGCGGATGAAATTTGAAATGAAATTTATTTATTTTTCTGTAGACTAAAACATTTGGTCTTATTTCTATGAACGATGACGGCTAAAAAAGTATAAACTGCGTTTCAGCCGTCAACGCCCACCTCCGAAACAGTATAATACAGATATCCCTAATAAAACTAAAACCTAAAACGGAAGCATAACTATACTAAGTTTTGTATTATGCGTGTGTCTGTGTGTGTCTCTGTGTGTGTCTCTGTGTGTGTGTGTGTGTGTGTGTGTGTGTGTGTGTGTGTGTGTGTGTGTGTGTGTGTGTGTGTGTGTATGTGTGTGTGTGTCTGTGTGTGTGTGTGTGTGTGTGTGAGTGAGTGTGTGTGAGTGTGTGTTGACTAAGTGAGTCGGTGTGTGTATATGTGTGAGTATATTCGTTTGTTAAAGGAATGAAGGAACCTAATTATTTAACTATTATTAAAAGTTTTTTGTCTCTTCGTAGGAGTGTGATTGAAGCCATCTGGAACACTTAGTTTTACAAGAAAATTTTGTGAGGGGGAAGATATTTAACAATTTATTGACTCTGTTGTACAGTAAGCAACTTAAGAAAGGGTAATGGCGTCCCGAGATTGCTGTCCGAGTCGAGGGCATTGTACACACTGAGTGAGGTCTACGTTTTGTGTAAAATTTTGGATCGTAGTGAAGTTGTGGATGTTAAATGTTTTGTCCTGTCCTATCAATACTGTGTTTTGCCCTTAAAATCTCAGAAGTTCAACGCTATAAGGGCCTACGGTTTACAAACACTTCTGACGAGCTCCCTGGCGCAGTGGTCAGTGCTGTGGTCTTGTAAGTGGGAAGTCCCGGGTTCGATCCCCGGCAAGGTCAATTTGGGAATTTTGTATTTCTGAATTTTCTCTGGACTGGTCTGGTGGGAGGCTTCGGCCGTGGCAAATAACCACTTTACCGGCAACGACGTGCTGCCAAGCGATAAGTATAGCGTTCGGAAATGATACCGTGTGGAAAGCGATTTAGAGTATCCAGATTTAATATAATTGCCATTTCCTTTCAGGTTAGCCCGCTAGCTACCATCTTAGATTCATGCATCATCAATCAAGTACTAACTTCTGGTGAAATAAAAAAAAAATGATTCTCATACGAGGCGGTCATAGGTACCTACGTTTGTCCTGTCTGGTCTACAGTGTATTTTTGCTCTTATAATAATTTAATATAAAAAATTCTTTTTAAACAACCGACTTCAAACTCCCGCGCCAACTTTACAACAACAAGCACACGCTATACAAAGTACTTATTTTATTGTTGATATTTTAAAAACCGCTCGACCGATTTCGATAAAATTTATATGGGACCACATGGAAAGCATGACCTTTCAAATAAAAAAAGAATCATCCAAATCGGTCAACCCAGTCAAAAGTTCTGAGGTAACAAACGTAAATAAAAAAAATAAAAATACAGTCGAATTGAGAACCTCCTCCTTTTTTGAAGTCGGTTGAAAATATCAAAAGTTCAACAATAAAAATAACTACTCGCTAGAACAGGTGAAAATAAAACAATGGCATTTTAGTATTAGAGTTGTACATTAGTTTAAGTATCACACGAACAGGTCAGAATCCTCATCCAACAGGTTTTTGTCTGTCGTAATCTCGGCGCGTGGCACAAAAACTGAGCTGACAGTTCGTGATCGAGTGCTTATTGTGTCTTTGATCGATTAAAGTATTAATAGCTTTCTAATTTTGTGGACCTTATGTCAAAGCCCATAAGAGCTGGTAGCCGTGAATTCTAGTTTGATGGTAACCGTTAGTCACGGATTTGAGCGCTTCCTACCAGAGTTCAATCGAAAAGAGTTATTGGGAGCATTTCGGAAGTGTTACTCTAAAATCTATATCGAACCTGTCGTTAAATAAATTTGAACAATAATTTTATAAGAGTTTAAAGAAAAATAGTTTTATAAGAGTTTTCATCATAGTTTTGTTGCAAGGGAGCTAGTTATCAAGGGAAAAATCCGTACTAATATCTTACTTCTTACTAATATTATAAATGCGAAAGTTTGGATGTATGGATGTATGGATGGATGGATGGATGGACGGATGTATGGATGTTTGTTACTCAATCACGCCCCAACAGCTTAACGGATCTGGCTGAAATTTGGCACAGAGATAGATTATAGTCTAGAATAGCACATAGGCATATAAGGAATTCCCCCGGGAACCACAAAACCCAGATCCACGCGTACGAAGTCGCGGGCATCAGCTAGTTATAAATGCGAGAGTGTATGTGATAAGTGTCAGTCTGTCAGTCTACTACGCTTTCACGGCTCATCAATTTAATCAATTTTGATGAAATTTGGTACAGGGATAGTTTGTATCCCGGGGAAGGACAGAGGCTAATTTTATCCCGGAAAATTAAGATCTCCCGCGGGAATTTAAAAAAACTTTATCCACGCGGACGAAGTCGCGGGCATTATCTAGTAATCAAATAAGTGCGCATAACAATAATTATTAAGAGTATTTTTTTAAATCTTAAAGCTTAGTATCGACCTATGATCGAATGGTAACAAATGTCCTATGTAATTAAGAATACATTGATTTACGCGTAACCTTGAATACAAAATGGTCGAGCAATGGTTTTTAATTTATAATTATAATTAATTTCATCAAAATCTCACCTTTCATATCGTATCACACTTATAATCATTTAAATTAACGCGTAGAGTCGTCTGCTGAATTACTTGACAGAGTGCGTTCACATGTGAAAGAACATGTCAGAATACACGTGCGCATACGCATGGCTTCCTGTGTGCCTAGTGGGAGATTTTCTTCCCATTCGATGGCGACAACGTCATCGTTAACTATAACGATTTGTATGGAATTGTCAAGCGCTGGACAGCTGGCGCTCGATCAATCCATACTAATATTATAAATACGAAAGTTTTTTAATAATAATTTAGGTTACGATGGGGCTGGCGTGTCCGTGTCGGACAAAAATCCCAAATAAATAAAGATTAAAAAAAAAATACGAAAGTGTGTTTGTTTGCTGGTTTGCCCTTCAATCACGCCGCAACGAAGCTATGGACCGACTTGATTTTTGGCATGGGTATAATTGAGGACCTGGAGAGTGATATAAGCTACTTTTTATCCCGGAAGATTAAGGAGTTCCTCCGGGAATAAAAAACCCAAAAGACGCGGTCGAAGTTGCGGGGATTAGCTAGTTCCATATAGGTAAAACGCGATCGAATACGTAAAAAAATCTCCCGCTCATATTGTGATACTCTTGACCTTTTGATGCTTTTGACACTTTATTTAGAGCATTATTATACCATTATCGTTTCGTTTCGAAACTTACCCTCTGTGGTATATTAGTGTATTATAAGTAACTTACAGACTGAACAACGCCAGGAGGTAAACTTGCTATCTGAAACAAAGAAATGGTACATGAGCTTATTATGGGGAATATCTGCCTGCTATATAATCATTAAAAAAACACAGAACCTCCTCCTTTTTGGAAGTCAGTTACAAACACAGCGAAGCATACAAAAGTTTCATTCATTCTTGATACCATACCTACTAAAAATTTATACATTATTGTCAAAACCTATACCTTCCTATGAAATGTTGCAAAATAAATTATACCGCATGCTAATTATTAAATACTAATTAACTATGTGCATGTTCTTCTTAAAAATATATGTTAGTCTTAAAAATATATCATGTAAGTGTAACTGTGAGGAATAATAAAAGCTATTTTATTTATTTATTTTATACAAAACATTGCGCTTTTAGTTCTCTTCCCTCCTATGTAAATTATGTACAGAGCCAGCGACTCGCGTTCTAAGAGATGCTGGTAATAGTTTATCAGGAACATGTACAATGTACATGTTATACTTAGTTAATGAGATCACTAAACTGCCATTAACAATCGCGGATCAGGGCTAGTTTATAGCGCGGCGGGCGACCCCTGGCGGTAATGTAGCTGCTTCATTCATAAAATAAATAACGCGCCATTCGTGTTTGGCCGCGCTTTGTTGTCGAACAAATGGCGCTTGGAAATCAAGTCTGATGTGTTTAGAGGGTCGTAAGTATACCCGGAGCCGTTTCGCGACGGGAAGAGATCGTTTGGGATGAAATGTGAAGCGTAGGGGCTCTTGACTCTTTGTGTGAAAAAAGAGCGATATTAAAATAGCTTCAACATTGGTTTAACGGCTGTTATTTGATGGTTAAAGATATTTGAAGCAGTTTGCGGTTAGAATCAATGCTTCCTTAATTCACATTACTGTAATAATAAGAAGAAGGTGCCGCGTGGATTAGGGTTTTTAGGACCGTGAAAGAGTAGCAGACAGACAAACAAACAGACACGCTTTCGCATTTATAATATTATACTAAATGAGGGCCTCAACTTGGCCAGCGTAAATTAAGGTAACTCTTTAATTTTCCGGGATAAAATGGGGCCTATGACGTGCTAATCCAGGACATAGGTAAGCTATCTTCATCGTACAACCAAATTAGTTAAGTCGTAAAAGTCGTAGTTAAACATTCAAACTTATAAACATCCAAACTTTCACATTTTTAATATTAGTATTTATAGAGTTACAGTAGAATAAGTTGATAGAGCATGTTGAGTTTAAAGACAAGTTATAAGAGTGGGTATATAATAGGCGAGGAAAAGGTGAGAGTAAAGTCGGACAATTCGTCCATACATCAACGTCCACACGGGCAAAATTGCGGTCCAAAGCGAGTTCCAGTATTAAATTGCTTCGTCGCATTACTCAGAGTTATAGCCGCCTAGGCCTTATTTAGTGCGCGTGCGCGGATTTAGTATAATCGGCATCGTTGCATACGTCATATTTACGTCACATCCAAGCTTTTGTGCGACCGTAATGTAATTGGTCGTAATTTTCATGGTAAATCTTAACGAAATTTCAGCTGTGGATTAAATTTTCAAGGGTTTTAAGATGTTGTTGGGAAAAAAATAACCAGATAATATTCGATTCGTGTTAAGTATCATTTGCCAACGGTGGAGGAAAACATCGTACGGTAACATGCCTGAGGATTCATAATGTTCTCAAAGGTATGTGAAATCTTATCTTATCTTACTAATATTATAAATGCGAAAGTTTGGATGGATGTATGGATGTATGGACGTATGGATGTTTGTTACTCAATCACGCCCCAACGGCTGAACGGATCTGGTTGAAATTTGGCACAGAGATAGATTATAGTCTGGAATAGCACATAGGCTTTTTATCCCGGAAAATTAAAGAGTTCCCGCGGGAACCAAAAACCCTCAAACCACGCAGACGAAGTCGCGGGCATTCGCTAGTCATCCATAGTTTTCCGGCGTGGTGGACTATGGCCAAACCCTTCTCTTTCTGAGAGGAAAGTCGTGCTCAGTAGCGAACCGTCAATAATTTCAACAATTATGTTGATGATGATGTTTATGTTCGTGGTTTGTTATTATACTAATAGAGTTTTTAACTAATGAATGAACTAGAAGTTTAATTCGCTATAATCCGCCACAGTAGAGAATTCTATGTGGTACAGTGGGTGTCTTTCACCTACAGCATGTGACCCCCACCACCCAGTAATTCGGCACAGCACCACACCACACAAACCCTCCAAATCACTCTCAACGTATGTTTCACTCCGACACCGGTATACGCTTACTCTGAGTGTTAACATTGCAAATACGATTGATCGACGTGAGAGCTCACTACGCCAAGCGTCACAGCAAAAAGGACCCAAAAGCTCTTGCTTTAAAGTCACAAATTCAGTGTTTGGGACGCTGGCTGTGTGGCTGGAATAAATACACGAAATGATGAAATGAGCTCTAAACCAATGTAGTTAAGGTTCATTTTACTTTGACGCTTGGCGTGGTGAGCTCTCAAGTCGATCAATCGTATTTGCAATGTTAAAACTCAGAGTACCTAAGCGTAGCATTTTCAGGAGACGTTGACTCGATAATGCACGATTGTAAAGTTGCTGCGAAAGATGATCAGATACGTGTGCATCTCCATAAAATAAACCAAGTTTTGTATGTATTAACAGAAGCCGAATAAATGTAGTTAGTCCCTTAACTTGCACTGCTCTATATACACCACCCACAATATTGCACGTAGGCATTGACTCTTCCTTACAAATTTGGTTAAGTCTACGCACGACTACGACATACAATTCCTGTGGGCTTACTTCCATCTGCATTCATAATTCATAATTTTCATTTGCATTGTTTAAAACAGTATTATTTTAAAATTTACGTTTTATGTAACGTACCTTGACGTCATTTACATAAGAATTATAAATAACTAGATGATTCCCGCGACTTCGTCCGCGTGGACCAAGGTTTTTCGATTCCCGCGGGAACTCTTGAATTTCCGGGATAAAAAGTAGCCTATGTCCTTCCCCGGGATACAACCTACCCCTGTACCAAATTTCATTTAAATCGGTTGAACACATGAATTATTTGATTCCCGCGGGAACCATTAAATTTTCCGGGATAAAAAGTAGCCTATGTCCTTCCTCGGGATACAACCTATCCCTGTACCAAATTTCATCAAAATCGGTTGAACAGATGGGCCGTGAAAGCGTAGCAGACAGACAGACAGACAGACAGACAGACAGACACACTTTCGCATTTATAATATTAGTATGGAAGTATGGATTCTGGAACACGAGCATCAACTAGATTAAAATAATACGGCTTTAAGAGATGCTAGTAAGCCCCAAGATTCAATGCTCATACAAAAACGTGCCAGAAACATCACAGAAACTGTAATTATTAGGTATTCATGTAATTAATGTGACAGATCGTGATTTTTTAACGTTGGCACTTTAATCATTACCTTACATGTGTCGTAAATACCATTAAAATATTCTATCGTTTGCAACGTGATTGATCGCCCTGTTAAACTGTTAAGTACATTTTACAGGTAACCTTTTTCATTCAACTTGATATTATGTTTGGCGGCCATTTTACGTTTGGAAGGAAGTCACGTAAACGTAACTACCATCCGAAAAAAAAGTATAGCCCTTTTAAGTAGGTACAATCTGCGTCAAGCTCAATAATTGTCGTGATTGGCTTAATCTTTTATGGTATAACTTACTTGCAATAATAATTGATTTCAGCGTACAGCGGAAGAGTGTTCCAATCTAATCAGACCAATCAGAGGTGAATCCAAATCACTTAAAAGTGAATGCGATCATTACAAATGAGGCTCTTGGGCTATTTTTCAAGTTTTATTTTGCATCAGAAATAAGTCATAAATCATTAAAAACAAGCTTTTATCGTCCGCTACATTGGATTTAGGTTTTGACAATAGGCATGATGACTGATTTTGAAAAATGGTCAGATTATGTTCGGAAGTATCTACTATTTGGAAAAAATATCTTATTTCAGCAGAAAAATAAAGTTTAGTAGATAAAATTAGCATTTGTAATTTAAATTTTAAAATTCACGCCAAAACGTTCGGCGGTGTCATGGCGTCGTTGTGACGTCACTATTGTTTTTACCAATGTACTCTTTGCAGTGTGCAGTAAGCAATAGTGTGATTTTCAAAGCTCAAAAATAAACAATTGTGACGTCATTCGCTTCTTTGTGTTTTATGCAATATGGCGGATTGCTGTATTTTATAGTTTTATTTTATCAAAATAAATAGCAATCTCACTCGATATTGAAATATTAATACGTTTTTTATAATCCATGAATCCTATTTCATTAGGATCCATGATCCATGAATCCTAATTCATAATTGCATTGATTCTTGGTTACTGTCATCATGCCTATTGAGATGGTCAATATGGTACCTATCATATACCTATACAAATTTTTTATTTTAAAGAGAAATCTCAACGCAAGGCAAGCAATAAAATAAAATAGAAATTTTAAAAGTGCGACAAGGGTCGTAAATTATTAAATAGGTTTAACACAGAAAAAATTCTCAGAAAACAGAATCATGGGGAAAGACATTTAGCGAAACCTAAGGGGCATTGAAATGCGATACTACGTTATTTATCGCCTAAAAATCAACAGGGTTTACGCACTTAAACAGAAATGGCTTTACAAACAGTCATAAAACACCAAAATTTCAATTTGGCCAGACAGCTAAAATTAAAGAAGGCAATAAATACGAGTCGACTACATTGTGTAGTGAACGCAGCGTTGATAGAAATCGATACCAGATGTTGACGGACCGCTAACTATAAAAAACAAAATTTAAAATTTAATACTGTAGAAATCTTTAAGACAAAACAGTTCCCTAGGGAAAGGGCGGGGTCTAAGCGACTTCGCGATTATTGGTCAATACAAATGCATGGAAATTATGTGACCAATGAGAGGAACAAATACTGTGTGTAGTTTTTTTGCAGTGGCACTCGCTGGGGGAAAAGGCTGGCAGTGGATAAGAGGTGACGACTTCGGGAAAAGGATTCATTATTCAAGCTCCGAGCGCGATTCAGAGAGGAGAGTCCTCAAATCCGCGAATCTATAACGTATAAGAGTTTAGAGTTCAGAGAGTAAATATTGGGTCCAAAGTTGTTTGTAAAATTAACGGTGTTAATTTATACTTTTCCACTTAATTAAATGGTTGTATAGATTCAGATCATATTATAGATAAGTTCTTTCGGGGAATAGGCTATTATAAGTGATTGTAGTGAGTGAAGCTGGTTGCTGAATATTCGGTAAAGTACACAATTAAATTAAATAAGGTATCGTAAACAAGGTTCATAATAAGGTCGAGTAAATCGTTTAAGACATCTAGTCATAGGACGACTGGCTAAATGGATGCAGACGCTAGCCTAGATTTTGTGTATGAGTTGATGATGAAATATGAGAATAAAAATTGGTCACAAATAGATATTATTATATTGATAATGCAAATAGTTATCATTATCTTTCTGCTTATAATGTTGTATAAAAGAATTGGGAAAGAGGCGTATTACGTGCAATGTTTGGACATTGCTGTATTGGAAATACTCCCGCATCAAACATTGAGTTGGGAATGATTAAATTAATTTAACGACAAAATTACCTAAAGCTGTGAACCTTGGTAACATACCTAAAGTATATTCTTTGTCTAGAGTTATATAATCTGTGCCTTAAATCTTTCTTTATTTTAAATCATGAATTAAAACTGTGTGCATGTGTGTATAGTTATAAGATAAGGTGTATATTAGGCTTAAGCGGCTGTAAGAGTTTTTATCTTTGGAAATTCTCTTTTCTCTTACTTTAGGAAGCCTAGGTAACGAGAATTTTCCCACTAAATTGATACGATTGCTTCAACAATCGAATTTGGTGTAAATAAATTAAAATCAGTGTCTTCTCTTTAATAACACTCCATGTGGAGTAATATAAATAAACTTTCAGACAATAAAAGTAAATAATATTAACAATCTCTCTTTTATTATTATAGATAAGTAACCTTGCAGATTTATTATTGGAAGCTATTAAGATCTGAACAATTACCTACCTTTTGTCCTAATAATAATTATCATTTAATGACTTGTGCTAGAGGTTACGAATAATATTCCAATAATGAATTTCACCCCACATATCTAGGTTTACAGTCACGATTCTTAACCTTAAAGAAACGAGCTAGGTAGATTCTATATAAGTTATCATATTTAATTTAGGTCTGCAGGATAAATTCTTAGTTAAAATCTAGAAGCAGTATTTTGCTATAAGCAAATCCATACACTACTTTTATACAATAGAGCGAGTATTGGCTTAAATGAATAGCTAAATCTAACGCAGTCTAGGAAATTACTGCTTTTACCAATTTGGCATAAGGGCTAAATAGGCCTGAGCTGTGTACATGAGGTATTAGCGGCAGCAGGGAACAACAGGTTTTTTTTTCTAGCATAATTATATAGCATTTGAAACGAGACGGCGATCTACAGCGGCGAGAGCGAGGGACAAAGCGGGCGAGCTACATGAAACAAAGGGTCAGGTATACGACTATTGTATCGAGAAATGGGACGTAATCGTAGAGTATTTGGCACTTTGGTTGATTGGGAATTATACTTAATATTGATAATTTGATTGATAGTGATTGACAATATAGTCAAAGTAATCGGCTTCATGGCTGCGTGGTGACAAGTTGGCAGCAATGGTTCAGCACACCAAACACAAACTCCTCCCGCAGATCGACCTCCGACTTTGAATTGGCCAATTCATAAACCTTACTATATAAAATGATATAAAAATTAAGTCCATGGACCAAGGGGCGGGCTAAAATGCCCATAAAAGATAGATCCAGCCGTTTACGGATGTGGAAATAAATTCGCGTCGGAGCGCATAAAGGAGGTCGAATGCAGCCCCTATAACAATGATAAAAGGCCTCGTGCAGGCGTAGGGAAATGTCCCCGTGCTCGGTTACCATTAGTCAGCTAAGATGCCTTTTAAAGGAAATACACGTAATCAGCAACCATTCAATCCGACCCTGATTTGCAAACTCGATTTATTACATGTTACTATGCCATAATTTAAATAACTCTAAGTTAAACTCCGCGGTAAGGTATCGATACAGAATACCAAAATTCAGACGGATTGATTAGGTCTGCCTTACGCGTTCACCCAGCGTACTGAAGCTAAGTATCAGTTTTACTGGTAATTCATGACAAACAAATACGACTACCGGATACTGAAAGTGCCACTAACTCTACAGTGTTATTTTCCCTTTCCTTAGGTTTATAGGTTTCCTCACTTATACTAGCCACGATATTTTATTAGCTAAGACGATCACGCCGGTACCATCACAGAATTTTGGTGCCGTGACCAGGATAATAATTCACCAGGATAGTAATTCATCAGGATTAAAATTCATCAGGATTGATTCATCAGGAGAATAGTTCTATTTAGGTCCTTTGCCACGTCTGTGATCGAGTTAGGTCACGATGTTTGGTATATAGGATCAGGGATTATGTCCTGTGTCACAAATCTGTGACCGCGTAGGTCACAGAATTTTGTTGCCGAGCGACCAGGGGTCTATGTACGTATTCGGAATGACGGTATGACTAGCTCTATATATTCACAAAACAAAAATAAAAAATAAACACAACGTAGGAATCGTGACCTGTATGTGAGGTTATATGGAAAAAAAAAAATGAATATAAATATATATATATATAGAATAAACAAGGAAAGATTTAAGACACACTGTGCATGTTATTATGTAAGATTATGTTGAAATTTTTATAGGAATTGTCGAGGTGAGCGGTATATTTTTATAGATGTACTATTTACAGGGATCGTCGGGTGATTGATTGCAGTGACCGAGATACTAACTCTGCCTTATATTTTAGACTTATTCCCTTGAACTTTAACCATTCATAAAATCTATGTATATCCCTAGGTTTCTAAAACATCTGGTATAGATATTACGTTGGTCTTACATTATTACAATAATAAACTGTCTGTCAGATTTAAAAAGGGCGCGCAAGTAAAACAAGTAATTTAGCGTTAACGAAAATAGAACGGAAAATAGTAAATAGGCGAGTTAAGTCGGACTAGTAACGATGCCAGCAGGTAGAAAGGGTCGCAGTGCGAAGCAGGTAGCGGAGAATCGACCAGAGACGGGTGTTGTAGGAACGAGCGAGCAAACAGAGACCGTAGGGAAAGCGACATTAGAGTTGATTTTACAAAAAATTAGTGATTTCGAGAAGAAATTGCAAAATTTAGGTTCGAGTCCCAATGCTACATTGAACGAAAGGGCAAGTGTTACGTCACTAGATACAGTTAGCGTAGTACGTAGTGAAGGGGGTGAAAGTGAAAGACAGGAAACTAGTGTAGAGTCTGCGAGTTCTAGTACGGCACTATCCGAGACTCGGAATTTATATGTGGTTCAGCCGTCTGTTAGCAAACCAGATTTCGATGGGAAACCATTCACCAACCCTATTGCGTTTTTAAAGCGATTAAAGAAGTATATAAGGGCTGTAAATGGAATGGACCGCGAGATTGATATAGCGCTAGGTTGTATATCGGGGCACGCGAGAAAGGTTATGGAATTGTACTCAAAGGATTGGGTTACGTTCGCTGATTTCGAGACAGATTTTAGACGAAATTATTGGACCGAACAGATTCAAGAATCAGTAAGATATAGGTTAATTAATGCAGTTTATACAAGTGACTCAGGGATGTCTATGTCTGAGCACTTTGCCGAGCAAGCTGAGTCAATGCAGTCTTTGACTATTGCGTTTAGCGAACGGGATTTAGTAAATTCCATTATGCGGCACTATGCAATAGATATTCAACGATTATGGTTTACCAGAACTGAGGAAGTTAACATCATGAATGGGGCGAAATTCCTTAGGAGCTTAGAACAAAACATTGTCGACAAACAAAGGGGAGCCGCGCGAGGCATTGTAGGTAGTGGATCTAGAGGACGTAGGTACAGTGAGTCGCGGATGGCGCGTCCCATTGTAGCAACAATTTCAGCTAACAATTGGGCTAGTAGGGGTAATTCGACAAGGGGACGAGTCTATCGCCGAGGTCGGCTAGGTTATAGAGCGAATTTTAATAGACCTATTTTGGCTGAAACTGAAAGAGTCAGGCCAGCCATTACTTTTGTAAAGGAGGGCGAAAGCTCTAATTCATCGGAACATGTGGGGGAGGGAAATTCAAAAAACTAAATTTCCCCACACTAGTAAGGTCCGATAGCTTAGTGTTGTGTAAAACGGGGAATAAAGGTATATCGGAACATAAAAGAATAGGTTTGGCTTATAGAATCCTAACGAACGATGGATGGAAGCCGGGACAAGCTTTAGGGGTCGGCGGAAATGGTATTACGCGAGCATTGAAAGGCAAGATGAATGACGGGGGTTATAGTTGCCAGTTAGAAATTGATAGCATAGGGATCTTGTTGGAAAACCAGTTTGATAATATACTGGAATGCGACGAGTTAGACGAGACTTGTAAGAAATGTTTGAGGCGAGGTTTAGACTTGTGTACAATGTTTCACGAACTCGATGAGACGATCGATGTAGGAATTGACTATTCTTTACCTAGATTACCAGAAGTATGTGTAAAGTTGTATGGTAGAAACATGAATGCGCTTATTGATACGGGAAGTCAGATTAGCGGAATGACTAGGGAGTTGTATGACTCGATTTTAAAGGAAAACATAATTTTACCTGAGATAGCGATCCCAGCGGTTCAGATACAAGGAGCATTCGGTTCACGAAGTGAGAGCACTAATAGGTTAGTACTGATAGAGTTTCAATTAGGTAGTACCTTAGTTGAAGCACCTGTATTGATTATGAGACGTTTACCTAGATCGTTGATACTAGGGTATGATTGGCTAGAACGAGTAAAAGGAGTGGTAAATTGCGATAGTGAGCGGACTTTGACGATCGAACACCTAGGAGTTAGGTCTTGCGTAAAACTAAATTCGGAATGTAAGATAGAAAGGCTTGGGGGAGTGACAAACGCCGCCAAAATTAATTTATTGTTAAATCAAAATAGTAGGCCAGTAGAGTTAGGCGTGGCGAGAAACGGAACAGACGGTGACGTTCAAACGGACTATCACTTAGATGACTCGTGTTTAAGTAGTGAACAAAAGAAACTATTACTACCTGTGTTAGACAAGCATCGTAAGGTATTTATTGACAAATTAGGATTAACGAACAGGTACGAGCACATTATTGAGTTGGTAGACGAAACTCCATTCGTAAAGCACAGTTATCCGGTACCTTTGGCGTATAGGGAGCGAGTAAAAAAGGAATTGGAGGAATTAGAAAGATTAGGCGTGGTCAAACAGGAGGCAACCCCGTATTGTAGTCCTCTCACGTTCACTAAGAAACGAGATGGGTCGATAAGACTCTTATTAGACGCGCGCGAACTTAATAAGAAAATGATAGGTGATGCAGGGTCACCACCACTCACATCTGAGATCTTACAATCTTTTCATGGAGTAAATTATATCAGTCTGATTGATTTGAATAATGCTTATTTTCAAATACCTTTGCATCGGGATTCTAGGAAATATACAGGGTTTTCATTTATGGGAAGGACTTATATCTATTGTGTATTACCTCAGGGATTAAAGACGTCTGTGGCAGGATTTTCTAGGGCAATGGATAATATACTGAAGGACGTGCGTGAGTTTTGCGTGAATTATCTAGATGACATTGTCATATTCACTACAGGAGACATAGAACTACATCTAGCACATTTAGACCAGGTACTAGACAGGTTAGCGACCGCAGGATTGACAGGTAGGTTAGGAAAGTGTCGATTTTTATGCGTAGAGGTAAAATTGTTAGGGCATATAGTGAATACAAACGGAGTACGTATGGATCCTGAGCGAGTAAAGGCCATACTAGATTTCCCCATACCTCGAACAGTAAAACAATTACGGGGATTTTTGGGATTAATAAATTATTTCAGAAGGTTTATTTCGAAATATAGCGAAGAGGTTAGACCGCTCTGCGATCTATTGAAACAAAATAACAAGTGGTCATGGACGCAGGTAGTAAACGATTGTTTCGAGAAAGTCAAGAAATTATTCTTAGACACAATACTTCTCGTACATCCAAATCCGAAGGAGACTTATTATTTGCAAACTGATAGCAGTAATCTTGGAGTTTCGGGATATGTTTATCAATTAAACGAATTAGGGGAAGAGTGTATAATAGGGTTTTGTAGTAAGTCATTGTCGGAGGCGGAGCGAAAATGGACAGTTACAGAGCAGGAACTGTGGGCAATCATCTTTAGTTTGTCGAAATTTGAGACGTATTTGAGAGGAGCACGGCTAGTGATTAGGACAGATCATAAGAGTTTGATTTTTTTACAATCATGTAAATTATTGAGCGCACGTATGATACGTTGGGTCCATTACATGGGTCAATTCGACTATACAGTAGAACATGTGAAGGGTAAATTGAATACAGTTGCGGATGTATTATCGCGGCATATAAAGGGGACCACCGATGTATTAACAAATAAGACTGCGGGGCCAGAAATGAATCTATTCAAAACGACATTAGGACGAGTAGTACAGGAAAGATGGAGAGAGATAAGTAGTTATCAAGAGCGTGATAAGAGTGTTAGCGAAATAATTAGGCGTATAAAAATAGCAGGTACACCTGAATCAAAATATTATGTGCTCAAGGAAGGGATTTTATATAGGACAGGTAAAAATGGGGATACGTTGAGATTGTATGTCCCCGAGGTGTTGCAAAGAGATTTGATTATTAGCATACATGAAGAGTTAGGACATTTCGGACGTTATAAGGTACTTGCTACGATGAAGCGTCGTTATTATTTTTCGAATATGTCTCGTACTATAGGCCGAATTATAAGGGCATGCGATATATGTCAGAAGGCAAAGCACGCATTAGAGACACATACAGGACCTATTAAAACAGTAATAGCTAAAGAAATAGGAGAGAGAGTTTTCTGTGACATATATGGACCTTTACCAGCAGGACGGTTCGGGTACAAATATGTATTCGTGATACAGGACTCTTATAGTAAATTAATTAGACTATATCCATTACGACAGGCGGGTGGAAAGGCTACGTTAACATGTGTGAGAAAGTTTCACAAACAGGTAGAGATTAGGACATTATGTTCGGACAGGGGCACAAATTTTACTTCAAAGGTTTTCGAGGCAGGTATTCATCAGTTAGGTATTGTGTTAACACACACATCTGTTAGGAACCCACGACCAAACTCAACGGAGAGAGTAAATAAGGAGTTAGGCAGGCTATTTAGAACGTACTGTGATAAGTCACACCGATCTTGGGTAGATTTATTGCCAGACATAGAAGACTGCTATAACCAGGTTATACACACTACGACTGGTTATGCGCCGAACGAAATAGTATGGGGAAAACGAGTTTTTCTATCAACCGATTTTGATAAATGTGAACCAAACAAGACCGGTTTACAACGGGAGTCGTTAGAACAGATTAGAGAACATGCAAGACGGAACATAATAAAGGCGGCAGAAAATAGGGAACTCCATTATAACAAAAATCACAAGTTAGTACAGTTTGAGATAGGAGATTTAGTTAAGCTCAAAATTTTTTCAAAATCGGACGCTGACAAAAAGATAACGAAAAAATTCATGCGACTTTATGAGGGACCTTACGAAATCGGGGCCGTTCCATACAATAATGTATACACTTTAATTGACGTTCGTACGAAAGAGATTAAAGGAAACTACAATGCGATCCACCTGTTTCGGTATTATGGAGATATTTAAAAGAATAGATTTAATTAGGGGTTAGAGTAAAATAGGAGAGCGAGTACTAACAGTATATTGTAGGAGAGAAATAGATTTTCAAACGACTAGTATGGATGCCTAGGCATTAGTTAGACTAGGTGTATTAAAAATCTATTTGGGGGAGTGTGAGATGGTCAATATGGTACCTATCATATACCTATACAAATTTTTTATTTTAAAGAGAAATCTCAACGCAAGGCAAGCAATAAAATAAAATAGAAATTTTAAAAGTGCGACAAGGGTCGTAAATTATTAAATAGGTTTAACACAGAAAAAATTCTCAGAAAACAGAATCATGGGGAAAGACATTTAGCGAAACCTAAGGGGCATTGAAATGCGATACTACGTTATTTATCGCCTAAAAATCAACAGGGTTTACGCACTTAAACAGAAATGGCTTTACAAACAGTCATAAAACACCAAAATTTCAATTTGGCCAGACAGCTAAAATTAAAGAAGGCAATAAATACGAGTCGACTACATTGTGTAGTGAACGCAGCGTTGATAGAAATCGATACCAGATGTTGACGGACCGCTAACTATAAAAAACAAAATTTAAAATTTAATACTGTAGAAATCTTTAAGACAAAACAGTTCCCTAGGGAAAGGGCGGGGTCTAAGCGACTTCGCGATTATTGGTCAATACAAATGCATGGAAATTATGTGACCAATGAGAGGAACAAATACTGTGTGTAGTTTTTTTGCAGTGGCACTCGCTGGGGGAAAAGGCTGGCAGTGGATAAGAGGTGACGACTTCGGGAAAAGGATTCATTATTCAAGCTCCGAGCGCGATTCAGAGAGGAGAGTCCTCAAATCCGCGAATCTATAACGTATAAGAGTTTAGAGTTCAGAGAGTAAATATTGGGTCCAAAGTTGTTTGTAAAATTAACGGTGTTAATTTATACTTTTCCACTTAATTAAATGGTTGTATAGATTCAGATCATATTATAGATAAGTTCTTTCGGGGAATAGGCTATTATAAGTGATTGTAGTGAGTGAAGCTGGTTGCTGAATATTCGGTAAAGTACACAATTAAATTAAATAAGGTATCGTAAACAAGGTTCATAATAAGGTCGAGTAAATCGTTTAAGACATCTAGTCATAGGACGACTGGCTAAATGGATGCAGACGCTAGCCTAGATTTTGTGTATGAGTTGATGATGAAATATGAGAATAAAAATTGGTCACAAATAGATATTATTATATTGATAATGCAAATAGTTATCATTATCTTTCTGCTTATAATGTTGTATAAAAGAATTGGGAAAGAGGCGTATTACGTGCAATGTTTGGACATTGCTGTATTGGAAATACTCCCGCATCAAACATTGAGTTGGGAATGATTAAATTAATTTAACGACAAAATTACCTAAAGCTGTGAACCTTGGTAACATACCTAAAGTATATTCTTTGTCTAGAGTTATATAATCTGTGCCTTAAATCTTTCTTTATTTTAAATCATGAATTAAAACTGTGTGCATGTGTGTATAGTTATAAGATAAGGTGTATATTAGGCTTAAGCGGCTGTAAGAGTTTTTATCTTTGGAAATTCTCTTTTCTCTTACTTTAGGAAGCCTAGGTAACGAGAATTTTCCCACTAAATTGATACGATTGCTTCAACAATCGAATTTGGTGTAAATAAATTAAAATCAGTGTCTTCTCTTTAATAACACTCCATGTGGAGTAATATAAATAAACTTTCAGACAATAAAAGTAAATAATATTAACAATCTCTCTTTTATTATTATAGATAAGTAACCTTGCAGATTTATTATTGGAAGCTATTAAGATCTGAACAATTACCTACCTTTTGTCCTAATAATAATTATCATTTAATGACTTGTGCTAGAGGTTACGAATAATATTCCAATAATGAATTTCACCCCACATATCTAGGTTTACAGTCACGATTCTTAACCTTAAAGAAACGAGCTAGGTAGATTCTATATAAGTTATCATATTTAATTTAGGTCTGCAGGATAAATTCTTAGTTAAAATCTAGAAGCAGTATTTTGCTATAAGCAAATCCATACACTACTTTTATACAATAGAGCGAGTATTGGCTTAAATGAATAGCTAAATCTAACGCAGTCTAGGAAATTACTGCTTTTACCAATTTGGCATAAGGGCTAAATAGGCCTGAGCTGTGTACATGAGGTATTAGCGGCAGCAGGGAACAACAGGTTTTTTTTTCTAGCATAATTATATAGCATTTGAAACGAGACGGCGATCTACAGCGGCGAGAGCGAGGGACAAAGCGGGCGAGCTACATGAAACAAAGGGTCAGGTATACGACTATTGTATCGAGAAATGGGACGTAATCGTAGAGTATTTGGCACTTTGGTTGATTGGGAATTATACTTAATATTGATAATTTGATTGATAGTGATTGACAATATAGTCAAAGTAATCGGCTTCATGGCTGCGTGGTGACAAGTTGGCAGCAATGGTTCAGCACACCAAACACAAACTCCTCCCGCAGATCGACCTCCGACTTTGAATTGGCCAATTCATAAACCTTACTATATAAAATGATATAAAAATTAAGTCCATGGACCAAGGGGCGGGCTAAAATGCCCATAAAAGATAGATCCAGCCGTTTACGGATGTGGAAATAAATTCGCGTCGGAGCGCATAAAGGAGGTCGAATGCAGCCCCTATAACAATGATAAAAGGCCTCGTGCAGGCGTAGGGAAATGTCCCCGTGCTCGGTTACCATTGGTCAGCTAAGATGCCTTTTAAAGGAAATACACGTAATCAGCAACCATTCAATCCGACCCTGATTTGCAAACTCGATTTATTACATGTTACTATGCCATAATTTAAATAACTCTAAGTTAAACTCCGCGGTAAGGTATCGATACAGAATACCAAAATTCAGACGGATTGATTAGGTCTGCCTTACGCGTTCACCCAGCGTACTGAAGCTAAGTATCAGTTTTACTGGTAATTCATGACAAACAAATACGACTACCGGATACTGAAAGTGCCACTAACTCTACAGTGTTATTTTCCCTTTCCTTAGGTTTATAGGTTTCCTCACTTATACTAGCCACGATATTTTATTAGCTAAGACGATCACGCCGGTACCATCACACTATTGTAGTTATTTTTTTACCGCATGCCAAATATTAAGTATTAATTAACTATTTGTGCATGTTAGTCATCATGTAAGTAACTATGATGAGGAATAATAAAAGCTTTTTTTATTATATAGAATTTAGTGAGACGCCATTTTATTTTTTCAGCAAACCCTTTTTATTGATACCCATAATATGGGGGTGCATAAAACTAACCAGTCCGCCATCTTTTGGAGTCCGCCATATTGGTTTTAGCATGAAGTTACACCTCTAACCATACATTGTCATCCTAACTAAACATGTATGCAAATTTTCAGCACAATCCGTTGGGGATAACCATTGATGTATAATTAGTAATGGGGATAATTATTTTCAAATTCAGTTGCAAGATTTGACCTAAACAATCCCACAAACAAGCTTGTAAGAAGGAAAAAGAAAGCATTTAGCAATTACGAAAAAATAAAGAGCTTCTAAAGTTAGACCACTTTGAACGCAATTAGATACACCATAATCAAATGCGATTACCGGAGCTCAGGTCGTCTTATTGTAGCGGATCCGAAGGAAATGCTACTGATTAAAGAGTTGCTCGGCAGCGGAACAGGATGGCGAATTACAAGTTCCAGACGCCGGTATAAATTGTGAATATACCTAGGACCTAGGTATCTATGCTTGAGGTCACTGACTAGTTTTGTGCACGCATATAATATGATAAATCAGCATCACGACCTATCGCTGACCCACTGCTGAGAGTGTTAAATTATATTTAATTGAAAGACTTAAAAGTATTCAACCATCTTTATTTAACTTTTTGATCAAAGACACATAGAACAAGGTAACAATCATAGACCATAGAACTATGTATATTGAAACTTGACAATGTAGTCACAGACTATATGAAACACCTCCCCTTTAAAATGAAAGCCTAGGGTGAGGTTTACATTTACACTTTAATACTATTCATGAAGCAATATTATTATTATTATGTAATCTTAATTTAATTACAAGTTCAATCTGGATCTAGGTTTAATTGAACGACCACTACGGGTTTGATAAGGAACTCTTTCAGAAAAATTACCACTGGTCTCCGGGGGAACACTTTGAGGAGTATTTGGTGGCAACACTTCTGGAATATCATTATCAAATTCTGGCATAAAATTATTTCTTTTATAGGTATAACAATCAGTGAATGACTTTCTCAAATGATGACTATTTCTTCGGAAAGGTTTAGAATTACAATCAGTTCTTATCCAGTATGACCTAGGTTCCTTACATTTCTTAACTACTATACCCTTTTTCCAGTGTGTATCTTTCCTAGTTCTGTAGACAATATTATCACCAGGTTTATATACTACTTCTTTAGTTTTTGAATGCTTATCATGTTGATATTTATTAATTTTCTGTTTTAAAGTTAATAATTTGTGAATATTTGTTACAATTTTAGGCTCTAAATATGACAAAGTAATAGGAATATTTGATCTTAAATTTCTACTGTTTAAAATCTGAGAAGGAGACACAGATAAGCCAGATAAATTACTATTGTTATAATTCATAAGATAGTCACGGTAATCCTTACCATCCTCAATAGCTTTCTTTACCAAATTTTTACTTATGTTAACAGCTTTTTCAGCTAAACCATTACTTCTGGGATAATGAGGACTACTTGTGGTAATAGTTATATCCTTCTTTTTATAATACTCAAGACACTCTTGTGATTTAAATGGATTATTATCCGCAATAATTTCAAATGGATAGCCTAAACGAGTAAATACCTCTTGACAAGCATTAATTACAGATTTTGAAGTTTTATCCTTAATAGGTCTTATTTCTATCCAATGTGATAGATAGTCAATTATGATAAGATAGGATTTTCCTGCAAATTCCATTATGTCCATACCTACTTTATAATATCGGTACTTTGGTATAACATGTGGTAACAATGGCTCATGTACATTAGCTGGTCTAAATTTTTCACAAGTACGACACTTAGATATGAAATCCTGTATATCAGAGGACAAGTTTGGCCAGTAGAATAATTGACGGGCCTTAGAAATACACTTATTGATTCCTACATGTCCTTCATGTACTAATTCCATGACATATGAACGCAATGAACTTGGAACAACAATTCTATTTCCATAAAATAAAAATCCATCTTGAACAAACAACTGGTCTTTAAATTTAGCAAAATGTTGAAATATTTTTGTTAATTTCTTAGGCCAACCATGATAGAAGTAATTACATAATTTAGAGAGCACTGAATCATTATTAGTCTCATTACGGAAAATGGCCTTTCTTGTATCAGACATAGGCAAATGCTTAGACACTGTATGTACCATCTGCAACATATCCCTGTCATGTTCAACTATATTTAAACTATTTCTTGACAACATATCAGCAAAATGCACATATTTACCAGGCACATAGTATACATTTAATCTATACATTAACAATTTTAATCTTAACCTCTTCAGTCTAGGTGAACCAATCTTGCTAATTTGTTTACACATAATAGATACAATAGGTTTATGATCAGTCTGTATATCAACATCTGAACCATAAATGTATTTATGAAACTTTGTAGTGCCAAAATAAATTGCTAGTAACTCCTTTTCAGTTTGTCCATAATTTAACTCAGCATTGTTCATAGATCTTGATACACAAGCAATCAACTTTAAATTACCAGACTCATCAGGTTGAAACAAGCAACAACCTAACCCTTTGCTTGATGCATCACATTGCAATATAATTTTCTTTTTAGAATCGAATGGACAAAGCGCTGGAGCACAACTAATTTTCTCTTTTAATTTGGCAAAAACTTGATCATGTAAAGGTAACCACAAAAACTCTACATCCTTTTTTAGCAATTGACACAGAGGAGACATTAACTCTGACATTTCTGGAACATACCGTCTAACATAGTTAAACGAACCTATAATTCTCAATAATTCATCCCTATTAGTTGGTGGTTTTAGCTTTAACAACGAATCAACTCTAGACTTATCAATTGACATACCATGTTCATTAAAGATTTGACCCACATATCTAACTTCGCGTTGTCTATACTGAAACTTTTTCTCATTGAACACAATACCTATTTCCTTAGCCTTTTTCATCACACTTAATAAAGCTTGATCATGTTCTTCCATAGAATTTCCCATAATTAATATATCATCAGCCCAAACAACTACATTTTTGAGTTTGTTAAAATGAGATTCAAGTACATCCTGAAACAATTCAGGTGCATTCATTAACCCATAGGGCAATACTAAGTATCTATAGACACCAAAGGGAGTGGAAAAACAACATTTCCATGATGAATTTTCATCTAAACTTAAGTGATGGAAACCTTCTGAAAGATCTAACACAGAAAAATATTTCTTACCATTCAATTTCAAAGCAAGCTCTTCTAAAGTTGGTAAAGATTTAGGTTTCTTTATAATATATTTATTTAGATCAGAAGGATCTAAGCACAGTCTAATCTTTTTGTTGGGTTTTTCAACTAACACTATACGGTTAATACAAGCATTTTCATTGAGGTTATCGACCTTTACAATTGATTTTCTACTTTCAAGTCTATCTAGTTCACACTTTAACGGATCTAAAAGACAATTAGGTATTCTTGAAGGTGGATGACAAATTTGCTCTGCCATAGGCTTAGTGGTTATACTATAGGTACCCGGTAACTTACCGACACCCTGAAATACATTTTTATGCTCAGATATAAACTTATCTTTTAATGAGACTGAACCACTCTCAGCACTATGCACTCTCTTGATTAATTTTAGAGAAATACATCCAGGTAAACCTAAAAGCATGGAGTGACAATCAACAATGACAAAATTTTCAAAACACTTCTCATTTTTATACTCACACATTAAATTTACCATGCCCACAGGTGAGACCTTGTTGCCTTCAAAAGATACCAACTGAATATTTGTTTTAATAAGTTTTAAATTTAACTTTTCATTTATTTGTTCGAATATACTTAATGGCATAATACTAATGTCCGCACCAGTGTCCAATTTACATTTGACAGGCCTATTTTCAATAAGTATAGTTTCTACCCACTCAGACTTGGTATTACACTTTGAAACTACCATATTACAGAATAAATTTTCATTATTTTCACTTTCAGAACTACATTCACTTTGACACTGACTAACATTATTAACTTTTCTCTGCACTCTGCAGCTAATCGCAAAATGATTTTTCATACCACACTTTTTACATATTTTTCCAAAAGCTGGACATTCCCTTGGACCATGGAGAGTTTGACACCGACGACATTTAAATTTACCTTTAGACTTAGGCTTCTTTTTATTACTTCTATATTTATTTGCATCAACCTCACATGTCGGGTTCATTTCCTTGACCTGTAGCTTACTCTGCTCTGAAGTTCTGCAGAAATTTGCTGCTTTTTCTAGTGTCAAGCCATCCAAACGCAGTAGTTGTTCCTGGGTGTTTTTATCGTAGACCCCTTGCACAATTTTGTCCCTCAACAATTGATCTTCAATAGACTCCTTAGAAGTGTCGCTAAAGTTGCAGTTTAGCATCAATTGTTTCACTTCGGTGAGAAAATTATCGAAGGTTTCTCCTTCCTTTTGCTTTCTGTCGTTAAATTTATATCTTTCAAAGACTTCGTTAGCACGTGGTTTGACGTACTTTTCTATGGCGTCCAGTACAAAGTTATAATCACCTGCCTTATCAACGGGTATAGGCAACGTAAGAAGCACACGTGCCGACTCCATCCCCAGCATATTTCTAAGTAAAGCAAGGCGAATTTTGTCACTTGCACCATCTTGCCTAGTGGACACAAGGTAATCTTCGAAACACGACCGCCATATTTTCCATTCCGCGGCGGCACCATTTGTCCGCAGATCAAAATTAGGTAAAACTTTAACATTTTTATCCATCGTAGTAGCCACAAACTTACCGGGAACATAGATGTGAAACTTGCAATATTTTCAGGACGGCTGCGCCATGTTAAATTATATTTAATTGAAAGACTTAAAAGTATTCAACCATCTTTATTTAACTTTTTGATCAAAGACACATAGAACAAGGTAACAATCATAGACCATAGAACTATGTATATTGAAACTTGACAATGTAGTCACAGACTATATGAAACAGAGAGTATACATCGAATCTATACTTAATACTTAATATTATAAATGCGAAAGTTTGGATTGATGTATGGATGGTTGGATGTTTGTTACTCAATCAAACCAGAACGGCTGATCGGATCTACACGAAAAATTGGCACAGAGATAGATTATAGTCTGGAATAGCAAATAAGCAACTTTTTATCCCGGAAAATGAAAGAGTTCCCGCGGGAACCAAATAACCTCAATTCAGGCGTTCGCCTGAATTGGAGGAATAGAGCAACGGATCGAAATGATTTTTGCATGGGTAAAGTTGAGGACTTGGAGACTGGGAATTAAAAAACTTATTCGAATGACGCTGGCATCAGCTATTCATTGCATTTAAATATCAAATAAAATTCGCGGAGATGCCTATAATCACTCTTTAATTTTATTGATAGCTCGTTATAAATACCTAGGTACTATTATAATCTAAAATATCTAAATAAATAAGTTGTCATTTATTTTAATTCAGTACCGCTTTAGGCATATATACATACCCTGAACAGTGTACGTACTTTATATTTTATGGCCAGCAAGTTCGATGTTCGCCCGTTAGTCCCGTTTCACCTACAGTAGACTGCGTATACATTAAAATTAAATATCATTAAATAGATCTTAAAGCCTGTAAATAGAATGCTCTAACAAGCACCAGTATCAAGGGTCAAAGGCGGGCGTCGAGTCCTGGCCGCATTGGAACTGGGTAATTATATTTTCAATTAGCGTTTTACTTTACGCGATAAGTACACGTATTGAATAACATACAAGCTGGCTTTTTAATAAGTTTTGACATAATAACTTCACGTCTGTTGGTCGCTAATGATAGGTATAGGTGTACGTCAAAACAAACTAACAGTATTTTTTAGTAGAGGCACAGAATAGGTAATAGTATGTTGTAGTTTGATAATTTGACAGAAAATTTTGGTGTTAAATTAAAAAAAGTGTAGGCGCGTGTTTATTTTAAATCTGACATGCACCTATAAAACCCTCCAATAAAGGTCCATGAAACCTGACAGATTTCTCATACAAAACTGACAAAAGGTCGATAGCATCAGTTAAACTTGACAGTTTTGACCTCCGTGGCGCAGTGTGTAACGCTGTTGTCTTAACGTGCGGAGGTCCCGGGTTCGATCCCCGGCAGGGTCAATTTAGGAATTTATAATTTCTGAATTTTCCCTGGTCTGGCCTGGTGGGAGGCTTCGGCCGTGGCTATTTACCACCCTACCGGCAAAGACGTGCCGCCAAGCGATTTAGCGTTCCGGCACGATGCCGTGTAGAAACCGAATAGGGGTATGGGTTTAATATAACTACCATGCCCCTAACAGGTTAGCCCTAATCATCTTAAACTGCATCATCACTAACCATCAGGTGAGATCGCAGTCAAGGACTAACTTGTAGTGGATAAAAAAAAAAAAAAAACTTGTGTGTGAGTGTTTAAGAGATTTACACTGAGTACTGCTACGTACTGGAATGCTAAACCGCTCGCGTTTTTGCTGGCAGGGACGTAACTGGCCACGACCAAAGCTTCTCACCAAATAAACAAACTTCTCAGCCGCTAATTGAGTGCATAAATGTGAATTCTACTGTGAGAATTTGAATTCCAAATGCCATCTATAAAATTCGTAATTATTTCGTCTATTTTACAAATTAAATTACAATTCTTAACCAGATTATCCTAGTTGGGAGTAATTTGTAAAACAAATAATTTGCATATCCACCCACTCGCATAATAATGTAAATTTTATCGAGTGTCTAATTGCATCACCTCCGCGCCGCGAGTATCATGCAAACGGCCTGCTTTTTTTGTATGAAGTTAATTTGTATAATAAGATCTAATTGGAATAATCAGGTTCTGTATAATGTTGCGTGTATGCAATCGGAAATCCGTGCCATTTTTAGCAAAGCCATTCATCCCTGTAGGGAGTCGAAGTTGGACCGGATTCGAACGAGCTGCAAGCGCCCATATAAGGGACATATAATGACAAATTCTACACCTTAGATTCCCTAAGGATTTGATGTAATTATTACAGGACTGAAGATCACAAATTAGACATTGCATGATACTTTTTGCGGATAGTGGAAGTGTGAATTTCCATATTTCTTGTACGTATAAGATGCGAATGCGATGTGCAAAAAGATTATATACCTTTTTAACGTGGAACCCTACTGTGGAACCTTTTTCCCTATATATTTATAGGTATGAGCAGATAATATACCAGTCTCCTAGACAGGCTGTCGTTACGTACGCAGCAGATGGTCTAAGCTCTAATTATAAACCTAGATAAACAATATATGAAACAGGAATATTACCATACTATACTAATTGCAACATTGAAAAGAAAAAAATAAAGACGTGTGAAAAATATTTTATAATCAACTAGGAGTGTTGAAGATTGTGCCTTGCTTGCGAATCTTGCAAGATCGGGTCCTGACTCTTCGACACTTAGATCAATACAATTTCGATTATTTCATTTACCTACATAGATGATAGAGCCTCATTTTAGTATTGTATAGTAATTTTGCATATTATTATGTTTACATAGATATATTATAATGTATGTTAGTAGTTTACCTATGATATAGCCACTCATTAGTGAGCGCTATACGAGACCTCATCTCAGTTTTATAAATAAATAGATAATCGAATAATCACGAAATGAATACCTGAGTAAACAAGCCAAATTATTGTAAACGACAAATCAATACGTAGCAAAACCACGATTAAGGCAACAATTAAGTAAGAAGGATTATTATTAGAACCTTTAAGTATCGTTGTCTAATAATTAATATTATTTCAAGCAACATTTTGTGTCTCTACTCACTTATGATTATGACTTGAGAACATTAAAAGATTTATATATCATATTACTAGAGCACAGTACTTAAAACTATAATATGTGATCAAACTAAGTTATTAAGTAGGTACCTTAAATTATCATATACGAATAGTAATGTAACAAAATGATGTAGCTTAAACAACAGTTTAGCAATGTAATAATTATAGTTTAATTTTGTTCACTTTAGTTTCGTATATTATGCAATTAGCTATATCTTTCTTTCGCTTACCTATAGTATTACGTTTCCTATGTGCATTAGTTTTCTATGTTTTCTACTTGTATTAGTTTTCGATATATTTTCTATGTGTAATACGTTAAGAATAAGTTCAATGTTTTAATTATTTAAGAATGTTCTATTGGTTAAGACCCATATCCTTGCTGGTTAATAAAGATAGCGATATGTGTGCACTTCAAAATACAATAAATACCGGCCTCCCCCGGTCGAGTAACGCACTTCACCACGAGACTCCGAAGCGTACACATCTCCGCTTCCGCAACAAGAAAAAGTGTTTTATTTCACTCCCTCGCTGTGGCTCGGGTCACACCGATCCTCCACAAGGAGACTAGATCATGTTCGTGACTTTGTCCACGTAGATTAAGGTAAAAAAACCCCATGGGAACTCTTTGTCGTATAAAAACTAGCCTATGTCCTTCCCTGGCATACAATTTCAATAAAATGAAATAAATTGAAACAGGTGGTGAAATTAGACAGAATTTCGCAATTGAGAAGATCCCATTATGAAGTGATTTATAAAGTGGAACTTCTTTAGCATCGTTGTGATTTTAAAATTCGATGAAACGAAAAAGCGACACTAAAAGCGACAAACATATATTCATAATAGATCTAACCTAAGTAACCTATACAAGTAAGTAAGTAGCTTCAGGCTAAGTAGCCTACGAGAGAATAAGAGAGAATTCTAGAAGAGAGAATTCTCTCGTAGACTACTTTTCTGAAGTTTCACTTCTGTCGTGTGTTTTTTTTGAACTAGTGTCATAAAATTACCTTAGCTATGTTAACCCGTCGGTCTGTTGCAACTTATAGCACGTGAAATCCCGACTTCAACGTCAAATAATAATGTGATATCCAATTATGATAACCTATCTAGTAAATTGTACAGCGCTAAAACTACAATGAAAGTACTAGGTGGAGAAGCGTGTTCAGGGTAAATCACGGTACACGTTTCGAGGTGTGAGGTAATGATGTTTTTGATATAACAACTTCTCGTGGCAACATTAACTTTGTAGTAGGTATGAGGTACAGTTTGTGTTTATCTTTATTTATATTAGATATTGCATTGAGTACGGACACGAAAAGCAGGCAAAGAGCTTTATCGAGTGAGATAATAATGTAGTGCAAAGTAGACAGCCATATGAATTAATAAAATATAATGTGGACCGATTCTACTTATTATTTTTTTCAGCTATAACATGAAATAATGATTATTTTGTAATAATATAATCAATATTATTTGATGCGCGTAGTTTAATACGAGTATTTCTACTCAATAGAAATATAGTATTTTGATGCAACGTACGTTTAATCTTAGATTATGTGGCATTAAATGGTATGCTTTTTACACGGATTTGACAAACATTTTGGCACCCCTAAACTTATTTTTGTTCCAGTAGCACTTTTAATTTTATTTGTACCTGATAGCAATTTTACTAGGATAATTTATATGTCACTCTTATATATTAATATTAAGATTCTTGTATATTCAGTTATTTTTATTTGTATCTAGATATCAATTATTATTATGGAAGTAAAAACTAATATCGAAACTGGTTTTCCTGCATGACAGGGGAACGACTTTGAAGACGAGTGGGCGGGCGTCCGTTTTATTCATAAAAACCCGATGTCCTAACTGATTTGAATTTGACATGTTAGAGTGTTAAGAGAGCACAAAAAAGGATTAAATTCCATTTTATATTTCTAGATTTTATCTACCAGATAGCTCTCTAAACGGTGTGTTCTACAATGTTCTATATTACGTAGAGATTCAATAGATATCTTTCGTTTATTAATTAACTAGAAGTATGCATGAATTAAAATCGCGATCAATCAATTCGTTCAAAACCTCCATTCATTACGTAAATTTTCACATTTACATTTCGTTCTTGCTTAGCAACTGGGAGAAAAGCTTTTGTCCTATTGCAAAGAAGTTACTCTAGAAGTCTAGTTCAATGAAGTGACCTTAATCTGATATACTCGACTCGACGTGTAACCATTGTACTATTAATCTATTCTGTGGCGTAACTTAGCTATCCTTCTATTATTTCTGTTTTCTTTGAACCTAAGTATTTTTAGGGTAAAAACTAAAAACTTCATGCACTTCTAGAAATCCCTCCCTTTTTCGTCAAGGTCGACTTAGTAGTTAAATCCTAGTATTTCGTAGTTTGGCCATGATAAGGTAACAAACCATCAGACAGTTATCAGTGGATACCTAGGGAAATCAAAAAATAGACATTTACATTTATAGATACTCGACGTCAAGTATTTTATATAAGTAAGCGATAATTTTGAGTGCAGTAACTTTATGATAATGCGCACTTGGAAATTCGATCGGGTTACATTCCGAGCTGATTTAATATAGATATCGAGGCTTCGCAGACTTGGATAGACAACTTATTTTAGGGTGACTAGTACTTATGGTGCTTAATATAAATCTGTATGGACAATATGGTCTATATCTGTTACTATAAATTTATTTTATGCCTTATAGACTTGGGTACCGTTAACATTGATCTCATTTATGATAATAATTTATGCCCGTGTTCAACGGCATTCTCCAAGATTATGCAAATTCAAATATTTTTATTATCTCTGCATACGTATTCGATTAATAAATTTTAATACATTTAATTTTGTTTAGGGTTCCGTTCCTAAAAAGGAAAAAAGGAACCCATATAGGATCACATATAGGATCACTTCCTTGTCCGTCAGTCTGTCAACATCCTTTTTCTCGGGATCACGCGGAGGTATCAAGTTGAAATTGATATCAAACACTTGGGTCTACGGTCCCTTGGAGCTGTAAAAAAACAAGCTTCTAAGTCAACGCAATCAAAAGATACGATACAAAAGACACCGAGTCAATTAATAAAAAGTTCAAAACTTTCTGTTGAAATAGAATCATGCAATTTGGCAAGAAGCAAGGTCTCACAGCACAAGTATAGGAAAATATCCTAAAATCTAGGGTTCCGTATTCATAGGGTGTTGAATTGTTTGTCAGGCGCTGCTCATCCGTTTAACGCCATACGTACCTACTTAAGCCAGTTAATTCACAGCTGATTACGTGTTGTAATGACATCTTTCTTGTTAGGTATTTACTAAAAGAATTTACGTTGTGTACACTTAACCGAGTGTTTTATTATAACATAATGGCACAGAATATAAAATAATTTAGTATTTCGCCAATTAACACACGTAGTTAGTTGGCGAAAATGGCTACATTATCTACACTAGTTTCTACAGCTCATAAAACGCTCATATTGCGGGAAAAAATTTAGCACCATTGCTACAATACCAATTATTATAAAGATTGCTACTAAAATGCATTTGAAATAGAGAATATCGGTAAATCGGAAATGGTTGCTATCGTCACAGCCGTATTTTAGTGTTATAGTCCCCAATGTACGAAATTATGACAGAGTTTCATCTGATCTCACCTCCGTAGCTCAGTCTGTTCTTATAGTTGAAATAAAAGCTAAAATAATATAAATTGTCTGTCTAGTCTACACGAATTAATCTTACACCCAATAATATATCATGACCACTGCATATTTTCTTGCAACTTTTTCATTTATAAGGCATAAATGACATCTTTGTGTATCTTTTAGATTTTTATTCATCATGTATTTTTTTCGTCATAGACATCTGTATCTTCAAGATTTTTTGTATTGCGTGAAGGATTATTGAAATATTAGGGTAGAAAATATTAACTATATTTTAAAGCTCTGATCACACAAAAAGCCCGAATTGCAAATCCTTAGATGAATTGTAACACAGCACTTTCCTTTTATATCTTTGTTCAGAAACAGAGCCAGTGGGGTTAGTATAAGATTTTTTATCGCACCAACGTTTACACATTTTGTGCATAGAAACACTTTGCCGTTGAAGACTTCTGCCTTGCTTTTTGATACAAAGCAGCTGTAGACCATATTATTTATTGAAACACTACAAAACCTCTGAAGATTTCTGTCTTGCCTTTTAAAGCAAAGCAACCATGGACCATATTGCTTTTGCTTGAGCTTTGGCTCAAGTTCGTCTATATGTAATATCTACAGGACCACGCGTCAGGGTTACCTGACACGTGTTTCGGCGTTTGTGTATCGTAGAATTTTGTAAATGTAAGACGTAAAATCTCATACTAAGTGCACGGATATCCTTAATCACTCGCGACAAGTGCTTGCGGCGTTGCCATGCGCGGGCGCATAAATCAGTTGTAGTGATTAAAACTCTGTTAACAATGACAGCTTTCGAGCGGCACTTCTGAACCTCTAATTGTAAGATAATTTGCATTAGGAACTGCAACGGTTCGTATTTTATCATTTCATTTTATTTATTACTAGCATTTGCCCACGGTCTTGCTCATTTTGATTGGTTTGGTTGAATTTCACATAATCCTTCTTAACGGATGAGTTCGCAATGAGATCTCTGAAGTGACCACTAGATCGTAGTCAAGGTATACTTAGCTTGGCTAAAGACACAATATCACATAATTCTCATGTTTATTGCCATTATGCCCCTAATTGGACATAATATTAGATAAGTACCTACTTATGTGTTTTACCTTTTACTGTACTTTTTGTGTGCACATATGGTATAAGATACGAAATACATTTGAATCCTTTCAGATCGCATATTTATAACTAAATCGACGCGCAAGAAACATTGTAGGGGCTATAACGTGTCCTGTTTATGTTCAAAATGTATCGGAGGCGTTTAGAAATATTTAAGAGCTACACCAGTACACGCCGTGATGTCGGAGGCAGATTAGTGAAAGCTATCGCGTGGGTATTCGACACTTGTTTGCTTTGTAAGGCTGTGGGTATTTACCCAAATAATGTTGGATAGAAGCAGGCAGTGCATTGCGGAAGTACCTTCATGGTAGGCATGCGAATCTTTTTTTTTTTTTAAACCCACTACATGTTAGCCCTTGACTGCAATCTCACCTGATGGTAAGTGATGATGCAGTCCAAGATGGTAGCGGGCTAACCTGTTAGGGGCATGGCAGTTATATTAAACCCATACCCCTATTCGGTTTCTACACGGCACGGCGGGTTTTTATCTTCTTCTCGGTGTGTGACTAGGGTTTTTTCCGCACTTAGACGTTTTGTTCCGCCACATTAAGCGTTAAGCATCTTTTAATATTTGTGTGGTTTTGTGTGATGGTGATGCGGTAGCTATTGCTTGGTAACTTAGCAATATCTGCCCAGCCCTCCCTCGTCGCACATATCGTATAGGTATTGTATTTCATATGAGTTTCTATCTACTAAAAAGGATCGGTTCACACATTAAACTTGTTGTCAAAATTAAGTAAGTAGACTTTATTTATTCACACCGGAGGTCAATTAATTCAGTGTTGTTAGTGAAATCCTTAATTACCCTGTTTTGTTCAGATCATGGTAATTTGGCCACAAAACGTAGATAGAAGTCAGCCAATTATTCTAAATGCGCATTTAAATCACGGCAAGTTTATTTAGCTTTAAATGGTTATTTGTATTTAAAGGTCTGTTAGCCTAAGTGTTAATAGTACTTAAAAGTTAAACGGACGAACGTTATCGATACAAGATTAAACGCTTAAAGCCTCGTTTCTAACTCGTGGGCTATGTTTCACCAGGTTGTTAGGAAAGGCGGCTGACTTACTCGTAATGCGATCATAGCTCTGAGCAAAAAATACTAGAAACACGAATGAGATGACAAAAAGGATAGGGAAATTACAGCCCTCACTTACCCGACACAGCAATTTGATTAATAACCGCTGATACAGTCGTGAATAAATTAAGTAATTAAACTTTTAAAGATATTTGTTCAGATTATTTTAACAAATTGCTTTTTAAATGACCGGACAGATTCCATCGATATACATTTCTGCACCCGTTACTTGATACTTTTATTTACTTGTTTAAAACTGGGGTGCTAGCATCAGATAAAAAGTGTGTAAGTGAACTGGTATATTTCGTCATTTTGTAAAAGACTGTTGGATGTATTGAAATTATCCCACAAAATACATGTCATCTTTTTAACTTGTGGAAGAAAAACATGCAAAAATTACGTCCAAATACTGTACTGCATTGTATTTTGCTCTATACTCAAAATGTAATTATTCCTTAATTTTCCGGGATAAAAAGTAGCCTAAGTCCTTCCCAGGGATGTAACCTACCGCTATACCAAATATAAACAAAATCGGTTAAATATAGATGGGCCGTGAAAGCATAGCAGACAGATTGATTTTCGCATTTATGATAGTAGTATGGATTCATTAGACAAACTTTTTGCAATTTCATGAGCATGTCAACGCGGCATAAACACAAAAGGCGTTATTAGGTATAGGTACTTTTATTACATCTGACATGTTCTAGATACATCATAATTATGAAAAAAAAATTAATCTGGTGCACTGTCATTTTACAGCTAACACTAGCTTTTGTCCGCGGCTTCGGTGATGTTAGGTTCTGTTAGTTAGACTAGCTTTCCTTATTATTATTTTTCCGAGTAAGTTCTTCAGCTAGACTAGCTAGGAGGGGACCTCGATCTTAGTTCGGAAAAAATATTAAGATCATATTTTAGTCATAGGTTAGCAACTATATTTTAGCATTAAGTTTAACATTTACACTTATATGGATTAAGCTAAGATAATAGTGCTACATCCTATTGAAAATCATTATAACTTCGATAGAACACAATGTGGTAATCTGACTTCTTCATTCCTTTTACTTAAGTGTAGCAAAATAATTTCGCATCAAAAATTTAATTATTAATGGGCAACTGTGCAAAGTTCAAGTACACTTTCACAAATAAAATTATTATTATTCTCAATTACTATTACAGGCGCCACGTAGAGTACATAATTTCAATTATTATATTTATTTAGCCGATCTAATTTACTGCCTTTCTCCGATAAGGCTTTATTTCCATTAGTAAATAGGGTCCAGCAAAGGTCAATTCATGCACATGCCAAACAACTGACTTAACACCATATCTAGTTCGTTCATCTTTACGTTACCACCTGGCGCTCTTTTTGCCTGATCGTTAAGATTCATTTTTGTGTAACGCCCGAATTATAAATATGCACTAACAAAGGCATTTATTGTTACTTTCTCCATTTTATTTGCCAAATTTAACATTAATGATACATTTATGTTCGTGAAATATCCGCTAACATGCACTACTTGAATTTGTTGTCTTAACCGCGTTGCTTGCACTAAATTATACTAATGTAATTTTTTTTTAATACTTGCAAAGCTATGATATGTATAAGGCATGTATATTAGTGAAAATCACTTTTTTGCACGGTTTGTATTTAATTCAATAAACAATATTTTGAAAAAAATAATTGTACAAAATTGAAGACGATGAACGAAAATAGCACATATATTTTTTTCAGAATTTTATGAAGTCATTTGAACCAGCTGAATCAAGTTGAATAACAGATATTTTAGATCAAATTTTGAAGGGAGCCCCTTAAGTAACAGCGTGTGAGTGTGATAGATAGATAGTTTTTTAAGACAGAGCAAATAAACCAATAATTTTAAACTCCAAATCAAATTTACCTTAAGCATAGCTTTGGCTAATTATTTTGTACACAAACTTTAAACTAAAGACAGGTGTAAACATTGAAATGAAATGAATTGTTTATTTCATGTAGGAACAACTCGTGCCACGTATGATTGGTATATCAGGACCATTACTCGATTACTCGTAACTTATTTTGTTATGCATATGCCTGCGGAAAAGTAGAGCACTAGATTTGTCTGGATTGGAGATAATGTACCTAGTAGTAGTATATTGAAGCGGTTGTAGCCTAGTGGTTAGGACACCCGACCGATACGGGGGGGCCACGGGTTCGATCCCCGGGCATGCACCTCCAACTGTCGAAGTTATGTGCGATTTTAAGAAATTAAATATCACTTGCTTCAAACGGTGAAGAAACACATCGTGAGGAAACCTGCCCGAGAGATCTTCATAATGTTCTCGAAGATGTGTGAAGTCTACCAAGCCGCACGTAGTGGACTATGGCCGGACCCATTATTCTATCAAAGCATTTAAGTAACGTAGCTTTAATTATTTACATAAGTATTTCACTTAATTTCTAGCTGTACCGTGTTGCTACCGCTCGTTTCACGAATTTAGTCGGGGAGAAAGGGTCATTCAATTTAAATACTAATTACACAGCTTTCAACAAGTCACGAACGGTTGCAGTCGTATTAACAAACGGGCCGCGTTATGTCTTTAACGTGTTATAAAGTTGGCAGCTCCTAACCTATGGCCCGCGCTCCCGCTGCGCGCTGGGGAACGTGTGCGGCGAACGTGGAATTTGGGTAAATGGGGATATTAAATAAAGAGAACTGTGATCATACGTTAGTAGTCGATATTCCTCATACATAAACGTAGCGCTTTTTCCCTCCTTTATCGCTTTGTAGTATGTAGCGCTTTTACCGCTAATATCTTGAATACTCTTTGCTTTTCAACATCCGCCATCGGACGCTTTTTATACGACTGCCTGAAAAAAGGAGTATATTGTTTTCAGGGTTCATGTATGTATGTTGTTTGTATGTATGTATGTATGTATGTATGTGAGTTTGTATACGCCTGAACCGATTTTAATAAATGAGGTATTTTTAGACTCCCTAGCTTACTCCGGGTGACAAAGGCTAATATATTTTTTAAAAAAAATGATGGGGTGACCATGGTTCCGCATTAAAGACTAAAGTTGAAAAAAAATATTCGAAAATAAGATAAACTATATAATCATCATCTAGCAAATTATGAGTAGATTCCAAAAATTTATATAACACTATAGTTCAATATCCAGTAATTCACAAAAAATACCATTTAATAAAAATGTGAATAAGATTCCAAAGGTAATTAATGAGTGTGGTATCGTTACGTAGTAGCAGTGATAGCCGTACTTCCATTCGAGGGGGATTTTTTATTACACGACTGTCCAAAAAAGGAGTGTTATGTTTCCAGGGTTCGTGTATGTATGTGTGTCTACGGCGGAGCAGTCGTATTTTTTAATAATTTTAATTATATTCACTTGTATGATTTTTATTTAATAGTTACTAGTTTTCCCAGTTTCATCACCTAATTGATTGCAATAATTGCTAGGTTATGATAACCATACTAAAAACGTATAGTTTAAGGCGTATTCTGTAAAACTGGATCAAAAACGGATGTGTCCATTTAAGCACCAAAATAGCCGTTTTTTTAACCAAAAATTAAATTTTGAGAACACATAACCTAAGAGATTATTGTACATGAAAACTGTCACCTATTGTCTTAGGTATAATATTTTTGTAAAATCGGCATTAGTCTTATTTTTAAAATAAATCAATAGCGAAACAGTTGTATTAAAATAAATAAACTCCGAAGCCTTGCTTCACTTCTAGATAAACGTGGACGCAGCCTTAGACTCTGTGCTTAGACTAGCCACAGTTGACGTTGCTATGCGTAATTCCACAACGACGTAATGAGTCAGAATATAATTGAAATAGCAATAAATTAATTACGAATGCAAAGCTGCTGAAATCCGACAGTGCTACATTGATTAGTCATCAGACTACCGATCTACTAGGGTTGACACAAAAGCCTTCATAATTTTTTGTTTTTTTCACACATGATATGATGGTTTTGATATTCAAAAATTTTAAATTTACAAAATATCCATCACAATCGGTAGATTAACTATAATAAATAAGAATAAGACATTGCTTTAGCAATAAGACCGCCTTTGTACGTTTCTTCGTAGTTTTGCTATTAATTGTATTCTGTATATTTATTTGTTATAATTTGTGTGCAATAAATATACCTAAATAAACAAATATTTACAAGTAAACTGTCTTGGTGACCGACTGAGCTGTCCAGTGCACAGCCTAACTGCTGGCTAGAAACTTGAATTTTTGCAGTAAGCTATTTTTATGACGTAAGTGGGCAAAATACAGTAAGAATGGATTTTTTAAAAATACTACCCTCCCCAGGAGGTTAAACTGGATTATTTGTATTAAAGTGCGCCATTAGTTCAAATTATACAAAGATTTTGGAAATTCTACGCATTAACGACTAGGTAGTGCAGGTAACTACATACTTCACAAATGTTTTTGACTCATGGCTATTAAAGATTGAGACTGCTGCTACATAATTCGAAAAATGAAGACATCTCAAACTAAATTCATATCTTTCATAATACTACTTGCTTTAAAAATAACATTTTCTGTAATTTCAATTCAGATTAAGTAGTTTCAGTTTTTTTACAATGCATTAATAGCTACTCTTGCCAAATCATTTTAGGACAACCCTGTTCCTCAGTATTATTGATTGTTGTTATCGGTTAGTACCGATTGAAATGTTACCCATTACCGGTTCAGCTATTGTCTGAAATACTTCAGATAAGTCAATGTAACAATGCCTCGGAATCAGAACATAAATATCCCCTTGACTCAGTAATTTGGCTGATTGTATTGTCTATGTTTTATTGTCCTTTAATTATCTACTCCAAATCTGGTGTGAATTATCTAGAAAGGTACTATAAGCCAATATGAGGCTACGTTTATACGAAAACAGTGATTTTATAATATTTCGTGTACTAGTAATGTTATACCTATTCTAAAATTGTATCCACACTAATATTTTAAATGCGACAGTGTATCAGTCTGTTTATTATATTTTCACGGCCTGCATGTTACATTTCGATTTTGACAGAGATAGTCTTTTATCCCGGAAAATGAAAGATTTCTCACGGGATTTTAATAGTAGATTATACACCTAGGGGATAAAGCACTGTTTTATGTCACGGGCGCTACATTGAATCCTGAACGTAACGAAGGACTCCAAATTTAGCTCCCGAACGCAGCGAGGGTGTTTAAGATTGAGTCCTGAGTGCAGTGAGGGATTCAAGCGCCCAAGAAAAAAACAGTTTTATCCCCGTGGTGTATACTCTACTTTTCTCACTTTATGCGAGACAATGAAAAACCAGATAGTGTTTATTTAATAAATATTTATAGAATCTTCTAAAGGTAGGGGAGACCGGGGATGGTTGACTAACTTTTGACTTAAGCCAGTATATCTCTGATGTTTAACTTAATATAACAAAAACAAAAGTTGATACAGATAGAAGAACTATTCAGGTACCTAAAATACTAATCTATAACCTATATATTTATGACTATAATACTTATTTAGTTGATTTACTAAACCCCTGACGCTTGGTCAATCTACCCCATATCCGGGGTAAGTTGGCCATGAGCATGGGGTAGGTTGACCTAGGCAGTAATCTCTATATATGTATACGAGTATATAAAATCGTTATCTAATCAACGCACAGCCTAAACCACTGGGGTTAGAAACTTGAAATTTTGACAGTAGGTTCCTTTTGTGACGTAGGCGCTCCTTAAGGAAGGATTTTTTCAAAATTGAAAGTTTGTATGAAAGTCCATCATTTCTCAAGATATTTTACAGTTATTTCAACGAAACTTGGTAATTTGGCTTTCGGCAAAAAATAAATAAGTACGTGTGTCACAGTTTTTCAAAGTTCTACCCCCGAAGGGGTTAAATAGGGGTTGGAAGTTTGAATGAAAGTTCTTAATTTCTCAAGATATGACCATGAAACTTGGTATGTAAGCTATCGGTTAAAAATAAAGAAATACGTGTTTCATAGTTTTTGAAAATTCAAAAAAAGCAACGGGTATTTTAAACGGGTAGTTGAGGACCTGGAGAGTGGCATAGGCTACTTTTTAGCACGGAAAATTAAGGAGTGCCTGTGGGAATATGATAGAAACTTTTTATTTCATTATAAACAAACTTATAACTTTCTAGCTTTTCTTTAAGTTTAGTTACATAACGATGCAACGTTTGTATGGAATTTGATATTTCTTTGATGTGGCGTTTATGCTATTACTATCGAAGATTACTTTATATATACGATATCTTTTGGTACATCACGCCTTTCAGATTTCCTTATGTACGTCCTCATTTTCTGTAAAAATACAACTTTAGTATGTGAGGGAAGACCATAATAGTGTAAACTTACATTGATGATACACATTAACCATTAGCCCACACAATTCTTTAAAATAAGTATAAAATGTTATACTTACTTAATTATTTTAAAAGGGTTGGTTTTAATTAGTACTAATTAGTCTACCTACCCCGAAGAAAATTTGTCAACCAACCCCTGACGCCATTTTGAATTTTAACTGCGTATCATATGCAAACTCTGGCAATAACATGGAAGCAATATTGTGTAATGTAGAATAAAACTATCATATTTACATTTGGCATAGCAACAACATTATTTCTAACAGATCCATAGACACAGTAACAAAAAAAGTACGAACGAAAAAAGTTACTTACCAAGACCAAAAATACAAAATGTGAAACCACTCACGAACGCTGCGCTACTGCGGCGGCTCACTTCGCACAAGTTAGCGGGTCACGGAGAGGTATCGTCGCTCGTGATTGGTTGATCAAAAACAGGTGATCGTGGCGAGTTACTGTTGATTAGTCTACCTGCCCCTATAGCCAACCATCCCCGGTCTCCCCTACCTACTACTAGCTACGGCAATAGCAACTTCTTTCAGTTGGCGTGGCCTACTCGATTTGACAAACAAACGAAGTTCGTCTCAGTGCGAATCTAGTGGGCCACGGCTTTGGTTTTCGAAAATCGAGTTGGACGCGCCCGCTGAGAACACATTATATTTAGCGAAATTAGACTTTATGTACAAAGCAATAAGAATTATGAAAGTGAAAATCACATTATTGACCAGCGGGTTATAATGAAATTCAATAGAACATTATAACCCGGCTAAAGCCAAGAGATATAATGTCTTGCTTTCGGTAAGGTTTACATGACATATAATTCGGCATTGTCGAGCATGTGGTGTGAAAAAATTCTTACCCACGCCGCGTTGACTTATACAGTAACTGTAGATGATGATGGAAATGAGTCAATCCATACTTTGACATAAGCTTGTTTCTTAAATACAACAATCTTGATACGAAGGCGTGGTATCAAAAGAAAAAAAACATTCACCAATAGCAATGGACTACACAAAAAGTCATTCAATTACACGCTTGTTACCATAAGTTGTTTCACACGACAATATGCCACATATTTGATGGTATTTATATGGTTGGCGAAAAAAATGCTACAGATCGCCACAACAATGTTGTGTACAATATTCCAAGAAACTCAACCGGAACTTGAAGATCCTAGAAAAGTCAGTTGCGATGCGAAAAACTTTAATTTCGTCACGTCCAGGCATTTGTCATAGCCGATGTAGCTTGGGTACTCCGATGAGATTTATTTTTTGTACGAAAAGCTGTTTCTGTCGACGAATTATCTATAGACGTTTAAAATGGATAGCTGATCCAGGCTACAAAAAACGTTGTCAAGAGTTCCAGTTATCTTCGAAGTTCATTGGCAGTTTTTGCAAGTCAACGAACGTGAAAATGATCTTATTGTAGGTATTTCACGTAAATAAGATAATTTTCGCTTGAATTCTACTTGAGTATTTTGTATCTTGCTATGTCCGTTTGTTTTGTCGATAAGAATTGCCTGGTGGAAGGCTTCGGCCGTGGTGCGTTACCGCCCTACCAGCAAAGGCGTGCCGCCAAGCGATTTAGCGTTCGATGCCGTGTGGTATGGGTTTAATATAACTGCCATGACCCTACCAGGTTAGCCCGCTACCATCTTAGACTGCATCTTCACCTACCACGAGGTGAGGTCGCAGTCAAGGGACTAACTTGTAGTGGATAAAAAAAAGAATTCCTTTCTATGTACTTTGTTAGTTATTGTAATAGTAAATAATGAGTTTGTCATCGTTTGCTAAAGCTACATGTACAAATAATACGTAGGTAGGTATGTCTAATTAACACTGACAAGTCTTCAATATATCATTAACTTCTTTTTCACTAAATAAAGTAACATATATCTACTGTTTATCGGTATTTTTAAACATTAAATGAGACTACAAATTATTGTATTATACTACTTTTTGCTCTTTAATTTCAGAACTCGAGAATTAATTAAAGCCTAGAATAAACAATTAGTTTTAAAGGTTCTTAGTAACCGCTAATGGTCATTATCGGTTTAGTCATAACGTCATATTTTAGCTTCATTGCGCGATATTGCAATGAGTGTGAGGTTGCCAAGTCTATGAAATTTTCCGGAGAGTCCCTGAATTATAATTATGTATTTTCACTCATGTTATATGAGTCTTATTTTTTTTTTTTTTTTAATAATATTTACCAAGCTTTACTCAACTTTTGAGCATGTATTAGTAAGAACAGCTAAAACTACCAAAATATTAGGTATATTATAAGGTTGTCTGTGAGCGATCGCTAAGTGATAAGACCGCCTTTGTATGCAAAACTTTCTACTGTGTTTTTTAATTTAGTAAAGTACCTCCTGTATTTGTGTACAATAAAGTATTAAATAATAAATTAACTATGAGTTCAAATGTCCTCAAAGAGTATTATCATATAATGGAAACCCTAAACAGGAGCTACGGGAGGATATAAATAAATTCCCTATAAATATCATACTTAATTGATTTTGTATACTATAATAAATAAAGGCCATATCTTTTCAGATCTTAACATACCTGTAATGAATTAGTTATGAGTACATTTGTATTCAATTGGTAATACTTGAATGTCTGATCCTAATTTCCTATAGGGCACATACTTGTATTGCAACTGTAATAACAGTGACCGTGTACAGGCTTTGTCTCAACAGATCAGTCATTTTCTTATTCATTAAAAAAATTATGTTTGGTAAAAAGTTACATTTTATTTACAAAAATAACATACTTATTACATGTTATAGGTTTTCTAAAATTCCCATGTGATTTTAAAAACGGTTTTCTTTAAATTCCACTTCAAGTAAGCCCTTGACTGCGATCTCACCTGATGGTAAAAATCGAAAATCAAAATCAAAGGTTTTTTTATTCAAATAAACTTTTACAAGTACTTTTGAATTGTCTACCACTGGTTCGGAACATCATTCCTACCGAGAAGAACCAGCAAGAAACTCGGTGGTTGCTCTTTTTAAATAATTCATTTACAAAAAATATTATATCAATGTGTACATAAGTAACCGCTGTCTTTAGCATTGCTGGAGGGATCAAATCCATGCTCCTCAATCATTGACATAATCTTCAACAGTATAATAAGTGCAGATGGTAGTGGTAGTCTAAGATGATTGCGGGCTAACCTGTTAAGCAGCTATATAAACCCATACTTCTAGACGGTTTCTAACTTTCTACACGGCATCACGGCAACAGTTATCCGCGTGCCAAATTTCAGCCTAATCCATCCAGTGGTTTGAGCTGTGCGTTGATAGATCAGTCGGTCAGTCAGTCACCTTTTCTTTTCTTTTTGTATAATAATTAGATTTATAAGTCGGGTCCTATGAATTAGGTACAAAGATTCCACAGCAAGATAAGTGCCTGGTGGTCTGCAAGACGTTAGCGGGCAGTGCATTTGTTTTAGCGACGGATTTATGCTGAGCGGAGCTTTCCGGTCGTCCGTCCATTACTCTGTCCACGCCAAGGCTAGAATTTACATGTGTCGATTGAAATTTCTTTACGAGCTAGTGATAGGGTGTAGATTGAATTATCTCGGAGCTATGATTAAGAAAAATAAATGCTTCCTTTCAATGCGGTATGCTACTACCGTTTGATTAATAAGGTTATTGACGACCTCCCTTGCGCATTGGTATGCAGAATGGTGCATACCGTGTATTCATAAAGTGAGATAGCTATATCGATTTTGTACTGAATAGATTACCGTCGATTCTTGCTAAACGAAAATCCCAGAAACAGTATTTTTTTTGAAAGAGCAATATCTCTATTTCGATTTTGAAATTTTAATGAGTACTTTATATTAATTTAATACAAACCGTTAAAACTTGTATGTATCGCGAATTAGTTATTTGTGTTATATGGGGCCAAAGAAAATTTTTGTTCCCCGAGGGCGCTATTTTGAATTCAGAGCGAAGTGAAGGATTCTAAAGTAGAATCCCGAGCTTAGCGAGGGATTCTAAAGTAGAATCCTGAGCGTAGCGAGGAATTCAATATACGCCGCCCGAGAACAAAAAATTTGGCCCCGAATGACACACTATTTTTCATCATTACGTATGAGAAAAAGCTAGGAGTATCAACCTACTATGTATGGGCATTACCTATACGTTTAAGCACCAATCGGTGCGCTGCCTGGCGGTGGGCGCTTCCTCGAGATCGGCAAGCTGGACCTGTCCAACAACACCGCGCTCGGCATGAGCGTGTTCCTCAAGAACACCACGTTCCACGGCATCCTGCTGGACGCGCTGTTCGGCGCGGCGGGCGAGGGCGACGACAAGGCGGCCGCTGCCCGCCACCGTGTTCGGCGAGCGCGAGCTGGAGCCCGCCTTCCGCTACATGGCAGCCGGCAAGCACATCGGCAAGGTGCTGCTGCGCGTGCACGAACGCGGACCAATCAGAACAGAGAAATGAAAAGTCCCATGGGCCTAAAAATTACATTTTGCTCCCTCTATCCTCTGAAGCCAATATTCGTTTTTCGAATAGGTATGATGAAAAATAAATTTATGTACAAATAAACATGATAGGTATTACAAGTTCTCGTTTACCCTGCATGAATAGTAGCCACTTATGCACTAACTAGTGCCTATTTCATGTCTGAAATCCGTTACCTAGGTACTTCGAATGCGGGTTTAGGTATACAAATTGCCGGTAAAATATAGATAACAGTATAAAGCATTATACGGTCATTTACAATGATCGTAGCAGGGCGGCATTATCTTAATACACCGGTGGCAAAGAGTTAGTCATCTTTCACATGCTGAGATGAAAGTTTGGTCCAAGTTGTAAGGAATAAAATATGTAAAGAGTATACAATTTCGTATCTAGAAAAGTGATCTTTGAATAATCCATACTATCCATATCCATACAAATACTATAGTCTGTCTGTTTGTCTGTCTGTCTGTCTGAAACTTGATGAAATTTGGTACGGGGATAGGTTGTATCCCAAGGAAGGACATAGGCTACTTTTTATTGAAATATTCAAGAGTTCCCGCGGAAATGAAAACAACTTAACTCACGCGGAAGTAGTCACGGGTTGATACTTGATACCCGTGAATTCTAAAAATAAAAAAAATCTAGTTTATATTAAAAACTACAAATATTGTAAACTAAAATATACATAATATATATTGAATAGTAGGTACTTTTCATGGTCTTGATTTTTTTAAACAGCCTGTAAGCTTTGCGCAAACTTAGACACTTTTGTCTTGTGTCCGTGTTTGTTGTGTTTGTTGTGTGTGTTCCGGGATAAAAAAAGGCTTACGTCTTTCCCCGGGATACAACCTGTCCCTGTACCAAATTTCATCAAAATCGGTTGCACAGATAATTATTTTTCATTCCCGCGGGAACTCTTGAATTTTCCGGGATAAAAAGTAGCCTATGCCCGGGGAACCGGGTTAAACCTGTCCCTGTACCAAATTTCAGAAAAATCAGTTGAACAGATGGGCCGTGAAAGCGTAGCAGACAGACAGACAGACGGACAGACAGACAGACAGACAGACACATTTTCGCATTTATAATATTAGTATGGATGGATTAATCCGCTTATATCTTTTATCTTAAAGAGGTCCTTGTTATTTATAATGAGATCTTAAATGTGGGCGGGTAGTTTGCGTGTGATCTAGAATGAATCGCTGCGAAGCCCTTTTTCGGGAAGTATCGTAGATTAAATGTTAATTATAACGATATTAGGCCAATTAATTTAGCTGAGTTATTTGTATTGCCAGCCAAACTGTTACACCTACACTAAGACCTAATAAGACCTCTTGTTTAGAGAGTAGGGTTTTTATTTTATAACCGCGCAAGAAAGGCAGCGGCGTATGTATGTACGAGTATGTATAGGAGTTCCCGGCGTCTCTCATTATGAGCTAAGGACGGTCACGGAGGGGTATTTTTAATCGACTTCCAATAAAGGAGGAGGTTCAAAATTCGGCGCGTATTTTTTTTAAAAATGTATGTTCGTTCGTATCTCCGTGGTTTCTGAACCGATTTGAATCATCAGTCGTTAGAGGAAGCTCTCGAGGTGGTCCCATAAAAAAATCTGACTCCAAATCCTCAACCCTGACACTAAAAAGTTAAAAATAAAAATTCTTTCCAAAAAACCGACTTCCAACGCCACTGTAAAGTACAAAATAATTTTGATTTCTACCCACTATGTTGAAGTCGGGCGAGTCTGATGCGTTTCAACTTTGCTTATCCTTGTTATACCCGCCCGACTTCAACATAGTGGGTAGAAATCAAAATTATTTTGTACTTTACAGTGGCGTTGGAAGTCGGTTTTTTGGAAAGATTTTTTGTAGATAGAAATCCCACAAAACCCGAACTCTCCCCCATGTTCTCTCTCTCTCTCTGGAACAAAAAACAAAACCCCCGAAGATGTTATTTTTTAAGTTAAGACTGAGAAAGTCCTCTCTTCTCAATTCAATCGACGACTCAAAATCACTTGTAAAAGTTTATTTGAATAAAAAATATTGAAGTAAGAAGTTAGAATTGTCTACTCTTATAAGCTGAGTGAACGAATGAGTAGTTGTGGTAAAGACTTTTTTTCACGACAGCTCTTGCGGTCTCCTTCCAGCGACTTCTGTTGGTGACATCAAAAGAGCACACTAGATAGAAGAGTCTATCTTAGATAAAACTTAAAGAGCTAGAGATAGAAAGGGTAGGAAGGAGAGTTTTCCGAATATTAGGTACAAATTGTTAAACGTGGTTGAAATATTGCAAAGAAAACAGACATAGTATTAGATTGGAGGTTTATATTTTTGTCCTAAATGATAAATGATTTATTTATTTCACAGGACAAAACTTGTGTCACTTATGATAAATCACGACTCTACCAACGGGCAGATTCTAATGTGAAGAACCGGCAAGAAACTCAGCAGTTGCTCTTTTCATAAAAAAAACCGGCCAAGTGCGAGTCGAATTCGCGCACCGAGGGTTCTACGATGTGATAGCCGGCCCTTGGAGCTGTGAAAAAATCAAACTTCTAAGCCAACGCAATCAAAAGATACAGCCGTTTATGCTGCAAATTTTCGACACTCGCAAGGGAATCGAAACCTACAGGGTACTTCCCGTGATACCTCCATGCGTTCCTGAGAAAAATGGTCTTGACACACAGACGGACGGACAACAAAGTGTAATAAGGGTTATAAGGGTTCCGTTTTTTCTTTTTAAAGTACGGAAGCCTAAAAAGTAAGAAAGAAATTACCAAACCACAGATCGTAACGAAATCGGCTTGAAACTGGAAAAGCTGTGTAATATTAGATTTTCAAAAACAAGTCAGTATGCAATCATTGTAAGTGACTATTATTTTAATATGTTATTTATTGGTACTTAAGGTTCAAACTATACCCAAGTACCTAATTTGAAAGCATTATGCCGTCAGAAAATTAAAGGAAGTGCACTAATTTTGAGATCTCTATAGTGTATGCCTATTATCTGCTCAGGAACATAAACTGGCTGCTATTAGAGATATAATGGGCCGAGATAAGGTCTCTGGTTTGAGGAGAAAGGCTTATACCACGTCCAGAAGGCGAGAATGACAGATTTAATGCCGTCTAATTAAGTGATTGGAGATTGGCGCTCCTTGATGCTGGTTATCTGATATTAGACAAATTACAGATTTTCGAAAACGTACACCGTGTTGGGTTACTCAGACTGATACATGAATGTCTGCGTATTTGTAAAGTAAGTGCCTCAAATTAAACGTGGCAGACATATCTGAGCAAGCGCGCACGGGCAACTAAAAGTTGCCGGCAACTAAAAGTTGCCGGCAACTTTTAGTCGGCGTGCAAAGGCTTGAATTCGTCAATGTCTTAAGCCTTAAGCCTCTCTTTGTTTGGTAGTTTGTCCTTCAACCACGACGCAACAGACCTACAGATCGACGCATACCCTTTTCTGTGTGCGTACAGTTGGAGAGTTACTTAGCTACTTTTTTATCGGGAAACAAACAATTTCCAAGAGATTTTGAAAGAACCCAAATCCACGTGGACGAAGTCGCGGCCATTAGCTAGTTAAATCATTTCAAAAGGAAACATTCATTTCTCTTTTTCTGGAGATATAACTAATTTATTAGTATCTACCTTATAAGTAGAGTGACTAAAATTATGATATAAAACAATACGTACATATTATGAACCTTTTATGGTAAGGTAAAACACTAATCCAGTAAACTAAAACTATGATTTATGAAAGCATTGTTCTAATGTAATTATCCGATAAAACAGAGCCTTCGCAACCGGTCAATTTGTATAATAAATTGCCAAGTGCGATCAAATGCGATTCAGCATGAGTAATGGTCTCTCCGCAGTTATCAGCGGCTAGGGAACCTGGAAATAATATAGATGTAGTTAGAAGATTATTGAAATAAATAATATTTCATTAGGTACATGTAGGATTTGCATAGGGATACAGTGGGGCGGATTCTGTAGTGCACAATCACTAAACTAAACTAAAATGACAGCATTAAAAATATTGCTAACCCTTTCATAATTCTACCTGCGAAAAGGACAGAACTAGGTTTAACGTTGTCATTTTAATTTAGTTAGAGATTTTGTTATACAGAATTGGCCACAGAGGTTTTTACAGCTATGAAGTAATTTTATTGACAGAAACTTTTCACAAATGTTATGTTGATTTCCATAAATATCGTTGAATATATTATAAGTAGATAAAATTAAAATCTAAATTAAATCTAAATTAAAAACTAAATTAAAAACTAAAAACTAAACATTAAAAATATCATCTATCCCGCTGCAATGAGGCAGTGTGCCCAGAACGCTGGCTGCGTTACCCCGCTGAATAGCCAAACTTATATGCTATGAAGTTGAATTTTGTGTGAACTTCTACCTTGGGACTCACACTTAAACTCTATCAAAATTTGCTAATCCTCAAGCCCAAATCATTTTTATTTAGTTTGGTTGCACAGGATTATTGCTGATTTCTGAATAAACTGTCCAAATTACAAGTCGATTGCATTATTTGAGACAGAAATAATTAGGATGTATTCTGATGGACCTGAAAGTCTTATAATTATACAAGGAAAATACATGTAACAGAAGCTACGGTAAATAAATAAGAGCTATTAATGAAGTCACAAAACTGAACCGTGAAATATCCAGTCCATTCTGACTAAACTTATCTTGTTAAATCACATTTTGGTAACCAAAATGGACTTTATACCAAAGTAATAAGAGCGTATCGATTAGTTACATCGATGTTTAATCAGTGATCTCGCTGGCACCCCAGTGTGTAGTCATGCAATCATAAATTTGACTTACTTCGTGACAAAATCCCATTTTCAGTCTAACGAGCTGCAGCGACGCATTTTAGCATCCACTGTACACGTATCTCTTATCTTTAGAACTCATTTTCATTTAAGATTTCTTACAAAACTAATGATCTACTGCAGTTAAAATCAATAGTCAATTTATTTGTTACATGTAGAACATACACTGTGTCTCTTATGTTACGTTATGATTTGACTCTACCACCGGTTCAGAAAGATTCTACTGACAAGAGCCGGCAAGAAACAGCCTGCTCTTTTTAAAAAGAACGATATTACACTAGCCTATGTACTTTCCCGGGATACAACCTATCCCTGTACCAAATTTCATTAAAATCGGTTAAAGTCAGGTGAGCCGTGAAAGCGTAGCAGACAGACAGACTGACGGACAGACAGAGATATGGAAGTATGGATTTCTGAACCTAATAGCTAGATAAATTTTTTATTATACTACATACTACTTAGATGATACTTCTCCAGACTTTACGTAGTATAAGCCGCAGTCGGTTTTTTAAACTTTTTCAAGTCTTGTCGAAGTTAACGATACAGGATCTTATTATACTTACTTATATAATAATAAAAAGCTAGTTATTCGTGCAGCTGAAACCGTGAAAAACTATTACCAACTCGGTGACAATTCGAAACGTTCCAATGGATCCGGTCGTTATCCGTCACGAAAAAAGAAACTGGCAAAAACTCATCGACTTATACTCGTAGCACAATCCTCATGTTTTTTACGACTTAGTACCTGGCAACAGATTGGAATAGATAGAAAATCCATTTATTTTAATATTATAAATGTGAAAGTTTGTATGGATGGATGTTTGAATCAAGCCAGAACGGCTGCACGGATGTGGATGAAATTTAGCTTAGAGATTGATTATAGATAATCTGGAATAACGCATAGGCTACTTTTTATCCCGGAAGATTAAAGGCTTCCAGCAAAAATCCTCAATCCACGCGGACGAAGTCACGGGCATCAGCTAGTAAGTCTACGAGTATAAGTTGTCTTGTAAACTTCTGAATGGACTATAAATAAGGCTTTGTTCTGTGAAATACCAAATATTTACCACTAGTTTCACAGTTAGAGCAATTTAACGAGAGAACTCAATATGATCGAAACAAATTGGCCGAGCGCAGGGCTACGTGTCACGTAACAATCGATCGTTGTATAATTTTCCGAAGCATTTAACTTTTTGCGATGTTCAATAGAGTTATCATTTTCGGAAGCTAATTGGGTTTCATTCAATAATTTCTTTACCTTGGTAATTCTTTTTTTTTAAATATATTTTGAATAACCTAATGTGCTTTGTTAGTAAATTGAATTACTTGAAAATTTCTTATCTATCAAATGCTGAAATTTATAATTTTCTTACTAGGTGCTTCTTTGATTTCAATTTTTTTTGGGTTTACAGTACAGCCTGGAGCCAACTGCCAACGCATAAAGCAATACGTCAGATCAAACTGTCATTTTGAGTAATATTGCTTATATTACTCAAAATGACAGTTTGATCTGACGAACCTTGACGTTCCTAAAATTAGAATTATAATTCTAAAACACGAAAGTCAACAATAATGAAACAATATGGCTTTAAGCATTGGCAGTATCTCCCCGGGTCTATATCTAGAGTTAGAAGAATTCGATTTTTTCATGAACGTGTTTAATTCAAACTGCTGTTTCAAATCATTGGGGCTGATTCTGTAGTGCACAATCTCTAAACTAAACTAAACTGACAGCATTAAAAATATCGGTAACCCTTTCATAATACTCCCTTTAGAAAGGGACAGAACTATAGATATAAGGCTGTCATTTTAGTTTAGTTTAGAGATTGTGTTAACCAATTGACATGCTTGTCATTGCATGCTTCAGTTTCTGTGCTCACAGCTTCAAAAGACGTGTCATGGATAATTTCAAGATTTGTTTGTGGCAACCCTGAAAATCGCGTGAAAAGATGGAGGATTGATACGAAATAATTTCATTTAGCGTTCGAGGCCGTTAATCTAAGATATCAGAGTCGAAACAAGTTCTCGTGCGATGGGGCATTTTAGAAATATATAGGAAACTCGTAAAAGATGGTTAACGTAGCGTGTACTATGATTTTTTTTTCTTTTTTAATATACGAGAAGAATCTGCCGCTTTCGATGTGGCGGCACCCTTTTATACTGTTTTAAATAATTGTGAACTGTTCTTGTACCTAACATCTTTGTAAGGCATGGAATTGCATACAAAGAAGTTAGTACCAACTGTTTGTGGTCAAACCTATACAATACTTCAAAGGTTTTATCTGTGCCTGAATAATAAATTCCGTATTATTCGTATAATATTATATTTAAATACAAAAGTGTTTTTGACTCTTGGTTTATCTTTCAATCACGCCGCAACGTACTTACGTGATTTTTTGCATGGGTATAATTGAGGGCCTGGAAAATGTACTTACTACTTACTATGGGTTCTTTTTGTTTTGGAAAATCAAATGGTTCCCATGGGGTTTTTCAAACCTTGACCCATGCGTATAAAGTCACGTTGAAGTTAGATTTAACTGTTGCCAATATCGATTTATCACTACACGCCCACTAGACGTGTCGAATCGCAGGAAGTCACTAAGTCACTGCATCGGCCGCTGCTCAAGCGCAATTCGAATTAAACTTGAAAATTGAATACTTACCTTCAGCCAATCTTAGTATGAACACCTATATGATATTAAATGTACAGTAAAATACAACAGGTTAATTTCAGTAATTTACGTTATTTAGTCCAAGTACTTAATATTAGTTCACTGCAGGTTATTCAAACTTTACTTTATAGTTTCCTGCAGGTTTTATCAAGCTTTTAACACATATATCTAAGACTTTGTTAAACCTTTGCAATTATTGCAGAGTACCTAAATCAGAAGATGATCTCGACATTCAAAACAAGCTTTTAGCCGCGCGTGCGCACTAGGATGCCTATTTATTGCCCACCGTTTACTTACAAAATAAACGATTAATTTTGTAAATGGTAGCGATTTAATATGGTACGGTATAAAGTACGAGTGCCGGGAGCGCGTGAGCACGCCCGATTGATTAAATAGTTTGATCTTTTGCAAAGTTTACTAAGTTGAGGTACATTACTTATATACGGGTCCAGCATATCTCTGTGAACCATTATAATATTAATAGTATCCATCCTTTTTTTTCGAGGGGGAAATCTTCCTAAGATACCTACCCGACTTCCATGGGCGGGAAGTCGGGTTATGTAGGATTTGTACCTACTAAAACCTGTGCTAAAACCCCCTCGGTTGCCACCATCTGCATATTGGGAGGCTCCGAGATATCTATAAAGATCTATAAAGAACGCATCGGTGCCTCTCTTGCGCAATGCCCGTTGGGCTCATCCCGGTGATCACACCATAGACTACACTCGCTATGAGATATGGCTAATAGTATCCATCCTACGACAGTCTGTCTATTCTGTATTGATCTTTACGCCACGGTCCATCGTTCCGCCAAATCGAACCTAATTGATTATGGAAAAGTAACAAGTTTTAAAAAAAAAATTGTCTTACCTGAGCGGGCACCAGCTAAAATTTCAGAAACAGTTTTACTATAATTAATGACCTATTTGTTTTCATATGAAACTTGTTTATGTTACTCAATCCATACTGAATATTATAATTAATGCGAAAGTGGGTCTGTCTGTCTGCTACGCTTTCATGGCCTAACTACTCAACTGATTTTGATGAAATTTGGTACAGAGATAGTTTACATCCCGGGGAAGGATATAGAATTACTTTTTCATCATACCTATTCGAAAAACGAATATTGGCTTCAGAAGATAGAGGGAGCAAAATGTAATTTTTAGGCCCATGGGACTTTTCATTTCTCTGTTCTGATTGGTCCGCGTTCGTGCCACCTTGCCGATGTGCTTGCCGGCTGCCATGTAGCGGAAGGCGGGCTCCAGCTCGCGCTCGCCGAACACGGTGGCGGGCAGCGGCCGCCTTGTCGTCGCCCTCGCCCGCCGCGCCGAACAGCGCGTCCAGCAGGATGCCGTGGAACGTGGTGTTCTTGAGGAACACGCTCATGCCGAGCGCGGTGTTGTTGGACAGGTCCAGCTTGCCGATCTCGAGGAAGCGGCCGCCCACCGCCAGGCAGCGCACCGATTGGTGCTTAAACGTATAGGTAATGTCCATACATAGTAGGTTGATACTCCTAGCTTTTTCTCATACGTAATGATGAAAAATAGTGTGTGTCATTCGGGGCCAAATTTTTTGTTCTCGGGCGGCGTATATTGAATTCCTCGCTACGCTCAGGATTCTACTTTAGAATCCCTCGCTAAGCTCGGGATTCTACTTTAGAATCCTTCACTTCGCTCTGAATTCAAAATAGCGCCCTCGGGGAACAAAAATTTTCTTTGGCCCCATATAACACAAATAACTATTTTCCCCGCGGGAAGTAAAAACATCAATCCACGCAGACAAAGTCGCAGGTATCAGCCAATTTTATAGAAATTCTTATTCTATCTATAAGTTTTTCTCATGCTCGATGGATAGTCATATACATACCTACCTAAACGCAGACGATCCTAAAAATAGGATGTGTTGAATAGCACGAGCAATTCGCCACAGTACCATACGACTGCATGGCAATTATGTTAATATGCATTCCCCATATAGGCCAGGCAATTCGACTCGGGCCCATAATGTAATTCCGATGTATGAGCGATGGGTGGTGAAAACTTATCACAATGCGCGTATATTCTAGTAATACTAGAATCAGTGATTAAAACACTAATTAATATAACAATTTGATGATAAGTAATGTCACAGCAGAAGTTCTGTGGCGTAATTCATACAGTGAGTATTTATGCCCATGAAAAATAACAGACCCGGCTACCATGACAGTTATAATATAGCACCTAGAAGAGGTACTAAATTACAACTGCAACAATGCTTGTGATATTTACCCAAATAAAAAACATATGATTTTGGTTTTTGAGAAAATTTTAAAGAACTGTCGGGCACGCAGGTTTACTCACGATGTTTCTTCCCCCTTTCGACAAAGAGATTTAATTTATAATATAAATGTTGAAAACTCGTTATCATTATCCAAATAATTGCGCAATTTTTTCACACAACATAGAACCAAGATCTCAGGTACGTCAGAAGGTCGCTTTAGCGGCTTTAAGGAGCGTGTAGCATCACGTAGCACCCAGTAGTCTGCGCCCACGCCGAACCATAATAAAGATCTGACCACATTATGATTTGCCGAAGCGATCAAATTGACTTGCTATTATTATAAATTCTGCAGAGCTTTCGATGTGTTGAACTACGTGTAGGAAACAACGAAAAATGACCACAAGAATTTATTGTTTCACGCGCTCCGTTAAAATATGAAATGTGATAAAGAAGACAAATACTTGCCACGAAGAACGGTTCACTAAACTTTGCATATCAATAACAAAAACTATGCTCAAGAAATGATTTGTTGTTTTCCTAAAAATTTCGGTTTTAGGCCTAAGCACTCCGACGACGGCGACAGACGATTTAAAGCAAGTCGCAGGGATACCTTTGGACCCAGGTTTTGCATAAGACCGCGGCGTGTGGAAATCCCCACAAGAGACTTATGTAACAGTGGTGGACGTCATGGTTTGACGACAAAAGTCGAAGAAGCTATCTTGGTGGCAAAATTTAACAATACATCGTTGAACTTACAGCTAAAAGTTATAGTAAATCAGCACTCAACTAATAAGTACAAGATTGTTGCAGAGTGTAATATTTCGATCAAAAAGCAGCCACGCTGTAAAGACAGGTAGCTGCATCTAAATATAGCACGATACCAATCGCCTTACAAGTTAAACTAGTATCGTCCACTTATTAATTATTTTATAATTGACCACCGATAAAAAATGAGCATTCAACATGATTACTGTAATCAACGTTCAGATGCTCGTCTAAAAACCAAACATCGGATTCGTGGGCTGTTTTATTAGCTGAGAGAAAATATATTTTTTGTAAATAAATGAAAGGCTATTTGAGTATGAACAAGTATACTAATAGCAGATGTATTTTTTATCTAAACTTTTACTCTCCTCCTTCTTTCAACCAATCTGCTCACAGTCCATCGGCTGATCACATGATAAGGCACATAAAAAATTATCTTTTATTCGCCCGGTGCACTGGGTCAAAAGTGGCACCCAAGTTTTTAGAAATCCATAGGCAATCCATCTGCTAGATATACGCGAACATTTATTGTGAGCTAGTTTAATTATTGCAGCCAAGTGCTAGTCTATGAATTGAAAAAAACTTCTGAAAGAGATCTTCGACTGTTTGAAGGACATTGTTCGAGAAGACGTTATTCACAACTGCTATACCTAAATTGATCTTTAAGACAATACAATATCTAAGCTTTACATAGTTCAACTAAAAGTCGAAAACTAAATACAAATAACTGCACGTCATTCCGAAACAAACTCATTACATCGAAAACAGAAGGTGCCAGTCTGTCTGTATAGACAATTTGAAGAGTAATATATCGATAGTATCGATTAAATGAGACACGACAAAGGGTCAAGATTCTCAATGTCGTCGAACTTCGGTTCTTTGAAAAGTAGTTAAGAGTTTTAATCTAGCGATGAGCAGGCAAGACGAGACGAAATCCATTATAATAACGCTTCTAGAGAGAGTTGTAAATAGTAAAATAAATAAAAAAACCGGCCAAGTGCGAGTCGGACTCGCGCACCGAGGGTTCCGTACTCAAGAAGTAGGTATAATTACCTTTGTTAATGAACCGCAAAACTAACTTTGTTTGTAGAGGTTTACTGTTAATATCAAAAAATTACGTTTGTTGTATGGGAGCCCCCCTTTAATATTTACTTTATTGATATTTAATTATTTATTTTGAAAGGTAATATACAAGTTAATATTCTGTGAAAATTTTAACCGTCTACCTGTTACCGTTTTTAATATTGAGCAAAAAAATACGAAAAAAACACGTTTATTGTATGGGGACCCCCCTTAATATATATATTTTTTTAATTTTTAGTATTTGTTGTTATAGCGGAAACGGAAATACATCATTTGTGAAAATTTCAGCTTTCTAGCTATCACGGTCTATGAGATACAGCCTGGAGACAGACAGACAGACAGACAGACAGAAATACAGACAGCGGAGTCTTAGTAATAGGGTCCCGTTTTTACCCTTTGGGTACGGAACCCTAAAAATTTATAGTTACATTGTGTGTTAAAAAAATGTAAAGTTACAGAGTGAACGAATACGGTTTTGAAAACTAGTATTTTTAAGCTATTGCATAGCTTCTATCGCGGGCCTTGAGGGTGGAGACCGAATACAGAAATTCCGTAACGAAATTGAAAACCTAAAACTTTGGTTGCTATGACTACTTGTGTTGTTGACTTCAAATTATTGAAAATAAAAAGACTATTTAGGCGAAATAATTTTATAGAATTATGAACATAATTCTTTAAAATTATTTCGACTTTATATTCCAAATCATCTTTTCATAAAAATAGTCTTTTTATTTTCAATAATTTGAAGTCAACAACACAAGTAGTCATAGTAACCAAAGTGTTAGGTAAGTTGATAAAAAATGCTATGCAATAGCTTTACCGCGGCAGTCTCCGAGTGCCACACGTCTTTTTTTTTTAAATATATAGGCTAGCGCTTGACTGCAATCAGACTTGCATGCAAGTGGTGATGCAGCTTAAGGTGGAGCGCGCTTGCCTAGAAGATGCCTATTCACTCTTGATTTGAAGGTGTTGCCGTTCTTGAATGGTCTTAAAAAAAACTGAAAAGGACGTTAAAATCTGAACGCATGTGTGTGAATCCTCAATAGTGGATACCAGTTTTGGATGGTTTAAAAGCTGAATCAAACTGAATAAGTGTGATTAGTCAGTTTGTTTGTCTTTTAATAGGATAATAACTAATTATTAACCATTAAAAGACCACCACCACCAGAACTACACATACATATGTACATGTGTACATAAATAAATAAAACCTTTATTCAGACACTTTTTTATGCATCCGTGATCAGAAATTAAAATTACACTGGTGTTGCTTTAATTTCAATGATTTATTACATAATTATTTAAACTTAAATAATACTTACGAGTATTTAACACGAGCCGCCCGATTGTCTAAAAGTTGCCGATCAAATCGTCAAAGTTCGGCGTCAAAGTAAAATAAACCATCCACCACCACCACTACAGCCCATTAACGTCCCACTGCTGGGCACAGGCCTCCACTCTCATAGGAGAGAGGGAATTAGAGCTTAGACCCACCACGCTGCTCCAATGCGGGTTGGCGGGCTTTAACGACTATTATCATGTTAGTGATAATAACCGGGACCGACGGCTTAACGTGCTCTCCGAGGCACGGGGGTGACACACCGCCATCTTCCTAACTCCGGGCTAGTGCTGAGAATTTCTAGTCAGAAAAACCCAACACTTATTATGGCCCGACCCGGGACTCGAACCCGGGACCTCGTCAGCCGCAGTCAAACATGCTAACCACTAGACAAACGAGGCAGGTCAGGTTCGAGGAATCTCATTTAGGTTATCGTACATACCTAAGCGTATGAGAATGGATACACGAAATTAAGCTCTAATTCAATGCAGTTATGGTTTATTTTACTTTGACGCCAAACTTTGACGATTTGATCGGCAATTCTTACACAATCGCACCTCTGAATATTCAAATTCAAACTGCCTCTACAACCTAGTTTGTTTGCCTTTATTTAGCAAATACCTCCTCTAGTTGCCTCTATTTACTTCAATCACCAGCTGCTCTAGGCCATGTGCCACCTGCTATTGCTCGAATATCATCAACCGATCTTTGTACTGGACTAAAACTTTTCTCTTGAAATGACCCGTGTACAAGCATTTACTTTGACGAGGCCCTATCTCGGCCTGTTTGGAGTTTCAATTAAACCAGTTTTTTAAACCAACAAGACACTCGTGCATTTATAATTAAAATTGGATAGGCGTGATACAAAACACGTCAATAGTGAGCAGCGGACATTGTGAACGCCATTCGCCGCGTCATTCAAGCGTTTTCTTATAAAAAATGCAAGTTAAAAAGCTTTAGGCACGACTAATAATTTATAAAATGAACACAAGCGTCACGCGCTTAATTTTATCCATACCTACATAAATTATAAATGTGAAAGTGTGTTTGTTTCTTGTTTTGTCCTCCAATCACGCTGCAACTACGCAGTAATTGTATTCTGTACCGAAACTGAGCATCAGATCAATATCACTATTTATTTATTCAATTTAGATACATCATCATGTACAGTACACTTATTGACGTCCGAAACTTATAAAACATGAAGGTGATAATCAATATCGGTATCTTAAAGCTACGAGGGTTCCCTGGTCTGAAAAGAGCCCATTATAAACTCAGCCGGGATCGACATAACTTTTTGCATGGGTACAGTATAGCAGTGGACCTGGAGAGTGACAGGCTACTTTTTATCTCGGTTAATCAAAATGTTTCCCCGGGGATTTTCAAACATACTTACTTGTTTTGAAGCTACTTAATGAGAATAATCATAAATAAATAAATAAATAAAAATTAAAAAAAATGCCTTTATCCGCAAGAGAAATGTTGTTTTTTGCATGGGTATAGTCGAGGACCTGGAAAATAGCATATTTTTCCTGTGAAAATTTAAGAAACTTATTCCACGCGGACGAAGTCGCGGGTATCAGCTAGGTGAAAGATAAGTCGTTTATTCAATAAATTAACTATTCAATAGCTTAGCAGCTAAATGTAGTGTTTAAAAACAAAGTCAACTCATAAAACTGAAGAAAATATAGTGTACAGCATTAAAGATTAAGTCTTGTATGGAAGGTAGGTGCATGTAAGTAATAATTAACATTACATCTCCCGGGATCAAAACAAGTTATATCCCGGACATAATGTACATCGCTTAGAGGCGTGTATTAATTAATTAAATGATCTCTGCCTAACGGAAGCGATTTATGGAAACTAATTTACACGGGAGCAATTTAAAGGTTTACTCCGAGTTTCAGGTTTATTATTCTGTATCATAATAAATTAGCAAAACGGCGTTAACCTGAGTAGGGGCAAAATTGCGATGACTCTATAAAACTGCTTTTATTTCCAACTACCTGGTTCCCGCGACTACGTCCGCGTGGTTTAAGGTTTGTTTGATTTCCACGGGAACTTCTTAATTTTCCGGGATAAAAAGTAGCCAGCCACTCTTCAAGTCCTCAACTAAATCCATGCCAAAAATCACGTGGATGCTTTGTTAAGGCGTAATTGAATGACAAACCAACAAACAAACACACTTTCGCATTTACAATATTAGTATGATAAACATAAGGTATAAAAGGCTTTGTCCTGAGTGACTGACAGACAACCTACAAAGGCTGAATTTAGTGAAATTTTGAGAGAATATTCTCCTTGAGCAACTTGAGGTGTACTAAGAAAGGATTTTTCGAAAGTCGGTGGTCCACAAAGGTGTTAAATAGGGGGTGAAATTTTGTATGAAAGTCCGTCGTTTTTCAAGTTTACCATGAAACTTAGTATTTGGGGTTCTATTTACCTAATAAGTTTTGCAAAAATGTAGAACTAAATGCTAAGATACAATAAATAAATAAATAAATAAATCTTTATTTGTCATAAAAAGCTTACAATCTCCCAATACATGATTATTTCTTTGAGTTGGCATCCAAATGCAGATATATTTTCCAAATTCCATTCCAAATCCATACTAATATTATAAATGTGAAAGTGTGTCTGTCTGTCTGTTCCGCTTTGACGGACCATCTTTTAACCGATTAAGATGATAGCGAGTAGTTTGCATCTAGGAGAAGTAGACTTTTTATCCCGTAAAATTAGAGAGTTTCTGCGGGAATGAAGAAAAACACCAGGAAGAAATCGCGGACACTAAATTTTATTTAAGTCTAAAATAAAATTATCAGTCTTTTTAAAAAAAAATATATAGACTGTTTAAAATAAACAGGTGCAGATTAATAATTTAAACATGCTCAATACGGATAGATAATAATAGATATAGTTCTTGATTCAACTAGATATAATTCAATCACAGAATAGGTAAAAGGTTCAATATAAATGTGAGGTACATGTAAAATACTAGAAATAATAAATGTTACACTAGGTTACAGAATATACATATAATAATAATACTATTAGTAATAAGTCCGCATAATTATGTCATTAATACTTTATTTCATGAACTTGCAAATAGTTCCTTGCTTCTGCTGTTTATTCCATTAAAGTTGCAGTCTAAGTGGTTCAAGAATAAAAGTTTTAATTGGTAGTTTTTCTATTCACTATAGAATTTTGCTTAGATATGGATATTTGCTCGCTTTCAACGAGTGGGTCATTATTTAGGTCGGCATAATTTTATATGTTTTTTAGACCGTTGGAAGTGTGAGCAAAAACTTAAAGCGTGGTATAATCTGATGTTTATCGTAAGTAGTTCATAGAGTTATTTATTTAAAGAAGTGTGTTGGCATAATAAATTTTGTTCTTTACCTTTTTGTTGCTGAAGATAGACGGTATGTTGAAGTCGGTTCGTCTTTCAAAAAAAAGTTAAGCTCTACTGAACGCCAAACCACAAAAATAATTTATTGGTTTTGTTATGACCACGCAAATTGAAACTTTTAGTATTAATAGGTATAAATCTTATCTTACTAATATTATAAATGCGAAAGTTTGGATGGATGTGTGGATGGATGGATGTATGGATGTTTGTTACTCAATCACGCCCCAACGGCTGAACGGATCTGGCTGAAATTTGGCACAGAGATAGATTACAGTCTGGAATAGCACATAGGCTACTTTTTATCCCGGAAAATTAAAGAGTTCCCGCGGGAACCAGAAAAACATCAATCCACGCGTACCAAGTCGCGGGCATTCGCTAATAAAATTATAAATCCAGCAGTACAATATCCATACTGTGCATATGCCCGCAGCTTGATACACGTGTACTTGGGTCTTTTAAACCCCCTATAGGAAGTCAGGGTCCATTCTGCCAACGTTTAAAGTCACATTGTTTCATTATTGTTGACTTTCGTGTTTTAGAATTATAACCCTTATTTTAGGAACGTGAAGGTTCGCGACATCAAACTGTAATTTTGAGTAATATTGCTGATTGCTTTATGCGCTAGCAGTATGGCCCCTGATCATTCAGGGTAACAAGTAGGTACATACTTATGTCCGTCTTTGGAGACCAAAATTCCTTGAAAACCAGTTAAACAGATAGGCCGTGAAAAAATAACAACCAAACAGAAACAGGCACACTTTAGGCATTTATAATATTGAATATGGAGTATGCACTTAAATACCAATATTGAAAAAAACAGTAAATTGTTTTTTTTTAGTAAATTCCTACTACTTAAAATATAGGTCATAGATAGTAATATTTATGTTATGTGTGTGTGTACCAATTACACACAAACTAATGAATTTAACATATAAATGACAATGAGTTAGATAAATAAAAAAGAAAAGCTTTTAACTAATGCTAGTAGGCATTTTTTGCACATTACTTTTAGTACTGCCAGATAAAGTCTGTCACTCACTCTATTATGATAGATCGCACGTTTGAGTATTTTAATTTAGGCTCAAAAGTAGGTTCCTATTCAAGTTTCATGATTTAAGTGTCTGGGAGAACAGATTAAATTGCACCTGCAGCTAATACTAATACTGGACACGCATATCCATATAATTAACGTATAGGATTCTAATAGGATCTTAAACAATCTCTTGAAGATTAACAATGTCCATTACTCCACGGTAAACAGCATGAGGTTATACACGCACCAATTACATTCCCAATGCGCTATTACAAAGTAATTTCAATTATGAAATACTACTGACTTCTACAATCTAACGATCTGTGCACGGCTATAAAACTGATAGCTCTACCCACTTACGCCCTACTAGAATGGGGGGGCAATTGGGATCTACCGTGTGGTTAATAAGTGGGAGGTGTCGCAAAAGTCCATAATAGTGGGGAGTGCGTGTGCAACGATTTTTTGTGTGGTGCAATTTATAAGCGTTTATCTGATGAACTTTATTGAGTTATGTCATGTCAAAGTACAGGTTACTATTTAACAAATTGTTTCCATTAAACATGGTCTACGAAAAACTCATTAAATAATATCTTATTCTTAGGTAGTAGGTAATATTTAACCCATCTACCAAATTCATTTTAGTAAGTACTATTAGTATTTTTTTTTTATTATGACTATTCTTATGTATGTGTCAGCCTACAAAATAAAGAAGACAGATGTCCCAGCTTTGAAAAGCATAGTAGAGTTAACAAAAAATTGCTAATCTATTAAATGATAGAATAAAATACCGTACCGTCTTACCTTTATCTCTTCCAGCAAATGCACTCCAATATGCAATACTTGTACAATCATTGACCATCAGCTGAGATCGTAGTTAAGCGCAATCTGTTAACAAAACAACGTCATTATTAATTGAAGTCGATCTAGTTTTTAAATGAAAAGGAAGCAAATGAAATCTAATTTTTTCATCAGCTTACCTAGATATGAAAGCTTGCACTAAGCATATTAAACCTAAAATTGATTATGGTACACAAAATAACAATTCTAATGATCACGTAATACAAGACGTATCTTATTATTAGTAGGTAGTGCGATTCAATTGCAAAATAACGTACTTCATTACTCGCATGCACCGTGTAATCAGGGTTGCTCGTGGCCGGTAAACCATCCGTACTATAATAATCAACTTTCATAAGGAAATGTCCGCCCATTAATAAGCTACTTAATCGACGTTTAAACGCATATTTACGATCAGAAACTCCCAATATTGGATTATATAGTGTAATAAAATATAGAGTTGCTGGAATCTGGTATTATTTTCCTAGCATACTAATTAACTATTACTATAATTGTTGCTCTAATTACTTAAATACTGAAGTTAAGATAAGTTAAACAATCGACCCATGGCGCAGCCCACTTTTTTTAACACCTAAAACAAAGGTTTGATTACTTTACCCCGCGCTCAAGTACCCATTTATTTGAGTCTTTTGTTTCCGTGTTCTGTTCCGAGTACACCGTGTACTGTTTTGATTTGATCAATTTCAATCGTAATGTAAAGTAAATTAAGCTCAGTTTAAACATGTAAAAGTGTTGGCAAACACGGAGTGGAGTGCCTCTCCGTGGGCGCATATTATTTATATACTGGACCACCAGAACTCCGAATATAGGTATAAGTCTAAGTTAATAAAATATTTTCCTAATAAGGACGGAAACATACTAAGCGCAGGACAGCAAATAACATCAGTGTCAAACGACGACGAAAAGTGTTTCCTACACGACGCGAGCGTGTTGTCATGTTCTGTCCCTGGCGTATTTTTGCCATAATTAGGCCACACGTTGCCGATTTTCGCACGCAACACGCTTATATGAACATGTACAAAAAAATATAACAAAATAAATATATAAAATAAAACAGGCGCCACGAACCAAGCGAACTATAAAATAGGCTGCCTACATATGAAATAGCTCCGTTTAATGTAATCGCTAGGGTTCTAAACTTGGACCACACAATCTTAATGAGAACATGAGTGTTCCTAAGCGATGCTATTTATGCGGAGATGCAATTTCCGATGCGCTGCGCATCTCCGCAAAACGCTTTTACTCAGCTCATCACGCTTACCGACTTTACATGTACTACTGACTCAGAGCATTTCCAGATTATTCGATCCGATATCGAATATCAGCTCCGATATCGATGTTGGGGCTAGTAAAATTAGGCAGGCAAATATGAATACCTCCGACATAGGTGCGGAGCGCGGACAACGACGACGACCTCCCTAGCGCAGTTGTCTTAACGTCAGTTGTCAGAGATCCGGAGTTCGATCCCCGGCAGGGTAAATTTGGGAATTCATAATTTCTAAATTTTCCCTGGTCTGGCCTGGTGGGAGACTTTGGCCGTGGCTAGTTACCACCCTACCGGCAAAGACGTGCCACCAAGCGATATAGCGTTCCAGTACGATGCCGTATAGAAACCAATTAGGGGTATGGGTTTAATATAACTGTCATGCCCCTAACAGGTTATCCAGTCACCATCTTAGACTGTATCATCGTTTACCATCAGGTGAGATCGCAATCAAGGACTAATCTGTAGTGGATAAAAAAAAAACTATCTGAAAGGCAGATAGATATACTACATAAATCATACATTTTACTTGCTCTACTTACTATACCGATGCTCCGATACCGATATCGGAGCCGATATCCAAAATCGGATCGGACAGTGTGGAAACGCTCTAAGATAAATGAAACGATACAGAGCTTTAGAGTGTTTTAAATAACTACCAGTAGTCTCGGAATAGAAACATTTTTTGTTGCACTATTTTTTGCCCGCCACTTCGTCCGAGTAGATTTTCATTCTTGAAAAATTCCGCGGGAACTTATTCATTATCCGGGTTAAAAGTATATAAAGTAAAGTACGTCCTTCTGCTGGATGCACACTATAGTGCTGTACCAAATTTTGACAAAATTGACTAATCAGCCGAAACATCGATCGTGAAACCGTAACAGACAGACTGACAGACAGACAGACAATTTTTAGCCGACTCCGATTTTTTTTCAATGTATGTCGGTGCATATCTCCGTGGTTTCTGAACCGATTTGAATTTTTTTCTATCAGTCGTTAGAGGAAGCTCTCGAAGTGGTCCCATAAAAAATTCTGACTCCAAATCCTCAACCCTGACACTGAAAAGTTAAAAATAAAAATCCTTTCCAAAAAACCGACTTTATTACTTTACAGTGGCGTTGGAAGTCGGTTTTTTGGAAAGAATTTTTATGTTAATATCGCTTTTGTAATATGAGTATGGATTCGGTTGTTGACAAGAAGAAGCAGTCTGAACAAGTACTCAATTGATTATTCGAAATGACCTATTGTCGACCTAAAAAAGTTTGCTTGCATTACAAAAAAAATATTATTTAATCCAATCATGAGTGACGGATGAATTATGAATTTTATTGTATCTATGAATATTATAAAATCCAAACTATCCATCACAGGAACACTTACAACACCAGCTCGCTATCACACTCATAGGAAATATCGTGAAATACCTATAGTTCCCACCGCCCTTAAATCTCTATTCAAAGCGAATAAATAATATGCGTACCTACGCGAAATGAAGTGATAATATGCGAACCGTAGTGCTGTAGGTGTAAAGATCCTCTAGTTAAGTCCAATTCCATATATCGAGGATAAGAAATTTCGATATCGAACAATTTGATTATGTTTATTTGCCTATAACAGATAAAATAGGAAAATAGTATCGTGGTATGCGTATTTAATGTAGGTTATATATACCTACTAACAATATTTATACTACATATTTGTTTATGACAGAACTATAGCTAGGAAGAAATATAAATTAATAAGGAGTTTTTCCTTTGGTTTAGAATAGATCAACAAGCCGAACATATAAGTGATTTTGATCAATCAGTGCCTCAGTGAAGTTCAGATATAGTCAATTCTGAACTTGTCTATAAGGTTACTTCACTTAATAAACATAGGAATAATAAAGAACACAATATGAGTAACAGAGTATAACAATCAACAATTAACTAGTACTTACGACAGTTTTATTCCTTTAGAAATTACACCTATTCATTTAAGTGCGTACTAATAACCCATTTACCATTTCTAATATCGCAATTCAAGATTGTAATTAAGACCAATTAATCATAATAAAATTGGTATCAGCATTATCGATAACTCATGTCACATCACTATACGTATGTTTACGAGGCCATAACTTATGACTGTTGTTGAGAATGACGTTTACAGCCTCGCTGTGGTCATTAATGATCGTCGAATGACTTTAATAGACTAATATTGACGTGTCGAAGTATGTTCTCCTTTGCTTTAGTCGATACCGATTGGGGATTTATGTGCATCACTATTATTCAGTCAGAGTGTATTAAGATTATACAATAGGCATGATGACTGATTTTGAAAAATGGTCAGATTATGTTCGGAAGTATCTATTTAGAAAAAATATTTTATTTCAGCAGAAAAATAAGGTTTGGTTGATAAAATTGGCATTTGAAATTTCAATTTTAAAATTCACGCCAAAACGCTCGCCGGTGTCATGGCGTCGTTTGTGACGTCACTATTGTATTTACCAATGGACTCTGTGCAGTGTGCAGTAAACAATAGTGTGATTGTCAAAGCTCGAAAACAATCAATTATGACGTCATTCGCTTCTTGGCGTTTAATCCATTATGGCGGATTTCTGTATTTTATAGTTTTATTTTATCAAAATAAATAGCAATCTCACTCGAAATAGAAAATTAAATACGTTTTTTATAATCCATGAATCCTATTTCATTAGAAAAATTCATAATTTCGTTGATTCTTGGTTACTGTCATCATGCCTATTATACATATTAGTAAAAAGCTATAAATCTGCAATTGAAACAGCATTCTTATTTTATAGTGCACTGAAATACACATTTTATAGGATGTAGATTAATATTATTGTAGATTTGGGATTGAATTCCTGGGTCGGGCCAAAATTATATGAGTGAAAATTGGGGTTTTCTGCCATGAAATTTTCAGCACTAGGTAAAGAAAATCCCAAACACCGGAGTTTGGAAGGGGGCTGTGTTTCACCTACGTGCCTCCCAGAGCATGTGAAGTCGCTCGTTCCTGCGTCTGATCGGATTGCTGTCCTATTGGATTATGAAAATGAAGGAAAAGACAGTGCAGCCTATGTTTACGCACATATTTGTCAGTTTGATGATCCCAGTAGGTAAAATAGCCTTGTCACGTTAACCGGTTTTAATCAACTCAATGCCTTTTATTATTGGTATTACTTAACTTATACAATTAATGAATCACGCCAGAACGGCTGAACGGATGTGGATGAAATTTGGCACAAAGATAGATTATAGTCTTGAATAACACTTAGACTTTTTATTCAGAGTTCCCGCGCGATCCAAAAACCTCAATCCACGAATCGGACGCAGTCGCGGGCATCAGCAGCATTATATTTAAAGTGCATTTTCACAAAATTACGAGTACATGTGTGTATTGAACGCACAGAGTCTTATATGCGTATCTGAGTCTATAATTTGGGCCCGCAGCCACGCCAGCAAGACGACACAAATTGCAACTTCTCAACTGCAGGTACGCACTTCTCCTTATAATTTCCCCGTCAATCGTTTAATGCTGCCCTGAGCTACTGTTTCGTCTTTCGAGCGATCAATGCATTATCCACTACAGCATTATGCTGTAGTGGATAATGCATTGATTTCTCAACACAGTCGTGTTAGAGGAAAAGGATAGATACGTGTGTTTTGTTTTGCCCTGAAAGAGGAATGGCAAACTTGAACTTGTAACGAGGGCTTGATCTTGAGCGGTGGACTGCAAGTTTGCGTAACTAATAGCATATTGACATCCTCCTTATGGGGTATAATACGATAATACTCCCTGTGGAAAGGGGTAACACTAGATATAGAGATTGTTCAGTTTAGAGATTGTTCATTTTAGTTCAGTTTAGAGATTGTAATGACCACATAAACTGGATAAAAGCAAAAACATTTCTCAAATAAATAAATAAATAAATAAATATGTGGCGCAGCGATACAAATAAATAAGTTTTCGACACAGTCCGCGGATACAACTGAATTGTACTATCAGTCGTATTGAGATTCAATATAAACTGCGCTGAGGGAAACGTTCACACGCACGCTATCCTACACTAGTCATACCCGCTTCATTATTCTGTATAACACACAGAATAACATTCACCTAACCCGCATAGCATTTGAACGCGAGTTACGAGCCCGGGAAATGATAATACGACCATAAATAAGTAGGAGATGATGTACAGCGACGTCATACAAAGGAGATTGTTATCTCGCTTACGAGCTGGCTGAAATCCGTGTGGATTTTGTGCGGCGTAGGACGGTGCTATTGACGGGATCCTGATTGATGGAGAAGAGGAAAGCGCACACATGACGGACTTGGGCAGCGCAATAAAAATGACGTTATTATTTTAATCATATCATATTATCATGTCATACTAATTTTATAAATGCGAAAGTGTGTTTGTTTGTTGGTTTGTCCTTCAATCACGCCGCAACTGAGCAACGTACCGATGTGGATTTTGGCATGGACATAGTTGAGGACCCGGAGAGTGACATAGGCTACTTTTTATCCTGGAAAATTAAGTTCCCGTGGAAGTATAAAAAAAACTTAAACTTCGCGAACATCAGCTAGTATAGTATAATTGCGTATACAGGATTCCGTAAACCCGGCTTGTCATAGCCATCTTTATAATAAACTGCTAGGATAAATTCAAATTATAGCTATATACACTATTAGGTACTACTTTAAATTTAGAAAAAAAAAACAGATTTGTATTCACACATTTTAGCCCACTTACGCCATCTTTGAAGCTTTTGCCGTTAGTACACCCAACGCTACGAAAATGATAAGAAAGGTTATACACTGTTAGAGTATGATGACAACGGTGTTACCATTACCCAGTCTGGGTAATGGTACTGGTCAAACACTGGCGCCAGTTTTTCACAGTCGTGGGCATTTACAAGGTAATAATATTTCTCGTTATAAGTAATTTATATGAGACAAAAACCGGCAGTCTACACAACGAGGCTGCGTCGCCATTCCTTAAAAGTACGTCACTATGTTCGACTCGTCGATCGCTATAGGTATATCATTCAAGTGTATCACAATATGGGACTAATTACATTTATTGAACTCTATCCGCATTTCGCTGGACGATTTTGGTAACACTTATTCAGTTCAATCCTGATGGAAATAATATGAGTGCATCCTTATGTTACGCGTGATAGAAGCGGAGCTGATTAAGTCACTCAGTAACTCAAGCAGAAGATTGAAAAGGCCAACAGTACAGCACAGAATACGTCAGAATACTATCGTCAGCATGCGAAAGAGTGCGAATAGTCAAACAGACGTCCTGATTTTACGCCCGTTTGCTGCAAAACCTGAATAGACGTTAGAAGCTGAATGGATGCGGTACACATACTCTTAAAAACACCAAAAAATCGGAATCGAACTCATCGTTAACCGATAGACGTCCACAGTGCCGGACATAGATCTCTTGTAGGGACTTCCACTCCCCACGGTTTTGCGCCATCTTAATCCAGCAGCTCCCTGCGACTCATTTAATGTCGTCCATCTACTTAGTAAGCTCAGCCAACATTGCGTTTTCTAGTGCGGGGTCGCTATTCCAACACCTTGGGACCGCACTGTCTTCGAATGTGCCACTGCCACTAATTTCGCAACCCGTCGAGCAATATCACTTTAATTCTTCTACGGAGCTCCTAATTTCAGCAGATTTAGTTAGTTCATTGTTCTATCCATCGCCTGCTGAGTGACTCTGAGCTTTGTTACTGGGCACATAAAGGTAGCGACCATGACTCTGATCCGAATCGAACTGAATAAGTGTAAGTAGTCCCTACAAGAAATAGTTAAACTGTCGTATAAAGTAAGGACTGTTTAGGAGCTCTCATATCCACGCAGTCAGAGCAGGAGCATTGGAACCCATAAGATATTTAATAGGTTCAAATGAATAAATTTTATCAGCAATAAATGTAAGTGTAAATCAATAATAAAAGTCGTTATGTTCAATCATTAAAAATGATCGTGGGCATGAAATGTGCAATGAATTTACTTGTCCACTTACCCAGCGGCTTATATTTTATCTTAAAATTACGGCCAATATTGTAATAGTAGATTTAAATCTATACATCTTGTATTTTAGTAAGTAAGTTTAGTAAGTATTTATTCTGTAGTTATAATTCTCATTTCTGTATTTATTTTCCGTGTAAAGCTAAATAAACATTTATTTAATTATTTATTTATACTGATAGTATAAGAGTGTCTGTCTGTCTGTCTGTCTACTGAGTAAAATTTTACAGTCACAGCAATTACGATTGTAACAATGATTGATGCAGGATTTACATTAAGGGCTAATCGCGCACTTTACTTATGTACTCCTGCGCTGAAACACACAAAGGACAAAAGAAACACTTTCTTGCGGACAAATAGTCCGTGTACTTTACCATAATTATCTGCACACACTAGCACGATAGGTCAAAATGTTGTTATGGGAGGCTTAGGGGTACCGGTAAAGACGTGCCGCTGAGTATTTTTATACGACAGCCTGAAAAAAGGAGGATATTGTTTTCAGGGTTCATGTATGTATGTGAGTTTTTATATTCCACTATAACTTCTATACGCCTGAACCGATTTTGATAAATGAGGTATCGTTAGAATCCCTGACATATTCCGGGTGACATAGGCTAGTAAAATTTTTAAAAAAATTGATGGGGTGACTATGGTGCCGCATTAAAGACTAAAGTTGAAAAAAAAATTCGAAAATAAGATTAACTACTTATATAATCATCATCTAGAAAATGTTGTGTAGATTCCAAAAATGTATAACACTATAGTTCAATATCCAGTGATTCACAAAAAATATCATTTAATAAAAATGTGAATAAGATTCCAAAGGTAATTAATGACTGTGGTATCGTTATTTGTTACGTAGCAGCACGTAGTAGATAGTTACGGGCTACGGCAGAGCAGTCGTATTTTTTAATAATTTTAATTATATTCACTTGTTCCAGTTTCCGGCCGTGTACAAACCGATTAGGGACCTGATCATACCCCTAAGAGATTAACCCGCAACCATCTTAGGCTGCATCATCACTTATACAGGTGAGATCGTACAGAAGGGTTTGTAGTGGATAAAAAAATAAGACTCACCACCCTCTAAGCCGAATATGAGTTATATGGGTAGGAGCCCACTCATTTCCCGCGTCGGGATAATGCAGCTATAAATAACGCGAGATGAGTTATGTTCACGCGGAACAATGGCGATTGCTATCGTGCCTCGTGCGCAAATACTACCGGACTTTTACCCGCAGCGCGCCAACAGCTTAGCATTTTTAAACTCTATTTATATTAAACACCACTTGCAAACTGGAAATATAAATCTAGTCCAAAATCTTACCTCTGTAATTAAGTATTTATAAAATAAAATCTACACAAATATTATAGTAAAAATTCGGTCGGAAGGACATTATTAATATGGTTTCTATTTTTTTCAGAAGATCATGCGCTATTCTATAATTTTCTAAAAACACGTTTTTTTTCGAACAGCGAATTTTCTTTGCTCAACGTGTAGTTATACATTTATGAGCAATTTTCAACTTGGTTCATAATTTGAGCCGTTAGGATATGGAATTGCACTTCTAGTTTCCGTTTTCCCCTCCTCTTTGAATATAGACCACTATCAAATCAAGAGTGAAGAGGCATCTTCTAGGCAAGCGTCTTCTAGGTTAGGTTCGGTTACCTTAGGCTGCATTCACTTGCAAGCAGATTTGATTGCAGCCAAGCGCTAGCCTATAAATTAAACAAAAAGTATACCTACTTTTTTTTATCCACTACAAGTTAGCCCTTGACTGCGATCTCACCTGAGGGTAAGTGATGATGCAGTCGAAGATGGTAGCGGGCTAACCTGTTAGGGGCATGGCAGTTATATTAAACCCATTCCCCTATTCGGTTTCTACACGGCATCGTACCATAACGCTAAATCGTACCGGCACGTCTTTGCCGGTATGGTGGTAACTAGCCATGGCCGAAGCCTCCCACCAGGCGGGACCAGGGAAAATTCAGAAATTACAAATTCCCAAATTGACCCTGCCGGGGATCGAACCCTGAACCTCCCTCTACTATTGAACATTGTACTATTTCTAACGAACGATGCAAAGTGGCGTCTGTAAGTTCCTGAATGCAAACAATAAATAATTCATACTCGTACGTCTTTACGTACGCCGTCGGCGCTCGTCCCAAAGCAATGCATTAGTCCAATTAACCATTTTGTCTTGGCCGGCTACCGGCTATGGTTTAATTAAATTCAATAAGTACCTAAATCTTGTAATTGAGAACTATCGTATTGAATAATATCGATGGACAGAACCTCGCTTTATAGTATACTAGCTGATGCTCGCGACTTCGTCCGTGGATTAAGGTTTTGATTCCTGCGGGAACTCTTTAATTTTTCGGGATAAAAAGCCTATGTCACTCTCCAGGTACTCAACTATGCCCATGCCAATTAGTTGCTCCATTGTGGCGTGATTGAAGGACATACCAACAAACCAACAAACTAACAAACAACACACACTTCGTATTTATAATATTAGTATGATACCTCACCTCATTTTTTTTGTGTTAACACTAAACATCAGCCACATTATGTCTATGTCTACACTCCATCTGTGGGCGCAAGGCTCACAGATGGAGTGTAGACAAAGTGTAGACCTCCTTGACGCAGTAGTGAATGCTGTGTTTTTACAAGTAGATAGATCCCGGGTTCTATCCCCAGCAGGGTAATTCAGGAATTAATAATATCTTAATTTAATTTGGTGATCAGCTTCTTCCATGGCTAGTTACCACCCTACACTATGTACCGGTACGACGCTATACAGAAACCGGTTATAGGGTGTACCGTTTAAATATAACTGCCATACCCCTAACAGGTTAGCCCGCTATACCATTTTAGACTACGTCCAAGTGAGATCGCAGTCAACTTAATGCTTAGTGACCGGTGACGTACACTAACTTGACTGATATGATGATGCGTAGTTTAATTTGTTTACTTGTCGTAGACTGACTAGTTTCTTATGTGAGTTGACATTTTCGTCCAACCCAGAGCAGCCAGTGTAGGTACGATAACTGCCCACTTGGGAAGGGCTATGCCCACCAGTGGACGCAAAAGGGGCGATTGTTTGTATGATATACAAAACCATTATAAAACCACCTCATCGACTATCAATTGGACATTTCCCTTGGAAAGTCACTTAACATATTCTCAGTAAAATATTCAATTTACTTTGCAACGTGAATTTTAAACTACTTATATCCCAAATATAGCTTTCCTCGGGATACATATTCAATAAATTTGCTTTAAAAGCGTCACGTCAACCTAACGGGCCAGCCAGAACCAGAATCCTAGATTTTAATCACCGTGTGCTGTCAAAAATTGATGGCTTAGTTATGCGTCTCCGTCAGGTAAAACAGCCACGTAAGGGCACTATCTCACTAGGACCCTAACAGGCTTAGCATGCGCACAACAAGTTATCTCGAGATGAGAGAGAGAAATGTTGTCGATGCTGGCTAATTTTTCATTTACCCTAACATGCACAAAATCCGGTATATTACAAGAAAATATAGTCTGCATGTAAAGGTGCGTAAATAAAAATACCACAGATAAGAAATATTACTTTTTAATCGACTTCCAAAAATGGAGGAGGTTCACAATTCAGCGCTTATTTTTTTTTAAATGTATGTCGGTGCATATCTCCGTGGTTTCTGAATCGATTTGAATTTTATTTCTATCAGTCGTTAGAGGAAGCTCTCGAGGTGGTCCCATAAAAAATTCTGACTCCAAATCCTCATCCCTGATACTAAAAAGTTAAAAATAAAAATTATTTCCGGGCAGGTTTAAGACGGGCGGGTATAACAAGGATAAGCAAAGTTGACGCGTCAGGCTCGCCCGACTTCAACACAATGTGTAGAAATCAAAATTATTTTTTACTTTACAGTGGCTTTGGAAGTCGGGTTTTTGGAAAGATTTTTTTATCTCTCTCTTTTGACGTAATGAGACAAGAAACCATGTTAGCTTCGGTAGACAAATAGAGATAACGGGTAGGTACACATATTTTTACTCGTGCTCTACTGCAGTGGCGATGAAACAAGTCGCATTACCAGCAATACGTATAGAGCTTCATGGAGAGTATCTTACCTGGCGTCCACTTGGTTATGTAAGTTAATCAAGTACGCTACTTTTTCGTTGTAAGAAAATTAGAAGAAGTACTGGACAAAATTATGAGATATCAAAACAATCATTTAAAAAGTTTAATGCATTGGAAAAAATTAAGAAGTTTACCTGTAAAATTAAAATGCATAATCTAATAGTATTCTCAGGTACTTTAAATATCTGAGAGTATGATAGTAGATAACTAGATAGTAAGGTATATCAGCAGAGTGTACAATAGCCTTTATAGGTTTGGGTATTTTAAAGTAGCATAACGAACGTACCGACTTCGGTATGCAGATACGCATGTTGATTTACATCTCAACTTGGTTACACGATAAAAACTTAACCATGGTGTGGTATTTTACCATAAAACATTTCGATATTTGAATTTTAAATTCTTATAACTCACGGTTATATTAAATAGAATTATTCAATTGAACTAATTATAATATTATAAGAAAACTAGCGGATGCTTGCGACTTCGTTCGCGTGGTATAAGTTTGTTTTCCCACAGGCACTCCTTAATTTTCCATATACCAAGTTTCGTTTATGTAACTTGAGAATATTTTGAGAAATGAAGGACTTTCATGCAAACTCTCATTCCCTATTTCACCCCTTCGGTGGTAGAATTTTTAAATACATATAATGAAACACGTATTTCTTCATTTTCAACCAGTAGCTCGTATACCAAGTTTCATGGATATAACTTGAGAAATGACGGACTTTCATACAAACTTTCAACTCTTATTTCACCCCTTTAGAATTTTGAAAAATCCTTCCTTAGTGAGCGCCTACGTCACAAAAGGCTACTGTCTACTGCCAAAACTTCAAGTTTCTAACCCCAGCGGCTTAGGCTGTGCGTTGATTAGATAACGATTTTATAAATATATAGATAGACTAGCGGTCCGCCCCGGCTTCGCACGGGTAGCACTTGATCAAAATAGTCCATAAGTCGGCACTGAGACGAACAATTCCACCATACGTTCTCAAATTTTGGTCAACAAACCGCTGTGAACGCTTGGCACTTGAGTCTCCAATACGACGTATTTTCGCTGCACTCGCCTGGGAACTATGTTTAGAACTAACAACTAAGTTGAGACCTGGCTCTTTTAGGCATTTCGCAGTTTGTCTACAACAGTTAGATATTAAAATGTTTAAAAAAATGTTTGTAAGTTCTCTTGTATTTATTATGTTTGTCTTGACAAATATGACATAAAAGTGTCTTGACAAATATGACATAAAAGACAGTCTGATGAAGACGAATAGAGGTTTAACGTAAAAAGTTAAATTAGGTGAATTTTTCCGACTTAATTCACATTATTGCAATTTTCGAAGGGATCTCTAATTTATTTTAAAATAAAATGCAGCCTATATTACTCGCTGATAAAGTAGCCTTCTATAGGTGAAAGAATTTTTAAAATCGGTCCAGTAGTTTTTTAGTTTATCCATTACAAACAAACAAACAAACAAACAAACAAACAAACAAACAAACAAACAAACAAATCTTTCCTCTTTATAATATTAGTTTAGATAATACTTACATATAATTATCCATACTAATAATATCCATACTAATATTATAAATGCGAAAGTGTGTCTGTCTGTCTGTCTGTCTGCTACGCTTTCACGGCCCATCTGTTCAACCGATTTTGATGAAATTTGGTACAGGGGTAGGTTGTATCCCGGGAAAGGACATAGGCTACTTTTTATCCCGGAAAATTCAAGAGTTCCCGCGGGAATCGAAAAAACTTAATCCACGTGGACGAAGTCGCGGGAATCATCTAGTTATGAAGAAAGAAAGAAAGAAAGAAAGAAGAAAAAACATTTATTTTCCAGTTTTAGTCTTATTGATAAGATAGGAACGCAGAGTTATAAAGGGCAATAGTGGCCAATCCCAAGTATGTTGATCATTACAATATAATGAGTATTGAAATATTAATGTTGAATTATGAATATGATAATACGTTTGTTACAGCAAAATGTAATGTTTATTGTGGTTTAAAACACATTTCTCAATATTGACAAGGTTATACGGTAGGCATTAGTAACTGTCACATAGCTCACGAATTTCTGTTTTTATGTGAAATCTTTGGTTTAAGGTGTGTCACACATAGCACCAACAAGTGTGCGGCAGCAACGCATGGCATTTGGAGGATACAATAATTTTGCCAAGCTCTAGTACATAATTAAGGACACCGACGAATATAATATGCGCGGCAGACGTCCTATAAATACGCAGCGCACGGCAGCCGCAAACGATTGACGGTCTATGTTTGGACACACCTTTACGGTTGTAGACGTCGTCGCACCTTGGCCTATTATTGAAAAATAGATACTTAAAGTAGGTCTTCTCACTACAACCCATTGCAGGCTTACTACTCTCTTGGAATGAGAAGGGTTTGGCCATAGTCTACCACGCCGGCCAAGTGTAGATTGGCAGACTTCACACAGTTTTGAGAAAATTATGGGGAACTCTAATTGGACATGCAGGTTTCCTCACAATCTTTTCCTTTACCGTTAAAGCAAGTAATATTTAATATCTTATATCGTACGCATAACTCCGAAAAGATATCGGTTTCCATAGGATCGAACCCATGACTACCCAAATAGGAAGCCAGGCGTCTAAACTACTGGACTACCACAGTTTTTTAGGGTTCCGTACCCAAAGGGTAAAAACGGGACCCTATTACTAAGACTCCGCTGTCTGTCTGTCTGTCTGTCTCCAGGCTGTATCTCATAGACCGTGATAGCTAGAAAGCTGAAATTTTCACAAATGATGTATTTCCGTTGCCGCTATAACAACAAATACTAAAAATTAAAAAAATATATATATTAAGGGGGGTCCCCATACAATAAACTTGTTTTTTTCGTATTTTTTTGCTCAATATTAAAAACTGTAACAGGTAGACGGTTCAAATTTTCACAGAATATTAACTTGTATATTACCTTTCAAAATAAATAATTAAATATCAATAAAGTAAATATTAAAGGGGGGCTACCATACAACAAACGTAATTTTTTGATATTAACAGTAAACCTCTACAAACAAAGTTAGTTTTGCGGTTCATTAACAAAGGTAATTATACCTACTTCTTGCATACTGCATATACAATGCAATACTGCATATATAATTCTACTAGCTGATGCTCGCGACTACGTCCGCGTGTATTGAGGTTTTTTTTGGTTCCCACGGGAAATCCTTAGTTTTCCGGGATAAAAAGTAGCCTATGTGTTATTCCAGACTATAATCTATCTCTGTGCCAAATTTCATCCAGATCCGTTCAGCCGTTGGGGCGTGATTGAGTAACAAACATCCATCCATTAACAATGCCATTCCTACTTTTTAATCGTTACTAGGTACCATAGTGTAGTCGTTTAATCATAATTCATTAAAACAAAAACTCAAAATTTAAGCCGTTAATAAATAGTTACTTGAGATTACAGTTTTAGATAATTAATAAATGTTAAATAACAATAAATGCTAACAACAATCGGTCACTTTGAAATAGCTGTACACAAACAAACACCATCATACCTGCATAAATAATAAATATATTAAAATTGCTAATTCTATATAATGTAATTTATTTATTATTCATGCTCTTTCTTCGCTAATGGCTCTCGGATATGTCTATGAATACAGCGGACCTCCTTCAAGTAAATGCACCATGTATTATTTGTATTTATTAAAAACTAAGCGGCAACTCGCATACATGATTATTGCGAGCGAGTTGATCTAAGCCCATTCTAGTAATTTTACGTTATACTAGTTGATGCCCGCGACTTCATCCACGTGGAATTAGTTATTGAAAAAGCCTGTGGGAACTCCTTGATTTTCTGGGATAGTAAGTGAAGTAAATGAAAATAGCTTAATCGACTCCGCGATGAAACTTTGAAAGCCATGTCCCTAATATGCTCAAATAAGTTTAACGGATGGGCCGTTAAAAGGTTACAGACAGACACAATATCATTTTAATAATATTAGTATGGATATGGATCTACAAAATGAAATTGGGTATACTTAGTGATAGATTGCATCCCGGGGAACGACACACGAGTAGGCTATGCTATTTGTAAAAAATTATGGAGTTCCCGCGGGAATAAAACAAACTAAATTTACGCGGACAAAGTCGCGGGCATCAACTATTACTAGATGAACTCTCTAGAATGTTAACACAATCGCAAAACGAAATTATTTCAGTTAGAGCTCACCTGCCGACTCGGTCATAGAATTTTTCCTCCTCGGAACATTTCATAGGCATTATTGACCCCCCCAGTAGCCGTTGTTCTGTTTCGTAGTCAACACTCATCCATATTTATGAGAAATGTCAATTTATTGTTAAGTTGAATGATACCATATGAATGGTACTCTACTTAGAGACAGTTCTTAATTGGACCGTGTTTTTGCAATTTTTTCATCTCATAAGTTCTTTGACCAATATCATAAGTTTAACAGTATCACATCCATACTAATACTTTAATATTATAAATGCGAAAGTGTGTCTGTCTGTCTGTCTGTCTGCTACGCTTTCACGGTCCTTCTGTTCAACCGATTTTAATGAAATTTGGTACGGGGATAGGTTGTATCCCGGGGAAGGACATAGGCTACTTTTTATTGCGGAAAATTCAAAGGTTCCCGCGGGAATCAAAAAATTTATCTGTTCAACCGATTTTAATGAAATTTGGTACAAGGGTAGGTTGCATCCCGGGGAAGGGCATAGGCTACTTTTTATCCCGCAAAATTAAGGAGTTCCCGCGGGAATTGAAAAAACTTGGTCCACGCGGACGAAGTCGCGGGAATCATCTAGTATTTTATATCACAGACTCGGCGTCTTAGGAACAAACACATTAATGATTATAATTTTTCCGGTATGTATAACGGTGGCAAACAGGAGCGTCTTTTTATGCTTTGAAGAGTGACTATGTAATATGATGTAACAGCCCGACTTCAACATAGTGTGTAGATATTTTTTTCCTTAAGTAAAAAAAAGATACGCGCCGAAATGAGAACCTTCTACTTTTTGGAAGTCTGTTAAAAAGAACGCTGCACCTCAGCTCTTTTCCACTCTATAGCGCTACGCCTAACTTGACTCTTGGTTGGTTTATAATCCATACTAATATTATAAATGCGAAAGTGTGTCTGTCTGTCAGTCTGCTACGCTTTCTCGGCCCAACCGTTCAACCGATTTTGATAAATTTTGGTACAGGGATAGGTTGTATCCCGTTGAAGGACATAGGCTACATTTTATCCCGGAAAATCAAGAAGTTTCCGCACACTTAATCCACGTGGACGAAGTCGCGGAGACTTCAAAATACACGACTTTATAAAAGTAATGTACGAGTATGTAAAGCTATTTTCTTAAAAAACGAAAAATAGAGTCGTCGCGTCGGCGCATCGTCGTGGATTTATCTGTAAAACATAGTTTATAAGTACCTATAATTTTACGCGTAAATAAGCTAAAATAATTAATATCTACTTATGTCAGCTTTAAAATAGTTCGGTACTACTAATGGTAATCAATTGTAGGGAATAAATCCAAATGTCTTATGGTTCGCATTGGACTAGTATGCTGGGGTGGGTGGCGTCTACATGGAAAATGTAACAGTACACTTAATAATCTATTAATGCAAGCAAGGAAAAGGCTTCTCCCTTTAATTAATAATACGTTTTACAACTTTATTCCATTGTACATTAAGATAGAGATACGTACGTTTAATAATTAATTTATTCAGATCTCTCAATTAATTCTTCGTAAAAATAGGTAATCAAATGAGACATACTTTTATAATTATTAACTAGATGATCCCCGCGACTTCGTCCGCGTGGATCGAGGTTCTCCGGATTGTTGCCTATATCTGTACCAAACACCAAAATCGGTTGAACAGATGGGCCGTGAAAGCGGACAGACAGGCAAACTTTTGCATTTATAATATTAGTACGGATATCAAAATTGTGGTTTTCAACCCGTGTTGAAGCTCGGCCTACTCGGAGATAAAATTCTCGTAGAATTTCTGAAGTAGGGTTTAATGTCATTCATAATTTAGTCAAGGCATATGAAAAAAAGCGTCACGGCGCTTTGGGATGGAAATACTTAGTTTCTCGTGTCTCCAAACAACTAGCGGTAAATTCACGTGAACCAGGTGACATTCCAACCATTTCGTCCCCTTTATACCTATTCCATTTTAAGTATTTATACATTTTTACATTCCATTCGAGGAAATAATAGCCCCAGTTATAGTGAGGCGGTCTACCCCACAACTGGGACACCATACATTTAGCAGTATTATAAAGACAAAAACACACTACGGACAAATTATGTTACGAGTATGTGTGGCTGACAAAAAGTCTGCACGCGCACTTTTTTATGGTTCTGTACAGATCGGCACTGGTTTCGGATCTTTTTATCCTGGTCTGTCCATGAGTTTTCGGCCTACGTTGTTATCAAAAAAGACGCCTTTGCTGACCATCGGTATGCGTTGGACCCTACACAGGCGTACAGTTCGTCCCAGGCGTAGTCGCCACCAAAGGCATGGAAGTAATTTAATTATTAGTGAATGTCACAAAAGAAAAAATTTAGTTCGTTAACAGTTTCACAGTTGTTTAGTGTTTATCATTATAACATAACACGCTTAACATTAAGACATTTTTCATTTTTGTATTGTTTTACAGTCAGCGTAATGCGTCGTTAGTATTCGCAATACATACCGGTATACACTGTTTTAAAGATAAGGGAAAGGTCAAATTAGATGTTACTTTTTTATGTATAGAACATAGACAGAATACCTATATAATGCATATATTATTTTGTTAATGCAGGCTCCATTTTTTTAATCCCCAACGGAAAAAAGGAGTACCTTTTTTGCGTTCGGCCACAGATGAACTGTTCGGCGCCGATTTGTATGTCTGTCTGCATGGTAGTATGAATTTAATTGCAGATAATATATGAAACGACCATGATATGTAATTTGATTTTACAGATTAATCACCACGTCGATCTGTTGCGGCGTGATTTAACAACAAACAAACACACTCCCACATTAGTAATATAACTAAAGATATGGATTAATTTTGAGGCATCAAAAGAAATTCAATGCATGACGATTGACCAAACAACGCTGTTGTTCGCATGTATGACGTCACAACCTTAACCTTAACGTATTAAGAGTCCTGTCATTATTATTTGCTTTCGCCCTAACACACTTTTATATGGAACCGCTACACTAGTGCGAGCAAGGACGCTATATCATGTTGGTAACTAAAACTAAAATTGATGACCTGACTTATTATAAAAGCTAATATGAGCTACACAAGTCCTCGAAGGCATCGATATATATGTAGGTAGTAGGTACTAGATGGGCCCTTTCATAGAAAAAGGTTGGGCGACCGACTATGAGAACGCGTTCCTAACCTGTCTTTGTCCCCATCGTAGCGCTGTCACGGTCGCTCGTCGTGTAGATAATTTGTTATTCTTGGGTTAGCATCTAAAGTCTTCTTAGTTTGGCACTGAACAATTTTTATTTTAAGGTAAGTGATTCAATTCACAATTATAAATTTCCAAAAAAACGTTATTTAATATTCCTATTTAATATTTCTATCCATTACGCAACCATTTAATTTCCGCGGCAAACTGTATGATATATTCTTTTTACTAACTGGCCTTACGGCATCTATGGCCATGACCTATATTATCTATGACCGAGTCATACGTTTTCAATATATGTTGCAAGTAAGTTCCCGCTTTTCAGACTAGATGGCGTTGATGGCGTTGCTAAAAATACGCCCACATTCTTTGTTTGACAGGGCCCGTCTATGTAAATTGAGGTCGTTGCTCGAAGGCTTTTAAATGTAAAAAAATACTGTAGTGTGTACTTATTCTATCGTTAATCATTATTTATTTTTAAAAATGAGGCTTTTTGTATAAGCGTTAAACAATCGATACATCTAGCCGTACAGCTTATTTGAATAACAAAACGTGTTTTTTTTTTTCAAACCATAAACATTAGGGGGACGTTTATACTAACTGCTACTTAGTACTATTACCTATTCTGTTCTGTTACTATGCTTAGAAACCTATAGCGTTGAGTATAGACTTTTAAAATATTTATAATCGAATGAAACGCCAAGACCTGTCTACGTGTTTTTTATCTCAACCATTGAAATGCACTTAAGTGATTTTTTATAAAAATATATATATTTATAAACGGAAGTATGAGTATTGTCCGTATATTGATTAACGTCGACCATTGAACTAATGATGAAGCACATTAAACTGTAAAATTAAATGATATTTATTTTATATTATAGAAAAAACTATATTAGTTTAAAACTGTATTACAGCTATTCACGCCCACCTCCAGGTTAACAAGTTGTAAGAAAAAAAAGATACGCGCCGAATTGAGAACCTCCTCCTTTTTTGGAAGTCAGTTAAAAACAAACAGAAAATTAAATTAAATTGAACTTTGTATAATTATGTCTATCCGTAGGTAGTCTATCTATCTATATATATAAAATTCAAAGTCCTGACTGACTGACTGACTGACTGACTGACTTATATATCAACGCACAGCCTAAACCGCTAGGGTTAGAGACTTGAAATTTTGACAGTAGCTTTTGAAGGAAGGATTTTACAAAATTCCACCCCTAAGGGGGTGAAATAGGGGTTGAAAGTTTGTATGAAAGTCCGTCATTTCTCAAGTTATATCCATCAAACTTAGTATATGAGTTATCGGTAAAAAATAAAGAAATACGTGTTTCACAGTTTTTCAAAATTCCACCCCAAAAGGGGTAAAATAGGGGTTGAATGTTTGTATGAAAGTCCTTGATTTCTCAAGTTATAGTGATGAAACTTTGGGCATTTGGGCTTTCAGTTAGATATGCAGACGTACGTGTTTCACCATTTTTGAAAATTCGACCCCCAAATGGGTGAAATAGGGGATGAATGTCCTTCATTTATCAACATATTTTTCAAGTTATAACAACGAAACTTGGTATTTTGGCTTTCGGTATAATATAAAGAAGTACGTGTGTAACAGTTTTTCAAAATTCCACCCCCAAACGGGTAAAATGGGGGTTGTAAGTTGGTGTAAAAGGCCGACGTTTTTCAAGTTAAATAGCCGTGAAACTTGATATTTGGGCTACCGGTTTAAATTATGAAATACATAATCCACAGTTTTTATAAATTCTATCCCAAAGGACGTTAAATATGTCCTTCAATCACGCCGCAACAGAGCAACGTATCGACGGGTTTTTTTTCATGGGTTCTTTTTATCCCGGAAATTAAGGAATGCCTATGGGAATTAAAAAACTTATGCCACGCGAACGAAGTCGCGGGCGTCCGCTAGTTGTCTATATAACAACTCATTTACTCCCCTATCTTTAATTAACTACCTAGCTATTAATTACAATATTTATTACAATTTCTCAATAGTACGTAATTTTTAAGGAATATCCTAGACCTAAGCAAATGATGCAATTATTTATCAGAGTCTGTCTGAGTTACCGACCGACCGATAGTTCGACGAGTCGCAAAACGGAATTGTGGGGCGGGTCCTATATTTGTGCTTGAATGGCGGCTTCGCACCGTAAACATGGCGGTCTAGACGGATGGACGATCTTAAGCGACTAGCTGGGAGTCGTTGGACTTAAGTGATATAAGACCATGTTGTGCGGAAATCTTTCGAGGAGACCTTCGTCCATTGGGACTGTCGAACTTTTGTGGACCGTGTTTGACTGAAAGACAACGCACAACCAAACTCGTGATCCTAGAAGTTTGAGAGTTGAGACTTTGGTTACTTGCTTAGGCGTACATTTTCAACCGACTTCAAAAAAAAACCGGCCAAGTGCGAGTCGGACTCGCGCACCGAGGGTTCCGTACTCAAGAAGTAGGTACTGAAGCAAAACAATCACGCAAAAACCAATATGTTTATTTGACGACGAGTACGAGGTTTACTGTTAATATCAAAAAAACTATGCTAGTTAGAGCATTGGCTATAGTTTTCCTGTAAAATATACATAAATTCCTATTGACCATAATTATTTCAGATTTTTCGATTGGTAAACTCCGGAGATAAGGGGGGGGAAACGGTATTTTTTTAGACTTTTTCCCCGATAAATCAAAAACTATTATGACTAAAAATAATCAAAAATCTGTTTTAGAATGTACAAAGTAAACCCTTTCATATGATACCCCACACAGTACAGTTATCTCACTTTTAAATTTCAACCCTCCGATTTTCCCCCCTTTTTAAATAAGAACAAAAATAATTTCCAATTTTTTTTAATTCCAGTGTCTTTGGGCCACTAATATACACAATTATTCCAAATTTCATGTCGATAGCTTCGTTAGTTACTGAAATAATTGAGTGTGACGGACGGACAGACGGACAGACAGACGGAGAAAGTCGCACCATAAGGGTTCCATTTTACCATTTTGGTACGGAACCCTAAAAAAGGAGGAGGTTCTCAATTCAACTATATATATATATATATATATATATATATATATATTTATGTTTGTTACCTCAGAACTTTTGACTGGGTGGACCGATTTGGATGATTCTTTTTTTATTTGAAAGGGCATACTTTCCATGTGGTCCCCTTTAAATTTTATCGAAATTGGTCGAGCGGTTTTTAAAATATCAACAATAAAATAAGTACTTTGTATAGCGTGTGCTTGTTGTTGTAAAGTTGGCGCGGGAGTTTGAAGTCGGTTGTTTAAAAAAAAAATACAGTCGAATTGAGAACCTCCTCCTTTTTTTGAAGTCGGTTGAAAATATTTTTTTATATTAAATTATTAATATAGTAGCTGCCGCCGAAATTCTTGCCGGTTCTTCTTAGCAGGCGAAGGCATTCTGAACCAGGTTGTGCACTTGGCGAATCAAAAGCACTAATTGTATTTTGAATTTATCTATTTGACATTCTATGTCGAAGTTCATTGAACTATGTCGGTATGTACATTGAACCAATATGTGTCTATAAATAATATGACTTTGCAACGTTACTTGCTAATTACTTGCCAACCCGCCAGTTTTTTAGGGTTCCGTACCCAAAGGGTAAAAACGGGACCCTATTACTAAGACTCCGCTGTCTGTCTGTCTGTCTGTCTGTCTGTCTGTCTGTCTGTCTGTCTCCGCTGTATCTCATAGACCGTGATAGCTAGAAAGCTGAAATTTTCACAAATGATGTATTTCCGTTGCCGCTATAACAACAAATACTAAAAATTAAAAAAAAATATATATTAAGGGGGGTCCCCATACAATAAACGTGTTTTTTTCTTATTTTTTGCTCAATATTAAAAACGGTAACAGGTAGACGGTTCAAATTTTCACAGAATATTAACTTGTATATCACCTTTCAAAATAAATAATTAAACATCAATAAAGTAAATATTAAAGGGGGGCTCCCATACAACAAACGTAATTTTTTGATATTAACAGTAAACCTCTACAAACAAAGTTAGTTTTGCGGTTCATTAACAAAGGTAATTATACCTACTTCTTGAGTACGGAACCCTCGGTGCGCGAGTCCGACTCGCACTTGGCCGGTTTTACTACACAATATCTTGTACTGTTCGAATACGAATAGTACGAATATCCGCGGCTTAGGCATGTAATGAAATTGAAATGACAAGTTTTTGCCCGCGACTTTGTCCGCGTGGACTATACAAATTTCAAACCCTTTCCAACAATGCTAAGGACAGCTGTTACTTAATGTATGCTACAAATTAATGAAATTGTAAATTATTTTTCAAAAGAGCAACCGCCGGTTTGCTTCCTGGTTCTTCTCGGTAGGAATGGTATTGCGAACCAGTGGTAGATTCACTCGCCGATTCAAAAGTACCTACTTGTAAAAGTTTATTTGAATAAAAATCATTTGAATTTTGAATTTTGAATTTTTGAAAACCCCTATCCTCTTACAGTGCGTTCAGCGTTATTTTGCCTCTGGCTGTCATGTTGGCTAATCTGAGCTCTGTGTTGCCGCTTAAGAATTGTAAGATACCCGGTATGAAACTGCGAAATATTTTCGTAGTTAAATTTCTCAATTAAAGTAAGTTTGGATGTTAGAATTTAAGTTTGTAATCTTTGGATTTGGTATGTGGGTATATTTTTATCCCAATATTCATAGGTACGGGATCAGGACTTATGCGGGTAAAACTGCAGGGCGCCGGCGCGGCGCCGATACTTATGTAAAATAATTAGGATAGGTATTTGAATTTGTATTATGTACCTCAAGTTTGCATTTATCTATATACATAGGTAATATATGACTAAATTAAAACAACATTTTTATAGGTTTTATTTATTTTGAATAAGAGTGATCCAAGCGGGTTGCTAGTGGTTCGTCACTGTCTGCTGATGAACGTGAATCGTCGGAACTGCTGCTGTCCGATTCTGTATCAGACTCGTCAATTAATTCTATAATAAATTTATCGATTTCAGAGTCTATAATTCCATCTGTTTTAATAAACTGTTGTTCAATATGGCACACATGTTGACACTGCTTCTGCCAGTCTTCTGCAGTGATCGATTGGAACGCTTCTTCTGTTAATTGTAGTATCTTGTCTGCTTCCTGTCCAACATTTTAGCAGCTACACGCCTTTTCAACAGGCTCCACATAAATTCTATGGGATTAAGTTCGCAGTGGTATGGTGGTAACCTAGCCACTTTGTGTCCATGCGCTTCAAGAAGTTGATCAGCTTCATATTTTGGAGCTTCTTTATGCTCTTTTATAATTTCATATAATTGAGCTTTCACCATAGTGGGAAGATAAGATAACCCCTTATTTGTGATCCAATTTTGCATATCAGTTTTAGTAGAGCTCATTGTTGGTGCCTTGTTCACCTTTACAGTGTGATAAGGCGCATTATCCATAATAATTAAACTATTAGGCGGTAAACTTGGGGATGAGTTTGTCTTCTAACCATTTCATGAAATTCGTCCTGTTCATGTCAAGCGTGTATATAAGTTTCATCAAGATATACGATAGGTCGGCCTTCATTTCGATTTTGTCTTAAAATATTTAAGTATCTGTACCTCCAGGCTACAATGTCAAATCGTTCCATTAAAATTTTTCTTTCAGAACCACATTTTTTAAATCTAAATCCAATTTGCCGAATTATTTTCCATAGTGTGGTACGACCTCCATTGAAGTTAATATCAATTTTTAATTCAGCCAAAAGCTTGCCCAAAGTAGGCACCTCCTTTCTGACTACGTACATTTGATTATTTTAGTTCTGATTGCACATAGTTCAAAATCATCTAACTGAATTTTATTCGATTGGCAGCGTTTTTTCCTGGGAGTAGATATTTTCTTAGACGTGGAAGCAGCAACCTCACACTCTTTGGTAATAGTGGTGACAGTTCTCTCAGAAACGCCTGAAATACAAAACATGACATTAATAACATGCATATTGTACATTTTTTTTAATTAATCTTGTTATTAAATAATACATAATGTAACAAAGGTTTGTATTAAAGAAAAAAAATCTATCGGGACTTGCGCGGGTGAAACCGCAGGGCGCAGCTAGTTTATACAATAAGAATCAAATACTATGTTTTTAAAACAAATATAATTATTATACATATACCTATGTACGGAATGTATTATACAATTAAAACATCGTGCCTACATACAAACAATAATCTATTAGCAAAACAAATAACTTTCGATCCCTAATAACGGGAAACTATGAATAGCAGGTAACACTAATTTACTTACCAGTCATGGCGGCTACACGTTGACGAACATGTTCAAATGGGATTATTGGTCCTCCATTAGCTTTTTCCCGTTCACAAAAATTACGAACTGAGGATACAATTTTTCTGCCGCTACTTTGAATCCTTTTTGGCATGATTAACACGTTTAAAATCAAAAAAAAATAAGAAAAACGCAGGGAGCTTCACACTGTGTTAAAGGTACTTGGCAGCAAGAATGGCGGGTAATGCCAACCTAACAGAAACAGCTGTCAGAGGCAAAATAACGCTGAACGCACTGTAGTAGTTGGATTTTTCAAAAATTCTTTTAAGCAGATGTCTACGTCATAATAGAGCTACCTGCATGTCAAATTTCAGCCCGATTCGTCCAGTGGTCACCTTTTCCTTTTATGTATTTAGATTCTTCAATTGCAGGTAATATTAAGCATTTTGTACCTAAGACAAGAGTTAAATAATCTTCGATATTTTATTGTAATTATGGAATCCTATAACGTTAATATAATAAATTTAAATGAATCACATTCAAACGAAGTCTTAAAAATATCAAATGTATATCTAAGATCACGACACCGGCTGAGAAATGCCTTCGAAAAAAAACGCATTTAAATTGGTTTAACTTTTTGAGCTCTACGGTGACACACACATACACACATATAGACAGACACACACAGTGGTCAAACTTATAAAACCCCTCTTTGTCGGAGGTTAATGAAGATAAGTTGACACCCGCAGTCTTGGCTGTCTATTGTAGTATCTATTCATAATGTGTCGTATTTAATACTTGTATTATGAAGTTAGTACGTTATACGCAAAGGATGAACATCTGCTATGATATTTTTAAGTCAATTAAAAGTTAAAGTTCAAGAATTTGTTTTATTTACAACTAGCGGTCCGCCCCGGCTTCGCACGGGTAGCACTTGATCAAAATAGTCCATACCCAATAATGGTCAGTCGGCACTGAGACGAACAACTCCACCATATGTTCTCAAATTTTGTACAGCAAACCGCTGTGAACGCTTGGCACTTGAGTCTCCAATACGACGTATTTTCGCTGCACTCACCTGGGATCTATGTTTAGAACCAACAACTTAGTTGAGACCTGGCTCTGTTAGGCATTTCGCAGTCTGTCTACAACAGTTAGATATAAAATGTTTAAAAAAATGTTAGTAACTTCTCTTGTATTATGTTATGTTATTGTATTATGTTTTTCTTAACAAATATGACATAAAAGTGTCTTGACAAATATGACATAAAAGACAGTCTGAATTAATAGACGAATAGAGGTTTAACGTAAAAAGTTTAATTAGGTGAATTTTTCCGACTTAATTCACATTATTGCAATTTTCGAAGGGATCTCTAATTTATTTTAAAATAAAATGCAGCCTATGTTACTCGCTGATAAAGTAGCTTTCTATAGGTGAAAGAATTTTTAAAATCGGTCCAGTAGTTTTTTAGTTTATCCATTACAAACAAACAAACAAACAAATATTTCCTCTTTATAATATTAGTTTAGACTAGCAGATGCCCGCAGCTCTGCGTAAAAACTTTTGAAATTAGTGTTCTACATAGAAACTGTAAAACATACATGATTTTTCTATTTGTGGTTTGATGAAAATCTTATCTTGGGATGATATAAGGGAGGAACTAAATGTCGTAACAGCGTTTCCTGCCCTAACCACCTGCTTCTGGAAGCATTCTTTACTAATGTCCTCAAAATAGTCAAAAACACTTTCAAATCATAAATTCCACGGATATGCGCATACGAGTACGAAGCTATTCACTTTCTCGCATTTTATACCATTTACAAGATTAGGAATTTACTTCTTCCATTTTCCCTTCAACTTACAACATTGGTAACTTGAAATCGTAAATGTATCTGGAACTGAGTAGTGAATGATAATAATAACGGTTACACGAATCATACTAATATTATAAATACTAAAGTGGTTTTTCCTTTAATCACGCCGCAACAGAGCAATGGATCGACGTGTTTTTTAATCTGCACAACGAAATTACACGCTCTTCAGGTCCTCTACTATCCTTGCATGACATACGCTACTTTTTATCCCGGAAAGTTAAAGAGTTCCCCTGTGAATTAAAGAACCTATTCAACGCGCACGGAGTCACGGGCATCAGCTCGTTATTATTATTTAAACCTTATGACTACAAATTTTACCCTCGTTTTCTCAATCTGTGCCACAGACTTTTACCCATACGTACATGAACTATTACTATAACCCCTATAACAATAACAAGCTCGGGTTTAAGTAACAGTCGAGCTGATTTAAACAGTATAATCACTGTATTCATTTTATAGTTAGACTAGCTGATGCCCGCGACTTTGTCCGCGTGGATCGAGATTTTTCGGTACCCGCGGAAACTTTTTATCTTTCTGGGATAAAATACTTTCTATTCCAGAAAATTAATGAGTTCCGTACTGTGCTTATGTGTCATTCTAGAGTCTAGACTATAATCTATATCAGTGCCAAATTAAATCCAGATCAAGTAACATCCATCCATCCATCCAAACTTTCGCATCTATAATATTACTAGGTGATGCCCGCGACTTCGTACGCGTGGATCGAGGTTTTGTGGTTCCCGCGGGAACTCTTTCATTTTCCGGGATAAAAAGTAGTCTATGTATTAGTCCAGACTAAAATCTATCTCTGTGCCAAATTTCATCCAGATCCGTTAAGCCGTTCTGGCGTGATTGAACAACAAACATCCACACATCCACACATCCATACATCCATACATCCATCCATACATCCATACATCCATCCATCCAAAATTTCGCATTTATATAGTAAGTAAGAAGCAAGATAGTTAGATAGTTTGCTTTCCTTTCCTTTTTGCGCTGCAAGCCATTTATCGCTTCCCGCCAGCAATGAAATCTCTACTTACTAAAGTACATCCTATGTTAATTGAATAAGAAAAAATCACTTAACTCAGTAATACAATCAGCCTCGTCCATCACTTTTACGCATCGGATCGTTTTTACTTCGATTTCTCCTTTTACGAAAGTACGCTTTGTTAACATTAGCGCCTCAGCAGACAGCCGTTGGCGATTTATACAATTTCATCATCTTACCATTTTTTTTGGAAAGTTTCTGTCGATTGAGCTATGCTCCACCTTTTTCTTACTGGATTTATATAGCATAGCAAATGCGTGTTTAAATTTTACAATTATCAAATAATCAGATAGAGGAGCATGGTCTCAGACCAGGGCGCGTTTGGAACCCTCGTAGCTTTAGTTTTAAGATACCGTTACTGATTATCACCATTATATATTATAAAAAAAACTCGACGTCAATAAGTGTAGTATACCTACCTAAATTGAATAAACGTTATTTGACTTTGACTTTGACTTTGGTTTTGATCACTCCAGCAATGCTAAGGACAGCGGTTACTTATGTACACATTGATATAATAATTATTGTAAATGAATTAATTATTTAAAAAGAGCAACCACCGAGTTTCTTGCTGGTTCTTCTCGGTAGAAATGGCATTCCGAACCAGTGGTAGATTCACTTGACGATTCAAAAGTACTTGTAAAAGTTTATTTGAATAAAAAAACATTTGATTTGAATCAAATCATCAAATCAATCAGTCAAATCTATATCTATATCTATACTAATATCTTCTATACTAATATTATAAATGCGAAAGTGTGTCTGTCTGTCTATCTGTCTGTCTGTCTTTCTGTCTGTCTGCTACGCTTTCACGGCCCAACTACTCAACCGATTTTGATGAAATTTGGTACAGAGATAGGTTTACATCCCAGGGAAGGACATAGGCTACTTTTTATCCCGGCAAATTGAAGAGTTCCCGCGGGAATCAAAAAACATAAATCCACGCGGACGGAAGTCGCGGGAATCATCTAGTAAATATTATAAACTAGATGATTCCCGCGACTTCGTCCGCGTGGATTAAGTTTTTTTGATTCCCGCGGGAACTCTTGAATTTTCCGCGATAAAAAGTAGCCTATGTCTCCGGGATACGACCTACCCCTATACCAAATTTCATCAAAATCGATTGAAGAGATAATTTTTTTTGATTCCCGCGGGTACTCTTCAATTTTCCGGGATAAAAAGTAGCCTATGTCCTTCCCCGGGATACAACCTATCCCTGTACCAAATTTCATCAAAATCGGTTGAACAGATGGGCCGTGAAAGCGTAGGAGACAGACAGACAGACAGACAGACACACTTTCGCATTTATAATATTAGTATGGATATGGATAGTATGGATGCGAAAGTTTGGGTGGATGGATGTTTGTTACTCAATCACGCCCGAACGGCTGAACGGATCTGGATGAAATTTGGCACAGAGATAGATTATAGTCTGGAATAACACATAGGCTACATTTTATCCCGGAAAACTAAGGAGTTCCCGCGGGAACCAAAAAACCTCAATCCACGCGGACGCAGTCGCGGGCAGCAACTAGTTAAATAATATATTCTAGCATTTTATCACAAAAAGTCATGTTAGCCTTTCAATAAGTGAGAAATATATGACCAGCTACGCTAGAGCGAAACCCATTAAGTCCATATGAATGGAATGTGCTGTAGCCCTATGTATTAACTTCATTCTTAGCCATTGATGTAGAATTTTAGTAGGTACTCATTATATTTCGATATTCTTAGCTATTTAAGTTTGACATAAATCCACATAAATTGTCGCGATTCATGTATTTATATTGTGCTATGATGGATTATTAACAGCACCTATCAAGCTTGCTCTTTGTTTCTAACTTCTGTGTAAAGTCTGCCGATCGCCCAGCTGTGGACTATGGCCAAACCGTTCTCCTTCAAGCTCAGTAGTGGGCCAGCGATGGATTGAAATGGTAATGATAATGGCTCTAAAACAGGTGGAAGTCCGTGAACCATAAACGCCCATTAAAAAGCAGTTATTTATCTCAGATATCAAATACCATCGGGAGGAAGCAATAAAATCGCGTGGATTGTTTAACGGCACAAGAGTGTTGCCCTTAACATTGCTCCATGCCACACATACCCGATGTAACTAATTCAATGTGCAAGACGCAATGACTGGGGTCCCGTACATTACTTGCATGTTGCTGTAGGCGAGGAGATGGCTGTTACATTTCTCATGGCCGCGTTACTGCACGGGGGTATGAAATATGGAACTACAGGTTCCGAGTTCCAACTAAATCTTACGTAGATCTTGTTACTGCATTTTGTTCCAACTAAATCTATACTTTAATATTATAAATGCGTAAGTTTAGATGGATAGATGGACGGATGTTTGTTACTCAATCACGCCAGAACAGCTGAACGGATCCGGATGAAATTTGGCACAGAGATAGTCTGAAATAGCATATTGGCTTTTCATCCCGGAAAATTAAGGTATTCCCGCGGGAATCAAAAAACCTCAATCCACGCTGACGACGACGCGGGCATCAGCTAGTCTTACATAGATCTTGTTATTGGTTTTGTAGTCCTATGATGCAAAACTTAAGAGGACGTCGCTAGCTGGAAATTTCTTGCATATGATGATGATGCTATATTTAATTAATTTTATATTAATTAGTGTACAAAAATTGTAAAAATAGTTAAATCTTAAACAGATCTAATTGCTATAAGGGATTCGGCAATCATTTATAACGAAACACGAGAGGACATTGATTCGCAAAAAGTAAGACGCAATAAAGTACTTTATTATTTCGATCGTTATTCAGCAGAACATGGTCAATCGCTAGATTAAGATACACAGTTCCCGTGACCTGCTTGCTTCATCATCGGTATCATCATAGACGCCAACTATTACGACTATAAGCCAGCAACTCATCAGGACTATATTAAATTAAATTAAATGATCATTTCATGTAGGACAACTTGTATATCAGGACTCTACTACCAGTAAGTAACTAGACTTTATTTTTATGTATTCAATACATTGCTAATTTTATAGCTATCTCTCTATTATGCTGCTAATACTCCCGGGCCTCGTGTAACACACTGCTCTGTTGTTCTCCAAGCTTTAAGATCATTAACAGAACATCTTTAAAAATTCGAATAGAAGCAAGAAACAAGGTTTTAACGTCTAAACTATAGAACTCATTTTAACTATAAATATCTCTCGGTTATTACTCACTTATATGATGAGTTGTTACCGGGATACCTATATATATAGTTCAAACAAGGTTAATAGTTTTCTTGAAACCACACTTACAATACAAAAAAAATACAAAATATTTTTTAATCCACCCACGTAACGCCTCACAATATAAGCCTCAGCTTAACTGTTACGCAGTATCACTTCATATCCCAGACGCGTCGAACAAAAAGCGTGAACATAAATATACATTATTCATCAACACATCCGGCCGTGTGTCTCCGCTAACGGTCCAGGGACAACTCTAAAAGCCTTATAGCCTGGAATCTTGATATAATAACAAGCTATGGACTTTTTACAAGCGTTCGATGAAGTGAGCTGTTGAACTATTTATTAGAATTTTAAATGAAAATTTCAATTTTCATCTCTATTTCTTTTTGTGTCTCGTTCCTTATGTCGGTAGGTCTAAATTCCGTTTATTCCATAATTTAATTCCTTTTTTATTGGGAGTTTTGTTCAATTAAAATGTGGTGATCTTTTAGATTTTCACACAGAGATCCCTACTAAGACAGTTTTGTGATAAAAACCTAGACGAACAACCTAAATAGCATGAAGCCAAATTCGGTCTACCATTATTTATTCATTGACTTGGATCTAAGTAGCTTAATCAGTACAATATATTAGAATTTGCTGTAGTTAATAAATTATTAACTACTGCAGCTAAGCCTTTTAAATGTTTTTTTTCAGGACAAAAAGTATCCCGTCCTCCGGGTTAAAAACTATCTCAGTACCTACCAAAAAAAACGGTTAAGTTGATGGACCGTGAAAATGTACCAAATGAATAGACAGTTAGACATACTTCTACCTTTTCAATTTTAGTAATTGTAAGATTTACACACTTAAGATGTTCTTTGATTTTAGGTACTGACTAGTTTTCTAGCGTTTCTGTTTTAACGAATGTATTTTCAGGTAATTTTCCACAAAGTTTACATTACACTTGCTAATGAAGGTGCTGCGACTGATATACTGTAACAAGACGCCCTGCAAGGCAAATAGTGATCCCTCCCTGGGGGAGGCGTTATACCTAAATGTGTCCCTCAGTCAGAGTACCGTATCACTCGCTCTAGTAAGGAGGTGCTTGAAGTAATATGTTGTCGATAGAGGTAATGAGGTAATGTGTTTTTGGCATGAAATATTTTTATTATTGGCAATTACTATTACATAACTACGCAAATTTTAATATCCGAGTGTAAAATTTACGCCTTAACTGAAATTATCATCTAACAGCTATCTATCTAAATCTAATAGTGAAATTTTAATTAAATAAAAAAAATTTTAACTCCATAATATAGAAAAGAAATTCTCGTATGTTGAAAAAATATTGTCTTCATTATTTGCTTTTAATTGAAGATGAGTTTTCTGTCTTCTTGTCGACGTGTTGCTTAATGCATGCAAGGCATGTAACCGAGGACGGACCTGAGTTACAGGAGTCATTAGTTAGCTCACTGTTTTCTGCGACGATTTTTCAACAAACATCAAATGCATTATTTTAATTGGGGTGCAAGGTTCGTATCTCAAGAGGCGTGACTACGGAGCTATTAACTGTGAGAGGCACTTAGATCCTGAGCTTTTACACCCTCTGTTTGGTAATGTATTTGTTGAACTGTGAGAACTTCACTATTGTCCTCAAAAGATAAAATAATACACAGTAGTATAATTTCCACCACCACCACCACTACAACCCATTAACGTCCCACTGCTGGGCACAGGCCTCGTCTCTCATAGGAGAGACGGAATTAGAGCTTAGACCCACCACGCTGCTCCAATGCAGGTTGGCGGGCTTTAACGACTATTATCATGTTAGTGATAATAACCGGGACCGACGGCTTAACGTGCTCTCCGAGGCACGGGGGTGAAACACCACCAACTTCCTAACTCCGGGCTAGTGCTGAGAATTTCTAGTCAGAAAAACCCAACACTTATTATGGCCCGACCCGGGACTCAAACCCGGGACCTCGTCAGCCGCAGTCAAACATGCTAACCACTAGACCAACGAGGCAGTCAGTAGTATAATTTCATTTTCATTTAAATAAAAGACATCAACGCACTCCAGGCATCAATGAATTAAAGAATTATTGCTGTTGATTTTATTAGTATTAATTTATAAAATAAGATTTATAAGATATGAATTAGGAATTAGGAGGATTAGGAATTTTCGTCCATCGCATAGAATTTTCATCATTGGGATACCAAAGCAATTTCAAAACCAAGTATAAAATAAGAAAAGTAGGCATAGAAGCTAATAAAAAACCGGCCAAGTGCGAGTCGGACTCGCGCACCGAGGGTTCCGTACAAACATGTAGTAAGTTTTAAATTATTAAAAAACACGTTTATTGTATGGGGACCCCCCTTAATATATATATTTTTTTAATTTTTAGTATTTGTTGTTATAGCGGCAACGGAAATACATCATTTGTGAAAATTTCAGCTTTCTAGCTATCACGGTCTATGAGATACAGCCTGGAGACAGACAGACAGACAGACAGCGGAGTCTTAGTAATAGGGTCCCGTTTTTACCCTTTGGGTACGGAACCCTAAAAAATACTTGAGCAATAAAATTGTTGCACATTGCTCATTCACGCTACTATTTTAATAAGGCTCTACTATTTTAATGAGATAAATGAGTAGTAACGATAAATAGCCAGCGCAAGTGTTACAGTCATTGGTTTACGCTCTGGGTATATCTGAATGACTTCAAGTATTCCAACCACTCAATTCTAACTACCACAACACTATTAGGGCTGTCACAGATGAAGAATAGAAAAATTTGCTATTCAAATAAAAATGTGTTAGGTACTGTTGAAGTACTAAAAAACTCACCCACCTTCGAACATAGATAGGTTTCATTGTTTGGTATTATATATATTGAACATAGTCAGAGTTATGAGATTCATACACAGAGTCACTATAATTTTCAGATTCTTCTACAAGGCAACTATAGAATGCAATAACACTGGGATGGTATGTGATCATGCAGTCTAAGATGGTAGCTGGTAGGGGTATGGCAATTAAATTTATCTCATAACCCTGATCGGTTAAAGCCTCAATAGCTCAATGATTCTGAAGCAGGCCTGAATACTCGTGCGTAAGGTCGATAGTTTAAATTATATTGGACCCGTTGATGCACTTTGGGCGTATCCTCACCGTAACAAAAAGACATCAACGCGTTCAAGACATCAAAGCAGTCAAAATAACTATTTATTAAATTACTAGTGGGCCCGGCAGACGTTGCCCTGCCCTATCTTCCTCGCAATTTTTCCATATTTTCTCACTGTTTAAACCTTCCCTGGACTACGACAAACATTTCAAAACCAAAATCAGTTAAATCGGCCCAGCCGTTCTCGAGTTTTAGCGGGACAAACGAACAGCAATTGTCTTTTATATATATATATAAATATATAAATATAGCAATTGTCTTTATATATATAGAAGATTGCTAAAATAATGTCTAGTGAAAGCTTTATATAAATTTTTAAAATTGGAAACACTGGGTCCATACAAAACAGAACCAAACAAAAGATAATCGTAAAAATTCGTGTAAAACGGACCCAAATTAAAAATAATAGCAGCAGACCTAAATTAATAAATATATCTATCTATATAAAGATAGTTTTTAAATTTCTCGCTTTTTGCACTCTCTGCTTTCACTAGACAGATTATTTTAGTAATAAATAGTTATTTTGACTGCTATATGCCTTGAATTACTTGATACTTAATATATTTTTTTACCAAAAATATAATTATAATTTTGAAAGTACGTTACGATTTCCACAAACCTGAAACATGTGCCTATAATAATGATTCAGAATGTACAAATTACACGCGAATTGATTTTCTCGGCTTCGAATTAGTTAGCTCTAGTCTAATAACTGTAGAAAATGCCGAGTTTGATTGAAAACTAAATTACTCCGTGAGTAAAATATTGCTTGAGCATTGACTGTTGTGACACGTTAGATAATAATTCATATCATAGGAAAATTACGGCGTAATATAATGCGACTTTTCAATGTGCATAATTACATAATATTATCAACTAGATGATGCCCGCGACTTCGTCCGCGTGGATTGATGTTTTTTGATTCCCGCGGGAGCTCTTAAATTTTCCGGGATAAAAAGTAGCCTATGTCCTTCCCCGGGATGTAACCTATCTCTGTACCAAATTTCATCAAAATCGGTTGAGTAGTTGGGCCGTGAAAGCGTAGCAGACAGACAGACAGACAGACAGACAGACACACTTTCGCATTTATAATATTAGTATGGAGTATGGATGTACTCGCACAGTAATAGGCTAGTCACCTAGTGGTTTAAATGTTCGGCCTCCTGTTTAGAGGTTTTGCGATTCTCAGGCACTTCCCACTAACTTTTCTCAGTAATGTCCATTTTCAACCGACTTCAAAAAAAGGAGGAGGTTCTCAATTCGACTGTTTTTTTTTTATGTTTTTTACCTCAGAACTTTTGACTGGGTAGACCTATTTGGGTGATTCTTTTTTTATTTGAAAGGGCATACTTTCCATGTGGTCCCATAAATTTTTTATCGAAATCGGTCGAGCGGTTTTTAAAATATCAATAAAATAAGTACTTTGTATCAATAAAATAAGTGCTTATTGTTGTAAAGTTGGTGCGGGTGGTTGTTTAAAAAGTATTTTTTAAATTAAATTATAAGCAATTAAATATTAAACTTGATACGGTGAAGGGAGACGCGTGGGCCGGTGACGGTTGCAATGATGATGATCATGATCAAAATGATCTCTGTATTCTGCGTCAGAGATTAAAAGATGTTGTGTTCAATACACAATAGTCCTTATACTAAATTTTGAACAAATGGAAGACACAGACACAAACCCTTGGTTTTATAGGATTAGTATGGTTATAAAAATAATATTCCTGCCGTTTAAAACATTTTCAAAAGGCGCCACGGTGAAGGAGATTAAACGCGATATTTTACATTGAGTCTAACTGTACCTACATCGTAAATGCAAAGTCACTCAAGAATTCCGACCAATCAGAATTCTGTTGTTCGTTTTTTACTTTCAGACGATGCAATAGGAGGGAAGAAAGTTTTGTTATCGATTTGAAAAAAGGAAATTAAATAGACTAAAAAATAAGTTAAATAAGGTTCAAAAAAAGGAGTATTCATTTAAATTACCATGAAAAGGATTACCTAAACGACAAGGAAGCTTGGCAATAATTTGCGCTAATGGCTCTGATAGTTCCTTAATTAAGATGATTGTGAGATGGTGATAATAAAAAAAAAACCCCCCGGCTGAGTTTGTTGTGGGCTCTTCTCAGACCAGGGCGCGTTTGGAACCCTCGTAGCTTTAGTTTTAAGATACCGTAACCGATTATCACCATCACGTTTTATAAGTAAGTAATTATTGACGTCAATAAGTGTACCTACAGTGTACCTATATTGAATAAATGATTTGATTGATTGATTGATTGATTGAATAATCTAAAGAAAACTTTTGAACCAGGCCCACTTGCGAAAAGCCGTTAAAAGTGTTTGAGTTAAATTTTCTATTCCCTGTCCTTTTCATGTCAACCCCGTAATGAAAAGGGAATTTAACTAAATCAATTTTGGGTAGTGTTGTACAAGTCGGTTTATTTAGATTCTGAGATCCGAAAAATCAATTCCATCGATTGAATACAAAAAGACCTTTAGATTCCCTATAATTCCCGTATGATTCCCATACCCTTAGCACGATTAAGTTATGTTTACTGAATCCTTACTTAGTCTGGTTAGATGAAAATAGTTTTAGTATGTACCGAGTTTATAGGACCCACATTTGAGCAGCGTGGTGGGTCTAAGCTCTAATTCCCTCTTTCCTATGAGAGTGGAGGCGTGTGCCCAGCAGTGGGACGTTAATGGGCTGTAGTGGTGGATGTACCGAGTTTATTAAAAAATGGATTGTCATATTTGAAAGGAAAAATGCGAGATTGAAATGAAAAAAGGAGAAATTTGCGAGAAAGTTGAACGGCACCGCACCTATTCTTAATTATTTTTTAGTAGTACGCACAAGCGTCGAAGAAGCTTTAATATAGTTTAGATTAGATGGAAATGAACATGGTCGCTATTGTTGGCTTAAGTCTATTATCTTCTACTGCGGTATCGCTTTTATTTTCAAGTAGGTAGTACTATCACACATCAATTTGTTCAATGGTGTTTGTAATAATGGTTTGTTTGTGTTTCAATGTTTGTTATAGGTAATACAAAGAGCTTATTTGAGAATACTGAGAAAACTTTAGGCAAAATTACAAATTTGCCTCTTTTTCGTTTTACTTTATGAAGCCTTAAATATATTTTCGTAAATAAGAATGATTGTAAATGCTATTAATGAATTTAGCTGGTTAAGGGTTACGTTTACGTCGCCTAAGCCTTTATAGTCTTTGACTGAAGGTTTAATTACACTTTTGTCCATACAAAACTGGTGCATAAATATGCATGCGAATAAATGTAATTAAGCCCTTAAACCTAACTATAAGTGGTAATGTAAAACTTAGCTCCAATGTTTTCTTAAAAGACGCGACATCGGAGCTAAGTTTTTGGCTTCAGAAATGTCAAATCTCTATAATTAATATTTTAGGTACCTCTGAAGTCTGGAACAATTCGACTTTTGTCAATTATCCGATTATAAAGAAGCAGCACTAGCAAGTATGAACCGGATGCCATTATTGGGAATAAAATGAAATAATGAGGTAAATTAAAAGAAATCGCAATACAATACCTGATATTATATACTACTAATATAAACAAGTATATTAAAAAAGTTAACTTGAAGAATATTGCGTACGTCTGTTGCATAATAAATAGGTACAAAGAACCAAATTAAGCAACGATAAAAATACCAAAGAAGCGAACGCCCGCAGACTGCAGATTATACCATCAGTCACTTTATATCGGGCATTAACCGATTGGCTGATGATTTGCCGGTCCATTTTAATCGAAAAGAAATCAGATGTCTTTATAAATAAACATATCTATTAGCCAATAACTCTCTTTCCTTGGTATCTTCAAACTTAGACTGGGTATCTGGCCGGATTAAATGTCTAGTCTGCGGGAGACCTAACTTTTATGGTAGCTTTTTATTACAAATTTATTTTACTTTAAACAAATTTTCGAATATGAATTCCAGTCGCACTAGTGTTGAGAAAGGTGTACAGCACACAGCAGCAGCAGCACACAGCAGGTGTACACTTTGCCTGCTTTATCTCAAACTGTCATGACACTAAGTATTAAATATGTTCATTCATTTTACTCTTCAAGAAAGTGCTGTATTTTTGTCTAGAAGACTTCTTCGTCTGCTCTTCGCCCGCATTTTTTTTGATTATTAATACTACTCTACCCGTCTTTTGGATACTATTAATTTTCTAGGCATGTGCCAAATTCAAACAAAATCTTTAACGGATAATCCATGAAAAGGAACAAGCAGGCAAACAGGCATACTTCCGCATTTTATAATATTTTTTATCATAGTATGGATGATAAAAACGCTTGCTTTTGTAATGGTTATTTCTCATAGCGCTTGACGGCAACCGTGCTTTCCGTTATTTTTCCAATTTGCGATAGCGCCACCATGAAGATACTAAGTATTCAACAGTAGACTATCAGCCTCGTCATTGTCTAAGCCAGTGGATTTCCACAGCTGGACACACAGCTCCCTAACAAGGATTTCCATATCTACTCAACGACCCTATTTCTTTAATACCCATAAGACCCACAAAAACCTTAAAGGAATTTTTGGTTGTATGTGGTAACAAGATCAGTAATACCACTAACAGCTCTTTGACCAGAATATTAAATTTCCATTCCCCTACTCACAAAATATTTGTAGAAAAAATGTAATCTTGCTTCGTGCCTCGCCTCGCATAACTGCGATGGCAACATTGATTATCTAATATTTATCCCGACTCGTCCCATACCACCACTTTTTGCCTCCCTTACATGGTATATCTAGACCAATTAATTTTATTTCTATGGGCCTACTTTTTATGACAGGTTTTTTTACCTAGGAAAAGTCTGTTGAGCAAAATCTATAGTGGTTTGCATCACTATATCAAGTGATAGAAAAACTTGCCCAATCAAGTTCCATAAACCTTAAAGTTATGTAAAGATTAAATGCAGTTCTTAGTAAAGTTATTTTTGATAAAACTCCGACATATAAGTAAGGGTCTAATTTGAACCTCCAAAGTCGGTCCAGTTGACCAGTTTTCATCATCTATGATTATGTTTTCGAACAAGTAAGTTCAAACACACCCGGGTGCCGCAAAAAACTTACATCGCTTATTGTAAAACTATTTCCCCGAACAGAATCCGACTGATGCATACCTAATATCGAGCATAATCTGTACTCGATTCATAGAATAAGTTCCTTTAAAATTGGCGAAAACGATAGTACCCCGATAAGACTTTGGGGTTTATCCTATGGGCGATGCTGTACAATCTTTTAATTTGATACTCGTAGGTAAAAGGCACTTCTTAGCTGCGCTATGAAAAATTTCTTATTTACTGAAGAGACTTTTTATTATGTTATACCTAATTTAAATAAAATATTTAAGAACGAAAACTATTAAATTAACTTATAACAAGTATAAATTACAAATTTAAAACAACCCCCGACTAGAAAAAAGCTGATGACCTTCAGACTGATGAACAAATTTTCATGAAACATGGCTAGGAACACTCGGGATAAAATTATCTATGACACAAAAAAACTGAACGAAAATCGGTTCATCCGTTTGGGAGCTATGATACCACAGACAGAAATTCAAAATTCAAATGATTTTTATACAAATAAACTTTTATAAGTACTTTTGAATCACAGATACACAAACAGACACGTTAAACTTATAACACCCCTCTCTTTTTGCGTCGGGGATTAAAAAACGAACATTAATAGTTTAAAAATACGAAATGAGAAATGTTTAAATTTTTATGTCAGTGTATCCAGGCTAATCTTCTGATCGGAATTTTATTTAAATAAAATAAATAAAAAAATAAAAACATTATAAATAAATATAAAAAATTGTATACAAAAAAGTGATCTTGGCTTTCAATCTCGGAAATATTAAGGTTTACGTAAAAAGAAGTAGATAAAAGTCGGATCTCAAAAATCTAATTCCATGCGGAAAAGGTGGCGGTTTATACTCTATTTTGATATATAGTGAAATAAAATGGATTGAACATAAAAACAAAATCGCAGAATATTTGTTGTGTTGGTTTTGGCTTTCCGCTTACCCGAAAAACGTTGTCGAATCGATTTTATCGCTCGATATAAAAGTAATCGAACGCGGTAAGTAAAAAATTGAACGAAACGAGTGTTAAAAAAACATGATGCTGCTTCACGCACGAACTCCTTTGGCTGGAGCCCGATGTCTTTGACATCGACAACTGATTCATTGTCGAAGACACTGTTTAGCGACTATACAGATTGGTAGGCCGTATTTTTTATCTTCTTCGCCTTTCTACCAAAGAACAGCAAGAAACTCACAGCGTTGACATCCTTGAGTGCTTAACATTAAATCTTCTCGCATTTTTTTGCTTTGATACAAACCGCTAAATTTTGGGGTGCCCTTGGCGTCTGTACGAGTTTTTCTAATTACGTATAACTTTAGTTAACCTTCAAGGCAACAGTAAATAGAGAACTACTACTCCATACTAATTTTGTAAATGCGAAAGTATGTCTGTCTGCTACTCTTTCGCTATCTTTTCAACTTATTATATTTATAATTATTGATATACACAAAATAGGTAAATAATAACTATTACATTAAATTAAAATTAAAATAAAATGTTAAAACCAATTAATCTAGTAGACCACTGTCAGAGGGAATTGTTCCCAAAATGCTAGCCCCATTGCCTCGTTGTATCGCGATACTAATTCTCTGGGCAAAGTAGAGGCCAGCATTTTGGTCACACGTTGCATCGACCAGGCGTAGAGAAATTTCTTTAAAAACTTTCTTTGCTTCTGGTCCCCACGGTCCCATAGTTTCGACCCCAATAGGCTCAAATATGTAACCACTGTCCAGGGATACATATTTTCGGCTTCTTTTCAACTGATTTGGATGAAATTCGTTACAGATATAGGTTGCATCCCGGGGAAGGACATAGGCTACTGTTTAACCCAGAAAGATTAGGAGATCTCGCTGGAATAAAAAAAATTACTTAATCCATGCGGACGAAGTCGCGGGCATCATCTAGTTCAGGGATTCCCAAACTTATATGTATCACGCCTCCCTACTGCATAAAATGAATATACCCACGCCTCCCTTCGGCCCAGGCCCCGCAAGTAGCAGCAAGCGGGCTCGTCAAGTAATAAGTTGTAAAATAAATAAAATAAGGGTCATCATCATCATCATCACTACAGCCTATTACCGTCCCACTGCTGGGCACAGGCCTCCACTCTCATAGGAGAGCGGGAATTAGAGCTTAGAGCCACCACGCTGCTCCAATGCGGGTTGGCGGGCTAACCTAAAAAATAAGGCTAAAATAAGGGTAATTAAGTCAAAAAATACCTACATTTTCAGTTGTTTTAATTTAAAAATAATGCTTTCACACACTTGTTATAAGAAGGGTCAATGTGACGGATGAGCTTGCATGTTTTGACAAGATTTCCAATTCTGGGTTCAATTGATAAGACAGTGCACAACGTAGATCTAGCAATATCTAGTTTACTTCTGCACTTTGTTTTTATTGCTACAAATTATAACGCTGTTTCGCACAAATAAGTTTGCTATAAAAGCTTTTTAAGCTATGCTATGCGCGGGCGACCGGAGTTATAACCGCCGTCGCGCGCCGCGTTCGCGCCCCCCTGCGCATGTCTTCACGCCTCCCTAGTGGGGCGCGCCCCCCACTTTGAAAATCAATGATCTAGTTGCTTATAATTATAATTACGTATAATGATCGCTAACCTATCTTAAAATATAAAAAATCGCAGAGACACTGGTTTTTAAAAAAAAATATTTGCGAGTCCATTAAGAGCAACCTGCGGTATGTTCGTTTCTGAACTCTAAAATAGCTAAACTGTGTTCGCAAAGCATCTTGACAGCTTCTTTCATAATTGGAATGTTACTTCTTTGAAAATGAAACGGTTACTATAGGAATTTGTAAAAAAATCAAGAATTTATTTTAAACCCACGCTGTGGTCAATTATATTTTTTTCGATTTACCATGGTTAATAAGTACAGTTACTCAAATTATTATGTAAAAATAACTTTGATGTCGTTAACACACGCAAGTTTGTACAACAGCTGCAATGTGTTAGTACTAGCAAAATATTTTTAAAAAATACAAGACGTAGGAATCACAATATCGGATAAACAGACCGTCTGTATTATAAGATATGTTTCATACTGCACCCATCGCTGAGTCTTAAAATTTATGTTTTTTCTTGTAAATTCTTTCCATGTTGACACCCATTAAGAAAGGATTTTTAGAACTCCAATCAGTCAATAAGATAAGAAATGTTCAAACGTTGAGACCCTGAAAGTCTGTGTGAAGTTGTGTGAGTGTTTGCTTTTGATATTACTAGATGATGCCCGCGACGTCGACTGTAAACATTTCGTTTGTTAATTCCCGAGGGAACTAAATTGTTGTAACATACCTCTATACCAAATTTCATCAAAATCGGTAGAAAAGATGGGCCGTTAAAGCGTAGCAGACAGACAGATACACTTTCGCATTTATAATATTAGTATGGATGCCGACTCAGTTTGAAAAAATTAGCACACAATCCTACTTCGTACTGTTTCATAAAAAAAAAGTGATGATATTACATAATTAAAAAAGTAAAAGACATTTATCACCTTTAATAATGCTTGTAGTTTTTTTGTCGCGAATATTTGTTCGTTCGTGTCACACCACGTATCATGTCTCACGATATCTCATTATTCCATAATCATCTGAAGGAAAAAAAACTTGAATATAATTACATCTTAAAAGTACCTAAAATCTATCGTACCTTGGCCTACGAAAAATACTTTCCTTTACGCAAAATAATGTACATACTTACCTGGCTTATAAGACAGGAAAACAAGTAGCTCTTATCTAGGCTCTGTAGTGATTTGCCAGGACGAAAATCATTACAAAAAGAAAATCATTCAAAATGAAAAATGTGAGTAATTATAATAACACTAGCTGATGCCCGCCACTTCGTCAGCGTGGTTTGAGGTTTTGTGGTTCCCGCAAGAACTCATTAATTTTCCGGGATAAAAAGTAGCCTATGTGTTATTTCAGACTATCTATCTCTGTGCCAAATGAAATTGATAACACGGCTTAACAGCCGTTCTCGCGTGATTGAGTAACAAGCATCCATCCATCCATCCAAACTTTCGCATTTATAATATTATAAGATGACCGCAGATTCGCCCGTGTGGATTTAAGTATTCTAACAATCCCGTCGGATCTTTTTCATTTTCATAAAAACAAGTCTATGTTTGATTACATGTTGCAGCCGGATCGTAGAATCTGCTATGTTACAAAACGACGCCGTTTTGCTAAAATTAAGACGGTTTGACGGTTAGCCAAATTGTAAAACAACAAACAAACAATTAAACGAACAAACGTCCGCCGCTTTGTAATCAAATTGCATCGCAATGACTAGGTGTGGAGTTTAGAAAAAAATTATGTAATAATGTTTGACATTATTTGAGGAACATACTATTTTGTTTCATAGAAGTTACCAATGTACCCTTCCCGTCCACATTCATGACACTGAATCGTGGTCAATAACAAAGGGTTTCAACGAGCTAAAGAAAAGGCTATATTAGGAATTTCTTTCAAGGAATGAAGTAATCCAACAGAACCAAGGTCACTGCCAATATAGACAAAACCATTTATGTTGAAGTGGCAGTAGGCATGCCATGCTTATCGTATGAGAGATGAGAGCGGAAAGTTCTATAGTTCCAACAGTCTCCTCTATACTAAACTATTAATACTTAACTATTTGCACACCATTGTTTTTTTTTTAATTAATTGTATGGTATAATATGTAAGGGAAATATTATTTTTAAGGCCATATATAAGGCAAGGAAATATTATTTTTATCTGTACCCATATTCTTGCAAATAAAATATTATTTATTTATTTATTTTATTTATTTATAGCCAGCTCTAGAACCTAGAGTACAGACCACGTACATGTAATCATTGTGTCACGTCCCAGCAAGAAAGGATAGGCTGGATTTAGGAAGGTTGCTTCAAAAATTACTGGGTGTGGTAGCAATTTTTGGGGATGGCCTATGTTCAGATGTGGCTGAAGTGACTATAAGATTATCGTATACTTAGACACAAGTAATTACTTTTGAACATTATAGAATTAACTTTGCTTCGAGAAACAATGTGCACCTGCACATAAGGGTGAATACATACTACGAACAGGACAGGGGCAAACGTCCGTACGAAACTTCGTCGTCGTATATTATGTGTGTCAGCCAGACAAAAATGTTTTTCCTCAAGATGTTTTCGGCCTAAATCATATTTTATTAATTAAACAGCTCGTAATAAGTTATCTCGTTATTTGATTATTATTAAAAAATCGACCCGTGAAACTGGCATTGCCAATAACTCCACATCAGTCAAGTCCATGTCAAGTCGCAATAATCACTAATCATCATCTCAGTAATGCCAGAACTCTGAATATAATCATTATAGTAATTAAATTATTAAACCAATTGTTTTATTAAATGAGACGCGACGATCTGCTAATTATAAATTACAGTCAGTTCACTTTCCCAGCGGCGGCAGTTAATAAAATATGTAGTAATGATTATTTAATTACCGCCTTCACAAAAGGGTTAAAACCAACAAATTTATCAATAAAAATAATTGGGAAATTATAATTTTTAAACATATTATAAACTCTTCATTGTTAAAGTTAATTAAGGGATCTTCATAAAAAAAATATGTAGGTGTAATTTAAAGCCATTCTTCATAATATAATTGCCTAAAATGATAAGTAATAAATATTTAATTAAAATAAAAAAAACCAAGACAAATTGTAGTTGCTAATGACATAAAACGACCAAATGTCAAAAACGGAGCCATGGAAACATATTACTCTTTGCTAGTTGCAAGTTACTCTACTAGAACAAGATTTTAGATTTTACGTACGTTTTAGTTGGCGACTGATATTTAAAATACTTTGTTAAAATTTTTGGTTTCAATATCCCAGCTCTCATTATGGTGACAATTCTTTACGCTAATTTAACGCAACCTCAAGAAGTGAATCGGCATCTTCTAGGCAAGTATGCTCCAACCTAGACCTTATGGTTACGCTATTTTTATTAGAATAGAACTTTTATAGGACGACGAAGTTCAGTTTTATGGTAGAAGAAGTTTCATCTGTCGTCTATTACCTATTAATTATATACTGTGTATTTATGCTAAATATTTTTACATTGTTTTCATGTATATAACTTACTAGCGAATGCCCGCGACTTCGTCCGCGTGGTTTGAGGTTTATTGGTTCCCGCGGGAACTCCTTAATTTTCCGGGATAAAAAGTAGCCTACGTCCTTCCCCGGGATACAACCTATCCCTGTACCAAATTTTATCAAAATCAGTTGAACAGATACATTTGTTTGATTCCCGCGGGAACTCTTCAATTTTCCGGGATAAAAAGTAGCCTATGTGCTATTCCAGACTATAATCTATCCCTATGCCAAAGGGAAACGCCCAGTTGACTAAGGGGTTTTGGCCAAGGTGCAGCCATCAATGAAACAAATTGTAGGCATAAGGATTGAAATCGTAGATTAAGAAACAAACACTATTTTGAACGTAAAACTCGGACGAACTTCTGTAGAGCATGTTTAAAAAAATTCAAGTTACAATAAAAAAACATGTAGTTTTCGATTTTTATTAATTTTCACGTAAATTCATAACTAGAACGTCGTCTACGAACTGGGCTGGGGGATTAATATTAGCCTGATATCTTGCCCAGCCCAAGAAACACATAGTTATCACATGGGCACAACAGCCTACTGTCCTTCGACCAATACGTATCCAAAGTAAAGCTAGGGTCGTCATCGGGAGCATCGGCAGAGTTCATAATAGCAGCAAAGTCGTCAGGTTTACAATACAGCAAACCGAGGACGCAAATCACGATTACGAAACACACAACACAGAGATAAGTCAATGTCAATAATGTCTATGGCCATAGAGATGTATGCCGTGAGCCAATGATGATAAAACGATGTTACGTACATCGATTCATATCGATGTGTACATTCACTGAATCAGTTCAATTGATTAATCTAGCATGTCTATGTTTATTTATATAATATTTTATTTAATAAGGTTTTTCTAAGATAGCGATAAAACCATTCAATAACCAAAAGCGAAAAAGCTTGGCTTTAATTATTTTTCTGAAAATATCGATCTCGGATTATCGATTTTTGGTATATCGACTTTACGAAATGATGATTGCAGTCCCTACATTGTCAAGATTGACATTACGAGCCACAGCCCACGGAAGTGGTTTGAAAATAAAGAATGTCGACTGAGTTTCTCTTTTAAACTAACTAATTATTTCCGAGTGCTACGTACAAATAGGTAACTGGAATATACTAGTTATTAAATATGTCTTTTTATGATATTCATTACATTGCTGGCTGCTCCTTGGCCAAAAATGGGCTTTTCCCTTTCAGCCAGATCCGTTCAGACGTTGGGGCGTGATTGAGTAACAAACATCCATACATCCATACATCCATCCAGACATCCATCCAAACTTTCGCATTTATAATATTTATTTGATGATTTGATATTATGTCTCAGTACACCCCTCCCGCTTTCCGCAACAGGCGGCCTTATCGCTGTTTAAGCGATAAGGCCGCCTGTTGTGCCGTATCCATTAATATGATTGTTTTTATCTTAACAAAGTACTTATTTTATTGTTGATATTTTAAAAACCGCTCGACCGATTTCGATAAAATTTATATGGGACCACATGAGAAGTATGCCCTTTCAAATAAAAAAAGAATCATCCAAATCGGTCCACCCAGTCAAAAGTTCTGAGGTAACAAACATTAAAAAAAAAAAACAGTCGAATTGAGAACCTCCTCCATTTTTTGAAGTCGGTTGAAAATAAAATTAAACAGTTTTTTCTGCCAACTATAAAAAGTTGATTCTTTATTTTCTGTCACAAAAACTATATAGATTTTATTCCATAGTTTCTATGCTTTTCTATGAAAGGTCTACATTTGTATTGAAATTTCAGGAAATTTTGGCTCGCAGTATTGCTACACTTGTGTTATTTGTGTCTTAGTTTATAGAACACGAAAATCCATCTATTCCACAGCGACCTTTGTATATTCAAAATAGCCTCTACTAATAGCGTATAGCGTAGCGTATAAATAGTTTTAAATTAACGTGCCAAAGAAAGTGCTAATTTAGTCGTGAATCCTAAATTATCCGCGTATTTGTAGCGCGATTAAAATGAGAACATGGTGTAAACGGCCTTGTACATAGTGTTACCAAAATACAATTAATTACAGGACTTCCTGAAAGAATTAGAGCCTTATAAACTGGGTGTTAATAAATTAACAATGGTGAAGTACCAAGTGTAAAAATATACTCATATAAAATGTTCACGCAGTAGTAATGCATAAAAACCTAGCAAACGCCCGTCGCTACGGTTCCGTGGGATTTTCCAATTAATTATAAGTGGCTGCGACGTTCCAATAATTTAAATAAATAAATATTTTTTAATTGGAATTACAATGGACGCAGATAAAAAACAAAACCAAATAACTAATTAGTGCCAAAATTAGGAGCTAAACAACGTAATTGGTGACACTAAATTAATTCAAAAAAGGGTATCGACTTAGTAAAACGCTGTTATGATATGTAATTTGTGATATTGCTATGCCCATCTGGGTCCTAGGCTAAAATATGTAGTTCGCAATAAAAAAAACCATATTAAGGTCCATACAATTATACTCCAAGTATCCAGTGGTAAATTCACTTGACGATTCAAAAGTACTTGTAAAACATTTGATTTTGATTTTGATTCAAGGTGCAGGTTCCCTTCACCTCAAACTGTTTTGAATTATACGTAGTTACCAACGTCTTAATATCATCAACTAGCTGATGCCCGCGACTTCGTTCGCGTGGAATAAGTTTTTTTGATTCCCGCGGGAACTCCTTAATTTTCCGGGATAAAAAGTAGTCTATGTCACTATGAAGGTCCTCAACTATACCCATGCCAAAAATAACGTCGATCCGTTGCTCCGTTGCGGCGTGATTGAAAGACAAACCAACAAACCAACAAACAAACACACTTTCGCATTTATAATCATCATCATCATCACTACAGCCTATTAACGTCCCACTGCTGGGCACAGGCCTCCACTCTCATAGGAGAGCGGGAATTAGAGCTTAGACCCACCACCTCGAACCCAGGACCTCGTGATCCGCAGTCGACTATGCGAACCACTAGACCACCGAGGCAGTTGTAATATTAAGTATGATATCATTACGCATGGCCAAGTGCGGATTGGCAGACTTTACACACCTTTGAGAACATTATAGAAAACTCTTACCTCACGATGTTTTCCTTCACCGTTTAAATCAAGTGATATTTAATTTCTTAAAACACTTGGGCCGGGGATCCAACCCGCGACCCCATACACTAGGTCAACTGTCGAGTGTCTTAACCACTAGGCTATCGCCGCTTACGCTAGGCAACGAATTCCTAATATGTTCTCTCTTTTTTCCTTGATTTCATAAATCAGATCCAAAATGAAGTGAATCATGGTGAGCCTGGTTACATCTCAACTATTTGTCTGTTCGCGTGCGGGTAATCACAATCTGGAGCTGTTAGAGCACCCCGACATGCAACGCCGGGGTCTGAGCAACTATTACCTATTCCGTAGTCTGCGCTTAAATGCGAACCTTACAAACACAAGAGCTGTATTTATATTACCGTGTAAAATATTTGTTTTGGCTTTGTTAAGGCCTTGTTACTACTGGTTTGGAAGTAATATTTTTCATAATTCGCCATTAGTATTTGACACAACTTTGTCATTAATAAATTCGTTTATTTCATAAAATTAATAACAAAAGTATTTGACTGTGGGGCCTAGGGGCACGAGTGATTGTTAATGATCTTTTACAAAGGATCATCGAGTCTACTGGGGATCTAAGAGCTGGCACAGCCAAAAGGGGCAATGCTGCAATTTTGGGCACTATTCCACGCCGCGATGATTTCAATTAGGATTTAAAAATTTAGTTTTTAGTTTTATTATCATTTTTATCATTTTTAAATGTTAATTTAGTTTTAGTCTAAAAAATAAAGATAATGAATGTGGTATTGTTATACTTATACTAAAAAAATATAGTTTAATAGGCCCAAAATGATTAAGTACGTTTTTAAACAAATTTTTGTTTGTTGTTGAAACAAACTAAGTAAGTTGTAAGTTGTATTCAATTCATGATTGTGACCTAATAATAAAAAGTATTTCTGTCTTTCTTTATCAAGGAACGGGTGAAATATTCTAAATAATGAGCACTTTACTCATTTATAGAACCCCCTAATAAACAATTGTTGCATGTGGTCACGTGCAAAATAATATAAAAAAAGTTCGAGTAAACGGAAAAAATGATTATTTCAAATGTCAATGAAACTCACGTAGTTCTATGAACTTTTAATACATACCGACATTATTCATAATTATTGTAGATAGATTGAGAGACAGAAAGAGAGTAATAGATAATTTTAATTATGTAGTGTAATTGGTTAGAACTCAGGCAGTTCATAAGAATCAAGCCCTGCTTCGCTCGGGCTAAAATCCTGAAAATCTTTTGAGGGTTGAATTTTCAAAATCCTGAAATAGGTTTTTCTTAATACCAAAAGCCCTAATACAAATTTACGTCCCCTATTTTAACCCCCTTGCGAATTGTACATACATAATGTTACTATTAATTTTACCAAATATACCCTAATTTACTTTATCATCAACAGTCTAGTCCTTCTAATATTATTAAATAAGTGAAAGTTTGGATGCATGTAAGTTTGGATGTTTGTTACTCCTTCACGCCACAACGACTGAACCGATTTGGCTAAAATTTTGAATGGAGATAGCTCATATATATTTTTAATAATAATAAAAATTATATTTACAATTACGTTAATGTCGATACATAAGTAACCGCAGTCCTAAGCATTGCCGGAGCGAGTCAAATCCATGATATTTTATCATATATATATATATATATATATATATATATATAATCTTACTAGTGAATGCCCGTGACTTCGACTGCGTGGTTTGAGGTTTTTTGGTTCCCGCAAGAACTCCTTAATTTTCCGGGATAAAAAGCCTATGTGCTATTCCAGACTATAATCTATCTCTGTGCCCAGCCAGATCCGTTCAGCCGTTGGAGCGTGATTGAGTAACAAACATCCATACATCCATACATCCATACATCCATCCAAACTATCGCATTTATAATATTAGTAAGATTAATAATCTTAGTATTAAATAATTATTATTTAATCCTATTTTCCCTAAATGAAAATGGTATTCTAGTAAAATAAACATAATTTCAGACCGCCCTAGCTGGCGCACTGCAGTGCGCTGCGATCCTCCTTAGCGTCGTGGTAAAATAATCAACCATTAATTATTCAATAGACACAAAGTATTGTACAGTCCGTTAGTTTGTGGACGCTGTACAGATTGTTTCGAGATAACGAATTGAATAAAAGCTTCTAACTGTCTATTGATTTTCTTAAGACTAATAGCTGTAGAACTATATCTTCATACCTACATCTAGAAAATGAAACCGCGTTGGTCTAAAGGGCTTAACTAACTAATCAAAACGGCATTCGTTAGATCTACTTCTGGAGATTATGAAACCGTTATGAATCTCTTCATCATCTCATCCTATCGCCAGCCCACTACTAATAACACTACTGCTACGTAACACACTTCCAAATACTACTGAACACAGCTCACACAGCCGGCTTTGAATCTCTCAGAATAAGATTCAAAGCCGGCTGAGTGTAGACGTTCACACCTTTAAGAACTTTATCATAAACTCTTAAGCTTTCCTTACGATGTTTTTCTACACCTTTAATTGCCTAAATCGAAAAGCTCCGAAAAGTAAGTTCCCGATGTCTTGTACATTTTCCTAGTTCATCTATTTGCAAAAGTTCCATCAAAATCGGTTCAGCCGTTTTGAGAATTAAAAGAAACCTCGATTTGTTGATATAACGGGTAAAAATAGAAGTGACTGTAGTTAAATCTGGCATACCACCAATCCGTCGAAAAATGTAAAGCCATTTGTGTGATTAAACTATAAAAATGACTACATAATAAATATACAACGGTAACCACCTAAAAGTACACTAGACAAAAAATGGGTAACAAAACGTGCAGTACCTGTTCAACAGAACTATAGGGTTTTAATGAAGATATTAAATATATTATCACATTTTCACTGCATTAGAGTATAAAGACCACTCTATTTTTTCCATCATGTCGTTAAATTGGTCAAGATTATACTTTGTAAAATGTCGTCTGACAGATGTAATGGACCCCCGGCTATTACAATCGCTTGAACGGAAGCTTTTTGTTTCAATTTATAGACGTTTTATTCCTAACTGCAGCTTTCTACTGTAAATAAAGGATGTTTCTTTGCTTTAGACTACAATTAGAAGCTAACTTTATGCTATTCAAATTGCTACATCGAAGCTTTTAAGTGCAATATTTATGCTACAACATTTTCGAGAAATTAAAATACAATTTTGTATCGTATAAGCTTATACCGATAAGAATAAATTATGAACTACATCCGTGCTATACATACAGGGGTAAATATAAGGGGTTATTAGCCCTGCGGCATTTAAAACATCCCTGTTAAGTACTCACCTTCTTTGTTCGATTGTACGATTAATTATTGTAAAATATTTTTAAAAAATCGGACTCGAAGCTTTTAGCAATGTTGAGTGAATTAGATTATAGATTAAAACATACTAAATTGTTACCATAATATGACTAAAATTTACGTTTCCTCAGATTATAGATCAAAACATACTAAATTGTTACTATAATATGACTAAAATTTACGTTTACGTTTACTTTACTTTTTTTAAACTTTTGCGTTTAATTACGTTATTTATTTAATTACAATCTTTTATTTTTCATGATAAAAACTATTCTAGATAATTTTTCACGAAGCACTTGTGGTTTGTCAAAATTTTCTATAATGTTTCTCCATTGTTCTACTAAATACAAAACTTGTGCATGCGACTGAAATTAAAAAATCGAAATCTATGTGCTCTACCACGTAGATTCAGATTTTTTAAAATTAACCTAGAAATTTTTCATTTAGCACTAAAAAAATATTGTTGGTCCTTTACCGTGACGCATGCGCTTCGTGGCAAAAATTTAAGTCGCGTGTGGCAAATTCACAATTGTACATAAGTATGAACTATGAAGTGCAACATAAATCAAAATCGATTTCCAATTTAAAAGTAGCCGGTGAGTTTAATAAAAATTTATCGCCTTTTAACCATTTAACGACTTAAAGCAATTAATAGGCCGACGCGTGAACCCATTAGCCGCCGGAGAAAATGTCTCACTACGCCTCGCAAGGAATCTGCCTTCCTTAACAAATGGTTGCTGTATAAAGTAGCTGTTCTGTCTAAAAGGCAAACTAATAAGATTTTTTTTTGGTTTTAATAGGTATTAGTGGATATTTACAAAAATGTTTGCTTCATATAAAGCAGCTTATAGATATGCATATCAACCTTAGTGTTATAAATTTTATAAAAATGTAGATAGTTCCGTTTTCTGTTTTATTGTCTGGTCGTCCAACTGGTAAAGTATTTATCATAGAACTCTAGTTAGGTATTTAAATCACAATTATTAATTAAAACGAGAATCTCTCTTCTTTTTATAGTATGGATATACAATCACATATTCTTTTTTATCCTGAGGTTTTAGCTGTGAATATGAAGCTATAGCATCATATATATGCAAAAGTAATAGGGACTCTTCTATTGCTGAGTGATAAGTGTCGTTTATAGCAAATTAGAGACCAAGATTTTATTTAGAGGAGAAAATAATTATTTGAGTCAAACGCAAGTCGTGCCATTTAAGATTGTATGTGCCGTGCCAATATTATGGCTGTCTTAAAACTAGCCCTGGTGATCTCTAATTGAATATATTTTCGGTATCTACATCCATCCATCCATCCACTACAGTCCATTAACATCCCACTGCTGGGCACAGGCCTCCACTCTCCTATGCTGCTCCGCCAATGCGGGTTGGCGGGCTTTGACGACTATTATCTATAATACTATTTGTTTAATCTACTGTAAACGGAATACACTTGAAAAAATACAAGGACTCAAGAAATAATAAGACTCATTAACTAACTCCAGTTGAAACATTACAGCAAAGTAAATAGCGTGTGGATCATTGTGGATTATTTAAAAACGTTTTACACTGTGTTATTTTTTTCCTGATTTCAAGTGTAAAATATACTTATTTTAGTCGATGTTAATAAGATACTTAGTTATTTGTCTTGGTTAATTTTTCGGCGTTTAATTAATTTTGATTTAACGGTCCCTGTGACAAGTAATTATTTTTATACTTTCTTTCATTAGTCTTCTAATTAAATATTCAATAGAGATTCATAATATAAGAATCATTAATTAATCATAATAATACAAAAATCAATAAAATTACGTACCTGGATTAGCATCGATTATAACAATCACTTACACAAGCACATCACATTGAAACTAATTCGAAAAAAATGCACTACACTACACAAATCTATCACAATGTATTTTTACTTATGAATTCTAGCGCTATAGTATATTGACACAGTCGAAATGAGTTATTTGCGTCGTATTTTAATTAAATTAGTCATTCTTAACGTTTTAATGATCCTTTAAGGAAACACCAAAAATTTTTAAACTTTAAAAAATATATCAGTCAAAATGCGCTACCAAATTTAAAAATGTATGTTCCTTTCTGCTATGGAACCACTTTGCATTTCGAGCACGGATTCGTGCATCAGCTGTTTGCGACAAGGCCGTTCGTTGAAAAATAATGACCGCGAGGTCGTTGCTCCCGAGGCGGCTGAATGAACTGTTTTTTTTCTTGTTCGTTGAAACGCGCGCGCGCAGCTCGCGGTCTGTACGGCGAATGAGGAGCCTTAGAACTATTTCAAACATCTCTCCTCTAATCCTTCGCGAGTGTGGGGTTCTAATGCATCGGTGGGCGTTAGGAAGTGGGGCTATCGGTTCGGACATGGGGTAAGTGGTAATTAATTACGTGACGTCACATGAATCCGTCACAATTGATTTTAGGCTTGATTGACGATTTAAAATCCGAGCAACGATGAGCACTAGTATCCTATTACACAGGATATATTATTATAGCCAAATATTTTCACAACCATTAAGTTTTTTCTTACTTTTAGTTATACATTTTGAAGGCTTTGGTCGTGGTTCTAAAGTAAAGCTGAACCAATAAGTAGCATAACGTTCCAGTTTGATGCGTTCACGGGAGTAGGTACATTGCTTACGCCGCACATACATACTTATGCAAAGTATGTAAACTAGCATTTAATCTTCAACGAGTAAGCTTTTGCATATTACTTAAGTCTCATTTTACTCGGTTACTGCGTGACCACCTATGTTGCAATGGATTACTGCCAGCAGTACGACTTTTCCAGTAGGATAGGCACTTGCCACGGCCGAAACCTCCAACCAGACCAACAGAGAGCCATTTTTATATTATTAATTGACACTGCTGTGAATCAAACCAAGCCACTGTGCCAGTGAAGTCTGTACAAAGATTATTATTATTTAAAAAAAGAGTTTAGTTTAATGTCTGCTTATTTATTAAGTACTTATTTCGGAAATATTTAAAGATAATTTTGGTATTCTTTTTACAAATAAATAATCGTACAAAATAAGACAATGCTATCGTTGAAATAATTTGAAAGTTGAAACGAATAACAGCTGAAAGCGCGTTGATGTCTAATGTATGTGCACTACGAAACTTCACGTCACGTCTTGAGACTTACAAATGACCAACAAAATCGATAAATCACTAATCAAATAAATATTATAAATGCGAAAGTTTGGATGGATGGATGTATGGATGGATGTATTGATGGATGTATGGATGGATGTTTGTTACTCAATCACGCCCCAACGGCTGAACGGATCTGGATGAAATTTAGCACAGAGATAGATTATAATCTGGAATAGTACATAGGCTACTTTTTATCCCGGAAAATGAATGAGTTCCCGCGGGAACCAAAAACCCTCAATCCAAGCGTACGAAGTCGCGGGCATCAGCTAGTTTTGTATAATTATGTAGAGTGTATAGATAATATTATATTGTAATGTGTTAAATATATTGAGTATATCAAATTGTACTTAGGTATTGGTTTTCGAAAGGTATTGTTTCTCTCTTTAAGAAGATCTGACTTACACTTTCCAACATTCATTTAAAGTTTAGTAAAAATGTAATTACCACATTGAATTTGGTTTATAATCTTTCATATTAAATTGCTAATTACAATAAATAACCATCTTTCTGATTAAATTTCTCGTAAAAAGCCTCCATGCATATTATGTCCCCGCGCAAGCTTAAGGCCCGGGCTTCTTCGCTTCCGAGTACCCACAAAATAATAATTTGAAATGAACTGTAAAATTTTTAAGAAAATTGTTTACTTACTCTTTATTTCATATGTTTATTTTTAAAGGTTATTTTATCAACAATGCATTACAATCATGAAAACAGCAAGCGTGCTTTTACAAAATCCGATACAATATCAGGACAATAATTTTAGAATTGAGAAATACTTATAGTTATGTGTATTTTTTATTAGATTATTAATAATAAGTTCTTTTCCCCATGACTAATAGAATAGCGAATGTAGGTATGTTTTTATGGGGTGTCAACACACAACACACAATTATTCAATTATCAAAGAAGCTTTATTGCAAAAATTCAAATCATGAAGTATTTAAGGTTTGAAACATATGCATTAATCAAAACTAAAATGCATCTGTCTGTTTGACTTTTTCACGTTTTGACTTTGCTACATTGCTAATAGAACAGTTTTATTTAAGTTTTCTTTTTAAATTTGCGAACACTAATAAGTACGTCAAAACGATATAAGAATCGGATAGCGTTAATACGCTCTAACGTACGTACAACCATAATTATTTAGAGTGAATAGCAGAGAATTAAAATGTTACGTTAATTATAAATGATGGCAGTGTGCATCATAGCATTTACCTTGTTAATAATAACTGCAATCATCTGTAAAAAAAATAGTTGTTAATTCCAATTACCTACACAATCAACATATCCCTGTTTCATACAAAAATAGAAAACTATTATATTACTACTTACAGGCCCACTTTATTAAACGCGGCGATATACTTCAACGGAGTTACGTAGGAGAGTCAAATTATTAATATTAAGCCAATGCCGAAATCCTAATTTGCAACGTTTCTTGAAATACATCATACTTTGGGTTCACTAATGTTTCACAAAAAACGTTACAAAAACGATTCAGGTGACAAAAAACGTATTCCGCAAAAATATCATTTTTTATAAGATCATTTTGACAAATATTCAATTCGAAAATGTTTTCCTTTGCAAAATTGCTGAATGTGAAAGTATCATTTACAATTTTATTAATTCCCCAAATAATTTATTTGTCAAATTCGCGATTTTATATAATGTCGGTACATTTTAGAAACTTTAGTGCTTCTAAAAATACATTTTTTTTAACTTAAGTTAGGTATATTAACCCGACAGAACCTAATTAACCCTATTATTTAGGTATTTATGTCTAACCTTAACCTAACCTAACATTTTGACAGATGTCGGTACATTTTACAACATTTAGTGATTCTGAAAATACTTTTTTTTTACATAAGTTAGGTATATTAACCCGACAGAACCTAAGTGCCCGGCCGCAGGCTGGATATTTATGTCTAACACTAACTGAACCTAACATTTTGACAGAAATAGTACTTATCAAACGTTTTTATGATATGTATTTTTTAATAATAAATGTGAATAATAAATGATTTGTTTGACAAATGATGTTTTGCGAAATTAAAATTTGTCAAAAAAAATTTGTCAAAAAAAATCTTTTATAGAACCGGTTGTTTGTATAAAGATGAATTTTTGATTCATAATTTTGCCAAACGCTGGTTGCGAAATGAAAATGTGTCATGTTTTTTTATGAAATGATAGGTCACCCATACTTTGGCTAAAACCAATCAAGACAATTTATAAAGCTGATTAATATAAGCAGAAATTGTTACAAGTCAATGGCATTCGCTTTGCAGAATGCTTTGCAGATCAGGAAGTTTATTGTAAAAGGCTTGCGCTTGACGACAATCATGCTTAGTGCAAAGCAATGATAAGGTCTAGGATGGAACGCGCTGGCCTAGAAGATGCCTTTTCCCCTTAGCCTTCAAGGTACCAAAGTTAAACGTGGCACTAAACACGTACGCTTGGGGGGTGTTCCACACCCTAGCGGTTCGGATCAGAAACGTCGAGCTAAAACGTTTCGTGCGAGCAGATTGGACGTCAACCACAGTAGTATACCAACGCTGACGGTTTCTCGTTGTTTTGTGGTAGAACGGAGAAGGAGGAAAAAGGATGAAAGAGGACATCTTTATATTTTTTTCTGCTAAACTACGCACTAGTTTTTTTTAATTGCGATTTTTATTAATTTTTAAGGTCCGTAGCTTTTGCTTTAACTTCACGGCCGATTTCAAACGATATTTGTTGAATGTGTAGTTATGTATATGTGCATTTATTACCATAATATGGAATTACATTACATTCATTTATAAAACGATATTTTTGAATAGGTGAGCAATATATAAGTTATCAGTAAAATTTATGTCAAGTTTAGTCTAACTTATTCATTACATTTGCCTTGTTTGGAATTACTAATATAACATCTCCAGCTGTGAGGTCCATGGTGCTTTAAGAAGCTTATAATAAGTATATGAATTTGTCTTTTATTCTATACATAAAAGATATAATTTTATTCGCGTTCTATTCACCACTAATTTCGCTTCTATCAGGTGTAAATATTAACGCGTTTATTACATAGGTAATATAAAATTCTGACACATCAATTATTATGAAAAAAAATGTCGAGAGACCGATATGAGTTATGACACACAAGTCAACTAGCAGGTGTCTACAGGTTCCCAAGTGACCAAACTTCTGCCTAGAGCTGAATAAAACTAAGTTTCGATGTCCTAACTACTCGCATTGTAATAATTGGTTTTTTATCAAAAACAGCGATGTTTAAATTAACCTACAACACGAAGCTACCTTGTGTAACACGACATAATTAATCTATGCCACATTATAGCTCTGCGTTGCGTGCTATCCGTGTTATGCACAAATCTGTGGTGTTATAGTATAATCTATGATTGTCATGTAGTCTGTGGTTGCTGTGCGAGTCGGCCGCCGCCATTTGGTTTAATTCAGATTAGAGCTGGGGCTACGGTAAATTGGTGCGTGATTCTGTTGGATATTTTTAAAACTGATATTTAATTGATTTATAGAGATATTATTGTTATGCATATCTATTAGAAAGATTATAAAAGTGATATAACATTATAAATCCATACGAATTTCATAAAGATAGATTATCGACAGTAGTTTGTAAAAACCTACCAGCTAATTATAATGTCAGAATAAACGGTTTAATTTTGTAATTGTAACCATATGATTTCATTTAAGTGACCCTTTCTGAGATGCCGTATCACTTGAAAGTTAGAACCAAGGCGAATGATCAAAGTCAAAGTTAAAAAAAAAGTTCAAAATGAATAACATTTTAGTAAATTAGAGATAATTTACTACTTTATAAGTTTTGTTACAAAAATAATAATATCTAGTTCTACTACTATGTATTTACAAAATAGCATATTCAAAGATAAGCCAAAAACTAATTTAGATTAAATTTTCTGTTAAAGTTTGGCATAGCATTATCTATTTATTGTCTTTATTCCACTAAGCTCATTTTATTTATTTAATTAAACTCATTGTCCTCTATTGTGGGAATACAAATAATTCCCAGTATTTAAACACATGAACCTAAAACTTTAAATGTTTTAAATTTTTTACCAGGTGTTCCTTCGGTTTCTCATTAACCGTGGCACCTAAGCATTTGAAGTAAAATAAGACAGGCACGCAAATACTTTTTGTAATTAACAGGTTTTTTTGCTGCTAAGGGGTCGAATTTGTAGGAAAAGTAATATTCTTTTGCTATTTACTTAAAAAGTTAAAGTTTCTTTCTAAAAAAAACTAAATTAAACGGTCCTATTTTTTCCCACCATAATTTACATCGATCAAGAAATGCAAGAAACCTATTTATAAATATTTGGTTATAAAAAGAAACAGGAAACAGGTAGTAGATGAGTTTTAATATAGAACGAGCGTTTTACTTTTTCTTTATTTTGCAGCGTGCGTGTATTATGGCCGAATACTTAAACTTATAATTACGCTCCAAGTTCTAACACGTGAGCGACAAACGCGACACCGCGACTCGATACGACGCGACGCGACAGTATCTAACAGTAGCTGACCCTTCACGTGGCCTACGTTGTCACGTAGCCAAGTTTGACATTTTCTATCGCGTCGTGTCGCATCGTGTCGCTTCTGTCGCCCACCTAGGACAGCGGGTAAGTGACTTTTATCAACATTATTGGCGACACATCCAAAATCAGACAATTATCTGTCTCAAATCAGATAATTTTATGGATATCCCGGGGCCATACGCCCAACTGACAGTTTGATGTCACGTACCATGATGTTCCTAATATAAGGATTATAATTCTAAAACACAAAAAGCAACAATATGGCTTCAAGCAATACATACTGCATAGTGCCAATGGGCAGTATGGCCCCAGTATACATCCATTTGACCGAAATTTGCAGATATGGGAGATACAAAGCAAGTTTCCCATGGTTTTATTAAGAAGAAGAATACTTATTTAACTATAAAATAAGGAATATTTTCGTATGAATTCTGCAAACTGATTATTACCTTTTAGTTTGCACTCCGTTGAAGTACCTACAGTCTAAAAATGCATTGAAAAATCGATAAATTTTACCAAGAAAATAAAGAAACCTAACTAGGTACTTAGGCAAACTAATCAATTGTCTAGTTAAACAATTCCGTCAATTACAACGAATCGCACGCCATTGCCAAACATCTTAGACAGGCAAAAAGTCTGTAGCCATGCAACAATGTTCTCAGAAATACTCTAACGCCACAATTATAGGCGTTAACGAAGGAGGCGCAAAAGATAACCCCACCTATGTTAGAAAGGTGTTTAAATAACAGATTACCTAAGTGAGAAAGTACATAGTGAAATTAGCTGCGTAACATTACGTTCTATCACATTTAACGTAAGGTATATTTTACATTTACTGGCGTAGTGAGGCAACATTGTTGTCATAATATTATTTAGAAAGTGCTTCTATCATACGTAATTATATACTTGCTCATATGTGTTAGCCTATATTGATTCTTACGTCGTTTAAATTAAGATATACATCTTAATAAAGCAAAGAAACGAAATCTACTAGGGTAGGTACTAATGTTACATATTCATTAAAACATACATGTTACATATCATTTCTTATATACTTATTATGGATTACTTATTCTTATATACTATTAGCTATTACACTACATTCTATAAAATTAATTATAATATAAAATTTGACTCATTCAGGAAGTTATTGCGTAGTGTAACCACAGAATAGGTAACAGGTATGACCATCTTAAAAGACAATTAACACCTATAGTGTGTAACCTCCCTTCATTAACGAATTTACGTAGACCATAGAGGTAATCGTAGACAGCGAATTTATAATTTTAAAGAGGGTAGGCTATACAACAAATTGACACTTTACCTAGCAGGTATGTATTTTCATAAACAATAAATAACCGTTACAGTGCGTGTGTAGTAAATACAGTATTTTCGAAATAAAATTGTGCCTGTTTTTGTAATTATAATGGACAACTCCGTATTCAACACAAAAGCTGTGAGTAGAAATTATCGTAACAAAACTACCGTGAAGTTTTATTGATGTTCCTAAATTGAAATCAAAACTTCTGTTTTCTTTATGTATCACATCAAAAAGTTCATCTAAATTTCATGGTTTGTATTTTTATTGTGTTGTAGAATCATAATTAAGTATTGTCCCTCGATTATGCTTAGAGCGAAGTCAATTTGAGTGAATAACTGTATGACTGAATCTGACTTTAGAGGTTGTAAACTTTTCCTGGAGAGTACGGTCCAAGTTTAATCACATAAACACTCACACAGGTTATTTCCCGCCTGTTAATATTAGTCATCATCGCCATCTCAACAGCTAAGAATCTTAAAATGGGTATAATACATTATCCTGCCTAAGTTCAAATTGGCAGACTTCACATACGTTCGAACAATCTATCATGCATACCTCAGCATCCTCTCGATAAAAGTTAAACAACTAAAACGCAACGATTGAGGCCTTGATCACACTTGTTTACAAATTCAGACACCCGAGGCACATGAAGTCCCACAAAGTACTCTGGCCAGGTGGCCCAAATTGGAACAAACTTTTACGCCTGTTTATTTTTTGGTTTCATTTTATTTTGAACTAGTGGGCCCGGCAGACTTTGTCCTGCCCTGAACCTCGAACCCGATTGCAGCTCCCTCTATCGGGTCCAGTTGTGAATATAAACCATCCCGGGGTCCAAACCAACACAACAAAAAAATAATTAACGAAATTGGTCCAGCCGCTCACGCGTGATGCCGTGACCAAGGGAAATAGGGATTCATTTTTATGTATATGGAAGATATTTATTAGCAACTTTAAATGTGATAACAGCGACGCTTTCACCGGGTCAGATACGTTTGGGGGACTATACACTGGTCATCGGAATGGAAAAAGCATAGGTAGGTATAGACAGAAACGATGAGCCAAACGAGATCGTCGGTAGACGAAGACTTGACCCGTTTATTTACAACTAGCTGATACCCGCGACTTCGTCCGCGTGGATTGAGGAGTTTTAGTTCCCGCGGGAACTCTTTAATTTTCCGGGATAAAAAGTACCCTATTATTTAATCCGGAGTTCTAACTTTACGTCTGCAAAATTTCAAAGCAATCGGTTCAGTAGTTACGGCGTGAAAGCGGAACAAACATACAAACAAACTCACTTTCCCATTTATAATATTAGTAAGGATAAGGATTGCTCGTTTGCCCGAATTCCATAGGCAATCGAATTCAGGCGAATGACTTGATCGAATAATGGATGTCTGGTGGCAATAGTTCTATGAAAGAGTAAGTGAAAGTCTGCCAAATACCAAAGATTAATTACCCAGTATTAGAAAAAATATTACCCAGTAGGACTTTGCCATACCTACAGGCACTCTTTAGTCGTACGGGAAACTTCCTAGGAAAATTAATATCTTATAATTACTTACTTAGAGAACGTACAAATTTATCGATAAGTAGTATTTGAAAGTACCATGTAATATACAATTCTACTTATAATGTATGCGGTTAAAAGCGTTTGTCATGTCTTAATAACATGGAGACCTTCTATGCTACGTTAGAGAAATATAAGGCCGATGATTACCCACTGCGGACTCGTATATCAACACTATAATGTTTGTCCTAACTACGAAATTATAACTTACACCCCTCAGACTGGTGTCGCAGCTGATATGAAGGATGTAACCAGCACGCCCATTCACGCTTACATCTTAATTATGAAAAACTAGCTGATGCACGCGAGTTCGTCCGCGTGGTTTAAGTTTTTTTAATTCCCGCGGGAGCTCCTTAGTTTTCCGCGATAAAAAGCCTATGTCACTCAAATGTCATGCAAAAAATCACATCGATCCGTTGCTCAGATGCGGTGTGATTGAAGGACAAACAAACAAACTTTCACATTTATAATATATAAGTGACTGTATATTCAGACTGGGCCATATTCTACTCAGAAATAAATAATTTTGTTTGGGATTTCAAATTGAAGTTTCTTCTTGAGGTTTATTGCAAATTTAAAAAGAATAAATAAAAATGAAATTGTGCCAGTTAAGATAATAATTTTCCTATAAATTTATTTTGAGCTGATAGTAAGTATTTGCAGTGAATGAAATAAACAGGTGTGACGGGAATAACATCACAAGGGTTTCGGTTTTATCCATTTTTTTAAACGTTTAATTTTCTTATTCATTATTATTTTATTTCTTGGTAATCCATACTAATATTATATTTGCTAAAGTGTGTCTGTCTGTCTGTCTGTCTGCTACGCTTTCACGGCCCATCTGTTCAATACTTTACTTTATTTACTTACTTTTTATCCTGGAAAATTCAAGAGCTCCCGCGGGAATCGACAAACTTGGTCCACGCGGACGAAGTCGCGGGAACCAAGTTTCTAGTAAAATATAAAACGTTACCCTGATACAAGAATCAGTAGTTCATTACATATACTGATATATTAGTTATTATAGTTTAGTTACAAAGTAGTAGGTATGCTGACTGCCTCGTTGGACTAGTGGTTATCATGTTCGACTGCGGCTGACGAGGTCCCGGGTTCGAGTCCCGGGTCGGGCCATAATTAAGTGTGGGGTTTTTCTGGTTAGAAGTTCTCAGTACTAGCCCGGAGTTAGGAAGTTGGCGGTGTTTCACCCCCGTGCCTCGGAGAGCACGTTAAGCCGTCGGTCCCGGTTATTACCTATCCACTAACATGGTAACAGTCGTTAAAGCCCGCCAACACGCATTGGAGCAGCGTGATGGGTCTAAGCTCTAATTCCCTCTCTCCTATGAGAGTGGAGGCCTGTGCCCAGCAGTGGGACGTTAATGGGATGTAGTGGTAGGTATGCAGGTATTTAATTTTTTTACTAGCAAAGGTACATCAACGACATTTGTGTGAATTGGGTAAAATCCCCATTAACTGTAAGTAAAACAAACATGTGTTAAATGAAACATCCCAAAAAACTGGCCAAGTTCCGAGGGTTCCGTACCGCTACGTTCCGTTCCGTACTATCCTTATCCTTATCCTTACTTCCTTACTATCCGCTTTCACGCCGTAACTACTGAACCGATTGCTTTGAAATTTTGCAGACGTAAAGTTAGAAGTCCGGATTAAATAATAGGGTACTTTTTATCCCGGAAAATTAAAGAGTTCCCGCGGGAACTAAAACTCCTCAATCCACGCGGACGAAGTCGCGGGTATCAGCTAGTAGGTATATAAGTAAAAGTTATGGTATTTTTATTCCACTTATCTATTTTAATTTCAATACAATGCCTCTACGCGTTCATGCGGAAAGGGGTAGTAAGTTTAAAATTATTAAAAACTAGCTGATGCCCGCGACTTTGTCCGCGTGGTTTAAGTTTTTTTGATTCCCGCGGGAACTCCTCAACTTTCCGGGATAAAAAGTAGCCTATGTCACTCTCCAGGTCCTCAACTATACCCATGCCAAAAATCACGTCAATCCGTTGCTCCGTTGCGGCGTGATTGAAGGACAAACTAACAAACCAACAAACCAACACACCAACAAACCAACAAACCAACAAACAAAGTGACTTTCGCATTTATAATCTCACTACAGCCTATTAACATCCCACTGTTGGGCACAGGCCTCCACTTTCATAGGAGAGCGGGAATTAGAGCTTAGACCCACCACGCTGCTCCAATGCGGGTTGGCGGGCTTTAACGATTATTATCATGTTAGTGATAATAACCGGGACCGACGGCTTAACGTGCTCTCCGAGGCACGGGGGTGAAACACCGCCAACTTCCAACTCCGGGCTGGCACTGAGAATTTCTTAATTGAAAAACCCAATACCTAACTTTTATGCCCGACCGGGAATCGAACCCAGGACCTCGTGATCCGCAGTCGACTATGCTAACCACTAGACCAACGAGGCAGTTAACGAGAGCAACTATGCTAACCACTACACCAACGAGCAGAGGCGCATTTATAATATTAGTATCTATGATATGTTTATTACATGATGTAACTAAAAATTTATGCTTTTCGCAATATTTCCTTTATCTGTGCTATGGCACTTACAAATACGTGACCATAGAAATGTAGGTTACAAATTTATTTATTACAGTTTAATTATATTTAGATCACACCTTCTCACGTAGTAGTAAATAAGCAATATTTAAGTTAGCACTTCATGATCATTACAAGTTACAAGTTTTCCCCACTCCAATGTACCTAATTTCTTAGTATATAAGTTAAACATTCATCTGTAAATATATTGCCATATTAACACCGAGTCTGTGTATCAATTCTGCTCCAACTCACATCAACCTACACGCAATCCGCAACAGTGGTGACCCCGACGTGATCTTCAAGCCGACGTGATCTTCAAGCCGACGTGATTTTTAAGCCAACGTTATCAAGAAGCCGACGAAATTATTAAGTCTACGAAAACAACAAGCTACGGATCAGCAACCAAGACCAACGGAGCAACATGGCCCATCCGACACTCACACCAGCAAGAAGTACTTTGGAAAATCCATCCAATTCCGGCACAGACCTAGTGGCATCAATCACCGTAGCCGAAAGAATACCACAGTTTTGGACCGACTCACCGCGTCTATGGTTTTCGCAGTTCGAAGCTATTATCGCCTCTCAGAAGCAGGGAGACGAATTCAACCACGTAGTGTCAAAATTACCAAAAGAGGTCGTCCACCAAGTCAGCGATATATTGACCAGCCCACCTACAGAGAACAAGTACAACTGTATAGACTGTAAAGAAAGGCTCATCAATTGCTACGAAGAGAGCGAGCATCGGCGTTTCCACAAATTACTCACAGAAATGGACCTGGGGGATCAAAAGCCATCACAGCTTCTAAGAAGATAGAAGGAAGCTGGTTGCGGAAAAATAAATGAAGATACACTCCGTTTGTTATGGATGAGGCAACTTCCTCCCTCTGTAACTTCCGTATTGGCTGTTACCGAGAATTTGGTAATAGACAAACTGAGTGAAATGGCTGACCGCATCTACGAGAACACTCGTACCAGCAAACCCACTATGACCGCAGTAAGCGCTGACGTAAATTTCATCACTCATCTGACGTCACAAATTGCAAGAATGCAGTTAGAAATTGCTGCGATAAGCAATGATCGCGCGCGGCACAACGGTCGACGCTGCAATTTTAGTCGGCCGCAGTACTACCGATCTAGGTCAAGATCGCGCCAACGAGCATCGTTTAAACAAGAAGGCAATCTTTGCTATTATCATCAGGTCTTTAAGGAAAAAGCTTACAAATGTCAGCAACCTTGTTCCTGGGGAAGTAAACAACAGTCGTCGGAAAACTAAGCTCAGCGCAGAGTACGGCGGAACTCTGTGCTATCCGTCCTTCAAACCGCCTAACTATTACCGACTCAAACAGTGGTTATAGGTTTCTGGTGGACACGGGTGCGAATATATCAGTTATACGCAAGACAACACAGCACACAGGAAACACAAGTGATTGCAAATTATACGCTGCTAACGGAACCGTGATCGATACATACGGAGAAAAAACTTTAACTCTGAATTTGGGTTTACGCCGACCGTTCATCTGGACTTTCATCATTGCCGATGTCAAGATGCCTATATTAGGAGCTGATTTTCTAGAACACTACCGTCTGTTGGTAGACGTGCATGGTCAAACTTTGATCGACAAAACGACGCATATAACCACACCCGTGAGTTCAATAAAAGTAAATATGCCGTCCATACGCTCCATCGACTCTGGTTTACCCGAGACCATCAAACGATTATTGGAAAAATATGAAAGTATCACTAGGCCGACATCAATGAAAATACCCACAAAACATAAGGTGCAGCACCACATCGTCACAGAAGGATTTCCAGTATCCGCTCGCGCTCGTCCGCTCCCTCCTGACAAATATAAAGCCGCGAAAAAGGAATTTCAGGAGATGATGGAAATGGGAATATGCAGACAATCTAGTAGTCCATGGGCTAGTCCATTGCACATGGTAAAGAAGAAAAATGGTGAATGGAGACCTTGCGGTGACTACCGCGCATTAAATAAGATTACTGTTCCCGACAGATATCCGTTACCGAGGCTACTAGATTTTACATACATCGCAAGCGGGAAAAACATTTTCAGCAAAATCGACGTTCGGAAGGCTTATCATTCTATAGAAGTAGCGGAGCCTCAAAAAACTGCAATCATTACACCATTCGGACTTTTCGAGTTTCCAAGGATGCCTTTTGGATTACGCAACGCGGGACAAACGTTCCAGAGATTTATGGATTCACTGTTTCGAGATTTGGACTACATTTTTATTTTTGTCGATGACATATTAGTGGCAAGCGAGTCCGAAGAACAACATTACAAACATTTGAAGACTGTTTTCAGCAGATTACAAGAAAATGGGATTACAATAAATATGAACAAATGTGAATTTGTTAAAAAAGAGTTAGATTTTCTTGGTTATCATATAACGAGCCAAGGAATGAAACCGACACAGGAGGAAATTCAAGCAAACATCGATTATCCCAAACCAAAAACTGTGAAGGAATTACGTCGTTTCCTGGGCATGATCAACTTTTACAGAAATTCAATTAAGCAGGCCGCTAAGCATCAAGCCCCACTTAACATATTTTTGAGGAATTCAAAAAAGAACGACAACACACCGATATTGTGGAATTTAGAGACCGAACGTGCTTTTCAACAATGCAAGCAAGATTTGCACGACGTCATAACCGTGTCATTTCCTCATGCTGATGCAGCGATTGCATTAATGAGCGACGCAAGCTTAAAATGCGTGGGCGCAGTCTTACAGCAGAATGGAATGGTCAATCAGGAATGGAAGCCGATAGCATTTTTCTCAAAAACCTTATCTGAAGCACAAGTCAAGTACTCCACTTATGATCGCGAACTTTTCGGTATATATATGGTGACGAAACATTTTCGTCGATTGATTGAAGGTCGCAATTTTACGATTTATACCGACCACAAACCATTGGTTCACGCTTTCGACAAGAAGCCATCAATGGATGACACTCCAAGAAGAATAAGATACCTAGATTACATATCGCAATTCAGTACCGATATACGGCACGTGTGTGGACAAGACAACGTTGTGGCTGACGCTTTGTCTCGAGTTGTAGAAACTATAACTTTACCCACGGTTATCGATTTTTCTGATTTAGAAAAAAACCAAGAGGGTGACGCTGAATTACAACAACTTATGCGAAATAAGTCGTTGCATATGAAGCGCATAGAAGTACCAAATACAAACAGTAAAATATATTGCGATATTTCCACTGGAGTTACTCGACCGTACTTATATACCACAGCAACTAAGAAGGACTATTTTTGACAGTTATCACAACCTGAGCCATCCAGGCAAAAATACGACAAGGAAATTGATTGGAAGAAATTACATCTGGCTTAACATGAATTCAGAAATAAACAAATGGTGTGATACATGTTTACAATGTCAGCGATCAAAAGTGCATAGACATACAGTTTCGCCGCTCGGCAAATTTATGCCTGCTGCGCGTTTTTCACACGTACATATTGATATCGTAGGACCATTACCTACATCTCAAAACAAAAGATTTTTAGTAACAATGATAGACCGCTGTACGTCATGGCCTGAAGCTTTTCCAGTTTCGGATATAACAGCTGAGACTATCGCCAGACTGGTTTACGAAGGGTGGATCTGTCGTTACGGTTGCATGGATGTAATCAGCACGGACCAAGGAAGGCAGATGGAATCGGAGATATTCAGGAATCTCGCAAAATTAATGGGAATTGAGAAGTTCCGAACTACACCATACCATCCACAATCTAACGCTAAAGTTGAGAGATTACATAGAACTATTAAAACAGCGTTAATGGCTCGAGCAAATACGACGAATTGGACAAAAGAATTGCCGTCAGTTTTATTTGGCACACGCTCCAGCTATCGACAAGATACTGGGTTTAGCGCTGCAGAACTTGTTTACGGCACAACTATCAAGTTACCGGCAAGCTTTTTCGGTGATAAATCGGAAACCACATACCCCAAATTCATTCAAGGGATCAAGGAAAGTATTAGTCGAGTCACGAGTATTCCGCAGCGAGAGAGCTCGGACCGGAACGTGTTCGTGCATCCACGTTTATCAGACTGCTCACACGTATTTTTGAGGTGCGATAGACTTCGCCCAAGTCTAACTCCTCCGTATGAAGGACCTTTTCGAGTCATCAGGCGGAGTAGCAAAGTATTTACAATTGAACGTAACGGCAAAGAATTGAACGTATCGATAGATCGACTGAAGCCAGCATTTTTGCTAAACGAGGAATTAGAGGAACATGACAATACAGTAAGAGATGATTCATCGACCGAGCACAGTGGATTTAAACAGCAGAAGATTACACGTTCAGGGCGCGTATCTCGCGCCACCGTTCGTTTTGCATAGATAGTCATAATGCCAATTATTTTATATTGATAATAATTCTGTATGTTTTTTTTTTCTTTTTTCAAGGGGGGAATATCTATGGCACTTACAAATACGTGACCATAGAAATGTAGGTTACAAATTTATTTATTACAGTTTAATTATATTTAGATCACACCTTCTCACGTAGTAGTAAATAAGCAATATTTAAGTTAGCACTTCATGATCATTACAAGGTTTTCCCCACTCCAATGTACCTAATTTCTTAGTATATAAGTTAAACATTCATCTGTAAATATATTGCCATATTAACGCCGAGTCTGTGTATCAATTCTGCTCCAACTCACATCAACCTACACGCAATCCGCAACATAAGACGTTGCTTCGTACCTTTCAAGATTCTGAGTTCTCGGGAAGTACCCTGTAGGTTTTGATTCCCTTGCGAGTGTCGAAAAGTTGAAGCATAAACGGCTGTATCTTTTGATTGCGTTGGCTTAGAAGTTTTATTTTTTCACAGCTCCAAGGGACAGTAGACTTGAGTATTTGATATGAATTTCAGATTGATACCTCCACGCGTTCCTGAGAAAAAGTGTCTTGACACACAGACGGACGGACAACACAGTGATCCTATAAGGGTTCCGTTTTTTCCTTTTAAGGTACGGACCAACCGGCCAACTTCCTATCAAAACTATTGGCGTCCCACAAACTTGCGAGTAATTGACCCGGTGGCAACGTCGCTAGTAGATAAGAAAAGTTATTACCGATTTTGATGAAAATTATGATTATGATGAATTAGTAGGTACGACATTTATTATAATAGAGATATATTTTTTGGCATATATAGGTATACAAACGACATTTTTATGAACAGTTTAAAATCCTCATTTACTGTAAGTCAAGCAGACCTATTTTGTTAAATGAAATAATTTTGACTGGTGGGAAGCTTCGGTTGTGGCTAGTTACCACCCTACCGGCAAAGACGTGCCGCGAAGCGATTAAGCGTTCTGGTACGATGCCGTGTAAAAACCGATTCTGCATCATCAGTTACCATCAGGTGAGATCGCAGTCAAGGGCTAACTTGTAGTGGATAAAAAAATAAAAAAAACCGGCCAAGTGCGAGTCGGACTCGCGCACCGAGGGTTCCGTACTCAAGAAGTAGGAATAATTACCTTTGTTAATGAACCGCAAAACTAACTTTGTTTGTAGAGGTTTACTGTTAATATCAAAAAATTACGTTTGTTGTATGGGAGCCCCCCTTTATAATATTTACTTTATTGATATTTAATTATTTATTTTGAAAGGTAATATACAAGTTAATATTCTGTGAAAATTTGAACCGTCTACCTGTTACCGTTTTTAATATTAAGCAAAAAAATACGAAAAAAACACGTTTATTGTATGGGGACCCCCCTTAATATATATATTTTTTTAATTTTTAGTATTTGTTGTTATAGCGGCAACGGAAATACATCATTTGTGAAAATTTCAGCTTTCTAGCTATCACGGTCTATGAGATACAGCCTGGAGACAGACAGACAGACAGACAGACAGACAGACAGACAGCGGAGTCTTAGTAATAGGGTCCCGTTTTTACCCTTTGGGTACACCCTTTGGGAACCCTAAAAATCATATTGTGTCATTTTGTATAATAACACACACATAACATTGTGAAAAAAGACACCATGCGTTATTATCGATTCAGTTACTGTAATTAGTTTTCATTTTTTACACGCCAATTATCATTATTTATTTTCTACACATTGCATGCTGCTATGAAGATATCTCTATTATAACAATTTTAAACACAGTATTCAAGACACAGAGGGCTTATTTGAAAACTGCTATAGGAAAGTGATAAATTACTGTAATTAATAATTAAACAAGATATCTTTTTACACCATTGTCCAAAAAAATGAGTGTAATGGTTTCAGGGTTTATAAATGTACTAGATGATGTCCGCGACTTGATCTGCGTAAAGATTTTTTTATTCCCGCAGGAAGTCCTTAATTTTCTGGGATAAAAAATAGCCTGCGTCCTTCCACAGGATGCAACCTATTTCTTACCAAATTTCATAAAAATCGGTAGAAATGATGGGCCGTTAAAGCGTAGCGGACAGACAGACACTTTTTCGCATTTAAAATATTAGTATGGATTTGTGTGAGTTTTTAATCCAACCGTAACTTCTAAATGCCTAAACAGAATCTTTACATCCTCTCGAGTAGCACTGGCTATAATTTTTTGATTCTTCTGTCGTTTGATTTTTTTTGCAAATAACTACATTGCAAACGACTTTAGTCGGCCATCGGCATATTCGAAGATTGTAGGAATAAACACTGCTCACTGGGCTTGATCGGATTAGGTAAATAAAATTATGATCTCTCCGTAGCAGATGTTTCGCATAGATGTACTTTCCTGTCCGATTCCTAGTTGGTGGCGCTCTAAGTAACTAATAAGGCTTATATTATATTCGCAGGTAAACGCAAGACCTCGCATTGACAGGTTCGTGCAGCCCCGCGACTACATCGATGAGATGCAAAAGCGACGGAGGCACGGTAGCCCGGACTCTGGTTCCTTGAACCCAAATGATTCGGTAATCAACTCATAATACTATAATTAATTGTATTATACTATATATAATTATTATTAGTCTGCATTTATGTGTGCTACGCTTTTACGCCCATCTGTTTAACCGATTTTGACGAAATCTTATTACAACTAGAGGAAATTTGCATAGGTAGCTGGCTATCATTTAAATAGCCACGCGAGGGCCTGATAGGCGGGTCCTCTAATTTTTTTTTAGGTAAGTGACAATTAAGACAAATTCTTCCTGTGGAGTAACAACGTATTTATTTTGAACTAAGGGTTTATACTATCTAGAACCATAAAGTAAATAGACGATGGCTCATAAACAAAACAATAGACAATAGTTGGCCATGATTTACACACATTACACACATAGGTACGTATTAGCCGCCTACGCAAATTGGCGCCGACAGTAGCATCCCGGGGTCCGGAGGGTAGGCTATATTGATCCCAAAAAATAAAATTATTCAACAACCTATATCTACGCAGATGGAGTTGCGGGTATCATTTACTCAATCATAAACCTGTTATTATTAAATATGTAGAGGTATAACCTGAAGACAGTAGTGTCTTAAGGGTTGCTGGTGTTCTACTCGTCTCTATTTGTTTGATCGGTTTAAGGGGATGTGGTTGGCTTTATTGATGTCGCAATATATCATAATATTGTCATGATGTAATTTAAAATCATTATCAAAAGCTTTCCCTACCTACTCCTACCCTTAATCTGAATTTTGAATTTTTACCTGAATTTGAACAATAATACTTACGAAAACTTCTTTAATCATTCATACTAAGCCTTTCTCAAGCTACAAGTAACGTCAGAAACAATTTGTTGGATTACAATAATATTCAGGCTCAGGGTAACGGTATAAAGCCTGAAACACACACAACGGATAGCGGCAGCATGGCGCAATCGACGAAAATGCTTCAAACTGCCGTACTCTGCCTTACGACTTCATTCTCAAGACCAGACGTCTCATATCAGCCAGTAAAAAGTAAAAAAGACAATTTTAATCAACTCTGTATCAACATTATTTATCTTTAAAGTACGAAAACCGACTTGTGCAACGCAACCCACCATGTTTTTATTGAAGTTAAAGCTATGGGCGAACGTAATGTAAGTTAAACCGCCTGGTATTCAACTGACCCTTAGTCCATGCTTGAAAGTGTGAACGTATGTAGGTACATATTATGGTCGTTTAAGGCATGTTGCCGCCTTGAATTTTGTTTGTTTCGGCCTTTAACGATCGAGTATTTCAAATTACATATTGGTTGTTAAAATACACCGAAAACAATTATTATTTATTGACTTTATTAAAGAACGCATAAGGGCGCGCTCATGTGACGTCCTACCATACAGTCCCCACCACGCGCTGTTTGATTAATAGCTCTTATTTGTAACTTTCAGATTGGACAAAATTTGAAACGCAGAAGATTTGTGAACCATATTGATAAATTACTTGACGTGCACAAGGATCCCGGTAGACAATGTGAGAAACTCTGGCCGTGCTTCCCGAGGAAGAGGAGCTGCTTATCGTCAGCGGACAGCATACTGGACTTACCCACCTACAGTGCTGCCACTTGTAAGCCGAATTTATTAGATTATTGTCTCTTCCATCTCGGAACCATTTGATCCCGGACCTTTGGAAGGCGTACGAGGGGCCGAAACCAACTCGTAGAGGCCCGTTAGACAATTTTACTTTAAAGGAAATGTGACACCATCCGGCGAATATCCCTATATGCACTATGAGAGTGCACCCAAGGACATAGCCCCGGTTAGTGCAGGACTATTGCAAAACATGGAAACAAATGATAGGTATGGGTATGATACTAGTTATCACCCTACCGGCAAAGACGTACCGCCAAGCGATTTAGCGTTCCCTTTACGATGCCGTGTAGAAACCGAACCCACGGCCAAATCCTCCCATCAGACCAGACCAGAGAAAATTCAGAAATTATAAATTTCCAAATTGACCCTCCCAGGAATCGAACCCGGGACCTCCCATGTTAAGGCAACAACGCTCAACACTGCGCCAGGGAGGTCGTCAAAAACCTCACACATTTCAGCATAACAAGATAAGATACAGCAGACACAAAAAGTGTTATTCTCTTGTTCAGTTCCAGAGCTGTTAGACTGGAGCAAAGACAACGTGCTGGTGGCGGCTCTGGGCAACGGTTACCACAAGTGGAGCTGGAGCAGCCAGAAAATAGTCAGCCGGGTGTTCACGCGGTACGAGATCCAGTGCTGCAAGTTCGACCCTCGTGGAGAACTGTTACTAGTAAGCAAATTGATGACCTCCGTGGCACAGCGTTGAGCGCAGTTGTCTTAACGTGCGAAGGTCCCAGGTTCGATCCCCGGCAGGGTCAATTTGGGAATTTATAATTTCCGAATTTTCCTTGGTCTGGCCTGGTAGGAGGCTTTGGCCGTGGCTAGTCACCACCCCACCGGCAAAGACGTGCCGCAAAGCGATTTAGCGTTCCGGTGCGATGCCGTGTAGAAACTGAATAGGGGTATGGGTTTAATATAACTACCATGCCCCTAACAAGACCCCCGTGCCCCATCTTAGACTGCATCATCACTTACCATCAGGTGAGATCGCAGTCAAGGGCTAACTTGTAGTGGATTAAAAAAATCTCTTTCTGCGCGAGTCTGACTCACTCTTGACAGGTTTTATTCTTACAGCTCGGTACACACATGCAGAGAGTAGAGATTCACAACAACGCTCGCAACAAGCGCGTGGACGTGGTCCAGTGTGAGGGGGAACGCTTGATGTGTTCAAGCAATCGCGACGGCCAGGTACACTTCTGCTCCGTCACCGCTCTCGACTGGAGTCCCACTGGCAACTCTTTCGTTATGTAAGTAGGTATAGTAGGCAAAGCGCACACCAGCGGTTATTTAACCGGGCCTAATCTGCCCAGTAGGGGTAAAGAAAAGAAAGAAAAAATGTCCATTTTGTAATTTGGCCACACATGCCTTTACCTCAAGGGTATGCTACCCCGACGCCTCCATCACCACTACCAGCAGCAGTGTGCTAAACTACCAAGATGATAGAAGCGCCGGGACGACAGGAGCCATGTGTGGCACAACCCGAAAAAAGGCCCCAACTCAGCAACTAAAAGCTGCATGATTTGAATATGCACAAGGGCAAAATAAAAACCATACAGCACTGATTATCAGCCGGGACCTTGTTGCTGGCGACGCCACGGACCCATAAATAAAAATAATAATACTAGCACTAAATCACTAATTACAGCCTATTGCACTTATACCTACACATACTTATGTACTTGTTTAAATTGAAAAGAAGAAAATAAAATAAATATAATTCACTATAATAGTCTAATACTCTTCGTTAAATTCATATATAAAGATTTCATCAAATTCATTCTTAAGGAGGGTAAGGCATTATATTAAAGAGGGTAAGTCATTATCTATAAAATAGTACAAATCCGATGTGCGGGCGCATAGCGATTGACCTTCCAGATGCTTGCGGAACTGGGCTGATGAAATATGATGATCAAATACCCAGGCATACCGTTTCTCTCAGGGGCTGTTCCTTCGGTGTGGTGATGTCGGTGACGCGGTGCGCGAAGGTGTTGAACGTGTGCCGCGCGGTCCGCGAGCCGATCTACCTCGCGCGAGTGTCGCCCGACACACGCTTCGTCGCCGTGACCGCCGTCAACTCCACCACCGTGCTGCTGCACACGTGGCCCGAGCTCGACATATACTCCATGTACGACCGTGGATGTACGATAAAGGTATGGAGACCAGTTGCGTGCAGCTCATAGAAACATAAAAGCAGAGCTTACCCGAGTTAAAGTATCCATCCATCCATCAGCCTGTATGCATCCACTGCTGGACACTGCCTTTTCGAGAGCGCGCCACCAAACACGATCCTCTGCCTTCCTCATCCACCCACTTCCCCCCACCTTCTTTAAGTCATCGGACCAGCGAAAGCAGCTCAGTGCTAATTTTTTATCGTAAAAGTCAATAAATAGGTAACCAAATTACCTTATAAATACCCTAAGCTGCCCTAGCTTCGAACCCTGTGAACGCCACTGATGAAGAGTGTATAGTGTAAGAGTGTGTAGTGTGATAGAATCAGCAACCCTATTAAGTAAAACCTGCAGCAGCTATAGTTGTCAATCTCAATTATTGTGATTGACTCAATTTATGGTATTTTTGATCCATACCCAATATTATAAATGCGATAGTGTGTATGTCTGTCTGCTACGCTTTCACGGCCCATGTTCAACTGATTTTGATGAAATTTGGTACAGGGGTAGATTGTATCCCGGGGAAGGACATAGGCTATTTTTTATCCCGGAAAATCAAAGAGTTTTCACGGGAATAAAGAATCTTAATCCATACCTTCTTAATCCGTGCTTAATCTTAGCATATACATTTTAAGTCATATTTTTTATAACACTGATCATGACATTAGGTATATTCCTTAAATCCAAATGTAAAAATGAGTTCTCATTTTTCATAAATGCCAACAGTAGTAAGCCGGCAATGGTTTGAAGTGATGATGTTCTCCATTGCAGACAATAGCGTGGCACCCGTGGCGCAGCGCGCTGCTGGGCGTGGGCGGGGTGACGGCGGAGCTGCAGGCGCGCGTGGCCGTGTTCCACGCGCACCGCCACACCGCGTACGCGCGCGACCTCGCGCTGCGCCCCTACAGCCTCGATACGATGCTCTTCAGTGAGCGCAGCGGCGAGCTCGTCGCCAGCCTCTGGAACACGGGTAAAGGGCAAGGGAAATGGGCGCAAACCGCGATGGAAATGGACATGAAATCCTAGAAACAGTTAACTAGTTAGGATTCAGACCCAACAACCCACGCAAATGGCCAAATTATTAACTTAGTAAGTTTTCTAGTAAGTAAGTCTATGGTAGATTATATTTGTGTGATTCTGTAAGCTTTTTTGGAATTAAATTGTGATGACGCCTATGTCAATCCTGAATCCATACTAATATTATAAATGTGAAAGTGTGTCTGTCTGTCTGTCTGCTACGCTTTAACGTGTAACTTTTCAACCGATTTGAATAAAATTTGGTATAAAGTTATAATTTACAGAGAGTTGGTGTCCCGGGGAAAGACATTTTATGCCGGAATATTAAGGAGTTGCCGAAATCAAAAAATCAAAAACTTAATCCATGAAGTGGGCTGGTGGATGAAGTGGCGGGCATCAGCTAGTCTTTCTTACTAATAGTATGAATGCGAAAGTTTGGATGGATGTATGGATGTATGGATATATGGATGGATGTATGGATGTTTGTTACTCAATCACGCCCCAACGGCTGAACGGATCTGGCTGAAATTTGGCACAGTGATAGATTGCAGTCTGGAATAGCACATGATAAGCTACTTTTTGTCCGGAAAATTAAAGATTTTCCGCGGGAACCAAAAACCTCAATCCACGCGTACGAAGTCGCGGGCATTCGCTAGCAATCAATATTTTAGTGATTATTAAATAGAGTAGGCCAAAAGATGTCTTCTGTTAATTTAATGTTTAGTAACCATTTTAATTTATCGACTAGAGTAAAAAAGGGTGTTTGAGGACGTCACAAATACTGACGTCAGAAAGTATTTCTGTTTTGAAGTTTGAAATCATCATCATGATTTTTGGCGCTATACAGGCCTTTGTGGGCCCGGGCCTGCTCGAGTCGGTTTCTCCATCTATCTCTATCTCATGCATGCATGTGCCCTCCAGTTTCAGAATCCGATGGCTTTTGCATCTAAGTCGACTCCATCAATCCAGCGCAGCTTTGGCCTACCGATAGATCGTCGCTCATCAGGTTGTGACGTTACGATTGTGGTCGATGGTCGTCCGTACGTTGTAAATGTTGAAGTTTGATAAGAGTCCCTTATTTATTTGTCTAGTCTTAAATAGTTATTTATATCGAACTACAGTCCCACAAATTTATCTGACCCGATGACTTATCTGTATAAGCGTCGTAGATATGAAAAAAAAACAGGCATTAAAATTAGTTCTATAATTTTGGCTACCCGGTCAGATAAATTTGACGGACTATACGTACATGTAGATCTAAATAGATGAACAAACAAGTAAACAAGAAAGTCCTTGTTTACTTGTTAATTATGAAGGCCGGCAGGTGGAGGTTAAAGAAAATCCGAAATTTTCTTATAATTAAAATTTAATGAATAGTTTTACAATTAAAATTCTTATAGGTAATTACTTATGTACGTGCGAACTAGTCCGAAGTAAGGAAAATAGTCGTCCGTGAGAATACTTAATCTAACACTTTCACTTGCTGTAACCCTACGCGCTGATGAAGCGCAAACGTAATCTAAAAGACGTAGGGCTGGCGCTGTCTTAGAGTTCCAGGGTTATCACTTTAACACTTCCCCTCGCAGATCTGCAACTATTTCAGCACTTTTAGGGAAAAAGTTGCAGGATGAGATGGATGGATGGATGTTTCAGCTGCAGTTGGTATTTTCGATAGATCTTCACCTCCGGTGGCTGGCTGTGTTACGACTAGGCTGCGTCTCTTCATATAGCGGCGAATGAGAATGATTACTGTGAGTATAATTAAACTCAGAAGAAGTACATATAAGGGGATGGTTGTATGATAGACGGCGTCAGAGTGGCCGGTAATAGGAATCAGTGTTTGCAGCTCTACATTTTTTTGAATATCATGAAGATAGTGGAGATTGATTGAATTAATCTTAACTTGCGGTAATTTTAAGGTTGAGTCGATAGATGAGCTGTTTACCGAAGTTAGTAAAATCTTCATTGGGTGGCCGCGAAGTTCATCGTCTGCATTGACCAAAGTGAATTCATCGGTGCGTAAGAGACAGTTGTGTGGTATAGTAGCTAGATAACTGCCATTCAAAGTTATGTAATCGTTTCTTCCGCATTTAAGGCTTACTTTTGTTGCGTTTGGGAATGTAATTGAATAATGTTGGTCGTCTAATTTTTCCATGCCTTCTTTTGACAGCGATACTGTGGTTATTTTACACGACTTGTCTATGAGTTGGCTTGTGATGAGCGTCGAAATGCAGTCTGGTGTAGTGCGGACCCGATGGTTGAGGCTTGCTTTACAAAGATATCGGGCAGTATTACCAAGCTTCGGGCATTCAGCCTCTATGTACACATGCATATACCCATTGGTTGCAATGAACGGAAATGGAGGGATAAGGATTTGATTTTGACTATTAGGTAATATGGATAATTTGTAAAGATTGAAATTTTGGGGAGCTACTATCGGGAATCTTAGAACTATAACTATTCTTTTTTCTGAATAATATGACCCTGAACGTATAATGTTATAATATTCGCGAAGTTCTAAATCTAATAATTGATTCTTACTATATATTGTACCTAATCTACTTATCATTACTCTTAAAATATCAATCCCTATCATTATATGGTGTGCGGTAGCTGTACGCGTAAACGCTAATATGTCTTCAATTTTTCGAAGAGTAAGTAAAACTTCATCTATGTTATCGTTTAAAATATCTAAAAGTTGAGCAAATTTCGCAAATCTAAGAGTAACCAACTTGGTATCGGTCTCTACATTCATTAAGTATAGGATAGTTTTATTAATCTCTATCTGGTTATGAGCTAACTTATCTACTACTTGGGAGTACTCTGCCATCCAGTCCTTACTAAGACTTATATGCTGATTAGTTTCTAAAATTATTTTATCTTGGTTAAATTCCAGAGTTTTTAATGCGCTATTATATCTAATTGCATCATTATAATCTAAGTTGCCTGTTATGGCTTTGATTATAGATCCTAATCCATTTATCAGACCCCTTTTGACACGACCCGGTTCAAAACTTTTAAGGTAATATGAGGCTTTATCTAATTTTTGAATCAAATATTGGACACGAGATTCATAAAGTGAAAATGTATAATCATCGAAATGATTTTCTATATCGGTTATTTGATCTCTTACGTTGTTAATTTTAATTTCTATATCATTTATTTCTATATACTGCAGAAAGGTGTGGTAGTGAGTAATGAGGTTCATGCATCCAAGATTAAATGGTAATAGCCCAGGACCATCCTTCATACTTTCAAGTTTTATCTCTTGACTCGCCGCTAGTTGGGTTGTCATTACGAGCAGCAGCAGTATCCTGTAACAAGTTTGCACTTTTTGGAACTCGTTTCAGACGTGATTTTGCGACGGGCTGACGTTTTCTAGAGGTATAGATATGTATAGGTAAATTAGTTACTACAGTGTCCTGCGTAAAACGGGGAGCTAATTTTTGTCTAGAAGCTTGCGGATTATTAATAAAGATTTGTTGCTGGGGTGCTAAATCAACTACAGGTTCTCTATCTCTATTCCGATGATCTATAATTTGTGTTCGATCAGCAAGAGAGGCTTCATTAACAATATTATATACCTTTTTCATTTGTTCTTTATGGTTTTGGATGTATAACTGGAATAATTGTTCAGATAAATTAAAGTCTAACGGGTCCCGTGGGTCAGTATGTCCAATAATTAAATCATATGGTCTACATTTAGTAAAGCTATGGATGGAGCTGTTATAAGCTAGCAAAGCATATGGCATAAGATTGGTCACTGGTTCATCGCGCTTTTGTAATCTAAGGATTCTTAAATGTTCCAATATGGTAGAGTGAAATCTTTCGATATTACCGTTTTCATTAGGAGCATGAGCCGAAGTCTTATGGTGAGCAATCTTATGTAGTTTGCAAAATTCTACAAATAATTGGTTGGTAAATTCGGTTCCCTGATCAGTTACTATTCTGAAAGGAAGCCGGTGATGCGTGCTGTAATTCAGTAGAGCCTGTATTACACTAATTGCAGTTCCGTCCCTTAAATGATATGCCTGCCCATATTTTGAAAATACATCTATAAAAGTTACATATTTTTCATATTCTGCTGTAAAAAGATCCATATGTAGTACTTCAAAAGGTCGAGTTGGTGGTGGCACTATATTAAATTGTTGGTGAATCGGGTGTCTATCATATTTAGCTTGGCCACATATAGAGCACTCATTTATAAATTTTGTAATGTGATCTTTCATCTTTGGCCAGTAATATCGCCTAGAAAGTGCTAAGTAGGATTCATTAATACCACGATGGTTCGTTTTTCCATCGTGATAGTGTTTTATTATCTCTTGTTGTCTAAGATAGTCATTAATGTTATCCATTTCAGATTTTACTAATACAAGATTCATAGAGGAGCTTCTAAATTTACTTTGTAAAATTGGAACTATCGAATACATACCAAGAGGTGGTGTTACAAGAATTGCAGTTTTAATATTTGGGCGCACAAATTCTTTAATTACACTAACTAAATCCTCCTCTAAATTATTTTCTGAAACCTGGGCGGAGACGCGTGTATGTGTTTCAAACGGCTTAGAAATTTTAGGTCGCCGTTTCACTTCACTTACTATGTCAATATGCAATTGCTTTTGATATTTATTTAAAGGATCATCGACTATTGGAATTTCTAATATGGGGTTTTCATGAGAAGTGTGAGCAGTTTCCGTTGACGAATTGGGTGTTAAAGCAGTTTCAGTTGAAGAACCACGAATAAATACGGGTGATGGAGCAGTTTCAGTGGAAGAACTATGAGCTGGTGACGGTGATCTCTCTGTTGGGTTGACAATCATTGAATCGGATTCCTCGTTATAAATTTCAACTCTAGATAAAGCATCAGCGTTCGTGTTGCTTTTGCCTTTCTTATAAATCACTGTGTAATCAAATTCACTAAGCTTTAAACGCCAACGGGTAAGGCGAGAGTTGGGCTCTTTCAAGTTCATAACCCACTGTAAGGGCTTATGATCAGTGAGGATTTTAAATTTGCGACCAAACAGGTAAGGCCGAAAATACTTCGTTGCCCAAACGATGGCTAGTAACTCTTTTTCAATCGTGCTATAATTTAATTCGCTACTATTTAGTGTACGAGAAGCGTAAGAGATAGGTTTATCCGAACCAATCGGCCCTTGCGATAAAATAGCACCCAGCGCGACATTTGATGCATCTGTGGTGAGTATGAACTCTTTTTCAAAATCGGGGTATTGCAATATCGGGTCATTGGATAATAGCAATTTGCATTTCTCGAAGCAATTTATATATTCGGAATTCAACACTATTTTAATTCCCTTTTTCAAGCATTGAGTAAAAGGTTTTGTTATCCGTGCAAAATCTGGAATAAACTTACGGTAATATCCAAGTAAGCCTAAAAATTGTTTGATCTGCTTTGGAGTTTTGGGTATAGGATACTTCTCAATTGCAGATATTTTATCAGGATTCGGTTTTATTCCATCTTTACTAATAATATGTCCTAAGTATGCAGTTTCTAACTTCAAAAATTCCGATTTGTCCATCTGAATTTTGAAATTTGATTCGCGAAGGCGCTGAAACACTTTTTCTAGATTTATAATATGTTCCTGAAGGCTTGTGCTAAAGACTATTATATCGTCCAAATAGACAAGACAAATAACGTTTTGTAACCCGCGCAAGACATTATCCATCACTCGCTGGAAAGTGGATGGAGAATTCTTAAGACCCATGGGCATCCGTAAGAATTCGAAGTGCCCGTGTTCTACGTTAAAAGCTGTTTTAGGGGTATCATTAGGGTCCATCTCTACTTGGTAGAACCCACTGGCCAAATCGAGTGTGGTAAAATACTGACATTTGCCTAATTTATCTAATACGTCAGCTATATTAGGAATAGGATACTTGTCGTTTATGGTCTTCTCGTTCAATTTGCGAAAGTCAACGACTAGTCTCCATTTCTGTTTGCCAGAAGCATCTGACTTTTTGGGCACGACCCAAATAGGAGAGCTCCATGCTGAATCCGATGGTTTAATTATCCCTTGACTTAACATCCTTTCTATTTGGTCTCTAACTTCTTCGCGATGCACATGTGGATAACGGTAGCTTTTCGTATAAATTGGAATTTCATCAGTTGTTCTAATGCAATGTTTGATTTTATTAGTGAAAGTAAGAGTTTCTCCCTCTATATAAAAAATATCTGCATACTTAGCGCATAAAATTTCCAGATTAGTTCGTTCTTCAGGATTTAAATGATTTGTACGTAGTCGTGCTAGAACTTCCTTCGTGCGAACTGGTAATGTTATTTTATCAAAGCTTTCGATGTTATTAATTTCGGTATTAATCGATCTATCCATTGAAAAGATAGCGTCATTTTGAGTCGGGTTCAATACTTCTAAGATACCGCGATTTTTCTTAACAGATGTTAAACAGCTAGGTATTATGCAATTCGAAATTTTTTGTTCGGGAACTAGGACATCGCCATCTTTACTATTAATCGGTACCCTAACCAGTTTAGAACTATTGGCTGGAATTATATCTTCGTAAAGGTTAACATTTTTGGAGTCATACATTACTATGGGATTAATAGCAAATTTAGTAATGAGGAATTTATCTTTCAAGTCTATTTTAGCTTCCCATTTGTTAAGTAGGTCTAGTCCAATTAAGCCATCGAAATAATTGTGGAATTTGTATACGAATAGAGTAATATCATCGGAGTCACCGAGTTCTTCGAAACATGGCAAGGTTATTGAATAATCACTTTTTGTAGTTGCGTGCACATTAGTAACCTCGAATGGGTCGTAGTTTAACGGAATATTAGAAAAATAATTTTCAACCACTTCGGGACTAATAAAAGATTGATTGGCACCTGTGTCTAAAAGAAATTTAAGGGGTGGCTCACTGATTTGGATAAAACAGAGTTGCCGCTGAATCTGAAAATTAATCTCTATGTTGGCTTTTTTGGTTCCGTTGCTAACCGAAAATTTTCATCATTAGAACCTTCTGTTTTTTTTTCATTTTCTTCCAATGCAGGGTTCGTAGAGCAAGGGTAGAGTTCATAATTATTATAATTATAATTATCTGGATATTGGTCATAGGTGTGATCTTGGCTATAGTTATCGCTCTCATAGTAATTATAATTTTGATCATAATCATAATCGTAATCGAATTCATTGAAATTAACTTCACGCGCCTTCATGTAATTTGTAGGGGGCGGATTGCCAAATCTGCGCCAGTCATGACCTGATGGAGGCAATGGCTTAGTGTCAAAACGATTTACGCCACTCATAGGTGTCGATCCGTTCGATGCTCGATTAAGATTAGGGTTTCGTGGGGGCAGTCTAAATAGGTTACTATTAGGGTTATAATTAGGCGGAAGGGCACGAAACATTTGTTGCGTACGGTTAGGCATTCTATTAAATTGTGGCCGATTATTATAATTATTATAGATAGGCATAGGCATTCTATGGGGTTGGGGCATATTCATCTTAAATTGCTGTGGCTGTGGAATATTTGCAAACGGTTTCTGCCAATTAGTTTGCATGGTAGGTATATGAGGCACACTAGAATTAGATAACCCTTTAGGTAGACTGTCGTTTCTTTGTTGAAGGTATAGCGTATTCTGTTCTTCCTGAACATACTCTAATGCTTTTTCAATAGTTTCTGGTCTCATGCACCTAACACGAGAACCCAGGGGTTCCTTAAGTCCGCGAAGAAAAGCTTGCATCGTTAACTTTTTGTATAAATCGCGCTTTGCCTCAATAGTCGTTTGCACGGACTCATGCAAGGTGACATAGGTCATTACGGTGCTAAAAAGGGTCTGACAACGTTCGTAGTACTCCATAGGAGTACTATTTCCCTGAACCTGTATAGCTATATCATTGTAGAGGGCGGATTCGTCTCTCTGGTCGGCAAAGTTATTAATAAGAGCACTTCTAATACCCTGCCAATTTTCAGCGATGCCATTGGAATTAATAAAACGGGCTGCAGGCCCTGTGATTTTATTGAGTATACCACTAAGCAGAGATATATTACAAAGTTCAAAACCTGGCTCGTCTTTTATATATGCGATAACTAGTTGGTCACAAAGTCGTATAAATCTAGTGAGGACATGAGGGTTGCCATCGAACTCGGGCAGGACCCTCAAAGCCTTATGAATTGTGTCGGGATTATAACTCATATCTAAATCTATATTAATATCTATATTTCTGTTGCTATCTAAATTGGCCCTACGAGACTGCCTTGGAGATGCAGCTCTAGGGTATCCTTTTCTGGGATGGAAAATTTTGTATGAGATACTTAGGCACTAGGATATGAAGCAACACAATGGGTAATTTCGTGTACTTACATTTTTTCCGGATATCTTTTTTTTCTTGTCTCGAAGTCTGGAGACGCTCCACCTGCGACTCTTCAAGGTTCTTGAACAATATATTCGACGAAGGCTTAAAAGCCAACCAGCCTCGCGGGGCTAGATTTTCCGGAAATTTTCCGGAAATTTTCCGAATTTCTCGCGCCGCGGACTGTCCCGAATATCCTACTACACCTGCGCCAATTATGAAGGCCGGCAGGTGGAGGTTAAAGAAAATCCGAAATTTTCTTATAATTAAAATTTAATGAATAGTTTTACAATTAAAATTCTTATAGGTAATTACTTATGTACGTGCGAACTAGTCCGAAGTAAGGAAAATAGTCGTCCGTGAGAATACTTAATCTAACACTTTCACTTGCTGTAACCCTACGCGCTGATGAAGCGCAAACGTAATCTAAAAGACCTAGGGCTGGCGCTGTCTTAGAGTTCCAGGGTTATCACTTTAACATGTTTGTACATCTACTTTGTTTCTTTTGCCTTACATATTTCATAAAGCATAGTAAAATGTTCCAGAAAACACGGACCCGAAGATCTGCTCGCATCTGGTCGTGTTGAGCGATCCGGAGACGGTGGTGGACCACTGGGGCGACGCGCCCAGCTGGCCCGACCGCGTGCGCACCATGGTCTTCAACCCTGATGGCACCAAGCTCGGTAACCAATTAACTCTTTAGACGCTTATCCCACCTTTGTTTGCCTTTGGGATCTACGTTGTATATCATACTTCATAATCCATATCCATATCCATACTAATATTATAAATGCGAAAGTGTGTGTGTCTGTATGTCCGTCTGTCTGTCTGTGTGCTACGCTTTCACGGCCGAACTACTCAACCGATTTTGATGAAATTTGGTACAGGGATAGGTTGTATCCCGGGGAAGGACATAAGCTACTTTTTAGCCCGGAAAAATCAAGAGTTCCCGCGGGAATCGAAAAAACTTGGTCCACGCGGACGAAGTCGCGGGAATCATCTAGTAATATTATAAATGCTGTTTTGTGAACGTGTTTGTTTGTTGGTTGGTTCCTTCAATCACGTCGCAACGGAGCAGCGGGGTATAGTTGAGGACCTAGAGAGTAGATGCTACTTTTTATCTCGCCAAATTAAGGAGTTCCCACGGGAATCAAAAAACTTAAACCACGTGGATAAAATCGCGGGCATTATCTAGTCAAAAATATATCTAGACTAAAATTTTGGAGCTTTTGTGATGTTAACAAGGCTACTACAATAGTAGAATTTTTAATTACACAATATTTTTTGATGTTTCCAGTGCTACCAGAATTTTAGGAAAAATAAATAGTGCTGGGGACAAAAAAGATTGATAAAATAATATGAATCACCTCACTCTATAGGTAAAGTCACAGTATTGGATATTACCGTGGTAAAGTGCTCGGGTAGCTATAGAAACGTGTCAAACATTGCGAGTCGACCGCTCAATTTAAAAATAGGGAAGCAGGAACCGATTGATTGACTCATTCACATGGCAAGACTGAACCACATCACATCACTATTACCTTAAATATGGCATCATTATTTTTACAATTTAACATTGGCTAATGTTGTCTAATTAAAAATTTGAGTGTATCCATACTAATCCATAACTACCAATATTATAAATGCGAAAGTGTGTCTGACTGTCTGCTACGCTTTCACCTGTTCAACCGATTTGGATGAAATTTGTGCATCGATAGGTTACATCCCGGGGAAGGACATAGGCCATATTTTATCCCGGGAAATTAAAGAGTTCGCGCGGGAATCAAAAAACTCGCGCGCATCATATAGTAGTTTAATATAAATAAAACCGGCCAAGTGCGAGTCGGACTCGCGCACCGAGGGTTCCGTACTCAAGAAGTAGGTATAATTACCTTTGTTAATGAACCGCAAAACTAACTTTGTTTGTAGAGGTTTACTGTTAATATCAAAAAATTACGTTTGTTGTATGGGAGCCCCCCTTTAATATTTACTTTATTGATATTTAATTATTTATTTTGAAAGGTAATATACAAGTTAATATTCTGTGAAAATTTGAACCGTCTACCTGTTACCGTTTTTAATATTGAGCAAAAAAATCCAAAAAAAAAACGTTTATTGTATGGGGACCCCCCTTAATATATATATTTTTTTAAATTTCAGTATTTGTTGTTATAGCGGCAACGGAAATACATCGTTTGTGAAAATTTCAGCTTTCTAGCTATCACGGTCTATGAGATACAGCCTGGAGACAGACAGACAGACAGACAGACAGACAGACAGTCAGACAGACAGACAGACAGACAGACAGACAGACAGACAGACAGACAGACAGCGGAGTCTTAGTAATAGGGTCCCGTTTTTACCCTTTGGGTACGGAACCCTAAAAAGAGGACCTGAGGTTTACTTGAGATTTGTGTACTTTGATGTGAAGAAATCTGAAGTATACTGCTAGCATATAGAGTTACGTTTCCAAATAAAAATTGATTCCGTCCAAAGGTTAAAATCCCCCTTGAAGGAAGAAAATAGAAAATGATTACCTAAATTCTGTAAGTAGATGAAAGAATTAGAATTCATGGGTATAACTTTCAATTTTCTAGCTACGGCAACACTAGACGAGGATTTAATAATCTGGAACTTCCTCCCCGAAGAGAAGAAGAAGAAAACCACGAAGCGCAGACGGTTCCTCGCTCTGCCGATGCTGCAAGACATGGCCACAATGGGCGTGTCTTTACGATGAATGTTATTGTTACTCGAGAAGTCACTGGATGTACTTCGTTCTAATTGTGTAGTCAATAAAGTTTTCTATTTTATCTTTCACTGTTTTTTTAGAGTTTACTCCTTAATAATCGATTTTCATAAGCCCGGGTATGAAATTTTATGGGGAGTAAAATCAAACTTTCTCCGTTACGTTACGTTACGTTATGTTTATGTTTCCATGGTGACACTTCTCGTTCGTAAGGAGTAAACTCCAGTCGTGCGTCGGAGCTGGCACACACAATTTTTTTAATAGCTTTATCTTTGTACTGTACGAATAAGATCTGCAGGTTTAAATAGCATAGCATTGAAAATATTTGCATTAACACTTTAAACAACCAGGCCAATTCTATTCCTCATAAAGTGTCATACTTTCGTCTTTTATTTATGTAAAAATCATATAAATATAACAAAAACTGTGGCGTAGTCCGTGTGAATTTGTTTTTTTTATCGATATCCCGTGAAAACTATTTGATTTTCCGAATGAAAACCGATGTCCGTCTCCAATTGGGTGGCATTGAGCGGTAAACGGCGGCGGCTTATATTCCTACGGCAGTGAAGCCACGGGTGTGTGCTAGTTTATTTATGTAAACTTCTTAGGTAAAAAATAATGAAGTTCTCTGTGGCTGGGTGCACATTGGCCACAATCGCCTGAGCGTGTAACCTTTCGCAGTCAAAACGGCTATAGAACCCCGAGCTTTTACAAGCAACATGTACTTATAATAATATCTATAACGTTTTTAAGTCTGTAAGTTATTTATGACACACTTGCGTGTTTCATGCTATTTATGTACGTGATATTTATGCTAAAACAAATTAATTATTCTGCATACCAAGAACCTGTGCTTTTTTAAAAGTATAAAAACTAAGTACCTTATTGATAAAACGTTATTTTATCAACGGCCACTATGGAATTTAGGATGAAAACAAACTGTGAACGCCCCGATTGTGTAAGGAAATCGTCATCATAATCGTTTGTCAAACGTATAATTCGACCTGTTTAAGGAGGTCATAGATGCCTGCACGTCAAAAAGCATGCATGAACTCCTTAAACAGTTCAAGCAATACGTTTTAAGCTGTCTAATAATTACGATCTGCTCAGACTGCCTCGTTGGTCTAGTGGTTAGCATATTTGACTGCGGCTGATGAGGTCCCGGGTTCGAGCCCCGGGTCGGGCCATAATAAGTGTTGGGTTTTTCTGACTAGAAATTCTCAGCACAAGCCCGGAGTTAGGAAGTGGGCGGTGTTTCACCCCCGTGCCTCGGAGAGCACGTTAAGCCGTCGGTCCCGGTTATTATCACTAACATGATAATAGTCGTTAAAGCCCGCCAACCCGCATTGGAGCAGCGTGGTGGGTCTAAGCTCTAATTCCCTCTCTCCTATGAGAGTGGAGGCCTGTGCCCAGCAGTGGGACGTTAATGGGCTGTAGTGGTGGTGGTGGTGGCTCAGACAATTGGGCCTCTGGACACGACTAAACTTCCGAGCGAAAAGCCCGTCTTTTGGGGTTGTCGTTTCATCGTATCGCGGCAGTCTGTGATTCTTTAAATGAAAGTCTGCCAGAGAAAAATGTTTTGTTCGTAGTGCGTGTGTCCCCCTTAGTCGTTCCTCAAACCCAATCTTTCAGATTCAAAGCTTAATATACAACGCAGATTAAAATCAACGTCATAGATAAACATGTAACAACGTACTTTGTGTACCTACTGATCGCATAGACATTGTTTTCGAGATCCGAGCGAGTACCGCCGAGATATCTTCATTGAATCGTCAGCGCGCGGGCCTTCGGACGGACAACGCAATACGCCAGGCTAATTTATTCCTTTATTGTACCCTTTGCCCTGCAGGCAGATACTTATGTGAGCACCATTCGAGTTCATTATTCTAGTACCTATTTAACTATGAATACTGGCAAATCGCCCGCACGAAAATCTGTTTCTTATTTAATTACTAGATGATTCCTGCGATTTCGTCCGCGTGGATTAAAGTTTTTTGATTCCCGCAGGAACTCTTTAATTTTCCAGGATAAAAAGTAGCCTATGTCCTTTCCCGGGATACAACCTATCCCTGTACCAAATTTGATCAAAATCGGTTGAACCGATGGACCGTGAAAGTGTAGCAGACAGACAGACAGACAGACACACTTTCGCATTTATAATATTAGTATGGATGGAAGTATGGATTACCAAGATAATATTCTGCTTGCGCTTGAAAACAATCATGCAAATTCTGGGATGTGCTTGCCTAGAAGATGTCTATTTAAGAACCTTACCTTGAACCTTCAAGGCAAAAGGTTACTAATTAAGTGTATACCTGGGTACCTACGTGATACACACGAACACCGGACAAATGAGTTTCCCCTTTAACTCGGACATTTCCTGTCACTCCTCATCACTCCTGTCCGTGGTCCATCCGCCCGATCAGATGCCCGTTTTAAAGTAAAAAAATCTATACTTACATTTATGGATGGATGGATGGGTGTTTTTGTTACTCAATCATGCCAGAACGGCTCAACGGATCTGGATGAAATTTGGCACAGAGATATATTATAGACTGGAATAACACATAGGTTACTATTTATGCCGGAAAATGAAAGAGTTCCCGTCCAGATCAGAGAAAATTCAGTAATTATAAATTCCCAAATTGACCCTGCCGGGAATCGAACCCGGAACCTCCCACAATGGTGCTCAACACTGCGCTAGGGAGGTCGTCAAAAGTACATGCGGCCGAAGTCGCGAGCAAAGACTAGAAACAAAACAGCTAATGGCTTACAGGAGTCGTGATGCGATTATGAATCTTCAAATTACCAATCACACCATTATCGGAAGATCTTCCGACCATTGCTCGGACGCGTTACAAAACTGAACTACCACTTGTCAATAAACGTAAGTAGATCGTAATCAATTGATCTGTGGAATCCTCCTTTGTCTCCGACCTTCTGGTTTACGATTTTAAATTATATAGAATCGCAATATGGGCGGCAACCTGAGAACAAAGGCACAACGTTACAAATGTTATATCTAGTTTACCGTTGAAACTAATCGGGCATTATCCAACAAAATAGTGAGTCACAACCGGAGATATATTTATAACTATAAAGTTATATCTAGGGCTACATCAAATTTAACTTTTTCATTCAAATAAACTTTTACAAGTGCTTTTGGATCTCGGAGTCTACCACTGGTTTAGACTGCCATTCCTACCGAGAAGAGACAGAAAGAAAATCGATGCATGACCTTTAAGAAATTAAGTGTAGTTACATAATACACAAGCATTGCTAATCGATCTATCAAGCCCTAAACTACACAAAGTGCGCGAAGGAAACCTGTCCAACGCTGCTCCTAGGAAGAACAATATGAAGAGGTTCAAATTGCCAGGCGCGCGAGAGTTACTTCTGTAGCGGCGGCGCACGATACACTATAACATTCTTATATACATTCTTTCTCTGGTTCCTTTCTTAGCCAATCGAGAATTGTACACATTAACGCGCGCCTTCAATGTTACTTTTTGCCATGTATTTTCGGTTATTTTGCGCGTTGTATTGGTAAAACTGCTTGTAGTGATCGTCAACCGAAACTACTCTGCTAGACATAGGTCTCTTATAGTTAAGCCACGAACTTTCTCCGCCTGGATTCAGCGGCTCCCTGCGTCTACCATTCGCTATTCCAGACCCATGGGAGTTGGGCCCCCAACCTCTATCTTCGAAGTATTTGCCGTGGCCATACTTAGACACTGCAACTTCGCCGCCCGTTGATCTATATCGGTTACTTACGATCTAATATAGAAAATCCGGAAAACGCGTAACCTACGAATTGAAATTTTGCCAGTATTCTATTTGTGATTTTCACCATAATAATCCATAGAACATTTCACGAAGAAAGTTTACTACATAACACATAAATAGCAACAACACATTCACATTAGGTGAGTGTAGGTACATAATGAGAACGTTGAAGGCGTAGCGGACCAGCTAAGATCGGTCAATTCAAATGATGCTACAATGTTGCAAGGCCCAATCGCTAATACAACTGTTTGTATAATAATAGTAAAAGTATGTTTTTGCTTTAGGTATTCAATTTCCACTAATAAGTGCAAAAAGTAGAAACGCCTTTTTTCATGACACGTAAACATGATCTTACGTATATTAGCTGTAATTACAGTACCTTGCGGGGAAATGGAAATTCACTCTACAGGTACGTTTTCTACGTAGGCATATGTATTTGTCTTGCATTAATATTAATAATTATATACTTGTTACATATAAAATCGTAAGTGTGACTGTCTTTCTGTCTGTCTGCTACGCTTCCATGGCCCATATTTTCAACCGCTTTTGATGAAATTTGGTATAGAAATAAGTTGTGCCCGAGGAAGGGCAAAGGCTCCTTTTTATCCTGGAAAATCAAGAAGTTCCCATGGAAGTAAAATGACTATGGACGACCAATATATGTACAGTAGTAGTAGTACAGTAACTGTCGAATCTTATTAACCATTTTCTAACACTAATTCTATGCGCCTTCAATTTTTATATACAAGGTAGCTGATGCCCACGACTTCGAACGCGTGTTTTAACTTTTTTTTATTCCCGCGGGAACTCTTACTTTTTTGGGATAAAAGAAGAAGCCTATGTCCTTACCGGGGATACAACCAATGCGTGTACCAAATTTCATCAAAATCGGTTAAAAAGATGGGCCGTGAAAGCGAAACAATTAACAAACAAACTCACATTCGCATTTATAAAATTAATAAGTTAGGAAGTTGGGATTTTTAATGTCACAGAATGCGTTTGTAAATAGTTTCATCAAAATGATATATTTTTTGTTACTAAGTAGAAGGGAAGGACGTGGGAAACTGGGAACCCACCGCATTATTATCCCAAGAAACTCTTACCATTATTTGTTTAATGGAAAGGGGTCACGACCCTCATTAATGAGGAATATGGCGCAGACAGAGAGAAGGGTATGAATTTGTGTAGAAACTGAGTCTATATTAAGTATCGCAATAACTCCGCATAAAACGCAATAAAGATGTAAACGTTTCCACGATGCGCTTAAGCGGTTATAACAATAAAATTTTAAGGCGAGAGCCGGCGGCCAGATCCCAGATACCGTTGTACACCGTCATTTAAACAGGGAAATGCTAGTTCCAGTCCCATTAGAACACACTATCTCAGATAGTGTACAAGTCTACGAGTAAACTCATGAAACTTAAGAGTTTCGATACCTATAAAGTTGTACGTATAACTTATATTATAAGCGGTTAAAATTTAAACCTCCTATTCAAGTGGTCTTTTTTTTAAATTCTACTACAACTTGACTGCGATCTCACCTGATGGTAAATGCTGATGCAGTCTAAAATGATAGCGGGCTAACCTGTTAGGCGTATAGCAGTTAGGTATATTAAACCCATATACCCCTAGACGACCACGGCATTTTACCGGGACGCTAAATCGCTTGGCGGTACGTCTTTGCCGGTAGGGTGTTAACTAGCCACGACCAAAGCCTCCCACCAGACCAGACCAGAGAAAATTCAGAAATTAAAAATTCCAAAATGGACCCTGCCAGGAATCAGCAACACTGCCCCAGGGAGGTGGTTCCGGGGTTCGAATCCCGAGCAAGCAACTCTAACATTTCAGAACTAAGTAGGTATACGCGTTTTAAGAAATTGAATATCGCTTGATTTAACGGTGAAAGAAACCTTCATATTGTTCGAGAGATCTCCGGAATTTATATTGGGTCAAAGTGTTCTCTTTTCTTGACTTCGCTCGATGTATCAGCTTACTAGTATCTTATATACTTCGCGAAGTATCAGCTACTCTAATATAAAACAAGTGAACATTATTTTTAAATAAAAACCGGCCAAGTGCGAGTCGGACTCGCGCACCGAGGGTTCCGTACAAACATGTAGTAAGTTTTAAATTATTTAAAAAACTACGTACTAGATCTCGTTCAAACCAATTTTCGGTGGAAGTTTGCATGGTAATGTACATCATATAGTTTTTTTAGTTTTATCATTCTCTTATTTTAGAAGTTACAGGGGACACACATTTTACCACTTTGGAAGTGTCTCTCGCGCAAACTATTCAGTTTAGAAAAAAATGATAACACAAACCTCAATATCATTTTTAAAGACCTATCCATAGATACCCCGTATGGGTAACACATATGGGTTAGATGAAAAAAAATTTTGAGTTTCAGTTCTAAGTATGGGGAACCCCCAAAATTTATTGTTTTTTTTCTATTTTTGTAAGAAAATCTTAATGCGGTTCACAGAATACATCTACTTACCAAGTTTCAACAGTATAGTTCTTATAGTTTCGGAAAAAAGTGGCTGTGACATACGGACGGACAGACAGACAGACTTGACGAATCTATAAGGGTTCCGTTTTTGCCAAATTTGGCTACGGAACCCTAAATATGCCCTGCCAGTAGAGCGAAAGAGAGTGAGAGAAGACATTCACCCTACTATATAATACGAATACCTATAGAAAAATAAGTTATATTTTAATTACATCCTGGTAATAAATACCTAATAATTAAAATTTCAATCGTTTTTCTCTATCTCTCTCTCTGTTATTATTTCTCTTTTTATTCCAGCTAGAGAGGAAGAGAAGAGTCATTCACCCCACTATAGAATACCTATAGAAAAATTAGGGATATAATATTTTTAAGTATGCTCCTGGTATAAATACCTAATAATTAAAATTTCAATAGTGTTTCGTAAAGCAAAATATCGTGGTAGAAACCCGGTCGTTGCGTTTCATTTCATTGTTTCAGCAACAATACCATCCATAAAGGCAATTACGACACCCGCGGTGATTTTTAGCGCTGCAATTATAATTGCGCACACTTTGTAAGAACGTTAGGCGTAGTTATTTATTTCATTGCTGATTGCCTATACATAGCTATCCTGTACCTAGATGATTGCATTTTGCAGTGGTTTGATCTCATTAAGTACCACAGTGTAAAGGTCTAGCCCCACTACAGACGCGCGGCACGTAGCGGCAAGTATTATTTGTATGAGGTTGTTAGTATGGAGCTGGGCCCACTTAAGTGGCACGGCACGGAGATGCGCGACGCGGCCCCGTATGATTCATAGAAATAATAAATTTGACGTTACGTGCCTTGCATCGCCGTGCATCTCGAGTGGGGCTAGACCTTAAAGAGACATTTCTATCATTCATCCCACGGAGACGTACAGTAGCGTTGCTTTCACAGGGGCGTGACAGGCCTGGTAGAATTTTCATGACGAAAATTCAATAATTCGAGCACAAAATTTGTATGGCGCTTTGAGTTGTTTACCTACGAAGATATATGTGCACACTGCACAGACTTCTTAATAGTACCTTTCAGTAGGATTTGGAGAGAGCAATGCTCGGGGTTTCTTCGCGCGATCAAATCAGGAATGAGGAGATCGGCAGAAGAACGAAAGTAACCGACATTGCTCGATGCGTTGCGAAGCTGAAGTGGCAATGGGCGGGGCACATAGTTCGAAGAACCGACAGACTTTGGGGTCCCAAAGTGCTGGAATGGCGACATCGCACTGGAAAGCGCAGCGTTGGCAGACCCCCTACTCGTTGGACTGACGACATCAGGCGAGTCGTAGGGAGCTGATGGGTCCAGGCGGTGCAAGACCGCGGCATGTGGAAATCCTTGCAAGAGACATGTCCAGAAGTGGACGTCTGTCGGTTGATAATAATGATGAAAATTACCTTTCAGGTACATAAGAATTACTCCACAAAGACGCTTATATAAACAGCGGCTCCTGATAAGACTTGATGAGAAAAACACCGTGGTAATTTTACAAACCTCGTTAGTTACTTGCATGTTATTGCAAATGAATTTTTTAGGCATCTGTATGTAAAGTCACTATAAGTCAAATAAATTGATACCTTTATCATATAAATTTTATCCTTCCAGCAAACCTCTGTTAATAAAAACCTCTGTTTTTGCACTTACGTTTCAATTTATGCAACGTAACTTATCAGTGCAAAAAAGTTAATATTATAATGATTCACTCGATACTAGACACGGAACGCTAAGCTAGACATTCGTCTAAATATATCACGAGTTCCCGGTACTAATGATGTTTAGAAAAACTAGTGAACCCTCAAGGTGATTTCAGCCTGTTGCTATGTAAAAAACTCCTGATAGCTAGTAGGTGCCAGCTTGATGCGATTGGCTCACGCGAAAACTGCGCGCGCAGTGATGTGAGACCGTCACGAGTCAAAGGTTACGAAACTCCCGCCCATTGCGTGAGTGACGAGTGTTCCCAGACTTTTCATAATGGCGGATGTGTGTGCCGTACTTAGACGTCTCCGCCTATTATATTTTATCTATCGTCTTTCAAATAGAGCAAGATCCCGCGACGATCAGACCTTCGTTATTTTATTAATGCTGAAAGGTTTTCTATTTATGTCTCATAGAGGTATAAACGATCCCCGACTGTGAAGTTTGGATCGCGGTTGCTTTGGAAGGTCTGATCGTCGCGGGATCTTGGACCAAAACGTTAGGGGGTACCTATACTACCATCGCTTAAATCCGTATTTTTTTGATATTATTGACGTTTGTGTTTCAGAATTACAATTCTTATCCTTAGAGACGATAAGGTACGTGACATAAAATTGACATTTTGAAATAATACTGCTTTAAGCGATGGTAGTAACCCCCCTTGGCCAAAATTCACTGTCGAATGTCGATCTAAGCTTACTTCATAACAAATTAAGGGATGAAGTCCACTACGTCGCGACTTGCGGGCCGTGTAGTTGTTAGGATACAACTATGTATTATAACTATTTATTTGGCTACCATTGATAGGTACCTAGATCTAGCAAGCTACATCTTTTTATCCGTACGAATTTAATTTCAAAAATACAAACTCATTAGAGAATTTTAGCGTAATTTATATTTTAATTTTTGCTCAAATGCCATCTAGTGAGTAAAGCTCAAAAAAAATTGGCAGTCTTAGGAACTGCCGATAGAAGTGAAAACGAATAATTAAAATAATAATAATATAAAAAATATAAACCTTAAAACTAAGGTATTAAAGTTTACTTACGAATGTAGTAGGTATATTAATATTTAAGACCTTTTGTCTTCGTAACAACGCGGTGTCGGTGTCGGTGACGCGAATCCAAAAGTTTACCGCTTACCCTATTCAAAAATCTTGGTGATAACTGTAAACGGTGCACAAAATATGATTACTATAAATCATAATCATACGATGGATGTATGGATGGATTTATGGAAGGATGTTTGTTACTCAATCACGCCTCAACGGCTGAACGGATCTGGCTGAAATTTGGCGCAGAGATAGATTATAGTCTGGAATAGCACATAGGCTACTTTTTATCCCGGAAAATTAAGGAGTTCCCCCGGGAACCAAAAAACCTCAAACCACGCAGACGAAGTCGCGGGCATTCGCTAGTTCGTTCATAAACATTGATATTATTAACTAAACTTTGGTGAAGTATGTATATATGGAGTACGAGTAGAAGTATGTAGAGAGGGTACGATACTAAAAAAGTTTTGAGATTGTCTTGAACATACATAATATTAATAAATACTATACCTACTCGTCGAATACAGAACATCTATTTTCCAGAACAATCACGCGCGTCTTCGGGTCGCTGTCTGCTAACTATTCCGAATAGGTACCAGTTTCAAAAACCTTCCGTGATTAACGAATCGTATTATTGATTGAAGTATTATTTGCCGGTCCGGTGATGCATCTTTCAGGAGGCTAACAGAGCGTGTCGCGCTGCCACAGAAGACATGCCCACGACTCCGCTTTGCTCTAATGATTAACGTGTTAACTGTTAACGGCGATACATAACAAAAACAGCTCATTCTAGAATTTCCATTTTTTTGCGTACACCCCGCCATATTTAAATGGTAGCAAACACATTTAGCAAATACCGGATACTCGATAAGTTAAAAGTATTTAAGTTCACATTTTTTCAATTTAAAACTAACTCATAGGCTTTCAATAAAATGTATACATATTTTTTTTACATTTAATTGAATTTACGCTTATTCCTAACATACTCGTAGTTCGACTTCTTTCTTGGATAAGCATCGACTTTTTCATTTCCGCATCACTAATTTGCGTCCGTAATTGTTGTTGTAAGTGTAATTGGCTGAAATCGAATACTATAGTTAATTAATTGAAATCCATTTTCTGCAATCGATAGTGTGCTTTTTTAACCCCCGACGCAAAAAGAGACGGGTGTTATAAGTTTAACGTGTCTGTTTGTGTATCTGTCTCTGGTATCGTAGAGCCCAAACGGATGGAGCGATTTTCGTTTAGTTGTTTTTTTGTCATAGATAATTTTATCCCGAGTGTTCTTAGCCATGTTTCATCAAAATCTGTTCAGCCGTTTGAAGATCATAGTTCTTTAATAGTTGATGAGGGGATCTGACTACCTTCCATATGTCCTATCAATTCGAAATTTGGTACCGTATTACTTCAATTATACTTACTTTAAAAAAATCAAAATAAAAGTAAAATTTAAATTAAAAAAACCCCCGACACAAAAAATAAACTCTAAAAACTAACAAATAATATTTTAAACCTATTATAATTATTATCGTCACATAATTCTAATTTAACTAATATTAAATTCATAATATTGATATGTACTTAACATAATGCTATAATGAAAATACACTAGATGATGCCCGCGACGTCGTCCGCGTGGATTAGGTACGGTTTTATGATTCCAGCGGAAGCTCCTTATTTTTCCGAGGTAAAAAGTGGCCTATGTCCTTCCCCGGGTTACAACCTATCCCTGTACCTTTCATCAAAATCGGTTGAACAGGTGAGCCGTGAAAACGTAGCATACAGACAGACACACTTTCGCATTTATAATATTAGTATGGATAATACTGAATTAATAATACTTATCTTACGTATAATGTTACATAAATATGCATATTTAAAGATACTGTTAGTAACGTTCGTAACCGATTTTCGCCAAAGTTTCTATTCTATGATAAATACCTAACTAACTAAAAAATTAATACCCTTACTTGGCAGCACACAAGCTATTGCGCGCATTATATTACCATTAGAACTCACGCGTAAGCAATATCGGCTGAATAAAGTTCCTTTGTAATTTCATTACCACCTCAAAGTTTGTCACCGCTCCATTATAAATTACCATTCGTTATTTGTCGACTGCTATTTATTGAATTCCTTTAATTTCTCCGCTTCGCTTTTAAATGTCAATACTAGGTAATTACACAGAATATACATAGTATTCAGCATAATTAGAAGATTTTTTGTATTTGATTTTCGATCGACGATTATATGACGATCTATTTGATTCCTACTATGATTATAAAAATCGGTGATTTAGCAGCCCGACACCTCCAACTTTTCGAAGTCTTTATCGGTGAACGCACATGCACGTGAGTTCTTCGTAGTTTCAAGTGTCCAACGTGGAAGGACCTTAATCCTTATGGCTTAACCCTTTTTATTCTGAGAAAAAAATCGTGCTCAATAGTAAGCCAGCAATGGATTGAAGCGATGCAGATGTGATTATGATGATAGTTAGAACTTAGAATCCATATTAGGTAGAGAATGCAATGGTAGCAGGATCAAAACAAAAAAGTTAAATAAAATCTCCATTAACTTTAACGACTCCTGTTTCTATCATCCAATACGATTTATCATCCCGAGAACTTCACTTTATTTGATACACAGACAATAAATGCCAATTTATTTTTGAATCGGAACTTCAGGACCAATATTCCATACATTTGAATCGATGCGGCGCACCTTACATGCTCTGAGTACAGTCAACCACGGAATTATGCCATGGTTTTTATAGAGTTTTAGTATTTATTGTCTTTGGAATAAGGTTCGCGGAAACATAGAGGGTTGCCCTGTGTACAGCACGATCTGTCCCTGCAATAACTCTTTTATTTGACGTTAGCCACCCAGTGCGGAGGGCTGTAACTAAAGTGGTATAACTCATATTACTAACTTTGGCATTCGGTATACTACTGGGAATGAACTCGAAATAACTGACAATAAATAATAATGTTTTCGAGTAAAAATAATTTACCAAATCGTGAATTAGAATAGGTACATTCGGCTAGGTCTTTTTACCCATAAGAAAAAATAACGCAAACTTTGACTAAACTGATGGTTACGTAACGGTTTATGATGCTTCAAACAATTCTTTGAAACAAAACCGAAGTTTTTTAACAGTTCTTTGTGTTGGGGATCACAATAACAAAAAAAGGAAAGAAAGTGGTCACCGAATGGCGAATAAATTTTATTGGGTGAGCAGTGCTTATTGCTCATTATGAGTGAATGAGACCGAGTAGAGTATCTCGCTTCTGTCGGGTGACCATTGACCTGCGACACCGATTTAAAAAAAAAAACAATATAATCTAATATAATTTTAAGGCAAAATTTTGTGAAATAAAACATTTAAGCAATTAAGACTGAGAACGTCGTAAGGAAACCTGCAACCCGAGAGTTCCTCATAAGTCTTTGGAAGTGTGTAAACTCTTTCACTTCACACGTGGCCTAAACTCTTTCACGTCGTGAAAAGAGACCCGTGCTCGGTTGTGGCCTGGTGATGAGTAGAATGTGCTGACGATGAAATAAAAAAACGGGTGTTTTACACGTTTATAACATACTAGCTGATGCCCGCGACTTCGTCCGCGTGGTTTAAGTTTTAAGCTATTGCATAGCTTCTATCGCGGGCTTTGAGCGTGGAGACCGAATCCAGAAATTCCGTTACAAAAAAACCTAACACTTTGGTTGCTGTGACTACTTGTGTTGTTGACTTCAAATTATTGAAAATAAAAAGACTATTTTTATGAAAAGATGATTTGGAATATAAAGGCGAAATAATTTTACAGAATTATGTTTTGAAAACATAATTCTAAGAATTATGGCAGTCTCCGAGTGCCACACGTCTTTTTTTTTGATTCCCGCGGGAACTCCTTAATTTTCCGGGATAAAAAGTATGTCGTCTATGTCACTCTCCAAGTCTTTAACTATACCCATGCCACGTCACGTCAATCCGTTGCTCCGTTGCGGCGTGATCGAAGGACAAACCAACACACAAAAACACTTTCGCATTTATGATATTTTTAACTTAGAGCCCTAATACGATCTCGACTCCTCCGTAAATAAATAAATTAGTAGAGAAATATTTTCCATTTCTATAATTTCCGTCTTAGCTCACTTTTGCCTGTCGCCCCCTCTCGTCGCCATAAGTCAGTCGCGTGCGGTACCATCGCTATGATAATTTAATTGTTGTGCGTGTCCCGCCGATATAATAATTTAAATAGCTTTTCTGTTGCTAGAGCTAGGAAGTTAAACAGTGACAGGTACTATCAATACTTATTATTATTAATGCAAAAGTGTGTCTATGTTACCTTTTCACGACTCTATCGCTGGAATTATCTAGACACAACCTGTGATCTACCGTTACAAAGCGACACATTCCCTTTTTTACTATGATCATTTATTCTTTATTTATTTATTTAATACACTATGCTATTAATTTTAGTATCTATTTTACCTTTTCACGACTCTATCGCTGGAATGATCTCGACAGAACCTGTGATCTACCGTTACAAAGCGACACATTTCCTTTTTTACTATGATCATTTATTCTTTATTTGTTTATTTAATACACTATGCTATTAATTTTAGTATCTACGAGTATGTTACCTTTTCACGACTCTATCGCTGGAATGATCTAGACAGAACCTGTGATCTACCGTTACAAAGCGACACATTTCCTTTTTTACTATGATCATTTATTCTTTATTTGTTTATTTAATACACTATGCTATTAATTTTAGTATCTATGTTACCTTTTCACGACTCTATTGCTGGAATGATCTAGACAGAACCTGTGATCTACCGTTACAAAGCGACACATTTCCTTTTTTACTATGATCATTTATTCTTTATTTATTTATTTAATACACTATGCTATTAATTTTAGTATCTACGAGTATGTTACCTTTTCACGACTCTATCGCTGGAATGATCTAGACAGAACCTGTGATCTACCGTTACAAAGCGACACATTTTCTTTTTTACTATGATCCATTATTCTTTATTTATTTATTTAATACACTATAATCTTGCTGTTAATTTTAGAATTGCATGCATTCATTTCAGACGTTTCCCAGAATACTGTGATATGTAATCATAAATCCACGGTGGTCCTGTATCGGTGTATCTGCGCTCGTGTTAATGAAGTCCGCTCTGTAATGGCCTATCCGTGTTCCGATACAGCTGGCAGATGGCCGCAATCTGCGGTTCATGTCCCAAACCGTTCTCACTGCGCTCTTACTAATATTAGCGCTTAGCCTGATCGGCGTTTAGATACAAAGTGAAGAGAGACTGATAATGAAGATAGAATACTTGGTAAAATACTCATTTACAGGTAAGCGCATGCAGGCGGCATCGCATCACAAAATCTGCACTTCGCCATGAGTGCGGGTTGCATCGCAGCCCTATAACGGATTTTAAATTCGTTCTGTAACTACGAAAATATGCTTCATGAAGTACGCATGCCTTTGCTTCGATGATCTCATCAACCTAAAATAATCTAACCAATAAGCAGTAAATAATTAGTAAAATAAAATATAATGGTGGTGTTGCATTGCTCCGTACTTCGCTCTTAAACGGGTTGGACCGTAGCGCAGTTACTAATTTTTAACTTACTCTAAAACTGCTAAAATCAACGTTATGAGAAAGACGTCGCATGACTTTCGTTCCATGATCTCAGTAAAGGCGTAATAAACATCCATGAATTCCAACTTTCGCATTTTTCAACCGACTAAAAAAAAGGAGGAGGTTCTCAATTCGTTTTTTTTTTTTTTAATATGTTTGTTACCTCAGAACTTTTGACTGGGTAAACCGATCTGGATGATTCTTTTTTTACTTGAAAGGACATACTTCCCATGTGGTCCCATATAAATTTTATCGAAATCGGTCCAGCGGTTTTTAAAATATCAACAATAAAATAAGTACTTTGTATAGCGTGTGCTTGTTGTTGTAAAGTTGGCGCGGAAGTTTGAAGTCGGTTGCTTTAAAAAGAATTTTTTATATTAAATTTTTAATATGAGTAGGTATAGACTAGATTCTAATTGATTGCGCATACTGTGTGTTGGTCGGTCAGTCGGTCACTGAAAACCATGAATTTTGTTACGCAGAAACGCTTGTTTAACACTTGTTTAATCTTCTCCTTCTTCCGATGCCTCTCCTATCGAAGGTTGGCGATCATATTGGCACCTTGAACTTTGACACTAAGCTTTCATTGAACCATTGGCGTAAGTTCTTAAACCAAGATGTCCTTAACCGTCCCACATACCTTTTGCCTTATATCTTGCCCTGGATAATTGATTGTAGGTCATACTTGTAGGACCTGTAGGACTACAGGATCAGTATAGCACAAAGGTACTCCAATTTCCTCTTTTTCACATTAAGAAGAATCTCCTTCTTTTTCCCAACGCGCTGAAACACTTGTTTAGTAAAATTTACAAATCAACGGGTATTTCCGCTAGCCATTCGGATCTATGTCACTCAATGACCTTCTATTGTCACTCATGCGTCGAACATAACATCCATTAGTGCGCGGATCGCTTGACAAGAATTGCTGAATTAATCCCAAGTAAACCTACTCGTACGAGATCCAGTTAGTTTAACGACTGGGCGATCGCTAACTTTGTTGTCTGATTACTAGTTCCTCTGGACAGTGGTGCCTTGTCATTATTGTTTTTCTGGTGGGAGGCTTCGGAAGTGGCTTTACCACCCTACTGGAAAAAACGTACGCAAAGCGATTTTGCGTTCCGGTGCGATGCCGTGTAGTAACCGACTAGGGGTTTGAGTTTTATATAACTGCCATGCCCCTAACGGGTTAGCCCGCTACCATCTCAGACTGCAAAATAACTTGAGTTTTTTTTTGTTAGTGCTTTAACGTCACAAAATAAACCTATTGTTAGTTTCAAACAAAACCCAGCTGCTTAGAAAGGTCACCGCTCCCTTCCTAGGGAGGGAATGTAGCGTTTTGCACCCGATGTTTATATTATAAGTTTAATGCCTATTTCTGAATATTATTCAAATGTATAAAAAGTTACTTACTACTTTTACTTACACAGGTTGCCGAGAGGATGAAAATGATTGAATGATTGATTGAATGAATGATGAGGTGGGTTCATTTACTAATATTATGCACTTGCCTATAAAAATAGCAATAGCTGTACGGAAACATGTACCTACCTATTTGGAAACAATGAGTAGAATATAAGCAGCAGACGCGGTCATGCCGTACATCATCGTTGGCTTTCAGCCGCGGGGCCGCAGCATACTTCTGATGCTAGATTTTATAACGATAGACATAATTTTATACTTACAACACTACCACTATACGGTTTGAGCACAGAGGTAGTATATCCTACTACCTCTATGGGTTTGAGTTTTGTGGAAAGAGCAAGATGAAGATGTTAGTTTGGTGGGTATTTAAAAATTCTAATGACCTAAGGTCAATTTCTCTAGGTACATAATAACTATCTACGGAAAAACCTTTCTTCTCAACTTTTTAAAATAGGCAGTAGTAGACTAGTCCCGACCCGGCTAGAACCCGGCTGAGTTTGTTGTGGGCTCTTCTCAGACCAGGGCGCGTTTGGAACCCTCGTAGCTTTAGTTTTAAGATACCGTAACTAATTATCACCATCATGTTTTATATGTAAGTAATTGACGTCAATATGTGTACCTACAGCCTAAATTGAAGAATAAATGATTTGATTCATTGATTGATTGATAGTCGACCGAAAACCCGTACACCGCGTACCGACAGCGTGTCGCGTGGAGTACAGTACATACCAATACTGTGACAGTACGCTTACTCTGAGTTTTTACATTGCAAATTCGATTGACGTAGTGAGCGTTCACTCACATTAGCGTAAAAGTAAAATGGACCCAAAAGCTCTTGCTTTAAAGTCACACTTTATACTTAAACCCAAGTCCCAACTCCTCAACTCTGATGCTGCAGGGTACTGGATTAAGAGTAGGTACACTAAAAAGTTAAAAATAAAAATTCTTTTCAAAAAACCGACTTCCAAAGCCACTGTAAAAAAGTAAAAAATAATTTTGATTTCTACACACTAAGTATGTTGAAGTCGGGCGAGCCTGACGCGTCAACTTTGCCTATCTTTGTTATACTCGCCCGACTTCAACATAGTGTGTAGAAATCAAAATTATTTTTTACTTTTTTACAGTGGCTTTGGAAGTCGGTTTTTTGAAAAGAATTTTTATTTTTAACTTTTTAGTGTACCTACTCTTAATCCAGTACCCTGCAGCATCAGAGTTGAGGAGTTGGGACTTGGGTTTAAGTATAAAGTGTGACTTTAAAGCAAGAGCTTTTGGGTCCATTTTACTTTTACGCTAATGTGAGTGAACGCTCACTACGTCAATCGAATTTGCAATGTAAAAACTCAGAGTAAGCGTACTGTCACAGTATTGGTATGTACTGTACTCCACGCGACACGCTGTCGGTACGCGGTGTACGAGTTTTCGGTCGACTATCAATCAATCAATGAATCAAATCATTTATTCTTCAATTTAGGCTGTAGGTACACATATTGACGTCAATTACTTACATATAAAACATGATGGTGATAATTAGTTACGGTATCTTAAAACTAAAGCTACGAGGGTTCCAAACGCGCCCTGGTCTGAGAAGAGCCCACAACAAACTCAGCCGGGTTCTAGCCGGGTCGGGACTAGTCTACTACTGCCTATTTTAAAAAGTTGAGAAGAAAGGTTTTTCCGTAGATAGTTATTATGTACCTAGAGAAATTGACCTTAGGTCATTAGAATTTTTAAATACCCACCAAACTAACATCTTCATCTTGCTCTTTCCACAAAACTCAAACCCATAGAGGTAGTAGGATATACTACCTCTGTGCTCAAACCGTATAGTGGTAGTGTTGTAAGTATAAAATTATGTCTATCGTTATAAAATCTAGCATCAGAAGTATGCTGCGGCCCCGCGGCTGAAAGCCAACGATGATGTACGGCATGACCGCGTCTGCTGCTTATATTCTACTCATTGTTTCCAAATAGGTAGGTACATGTTTCCGTACAGCTATTGCTATTTTTATAGGCAAGTGCATAATATTAGTAAATGAACCCACCTCATCATTCATTCAATCAATCATTCAATCATTTTCATCCTCTCGGCAACCTGTGTAAGTAAAAGTAGTAAGTAACTTTTTATACATTTGAATAATATTCAGAAATAGGAAGTCGAAGTCGGTTTTTTGAAAAGAATTTTTATTAAATTAACCCTCTGTTAAAAATAATAATTTATTATTTTAATAATTTTCATCTGACTATAAGTACTCTACTTGGCAATTAAAATCCAAAATTGTTTAAATGTATAGTAAGACAATAGTAGGCATCACGATCAGATACGAATTCCTTGGTTGTTGATGTTGGTAGTACGTATTAGGAGTTCAGGTACTTCGCAACCTTCTAAATAGTTCGCATTCTTTCGTATCGATGTTGCATCTGTATACCGCTACTTGGTATTACTGGAATGTTTTTTTTACGGATTCTACTGTTTATGATGTAAATGAACTTGCGGCAATTATTACAAAACAAGTACAATGTGTCCTTTGCCCTAAGGTTGCCTGGAAGAGATCGCTATTTATGCGATAAGGCTACCTGTAGTGCAATGTCCATTAGATTAATATTCTAGTTGTACCTATTGTTTTTATGGCGTACAATAAAGTATATGAAGTTTTTTTTTTACTTTTACAATAATTATAAACCAAAGCCATTGTAACCAGCAACCACAATCCGTACCGGTGCATACGAATGATGACAAATCTACAGGTGTTGATCGACGATTCCACCGTAATAAGGTGGAACACAGCGATCTTTTGTAGACATGTAGTTCAAAAGTGACAGAACATAGTCGCTAAATAAAAGTTTTGGGATGCGTATTATCACGTCAAGATATTTTTTATGTAGTGGTTTTGGAACGTCTAGTAGTTGAGACGTTCGACCTATTCGGGTGGTCGCCGATTCAATCCTCGGGTTCTTCTAACTTTCTTGAGTTACAGTGCGTTTGAAGCAATTACCTAAATATTACTTGAATTAACGGTGAAGGAAAACATCGTGAGGAACCTGCATGCCTGAGAGTTCTTAATAATATATAGGTGTGTTCTTGATAATTAATGAAGACTGCCTATCCGCACTTGGCCAGCTTGATGGACTTTCTAAGTCAGAGAGGAGACTCGTGCATAAATAAAGATATGATGATTTTTTAATATAACTTCTTTTTAACCGACTTCTAGAAAGAGTCATTTTTAATAAATAAACAAATATCTTTATAATATTAAATTATATTCGTCACATAATTGAAACTTAAAACGTAAAGTAACAGTTACATTTTCCAAAGAAAAAATAAAAATTTTAAAAGAGTTATAGGTACTTAAATAAAAAAATGAAAATAAAGGAACATCAAGGAACAAGAAGCTTACGCTGGCGATGATGAGACAGTGAAATAAGAAAAATGCCTCGACAATCAGGCATTTATGCCACCATACAAAAGCCGATGCCCTGAATAAATTTTTTGTAACAAGTGAATATAATTAAAATTATTAAAAAATACGACTGGTCTGCCATAGACACTCATACATACACGAACCCTGAAAACATAACACTCCTTTTTAGGGTTCCGTATTTTGGGCAGTCGTGTAATAGAAAATCCCCCTCGAATGGAAGTACTGCTACCACTGCTACTACGTCACGATACCACAGTCAATTCACCTTTGGAATCTTATTCACATTTTTATTAAATGATATTTTTTGTGAATCACTGGATATTGAACTATAGTGTTATATATTTTTGGAATCTACTCATCATTTTTTAGATGATGATTAAATATAGTTAATCTTATTTGCGAATATTTTTTTTCAAATTTAGCCTTTAATGCGGAACCATGGTCACCGAACCATTTATTTTAAATTTTAAGCTAGGGATTCTAACGATACCTCATTTATCAAAATCGGTTCAGGCGTATAGAAGTTATGGTGGAATATACAAACTCACATACATACAAACATACATGAACCCTGAAAACAATATACTCCTTTTTTCAGGCAGGCGTATAAAAAAATAGACGCAGCTTCTCTGCAAAGTGTTAAGCGAGCCGGCACATCTGAAAACTTATTATTAAGCTATAATCCGCTAAAAAAGACAAATCTCCGTGCCTGCTTCTCTCCAAAATAAATTAAAGTTTTATTTTAAAGTTAAACAATGCACCGTTTCAAAAAATCTAAATCAATATATATTTATTCTTGAATAATGTTTTAAAGTTATCATATTGCTTATTAATCTTAATATAATTTTAAACTATATTTTTTTTGTTAGAATTTAATTACTATAAGTTTTTTACACGTAATTTTAAATAATAAGGTTAATTGTAAAGTAATTAACTCAAATACCCATAAACCTTATTAAGTACACATAATTATGACATCATACGGAAATACAGGTTTGTAAGTTACTATATTTTCTACATAATAATATATTTGACATCCTCACTGCACAGCTAAGCCCGATGCATTATAATAACTCTATTGATAAATTATTATTTACAAAAGGGTTTTTGTGCATGCTTCTCACGAACATTCATTAAATATGCTGATATGCCGTGATGAAAATAATTATTTGCATTTTGCACTAGTTCCTAGAAGAGTTGAAGGTTCAAATAAACCGCCAATAATAAAATCGTAGCGAATATTCGAGTGCATAATAACCCCAATTAAATGTATAGTTTTGGAGTTCATGCAACCACATATTTAGATTTGCCTGAGAATGTGCAACAAAACATAATATGGGATTCATTTGACTGTATTATTATATTACTGCGGATATCGTTGATGATCGATTTGCTTTATTTTTGCGACCTAGTAGTCTATTTTATGCTTACAACGTGGTTACTATTGATATATATTACGATAGGACGATATTAGCTACTATTTAAATTATTGTGAATGCTATAAATTAAATACTTAGTAGCTAATAGCTTTGTGGGATGAACCAATGTCAACCTGAACGAAAAAACCCTGTAACGATTTAAGACATAAATTAAAATTATTAAAAAATACGACTGCTCTGCATGCCGTAGCCCATATTGAATTTTTCAAAAATTTATAGCCCGTGTCACTCGGGATACTGAACTATACCTAGTGTTATATATTTTTGGAATCTACTCATCATTTTCTAGATGATGATTAGATAGTTAATTTTATTTTCGAATATTTTTTTTCAACTTTAGTCTTTAATGCGGATGTTCACTCACTTTTATTTTGCGATGCTAATGTCCAAAAACCACTGGGATAATTAATAATTATTTCTATTCTGTGAAAATGCATTTATATGAAAGGGAATGGTCGACCATAATTTTTAACCAGAGAGTAGCCGGCAAAAAGTCTTTGGTGTTGCCACTGCTAATCGTTAATTTTAACCACCTTTAAATTTAAAGTCTATTTGTGTTAACAATCTCCACACACACACAAAAAAAAAAAAAAAATTAAAAATTTATAAGTTCGCTATCTCCACACACAAAAGGGTTATAGATCAAGTAGTGGACAGATTCTGTTGATCGATCTTCTCACTGTCCCTTTCTGAGTCTTGATGTCAGCGACTCTACAAGCTCCATCCACTCCTGGATATACGGCTGTGACTCGTCCTAAAGGCCATTTCAGTGGTGGATTAGCCTCCTCACGGATGAGAACTAGTTGTCCAGGCTTAATGTTAGGTTGCCGTTTCAGCCATTTTGTCCGCTGTTGTAATTCGCAGATATACTCATGACTCCATCGGCGCCAAAAATGTTGTCTTGCTTGTTCAATTCGAGCATACCGGTGCAGACGGCTAGGATTGGCATCTTCTAGACTAGGGGCTGGCAACGACGTTAATGGTCTCCCTATTAGAAAGTGCCCGGGAGTTAAAGGGGCAAGGTCATTTGGGTCAGAGGACATAGAAACTAAGGGTCTTGAATTTAGAATTGCCTCTATTTGACAAAATAACGTTTCTAATTCCTCAAAGGTGAAATGTGCATTTCCTACAACTCTTTTTAGATGGAATTTTGCCGATTTAACGGCGCTTCGTAAAGCCCTCCGAAATGGGGTGAATATACAATATACTGGCGAGAACTTAAAATTAATGCCCTCATTAGCAAGGTCAGACACAGAATTAATGTTATCCTTAATTAGTGCCGCAATTTCACGACTGGCGCCAACAAAGTTAGTGCCATTATCAGAGAATATCTCTCGAGGCTTACCCCTGCGAGACATGAAACGGCGCAGGGCCAAAATGAAAGCTTCTGTAGTTAAATCGCTCACCAATTCAAGGTGAACAGCTTTCACCTTAAAACAAATAAAAACACAGAGATAGCATTTCATTAGCTTAGCGCCTCGACCCTTTTTATTAAGTATCATGAAAGGACCAGCGTAATCCGTTCCCGTAATCTCAAACGGAAAGCCCGGAGACACTCTCTGTGATGGCAAATTTCCCATTATTTGGGTCGCAACTGCTCCTTTCAATCGTTTGCATATTAAACATTTGTTACAAATCTGTCTTGCTAAAATCCTGCCGCCAATAGGCCAGTATTGTTCTCTGATGACGGAGAGAAGCAATTGCGGTCCTGCATGCATTAGTTTAATATGATAATATTTCATTATTAGTTCGCAATAGTGGTGCTTGCTGTCCAGTAAAACTGGATGTTTTTTATCTAAATTGTAACTTGAGTTATCTAACCTCCCACCAACACGAATTAAACCTGTATCATCAACAGTAGGAGTCAGATTAAATAAGACAGGGAATTTTTCAAACTTATTTTTATATTTTTGAAAACTTTCCTGCTGTGACAATTGGGCTAGCTTCATTTCAGAACGCTGCAATTCTTCTACTGTTAAAGGTCCTGTCTGTTTAACACATTTTCTTTGACAATTATTAATAAAGCGGTTGACGTAGGCCACCGTGTTACGCAATCTTAGAAAACTGGAATATTTTTTAAATTCAATTATAGAAGTCTGCAGTGTATCAACATTACAAAGCTGAACACGAACTTCAGGTAAGTCCCTTTGTATATCATCATGCTGCTGCTCGGGCCACTGGCCTTGATTTTCTCTTAGAAATGTGGGTCCCTCCCACCACAACGAAAGATTCTCAACTTCATCAGAATATACCCCCCGTGAAGCGAGATCAGCAGGATTTAAGGCGGATGGTACATACATCCATTTACTGGCAGCACATATTTTATTGACTTCCGCAACACGATGAGACACAAATGCACTTAATTTATGTGGTAAAGTATTTAGCCATCCCAGTACTACTTTAGAATCGCACCAGAAATATTTTTCATTAATAGGACACCTTAGAGAATCAGTGACCTTTTTACATAACCGAGAGGCTAAAACTGATCCACACAGTTCGAGCCTAGGTATGGTTGACGTTTGGAGTGGCGCAACCTTTGATTTGGCGCATAAGAGCCTTACTGTAACATGCCCTGTTGCATCACTCGAACGTACATACACACAGGCAGCATACGCTTTCAACGACGCATCTGAAAATGTATGTAGATCAACAACTATGGCGTTATTGCAAATCGCATGTCGTGGGATTGACAAACTCTCAATATGTTTTAAATTACTTATAAATCTTTGCCACATTTGTGAAATATCTTCCGGAATTTGGTCATCCCACCCAATTTTCTGTAGCCATAGTAGTTGCAAAATCATCTTGCATGTTATAATGCATACACTCAAAAGACCTAGGGGATCAAATATGCTTGAAGATGCGGACAAAATGGTACGCTTTGTGTATTTACTTATGCTTCCATACATGCTAGCTGGTTTTGCCACCGATATAAGAATACAGTCAGCATTAGGATCCCATTCGATACCTAATGTATTGGTGGTTGTTGAAATTTTTAAATTTTCTTGTTTATTTTCATTTTTGATATTCTGTGTAATATTATTTAATAGGAATTTGGAATTGCTTTTTACTTTGTGTAATTCAAAACCAGCGGATCTCAAATGTTGTGTGATACGTTGATAAATGTTATCTAAATCTTGTTCATTATTATGGCCAGTGATCAAATCATCTATATAAAAATCGTGCAATATTATGTCCTTTATCAACGGTTCCTCATATTCCATTGCTAATTGTACAAGACACCTGGTGCTAAGAAAAGGTGCTGATGAGGTACCATAAGTTACCGTATTAAGTTGTAAATAACTTATGGGTTCACTCTCATCTTTCCTCCATAATATCATTTGAAGATGCCTTTGACTTGGTTCGACCAAAATTTGTCTGTACATCTTCTCTATGTCACCGGTAAAAACATAAGTATGTTCTCGTAGCCTTATAAGTATAGAAAATATGTCGTCTTGTACGGAGGGACCTACCATCATTATATCATTGAGTGAGAGACCAGTCTTGGACTTGCATGAAGCGTCAAACACCACTCTACATTTGGTGCTCTCACTGCGTTCTTTTAGAACAGGATGATGAGGTAAGAATACTGCCTTTTCCGGTCTCTCAATCCTTGACAAATGACCCAGTTCCTCATATTCTTCTAAAAAGCTAACATATTTGTCGGCAAGCCATTCTATTCCATTACTTATCTGCTTTATTTCTTCGAATATGTCCACGTCAATAATATAAATACAAACGGACAACTTTATTACCGACATATAGGGATGTTCAATGGAACAGAATGTCACCGAAATGATCTATATACTCGATGGAGTCATACCTGTACACAAGTCTACGGGCGCTGGCCGCCTCGTATTACTATATCTCGCCTTTGTGTTCTGTCGCTCTCTCTCTCATCGTGGTGTGCGTCATCTCGGAGACCTGTACATTCACATTGACTATGACATCACCGTTCGTGATGCCCTAAGACCTAATATAAACTTCTGTTAGACATAGTTAAAGATGTGTAAGAGTTCTGCCTACTTGTCGATAACGACCAGTAATAATAATCCCAGTTATAGATGTGTTAGTATTCTGCCTAATTGTCGATAACGACCAGTAATAATCATCTCAGTTATAGATGTGTTAGTATTCTGCCTAATTGTCGATAACGACCAGTAATTTCTGCCTAAGTGTCGATAACGACCAGTGATTTCTGCCTAATTGTCGATAACGACCAGTAATAATCCACACATTGTCGATAACGACCTTTATAGTTAACACATTGTCGATAACGACCTTCATTTCCCCAAGTAACTCATGAGCGCTCATAAATCACGAATCAATATAACTGATTCTCGAAATACTATATATTAAGAAAACTGCCTAGGTACTTAGCTTTCGATTTCACCAACTCTCGATCAACGCTTCGTGATAACACCATTTCCATGAAGCGCAAGGATTACGGTTCCATTACATTCTTGGAGACCAAAAAATCAACGAGTTGCTATGCAACGCCGATATTCATTTATCAAGGTTTTAAAATATAGAATTCATAATCTATTGACTGATTTCCGGGTATGTCATAGATAACTGATAAATTACTACGATAGATCATAGATGCTAATTTCTCTTACCAAAGATCTGAGTATTTCGCGATCGCATATATGCACTTCGCGACACTCCCGGCCGCCGCAAAATTAAAATAAACATAATAAACTGCTAGTCCACTCCTTGATTTTTTGTAAGGCTTTAGTGGCTGCAACTCTTTTCAATCTTATATCTTGACTCACTCCTTCTAATTCACTGTCTCGCTTTAAAGGCTCTAAACTCTCCGACCTGCTAACCTCACTCTCTAATTCTTCTATTTCTGAATTTACAATTTCGCAGTCAGTATCATTCGGGGTCGTACCATTAACTTGTTCTGATGGTAAACTACTTTCAAGTTCTACTTCTTCTGTAATAACTATTTGTTTCTCGATACTTTCCTCTAAAGGTTCTACTGATGTTGCAGGAGCATATTCACTTGATGCGTCAACCCTTTCAACCTGACTGTCTATTTCTATCTCTGATTCTTGAGCTTCTAAAGGATAAAGATGTGCTATCGACCTTGTGAACTCTTTGTTTCCGACTCTTACTATGGCTACTCTGCACAAACCATCACTTCCTTTTCTTAACGAAATTATTTTCCCAACTTTCCATGTCTCTCTATTCTTGTTATCTCCTTTTATTTGAACTACCTGTCCAATCTTTGGAGCTAGCTTCGAAGTGACGCGCGGTTCTTTAAGTGAATGTTGATACCTCTCTCGAAGACTTAGTAAGTATCTATTCACAAACATCTCTCTAAATTCTCGTAAAATAATGAGACCTCTCTTCCAGCTTTTTATAAGGTCGACTTTAATCGTAGTACCTTTGTCTAGACACACATCGACCGATTCTTCTAAAGTGATACAACTCCCAGGTGTGAGAAAATCAACTGGTTTCAAAACTATGTCTAATTCTGAATCAACACATGTGAGCGGCCGAGTATTCAATACAGCCTCTATTTCTTTGACAACGGTAGTTAACTGACTATCTGAAAGTAAGTGCTTAGCCAATGTACGTTTCATACAATTCTTAACTAACCCAACAAGTCTTTCATAAAATCCCCCGTACCAGGGTGTCAATTGTGGTATAAACCTCCATTTAATCTCATTAACAACACAATACTGGTTTGAAAGAATTTCTGATATAAGTTTGAAATGAGTCGCGTTATCTGATGTGATTAGTTGAGGGACCTTCCTGGTCGCTATCATTCTTCTCAAAGCTAATAAACCTTCTTCAGCAGTAAGATCTTGCACTAATTCTAAATGAACAGCTCTTATCGCTAAACAAGTGAACAAACAGATCCATCTCTTCTGACCCTCCTTAACCAGAACAGGACCCATATAATCGACTCCCAGAAAAGTAAATGGTTCACTGTAACTCACTCGTTCTACAGGAAGTGCGGGAGTAGGTGGTAACTTATACGGACCAGCTCCGTGCTTAACACAACTTGGACATCTCCTTATTATCTTTTGAACTTGAGATTTACCTTGCGGTATCCAATATGATTGTCTAATAAGATTAAGTGTATGATTCACTCCTACATGGTAATTATCATTGTGAATTTTCTTAATCAACTGAATTGTAAAATCACATTCCTTAGGAATCAATATAGGATACCGTTTATCAAATGACAGATCTGCATTCTGAAGGCGTCCCTTACAACGTAGCAACCCATCAACATCTTTAAACAACTTGAGATTACGACTTAAATCAGTTTCTTTCCCAGCAAACTCTTGAGGAAAATGCTCTGTTTGAAGTTTCTTGATTTCATCTGTAATACTCAAAGGTTCTTTGTGACTAACACTGCTATTTTCCTCTGTGAAGTTCTTCTCTTTCTCTAAATCAATGTTTTTTCCACTAGAAGTAACAGTAGAAGTAAAATCTTTTCTTTTAGAAGTATTATTAGAAGTAGTATTCGGCAGACCCTCCCGCGTCGAAAGAAAAAAATTTAATGATGTATTCTTAATAGGAAAATTCCACTCACTGGATTCTGATAAAAACTGTGGACCTTTAAGCCATTTATCTTTATCTTCTTTAGAACTTGTTGATCTAGTCGCAACATCTGCGGGATTTAATTCTGTAGGCACATATTTAATCATGAGCTCTCTATTACTCTTTATCTCTTCCACTCGTCTAGCCACAAACGGTGGTAGTAATTTATTAGATTGACACCATTCTATAACAATCTGACTGTCTGTCCATAATGTTTGACGTCCTATCTTCATATAAAATGCCTTTGAAACCATCTTAATTAATCTGCAGCCTATTAGTACTCCTAGTAATTCTAATCGAGGGATTTTCAAATGTTGTTGATCTTTAATAGGTACTAATCGTGTTTTCCCGATGACAAAACTTCTCTTATTTCCATGCGTTATATATACGACAGCAGCATATGCTTTAAGCGATGCATCTGTAAAACATTGCAAATGATATTTTTCACTTTCTATATTTTTCATGTAACATCTGGATATCGATATTTCTTTAATAGTTTCTAATTCTTTCCTTATTTCTAACCACTCTGCCTGGTTCTCACTCGAGAGTTTTGTATCCCATTTAACCTTGGTTTGCCATAATTTTTGAAGAAATAATTTCGCTGATAAAATTTGTGGTACTGCTAAACCACAAGGATCATATACAGAAGCAATTACTTTTAATACATCGCGTTTAGAATTTACATCTGTACTCGTTTTGAACCTCAAGTATAATGTATCATGTTCTAAATTCCAATCTAAGCCCAAAATTTTCACGACTTTTCTTTTATCACTATCTGGTACTTTATCTAAAAACTGTTTCGAATTCGAACTCCAATCTCTAAGATTCATAGATATTTGACTAAAAGTATCCTTCACATCTTTATAAAACTGTACTGCTTCCTCCTGTGTTCGAACTCCACTCACCAAATTATCAACATAAATATCTTTCGCCACCGATTGTAGTTGTTCATTTCCTTTAGAAAGATGATATTTAATTGTTGCATTTAGTAAAAATGGACTTGATATAACCCCGAAAGGGACTCTACAAAACCGTAAACAAACAATGTTATCACTACTCGGTGGTTTCTCAATATCTTTCAACCAAAGAAATCTGGTTACATCACGATCTTGTTCATGTAGTCCTAACTGAAGGAATGCTTTCTCTACGTCTGCTGACAAAGCGATATTATGGCTTCTAAATCTAATTATAATACTTGTCAAATCTTCCAACATCAACGGACCGCAATATAGACATTCATTTAAACTTTTACTATCTTTAATTTTCGATGAAGCATCATAAACAATTCTGATCGGTTTACCTTTTTGAGCCACTCCATGATGTGGTAGATAATGCACAGGATGATCCACGTGTGTCTTGTTTAACACTGTCTCAACTATACCTTTCGACATTTGATCTTGTATAGTATTATTATAACATTTCAACGTTTCTTTGTCTAATCGTTTAACTAAGTTTACTAACCGACCGTATGCTAGTCCATAATTAGGTGTTAATGCCGGTGGATATTCCTTCCACGGCCAGCTAACGTAATATCTGCTATCTATCAATTTTGTAGTTTCGTTAAATTTATTAATAGCTTCTTCTTCTCTAGTAACTTTAGGTGAGTCGGTTATACCAATTGACTCGAGTTCCCAAAGGAATGCTATACTTCCTTGATCTAAAGGTATGTCAGGTTTGTTTAGTCTGAAATCAACTTCGGCTTGAAAATATGTAACTACTGACATATGTTCCTTTTCTTTATTCTCATGTTGAATTTGACCCGAAAGTATCCATCCAAACTCTGAATCTATTAGATATAAGTCCTTATTTATTTGTACTTTCTCTAAACGAAGAAATGAATAATAATAATCATTCCCAATAAGAATATCAACTTCATTTTTTAAAGACCCGTCGTCTGCTAGTTCTAATTTATTCTTCCAATTGTCGAGTTCCTCTACATACGGTACCCCTTGTGAAATCATAGGTACGACATTTGCATAAATAATCTTCCAATTCTTTGATTTAGTTTCTAACTCTATTCGAACAACTGAACTATTAAACTCTTGAGGTCTCTTAGAACCAAAAGTATACACAAATAGACTTTCTTCATTATCTATATACAAATTTAATTCTTTCATAACCTTCCGAGTGATGTAAGATCTCTGGGAGCCTGAATCGAATAGAACACGGTATCTTCTTTGATTAGGCTTTTCACCACCACTCCGGACTGCTACAACGGCTGTTTGAAGAGCCGTATGTCATTTATTATTTATCGTCGTTAAAGTTGTATCCTCCTGTTCAGATTGAAATTTTTTCGGGCACAGCGCCCTGTGATGACTACAACTTTTGCAATAATAACACCTTTTATCATAACTACGACACCCATCAATTCTATGACCAGATCTAAGACATCTAGGACATCTGCCTCTCATCAATGATGTACGTTCCTGATAGGTCTTATATCTCTCACATTGATCAGTAAAGTGATTACCTTTACAAAATATACAATATGGTTTCATTTTCTTCCCTTGAGTTTCCTCTGACATATTTCTCATCTTGAATGTCGTATTTCTCATCTGTCCTCCCCTTTGCATGAAAGGTCTCTTTCTAAAATCAGGATGTCTAAAATTTCCAACTTGTGCACTCCAATCATTTTTTCTAAACTCGTTTCCTGGACGTCTTTCCCCCCTATTTCGTTTATAACTTTGATTTCCATGAGTTACATGTAACGTTTCTATTGTATAATTACCAACTCCCTCTGTGCCACTTCCTTGAGTGATTCTATTAGCGTCTTCTTTTGCTGTAAGTATTTTTTCTAACTCTTGTCTTATCTCATTTATAGAATCGTCTTTAGTTTTCAATTTTAACTCATAGATGAGATCTTCAGGAAATTTACTAAATATAATATGACGTAGATGATTGTGATTCACATCTTCACCTAATGATTCTAAGACTCGTAAATGTTTTTCCAATTCATTAAACGTTTTACGACATGATGTTATTGTTGAATCTGCAACTGCTACTCTAGATAATGCTGAATAGTGTGCATCAATTAAATGAGAACCTTTGCCATATCTATCTATAAGAGTTTTAATAGCTATATTATAATTCTTGTTAGTCGTATCTAGACCTTCAATAACTTTACTAGCTTCTCCCTTTAATGAAGACTTAAGGTATAGTAATTTGTCCACTTCAGTTATATTTCGGTTATGGATATTCGATTGGAATTGATCCCAAAATTGATGCCAATTCAAAATATCTCCTTCAAATTCAGGTAAATTTAATTTGGGTAGACGGCATGACGACACTGTATCTTTCTCTTTACTTCCCGATGGGGTCTTTAAACTGCTATGAAACAATTTCAATTTAACTTCTAATTCCGCTAGACTTTCCTCAGCTTTCAGTTGAATTTCACTAATTTCACTGATTTCATCCACCGCTGGATCATTTACCATCTTAAAATAATTCGTCAAATCATTCTCTAATCTCGTCAGGAGATTTTGCAACTTAGTCTTGACCATTTCTGCATCTTGGATCAGGTTAACATTTAAAGAGCCAAGATTTTCAGCCTGCTCGGAGAGAGTTTCTATCTGAGTAATAAGGAGTTTTAGCCTTTTTATCAATATCTCATCCATGATGAATTTCTGTAATTAGACATTGAAAGTAAACAGTACTTATCGCCTTTAGAAATGTATATGCTTTGCTATAGTTCCATAGAATTCCTCATTCTAAATCTATAATCATCTATGTCAATATCACTCTAATCCTTAGGTATTTAATTCAAAAAAATAGAGATTATCCATAACTATTATCGCATATGATGTTAATAGTTTCACTCAAATATTAAGAGAATTAAATTCTCTAATTTCATCACTTTTGTCTTAAAGGGTTGATTAAAATTCAGTTGTCTTAAACTAATTTTTCGCTAAACTATTTATTCAAACACCTATTCATCAACGTTAATGGGTACTCTCTATTCATATAATATTTACCTCCTCTGAGTACAGTTCTAATGATAAGACACTCTTTCTATTAGATAGTTAATAACTATCCATTATAAACACAGACATCAGTAACCACTCCCTTTCTAACCTCTTATAAAGTTCCCTTTAGGATGCATACAAATATGTAGCCAGTACTATCATAATTAAAAATAAAGCATTGAACTCATAACGTTTATCAGATTAAAAACTTGAAATTGTTTTGAAATAACACTGTAGAAATTTCTTTAAAATTCATCATAACACACTCTATGTATATTCTCTCTAATTTAAATATTTGTAAACTCACCCCACTCTCTTAATAGGATTTACTATCTTTACTCAACTTTGTATAACTGATGTATTCTTTTGTCGAAAATTTCAGTAAATTAGTCGAACTTCAACCTCTAAATTCGAATATGAGATTTCTGCTGAAAATAATTAACTCTCTATGAAAACGAATGATCCATAATATAATTTCTATTTTATGCAATGTGCAATTCTTTCAAACACTGAATTACGGTTATTATTTCTATAAATTTCACTAACTGTACTATGCACCCTTTATTAATTACATTGCATACCTTTGTATTATATAGGATAATTTATTTTTACATTTAAATTGGTTTCAATCCGTTATTTATTTTCATAGTTGTGAATTCCATCATTTGACATCAAATTTCTTTTTAAATAAATGACACACCGGAAATTAATCAATAGTGTCACTTCATGTCTAACACTTTATTCACTTTTATTATGTTGGCATCAACCATTTCCCGTCATAGCAAAAATACACGTAAAATTCAAATTTACAAACGTTCTATGACTTTATTAGTTCAAAAGTCAATTCTGCCAACTTACCTGCACCAATTCTTTCGATCTTAAATCGAAAACTGCGTTGACGCTCCCTCCAGCGGCGAGCGGCAAAACTAATAATCTTCAATTTATTGCTACATTTCACATAAATTGAATAGATAAACAACTTGACACTTTATTATTATAACTTAAGCTTGGTATGACTCCATGTGCTGAATGTTCTGGTTCACTTTATTAAAATATATATCCCAGCATCTCCACCATGTCGGCAAGCCATTCTATTCCATTACTTATCTGCTTTATTTCTTCGAATATGTCCACGTCAATAATATAAATACAAACGGACAACTTTATTACCGATATATAGGGATGTTCAATGGAACAGAATGTCACCGAAATGATCTATATACTCGATGGAGTCATACCTGTACACAAGTCTACGGGCGCTGGCCGCCTCGTATTACTATATCTCGCCTTTGTGTTCTGTCGCTCTCTCTCTCATCGTGGTGTGCGTCATCTCGGAGACCTGTACATTCACATTGACTATGACATCACCGTTCGTGATGCCCTAAGACCTAATATAAACTTCTGTTAGACATAGTTAAAGATGTGTAAGAGTTCTGCCTACTTGTCGATAACGACCAGTAATAATAATCCCAGTTATAGATGTGTTAGTATTCTGCCTAATTGTCGATAACGACCAGTAATAATCATCTCAGTTATAGATGTGTTAGTATTCTGCCTAATTGTCGATAACGACCAGTAATTTCTGCCTAAGTGTCGATAACGACCAGTGATTTCTGCCTAATTGTCGATAACGACCAGTAATAATCCACACATTGTCGATAACGACCTTTATAGTTAACACATTGTCGATAACGACCTTCATTTCCCCAAGTAACTCATGAGCGCTCATAAATCACGAATCAATATAACTGATTCTCGAAATACTATATATTAAGAAAACTGCCTAGGTACTTAGCTTTCGATTTCACCAACTCTCGATCAACGCTTCGTGATAACACCATTTCCATGAAGCGCAAGGATTACGGTTCCATTACATTCTTGGAGACCAAAAAATCAACGAGTTGCTATGCAACGCCGATATTCATTTATCAAGGTTTTAAAATATAGAATTCATAATCTATTGACTGATTTCCGGGTATGTCATAGATAACTGATAAATTACTACGATAGATCATAGATGCTAATTTCTCTTACCAAAGATCTGAGTATTTCGCGATCGCATATATGCACTTCGCGACAATATTGGGCCTTTACATTGTGCTGTCTCCGAAACCGACGCTCTAACGATTCAAATCTTTTGCGTGCTATACAATAAGTGTCTCCTAACTGCTCGGGTTGACCTTTTAGAGGCAATGTAACACAAAATCTGCCATTCTCCAGTCGGCGGGTGTGTTGCACAAAATGCTGTTCACACGCTTCTTCCTCAGGAGACATGACAGCTTCTGCTGGTACTTCTTCTAATTGCCAGAATTTATTTAATTGTTTTTGTATTTCCTGGGTAAAATTACAAACAATTTGGTGTTCAGTATTAGTATCTAAACAACACATAAGTGGTCCAGCTACTAGCCAGCCAAGTTTTGAATTTTGTAGGATTGGTTTATTTTTACCTAATTTAATTTGTTCCGTACTTACTAAGTCCCAAAATAAATCTGCTCCTAAAAGAACATCTATTTTTGAGGGAATGTAGAACTTAGGATCGGCGAGTGTAATATTACTGGGTAACCTTAGTTGTGACATATCTACTTCATGACTTGGAAGTGTACTTGTTATCTCATTAATGTAGAATGCATTTATTGACATGCTGAATTTGTTTGTATGTGATTGTATTTTCAAAGTACACCGCTGTATAGCTTCAAATTTAACATTATTTATGCCTGTTACACAAACTGAATTGACATTGTGACCTTTTATATTTAATTTTTCTTTTAAATCTTGACTAATAAATGACGACTGGCTTCCGCAATCTAGCAGGCAGCGTGCTTCAATAATATCATTTGTATCAGTAATTATATTGATAATAGCTGTAGATAGTAAAACTTGATTGGAAATGCAAGTAGACAAAGCCACTGGAGTGGAGACTACTGGTTTATTTTCTTTATTTTGATGTAAGAGTGAATTGTGACCTCTAGAGCATACTCTACAAGGTCGCAACTTACACTGAGGAGCCATATGTCCGCTTCGGAGACAGTTGACACAATGTCTGTGTTTTGTTATTAAAGTGTATCTGTCTACCGGTGACATTGACAAAAATTTTTCACAATAGTATATAAGATGATCGCCATTGCATGCCAGACACTTATAATTTTTAGAATTATTATCATAACTAACAGCAACAAAAGACCTTTGTTGCTTATTTAATCGTTTATATAGTTGCCCCTGTATTGGTGGCTGAATCTTAGAATCTTGATTTTTGACATCTTCATTTTTTGAATCTTTATCACCAATTGTTTTAGTTGACATGGTAGCTTCAAGAACGTCAGCTCTCTTACGCAAAAATTCATAAAATATTTGTAATGTAGGTTTTTGTTTCAAATTATTTTTGTGTTCTTCCCATTTAGCACTAGTATTACTATCAAGTTTTGAAGCAAATAAAAATATTATCAATGTGTCCCAATTATCAGTTTTCTCATCCAGTGTATTTAAAGCCCTTAAATGTTTTGCAATATGATCTGCCAATGTACGTAGAGAGCTGTCCTCCTTGATATTCTCCACTTCAAATAACGATTTGAGATGAATACTCACTAACTTACGTTTGTCATTGTAGCGGTCACATAATAATTTCCATGCTACTTCATAATTGCGGTTAGACATTTCAAGGGATGTTATAACGGAGGCTGCTTCACCCGTGAGGGATGACTTTAAATAGTGATACTTATTTATGGTGGGTATTGTAGCATTTGTATGGATCATTGAAACATAAGTGTCATGAAATTCCAACCATTTCGCAATTGCACCATCAAATTTAGGTATTTGGATTTGGGGCAATTTGAAGTTGGTATTAGTAATTGTGGCATGAGACGTTTCCGACTCAGAGTCATTATCTTTGTACCTATTTACCAATTCCTGAGCCTCCGCTATTGCCTTAAAATATCTATCCTCCGTGGACTCCCTCTCTATAATTTCATCCTCATGATTATTTGTTTTAATTTCTATACTTATTTGGACAAGATCATACTCCTCGTACATGTTTTCACACTTTTTTAACCTAGTTTTCATTTCATTGTACTGAGCAGTTGTTAAGGAACTATGTTTTTGTAACTCGGATACATATTTTTCAAATGTTGTGAGTCTTCCCTTTAAAGAGGCTCTTTTTACCTTAAGTTCTTTTAAATCAAAGTATTTCTCTTCTGTGCCTGTCATTGTATTGAGAGCAGTAACTAAGCAATCAAATAAAAACTATTGAAAATATGTTATGAGTTACCTAATTGCAATATAAAAAATAAAAATGGATAAATACCTTGACTACGGCAAACCTGAATCTGAATCACAAAACAAGTGCTAGCCAAGCAAACTTGCTATTGTTTTGTACTTTATCACTGCTGGTACAACTATTTACTGAGTATGTACCTTTCACATACACTCAGAGAACTTTAGAAAAGAAATTATTTATTTACTTCACTGGAAATTGCCTGAAATTCTTCACCAATATCTCTATCTCTTCACACTCCCTACTATTACTGTATGTATTAACTATGTGCACAAAACAATGAGTAAGTACTTTGAATGGCAATGGGACACGTATGACATCATAGAAATAACCTAATAACATGGGATGTTAAATTTATGTTCACACATGGGACTAAAAACAGGTCAGGAATTGGAAAATACGGTGACAATGATTGATATTCGTGATTTTATAAGAATTTAAGAAAGGACGGGCGAACTTTTCTTGTAAGTTAACACCGAAACTTCTTGACCATGCCGCGCGGCCTTGTGGACTTTGTAATTGCAAGTTCTTTTTGCTGCGCGTCCGCCCAGCACAATTCACGGTCGCCAAAAATTGTTCACTCACTTTTATTTTGCGATGCTAATGTCCAAAAACCACTGGGATAATTAATAATTATTTCTATTCTGTGAAAATGCATTTATATGAAAGGGAATGGTCGACCATAATTTTTAACCAGAGAGTAGCCGGCAAAAAGTCTTTGGTGTTGCCACTGCTAATCGTTAATTTTAACCACCTTTAAATTTAAAGTCTATTTGTGTTAACAGCGGAACCATGGTCACCCCATCAATTTTTTTTTAAAGTTTACTAGCCTATGTCACTCGGAATAAGCTAGGAATTCTAACGATACCTCATTTATCAAAATCGGTTTAGATGTATAGAAGTTATGGTGGAATATACAAACTCACATACATACATACATACATACATACATACATACACACATACATACATACCCTGAAAACAATATCCTCCTTTTTTCAGGCAGTCGTATAAAAAGTGAATCAGCTCCATAATAATCAATCAGTCAGCCAAGCCAAAATGACTCAGGTACACAACTTTCTTTTTAATATTATCAAATGAAATGAAAAAAAAAACAAAACTATGAATTACAATCTAAATTAAAAATCTAAATCAAATCTAAATTAAAAATTAAAAATATCATCCAATGAGGCAATGTGTCCAGAACGCTGGCTGCGTTACTCCGCTGAACAGCCAAACTAATATGTTGGCCGAGGTACACAATCTTTCATATTTATTTGTACTTTTATTCAAAAGTAGTTCAGTACGTACGAGTACCTAACGAGCCGCTTCCGCTCGGGGTGTAATCACAGCTCGCGGGCACAGTTCTCTCCCAGCGGGTAGCAAAAGGCAAACGATTGCAAATTGGTACATGTTATGTTATTTGGATTGTTTATGTTTCCACTTTTGGTATTATTGTAGTACATTTTACTCTCATTAGCTGTTTAAGAGAACTGTTGCCATAAATGTAAGTACATATTCGTTTGTATTATATACTTACCTCAATATAAGGGTATTAATACACATGCTCATTATTTGCCCGAACGCATGCTACGAGTTTTCACCTTCGTCTTTCGCTTGCCCATAGCTGGACATCTATACTGTCTTCTATACTTATCAGCTATACTTATTCTATATATCTATAATATTATAAACGCGAGAGTTTGGATGGATGGATGTTACTCAATCACACCAGAATGGATGAATTGATCTGGATACAATTGAATACAGAGATAGATTATTGTCTGTAATAAGACATAGGCAACTTGTTTTCCCGGAAAATTAAAAAGTTTCCGCGGAAACCAAAAAAACTCAATCCACGCGGACGAAGTCGCGGGTATCAGCTAGTAAGAGTATGAGTCTCTTTTAATGACTTCCACGGTCCACACTCCACACGCCGAGGCCCTCTGCCTCCTGGATCCAGCGACTCCCTGCGACTGCAACTATTTAGGGTTTGCTAAAAAATAAAGATTTTAATTTTTTATAATGATTCTGACTGTAACGTGTTTGTAATGTGATGTATGTTACTACGACATGATTAATTCTCCTTTTTTAATTGCTCATTTTTTGTGTATATTTTCGAGTGTACAAGGGTTGGAACAAGACGTACCTTTTTTTTTATCCACTACAAGTTAGCCCTTGACTGCGATATCACCTGATGGTAAGTGATGATGCAGTCTAAGGTGGTAGTGGGCTAACCTGTTAGGGGCATGGCAGTTATATTAAACCCATACCCCTATTCGGTTTCTACACGGCATCGTACCGGAAAGCTAAATCGCTTGGCGACACGTCTTTGCCGGTAGGGTGGTAACTAGCCACGGCCGAAGCCTCCCACCAGGCCAGACCAGAGAAAATTCAGAAATTATAATTTCCCAAATTGCCTCTGCCGGGGATCGAACCCGGGACCTCCGCACGTTAAGGCAACAGCGCTACACACTGCGCCACGGAGGTCGTCAAAGCATAATATTACCTATGCATATTATAAGCACAAAATGTGCATATTTCAAAGGCATGCCAGTTTTAGGCATGCTCACATGACAAGAATGTGTTTTACGAGCATCTGTGTCATTAGCCTTAAGTTTTGTACTTAGATGCATTACTTTATGAAAAAAATTGATTGTAAGAAATAAGGACAAACTTAGGAATGTAACAGTTATATGATAGATCGGAATGTGCCAGTAAAAACACCTGCGGTAACCCTTTGGTTAGGCGAAGTAAACTAGTAGGGTCCGTAGAAATACCTAATCCATACTAATATTATAAGTCTGTCTGTCTGTTTGTCTGCTTGTTTTCTTACGCTTTCACGGCCCAACCGTTCAACCGATTTTAATAAAATTTGGTACAGGAATAGGTTGTATCCCGGGGAAGGACATAGGCTACTTTTTATCCCGAAAAATCAAGGAGTTCCCGCGGGAATCAAAAAACTTAATCCACGCGGACGAAGTCGCGGACATCATCTAGTACCTATCTAAGTCTTGGTCTACCTTTAAAACACAACTCAATAGTCAATTGACTTTAAATTAATTTATGGCAATTATTACGTAAAATCTATTATGTAATATGTAGAAGTCATAGGTTTTAATAATATTTAGTTTGTAGATATAGGTATCTACTATCTATGCAATTTTTTTGTGACAGATAGCTGTTTTTATGCTTCTATTTTTCATTAAATATAGTGAAAATCGGTTGAGGAATTGACGTGTAAAAAAAAGTAACGAAAAAACAGGAACAATCCAAATTTGATAATTAATAATTTGACTTTCGGTTTTAATGGAACCAAGAGCGCTAAAATTTGTAAGCTTGTTAAAAATTTCGTTCGGCTAGTAGATTTTCTGAAAATCCGTTGTATGTGAGCGCATTTTGTTAGGCTCACAGATTTTGCTACAGAAAACAAATTCTCAATTATGTTAGTTAAGGTTACACCTCGCGTATCCGCTCTAGATTAATACATAATATGTATCTAAGTACTTAGATAAGAAGCTATAAGAAGCTGCATGACATGTGCATTGTGCAAGCTCTGTTGTTTGTGCCCACGGAATGAACAAAGACAAACCTCCGGACTGCTCGGTGTGTCCGACGAACAGCTAAAATAACCTCCCCCATGTCTGCCAGGTGTCAGCACGGAACTGCATAGCATGACTTCATGTTGCCCATTACACCCTATCTCTTTTAAAACAATTCATTAGACGATAGCCTCAAAATCGGCAGTAGGTATATATGTACGTATATTATTCTCTTATCATACTAATATTATAAATGCGAAAGTGTGTTTGTTTGTTGGTTTGTTGGTTTGTTGGTTTGTCCTTAAATCACGCTGCAACGGAGCAACGGATCGACGTGATTTTTGGCATGGGTATAGTTGAGGAGAGAGGTCTGGAGAGTGACATAGGCTACTTTTATCCCGGAAAATTAGGGAGTTGAGGAGAGAGGTCTGGAGAGTGACATAGGCTACTTTTATCCCCGCGGGAATCAAAAAAAACTAAAACCACGCGGACGAAGTCGCGGGCATCAGCTAGTGTTAAATAATCTCACCTTGGTAGAGATCCCAAGTTTTATTTTTCTTACACTCCAAAATTAAAAGTAGGTATGTAGACGCGGTTGTATAAGTATAAGGTTTCTCCTTAATCCTATAGGTATTTGTTTATATCGACGGTTGCATGGAGTAGGTAATTTAAGTATGAAAGTTACGATAAGTAGATATGAACTGAGCTTGAGCACATGCAAGCAGGGCAGAGTCAGGCTAATAAACCGAATTAAGCATTGCGTTGCTGCACATTTCCTCATAATAATCAGACTGATGCTTCGGGCGAGCGGCTGGCATTATAAAATGCCATTCTGAAAACACGATACGAATTGAGAAACTGGGTATAAAGGCGATCTATCGCGCTGCATAATAATTAAGTGCATGTTTTATTGTATCGGATAACCGCTGGGAGCTATAACTGTTCCGGATTCGCGGTGTACTGATTCGGTTTAACAGATCGCAATATTTGAGTACAATACTACCCGAATGCATCTCTACGTGGTATTCCTTCAAAGCTGAAGGTCGTGAGTCGTAACGTGAAGGACAGGTCATAAGGGTTTTCTTGGGATATAATGCATGGGCTAGTGGTACAGATTGTAATGACCACCCAGTGGTGATTATTACCATCGCTTACAGCAATATTATTAAAAAATAACATCTTCATGGCATGTACCTTGACGTCCCTGAAATAATAATTATAATTGTAAAACACGAACGTCAGCAAGCAATAGTAGTATGCTCCTTGAGGTCCATCCACATACGACTCGACAAAGTATTATCCCAATTTAACTTAATTACTATTTAATTCTTACAGTAGCCTCGCAATATATTTATAGTAATTTAATCTTCGTAAAACAGCACATTCACAATTACAAAAAAATATGCGATCTGCTTGATAGGCAAACTAGAGGCCGCCATAAGCTCGTGACTCCATCGCTCCGCCTCAAGAAGGTCCGAAGGTCGTTCGTGGGAATGAGCATTCTATTTTATAACAAAATTCCACAACCTATCTTAAACTTGCCTTTACACAAGTTTAAGAAGTCCATTAAAAGTATGCTCCTGAAAAAAGCTTATTCTACTGTTGAAGATTAAGTAAATGACAAAGGAGCATGGATTTGACTCGCTCCAGCAATGCTAAAGACAGCTGTTACTTAATGTATTGTACAAATGAATGAAATTGTATATTATTTTTTTCAAAAGAGCAACCGCCGAGTTTCTTGCTGGTTCTTCTCGGTAGGAATGTCATTCCGAACCAGTGGTAGATTCACTCGACGATGATTCAAAAGTACTTGTAAAAGTCTATTTGAATAAAAATTTTGAATTTTTTGAATTTTAATTGCGATTTAGCTTTCACTAATTTAAAACATCTTAAGTATTAACACGTATTACCTCAGAGACACGATACTTAAATTGCGTCGCTATAAAGCCTATCAGTTCTTCGAAAAGAACGCCAGGGCGCGTTTGGAACCCTTGTAGCTTTAGTTTTAAGATACCGTAACAGATTATCACCATCATATTTTTATGTAAATGGACGTCAATAAGTGTAGATTACCTATATTGAATAAATATTTATGACTTATGACTTAAAACTCTGAGTAGGCGCATACTCATGGTTTGAAGAAAGTAACTGTAGGTACTTATGTTTATTATTAATAGGTAAGTATTACTTGACTAGAATAAAATATTATGATTCTCGTAACTCGATCCGCGTAGAATAAGTTTCGTGAGAACGCTTTGATTTTGAAGAAGCCTGGTATCCATTCCGGATCGCAAGCTATCGCAGTAAAAAGTATCTTTAAAAGCGGGAAAAGGTAACAGACAGACAGACACACTAGGGAAATTTTATGTTAGTATGGATGTTTAGATTAACGATACGTATAAAGTTAAGTTGCATGTTCTGTTACACTAAACGTCTTTAGCGCTAACAATAACAACTATTCACGGTGCACGACTTGGTGCCTTCAGCAATACCTGCTGCCTGCTGTTCGGGCCTCGTCTTTTCGATAGTAAAGTACCTGAGTGTACATTGGACAAGCTCGTGTTAGGAAATGTATGCCAATAGCCTACGGGGTGCGAATAAACTATCCATTTTAAATTTAGGATTTGGTATAATATGACTATCTTCTTTGAACATGCAACAACAGAATGGCTTTGTACGTAATATATATTTTTGCCGATTTTTTTTATTTATTGGGATTAAAAGTTAAAACCTAATAATATGTGGGCTGGACTTTTAAATGCCCAATATAAAATTAAACGTTTTATTTGAACTTCCTAAGATAATCAATCTGCTTTGATGTGCAAATAATATAAATGGATGCTTCTTCGAATTGTTGTAAAAAGCGTGTCCCAAGCTGGAGAACGTACCTTAAAACTAACTCAGGCTTATGTAATTTTTATTATAGACACTAAACAGTGTCCTCTATATCATCCATCAAGAAAAAGAAGATAAAAGAGGTGAGATCCATCTTTAAAAAAATCTTAAACCTCAAATTTCTCACTACCATGACTGTCCCACTGCCTAAGTTGTTGGGAACATTATTTTTTTTCTCAAAAACTATCGATTAAAAAAATATTAAAAAATATATATTGTTAATAAATAATAAACCTATAAAATTGAATGTAACATGTTACAAAATAACGAAAAATGAAAAAATTACAAGATACTAAAGTTTGTCCCACGACTTTTTCCTAATTTACGTGACCCGATGCAAACACTATCATAACAATGATAATATAATATGTACTGGATCCATCATGATAGCATTAATACGTAAGGCTTTTATGTTTGAAGAACTTATTGTAACAGGTTAAGCACATGTCTTAGCGTTTAGAACACCGAGTATGGTTTAGAAGATATTGGGATATAATGTTGTTATTCTGCACTTTGTCAACTTTCATAGCTAATTCATAAAAAAATCACCACTTTTAAAATACAAGTTATATTTTCTTGTTATTTTTTCTTATGATGTAAAACGTGTTTTTAATTCACATACATAGCCTGCAAAATTTTAAATAAATCTGTTAATTTTTAAATAATTTAAAAATGGCGAAATTATCATTACCATGATTCTAATTACCACGATTACCATGACCATTTTGAATTATTTTAAAACTAAATCAAAGATATTTCTGATTTTTTTTTGCTTTTTAGGAAAGTATTTAATTATTTCATGCTTAAATAATTATTTGCAATAAATTTAAACGTTAAAAAAATTAAAATGAATGAAATTTAAAAAAGTATATAAAAATGGCAACAAGACACAAATATTAAGCATTTTATAACAAAATTAAGAATATTTTGGGCATAGTATTTATAAATAACTGGCAAATAATATATCTTTTACTAAAAATAATTGAAAAAATAAAATGTAGGCTGAAATAACTATATAAATACAAAAAATTCAGTAAAATATCACTAAAAATTAGGAAAATATAGATTAAAAATATAATTCTTAATTGTATAAATATAAGAAATATTTAAAAATTTGCTCTGAAGTAATACCTAGTGAATGCAAAAAATTGCATCAAAATCCATTCAGTAGTTTTTGATAAAACATCAAAAGAGTAAACAGAATAAATGGAACGTCAACAGCAGTCCATTCGGTGCATGTCATGAATACGTTTTGACTTTTGAGATAAAATGTGGTGAAAAAACCAGGCAGGGACTTAAATAAGTAGTTAATATGTATCCTAGTCGTCAATTGAAGACGACCACTGCTGGACATAACCCTTTTATAAGGACTTCTACGCCTTAGTCTTGCGCTGAATCTAGCGCATCCCTGCACAGGCTACATGTCCATCCATCCACGTTGTGAGGGAACAGTCCAGCACCTTGGGACCCCAACCTTTATTGGTTCTTCGAACTGTCGAAGTCGAAAAATACATCTCCAATCTTTTTGAACGCTGCCCAGTCCCAGTAGAGTCGGATTCAGCTGCTTACTTATTTTTTAAAATTTGACCTGCATAGTTGGACCGCGTGTCCAAGGTATATAAACGATTACAAAAGGGTCTCAATGATTTCTAGTTGGACTGAGACGTGAGTATTAGGCATGATTTTGTCTTTCTGATGCTAATTTTTCAGCCCTACTCGTTGCGGTTGGATTGGTATCATTCAGTATTATGCACTGACAGAATTGCGTTGGGAACTCTGGAACGATTTTAAAAGGTTCCAGTTTCCAATCATACTGTCCACGAACGCTTAGCAACGCAGCCTGGGTCCTCCTCGGACTTCTGTATATTCAGCAGTGTATGAATCTTGTATCGGGTCATTCAGAATTCGACTTGTAAGTGAGATTTATAATTTCCTCTCGAGAACAATTATTTTTAATAGGCATGGCTCAACAGCAAGATGGGGCAAGCAAGTATAAAATTCTTCAATTAAAACATTGATAATTTTGAAGAACAGAACACTCACACTCACACACTCTTGTACCTCTGGCATTATGGCCGGCGTATTTACCGGTTTTTGACTAGATTTTGTCAGTTTTGGATGATCAGGTCAATTTAGCTGCCTCTGGGACTTCTAACTATATCCTCATCAAGATTTTATACCTCATCATAGCACTTTACCCTTCTCCCAAGGTCTTAGATTTACTAAGATGAGGATCCTATCACACTCAGTTTTCAGTCGCGTCAGGTTGTTGGAGAGACAGAACTCTCGGGACCATTACTGATCTCGTATTTCGATAGATGGTACCGTTTATACGCCTGGTATGAACTTTTCATAATAATTACGTTTGTGTTTGGATTGGATTAATCTTTTGCTAGGTAATTGTAAAGACTTTGCAGTTCAAGTTGAAAGTTTTAGGGGGTTTGAACGAGAAGGTCGAGGGACTGATGGGCCTGAAGGCTGTAGGAAAGGACGAGGCTGGGTCACAAGCCTCGTCCTTTCCTACAGCCAGCCAGAATTCATCTTACTCTTATTCACCCTGGTGAATTCATCTTACTCTTATTCACCCAGGTAAATTTACTGTTGGTCCACTTTATTAAGCTTCTTCTTCAAGAATTCAGCTAATTGTCACTATAGGAGGTTAGTTTTGCACGTCATCGCACGCCTCAGCCCATAAAAATAAATTATAAAACTCAGCGAGGATCATGATCTAAGTGATTATTGTAACTCTTAAGGTCTTATGTAATTTTTGTGGGTTAGTAACTTCCTAGAATGAGTGCAAAGATCTAAGATCCTCGATTTCGTTCTATGGATTTCTAGAATTTCTCATCACCATGTCTATACTAAATTACCATAACATTAATCCTAATCACCATACACCATAGCTCATTACCAAATCATAATTTATCACTACCATGCACACCATAATTACCAAACACGCTATTTCTCCAAGAAAACTAGGTTCTGATGCGGGCCTTCCTCATCACTGTGTTACATGAAGGTACCCCTTTGTCAAAGCATACATAAAAAATCAAAAACTAAAAAAAAAAAATTTTTTTTTCGCCACCCGATTTTTACCTCATTTTGGAGAAGTGCCCAAATACTAATTTACAATACTATTTTCAATTAAACTGAAGAACTACTTTAAAGTGAAGCGTTTTGTATAGTTTATTAATTACTAGATGATGCCCGTGACTTCGTCCGCATGAATTAAGTTGTTATGATTCTTGGGAGAACTCTTTAAATTTCCGGGATAAAAAGTACGTCCTTCCCCGGGATGTAACCTACCGATATACCAAATTTCATCGAAATCGATTGAATAGAGGAGTAGCAGACAGACAGATACACGTTCGCATTTATAATATTTGTATGAATATGGATTTTTAACAGACTTCCAAAAAAGGAGGAGGTCAGCGCGTATTTTTTTTTTTGTTTTTAATGTATGTTACCGCATATCCCCGTGGTTTCAAAACCGATTTGAAAAGATTTTGGTGAAAAATTCTGTGGTTAGAGGAACTTCGCGAGGTGGTCCCATAAAAAATTCTGACTCCAAATCCTCAATCCTGATGCTGTAGGTATACCTACGACTCAAAACTAGGGAGTAAGAAAGTTTTGATAGTGATTTCATATAGTAGGTATCGAGTCACGTGTATACGATTCAACTCTTGAGTCCCAACTGCTCAACCCTGATGCTGCAGGGTACAGAACTCCTTAAAAATAGCGATTTAGGATTTTTTATGTTGAATTCATATTGTAGATGTCAAGCAACGACTTCATACTTAAACCCAAGTCCCAACTCCTCAACTCTGATGCTGCAGGGTACTGCACTCCTAAGCCGTGGAGATTAAGTGTACACCAAACGTTAAAAATAAAAATTCTTTTCAAAAAACCGACTTCCAAAGCCACTGTAAAATAAAAAATAATTTTGATTTCTACACACTATGTTGAAGTTGGGCGAGTAACACACCACCACCACCACTACTATAGCCCATTAACGTCCCACTGCTGGGCACAGGCCTCCACTCTCGTAGGAGAGCTTACTTTACTTTACAGTGGCTTTGAAAGTCGGTTTTTTGGAAAGAATTTTATGTACCTACGCACTACGCTGAAAATAGCCCAAATACTCTTGGCCGAACCACGAAGACCTCTTGATTGTCACTTTAGTGTCGTGGCACGCTATTCTTTAATACGTTTTCACTTATTTTCATGTAAATGTAGATTACATTAAAGTACAAAATATATGCATTTCATTACTGCACCATTGTTGCAGCTTTGTAACAACATTGCAAATCATACTTTCAAGCAATGATAAAAATCGCGTATTGAATACATTTACTGTTCTCCAAGCAAAGGCTATGAAGACGATAACTGCAGTATACGACCGAACGTGATACCATTCAACGTTCAATCGACAATGGGAATATTTAAAAAGGAATACGTATTAAAATATCAACCTTAATTCCATAATAATAAGAGCATAGAGAAGAGCGTGAGGTTCATTGGTCGATAGGATCCGAATAAACCCGAATAATCCCGATTCTATCGCGCGCGCATGACACAGATAATCTATGCCACCCGCTGCAGCCATAGATAATATGTAAGGAACTTAATAAATGCCTATTATAATAAATTGTTTAGCATTGTTAGCTTCCGAGACGCGTGGTCTCGATTCCATATCTTTTTGTGTTTTTATTGCTATCGTTTTGCGATTTCATTTCTGTCTTTTATGTGGATGATAAAAAAAGGGATATTGTTTTATAACAGAAGTCCTAATCAAAACTAAGATTAGTGCAGCCTTTGATAAATACACTAATAGGTATCTAATGTTGGTTTATTCTTCAATCACGCCGCAACGGAGTAACGGATCGACGTGATTTTTGGCATGGGTATAGTTGAGGACCTGACGAGTGACATATTCTATCAGACATCAGCTAGTTCAAAATATATAGGAAAACTAGAGGACGCCCGCGACTTCGTTCGAGTGGCATAAGATTTTTAATTCCCACAGGCACTCCTTAATTTTCCGGGATAAAAAGAAGCATAGTATGTCACTCTCTAGGTCCTCAACTATACTCATGCAAAAATCACGTCGATCCGTTTCTCTGTTGCGGCATGATTGAGGGACAAACATTCTGATCGAATAATTAACATTAGCGGAACGAACCGCATGCACATAACTTTAACTGGAATTATGAATTAAAGTTGTAAAAAACGTTAAAAAAGCATAGCTTTTAGATTTCAATCAATTAATTATGCCACTTACGGTTGTGGATCGATCTGTGATTTGTTTATGAACTACTAGATGATGCCCGTGACTTCGTCCGCGTGGGTTAAGAACGCATTTGCAAATCCCTTAAAATATTGGAGTTTTCAGTACATTTTGTGACTAAGTCAAGCAAAATAGGATAGAACTAAAAATTGCTATACAAAGATTGATCCTATATCTCCAATCGTTGGTAATAACATTGTAAAAAATCTTTATTTTTAATACTATAAAAATGATTTTCCCTCACCTCTTCACTCAAAATTGACGATTTAGGGGTGACTTTAGGTACATTTTTTACTGTAAATATGCCGTTTTTTTGTCATTAAAAAATACCATCTATTAGTAGATATATTCACCTACAAATTTTGGTAATAAAAATATTATAAATAGGACAAATAGTATACGTAATAAAATAAAAATTGCTTGTATTTTTTTCACATATTTTGTAAATCTTAACAGAGTGAACATAAGGGTTATTTTGATTTTACTGGGTCTCTGGTTTGATTTCAAATTATCAATTAGTCTGCGTTTGACCGCCGTCGGGAGTGGACCCTGTGTCGGTTGCGAGCAGTCGCTGGTGTCGAAAAGATCGCTGTACATACACGAAATACCTACCTAGAGTACCTAGTTCAGCGAACCAAAGTTATATTTATAGTTATCACCTGTGCTGATATTTTGAAAAGGTAAGATATGGTACCTACTACCAACACAATACAATTTTATTATTTGCTAGCATTTAGAAATTTATTGCAGAGTCTCTATTCCCCGAGCGTGGTAGTGACCTGAAAGTATACTTCAACGACTTCTACTGGAACTTCTAGACGCGTAGAGCTAGGTGTATCGAATTTGGACTCAATTTGTTAGTTATGATGAGATCTTACCTCAAACCTTAGTGGAGTGACCTGAAGGTATACTTCGACATCCACTACTGGAACTCCTAGACGCGTAGAGCTAGGTGTATCGAATTTGAGCTCGTTTTGTAAGTTATGATGAGATCTTACCACAAAACTTGGTGGAGTGACCTGAAGGTATACTTCGACATCCACTACTGGAACTCCTAGACGCGTAGAGCTAGGTAAATCGAATTTGGGCTCGTTTTGTTAGTTATAATGAGATCTTACCACAAAACTTGGTGGAGTGACCTGAAGGTATACTTCGACATCCACTACTGGAACTCCTAGACGCGTAGAGCTAGGTAAATCGAATTTGGGCTCATTTTGTTAGTTATGATGAGATCTTACCACAGAACTTGGTGGAGTGACCTGAAGGTATACTTCGACATCCACTACTGGAACTCCTAGACGCTTAGAGCTAGGTGTATCGAATTTGAGCTCGTTTTGTTAGTTATGATGAGATCTTACCACAGAACTTGGTGGAGCGACCTGAAGGTATACTTCGACATCCACTACTGGAACTTCTAGATGCGTGGAGCTAGGTGTATCAAATTTGGGCTCATTTTGTTAGTTATGATGAGATCTTACCACAGAAATTTGATTCACCTAGGTCTACGCGTCTAGGAGTTCCAGTAGTGGATGTCGAAGTATACCTTCAGGTCACTCCATCAAGTTCTGTGGTAAGATCTCATCATAACTAACAAATTGAGTCCAAATTCGATACACTTAGCTCTACGCGTCTAGGAGTTCCAGTAGTAGATGTCGAAGTATACCTTCAGGTCACTTTACCAAGTTCTGTGGTAAGATCTCATCATAACTAACAAAACGAGCCCAAATTTGATACACCTAGGTCTACGCGTCTAGGAGTTCCAGTAGTGGATGTCCAAGTATACCTTCAGGTCACTCCACCAAGTTCTGTGGTAAGATCTCATCATAACTAACAAAACGAGCCCAAATTTGATACACCTAGGTCTACGCGTCTAGGAGTTCCAGTAGTGGATGTCGAAGTATACCTTCAGGTCACTCCACCAAGTTCTGTGGTAAGATCTCATCATAACTAACAAATTGAGTCCAAATTCGATACACTTAGCTCTACGCGTCTAGGAGTTCCAGTAGTAGATGTCGAAGTATACCTTCAGGTCACTCTACCAAGTTCTGTGGTAAGATCTCATCATAACTAACAAAACGAGCCCAAATTTGATACACCTAGGTCTACGCGTCTAGGAGTTCCAGTAGTGGATGTCGAAGTATACCTTCAGGTCACTCCACCAAGTTCTGTGGTAAGATCTCATCATAACTAACAAAACGAGCCCAAATTCGAAACACCTAGCTTTACGCGTCTAGGAGTTCCAGTAGTGGTCGTCGAAGTGTACCTTCAGGTCACTCCACCAAGTCTTTAGGTAAGATCTCATCATAACTAACAAATTGAGTCCAAATTCGATACACCTAGCTCTACGCGTCTAGGAGTTCCAGTAGTGGTCATCGAAGTGTACCTTCAGGTCATTTTACCAAGTCTTGCGCTAAGATCTCATTATAACTAACAAAACGAGCCTAAACTCGTCACCAATAAATAATAATATATCGAAGTTATGATATAAGTTGATTCAACGCATTGATGTAGAATTTTAGATCAATGACCTCGCAGCTTATCCGTGCATGTGTGTGCGTGGGAATTAACCATGTGTAGTAGTGCGATTTCATACCTATCCATTTCGGAAATGCGTCCTTAAGGTTTTTTGATTCCCATGGAAACTCTTCAATTTTCCGGGATAAAAAGTAGCCTATGTTCTGCCTCGGAATACAAACCAACCCTACACCCAACTTCATCAAAATCTGTTGAGCAGATGGGCCGTGAAAGTGTAGCAGACATAAACTTTCGCATTTATAGTATTAGTATTGAGTTGATATTCATTATCTGCCGAGTAAGAAGCAGTTCTAAAAAATAGGCCTATCTATACCTTGATAACGTGTGGTTATAAAAATATAGCGATCGCCAACCCGCCTGCCCAGCGTGGCGATTAGGGCATTAATCCTTATGAGTAGCGTAACAACAAACAGGCCCCTAGTTCCCGGCGGCTCCGCTTCTCCTGACTCTGGTAGCGGTCATGGGGATGGTGGGGCAGGGGGTGCTAAGAATCTCCGGGTTACGGTGGGCTACCGAAACCAACTGACCTTGGCGACGTACAACGGACGGACACTGAGGCTCGATGAAAGTATCGCAGAGCTTGAGATAGAGCTGGAGAAGATAAGGTGGCATATTTTAGGGTTGAGTGAGGTCCGTAGAGAGGGGGAGGACACAACAACCCTAGAATCGGGCCATCTCCTCTACCATCGGCAAGGAGATAATCCATCGCAGGGCGGCGTCGGATTCCTCGTCAACAAGGTCCTCACCGATAACGTTGTTGAGATATCCAGTGTTTCAGCACGGGTGGCGTATCTCATAATTAGACTGACCAAACGGTATTCCCTCAAGGTCGTCCAAGTATACGCGCCCACTTCATCACACTCGGATGAAGAAGTCGAAATGCTGTATGACGATATTAGTCAAGCCTTAGAAAACACCACTAGGGCCCACTTCAACGTTATCATGGGGGACTTCAACGCGAAAGTAGGTACACAGGGTGGTTCTGAGTCTGTTTTGGGACAGCATGGGTATGGGAACCGAAACCGTAGGGGCCAAATGCTGGTTAACTTGCTCGAGAGGAAGGGCTTATTCTTGATGAACTCATTCTTCAAGAAGCGGCCTCACAGGAAGTGGACCTGGAGGAGCCCCGATAATGTGACTAGGAATGAGATAGACTTTATCATAACGGACAGGCGCTATATATTTAGAGATGTTTCTGTGGTTAGCAGGTTTAATACAGGGAGCGATCACCGACTGGTCCGAGGCACTCTAAATATCAATTACAAGCTAGAAAGATGTCGTATGATGAAGTCTACGCTCAGACCTACTGTTTTCCAGACCCGGGCTGGCTCGGAACGGTTCCAGATGGAACTTCAGAATAGGTTTGAAGCTTTGGGACCTACTGTCGATGTTGATGAGGATTACGAAACTGTGGCTAATATCATCCGGGAAGAAGGCTACAGGTTCTGTGGGACAAGGAGTGTGCTTAAGAAGTCTAAACTCTCGGATAAGACTCTGAATCTCATGAGAGAGAGGCGAGAAAATGTGCAAGCTACTCAGGCGGAACACCTAGCCCTCAATAGAAAGGTGAAAAGATCAATAAGACGAGACCTCCGGAGCTTCAATACTCAAAACATACTACAAGCTATAGAGCAAAACCGGGGGTCCAAGGTATTTACCCAAAGTCTTGGTAGATGCCAAATGACCAAACTTAGAACCTTGAGTGGTAGAACCGTTTGCGTCAAGCCAGAGATTCTCGCTGAGATAGAAGACTTCTACGGCAAGCTGTATGACACCCAAGTTCCACAGCCTGAGGCCTGTGACCAAGATCCCAGAGCCAAGTTAACTCGCCACTACACCGATGACCTTCCGGAAATTAGTGTGGACGAGATTGTGTTGGCCCTGAAACAGCAGAAAAATGGAAAAGCCCCGGGAGAAGATGGAGTTACCTCTGAGCTCTTGAAGGCAGGGGGTATGCCCCTACTTAGAGAGCTACGGAGGCTTTTTGACTCTGTTATTCAGAACGGGAGAACTCCAAAGGCGTGGAATAGGAGCATAGTTGTTTTGTTCTTTAAGAAAGGTGACAAAACACTCCTTAAAAATTACCGTCCCATCTCGCTCTTAAGCCACATCTATAAGCTGTTTTCCAGGGTCATCACAAACCGTTTATCACGAAGGCTCGACGACTTCCAGCCACCGGAGCAGGCTGGGTTTCGGAGTGGTTACGGCACCATAGACCACATACACACATTAAGGCAGATTGTACAGAAGTCTTATGAGTACAATCAGCCTCTGTGCCTCTGCTTTGTGGACTATGAGAAGGCCTTTGACTCCATCGAGACCTGGGCTGTGCTGGACTCTTTGCAGCGATCCCAAGTTGATTGGCGATACATCGAAGTGTTGAAATGCCTATACGGCTCAGCATATATGTCAGTCCAAGTACAGGGTGCGTCTACAAGACCTATCCAATTGCATCGTGGTGTGAGACAGGGGGATGTTTTATCCCCGAAACTGTTCTCTAATGCTTTGGAAGATGTCTTCAAAACGCTTGACTGGAAAGGGCATGGCATCACCATAAACGGAGAGAACATTTCACACCTCCGATTCGCCGATGATATCGTCATCATCGCAAGTTCGTTGCAGGAGCTTCAACAGATGCTTGATAGCCTCCACGCTGCCTCCCGACGTGTCGGTCTCCGGATGAACCTAGACAAGACCAAAGTCATGTTAAATGACCTGGTCGCTCCGGAGCCGATCAATGTCGATGGGTCTATTCTCGAAGTTGTTCAGGAATATACATACCTTGGGCAAATTTTCCAATTGGGTAAAAACAGCTTCGAGAAGGAGATCGATAGGAGAATACAGCTAGGCTGGGCAGCATTCGGTAAACTTCGTCGAGTCTTTTCGTCGCCCATACCGCAGTGCCTGAAGACTAAGGTCTTCGACCAGTGCGTCCTACCAGTAATGACCTACGGTGCCGAAACGTGGACACTGACAGCGAGACTGGTACACCGACTGCAGGTCGCTCAGCGTGCTATGGAAAGAGCTATGCTCGGAATTTCTTTGAGGGATAAAGTCCGGAACGAAGTGATTCGCTAAAGAACTAAAGTGACCGACATAGCTCTTAGGGCTAGCACGCTGAAGTGGCAGTGGGCTGGTCACGTGTGTCGGAGGACCGATGGACGTTGGAGTCGAAAGGTCCTCGAGTGGAGACCGCGTCTTGGTAAACGGAGCGTAGGGCGCCCCCCAGCAAGGTGGAGCGATGATATCCGGAGGGTGGCTGGCATCGATTGGATGCGGAAAGCCGAGGAAAGAGCACGTTGGCGCTACTTAAAAGAGGCTTATGTCCAACAGTGGATGCGTAGTGGCTGATGATGATGATGATGATAAAAATATAGTATTTAGTGTATAACTTCTACTTAATAAAATAAAAATCAGTTCCCGTACAGTACAAACTAGTTCCCTAAAATCACCGAGCTTCGCAAAAAATTACGAAACCTAAACCCATCTTTTGATAGCCGTAACTATATTCATATCCACCATTACATCCCATTAACGTCCCACTGCTGGGCACAGGCCTCCACTCTCACAGGAGAGAGGGAATTAGAGCTTAGACCCACCACGCTGCTCCAATGCGGGTTGGCGGGCTTTAACGACTATTATCATGTTAGTGATAATAACCGGGACCGATGGCTTAACGTGGTCTCCGAGGCACGGGGGTGAAACACCGCCAACTTCCTAACTCCGGGCTAGTACCTACTGACAATTTCTAGTCAGAAAAACCCAATACTTATTATGGCCCAACCCGGGACTTGAACCCGGGACCTCGTCAGCCGCAGTCAAACATGTTAACCCACAGACCCTACTCGGTGTGTTAACCACTAGACCACCGAGGCAGTCATATATTCATATCATCAACCAATTATTATTTTAAAATAAAAGAAGCGCACACAGGCAAGCCCGGGTATAAAAGCAAGCAAGAACGTATACCGTTGATGTAGTAAGCACACCTAATTGATCTAACTATTTATTAATTGGCACTATAACTTAACCGCCAAAGAATGTGCGGAATTGTGGAAAACGTAAAAGGTGTGTTCTGTTTTTATTACATTTCGGGTACCTACCTAAATATAATTTTCATGTCAAACTGTGTGACTGACATGGAAGTTTTTGAAGGAATTACATACTGAAGTATAAAAAAGTGTGTGTCTGTGTGTGCAGTGCGATTCACACACGGCAGAAGTAAACCTTCAGAAAAGTACGGTTTTTTTCGTTACGGAATTTGTAGATTCGGTCTCCACGCTCAAGGCCCGCGATAGAAGCTATGCAATAGCTTAAAAAAAATTAGGTTCAAACCATTACTAATCAATAGTTACTTAGATTATTGCCATACATTGTCAACAATATCAACCTACAAGATTAATATTATTTATGTAAGTTTGAGAGTGACTATGTAACTAAGAAGCCATCTTGTTTGCTCTACATCAGAACTACAAACAATACAGATTCAAATTAATATAAGATCACAAGCAGAGATTTATCGGAACAGCCTGCGAGAGAATGAGATAGAATACAATCTATCTCATTCTCTCGCAGGCTAAGTCCTATTATGAATGTTTGTCTCTTTTTGGTGTCGCTTTTTCGTTTCATCGAATTTTCAAATCACAACCATTCTAAAGAAGTTTCACTTCAAAAATTGAAATGAAATTAATTAAATGATTTATTTCACGTACTTGTGCCACTTATGATATAAAACTCAACACTTGCTCTTGTTTTAAAAGAAAAAATAATGTAGCTGTGTTTAAATGTTAGGCTTGGTAGTTTTTGTTCCGATAAATCTCTGCTTGTGATCTTATATTAATTTGAATCTGTATTGTTTGTAGTTCTGATGTAGAGCAAACAAGATGGCTTCTTAGTTACATAGTCACTCTCAAACTTACATAAATAATATTAATCTTGTAGGTTGATATTGTTGACAATGTATGGCAATAATCTAAGTAACTATTGATTAGTAATGGTTTGAACCTAATTTTTTTTAAGCTATTGCATAGCTTCTATCGCGGGCCTTGAGCGTGGAGACCGAATCTACAAATTCCGTAACGAAAAAAACCTAACACTTAGGTTGCTCTACTTGTGTTGTTGACTTCAAGTTGTTGAAAATAAAAAGACTATTTTTATGAAAAGATGATTTTGGTTGCTATGACTACTTCAAAAAACCTTTTGATTCCCCTTGGACACCCGGACTATTGAAAACATAATTCTTTAAAATTATTTCGGCTTTATATTTTCAACAACTTGAAGTCAACAACACAAGTAGTCATAGCAACCAAACTCATATTTTCATAAAAATATTTCGCCTTTATATTTTCAACAACTTGAAGTCAACAACACAAGTAGTCATAGCAAGTTGATAAAAAATGCTATGCAATATCACGCGCTTTACCGCGGCAGTCTCCGAGGGCCACACGTCTTTTTTTTTTAACACTACAAGTTAGCCCTTGACTGCGATCTCACCTGATGGTAAGTGAGGATGCTGCAGTCTAAGATGGTAGCGGGCTAACCTGTTAGGGGCATGGCAGTTATATTAAACCCTGTTAGGGGCATGGCAGTTTAAACCCATACCCCTATTCGGTTTCTACACGGCATCGTACCGGAACGCTAAATCGCTTGGCGGCACATCTTTGCCGGCAGGGTGGTAGCTAGCCACGGCCAAAGCCTCGCACCAGGCCAGACTAGGGAAAATTCAGAAATTATAAATTGACCCTGCCGGGGATCGAACCCGGGACCTCCGAACGTTAAGACAACAGCGCTACACAATGCGCCACGGAGGTCGTCAAAAATGTTGTTAAATTAAGGTAAATATTTTGGACAGATTATGTTCGTGTGGATGAGTGATTCAGATTGCTTGCACACAGTTTTAGCAGTTAAGCTATGTAGGTATGGACTTTTGACGTCGACCGTACATACAAAAACTATTTTCTTCATGGGCTAAAGTGAATTTTTCTACGTTTAAGTATAATTTAATTGTAAACTAGATGATTACGTTTTCTTTTGATTTCCGGGGAACTTCTTAAATTTCCGGGATACAAACACACTTTCGCATTTGTATGTATTAGTATAGATTCACTTTTCACTTATAATATTAGTATATGGATATTTGACTCACGCGTTCGCGCATCGGTCATCCGATCGCAGTTTATTATTCGCAAGTTTTCTTTGCAAGAAATAAGAGTTCAGTAGTTAATGCCCATATCACTCAATTGGTAAGACGTTAACCTGTCAATGCAAGAGCAGATATGTTGATAGGTGGCAGACAATGATTGATTTAGGATCTCTATTAATTGATTACGATGTCAATCAGGGCGATGCGACGAGAGATATAATATATAATAATTAAAGACTTGTTACAATTACTTTTACAATATAGTTTAAGAGCACTTACCACGTCCGCTCTGTTAAGATGGATAGCTGCCTACTTACTATCGACTGTCTTTTTTCAGACTCCCTGAGTAGATAGACATACGACATCGAGGAGGTCATAGGTAAATAAGGTCGTCGGTTCAGCGGGCTGAAAAATGTCAGAAATGTTTCTAGTCGAAGTATAAAATATTCTATATTTTTACTTTTCCGACATAAAAACGTGAGTGTATCCGGGTTATGTATATTTATATAAAATATTCGTTCGTATTCATCTAGCAAACCAACTTGCAAGTAAGTAGGTAGGTCTAGGTGGCTAGCTCAAATGCCGGGGCGTGTGAACTATTTGGTACATAAAAAGAGCACAGTACAAATAGGAACAAGACAAAATGAGTTTTAAAGCTAATGGGGCTGATTCTGTAGTGCACAATCTGTACACAATAATGACAGCATTAAAAATATTGCTAATCCTTTCATAATACTCCCATGCGGAAAGGGACAAAACTAGATTTAAAGCTGTCATTTTAGTTTAATTTAGAGATTGTGCTAAACAGAATCAGCCCCATTAGCTATAAAACTCATTTTGTCTTGTTTATCATTTTGTCTTGTGTTCATTTTGTCTTGTGTACATAACGTGTTGTTTGTTGTTTTGTTGTTGTTGTCATTTGCCACAATGAACATCTATGAATAATTTAAGACGTGTAAAGGATTTATTTTTTATTTTATCCACTACAAGTTAGCCCTTGACTGCGATCTCACCTGATGGTAAGTGATGATGCAGTCTAAGATGGTAGCGGGTTAACCTGTTAGGGGCATGGCAGTTATATTAAACCCATACCCCCTATTCGGTTTTTACACGGCATCGTACCGGAACGCTAAATCGCTTGGCGGCACGTCTTTGCCGGCAGGGTGGTAACTAGCCACGGCCGAAGCCTCCCACCAGGCCAGACCAGGGAAAATTCAGAAATTATAAATTCCCAAATTGACCCTGCCGTGGATCGAACCCGGGACCTCCGCACGTTAAGGCAACAGCGCTACACACTGCGCCACGGAGGTCGTCGGATATCTTCACTGTTTAAAAAAATAATTAAACAAACAAACGTATAATCAAGGATACTCTCCGAGCAGAAATCTCTTGTTCTATTGTAATTAGAAGAGTTGCTTGCGAACTAATAAAGACAGTGATTTGCAACAAAATAACACTATGATCAATCACACACCACGCTACATCCTGCTCGACCAGTGAAAGTATTTTTATCGCGCCCTAGGATCTCAAGTACAGTCTAGAACCCACAGTTATGATTGATATGGCATAGCAGAATGTATATCGTGGGAATGGATGTTGGACGTCAATGTAATATGCTTATTACTTCATGGATGATCCAGAAACTTACCACCTATAATACAATACAATACCTACAATACAATACGCTTTATTTGTACCACCACAACAAGTAAAGATAACAAAAATTGGAAATAAAACAAATACAGACAGAAGTAGGACACAAAAGGCGGCCTTATCGCTTAGGTAACGATATCTACCAGGTAACCTTAGGAAAACGAGAAAATAAAGGAAAATAGACAGCAGGTGGTTCTATAATGTACTTACATTCAAATGACTACATACTAATACATAAACCAATAATAAACATATAATAAAGATGAAATAATATTATATAATATAACTAATTATTATATTGTCATGGGAACACCTTTTTGCTGGCAAGGAAACTGCTCATTTTTTTTAATTTTCTGAATACATGCTAATAACTAGCTCACGGCCACGGCAGTCAATCTCCATTACATGAGTACAGGTTGGCCACCATATGCAAAGGAAACAAGATACTGCGCGAACTACTTTGAGAGCCTGATGGAACAGAAAAACAAAACGACCGGAAACAGATTAGGCTTTACGTGTTCTCCATGGCACGGGGTTGAAAACTTCCTTACCCAGAAAAAAAGATAAGAAATTCTTATTTTTTTAAAAACTGTAGTTTCAAATAGCAACTGTAGGACTATTGCTGAATACCTAGTTCGTAAGCCTAATTGGAGGACCAAAAAACAATATGGCCATTACAGAGATCGTTTAAGATCTTTTGAACAAAATGAAAAACGACGTCGTTGAGCGTAGGTATCGGTTAACTTGGCTCTATACAGTTATCACAGATTATTGATACATTCGATCATTCGTAGGATTCAAAAGGGTTATTTCACAATAACTGTGAATTCAGTTGTACCTATATCTATTTATCGCAATAAGGCAAGCAAAATGCTCTTCATATAAATATTAAAAAGCCTTTAGACACTGAATAATATGATGGAACTACGCCAGGATCTCGTAGCTTGTGCTTTAAGGAGTTATCACCATCATGTTTTATATTTTATTAACGTTCAAAAAGTGTGCCGTGTAAGTAGGTATCAATTACGCATAAACATCTTTTGATTTGACCTTTGATTTGATCTTAATACATATTATGTTATGTAAAGATACATTATATTACACAACCCAGAAGGATTTAAATGCTATAATCTACCACGCTAGTGTAATGCGAATTGGCAGACTACTCGCGTCTTTTGAGAACATTATAAAATACTCCATAAAGAACTCCGGGCTACTCTAGATCCTCAACTATGCCCATGCAAAAAATCAGATCAATCCGTTGCTCTGTTGTGGCGTGATTGAAAGACAAACAGACACACTTTCGCATTTATAATACTAGTATAACTCCCCGGCATGCAGGTTTCCTCCCAGTGTACCTAATTTGTATGTATACAGTGTAACTAATTTGAATAAAAAATAAATATTGCTACACCGTTACAGCAAGTGATACAAGTTCCTAAAGCTAGAGGTACGTGGCCGTACGAGTCTGAGATTCGATATTTGGAACCCCCGAATCGAAGGCCAGATTCTCACTAAAATCACCAGTCTATATGAAGCTATCACATGCGGTGAGGGTATTCAGATCGGCGTATATCACCGCGACTCCGGTGGTCTGCCGGCGCCCGGTCAGTCGCTCACGACCGACCATATTGTCATATTTATGTCAGCACGCCGGCCGTTACGGCCCAGCTGCGGTCTCAAATATACAGGCTTCTGGTAAGCACTGCAAACCTCTAAATTAAGCTACAGTCCGACAAACTTATCTGACCGGCAGGCTGATTTCGTATCATGCAAACGATTCACGATAGCAAAAATTGTACAATATTTGCTGTCTAATCGCAATTTCGTTTTATGTATCGTCGATACCTATTACGAATTTGCGATTAGACAGCAAAGTTTAATTTCTGCTATTTTTGCTATCGTGAATCGTTTGCTGATACGTAATCAGCCTGCCGGTGACAGCGTCGCTAGTACGAAGAATAAAATAAACAAGCATACAAATAACAACAATACAAACACAACTAAACAGGCATAACAGCATAACAGGCATAGCAGTAAATTGTGAACGGGACTTATAATTATAAGATAATAACAACTGTTGTTACCCACAATTTGGCAAAATAAAAATTATGAATTATGAATTATAAAAATTAGTTTCAATTTGGGCCACCGGGTCAGACCAAGTTTGTGGGGCATAAAGGACACCACGGATAACAATAAATAACTAGATACCATTAACTTTAATTTAGATTTTTTTTAATATTGCATGCCAAATGGTAATACACTTGACTTTTTATCTTTTATACCACCTTTATAATATATGTGTATAATGCAATAAATGATTTCTGATTCTGATTCTGACGGAACATAAGAGTAATTTAGCAGATTTCTTGTTCTGTGAAGGACACTGCACGAATTCTTCCAATCACAACTAATGCAGTGCCACAAAAGTGTGAAGATAAAAGCCGCGGCGTTTCTTAAAGGTCTAGCCCCATTACAGCTGCACGGACTGGCGCGGCACGTAGGAGTAAATATTCTTAGTATGAGTTTGTATGGGGCTGAACCCACTCAAGCGACGCGGCAAGCAGATGCACTACCATAGATAATATATATAAAATACACTATTGCACTGCGCATTGCAGCCCCATACAAACTAATATACAAATAAATATATAATATTTGCCGCGCCGCTTCGTTCATCTCAAACGGGGCTAGACCTTCAGGATCCATCAAACCAGCTGGATCACCGGCTGAATCTTGATAGATACCCAATTAAATAAAGCACCTCAATAAATCCTTATATTTTATAGCTTTAGACAATAAATAAATTAACTGTCACCTCTAGTACTTTCTTCGCAGAGAGAAGATATTTTTAGCATTTAATGATGACAAAGTGGGTGCAAAAAGCATGACAGATATAATACCTAGCGGTTTGTGTACAGAGCCCTGAGGCACAGAATATTAACTACTACTACAGTGTGACTTTCAATTCAAAATTCAAAAATTCAAATGTTTTTTATTCAAATAGACTTTTTACAAGTGCTTATGAATAGTCAAATGAATCTACCACTGGTTCGGAATGCCGTTCCTACCGAGAAGAACCAGCAAGAAACTCGGTGGTTGCTCTTTTGAAAAAGTATATGGTATGTTTACAATAATTGCAATAATCTACATACACATACACACAACATATACAGATACTTTTCACGGCGGTGCCTGTACGTAAATGACATTTAGTGTCTACACTAATACAATATTACATCCTTGATCTCTATAGATCAAGGATATTATTTCATATATATACTCATTCACTCACTGACTGACTTATCACGATACCTATTAAAAGAACTATAAAGCATACAAACTTGAAAGGAAGGTAGTTTCCTTCTATGTTGTAGATGTCACCGTAAGATTGCAAAAACCGTTAGATTATAATCCAACTAGCGATATTGTAAACTGTCGACGGATTGTGAACCGTTCAATGTTCCGAGTGTAATTTTTTTAAATATTCATTGTATGTACGTTTTCTAGTCTCTTTCTTTTAGGTTAGGTTAAGGTTCGACATAAGGCACTTAGGTTTTATCGGGTTATTATACCTAACAGATTACAATCCAACGACTTTTGCAATCTTACGGTAACACAGACATCACTTAAGAAACGGTTTTGAGAAAATTCACCCCTTAAGGGGGTGAAATGGGGGTTGGAAGGTTACATAAAAGTTCTATGATTTTGAATTAGGTATAGACATGAAAATCAGCATTTAGGTTATTAGTTTTGTTTGTTCCATCCAAACAAAATCCAAGGTTTTAAATAATAAAAACTTGCATAAAGTAGGTATATATAAAGCCTCTATAGAAGGCTTTTCGCAGCGGGAAAATTTCATAATCTCATAGGAAATCAGAAACTGTGCTCGGACGGAGTCGCGGTCGACCTCTAGTAATATTATAATCATAAACAACATGGGTTAAATATTCCTGATGGAGATTAACTTAACAGACAACTTCATGATTTTACGACTCCATATAATGCGGGCGATGTACTCTCGGGCATGCAGATTGCAGGTATCCGAACGATGTTTTCCTTCACCGGTAATACTCGTAGCAAGTGATATTTAATTAATTTAAACGCACATAATTCCGAAAAGTTAGAGGTGCGTGCCCTTGCCCCAGGCCAGACCAGAGAATATTCAGAAATGGGGAGGACGACAACTCAATCAAATCAGCAACTCCAAACTTAAAAACGCGCTTCCAGTATGGAAGTTTGTTAATACATAGTTGTGACGTCATCAAATTTCAACACAATTATTTACTTTAATTGATAGTTTAAAATGATTATCAAACTTAAAACTAACAGAAGATGTGAATTTTAAAGTCTTTTGGAAAACCCTGTATTTAATAATCAGTAAGAAATAATTAATTTTTGACATAGGCATCATCCTTATTATAAATTCGCGAAAAGACTCTGCCGGGGATCGAACCTGGAACCACAGCGCTAACCGCTGCGCCAGGGAGGTCATATGGGTAGGGTGTGTCTAATCATGACTACCTCAACAGAATGCCGAATTTCTAAACAATTAATGAAGGAACTAGAAGTTTAATTCGCTATAATGAACTTCCGCAAAATAACACCTGCTTCTATCCAATAAACAACTATGGTATCACCACTTTACCTATTTTTAATTGCATTAAATACACAAACCTGTATAGAGCGTCGATTTATCCTGTAACAGAATTGATATAATCTCAAAATTGCACGAGATTTTAAAACCTATTATATCCAAGCCTAGCTTTGGAAGATAAAGTACTAAACTAAATAGATATAAAGACTACCATTTATCGCTATCAATTTAATTCATTGAGTAATTCATCACGATCTCAATCGCAATTGCGAAATCGAATTAATATATTATCGATATTCGATAAGAGAAACAACACTAACGTGCTCCGAGGATTTCATGTTCTACTCCAAGTTATAAGCGATTGTACTTATTTGTCTTAAAGAGAGCATTTTCCTTTTTTGTGCAGCATTGGGTATTTGACAACTAGTCAAATTAGGGAGGTTACTAGTACTACCAACGCTTAAAGCAGTATTACTTCAAAATGACAGTTTAATGTCACATACCTTGACGTCTCTAAAATAAGGATTATAATAATTCTAAAACACGAACAAACACAATAATAAACTAATACGGATTTAAGCGATGGTAGTATGCCACCATCAACTTTTTTTCAAATGTTAAAACGCGTGAATGGGATTTGATCTGTGAGAAAAGCCTGCAAGATACTCCCTGACGACCAAATTTAGTAAAATTGTAACACATGGAAATAGTAAACCGTCGACGTCCACTGCTGGACCAAGGTCTCGCGCATGGAGCTCCACAGAACACGATCTTATGCCGCTTGCTTCCAGACGCTCCCAGCTACTAGGTCCACCTAGGGAGGTCGTCTAACGCTGCGCTTGGCTGCGAGAGGCGGGAGCACTCTATTTAAGAAACTTGAGACCCCAACGCCTAACAGTTATTATAACGAAATAATAAATAGTACGTACTAGTTAGGATATATTCCATGAAAATTTATATATTGAAATGTAAACACCGCTTCAACTTTACATTTGCGCCACACACTCGTTAAGCGAATGCCCACACTCTGCCATGATTGATCGAAAGCACATGCTCGCTTAAAGTGTCCACGCGAATTACTCGCTACTTAGAAACTGCTGCCGTTATATTACCCGACACCTTTATAGAATGGACCTACTCACTTACTGGTGATTTTCTGCTACGTAATGTACGATATCACCGCTTAATACTACTAGACTATATGACCGCTTTTAAATAAATATTCTCTGACTAGCTGATACCCGCAACTTCGTCCACGTGGTTTAAGTTTTTAATTTCCACGGGAGCTTTTTAATTTTCCGGGATAAAAAGTAGCCATTCTCCAGGTATTCAACTATACCTACTATGCCAAAAATCACGTCGATCCATTGCTCCGTTGCGTTGTAATTGAAGGAAAAACCAACAAACAATCAACATTTTCGCATTTATAATGTCAGTATGACACGAAACGCTAGCACAGAATAGGTAATAGCACAGCTGAGGGTGTGGAACGCCTCACCTTTTACTTTTCTCTCGCTTTCACGGTAAAGGAAAACATCGTTAGGACATCTGCATGCCCGAAGTCAGCACTGGGTCATCGTGTTGGACTATGGCCAAATCCTTGGAGAGGAGACTCGTGCACAACAGTGAGCTGGCTATGGGTTGAAGTGAATTTACGTCACGTAAAATTACGTCTGCTGATAGAACAAAAATGTACACCGAATTTAAAACTTTTCTTACTTTTATCAGTTGAAAAATAAATTAAATCTTTAAAACATTTAAAAAAAAAACTAATTGTGATTCTATTCAGGAAATTAGGCGTTGACTGCGATTTCACCTGGATGGTTATGGTATGTTGGTTGATGGGCCATGGTGGTTATGTCTAACAAGATTCAGAACGTAGATAGATCGTAGGTAAACGTTGTTCTACTAGTTCTCACACGTAGAACGTAGAACGTAGACACGTAGAATGTTCTAATAAAGAGAAAAAGAATAGAATAGAAAAGCCGGATGTTTTCAAATTCCTATGAACGTGATGCCGCAGACGGCCGCTGTCCTATAGTAAATGGTTATGCAATTACTTGTTTTCACTTAAGCCGTACAAACTTTATACCTAAAGTACTGACTATCGGCCTTGTTGATTGATAGAACGGTCCCGCCCCCGCAAAGTGCGTGTCTCGGCTAATGCGGGTGCAGCTAGAAACTACCTGTCAACGTGTTAAAGACTAGATGCGGTTACACATCCTCGTAGTTACTTATACCGAGTATGAAGTCTCAAGATTATGTTGCGTTGATTTAGAAATTCCCATTTGTAGAGCACACCTCTTTTCAGAAACAGAACTTGGATTTAAACATCTACTTCGTTCCTTTCCTCTCGAAAAAAGCGGGAAATACTACTTAATACTGCTTAGAAGTAGTACGCTATAATACCTAGGTGCATGTGAAACTTACGGTTTCGAACTCCCAGATTTCAGGCTGGTACGCCTACTAATTAAAAATTAAGGTATAAAACATTTTCAGTTTAAAAGCAGTATCAGGCAATTAATTCTTACTTATCTTAACTTAGAGCATTATTTATTAGTTCATTTCATCACAAAAACAAACATAAACTTACTCGTAGGTAAGTACTTAACAAACAGTAACATACGGGGAAATCTGAAATAGGTTATCGTGCTTAAAATAATAATAAGTTAAATTTCCCAACAACAAATGTACAAACACGCCTCACAATCTATTGATATTAGTAGTGATTTAAAGATGGTAGATAAGTTTTGTTTTACAGCGCTACCGATACAATTAGACAATACAGTTGGCTCAAAGCCGGGCCGCCCCATAACCGCCTAATATGGCAAGCCTTAACAGTCTGAGAAATGCCTATCGTTTGGATTTCAATAAACGAGGAGAAAAGCCGATATTATTGTTATCAGGTTGCACGACAGGACCTACTCAGCTGCCTCTATTGCGTACTTAACTGCTGATTATTAGGTTCTAGATGATGCCCGCGACTTCGTCCACGTGGATTGAGGTTTTCTGTTCCTACGTGAACTTCTTAATTTTGCGGGATAAAAATGAGCCTGTTTCCTTCACCGTGATGCAACCTACCTCTGGACTCTGTCGGTTGAAAAGCCAGAAAATCGTAGCAGACAGACAGATAGACACACTTTCGTATTTAAAATATTTGTCCTACTGCGATCATTGCGACACCTAATAGTAACAAAAACTTTTTCAACCAACTTCAAAAAAAGGAGGAAGTTCTCAATTCGACTGTATTTTTTTTTTTATGTTTGTTACCTCAGAACTTTTGACTGGGTGGACCGATTTGGATGATTCTTTTTTTATTTGAAAGGGCATACTTCCCATGTGGTCCCATATAAATTTTATCGAAATCGGTCGAGCGGTTTTTAAAATATCAACAATAAAATAAGTACTTTGTATGGCGTGTGCTATGTTGTTGTAAAGTTGGCGCGGGAGTTTGAAGTCGGTTGTTTAAAAAGAATTTTTTATATTAAATTATTATAGCATTTAGGTTTAAGTAATGAAGGAGGAAAATCTGCATGTCTGAGAGTTGGATAACTCTCAAGACAAGATAAAAGTAGGTATGTAGAAAAAAATACACAAACAATAATTATGACGGCTATCTTGCGTAGTTAACATGAATAATTTGAACATAATTTTACCAGGCATCTGAATTATATCTCGGTAACGATTTTATATTATCACTTATGCTAGCTATATTGTTCATAGCACCGCCCGAGGCCACCTCAGAGTTACTACCTAAGTAATGAGTTATACGCAGGGGTACGCTACAATATCACTTGATTCTAATTCATAGGCGGTTTGATTAACCGAGGGTTCATAAATAGCAGTGTAGCTCGTATATTCCGAGTATAGTGGTAAACTGTGCGTGGATTTGACAGTATTAGAGCGCGTCCGAAGCTCCTCTTTATTAATGGTTATATTTATGGTTTGCTTGGATTCATTTGAAGAAAGTCGTAAAATCATTGAGCTCTGAGGCTATACCGGTTTTACTTCACTCTGCTCTCTATTTTACGTCCTAGGTAGCAGTCTAGTGCTTTGATTTTATCCGTGGGAGGTCCAGAGTTCGATTCCCGGCGGGGTAAATTTGAAAATAAAAATTTTCTTATCTGTTCCATATCTGGTCTGGAAAGACACTGCGGCCCGTAGATCCTATCCAAGCGCCAAGCAGGAGATGCCGTGTTAACAAATAAACGGACAGGAAAGAACATCCACAGGATAGATCTAAAAAAACGGTTCTTGCAAAGGCCTAATATTCGAACCTGGGTCAACCTGAACATCAAATTCTTAACTATACCATCACTTAGGTGCCTTATTCTGTTGGCTAAACTAAGGACATTAATCTTCCCGTATTTTGTACTTCATTCCAATAGCTGTAGCTATAACTTTTTAAAAGTTGTAAGATTTAAAAAATAACGCTTAATTTACTTAATGGCAATTCGAAACACTTAACAAATGAGACACATAATATCTACTCTGATAATTACAAAATGCTCTTTGTACTCTTGAACTGAGCAATTAAACCTTATTATAATTACACCACTCTGTTCCCATTACGAACTTTTAACATGGAACTTTCATTAGCTACCATTGAAAACACAACCGATGTTTTAAATCCATTTTATGATCATTTTTGAAATTCCTTAAAACGTGGAAATAAACTCTCTTAAGTAACATCAGACAAGGAGATACTGTTCTCAGTTTTATATCGGTTCTATTTTATAGTAATACGTGTCAAGGCGAGACCAATAGGCACAAGTGAATATAATTAAAATTATTAAAAAATACGACTGTTCTGCCGTAGCCCGTAGTTATTGCATTTTTCAAAAATGTATAGCCCGTGTCACTCGGGATATTGAACTGTAGTGTTATATATTTTTGGCATCTACTTATCATTTTCTAGATGATGATTATTTATTTAATCTTATTTTCGAATATTTTTTTTCAACTTTAGTCTTTAATGCGGGACCATGGTCACCCCACTATATTTTTTTTAAATTTTACTAGTCTATGTCACCCGGAATAAGCTAGGAATTCCAACGATACCTCATTAATCAAAATCGGTTCAGACGTATAGAAGTTATGGTGGAATATACAAACTCACATACATACATGAACCCTGAAAACAATATACTCCTTTTTTTAGGCAGTCGTATAATTTTAAGCTGTCGTATAAAAAAAATTGCTATACATTATAGTTATTATTTCGTTTAATGTACAGTTTGCCATCGATAGAATAAAATAATTATAAAGGCTTTTCAAAGTAGGTTATATTCGAATTTATCATTTAACATTAATTGATCATTTCTCTATCCAATGAGAGATTCTGTCTATAGAGAAGGTCAAATCATAAAATTTGACCATCAGCCATATCTTTAGGATAAAGGAACGAGCGAAAACTGAGAGCTATAATTTTGGCGTTGATTAAAAAAAGCTTAAAAATTTATTCGAATCTAAGATTTAACAGGCCTAATGCCGATTTCACCAAATTCGAGTAAAGTTCAACCTACGAATTTTGATGTTTGGGCAATTGTTGTAGAAGAATCCTATCGAATTCATAGGCAAGGCGTTACTCCGTACTCGGATTTGGAGAAATCGGCACTAAGTGGTATGTACTTTTTCTACCCGAATAATACTAATTTAAAAAAAGTTGACCACTCTTAAAATGTCATCCTGTAGAACCCTGAACAGGGGCCATACTACCAACGCTTAAAGCAATACTTAAGGGTCGAAGTACTGAAACATTGTTTTCTGTTCCGACGTTTTAGGATAGGAAAAATGAAAATTTCATTACTAAATTAATACCATTTGCTACTCAGTTAAATGAAGTATGACGTAATTAAAAAAAGTGGTCATAAAATCGTATAGTAACTGCAGAAAATTATCGAGAAATTCATGGAAAACTCAAAAAAGGCGTTATCGCGTTCCGACTATTGTGATTTAATCTGAGACCTTATATAAACAAAAGTTATTTCAAATTAATCATTAAAGATCAAGGAACACTTTAATTAAACAATATTTTCAATACAACTTAAAGTTTTTGTACAATCTGGTTGCAAAGATCCCTCATACGAATTTTTCATACAAATTTACACTGGCTCGTCCAACCCAAATGTCAAAACTTATAGCCTAAGAGATAACTGTATTTGTGGTAACTATCTTTTGGTAACTATAATTATATCTCCTTACTATTAATTTCCATGTTTCAGATTTATGTTAGTATTATCACAGGTGGTCTAAGAGGTGATATACGTAAATTAAAATACTCGTAACTTAAATGGGAGATATTTAAACACTACCTACACATTATCACATCAAAGCGGCGACACTTGAGCTATTTTTTACCCATGACGGAATGGACGGTATATATTATTATGTGTTTGCCCTAAGAGGTTGTGCGATTGTTTGTTTGTTTGTGTACTTTTTAGTTCCCATTTTCCTGGAAAACTACTGGACCGATTAGTACGCAGTTTTTTGCAATAGATATGCATAACTTCTGTCAAGGTTCTTGAATATGTTTTAGGGCCATAGTCCACTAAGCTGAGCTGCAATTTTGATTTTAATTGTTCAATATGTTTCCATTTTTCTGAAAAAGTACTGGGCTCATTGAGATGCGGTGTTTTGCATTAGATATGTATAGCTTGTGAAAAAGTTCTTTAGATTTAGATATATTTTAAGTTATCGTGCTATCGTGCGCGCTCCTATCGTGTTTTTTTTTTGTTACCTTTTTTCTGGAAAACTACTTTGCTGATTTAGATGCGGTTTAAAAAAAAAATATGTTTAGCTTCTGAGAAGGTTCTTAGATATGTTTTAGGGCCATAGTCCACCAAGCTGTGCTGCAATCGTGATTTGGTAGGTGGTCGAATTCCTTCTCATCGTAAACCCGTCGTGTTTGGACTCTTTTGATTTGCCTTGACAAGCGCTAACCTAGATGCTGTGGTCACAGGAACTCCAGTTTTTTATCCATTATATTTTATAACGTATTTTTTGAACTGATATATTTTAACATTTATTTATCAGAATATTAAAGTTTGACACAATTTGACACCTCTACTCATTACCATTTGGCCATAGTCCAACACGCTGGTCAAAAAAACTACTGAACCGACAAAGATGCAGTTTTGTGTTCATAAAACTACTTCTGCGAAGATCTAATTGTTGTAACAAAGTTATAAGGTCACAAATTATAATGGAGCGCTGCAGTTCGTCGTGGGTTTTTTTTTAAATTTTAATTTTATTACTTGACGTAAGTACTACTTGACGTACTTAACGACGTATTATTTCTTTGAGAGACAATATCTAGTAAACGCCCCGATGAATAGAGTCAATTTTTATACTGGTTACTTAGGTACAGCGCATACTTTAATACTATACTAGAATAAGCCTTCCTATAGTTATTGGTCATTTCTGGTAACAATAACTCGTCTTTGAGCGGCGATAAGTAGTCAGGTCCCCAGCCGCTTGCAGGCAAACCATCACAAATTCCACCAGATGATAGTTACTGTTGTGAATGATACGAGCACTTGATGAGAACTGACATTTATTATTACTGAAATATATAACAATATTATATAAAATTCACATCATCTTTCCCTTTTATTTTTTAATGTATATTATAAATTAGTTTAGTAGTTAGTTTTATTATAATTTTATAATTGGCTTAGATATGTAATTATATTTAAACAATACCTACGTATCTAATCCTAATTTATTTTTACTGAAATACCAACATAACAATATTATATAAAAATCATCTGAAATACCAACATAACAATATTATATGAAAATCACATCAGCAGCTATCTCCTAGCCTATATATTTTTTGAAAGCTTGCCCCCTTAAGTAACATTACTCAAAATGACAGTTTGATGTACCTAAAATACGGATTATAATTGACTAACTTCCAAAAAAGGAGGAGGTTCTCAATTCGGCGCGTTTTTTTTTAATGTATGTCGGTGCATATCTCCGTGGATTCTGAACCGATTTAAAAAAAAACTATCAGTCGTTAGAGGAAGCTCTCGAGGTGGTCCTATAAAAAAATCGGACTCCAAATCCTCAACCCTGACACTAAAATGTTAAAAAATAACAATTATTTCCAAAAAACCTACCCACTATGTTGAAGTCGGGCGAGTCTGATGCGTCAACTTTGCTTATCCTTGTTATACCCGCCCGACATCAACATAGTGGGTAGAAATCAAAATTATTTTGTACTTTACAGTGGCACAGTGGCGTTGGAAGTCGGTTTTTTGGAAAGAATTTTGTTCTAAAACACGAAACTTAACAATAATGAAACAATGTATGGCCCTAGCTAGCGACCGAATTTGGCATAATATCATAACCGATCTAGACCAGAGGAGTGGTAGTGTCTAAATAAAACGATCGAGTTGCCCATAACCGTGTACGAAGCTAATCGGTAATGGCTACTTTATCTTACATATTTACCTTTTAAACCCACCACATTTATTATGGTCGTGACTGCTTTAGTGGTTCCAGATCGTTGGTTCCTATCAAGAAATCACTGGGGACGAATTACATTTCTCATTAACTTACTTAAGCAGTTCTTTAACAGTTTCAATTAAAAACCTAAGAGTATGGAGATAAATACACTAATGTAATTTTTATTTTTTGTTGTTTTTAATACTTACGTACTTAACATTTTAAATACTATTAGGTATTTCCTGTGAGCTGAGTTGCGAGAGCAAAACAAATCATAATTAATAGTGTCCAACTAAACCGTTTTTATTGCAATTTAATTCAAATAGCCACGCTTAATAATCTTTTTGTGCCGTTTCATTTATTTTCATTTCGTTTTAGTTAGCTTCTCACACAATTAAGTGGGCAGGAGTTTGATAAATCTAACCATTGAAGGAAACCACCCAGCAAAGGTCAAGTTTGCGTGATAAAGGGTAAGAGGAAACGGATTGCGGCTAGGGGATAGTGGCCTTTAGTGTAACGAGAGAGATACAATGTGTCAGGCTAACGAAGTGGCGATAGTTCGCGGACGAACCTACTTCACGCCGCCGATGTCATCGCTGGACAAAGTGCCATGGAGCCTTCCACGCTGCTCATTAATATATATAAATAAATAATAATTTATTCATGAGAATGTAGGTGATATAAAGTTGACATGACATGATTACAGATTGAGATCCTTATACATTCTACCAATAATTAATGGTGAATGAATGGTATAATATGTACACGTACCGTTATGAAGTATTTTTATCAAATCTACATGCCCGAGAGTTTGTCATAATATTCTTGAAGGTATGTAAAGTCTGCCATTCTACACTTGGCTAATGTAGTGGAATATGACCAAACCCTTGCTCATTCCGAGAGGAGACTCAGTAGTAGCCGGCAATAGATTGCAATGATGATGATGATCGATCATTAAAAATAGTTTTAGGCAACGCAGGGTAAAGTAGAGGGTCCCAAAGGAGGATGGAGGTCACCCAAGCTGTGGAGTGAACAAATGAAGTCAGCTGTTGTTGTTCCAGTTAACTTTGATCTAAAAGATCTAATCGAATCACGATTTAAAAGCACTTTTAAGTTTGAATTAAAACATTTGAATTTAATTGAATTAAATCTATACTAATATTACAAATGCGAAAATGTGTTTGTCTGTCTGCTATGCTTTAACGGCCCATCTCAACTGATTTTGATGAAATTTGGTATAAGGATAGGTTGCATCCCGGGGAAAGAAAAACAAGGATTAATTTTTAACCCGGAAAATTAAGGAGTTCCTGCGAGAATAAAAAAATATCAACGCGAATGAAGGCGCGGGCATCATCTAGCTCTAAAATAAAATAAACACCGACTCCATTCGTGCACTGTTCTTAAAAATTGCCAGCGATGCGCGGGAGTCTAGTTCGCGCGTTCATTATGTGGCGCATACAAATTGCAACTTAGCCTCGTATCGAGGCATCTGTCAAAGGAGCACAACACTAACTTTATGCTAAGGACCCCCGAGGTAAAACTTTACGGACTTCTGCCATTGCTTCTGTAAACTTTTTTTTTTTCCGGATGAGGAGTACGCTCCGCAGATGCCTATCGCCAATCGTCTTTGGACTCCCTCCAATTTTTTTCTGTATGTCTCCACCTTCATGGCTTCCTTGAATATTGGTGCCCCATACAGAATAATGGAGTGGGCCACTGATGCTAATACCCTCCGCTTGCTCGCCCTTGGCCCACCTTTTGTAGGCATAAGTCTATATAGTGCCTCTGTCAATTTCTGGGCTTTAGTCGCTACCTCCTCTATATGCTTTTTGAAAGTAAGACTCTTGTCGAGCCATATACCCAAGTATTTGACGTGATCTTTTGGTGTCACTGTGGTGGTACCTTGTATCACGAAATTGATTGGGTCTAGCTTCCGCCGTCCACTAAACACTATAGCCTCAGTTTTCTCTGGCGCTAGGGCGAGTTGTCTTTCTTGCATCCAGGTGTTTATTCGTTCAAGCGCTCTGTTTGCCCGAGTCATGAGGCTGGCTTCGGTTGCAGCCACGACTACGAGAGCCAAATCATCGGCGAACCCCACCAGTTGGATACCTTCTTCTTGTTTTACCTTAAAAACACCATCATATAAAATGTTCCAAAGAGTTGGGCCAAGTATGGATCCTTGTGGAACTCCACTGCTAACTTGAATCCTCTCTTCCACTCCCTTACTATCTTTTACTTTAATATAACGGTGCTCTAGATAGCTACTCAACAAGTTTTGTATGTAGCCTGGAAAACCTCTCTTTCGTATCTCCAAAAGTATCTCCCTCCAAGAAGCTGAATTAAATGCGTTCCTGACGTCGAGGCAGACCAAGGAACACAGCTTTCTGGTTTTCTTTGTGCCTTGCCTTGCTTTGATAGCGGTTTCCGTTACTCTCTTTACAGCCATCAGCGTGGACCGACCCTGTCTAAAGCCATACTGATGATCGGAGAGGCCACCATGGTCCGGCAGCAGTTTTTCAATCCTGTTAAGAAGGAGTCTCTCCATCAGCTTGCCGTAACAGTCAAGTAGGCAGACTGGTCGGTATCCCGTTGGGTCATCAACTGGCTTATTGGCTTTTTTAAGTAAGACCAAACTCGCTGTCTTCCAGGCGGCCGGAAATGTGCCCGATGAAATGAAATGAAATGAAAATGAAAATGAAAATACACTTTATTGTACACCAAACAAAATACAAAACAGAAGAACACATATATACATAAAGCGAAGAAGCTGTACAATAGGCGGCCTTATCGCTAAGAAGCGATCTCTTCCAGGCAACCTAACTAGGAAAGTATAATAGAAATACTGAATGAGGGTGTACACTAAAAAAGAATGAAGGATGAAATCGTAAATAGGTACAGTCAATATCTTAAAACTAAAAAAAAACAATACATATCTAACTAAATACACAAATTACTTAAAATTAAAAATATATTATAATATTTTTAAACAGATAGTATACATAAAAAATAAATAAAATAATAATAAATAAAACATACATACTTATATACATACATACATAAATACATACAATATATACTTAAATATCATAATATAAGATATAAGCCTAAAAAATGAATACTAATAACTAAGGAATTGAGAAGGTATACAAAATTACGGGGGCATAAAATGTTTTTTAAGGAGTCGCTTAAAAATAGGCAGGGACTGCGCCCGCCTTATATTAAGAGGGAGAGAGTTCCAAAGACGAACAGCTGTAACGGAAAAGGACTTGGAATAGAAGGAAGTGCTATGCGAAGGAACTCTGAGAATTAAGTTATCCTCAGAGCGGAGAGATCGACCCGAATGAGAATCACCGAGAAACTCAAACCGCTCTTTCAAATAAGGAGGAGTAGTTGGATTGAAAAGAACACTGTACAGGAGAGATAAAATTCGAGTATTCCTGCGAAGGTGAATTGGGAGCCACTCGAGTTTATTGCGAAATTCGGAAACGTGGTCATATTTACGGAGCCCAAATATGAACCGTATACAGAGATTTTGGATGCGCTCGAGCTTATTAAGTTGCTCCACACTTAAGTCCAAGTAACAAGAATCAGCATAATCAAGAATTGGTAAAAGGAGAGATTGTGCAAGCGCAATTTTAGTCGGTATAGGTAGAAAGTTACTTAACCTCCGGAGAGAACCAACAGCTGCAAACATCTTCCTACTCACTGCACCAACCTGAGGGATCCAAGACAGAAACTTGTCAAATACGACACCCAAGTTTTTGACAGTATCGCTATACTGCAATTGGACTCCATCAAAAACAATACAAGGAAGAGTAGCCCAATCAATGCGTGATACTAGATTTTGACTACCTATTATAATGACTTGGGTCTTTGTTGGATTTACTTTTAGCCCGTAAGATTTGCTCCAGTGTACAACGGCATCTAAATCATTATTAATCAAGCCAATAGTCTTGGACAGATCTTGTAGTTTAGACTGAGCATACACTTGGAGATCATCAGCATACAGGTGGTAGAGAGAAGATATGTGCTGAGTAACTGAACTAATGAAAATCGAAAAAAGGAGAGGAGACAACACGCCACCTTGCGGTACGCCGGCACTTATCGAACACCAGTCAGAAAAAGTTTCTTCGACACGTATCCGCTGCCTGCGCCCATGCAAGTAACTATGAAACCAGTCAATGACTCCAGGAGATATATTAAGAGAAGTTAAAGTTGCCAATAGTAATTCAAAATCGACACTGTTAAAAGCATTACTAAAATCTAGGAGAGTCAACACTGTTACACGCTGATTATCCATACCAAAACGGATGTCATCAGTAATTTTGATTAATGCAGTAGTCGTACTATGCCCGGGTCGAAAACCGGATTGAAATGGATTTAAGAGGTTACATCTAGAGAGAAAAAGTGTCATTTGCTTATGAACTATACGCTCAAAAACTTTTGAAAGGAATGGTAAAATAGAAATAGGGCGATAATCTGAAAAACTGGCTGGATTAGATTTTTTTGGAATAGGAGTAACCTGTGCATCCTTCCAAGAGGACGGGAAAACACCGGTACAAATGGAATGATTAAAGACAGAAGTAATTACAGGAGCTAGCAGATCAAGGAGAGGAATAATCATTTTACGACTAATGCAATCAATACCAACGGCATCAGAGTTGACTTCCATAATACTTCTCTTAACATCACTGCAGTCAATTTGACTAAAAATAAAAGCGGGATCATCAGGAGTGGGTAAAGCTAGAATTTGATTTTTTGTATTTAATTTTACAGCACTATCAATAGTACTAGACGAGGAAAAATGCTGATTAAGCTGATTAAAATCAATATTACTAGAGTGACTATTGCTACTTGCTTTCCCAACTCCGAGAGATTTCAGAAACTTCCATACCCGTCCGGAGTCTTCCTCCTCGAGTACAGACTTATGAATATGACGTCGTTGCTTATCTCTACATAACCTGTTGCATCGATTCCGAATGTGCTTATATTTAACTCGATTAGCGTCACTAGCATTCGATTTGTACTTTGCTTTAGCCACAATCTTTTTATGTTGCAAGGTTTTAATTTCCTCAGTTAGCCAAGGAGCAGGAAGGTGTTTAATTCTTACTGGGCGTATTGGAGCATGGATATCATATAACTGAGTCAAGAGAGAATTGAAAATTTCCACCCGGTTATCAATACTGTCACTAGTAAGGACCTCAGTCCAATCAATTTGAGAAGCATCGTCTCGCAGCTTAACAGGGTCCATACCACTAAAATTACGCTTGAGAAGAATTCTTGATCTAGCCTTGGGAGGGCGAATTTTATAAGACAGATAGATTAAATCGTGGTAAGAAAAAGCATCTGCAGAACATTGACCATGTTTAGCCACAAAGTCCACTGAGGAAACAAAAATAAGATCAAGAAGAGATGGAGTAGAATTAGGAAAAGAGTGAGTTGCAGAGAGAGGAAGAATATGTAAGTTAGCTGCCTGCACTATTGACTTCAAACGGAATGCACGTGCATCATTTTTTAAGAGGCATGTATTAAAATCCCCCATAATAACTGAGTGCTCATAGAGTGGGATGAATTTATCCAAAAGAGTTTCAAAGCTATAAAAGTAGTCTATTGTTAGACTGGGACTATAAAACACACCAAGCAGAAGTTTCACACTAGAAAAAATTATTTCAATAAATAAATGTTCCCCGATGCAAAGGCCCCTGCTTCTGTAAACTATACTTAAAGTTTAATGCAGTCGGGGTCTGAGGTGACACATACATAAGCTCTGCATTCAACTCGCGTGCGTACTATAGGTACATTTTACAACGATGCAACTTATCCCAACCTATACCAAATTTCATCAAAATCGGTAGAAAAGATAGGCCGTTAAAGAATAGCATACAGACGAACACTTTTTGCATTTATAATATTAGAATGGATTTAATTAGACAGAATACTGTACCTATTACCTATTCTGTGGTTGTATTGCACTACTGGAGTCTGGAGCCATACTTTCAACGCTTAAAGCCATGTTGTTTCAATATTGTTGGCTTTCGTGTTCTAGAATTATAATCCTTATTTTAGGAATGTACGGTACGAGACATCAAACTATCATTTTCAACTTCAATATTTTGCAAGACTAATTAAGTTTCAATTATTAAAAGATCTTTCAGAAGAGGAAAACGTCTTTATCTAGATTATTATTATTTACATGTGCAAATATTAAATAAACGACTGACATATTATGAAAAATTAAGTTCTGCATTCAATAAAAATATTGCAATCTGGAACATGTAAGATTTGTTTACAAAAAACGAAAAATGGCGTCCAATGTTAATGCAAATAAGTGAACATTTCAAATCTTGTTAGTGTGGGACTCTGGAATCCTGATCCGAAAGACCTTTTTAGTCTACGATCCGGTGGACAAAATCGGTTGAAAATAAGGATCGTTACAGTGTAGCAGACACACAGACAGACACATTTTCGTATTATTTTATATTTCGCATATAGTATATTGTATGGATACTGCATCTCGTATGGCGGAATTTTGTAAAAAATATTAATTAATTAAAACCCGCCATCAGTAGGTATCTTGAACAACAATGAAAATATAACTCTGAATTTTTAAATTACACGGCTTTTTAAATTCATGCTATACCTACGCATTTTATAATTATTACACTAGTGAATTGAAATGCGCTAAACCTCGTGTAACCTATGAAATCGTAGCGTCAAAACTTGTCTATAGAAAAAAGATGGGCGGTGGTTGTCTAGGCATCGGAGATTCACATCGTAACAGCTATACTTCTTTTTTATGTATAGTTCGCGCACGAGTTGAATGTATGATGATTGATGACACATATAATACATTTACTCTGCATTCAACTTGCGCGTGAACTGTAAATTAAGTTTCTGTAACAGCCAAGATGACAGCTCTTGACACTACATTACGGCACCGCAGACCGTTCGCCTAAGAAGCCGTAGTTTTTATTTATTTAAGATACCGTCTTTCGTATCTATAATCCGTGTCTATAAAATAATTTTCATGGTCTCCCCTTAGCCTGAGCCCAAACATTTTGATATTTTTAAAAAAACGCCAATAATATGGAACTCATACCACGGGCTCTTAGACTACGTGGATACAATCTGGTACACACGCAGCATAGATTGCGCGAATACCCAGATATCTCTATCAGATAGATATTGTTCTACATTATTATTATGGCTGTACCACCGTACTTTAACATTTATGGGGTTTCATTATTGTCGTTTGCTTTTAGACTACGTGTTTTAATATTCTGCGGTATACTAACTGTTCGGTAGGAGAGATTATTGGCTTTAGCATCGATAAAATATCTGCGAAATTGATTTTATTCCCACAGGGCCTAGTGTTGCTTAACTTTTTTCGTACCACTTGCTCAAAAAAGTGACATTCTATGCCACAAAAAGCGAACATAACAATAGCCATTTTTAATCTGTTAAAAACAGGGAAAGAAAATTGTACTGAATTTCATTCATCCTCTAGGGGGAGAATGTGATTTAAATTTGGAATACTTACATACTGAACTACATCTGTGTTTACACCATTGAGTTTGTATAAGTATAAAGCATTAAACATCTTTTTGAAAAAGGAATACGCATTTATTATGCAGTTATGATAATTAAATAAAATTACGAAAACCATAGATAATACACTTTATGACGAAAACCGACGAGGCCGTATGAGCTTGATGCCTTTGCTTTTCCGACAAAAAAATATTAGTCTAGGAATTTACCGCGTTTTTGTTTTCTTCAAATAAATTAACGTTAAGTTTATTTTAATTTATTTTTATAAATAAGTTAAACAGTTCCTCAGACACAAGAACAGAGAAATACTCAAATCTGAGAAATAGTCAAGGCTGAGTTTGTTGTGGGCTCTTCTCAGACCAGGGCGCGTTTGGAACCCTCGTAGCTTTAGTTTTAAGATACCGTTACTGATTATCACCATTATATATTATAAAAAACTCGACGTCAATAAGTGTAGTATACCGACCTAAATTGAATAATAGTAGATTATTAACCAAGGGGATAAAGCAGTGTCTTCTGTCGCGGGTGACGATTTAAATCGCGAGCGTAACGAAGGACTCGAGGTTTACTCCCGAGCGTAGCGAGGGTGTTATAAACTTAAATCACGAGCGAAGCGAGGGATTTAAGACGAGTCCTGAGTGTAGCGAGGGATTTAAGTTCACCCAAGACTAAGACAGCTTTATCACCGAGGAAAATACTCTACTTTTCGTACCATTTGCGAAAAAATTTACACAATAATAATATGAGATAAGCATTTATTAAAAACAAGATGATGCCCGCGACTTCATCCGCCTGGATTGATGTTTTTTGATTCCCGCGGGAACTCTTCAATTTTCCCGGATAAAAATAGCATATATCCTTCGGGGGGTACAACCTATCCCTGTACCAAATTTCATCAAAATTGGTTGAACAGATACATTTTTGATTCCCGCGGGAACTCTACAATTTTCCGGGATAAAAAGTAGCCTATGTCCTTCCCCGGGACGTAACCTATCTCTGTACTGTCTTAGTCTTGGGTGAACTTAAATCCCTCGCTACACACAGGACTCGTCTTAAATCCCTCGCTTCGCTCGTGATTTAAGTTTTTAACACCCTCGCTACGCTCGGGAGTAAACCTCGCGTCCTTCGTTACGCTCGCGATTTAAATCGTCACCCGCGACAGAAGACACTGTTTTATCCCCTTGGTTAATAATCTACTATTTCCCAAACTTATTATTTCTATGCCCTGGACAACATTTGAACAACTTGTTGAAGTATATACTAATACCTAAACTGAGCCTTGTTCGATGATCGAAATCGAATATTCGAATTCGATAGCACTGAAAATACTCAATTAGGTACATAAAGGAGAGCACACGGCACAGTATCAGAACGCTAAATCGCTTATAGCGGTACGTCTTTATCAGGGTGCTAACTACTTGCAGCCGAAGCCTTCCGCCAGACCAGAGCAGAAATTATAAATTCCCAAATTGACCCTACCGGGAATTCAAGCCGCTATGAGACAACAGAGCTCACCCACTGCGCCAGGGAGGTCGTCCCACTCAAAGTGAATTATTGTGTCCATATAATCTTAAAATGTGTAAATATCCAGAGCCAGTAGCACAGAAAAGGTAATAGTAGTAACCAGTAGTGTCAACCACTGAATTTCTAAAGTGTTACCACAGAATAAGTAATAGTAGTAAGTGTAACTGCGTAAAGCGGCCGTAATTGCGGAAATACAATTCCATTGGTGGCATTGTAAATTTAAATTCAAATGTTTTTATTCAAATAAACTTCTGTAAGTGCTTTTGAATCGTCGAGTGCATCTACAGCTGGTTCGGAATGCCATTCCTACCGAGAAGAACCAGCAAGAAACAGTAGAAGCCGTATAATATTAGTATGTGTGTAAATATCCTAAGCCAGTAGTATCAATCACTGAAGTGCCAAAGTGTAACTGTATAATGCGGCCGTAATTGCGGAAATACAACTCCATTGGTGGCATTGTAAATTTAAATTCAAATGTTTTTATTCAAAAAAACTTCTGTAAGTGCTTTTGAATCGTCGAGTGCATCTACAGCTGGTTCGGAATGCCATTCCTACCGAGAAGAACCAGCAAGAAACAGTAGAAGCCGTATAATATTAGTATGTGTGTAAATATCCTAAGCCAGTAGTATCAATCACTGAAGTGCCAAAGTGTAACTGTATAATGCGGCCGTAATTGCGGAAATACAACTCCATTGGTGGCATTGTAAATTTAAATTCAAATGTTTTTATTCAAAAAAACTTCTGTAAGTGCTTTTGAATCGTCGAGTGCATCTACAGCTGGTTCGGAATGCCATTCCTACCGAGAAGAACCAGCAAGAAACAGTAGAAGCCGTATAATATTAGTATGTGTGTAAATATCCTAAGCCAGTAGTATCAATCACTGAAGTGCCAAAGTGTAACTGTATAATGCGGCCGTAATTGCGGAAATACAATTCTATTGGTAGCACGATAAGCCACAATTCCTATTAGATTTGTATCCGAGCCCGCGGGACCGGCTTCGGTAGATCTTAGGCCCTGACCACTCCGACGATCGACTTTGTGAGAACTGTTGTTTTTAAATCCATACTAATATTATAAATGCGAAAGTGTGTCTATCTGTCTGTCTGCTACGCTTTCACGGCCCAACTTTTTAACCAACTTTGATGAAATTTCCGGTCCCGGTTATTATCACTAACATGATAATAGTCGTTAAAGCCCGCCAACCCGCATTGGAGCAGCGTGGTGGGTCTAAGCTCTAATTCCCGCACTCCTATGAGAGTGGAGGCCTGTGCCCAACAGTGGGACGTTAATAGGCTGTAGTAGTAGTAGTAGTAGTGATGAAATTTGGTATAGAGGTAGATTATATCCCAGGGAAGCCATCCTTTTTGGAAGTCGGTTAAAAATGCTAAATTCCTTCCAGGTCAACCTGATTCCATCTTAGACTGCATCCCCAAGTTTACATCACATCAAATTATAGCAATACTAGATGATGCCCGCGACTTCGTCCGCGTGTTTTAAGTTTTTTTGATTCCCGCGGGAACTCCTTAAATTTCCGGGAAAAATTACCTAGGGTAGCCTATATCACTCTCCAGGTCCTCAACTATACCATGCCATAAATCATGTCGATCCGTTTCTCCGTTGCGGCGTGATTTAAGGACAAACCAACAAACCAATAAACCAACAAACAAACAAACACACTTTCGTATTTATAATATTAGTATGATGGAGCTTCCGAAAAGGTAGGAAATTAACTCTCTCGAGAGAGTTTATTTGAGAGAGAGAGATCTCTCTCAAAGTAACATATTGTTTGCTTATGCCCTAAGCAGCTGAGATGCATAGACAATCGTCTATAAATAGTATATTTGCAAAATAATGCGGTTGAATAAACAAATGCGGCTCGCGGGCAGATGAGATAGCGCAGGTTGCTCCAAAAGATGTTACCATTGGTCCACGTTTGGACCAAAGTTTATCGTTTTAGAATTCACCCATCTATTTTACTATCCGCGTATAGGTATCGTAGACGATCAACTTTAATCGATCCTATGACCTTATAAAAAAGTCAGTCCGATTTAAGTACGCGTAATAATATTACTATTTAGGGGCACAAAATCGGAGATCAACTCATCCGATTTTTAATGGAAAGACTACATCGGAAAGTTTCTCATTAAAGTCAGCAAATTGGGACAATAACCCCTTAAGATTTAGCGAACCATTACTATCTGCTTAAGACGCTAAGGTACTTATCTAGAGAGAATAGACCTCAAGACTTGATGGTCAGAAAATTTACTTCAAGGACTATAGGTCCTTGAAGTAAATTGACAATGTTTTATATTCAATCCAATAAACATACCACTCACCACTACAGCCCATTAACGTCCCACTTGCTGGGCACAGGCCTCCATTCTCATAGGAGAGTGGGAATTAGAGCTTAGACCCACCACGCTGCTCCAGTAAACATACGTCGATTATTTAATTTCTTTGTATGATCGAGAATCAATAGTAGTCCCACAACACCAATATCGACCTGCATCCTTAATCAGATATCAACTGTTTACATTCAGCCGCTGGGAAATTTAAATGTAGCGATGTTGTCGGCCGCAACCTGCGGGTTAAGCGATGCGGTACGACACACTCCGATATGAGACGAGATTGATATATTACGCTCTTACCGCTGCCAGGCAGCGTCTATAATACTCAGCTTACTTATTATGACATTATAATGAGTATCATTTGACTGCCTCGTTGGTCTAGTGGTTAGCATGTTCGACTGCGGCCGACGAGATCCCGGGTTCGATTCCCGGGTCGGGCCATAGCAAGTATTGGGTTTTTCTGACAAGAAATTCTCAGTACTAGCCCGGAGTAAGGAAGTTGGCGGTGTTTCACCCCCGTGCCTCGGAGAGCACGTAAAGCCGTCGGTCCTGCGCCTGATCTCTCTCCGGTCGTGTCGGATTTTCCGTCCCATCGGGCTATGAGAGTAAAGGAACAGAGAGTGCACCTGTGTATGCGCACACACTTGTGCACTATAATATCTCCCGTGCAGATGGCTTATCTCTCTGGAGATAGGCCGCCGTGGCCGAAATTCGGTCGGGAGGACATTAATTAATAATGAGTATCATCAATCAAATAAATATTATAAATGCGAAAGTTTGGATGTATGGATGTAGGTATGGATGGATGTATGGATGGATGTTTGTTACTCAATCACACCGCAACGGCTGAACGGATCTGGGTGAAATTTGGCACAGAGATAGATTATAGTCTGGAATAGCACATAGACTACTTTTTATCCCGGAAAATGAAAGAGTCCCCGCGGGAACCAAAAAAACCTCAATCCCGCGACTTCGTACGCGTACGAAGTCGCGGGCATCAGCTAGTTATCGTATACAAACAGTGGGTATGTAAGAGAAATGTTGATTTTTCCGTAGTAAAATTTGGGAAAATGAGAAATGCTGTGGGAAACTTAATAACGCTGTTACTAAATAAATTAATTATCTATAGATTATTATACTTATTCCATGTAGTTACTTAGATCTAGTTGCATGACAGGTGGTTAAAGTTAAATTATGGTTACGAATAACTGTTGCATTGATAAAAACAAAATGTGTTGAACAAGTCAGCTTTTGTTAACTTTGACAGATTCTACCTTGGCGTTACTTTCTTTTGGTGGTCAAAATTAAATTGTATACCGTAGCAAACAGTGAAATATTAAAGAACTTACTTTAAATGCCAAAAAAATTGTAAATTCAATCCCTGCTGAAACAATATTTTGCAAATCGTTTCTAAATAAAACCCAAGAAGTAATTCCAAGATTGAAAAATTATGCTTTTGAAATGGATTAAAAATTAATGAAACATCCTGTGTTGTAAAAAAAAACACAAAAATTAATAAACGATAAAGCAATTAATGCAATTCACGCTTTTATCACTGAAGAACAATCTGAACCAGGCAACAATGTTGTAGAGTACGAAGTAGAGTGTAAGGGACAAGGGTGAGTGTACAAACCAACTACTCGATTATAAAATATTTTGAGCTGCCGGTCGTTGTGGATGTGCCCTTACAAAAGCACACTTTAACGTATCTACTTAGACTGTGCTACGAAAATAAGCCACAAAAATATAACTTTAATACAAAAGAAATAGCATGGGCTCAAAAATCTTTGAGCCTTTGTTTGTAAGCCTTTAAAACCGCATATTTTAACGAACATCACAAACACAGCTGATATAATTGTCTAGACTAGGAAAGTACCTTAAATTGCATCAAAAAATAAGCCCACCTTCTTTATGGAATAATACAAGATCCAGAATAAAACAGAAAATTGTGCTAATGTGCAACCGTAAGATTCTTGTTCAATTCTGCCATTACAATGTCGTGCATTAAAACGGGCCAAGTAAATGGTCCAACACAAATCCGATGACACCGACAACAAGATAATGTTAATTAATATCATTCCACCACTGATTGTGAACGCTTATTAACCATAAACGCAACAAAGGAGACCGAGTAAACAATGGTTTTGTGTTTCATCTCAAACCAAATAGATATGGTCGGGAAATTGCAATGGGGTATAACAATCGAAGCTATATTGTTACTATCTGGGTTTAACTTTGTCGATTCATAAAATAATGCTGATCAAGATCCCATATCGAACTTATAAATAACTAGATGATTCCCGCGATTTCGTATGCGGGGTTTTATTTTTTTCAAAATCCCATCGAAACTCTAATTTTTAAATTTCGTCAAAATCGGGAAAGCGTAGCAGACAGACAGAGAAACACACTTTTGAATTTATAATATTAAATGATGGAAGGATTATTTTTTAATTAAAATCTAAAAGTAAAAAAAAAAAATTTAAAAAATGGTAAAACGCAAACTATTACTAGGATTTCCATCTCTCTTTCTCAAAGCCGTATTCCGCATTGCTCACAGGAGAATAGGTGCCGGAACCCTCATTGACCACGAGTTGGTACGGACAGAAATAATAATTGGGGAGATTGGAATACTGTTCACCTTTTTCAGTTTTGTCAATACTTAGATTGGGATCTGAATCAGATAGCTCATAATTTGGAGAAGCTATCAAGTGACGTGTCTTCAAAAGATTTCCTAGATAAGGTAAGAATCTCAACCACCTCCGCCCGTCGAAGGATCCAGAACCAAGCTTAAACTGCTCAAGTAAAGTACAGTTATGAAATTGTTGCGTAAAGAACGTTATCTGTTAGTCAATGTATATCGATTGGAGTCAGGGGCCGAGACTCCTGGACATAAATCTCCATAAATCAAATATAAACGTTTGAGTGCTGATTGCTATCGAGTATAAGCCATTTGGGACGTGGATATTAAAGCGGTGCGATATGTATCCTATGAGCCCTGCCTGAATTAGAGCTCGAAATGTCAACAGAATTCTGCAGTTGCGATATTAAAATCATATTAGATACACTCATGCATATTTAATGTTTTGGCTTGACCAAAGACAATATATAAATACTTGGTTTATAATTAATCTATGGCTTGACTGAGCTATGATAATTGCAACTCAGATTCAATGATCTTTCTACTGTGTTGAATTATTTAAAAAAGCAGACTATCGGAAATGTTGACGGCTTCAATGCGAGATTAATCAAATGGACTTCCTGAAATCACGCTTGAAACTCATTTTACCACTGCCTATTCATCGATTGAGAAATCACGGTAGTCCTTCATATAAAGCGACTTATTTTCCTTCCGATGTGTGCCTATGAATTTCGAGAGGATAAAATTACGAACACATATTTACTGACTTAAAGTATTAAGTGGATAACATACTCAATTCCCATGGCTACTAAGGTAAACTTAAAAAAAGTTAGCAAGAAAGGTAAAAAAAAAACACAAGAAGCAAAAGAACTAAAGCTCTAAGGCACATCGAGCGTGCCCTATGCCGCCACTGCATCGCTCTAATCTCGAGCGTGGTTGACCGAAACAATGCTGTTATAAGATGCCCCTAATCCCTATATCGTCCAATACTGCAACAATGGCGACGATAACCGTCTCACCCCATTAGAGAGGCACGAGACACTAGAATTTATAACCAAGCCGATTTTGTTATATAAATAATGAATTAGTCGCAATTTATTCTTGAAATTACATGTTTGATAAATTGCTATTTATGCATCGGATCTTTGTTGTATTGTATTGCAAATATTTCGTTTAGCAGGTTGTTTGAAATTGCGCTACCTATGCATAACTTGTTGTGTATGTCGAGAAAATTACTCAGTGCTATTCATGTTTTTGGTACATTCTTAACAACCACGAACTCTATACGACCTTTTTAGAAAACCAAATGTTGTCAAAACCATTAAGCCGTCAAAAGCCCCAAAAAAAATGCCGGATAGGAAAACACACGGGAGACCCTGGAGGCTGCGGAGGAATACCGTCAATGGATTAACGGTGTGGTGAAGGACATGTGAGTTTTTGGAGTTCGAAGCTGGAAGGAAGCTTCTACTGACTTCCTCCATTGATCGCTTGATCAAGCCAAGACCCAACCAGGGCCCGTATTCTCTAACTCAGTGACTATCAAAAATGAAAGCCACTGACATATATGTAATATCCATTGAAGGTTTACTATGAAATGTTACTTTTTATTTCATAGTAAACCTTCAATGGATATTACAAATATGTCAGTGGCTTTCATTTTTGATAGTCACTGAGTTAGAGAATACGGGCCCAGGGCCGAGAAGTAGAACTTTGATGATGATGACGACCAGCAAACCGAAAAACGGTCATTAGGTATCTAATTTCTATGATATAATAAAACTAGCTGATGCCGGCGACTTATTCCGCCTGGATTGAGGTTTTTTGGTTCCCGCGGGAACTCTTTAATTTTCTGGGATAAAAAGTAGCCTATGTCTTATTCCAGATTATAATCTATCTGTGTGCCATATTTCTTTCAGATCCGTTCTGGCGTGATTGAGTTACGAAGTATCCATCCAAACTTTCGCAAATTTATAATATTAGTATAGAAGTATGTATAGATTTTGTATTACTACAAAGTATGATATTATAGTGCGAGTGAGTACACGAAACCGAGCCAAAATGGCCATCAATAGTAATAGACATAAAGTATCCAAACCCAAATTGATAACTGCAATGTACCCTCATAAAATGGATGTCATTATGGGAGCGAAGCACAATAAAGCTGGAAATGGCAGTTATTTGTAATTGGCGCCACTGTATCGCCCGACAATGCCACGATAAGCTGTTGGTGTATTATTTTGTCTCACAATTAGTGCGCACGATACCACAATAAGGATATACGGCTGTATGGATTTCGAAACTGGCTTAAGAGATTGAGAGGGCTAAGCTCTTCGGTATCACGTGTATTAGGCCTAGTGGAAGATTTTCTGAGTTAACTACGATTTGAACTGATTCTCCAGCGCTTAATGGCAGATGACAGACGGCAATTAGATAGATTCACTCGACTATTTAAAAGAAAATAACTATTGATATGATTTGATTGTTCAATTCCTCTTCAATTCTATACAAATCGCGAATATAACTTAAACGCGATAGAATAGGTAAAATATCTTCCACAAGAATTCCACTCGTGATCGGGCATCTCATACCATTATTATTATTTTTCATATCAACTTAGAGGTGCTTTTCGAAATATACCTAATCTGATATTATTACAAATTAGGAATAATTATCTATTACTAGAATGTTTTTTGCCTATGTCCTTCCCCGGGATACAACCTATCCCTGTGCCAAATTTCATCAAAATCGATTGAACTGATGGGCCGTGAAGCGTAGCAGACATATTATAGGTAGACAGACGGGCATGCAGCACTTTCACTTTTATTATAATATAAATATGAATACTACGTCTTAGTTTTCATTAAATTCCTAAGTAAGTAAGTAGGTACTCGTAAGTGTCCTTGCCTGAGACATCGCAAATGCGCTTAGCGCAAGAGCATGCTGCATGCTATGTTAAATCGCCTAAGCACACAGATTTTCTAGTCAGCCGCTTGTCAACTTTAATCCAATAATTATTTGGTAACGGCTAAAAGTTGCAAACGCAATGCCATTTCTCAATTGATAGAATGTATCTACGTAGAGACGAGAACCTTATACTTATGTGACATATTATTCATATTCATATTCATTTATTTGCATTTTTAGCCCTGTTAGGGCAAAGCAAGTACATAAATTAATAAAGTTGCAGTAATTAAAATACCACTGCCTCGTTGGTCTAGTGGTTAGCATTGTCGACTGCGGATCACGAGATCCTGGGTTCGATTCCCGGTCGGGCATAAAAGTTAGGTATTGCGTTTTTCAATTAAGAAATTCTCAGTGCCAGCCCGGAATTGGAAGTTGGCGGTGTTTCACCCCCGTGCCTCGGAGAGCACGTTAAGCCGTCGGTCCCGGTTATTATCACTAACATGATAATAGTCGTTAAAGCCCGCCAACCCGCATTGGAGCAGCGTGGTGGGTCTAAGCTCTAATTCCCGCTCTCCTATGAGAGTGGAGGCCTGTGCCCAGCAGTGGGACGTTGATAGGCTGTAGTGATGATGATGATGAATTAAAATACGTTACATTAAGTTACCTTATCTTAATTGTTACATTATATTGAAATTAAAATTAAAACATAACATCAGATTTCATTAAATAAAATTATGTCAAGTACCTACAATAAGCTATTATATTATACCAAAATCAAAATTAATTATAAAATATTAAATAGATTAAATTATCAAAAAAATTTGTCAAATACAATATTAGTATATTATGTCAAATACAATAAAAAATTAGTAAACAGTAAATTTACAATAATGGAGGTTTTTTTTTGTAACATAGTAAAAGTAACGAAGATTTCAAGAGACCACGCAAAGATTTTTTCATCCCACCATCTCGGAAAGAGTATTTTTAATCTTCGATATCTGAATGCAAAAGCCGTTATTATCCTCTTGAGGATAAAGTAAATCGAATTTAGAACATCGTGTGCACGCTAGTAAATATCACTCGTCTACGAAGTTTGTGAAATCAAAACATCATTAAAACCTATTTACTTCTACCTGTATGGTGCCGAATTTCCATACAACCTTTTTTAATTTGTTAAAAACTCACACTCGTAACCTTCTTGGTGTACTTTTTTAATTTGCTTTGCGCGCACCATTTTCTTTCACGTCATGTCATTTCCTCGCTGAGGTGGGATGAAAAGTTACGTGTTGCACTCGAGTGAAAAGATTTTTCACTCTTGTATAACAAATAACTACTATTGATGTATAATGCAACTCTAGCGGCGTTCATGACGAACTCTCAAAAAATATGGTCATCGAGTCAGCCGGGAATCCAGGTGCTGGTAGTGAGTGGTATCCAAATGGTAGTGCTGGCTAAAGGGTGTAAAATTGAAGACATTAGAGATATTTGCTTGTTTGCTTGCTATTAAAGCATTATACTAGGTTAGAAAAGCGATGATAGCCTAGTGACTTTTACACGTTCGGTTTCAGAGGTTCGTTCGGGTGGCCAGGAGTTCGATTCTCGGGCACACACTGAACTTTTCTGAGTCATGTGCGTTAGCAATTAGATACCTATCACTAGCTATCATTTTCAAGTCCAGTGATAAGTTTTCTATACCTACTTAAAACCCCATCTTCTAGGAGGCTAAACAAATACCAGAAGGAGGACCCCGAAAAATAAATATCTGGGGCTTTAAGAGAATAAAAAAGACTTAGGTCGATTTTTTCGCAAAGGTGTCCAATTGGGAACAAATTTGGGTTATAATGAGAGAGTCGATGCCATCAAATAAAGAGGCCTGAATCCAAAGACCTAGCAGACCAAATACAGTAAAAGGTGTTTGCGATTATAATTCGTCGCTATCTCTCGTACCCTGTCACGGTGAGGTAATTAAGGAATTTCATTGTTTGAAGTGCGAGCCGGCTGCAAATGGTTCCTATTGTTAATTGGTATCGGGATTACCTTCACCGCATTGTCTTGGCTAAATGTTAACATGCGGAATGATGATAAAACCTAGTGTATTTAGGTTGACCACAGCCTGTGCCGTAAAAAAGTACCTTATAGTGGCATTTCAACAAAATAATCTGAATTCGTAACAATTCAAAATAGGATATAGAGACTAGTAACTTATAATGTTGGCTTTCGAGAGCAGTCATTATTATAATATTATTATTATTATTATGAAACAGGACCTTTTCTGATTCACCACTTATGAGAAATGATTTTTCACGTCATAGTTAAGCAAGCAAAATAAGAGCATTGTGTTATCAAACTTTTTCATTTAGTTATTACTTTTTAAAAATATAAGTGCGGTTTTTGTTATTAGCAACGATAATTTAATTGCTATTTTTCCTTAGGTGCTCCAGGAACACAAGGAGAAACGCGTAGGCGCACATGCATAGGTCGACTTTCATACATTTTTCTGTTCGATTATTCTTGAAGAATATACATTTTTTAATTTTTTTAATTTGTTTTATGATTTCTTTAGGGCATTTTACAGACGCAAGTTTCATGTCAGGCAAATATTTACATTATTTATAATTTATAATCGGCATTCAAAAAGTGTCAGATTTACGCATGTGTGAGGTGTGAGGTTTACATTCGTCTTAAAAGATGTCGCCGTGTCGCCTAAATAATGCGTCAAAAAAATATATTTGAGCGCCATCTATCATTATACTGTAAAAAGTACTTCGCTGTTACATGCTATAAAATTTTATAGGATAAGGGAAGTTGAATGAAGGTTCATATCTAAGCACGAGAATTGTGGAAATTTACACGAACGAGTGAGATTCATAAATTAAATATTAGGTCGTCGCACGCGCTCGTGTATTCCCCTAGCTAAGCACGAGCATTGTGGATTTATTTAATTGTATGGCGTTTACATACAGTTTATTATGCGTTTCTATAAAAAGAACGCTTATTTCGCTCGTTTAGCACCACGGGGACACATGCAGGGAGGTAGACGGTAGTTCCTGCGTGGATTGTGTATTGCGATTATTTACCTACTTAGGATTTGTAGAGTTCAAAATGAACCAAATAAACAAGACATTTGGCAACATAATATAGGAAACGTAAATATTCCAATGCGCCTATGTAACTCCAGGTCCTCAACTATTCCCATGCAAAAAATAACCTTAAGCTCGATCCGTACCTCTGTTGCGGCTTGATTGAAGGACAAACCAACAAACCAACAAACAAACACAGTATCGCATTTATAATATTGGTAGGTACCTATGAAGTATGATTATAATTTAGGTATATACATACTAGCTTTTGCCCAGGGCTTCGCCCGCGTGAATAATGTAGCCTAAGTTCTAAGTCAGGCTATAAGCTAATCTCCATTCCAAATTTCAGCCAAATCGGTTCAGTAGTTTTTGCGTGAAAGAGTAACGAACAAACTTACTTTCCCCCTTGTAATATTAAAAGTATGATACCTATGCTTACCTATAGACCTACTGTTTACCCGCGTGGATTTTAGTTTTTTAGTACTTACATACCTACCTATCCCCCGGGAACTGTTAATTTGTCCGGGATAAAAATGGCCTATACTTTATAATTATGTTAATCCAGAGTAAAAGCTGTCTCTATTTCAAATTCCAGCCAAATCGGTTCAGTACCTAAGTAGTATGTAGGTACCTACCTAATTATTGTGTCGTGAATAAAAATATATATAAAAAATATCCAAACAACCATTTTAATATTTGATATTTTCATCTAAGTTTATAATTATTTACTTACTAGCTGATGCCCGCGACTTCGTCCGCGTGGTTTGAGTTTTTTGTTATTCCCGCGGGAACTCCTTATTTTTCCAGGATAAAAAGTAAGCCCGTGTCACTCTCCAGGCCCTCAACTATGCCCATGCCAAAAATCACGTCAATCCGTTGCTCCGTTGCGGCGTGATTGAAGGACAAACCAACAAACAAACACACTTTCACATTTATAATATTAGTATGATTTACCAATACTTTTTTTGCATTGTGTGATAAAAACAATCGCCTCGCAGCCGGTTAAGTACCTAACAAGAAGTAGGTGTAGGTACCTACACAAGACAACGCCGCGCGAAAGAAGCGCCGGCCGCCGCCCGCGCCACACGAGTATACCTATAGTTGCCCGCGCTGCCGGCCGAAGGCTGAAGCTAGTACCACAGTATTGGTATCTACTATCTACCAATACTAACTGTGGTACGATCCGCGACTGCGAATATAGCTAGGTATTCGAATAATCTACAACTGCTGATGTAGACATTTGTGGGCAACTTATGGTTTCAGTTGTACGATCGGAATGACAACCTTATATTATAACTCATAAGACTGAATTTCAAAAATGTCAAATGGTTTCATAAGGTTTAAATTAATTGAAACTTTTTATTTGTAGGTATTTTTTTAAATATAACCTTATAAATCTGCAATTATTAGGACTCAATTTCAAAATGGAGTTTTATTCGTTAGTACTAACTAGTAACTACTAACTATGTGGGTGGTAATCGAGTCAAATTAGGTAGTGGAGCATTATTCAAGTTGGTTACCTACTGATTTTGATACCTAATTAGAATGGAATTCAAAATTGCGCATCGCTAGCCGAAGCGGCCTCTATAGTCCGGGAGGCAGCGGCACAAATTTCGGGTCATTTCCTCCTGTTTTTATTTTTTGAATATCTGCATGAGTTATGTATGCAATATGTACCGTACCTATGTCTAATAAGTATATATGACTGCCTCGTTGGTGTAGTGGTTAGCATGTTCGACTACGGCCGACGAGGTCCCGGGTTCGAGTCCCAGGTCGGGTCACAACAAGTATTGGGGTTTTCGGACAAGAAATTCTCAGTACTAACCCGGAGTTAGGAAGTTGGCGGTGTTTCACTCCTGTGCCTCGGAGTGCACCTGTGGTTGCGCACACACTTGTGCAACATAATATCTCCCGCGCAGATGGCTAATCTCTCAGGAGATTGGCCGCCGTGGCCGAAATTCGGTCGGGAGGACATTATTCATTATTATTATGTCTAATATGGTCGTAATAGGGTTGCGATTCCTGCAGAAAATTCATAAAAAATCTCCTAGCTTCTGGCATGAAACTTGCTCAACACATTAATTTGAACTTAAAATGTGTAAAAAATATCGTCTTCCAGCTGAATTCCTCAACTATGTATTCCATCCATCAACATTTTTTATTACGAAATGTGTGTGTACGGCCAAGTGCGAGTCGGTCGAACTTGCTTATCCCCGAAGTTTACCAATCCAAAAATACAGAAGTTAAAAAGTATTGTACAGAAGAATGAAAAATGTATAGATTGGAGTGAAATAACTGGTAAACTGATGTTAACAAACTTTATATTATCTATTTCTTTGACAAACTGAATTAATTGTAAAGCATATTCTTGTATTTTATTATATTCTTGTATCGCTAACAAGGGTTTACGATGGCAATAATGTCATTGTATCTGAATTTGAGACTAGAGAAGATTTATTGCAAGTGAGTAAATAGGTATTTAAGTACATCCATATTAAGTAATATTATATATAAGAAAATGTGTCTGTCTGTCTGTCTGTCACGCTTTAACTGCCCATCTTTTCAACCGATTTTGATATTAAAGTCAAAGTCAAACCATATATCTTCAAATTGGTACCTGCAAAGTACTTTTTGACCGTCTATTTTACAAAGTATAAGATGTGATGGTGATAATTAATCAAATCATCCTTCAACTTCGGTATGAGTCGTAAAATGCTAATTTGAGTACCCATCAAAATCTGATTGCAGAATGATTTTACTGGTTAGTCAATATTTTTACCAGAAACTTTTATTTCTTTGCCAAATTGAATCAATATTCTTGCAAAATAAAAATTCTAATTCTAATTCAATATAAAATGTACCTATTCTGATATTACAGACTAGCTGATACCAGCAACTTCGTCCGTGTGGATTTAAATTTTTAAACATGCCGTTGGAAGTCTTTGATTTACTGGGATAAAAAAGCCTACCTTATTCTTCATATTTTTTAATATATACGTGCCGTGAAAACAATCACGCTGATCCGTTGCTTCATTGCGACGCGATTGAAATACAAACTAACAAATGTGCAATTTGTCACTTTTCCATACTCACATATTTTTATTCTATAATAATATTAATAGGTGACCCACCCCAGATTCGCACTTGTACCTAGTGTCTTTACTTAATGGTTAAAAACCTAATTTTGTATTGATTGGCTGTTATCCGTCCGGACTTCATCTCCGAACTATTCGTCAGGTCTTCATAAAATTTACTTAATAGTAGTACAATCTTTCTAATAAAGAACGAATTGTGTAAATCGGTTCAGATTTGGCTGAGTTATGGAGTATAATTGACAAATTATAAATTTATATAATTAAATTGATTAATAAAAGTCTCAAGGCTCTATGTAGAATTTCCATTAACATGCGCTATTTTGCTCAGAAATTATAAAATTACTACTATTGCAGAAGATTTTATTAGTTGCTTTCAACATTACTAACTGCTGTAAGACTACTACCATGGTATTTAAATAATCAGTCTTCCTGCAATCGGCGCCTAAGGAGTCAATTTTGAGTGAATGCTCATAACCATAGCCGTCTCTATCTCATAGCCGTCTCTATCTCCACAGGGGATAGAGACGGCTATGTCATAACCAATCCGTTGAGTAGAAGCGGCATTTGAAGGTAAATACTGAATTAATGTATTTCATACATCATTTTTAACATAGTTTTCTTCATATTTTACTTGAATGTAGTATTGTTTTCTAGTAAAGGTCGTAAATTCTTGAAATACATATGCAACAAAATATTGCTGCCGTGAATTCGTTACGGTCCTTTGAGTAACTCTTTCGAAATTGTCAGTTAATGGTACAAATTATTACTCAATGGATATCAATCATTTATACATTTATATACTGTTACTCAATCATTCATACAATGTGATTTTACATACTATAAATTGGTTGGAAGTTGCACTTATATTTTTTAGATGTCATTTTACATATTTTAAGTACAAATTAAAGAATAAAGAGTTTAAAATACCCAAAAGTACCTACTACGACTATTATAATTTTATGGTAAGAAAGTGTGATAATTCACTTAACATTGTGATCAGTGCCCTTACTTTTCCTTTGAGTAATTGTCAAGGTTCCACTGACAAACTGTCCTCTCAAAAATATTGCATTTATGCTTATAATATTGGCCATTTATCATTTATATAAGTATGTTATGTTATATTGAAATAGATATTTTTTATCGTAACTCGCAAAAACAAAAACATAAAAGATTGTCTATTTCAGAAGAAATATAGAAAAATATGACATTAATTTGTCATTATTGTGTTATATTGTCATTAGGTTAGTCAAAAGAACTAAAATTATCAAATTTTGATAGTGTTTCTATTATTTTATATTTTCCGTCCCATTTTTCTGATTGGCATGATTGGTAAGTCTAATAAAAACTTCTGTGAATCTTATTTAAAATGGTTTTTTTAAGTACATTTGTGAGATAAAGTTCTGTTTCTGAATGGAATAATTCTCCGTCGATTCATTTTAAAATGATTATTTTTACTATAATTTAACATAATATTTATAATCAGTGCTATTTCTCATAAAGATAAATAAGTAGGAAACACAAATCTATCAATAAAATAACAAACATGGTAAAAAAAAATCATCGATTTTAAATCATGTAGTTAACACGTTAAAAAATACGCCCCAACTATAGTGTTATATATTTTTGGAATCTACTCATCAATTTCTAGATGATGATCATATAGTTAATCTTATTATCGAAAAAAAAAACAATTTTAGTCTTTAATGCGGGACCATGGTCACCCCATCATTTATTTTTAAAATTTTACTAGCCTATGTCACCCGGAATAAGCTAGGAATTCTAACGATACCGCATTTATCAAAATCGGTTCAGGCGTATAGAAGTTATGGTGGAATATACAAACTCACATACATACATACATACATACATACATACATACATACATACATACATACATACATACATACATACATACATACATACATACATACATACATACATACATACATACATACATACATACCTACGTGAACCCTGAATACAATATACTCCTTTTTTCAGGCAGTCGTATAAAAACATTTCGTTTCCTCTTGGTCTATAATATCGCGGTGATAATTTCTTATTTCGCTCTTGCGCGTAAATCACGCCGCATCAGTAGGGTTGCCACTTGCCACCCATACCCGGTTCTTGGTCTCTCGAAAATTTAATTATAAGCCGGCACTCTGTCCGAAATGATAGTTACGAATTAAATCGCATTAATGAGTACTTGTTGCTTAATTACGCCACTACTATTGAACCGATTTGGCTGAAATTTGTTATGAAACTTTTTATCCCGGAAAAAACCATGGTACTGGAACTACTATATTTTCACAACTTTTGAAGAAAAAAAATAATATTTTTAACTGACTTCAAAAAGAGGTTATCAATTCGACACGCATAATATTCCGTGTGTAATATTATTGGAACTTCAAAATATTCACATAAATGACAATCTATTAGGGCTTCCAAACATAATGTTTGTCCATGCATTTCTCCGAAAATATGCGACCAATCGTTTTTTACTGGCTTACATTTAATTCAACTTAGATAACAGTGCAAGTTTCATTTGAGTTTGTTGTGAGCTCTTCTTATACCAGGGCGCGTTTGGAACCCTCGTAGCTTTAGTTTTAAGATACCGTAACCGATTATCACCATCATGTTTTTTTAAAGTAAGTAATTTTTAACGTCAATAAGTGTACCTACAGTGTACCTATATTGAATAAATGATATTGACTATTGACTATTGACTATTATAATAGTTTCGATAGTTTTCAAGATTTGGGCAATTGTTCGTTTTCAGTAAGTATATTGAAGTTTGAAGTAGCTTGTTTTCCAAAAAAAGTTGGCAACCCTAGCCGCATTATTGTCACCCGTCCCCAGCAAAGACACCCTACCGGCAAAGCCGTGCCGCCAAGCGATTAGCGTTCCGGTACGATGCCATGTAGTAACCAAAGGGGTATAAAGTATGGGTTTAATAAAAACTGCCATATTATCCCTACTAGGTTAGTCCGCTTCTATCTTAGACTGCATCATCAATTACGACCATCTCACATGGTGGCACCATCAACCATGTGAGATTGCAGTCAAAGCAAAGTTTATCTTGTATCCGAATTAAATAAAAAAAATACTAAGCAAAACTAGGCAGTTTTTGTTTAAATGCCATCTAGTTCAATTTTATAGTAAACATTTCGTAGTTTATGTTAGAACCACAGAACTTGGATAGCAATCATGATGTCAGTGTGTGAGTGGGGGTTGCGTATATACAGTAATCGATATGACAGATTTTTATTAGTGGACTATTTGACTAAATGGCTCCGTTTTAAATTAAACTAATGATGTGATAAAATAATACGCATTGATATACTGGCGCAAGTGTAATCAGTTTTAAAATCAGTGCATAGGAACTTTGCGAAAATATCAAAAACCTGTCAAAAGCCCTAACAACGCCATCTAGCGGGAAACTGTCCGGGAGAAGACGTTGTGTTGACCCTTTTAAGGGTTTTTCACTTCACGATTTCATTTCAAATTCCGAACGTCCTTTACGTAGTGCGTCGTAAATCTGCGAATCATTTTTGCGAAGTAAAATCACATATTATCTATATACCTATAAGTTTTAACTACCTATACCTATTTTCTTTTTTATAACTAATCTTTTTCCTCGTTAAACTTTATCGCCAACTAATTGCTCTTTGAAAATTGTAACTATTTTGATATTGTTAAAATTTTCAGCGGCATTTAATGATGTAGTTACAACCCAGTTGATGCGACGCCAATCATGTGGAGAGTTGCTTTGGGCTATTTTCTACTTAATATTGTGTGTTATGCAACGTTTAGTGACGCATATCTCGTTGGAGCTGGGTGTAAGTTCATTATTAATAAATAAAGATTTTGGTTATTGTGACGTGCGAATAAATGGTTATTTGAAAATAAAATAATGACTTTGAGTACTTCGATCTATTTTGTTCCATTTGCTCCGCTCACTGCCACTTCCCGTAGGGCTATTTCGGTCATTGTCGCTCTAGGATCTCCTCATTTCTAGCCAAATTATATACCTACGTTTCGTTTGTATTTTCTTTCTTTAATCGTTCGGAGAGAAAAAAAAGTGAATAGTCTCTGGTAAGCGTTTTTTATCGCAGATTTGATCACGTAGAGAAACACTAAGCATAGCTCTGAAAATGCAGCCATTTCCACACTCACACCATCAAAAATTATTACCTTTTAACCAAAGACAATATTATATAAACCAGTATAAGACTGTTCACTTCATACATTCAATCAAAGCTCGCTAAATGCGCATTAAAGTCGCCGGTACCTTGTAGTTCTTCGCATTATCTGAGATGGCGTATATTATAATTAATCTATGCTTTTAACTAAAGGACGTTGACAAAACCTGGTATATAATTCGAATGCATCTAAATTTAATTCCTTTTAGTGAACGTCCGTTTTGCCCAAATGCTCCAAAGTGACACCAAATACAAAGTCCTAAGGGAAGAAATGATAAAGATGAACACTCGCAACTTGGCCTACCACTGCCGTGCTGACAAGAGCGACTGCGATGCTGCCCTCGCGAAGATGCGATACAAGGCCAGCAAGCACTTCTACGCTCTGTCCAAAGCTGTTGTTGACTACGTGAAGAATAGAAGGCAGGCACGCCCCACGGGTTATGTAGGTGAGTAGATATTGCACCTGGAACTCGGCAGCTGTTTTGATGAGCTCCCTAGCGCAGTTGTGACTGCTGTCTTAAAATCGGGAGGTCCCGGGTTCGATCCCCGTCAGAGTCGATGTGGGGTTATAATTTCTGATTTTCTCTGCTCTGGTCTGCTGGGAGGCTTCGGCTGTGACTAGTTACCATCGCTGCACGTTTTACGATACAGATCTGCTCTGACAGTCTGTTTTGGCAAATTATAGCTAACACTTTTTAGTAACCCACACACATGGTCGGCGACCCACTCGATGAGTCGATAAGCATGTTGCAAGCAACTTCAAACAAGCTTTGAGCCCATACAAAGCACGTGTTTAAAAGCAGCTAAGCTGTAAGTTTTTGTAGTGTCTCTCTACAAAAACAAGACTTAGGTACGGCGTGTGGCTAATAGCACAAATCAAAATTTCTACACTAAACTGTTCTAATTGTACTTTTATCCCTTTCATAATGCTCCCTGCGGAAAAGGATAGCACTGGATATATTATACTCGTAGTTTAGTATAAAGATTGTGTACCAATGAATCCACATTATTTATTATTTTAATATTATAAATGCGAAAATGTGTCTATCTGTCTGCTACGCTTTAACAGACTATCTTTTCAACCGATTTTGATGAAATTTGGTATAGAGGTAGTTTACATCCCTGGGAAGGATATAGGCATTTATTCTGGAAAATTCCCGTGGAAATAAAAAAAAACTTGATCAAAGTCTAAGTTTTAAGCATTTGTAACGTGTGGTGTCAATTAATTAATGGTTGTGTTAATGCTTCACAGGCACAGCGACGTTCTGCCAGGACAACATCTGCGTGCCCGACACCGACCCGCCCATCGTGTACGGAGGCTGCTTCACTCTCATCTCCTGCGGCGGCAACCAGACCTGGTTCCTCGACCCTGTCGTCTATAAGAAGAGGAAAAACAAATATTACTGAACTTACCCAGAAAATCTTTGTTGGTTACATTCACCCCTATACACATGTATTTATCAATGCAAGCAACTGAAACCGTGAACCACGGGAATCTTTGATTTTACAGGATAGTCTGTTATCTGCAATTTCCTGTCTGTTACCGGTTGCAATTTATCTGTGCCAAATTTCGCCAAGATTGGTTCATCGTAGTAAACGAGCTAGTATGAATGTAATTCCAAATTTTAGCAAATCATTTGTCATTTGTGAGGACATATTAAAAGAGAAAAAGCATTCTTCATGAACACAAAGGCACGGAAAATTTAACAATTACAGGGTTAGATTGCCACACAGCAAACAAAAGACTCGTAAATCTATTAGGTATTCACACTTTTCTTGCGCCAATTTATGTAACAGCCTCGGTATCAATTAAAAAATCAATCAAAAGAAAGTGCACACCTGTTGCATTGTACGGAAACAATGCACTCTCATAAATTTGTTACGTTCGAGAGAAACTATAAAGCGTACAAGTTCAAAGGATCGATCAGATCTTGGTTTCCTTTGACACGGTGCGTGAAATGTATGCGTAATAAGAAGTCGGTGAAAATGAAGTGCTTTGTATATTTTGTTCCGTTATTTTTAGTTTGTAGACATATTGCATCGGAAATTAAGGGGAGTGTCATGATGAACATGTAAGTTTTTTCTGTATTCACGTTTTTATTCTTACATTTTGTATCTCCTTGCATTTGAACATTTATTTAGTATTAAAGTTTAACTGATACCCGCAGGCTGGTGGCGGCGTTAGGCATCGGTGACAGCCGACGGCCTCGCGACTAAGGGAGCCCCGCAAATTAAAATATTTTCAGTTATTTTAACTTTTACTTCTTGACTGGGAAATGAAAGCCTGATTTCGCCGACGCGACGTCCAAATTTGGTCTAGCGCCGCCACTGTCCTTTGCATGGAACAATCGATTATCTTGGACTAGATACCTACCTACAAGCTCACGCGTCGTTCAAAGGATAACAATACCAGTTAGCCTTCCAAAAAAATTCATATCATATTTCAGTTCGAGAGTTCGATGTTTTACAAAAAATCTAGATAATATTTGTTTTTCTTTCGTTTTGTCTATCTAAACAGGTTTTATCACGGTTTTTTTTTGAATATTTGACTAACACCTTGCATTAGAATCCTCTATCATAGGATTAGTCAGGTACAGCTAATTACAATTGATTAAAACTTCCCCAGCTTAACAAAAGTGAAACCAGTCGGAGGTAGCCTTGGCTCCAGATTCGTCCCACTAACCGAAGTCCCTCCACCGCGCATCCCACACTCAAGATCCAGGTCTAAGTCGGGGAGACGGCATCTAGAAGACGACTGCAGTCAGAGACCACCAGCGAGGGAGGTGTATGAAGGCAACAAGGTCGACATTTTGGGGGACTACTACGATGAGAGAGTTGCGAAAACTGTTGCAACTGTGATTATACCAGATCATATTGATTGTGAGTTACTTTTCCAGAATATTTATCCAAATAAAGTATATGAATCTGAATCATTTACTGGGGACCGCCTGCGACTTCGCTTCTGTCTTTTTTCCTAGTATTAAGCGAACCTCAATACAAAATTTCAGCTTTCTAGGTCCAAGGGTTTGTGCTGGGCGTTGATGAATGAGCATTGAGTGATGAGTCAAACTTTTTTTTATGAAATTTTCTTAGAATTCGTTTAAGCACTAAGTACCTATAATACTTATGATAGTGGACATAGAAGGGGGTAATATTGGAAAAAAATTAAAAAACCGGCCAAGTGCGAGTCGGACTCGCGCACCGAGGGTTCCGTACTCAAGAAGTAGGTATAATTACCTTTGTTAATGAACCGCAAAACTAACTTTGTTTGTAGAGGTTTACTGTTAATATCAAAAAATTACGTTTGTTGTATGGGAGCCCCCCTTTAATATTTACTTTATTGATATTTAATTATTTATTTTGAAAGGTAATATACAAGTTAATATTCTGTGAAAATTTGAACCGTCTACCTGTTACCCTTTTTAATATTGAGCAAAAAAATACGAAAAAAACACGTTTATTGTATGGGGACCCCCCTTAATATATATATTCTTTTAATTTTTAGTATTTGTTGTTATAGCGGCAACGGAAATACATCATTTGTGAAAATTTCAGCTTTCTAGCTATCACGGTCTATGAGATACAGCCTGGAGACAGACAGACAGACAGACAGACAGACAGACAGACAGACAGACAGACAGACAGACAGACAGACAGACAGACAGACAGACAGACAGACAGACAGACAGACAGCGGAGTCTTAGTAATAGGGTCCCGTTTTTACCCTTTACCCTAAAAATGAAATGATTTATTTCACGTCGGACAACTTTTGATAAGTCTTAAGAATCTGCCACTAGTTAAGAAAGATAATTCTACTGAAAAGAACCAGCAAGAAACTCAGCAGTTGCTCTTTTTATAAACAGATAAATGCTGGTAAAAGATACTGGTTGTATTACTTCAGCCAGTATCGTTAAAATATCGCTATCAATTAACATGAAAACTCATAAAGACAGCATTTACTGGGCGAATTTGCAAAGATCGTCCTGCTATAACGATGGAGTCTAAGATGAAAACTCGCGAGTATAATAATATGATACCTAGCTTATAAAATCGATCGATACCACTAAAAGCTTTTCGCCATGACCTACGAATGACCTATTTTATAGTATGATGTTATACCTAAAATACGTCGATGCCTCCTGCTAGAGTAAATTATAATTCTGGTTACGGTAATTAATAGTTCTGTTGTTGCTAATGACATATTATTCCCTATTTTTTTCTTTCTTCCAGACAAACATTTCCAAGTGACGACTCAAGTTCCATACCTCACCCTGGGTCCAATAGAAGCCATAGGATATCACCCGAGCACATTAAAGAGTGAGCATCCCAGTGAGTGCGAGAAAATCTACCAGGATCACATACAAGAGATGTATTCTGATGAAGCCACAGATTATTCCGACGAGTCATTGGAAATGGCCAGAATGCCCATCGGCTCTGTAGATGCAGTGAATAAGGAAATTGAGGAACGTTTGGAAACCATGTACGATGATATGTAAAGATGATTGGATTTTGTATTTATTTTGATACCTTTTATACTTTGTGTATTTTTTTATAAATTGGATTGGTTAAAATAAATGGAAACTATTTATTGAAACATACTATTATTGTTGTGCTGTCGACCTACCTACTCAAAGCTTTTTCTGAAATTTCAATAGAGTTTGACAAAGTTCCAAGCGCAGTAGTAGGCGCTAAATAGGACTCTAATGAGAGGCCTTCCTCTTATTAGAGTCCCGCTTCTATTCGCTTGTCTGTAATATTATGAGGTATAATTTCTAAAAAGCCTGTCGTAATGTTTGGTGGGTTTTAGCCGTGGCTGCTGGCTAGTTGTAGTGCCTACCGAAAAAGCCAAGTATACGGTGTAACCTATACCTACCTACCGCATATCCGACACCGCAGACTGCCGCTAACTTGGAAGGAGTACAAGGTAATTTGCTTGTTATCCTTCCAAGTTAGCCAAGTACACATCCAGACTGCATCAACACTAATCAGCAGGTAAAATCGGAGTCAAGGGAATCTGTACTATATACTATTGATACTATAATATTATAAATGCGAAAGTTTGGACGGATGGATGGATGTTTGTTACTCAATCACGCAGGAACGGCTGAACAGATCTGCATGAAAACTGGCAGAGATAGATTATAGTCTGGAATAACAAAAAGGCTACTATATCCCAGAAAATTAAAGAATTTTTGCGGGAACCAAAAAACCACAATCCACGCGGAAGAAGTCGCGGACATCAGCTAGTAATTGTAATAAAGCTGTCTCATACCTCTATACAAGTTCCCCAAGACTTCAACTTACAGTTAATTGGTAAATCACTCACAAGCCTCAAAATTATGAGAGGGTTCACCCACATTATTTATACTCAGCAGGAGGAAAATAAAAATATCTAAAACAGGTTCTAAATTTTATATTACAAAATTAGTTTACACGGGACCTGCTTGTAAATTAAACTTGTTAGGTAATTTTACGTCTTTGTCCTTTTCATCAAATACTTCATCTGTTTCGTCATCGTCAAAGTCGTCCATATCCAAAGGATTTCTGAAAAAGATATGAATAAAATGATTATTTACCGTCGCGTCGGTAATTTTTTTTTCGCGTTTTTTTTCTCCCTATTTAGTCCCTTTTTGGAAGTGCTGAAACGATATACAGGTTTGTACTAATTTCATCTATAATTAACTTATATAACAAAACTTGGGACGATTCCTTCAGAACATAAGATGTTTTTTTTTTAATTTTAATTGAAGGAAACTTTATTAACGATACAGAGCCCACGGTCTGTCTGTTACGGCCAGCACGCTAAAACTATTTTCATGCTGCAGTATTCATAAGGGAAGCCCACCGGAGCAAAGCCGTTATACTCGTAGTTAGCTAGTAAATAGGTAATACAAAAAAATATAGTTGACAACTTACTTGTTCCAATTTATTTTATGCCTTTTCCTGAAAGAAAATTATGGAAACATTAGGTAAGTAATAATGAACTTCATAGGTAAGTAGTACCAACTATGTATTTTAATCGGCAAAATGATTTGTCTTAAGAATTCTTATATATGAATAAAAGTAGATATTAATAATTTCACCTATTCGTAGCTATATAATCCTGGTCCATATATTCTTCAGAAATTTCCACGGAAAGCGGTTGCCCACGATGGTCTTGTAAAATTCCGAAGTAGCGAGGTGCTCTTGTCACGGTAAAAAGAAGACCTTCAAGGACAAAATCCAATTATAAACAACGTTTTTGATATCCAGAGCATATGACCAGAATATTTCGCCAGATCTACCCAACAACTTTGATTAAAATCTCTCGACTCATTATAAAATATTGTTTGCTAAGAAAAGAGTGCTTTGGAATTTAAAATTGTTATCATACTAATATTTAAAATGCGAAAGTGTGTTTGTTTGTTGGTTTGTGGCGTTACCTCCTTGCTAGCTGGCAACGCACACAAGCTTCGCATTCGGAACTTGCTTTTGGAACGTTTTTGGATTCGGAACATCCTGCGCGCGAGAGCTGCGCTGTAGCAACAGACGACACATCATTCTATTGCTGGACGTCCAGCACAACGCTTCCTTTGATATAATATATTTTCTATTGTACAGTTTTACATAATCTATTGTATCTTATTAATATTATACTTGTAAACGTGGACCAAGTCTATTATTTCCACATCACATAGGTGGGCAAAACCACCTATATTGGTGACCCCGACGTGATCTACAACCGCCGCCGACGTGATCTACTACCGCCGCCGCCGACGTGATCTACTACCGCCCCCGCCGACGTAATCTACAGCCGCCGCCGCAAAACCACCTATATTGGTGACCCCGACGTGATCTACAGCCGCCGCCGCCAAAGCACTCTATATTGGTCTCTCTATATTTAGGTGACCGCCCGACGTAAGAAATACATACGGAAACTATCATCGCTGACGATGAAGTGCATTTCAGCCTACATGCAAACAAGCAGCCGACGTGCAAGTTTTAATTTTTTGCCCGGCTTTTAAAGTTATCTTTCCTGGACGTCGTCTTTATGCAAGGACCCTATGGAGAAGTAATATGAAGAAATGACGCATTATATCCAGTGATATTGTGATATTTCGTCGATCAAGCATTCGAGATTATTTATTGCAAAAGGATAAACAACAACGTTGTAAATATTGGATGACATGTGACATTGCAAGAAGTTTGTTCAAAAAATTGAATACTCGTGATAGTTTTTTTTTTTATGGACGATAGTTTATTATTTTTATTTTTCAATAGGTTTTGTTTTCTGTTTTTGACAATGACTGACAGACAACTCCAACATTGTAAACATTGTAATATTTTCCGTGTATTTTTCTTTTCATTTCAGCTTAATCATTTATTTCAGATTATCTATAGTGATAAATGTGGTAACGTTTTAGATTTTATACAGCAGTTCGCATAGTGAGTTTCTTAATGCCAAGTTAGCAAGCGCCACAGCAATTTCCAAAATTTTAGAAAACAAGAAGAAGCAGATTAAGGCTTTGTAAGCTCCTGATGGGTTTATCAGTCGTGCTCTTCTTTGCTCAGGGTATTCTTCGCGTCGGTTCTGCAAAGTGACGTCGCCGCATTACTCATTGCGCTGCTTGACGCCCCGTCGGACGCCTTCACGCCCAACGCTGTGTGACTCTTCCGACGTTCTTCCGTGCCCATCGCTGCACGACTCAACCCGACCGACGCGACGCCCCTCGTGCCCAACGCTGCACGAGCTTTTGGAAACGGTCGCGCCCATACGCTTCGTGATCTGACCGACGCCCCTTCCGCAATTAGCGATATGCTATGCGATTATCGACTGGCGATTTTTCGCGCTCAGCCTTATGCTGCACTGCGCTGCTTCTGCACGTCTCGACGCCTTTTCGTGCCCAACGCTGCACGAACCGTCTGACGTGGCTAGCTCGCCTCAGTCGCTTCGTCATGGTCTTTGTTTCCTTTTTACCCTATTGCCAAATTTTATTTTATTTTTCTCCCCTTGTTTTCTTTTCTCTCCGCAGGGGGGTGATGTGGCGTTACCTCCTTGCTAGCTGGCAACGCACACAAGCTTCGCATTCGGAACTTGCTTTTGGAACGTTTTTGGATTCGGAACATCCTGCGCGCGAGAGCTGCGCTGTAGCAACAGACGACACATCATTCTATTGCTGGACGTCCAGCACAACGCTTCCTTTGATATAATATATTTTCTATTGTACAGTTTTACATAATCTATTGTATCTTATTAATATTATACTTGTAAACGTGGACCAAGTCTATTATTTCCACATCACATAGGTGGGCAAAACCACCTATAGGTTTATTGGTTTGTTGGTTTGTCCTTCAATCACGCCGCAACGGAGCAACGGATTGACGTGGTTTGGCATGGGTATAGTTGAGAACCTGGAGAGTGACATAGGCTACTTTTTATCCCGGAAAATTAAAGAGTTACCGCGGGAATCAAAAAACTTAAACCACGCGGACGAAGCCGCGGGCATCAGCTATTAAACTATAGGTACTTACTATCATCAAAAGTATGATGTCCCTTAAAAACTACACATAAAACTATTACGACAATCTGAAGCTTTAATTGCTTTTCACACATTTTAGTATTTGCAATGAAATAATTGACTGACTATGAAATAATTATGATTGTTGTTTTTTTATTACTTCGACCTCTACGTTAATAAGAATTAATCAAGCCTTAACATTTCTTTCAGGCTGTCTTTGGCTCTCGCAATGATTACTAGTGTTGTAGTAATCATTAGTATGAATACTAGTACAATACTAAGTATTAGTACTAGTACTGTTACTTCCGTAACCACAAAGTTTAGAAAATACTAATTGTTGACTCAAACTCGGCCATTTTTGTTATCGTTGTTTCCACGTGACCCAAAGTTGCTTTTAAACAAACTGTTTATACAATTCACGTGCCCATTAATCGCCTGTAACGAGTAAATAAAGTATCTAGGCGCGTCTTGTATCATAATCATCACCATCCTTAACCTGATTATGCCCACGCCTTGGAGTTTTCACTAGACTTATGAGACTCCGTGGTTTTCATATTATATATAGTTTTATAGGGAACAATTTAATTAAATTCTAAAGAATTCAAATCTTTCTTAGCTCACATATTTGAATTATAATAAGAAATAAGCAATACGTATTACAAAAATGTAACCGGACTACAAAAAAAAAAGTAGAGACTCCCCTTTTCTTGGACGTAATATCCGTCATATCGATATTGTTCCTGAAAAATGTAATGTGATACCTCATTCATCAAAATCGGCTCAGCTATTTAAGCGTTACGGTGGAATATACATACCTACATATAAACCTACATGTAACCTTACCTACATACATTACATAGACCAGATACTTATGAGCTTTTCAGAGATCGCGCAACTTTTAGAGATCATTATCATCATATCAACCCATTGCCGGCTCACTACTGAGCTGAGTATCTTCTTGGAAAGAGCAGGTATTTAACCATAGTCCACCACGTTGGCCAAGTGCGAATTGTCAGACTTTACAGTCACATACCTTCTAAAACATTATAAAAAACTCTCGTGCATGCAGATTTCCTCATGATGTTTTCTTTCCCGTTTGAAACAAGTGATACCTATTTCATTTCTTAAAACGGACATTACTCCGTTAGAGCCAAAGTCAGAGCTGCCCGGCGATCGACCGAGCCCACGACCCCGAATCTATACTACTACTAGTTACTACTAGGACCGGGTTACGGGTACCTACTATACTACGAGTCCCAGCGGCCATGCGTTCTGTGACAAATATGACCCGTCCACAGCTATTTCAAGTTGTTTTTCCATCATAACCCATCGCTGAGCTACAACTGAGCATGGGTCTCCTTTCAGAATGAGAAGGGTTTAGCCATTGTCCTCCATGCTGGCCGTTCCAATAAGGCTTTTCTTCACAGTTTACACCCCTTTGAGAACGTTATATGGAGAACTCAGGCACGCAAGATTCCTCACGTTGTTTTCCTTCACCGGATTAGATATTATACTTATATAGCAAGTGATATATATGTAATTGCGTAAAATGCACATACTTAACTCCAAAAGATTTGAGTTTGAGTTTGGTTAGTAACTAGGATATCATACTACTAAAATAAGTCTGAATAAAACTCATATTTTCATATTATGTTTTAGTATTTTTTCTTTAATTCTACTAAAAGTATACTACAATCATACCTAGTGTTGACTATACACACCGTAGACAGTCCAAGATGGTAGCGCGAGCGGGCAAACCTAGTAGGGCTATGGGTATCGCAGTTATTTCTACACGGTATCGTATCTAAACCGGAAATGGATTAGCGGAACGTCTTTGCCGGTAGGGATGGTTACTAGACACGGCCTAGATATTAAGAATATTTAAATATTCTTAAATTGTTTCTTCCGGGCATCGAACCCGAGACTCATTTAAAACCACATCACTCACTTCTGCACCAGGGAGGTTGTCAAAAATACAATTGGTAATTTTTGTCTATGTATCAATTTTTACATATCTAATTCTGTTAAGCTACCTATTGAGATCAGGTATAATACCTATTTATCTCCATGTTGGGGGAAGAAAAAAATATAACAAATACATATTATTATTAATAATAATAATAACAAATACATAATCTGTTGTTAATTTTTATATTGTAATATAATTAATTCTACTAATAGAAAAGGTTGCCCTCCCCGCCCCAAAGCCGTCTGCCCCCGTAGCCGATGAGTTCTTGTCGCATGGAGTTGTACTTCTTGAAGAACAGCTTCTTGAGAATTCTTTTCCGACGCTTATCTTCTTTGAGGCACGACTCGAGCTTGTCCATGCAGACGTCTTCCCTGAAATAAAGTATCGAGAATATACCTATAGCGCCAGCTGTAGAAACTACACATATCCACCTTTGTGCCGAATTCAACATCCGAATAACGTTTAACTTATAGAGCTATCCCGCGACGATCAGACCTTCGTTATTTTATTAAAGCTGAAAGTTTTTCTATTTATGTCTCCCTGTTGATTTATAATTTAAGAGTGTCTGACAGGGGGTTGCAATCGAACTAAGTGTCTGGCAATGGACAACGTGGTTTCTAATATTATTCCAAAGAAAAAAAAACGGAGGTTAATACTTTAACGAATTTGAGGTGCCACCCTTTCTACCTGATACCTTCCAAAGCAAACGCGATCCAAACTTCACAGTCGGGGATCGTGTATACCTCTATGCGACATAAATAGAAAAACTTTCAGCTTTAATAAAATAACGAAGGTCTGATCGTCGCGGGATCTTGAACCATTATTCCTAATCAATAAAATATGAAATTTGGCAGAATTCGTATACAACATTTGTCAAAACATATTTAAGTAGTAGGATATTTCGCGAAGTTAAAAGGAAATCTATCACTAAGTAGACTTTACAAGTTTACAAGTAGGTAATAGTCGACCCACGTTTAAAATGCCCGCATAATATTATGACTGGCAACTACGGAACCTATGCGCGTGGCCCGACGGCCGACACACACTTGGCCGGTTTTTTTTTTTATTTTTCGATTTGGTCTGAATCGACCCTTACTTTCAAAAAGTTTATAATCGAACATAGAGAAATCAAAATTTAATTATTTATTAATCTCACTTGTAATTCTGATCGAGTAGCAGTTTGATGGGTTCGGTTTTGGTATACTTGTCGGGAAGGCGGGATCCGGGCGGCATTTTGGAGAGTTCCTTCATTATTCCCATTATTGTGTTCTCCAGTTGCGCTAGCTTTGGCACCATCAGCCTTTTTATTACCTGGAACAAATTGAAATCATTCATTTCTACTTGAGCTTAGATCTTCCGAGGCTAGTGTAAGTGGGTAGGTATGCTTTTTCACCAGAGATGTGTCAAAGTTTAACATCTTTGACACATAGATTGGCGAGTTAGACACACATCCATAGCTTTGCAACGTACCTAGCACATCTCTGGTAGAAAGGTTAAGTTAAGGTTAAGCTTAGGCAAGGATTCCAAGGAAAGCGATAACGCCACAAGCCAGAGGCTTGGGGTTTCCGTGAGAGAGGTTTCCGTGACTGATTGTCAGTCACGGAAACCTTTCTAACCGCGATATAGTTAGAACATAGGAGTTAGGTAGATATTTAATTTATGTACTTAAAGAAATGTATTTTGTTATCAAAAAAACCGGCCAAGTGCGAGTCGGACTCGCGCACCGAGGGTTCCGTACAAATCTGTAGGTATCTAAGTAAAAGTTATGTTTTTTTTTATTGCTAAATGAAATCCATTACAATAGTAAATTTAAAATTAAGTATTAAAAATATTTTTATTACTTTTATTTTTAGACAAAAAATATATTATAAGTAGATAAAATTAAAATCTAAATTAAATCTAAATTAAAAACTAAATTAAAAACTAAAAACTAAACATTAAAAATATCATCTATCCCGCTGCAATGAGGCAGTGTGCCCAGAACGCTGGCTGCGTTACACCGCTGAATAGCCAAACTTATATGTTGGCCGAGGTAACTGCCAGCCCTCCGGTCACCTGTGGACTCTGTGAGACGAGAAGATAGATCCTTAAAAAAGGATCTGGCATCTTCGCCCCACGACCCCAGGGTTTTAACACCAAAAGGCACAAAAATGAAATTACATATTTTCAATAATTTCATACTTGCGCCTCTTGGCTCTTTCTGCATTAGTGGCCGCCGCCCCCGCTGACATGGAGGACGCCTGCAAGTGGGATAACGCTAGCGTATCCACGCATGTGGCATCCCAAACAAGCGACCTTCCTTGCTTCCACGGAACAAGAGTCATCCCGTCAGGTCTCTTACCATCACTGCGCGCCAAGCCATTAGGCTCTAACACTGCAGGCACTTTAGCGGTGGCAAGAGACCTACGAATGATGTCGTTCAGGGAAGCATGTCGCGAAAGACGACCGGCACTTTTAATACAAGAAAGCCCGTGATGGCCATACGCGTCCACTGCCCCACCACAGTGGCAAAGATGTGGCTGATGTAACTTGGCGCCAAGTCGAAGACCAACCGCAATCGTCAGAGTGAGGTGGTCCAACAGAGTGCCTAAATGCTTAGACGGGAGAGCATGAAGCCAGTAACTTGATTCCCTCGTAGACACCGCAAGAAGACGAGCACGGTCGCTTGCAGTAGGTGATGAATTTATAAGCTCCTGCAAAACATCTGAACATAGTGCGTCGTCCCATTGTCTTTGAGAAAACAAAGATACCGGCTCCTTACTAGGACATGCCACATTGAAAGCACCTCTAGCTTCAGCCAAATACGACGGCTCAATGGGACCTAATGATTGGTTTAAAATATTGCCAAAGAGCTTAATCTTACTATAAGCAGAAGATAAAAATGCTGGTAATGATACACTGCTAATTTTACGAATGCCTAAACCACCGTACCGAACTGGGAGAGAGGCTTGTGTCCAAGTCGTGCCATCTAAAGGACAATTTAGAATTTTGGATAGAGTGTTTTTAATTTTCTTATCCAAATCGTTCAATAAGGGAAGGAACTTCCAAAGTGGTGAGCATCGAAGAAAATATGTAAATTTTGGAACGAAAAGACAATATTTAATAATAAAAAGGGCCATGTGTGAATTAATTTGGAAGAGGCGTTCCGAACATTGATCAAATTTAGTAATTTGGTCATTGATAAAAAGTGGAATAGAATCAACTAAGACGAGAGCCCCAAGAAGGCGTAGCGAATCTTCACTTAAAATTTTGATTCCTGGTGCCAAATGATTAAACTGTTCAGTAATGATGTGTCTTTTTTGGTCTTCCATTGAATTTGGAATATAGAGCTCACATTTGCCAAAATTCAATTCCAAACCAACAGATTTAAATTGTTCAATTAAAACTGCAAGATCACCTAAAACAGATGACGCTTCACCTCCTAAAGTTCCATCATCTAGATACCAAATGCGCAAATTCAAATGTAAATTGAATTTAGAATTCAATTCCGAAATAATTGGGTGAATAGCCAAACTGAAAATAGCAGGTCCCAGTGGATGTCCCTGTTGGCAGCCTACAGCAGAGCTTAGAAAATTGGATTTATATAATAATTTGGTAGGTTCCGCGTAACATTGCCAAAGGTAAGGGAAAATTTTTATTATATAATGTAACAAAAAATTTATGCTTTTCGCAATTTTTCCTTTATCTGTACTATAAAACGTTGCTTCGTACCAAATTTCAAGATTCTGAGTTCACCAGAAGTTACCCTGTAGGTTTTGATTCCCTTGCGAGTGTCGAAAATTTGCAGCATAAACGGCTGTATCTTTTGATTGCGTTGGCTTAGAAGTTCGATTTTCTCACAGCTCCAAGGGACAGTAGTTTGTTACAGCTTAAAGGTATTATATACCTGAGTATTTGATAGGAATTTCAATTTAATGCCTCTACGCGTTCGTGAGGAAAGGGGTAGTAAGTTTAAAATTATTAAAAATAATTTTATTATATGATGTAACTAAAAATTTATGCTTTTCGCAATTTCTGTGCTATAAGACGTTGCTTCGTACCAAATTTTAAGATTCTGAGTTCACGGGAAGTATCCTGTAGCTTTTGATTCCCTTGCGAGTGTCGAAAATTTGCATAAAAATATTTTTATTATATGATGTAACTAAAAATGTATGCTTTTCGCATTTTTTCCTTTATCTGTGCTATATGAAGTTCCTTCGTACCAAATTTCAAGATTCTGAGTTCACGGGAAGTACCCTCTAGGTTTTGATTCCCTTGCGAGTGTCGAAATACTCCAAAATTTGCAGCATAAACGGCTGTATTTTTTGATTGCGTTGGCTTAGAAGTTTGATTTTTTCACAGCTCCAAGGGACAGTAGACCTGAGATTTTTTTCGTTTCGAACGCCGCGCTTTTTAAATAAGACGTATTTCCTTACCTATATCTGCAAGAATCATGAGCGCTTCCCACATTTGTTGCAAAAAATTCACTCTTAGGCACTATTCGGGAAACGTTAGTGATTTTTGCTGGTCGGGACTAGTGGAACCGGCCAAAAAGACGACGTGTTTTCCGAAAGGTTAGGCTGATTCTGGGTCATACCAAATCAGAAAAGGGATTATCCCTTCTCATACCTTTTTTTTTCAACGCACATCTCCTTACCTACTTCTGCAAGAATCATATTTAGAGCACTTACCTTCCCACATTTGTTGCCCGTTTTACACGGCGTCCTGAACTTCCTGCCCAGGTCCATGTTAGGTAAATTTTGTATCTGTGTTATGACATTTGAAAACGTGCCTACTGCTGTTTTTTGTCCTGTTACATAAAATTAAACAAGTGAATGTAATTAAAATTATTAAAAAATACGACTGCTCTGCCGTATAGATACACATACATACACGAACTCTGAAAACATAACACTCCCTTTTTTGGGCAGTCGTGTAAGAAAAAAAACCCCTCGAATGGAAGTACGGCTACCACTGCTAAGCTACGTAACGATACCACAGTCATTAATTACCTTTAGAATCTTATTCACATTTTTACTAAACGTTTTTTTTGTGAATCACTGGATATTGAACTATAGTGTTATAGGTATATTTTTGGAATCTACTCATCATTTTCTAGATGATGATTGTATAGTTAATCTTATTTTCGATTTTTTTTTTCAACTTTAGTCTTTAATGCGGAACCATGGTCACCCCATAATTTTTTTTTAAACTTTTACTAGCCCATGTCACCCGGAATAAGCTAGGGATTTTAACGATACCTCATTTATCAAAATCGGTTCAGGCGTATAGAAGTTATGGTGGAATATACAAATTCACACACATACATATTACATTGAATATAATAAGTCTATGTACATTGGACATTTCCAACTTCAAACTTCCACACAATTTTTCATCTTCTATACACTTTGAATTGAAGGCATTCATGAAGGCTGCATTTTCTAAAACCCTTTCTTAGTACTCGCTCAGGTACTATATTTACTATATTTTTATATTTTTATGTCTTGTGTAGCAATAAAGAATTTATCTATCTATCTATCTATATTATAAGGAACTCCTGTGCAAAATTTCATGCTTCTACACCCACTGGTTCGTGTTTAGAATTTAATACTTATGTAGGTAGATGCTTATATAGGTACTTAGACGTTGAATGATAATTTGATATATATAGATATATAATGCTTATATAGCATACATACGCATTTTTTCCCGCTTCGTTTTTCCCGCTCTAGCTATATCTGGTTTGCTATATTCTTCCGAAGTCTTGCCAGATATTACACATTCGCATAAAACTGTAAAAATTAACAACTGTCGAAAATAATAATTCCTTAAATTCATTTTACCAGCCCTAATTAAGCGCGAGTCTCGTGCAAAAGTAAGAAATCGTTTGAATCTAAGCAGGAAGTTTAGAAAACATTTAAGTTTATGCCATGACCTAGAGAAAAATTGCGCCACGCGTAGGTAAGTTTGTAAACATTTTTTGAATATTTAGAAATCTGAGTTAAGCAGGAGCTAAGTTTAATAAGTACCTATGTACACCTACTTATTAGCACAGAATCCATACTAATATTATAAATGCGAAAGTGTGTCTGTCTGTCTGTCTATCTGTTTGTCAGGCGCGGTCGCAGCCAGAAATTTTGGAGGGGGTCACTCACTACACTAATAAAAAACCGGCCAAGTGCGAGTCGGACTCGCGTACAAACATGTAGTAAGTTTTAAATTATTAAAAAAACTACTTACTAGATCTCGTTCAAACCAATTTTCGGTGGAAGTCTGCATGGTAATGTACATCAAATATTTTTTTTAGTTTTATCATTCCCTTATTTTGGAAGTTACATGGGGGGGACGACGACACACACATTTTACCACTTTGGAAGTGTCTCTCGCGCAAACTATTCAGTTTAGAAAAAAATTATATCACAAACCTCAATATCATTTTTGAAGACCTATCCATAGATAACCCACACGTATGGGTTAGATGAAAAAAAAATTTTTGAGTTTCAGTTCTAAGTATTGTTTATCCCCCAAAATTTATTGTTTTTTTTCTATTTTTGTAAGAAAATCTTAATGCGGTTCACAGAATACATCTACTTACCAAGTTTCAACAGTATAGTTCTTATAGTTTCGGAAAAAATTGGCTGTGACATACGGACGGACAGACAGACAGACATACATGACGAATCTATAAGGGTTCCGTTTTTGCCAAATTTGGCTGCGGAACCCTAAAAATAGGTATCTGGAATAAAATAAACATTATTGCACAAGACACAATTTTATTTTATAGGTACATCACCTATAAAACAAATGGAAGTCGTCTTTTTACATTTGCGAATCGGGTGATAATATTTGACACGTCTGGTACTATTTCCGGGTGAATGTTTAGATTGTAGCATATTCGCAATCGTGTGGTTATCCTCGCTATTTACTTACATGGAATTATCGAATCAAATTTCGTTACTGATAAATCAATATTTATCTCTTTTAGCACAAAACACATAATTCTACTAAATTATGCATGAAGAAAATGCACTTAACCACTCTTTATACAATATACATATCGTCTTCCGACGCTCGGGGAATACGACCGTTGCCGAACAGTGACGAAGATTTCTATGCGCATTATCACTTTGGGTTGGGAGCACTGTAGTTCGGTTCCTTGTTTCTAGACTATAAGTCATTTCCAAGTTATTTTGGCCATCGTACGTAGTTCATAAAAACACCACTAGATGTCAGCAAACTAAATTTATTACTGTTAGGGGATAGCTAGAAATTTCCTTTTATTATTTGGCAAATTTTTGAGATTTTTCAATTTGACCTTAGATTTTGGGGGGGGTCATGTCCCCTGTGACCCCCCCCTTCGGACCGCGCCTGCTGTTTGTCTGCTACGCTTTCACGGCCCATCTGTCCAACCGATTTGTATGAAATTCGGTATAGTAGTAGGTTACATCCCGGGGAAGTACATAGGCTTTTATCTTATAGGGAATTAAAAAACCTTAATCCACGCGGTTAAGTCCTAAGTTAAGTTAAGTTTACCTTAAGTCGCGGGCATCATCTAGTACTAATTGTTCCTACGCTGCTGTTAGTGTGCCTGTTTTATTTAATAGCAATAATATAGACGAGGAAGTTTGATGCCTATTTAGAATTATTGCAGAATGTTGTTATTACTAAGCGTTTATTTAACTTGCAATCTTGGTATGCTTGTCTAACCCCTTTCAAGTCAAATCTTACAACCGAATTTCAAACAGTTATCCCCCAACCGATTGAGCTAAAAGTTTGCATACTTTCACGTTTAGTTTGGATCTAAGTGACGTCGTTCTAAATCCAATATGACGTAATCCCAAAGAAGGCGGCTAGTTTTTTTTATTTTTATGTACCCCCATGATAATAAATGATATGGGCATCAATAAAAAGGTTTTGCCGAGAAGAATATGAAAATTAAAATCACGTCACTCTAAATTCAAAATGGCAGACGATAAAAGCTTGTTTTTATTGATATAAGACATGCATACTAATATTATTATAAATGCGAAAGTAAGTCTGTCTGTCTGTTTGCTACGCTTTCACGGCCCACCTGTTCAACCGATTTTGATGAAATTTGATACAGCGATAGGTTATACTTACCCAGAAGAAGGACATAGGCTTTTTATTCCGGAAAATTAAAGAGTTCCCGCAAGAATCGAAAATCGAATTGAAGTGTCGTCGGCAATCCGATTGCTGGTAGTTGCGTCGACAAATCCGATCGCTGCCGATGAGGTGGACGCATTGGGAAAAATTCATCCGTTTGACTTTGAAGCGATGCGTTCGATGCTTACGATGCGGACATGTGGACGCTTAGCTTTAGGGTCCCTTGTTGACTACGGAAACTTAAAAACGTTAAGAATCTGATTTTTATTAAGCTATTAGGTAGGTACACTAATTGCGATTGATTTGACCCTTGTCCCTTGAGGAGTTTCGCCCTCCATTTCTGAACTACTCATTTGATGACCAAAATGGCAGCTTAACTTCGCAAAAAAAATATATTGTCAAACACAGAATTGAGATTTGAGTGTGGCGCGTTTACAGTATTTTATAAAAAGACTGCCAAACTTGCGCGTCGAATCACGCGCAGTGTAGGATTCCGTAGTTGCCATCGATATATATGTAAGTACTAGATGGGCCCTTTCATAGAAAAATGGCGGGCGACCAACTATGAGAGCGCGCTCCTATAACCTGTCATAAGCCTGTCTTTGTCCCCGTCGTAGCGCGATCACGGTCGCTCATCGTGTAGATAATTTGTTTTTAAGTTAACATCTAAAGTCTTATTAGTTTGGCACTGTATTATTTTTATTTTAAGGTAAGTGTTTCAATTCACAATTATACATTTCCAAGAAAACGTTATTTAGTCTTCCTATTTAATATTTTTATCCATTTCGCAATCATTTAATTTCCGCGGCAAACTGTATGATATTTTTTTTTTACTAACTGGCCTTACGGCTTTGGGTTCCAGCCACCGAGTAGTAAACCTATTGAGAGCTAATAGCCACATTTTCGCTTTGAAACACATCTCACCACTTTCAGGTGGGGGACGAGGTAATAATAGCATTTCTTATTGGCTGGCTCAAGGTCAACTTACACAGTTATAAGTACAAAGTATATGTTACACTTACCGCGGCACTTGGGCTGCCCGTTGCGGGACAAAAATATATCGATAAAAATTACCATTGGAAAATCAATACAAATAATTTTATTCAAACAGCAAAAGACAACCATATGTATGATTATAGTGAATTATCTGAAATATACATACATTTTTTTTAATTGCCCAAGTGCCCAAGTTCTATGCTAAAGAACTTAAGTTTTCAACAACAACTTTTAGTCAAATAAATAATAGACATCTAACCTGTTCTTCTACTTCAGAATTGTTCGGAATTTAATGAAATATAAGTTTTTACTCAGTAAATTAATTTATTGGCATTCAAGTACCTAGTCTAAGGCTATCGATATAATTTATCGATAGTTACACGGGCTACACTGGGCTATGCGTGGAAGAGACGGAGATATGTAGAACTACATGTGAAAGACAAAGAAAAACTGAAAGACATCAACGAGTTCCTTTTCATTTTGGTAAATATTTTTATGTTTTTTTATTTTTTTGCGTATTGATGATTTTCATTTATTATTACAAAACTACACTTACTTATGTAATGTTATCCCATCCTTTACATAGCTGGAGGTATTGCTTCTCTTTCCACACCATTTAATGCTACAGAGAGGCCTATTTTTCGTTTTTTACTCGATCAATTTCCGAGCACGGTCGAATACGGACTGAGGGTGGCTATAGGCACAAAACGTAGCGTTAGTACTGATAGTGCTAACGTTTGGCTGGTGAGGGGGCACGCTATGCTCAGTCAATTGGTTGTATGGTCTGTGGTTCCAGCCCTAGAATAGTCCAGTCCAGTACGGTAAAAAAAATGCAACCAAGATTAGCTACATAGATGGGCAGAACGGACAGTAGGCATTAATACCTTCCGAGACGCAATATTATGCTATTGTAATAATATGATAAAATTAGTTATTGACGTGAGTTTAATGTATAACCAACTTCAATAAATAAAGGGTTTTTATTTATTAAAGTTGATAATTTTTATTTTGTACTAGCGAATGCCCGCGACTTCGTCTGCGTGGTTTGAGGATTTTTGATTCCCGCGGGAACTCCTTAATTTTCCGGGATAAAAAGTAGCCTATGTGCTATTCCAGACTATAATCTATCTCTGTGCCAAATTTCAGCCCGATTCGTTCAGCCGTTGGGGCGTGATTGAGTAACAAACATCCATACATCCATACATCCATCCATCCATCCATCCAAACTTTCGCATTTATAATATTTATATTATATATTATTATATTTGATTTGATTGATTGATATTTGATGAAAAATAAATAGTTAATTCAAAATTCAGAATTTTATTATTTCGTTGAACAAAAGTTGTTCAGTACCTATTATGTACAGCTACCTACTTACAAGTGTTTATTACTTAATCGTATTTTTAAATGCACACTGTATAAGTGATTTATCTCAAAATAACTTTTAATATTTCTTTTGATGGCAAGTAGCATACTTAGAAATGTATAAAATAAAATAATTTCAAATGAAGTATTTTTCTGTGACTTGATCCATTAGTACTCTTTCACCTCTCCCATTCCAACCCCTTTTTATTATAATAGTACTAATAATTATTTTTGAATTCTTTCATTTGCAATAAGGTTTGGCGAGGATTATTTTAAACTGTTTTAGCTGTTATTATTTTAAATTTCAAGTTTTTTGCATTAGTAGTTACCGAATTATGCTAAGTGTGACGGACAGTCATGTCGCACCACAAGGGTTGTTTTCTTATCATTTTGGTACGCAACCCTAAAAATGACTTTATTTCTGTCAATTTTTCGACAAAACTTCAGTATCAACAATTAACAAATAATTAAATTAAAAAAACCCACGACGAACTGCAGCCCCCCATTGTGTGGACTTTGACCTTTAAATATATCTAAGAACCTTCTCACAAGCTATATATATCTAAATTCTAATGCAAAAAACCGCATAATAATCGGTTCAATGGTTTTCCAGGAAACTGGTAAAAAAAATTGTAAAAATAACAACGTCATACTAACATTTATCGTTTACCTCAGAGAGTACACTCATGTAGGTATTATTTTCGACAAGCGCATCTGTACTAATCTATGACCGAGTCATACGTTTTCAAGATGGCGCATGTGTTGCAAGCAAGTTCCCGCTTTTCAGACTAGATGGCGTTGTTAAACATAAGTCAGGCCTGTGTCACTCTTGGTACTTGCGCGACGAAAATACCGACGATCGCGCTCATTCCCGGAATGCATAAGCAGTCGGGGCTGGCGCGTTATTAAGCGAGCGACGTGCTAGTGAATTTAACGCTGTTTTCGTAAATAGTTTTTTGAAAATATTTGTTTAATAGTTTAAGTTAAGTGTTTAGCATATTAATTATTTGCAGGAAATAGTTGTAGACATTTAAACTCATGTATATATAATGGTCTATCGATCTTTAGAATTATAATGGCAAAAAGTCGCTGCAACCATAATTATTGTTGCGTGGAATTAATAATCATTATTTAGGCTATTAAAGCTAGCAAGCAAGTCAGCAAGTAGTCAATACAATAATAAGTAGTCAATAGTACTTCTATCACGGAACAGGTACAATTCATGTCAAACTTAAATGAGCCTCTTTTCAAGTATTTTTTTTGAATCGAGGCACGAGCTGTAGGAAGTACAAACGAGACGCAGGGAATACGCTCGCCCTAGTCAGGCCCTTACTCCCTAATTCTTATTACACCTTACCGATTTAGAGTAAGGGCACGGTATATATGTATATTTATATATTTCCGTGATCGAAGTGTACCTACCTCTCCGAGCGAAATATTATGTTTCGCCGCACTGCTTCGCCGCGACGAATGACCTTGCAAGTTGCGTGCGTAGTGAAGAACTCACTGTGTAGCGACACACAGTAAACACAGTCGATCATAGTCAGAGTAGGTACCTTACTTACCAATTCGAAAAACCTACTGTATTGTTGTACTGTTTGCTGACAGCCCTAAACAAGCTCGCAATGTCGTCCGTGACGTAGGAAAGGGAAAAGATGCAAAGCAATACGGACACTCGCGCGCGGCGATAAAGTTTAATTTAGCTTGCGTGCGTGATTTATCTTTTTAATAATAATTATGTAGGCTATTAAAACGTCGGCAAGTAGTCAACATCAAAGGAGTGAGACTTCTGTACGTCAGTACTATTATATTATTCTGTGCATAAGTCCACATTCTTTGTTCGACAGGGCCCGTCTATGTAAATTGAGGTCGTTGGTAGTTGCCCGTCGAAATAAATATTGACGTTTTTTATGTTGGTCGACTTGTAAAGCCTACTCTACTTATTTCACTGTGATAGTTTTCCTTTGCAGGATGAACTGTTAAATTTATAAATTATCGGGCCTGTCAAATCGTAATGTGGAGTCACATTAGACGACTTGACAGTGGCACTTCAACCAGCAGGGCAACCGCGTATCTTTTGCACCAATCATTGATACATCGCAATCACCTCCGATTGGCTGAATTTATGGTATTCTTGCTGCGTCAATGGATTTCGTCCAATAGTGGAAGAGTGCTGAAAAACTGTTGTTATAACCAATCAGCTGAGGTGATTGCGATGTATCAATGATTGATGCAAAAGATACGCGGTCGCCCCGCAGGCACTGCACATCGTGAGTGGTAGAAAATATGAAATGAGACTCAAAAGGGCTGGACGTCAGAGCCGCAAGCCAAAAAAATGTTTGAGAAGTCTTTGAAAACTTTTAAAAATTGATTTGACGGCCCCTCAGCTGCGGCGACGTCTTTAGACTGTAGATCTTTTTTACCGGGCAGCTGCGGATCGAAAGTCTAAAGGCGTCGTATGGCCTGCGCAAAGCCGTGCCGCCAGATGTCCAGGTTTTGGTATTATTTTCAAATATTCTACTTTCTCGATCCTTTTCAAACTTTGGTAGAAGTTAATAGGACACAGTAGGAAATTTTTGACGGCCTTTCTCTATAAAATTTTATGGGTAGAAATTTCGTGCGAGGAGGACAAGAACTGTAATTTGATATTTTTTTTTTTTTGGTTTTTGTTCTAGAGTGAGAATAATTATTATGGAAAAGAGTCTTTGTTTCGTGTGTTTTTCTTTTTACTCTAAAATGACTAACCATAGAGCAAATCAACGACTAAAACTACAGATACGGGTTGCGATTACCTTTCAAACGTTAATCTTTATCTATAGTTCGTAACGATTTGAATGACGTACTTTGTTTACATATCTTCTTCTTCTTTTGTTTATTGGCTCCGCGCGTCGAGCGTTTGAGCCATAGTCAAGTTTTTTTTTTTTTTTTTAATAAAACGGAGAAACTTATTTTAAAATAGTAAAATCAAAATTTAAAAAAAAACGGAATTTTGGGAAGGATCAGAAAAGGGTACAAAATAATATAAAATGGAATAGACTTAATATACTTATGTACTAACAACATATATTTACAGTTTAATATCATTAAGTAAGATAAATGAGGAAAAAAGTTTATATACACAAGGTTCATCAGAGGACAAGAGGATGTCAACAGAAGTCGGAAATGGTATATGACACTGAATAAGACCCTGGTAAAATGCATCCCTGTTATATACTGGGCATGTTAAAAATATATGGTTCAAGTCACCCACCGCACCGCATTCACACAAATCACTATCCACAATTCCAAATTTCGCCAGTTGAACAGGTGAACAAACGTGACCCAAACGCATACGCGTCAAGATACACGTCACCCTCCTGCCCAACCTCAAACGTGAGAACCATGGCTTTGACGGAATAAAGTTTTGAATCCTAGCATATGTTCTACCTTTTGACTGGCTAGAGGTCGCCCAAGCCACTCTCCAAGATTCTTGAAGGGAATGTTTTGGTAATGTACACAAATCATAGGCAGAGTTACAATAGTCTGCATATGCCATATCTCCGCATAAAATAGCCTCGTTAGCAAGCTGATCAGCACGTTCGTTTCCCGAAATGCCAGAGTGACCTGGTACCCAGGAAAACACCACTGTACAGCCTCTTTCTTCACACGTAACTAGGAGGTTTCTAATTTTAATAACAACATGGTTAATCTGAGCAGATTTGAATGGAAACCTAGATAAAGCTTGCAGAGCACTCATAGAGTCCGTAAATATAATAGATTTCTTAAGTTTGGCAAGAAGTATATATTCAACTGATTTAAACAGACCAAGACATTCTCCAGTAAATACAGATGATTCAGGCGGTAGTTTTATTTTTTGGACTATATTATACTGAAAATGGAAAACTCCCACTCCGACTGTGCCATCTGGTGCATGCTTAGAAGCATCGCTATATATGTAATGAAAATCCGTAAATTCATTTTCTTTCAATATGTTCACATATTGAGGAGCTTCCAATTGGTTTCTTGGAATATCTGGATTGATCCTAACATTCGGAGAGATTATTAATGCTTTAAATTTACTATTAAAAATAGGATAACAAAATGTATTATACATCGGCGCTTGTATAGAGCAAAATATTCGATAGCTTTTAATAAGGCAGGGAGGAGATTTACGAGACCAGTATGAACAAGTATCTATGAATGTCAAAAGGAGTTGAAGTTTATCACGTAAAGGATGATGAGAAAATTGCATGGCTTTAAATAAATACCTATCAGATAGAAATTGACGTCTTAAACTTAGAGGTGGTTCAACACACTCTATTTGCATAGCATTAATGGGACTAGATTTCATGGCTCCAAGGATGATCCTTAAAGCTTTGGCCTGCACACCATCTAATTTGTTAAGAGCAGCAGCATTACAGGGTTCTAGAATAAAAGTGGCATAATCTAGTAAGCTACGAATGAGGGCGTTATAAATAAGACGCAGGGTCGAAGGATGGGCACCCCACCAAACACCGGTAAGACACCTGATCATGTTTAAGTTTCTTTCACATTTAGTTACAATATAGTCACAGTGAGGTACTCCAGTAAGTTTGGAATCTAAAATAACTCCCAAGAATTTTGCTTCAGACTTTACAGGAATAGAATTATCCTTATAAAGTACGCTGAAATCAGGTATAATTCTCCGTCTAGAAAATAGAACCACGGTGCTTTTACTAACAGACAATTCCAGTCCATTGACATCTAACCAATCATTTAGCTTATTAAGAGTAGTGGTTAAGCAGCTACTAGCTTTTTCTATAGAAATGTCCGAGATGTATATAAGAAGGTCATCAGCATATTGCAAGACATTTACATCTGAGTTCAAGGAGGTCTCTAAATCATAGGTATATACATTGTACAATAATGGACTAAGGACCGACCCCTGGGGCAGGCCTCTCCATACGAGCCTTGATAGTTGAGTACCACTGTTTAGGTCTAATATAATACATCTTTCAGAAAGCATATTAATGATAAATGTAATTAATAATTGAGGTACATGAAGGTCATGCAATTTTTTATGCATTACTGAGACCAGCACATTATCATACGCAGAGCTGATATCAAGAAAGGCCGCAAGAACTGACTTATTAGTCGAGAAAGCTAAACGAATATCCGAAACAAAAATACTAATATTGTCTATGGTGCTACGGCCTTTTCTGAATCCCAGCTGATTGGCTGTCAAAATGTTACTATTTTCAATGAAAAATTCTAACCTGTTTTTAACAAGATGCTCAGCTATTTTGGCAAGGACTGAGGATAGGGCTATTGGACGAAAAGAAGAAACATCGGAGGCTGGTTTGTTTGGTTTTGGTATAGGGATTATGGCTTGGGTTTTCCAAGAAGAAGGAATATTACCAGACATCATAATGGCATTAATAATATTCAAATAGTAGTTCAAAGAAGCGTCACTGCAGTTTATCAAGAAAGAGTATGTAATGCCATCTTCGCCTGGAGATGAATCTTTTACATAAGACAACACGCCTTTTAGTTCAGAAAAAGAAAAGGGAGCATTAAGGTCTGTATAACTACAAGCTACCGAGTAAGGAATACAACATTGGGTATTATTAAAGTCGGGAGCAGATGCAGGAGCCAACTTATCCATAAATTGGTCGGCTAGTTCAATAGAGAATGTACCTGATGAAGACGAATAGAAAGCTGATTTAAATCTTCTTATATTTTTCCAAACTACCGATGGGCAAATATCTGGATTTAAGGACTCGCAAAAACGTCTCCAACCCTCAAATTTCTTTTTTTTGAGGAGCTTGCGAGTAGAACGGGCTATTTGGGTATAAATTTCGAAATTCTCTGCAGTCATCATGGAACAATATTTTTTCTCAGCCTCCTTCCGTTGCTTGATGGCTATAGTGCACTCATGATCCCACCAAGGAGGAAACGGAATTTTACCCTGTCTATTACTTCTTAATGGAAATAAAGCATTTGCAGCATCAATTAAAATTTTAGTAAACTCTTCTGCACATATTGTTTCATTACCACCATTAACAATAGGAAGGCTAAGATAGTTTTTGTTCAACATAATGTTTGAATGTACTCCAGTCATCTGGCAGTTTATGCTTTAATTTAGAACTGTGTTGTAGGTTAGAAGGAGGGCAAGATATAGGTAAAGTAAGAACAACTGGTATATGATCACTGCCATAAGAATGGTCAAGTACACTCCAAGATATCAAAGATGCCAAACTCGGAGAGCAGAGAGACAAATCAGGAGCACTAAGGCTTTCACCAGGACCAGTGCGTCGAGTTGGAGTGCCATTGTTTAATATACATATGTTTTGAGAGTCTAAAATATCTGTCATCAATTCACCATAATAATTAGTGCTAGAACTGCCCCATGATTGATTTTGACAGTTGAAATCCCCAAGTACTAAAAATGGGCTAGGCAGGGTAGTAAGTAATTGACTAAACTCATTGTATAAGGAAGAAGAAGGATGAGGTATATACACAGAAATAATACAAATTTTATTTACAATCACAGCAATGGCATTAATGCCATCACTGAGAGAGGGGAGTGAAAAAATCTTATAGGAGAAAGCTTTGTTAATGAGTATGGCCACTCCACCATACCCATCCAGTCTATCATTTCTCACAGTAACGAAACCAGATATCCTGAAAAGAAACTCTAGTTTCAGCCATGTCTCAGAGAGACACATAGCCATAGGCTTATATTTATTTAGTAAGTAAATAATATCAGTTTTTTTACTTATGGCACTCCTGCAGTTCCACTGTAGGATTTTGTGGTCCATAATTAAAGATTTGGTTTAAAGCTGTCAATAATGAGTTGGCGGCGTTGGACGGTGAAGAGTTATTACTAGAAAATGAATTACTAGAATTAGAAAGTAATTTAATAAGTTCTAAAATTAATTCTGCAATAGATTTTTGAGGGATTGTATTTGAGCTATGTTTCAATACATAACCATCAGGCATTTGGGAGTTATAATTATTATATTCATTGTTAATCGATTCATGCATAGTGCGGTCATACCCTCCGGTTTGTTTAGGAGGAACACGACGTTGAACAAACACAGTTTTTCTATGAGAACTGTTTAGTGTAGGAGATACATATGAACTTGAGTTTGAGGTAGGATGATTTTTATTTCCAGATTGGGAAGGAGAGGAAGCTGTTACATCGGCATAAGGTTTTGAAGATGGGGGGTGGATTTTAGCTGCCTCTGCATATGATATGCAGCTCTGGGCCATTGAAATTTTAATTTTTTGCTGTCTATCGAATTCTGGACATAACTTACTAGTGGCAAAGTGGCGACCAGTGCAGTGAAAACAATGAGCGTTTTCAGAAACAACGGTACAAGTGTCTGAGGGGTGTTCATCCCCACATTTAAAGCAACGTGGCTTTGATCTGCATTGTAACTTTGTGTGCCCAAATTTGAGGCAATTATAGCACTGTATGGTAGGAAAAATGTATAATTCAACAGAAAGAGCTGTATAGCACATGTACACCCTTTTTGGTAATATTTGACCATCAAACGTCAATACAACCATGTTAGTGTTAGAAAATAAAGCTGTACCATCAGTTACATTTTTTCTTTTAATTCGCCTCACCTTAATGATTTGACCACATCCCATAGGAACAGTGATGTTTTCCTGAATTTCTTCATCAGACCAGTCTTGGGGCACACCTTTCACTATACCTACTCGTGTAACAGTGAAACTGGGAATAAAAACTTTGTATGAAAGACTAGCTATTTGTGGGTTCTCTGTAAACAAATTGGCATCCTGATAATTGCTAAAATCCATCGAAACTCTATTTCTGCCTATACGTTTGAGACTGCCATTTACAATATTACTAATGTTAAACTTTTTCAAATCTTTGCCGAACTGTATTGGATGCAAAGTAACCGGATCATTAGGCGCTGTGGTTATTCTTTGGATGTGAACAGTGAAAGGTCCAGAATCAGTGCTAACATATTTTCTAGCTATTTGCGGTAGTGAGGGACCTGTCGAACTAATGGGTTGTGTAGAGGAGGCACCAGTATTAACAGGTGGAACATTTTTTTCATCTTGAGCATTATCAACAACAATAGGGGTCAATTTTTCATCAGAGTCATCACATTGACATATTTGATGTAATTTTCCTTCTTTAGTCCGATTTCTCTTAGTCTTGCAATGGCGGCATCTTTTGTGGGGTTTAGCGCGTTTTCTGTCCGAGAGATTAATAAGACCATCCTCCGTGTCCATAGAAGAATCATCGATAACAATATTATATCCTACAGGGGGACCAGGGTATGGCCCTGGACCTCCTGCAGGTCCAGGGTCATCCGGGGGATCAACCCCCATAATAATTAAAGGAAACTTACCAAATCAAAAATATGTACACTATTTACTAACTAAAATAAAAATATAAATGTCTAGAAACTAATAATTAACTACTTAAACACCAAAAACCTCCACTGATCCACTTTTTCAAGTATTATAAATCAGAAACCGAAAAAACCCGTCCGCCAAATTAGAAGTTTCCCGCGCTTTTTTTTCTGTTTACATATCTTGTACTTTGATTAGGTTTACAGAGATCTTGTACAAGTAAAACGAGTTGTTATTTTTTTAATGAGCGCGGCCGGCCGGCGCGCGCATATTTCGACACCGGCCACTTGACCTTGCCACAGAGTATATTGTTAAAACCTTGCGCAGTTGACGGCGTCATTACTAAAATGGCCGCGCCAGGCGACCGGAAGTCCTACAAGCAAGGCTTTTTTGTTTTTGTCACAACTCACAGACCAAATGCAGGGCCAAGGGCGATTATCTAAAAATGACAGTTAGTGTAACGATCGCAATCATGATTGGCTAACATTCTTCCACTATTGGCCAAAATCCATTGACGCAGCAAAAATTAGCCAATTACACAACACAACACAATTTACACAATTGAGACTGCAACAATGATTGATGCGGGCTTTACACAATCGCCCTGCAGGGTTATGGTGAACCATAGCCGTCTCTATCCAGAGACGGCTATGGGTGAACTCGTCAGTCGTCTGAACTCGTCTGGTGTTTTGACTTTTGAGCGGTGGTTTTGAGGTTATTAATTTCAATACAATTTCAACACAATATTGTTTGAGATGTTTTTGCCAATTTTTTCGTAACATATAATTTATTTTGAGATAACATAAATAATAGAAACTTACATTAATGGAAGGGGCCGAGGAAAAGGCTGTTGAAAAAAGAAATAGATTTTCTTTAAAAAAATTAATACAAGAAAACCTCACGATCCTTGATTTGAGTAACAAGAATATCGAAGCTTTTGACGAGAATGTGAAGTTACCCATAAATCTTACCGAAATTAACCTTTCAAATAGTAAATTAAGTGAAGTGCCAGTTGCAGTAGTAAATCTGGAAAACTTAAAAATTTTGGACCTTTCGCACAATTGCATCAAGTATTTTGACTACACACCGAACTTCTGCCATACAATACAATCTTTAACTATATCCAACAATGATTTACATGGCCCTCCTTACTGGATTTGGTCGGAAAAACCCACAAATTTGGCAGAAATCAATTTAAGTTGCAACGTAAATATAACAAAATCCTTCCACGATGGTTACTATGAAGAACTACTTCAATACAAAACTCTAGTCACCAATATAATAATGTATAACTGTAAATTAGCCGATCACATGGATTTGATAAGTACATTTCCTAATGCAAAGTCACTAGTCCTAGGTACAAATGATTACAGTTACTTCAGTGTAAACCAATTAGAAGAGGTGCCTTGCAGTGGAATCAATAAATGCTGTGATATAGAATATTTAAATTTAAGTAACACAAATATTTACACTGTTAACTCTAGTATACAAATATATAGACAGCTTAAAGAAATTAACCTCTCCCATAACAAGCTAGATAGTTTGCCTGACGAGTTCTGCTTGTTGGAGAACTTGGAGATATGTATTTTATCATATAACCGATTATACAGTTTGCCGGCATGTTTTTGTAATCTGAGCAAAATCACAAATCTATCTGCAGAATGTAATGAACTTTATATATTGCCCTATGACATATGTAAACTACCAAATATCAGAAGATTAGATGTATATGATAATTTCTTAGATAAAGTGCCAGATGGAATTGAACATTTATTAGAAGTTGATTTAGCACAAAACTATTTTGAAGAACCAAATGATGAGGAATATTTAGAGAAAAGAAAAATCATCAGAGCAAACAATGAGTACAGATGGGATGGCAGGTAAAATAAGAATTTATTTATATATTCTAGCATGTTCCAGTACCTACAGGTGGCTCCAAAGGTCTGGATGAATATTGTTTATAGTAATAATTATATTGACCATATTGGCACACATTGGTTAGAACTTTAATTTTAATCTACCACTTGTTAGAGTGTGTTTTTAATCCATACAGGTCGCGCGATGGTTTAAGATCGCTCGGTGAAACTAGTGGGGGTAATCTGCGCATGTGTACAATTGCGCACAAAAATGCTAAGGGAATTAATTTATTATAATTTCGTATATTAGTAATTGAGCAAATAAAAACGCTAGTGTTTGCTTGCGATTTATCGTGCTAGTCTATACTTCTATATTAATATTATAAAGAGGCAAATATGGATTATTTATTCAGCAGAAACTAATGAACGGATTTAATAAATTCTCTTTCACCGTGGTAAAGGTTTTTTATCCCCGAGTGACATAGGTTAATGCATGTACCACGGACAAAGCCAGGGCAGATGTTAGTATATCCAAAAAAATAAAGAACATAATTAAATTTAAGAAGATATATTTAAACATAATAAGAACAAGACATAAAATAAAAAAAAACAATTAATCATCCGACAATGTTGCTATTCCTTCCATTAAATCATCTTGCGATGTCGATGTTGATGGTTGAGGATGGAATTCACGTCATAAACCATTTTTCGGGCCTGCCGTGTTAAAACTTTATTTTAGGCATTTTTTCAATTAAGCAATCTGTGCGCAACTGTACTCAAGACATACCGAGACGCGCGAACACAGCGCGGGAAGTGAAGAGCGACTGACTAACCAATGACGTGGCGCCGCTCAGGCGCACCCGCCCCGCATACTCCTCACCCCCAAGAATTGAATACTGCTCATACCCCTTCTACTTTTACCGAGCGATCTTACATCCCTGCGCGACCTGTAATATTGCTTGCATTAATAGTGAAGGAAAACAGCATGCCCAAGAGTTCTCTATAATGTATTAAAAGGTGTCTGAAGTCTGCCAATCCTGAATCCACACTTGACTAGCATGGTGACCTATGGGCAAAACCCTTCACATTCTGAGTTGTGCTCAGCAGTGTGCCGGCAATGAGTTTATGATGATGATCATGATGACTGTATTTTGGCCTTGGCAGTCAATTTCCATTTTGTTATATCTTTTTTTTTATTCCATAACAAGTTAACCCTTGACTGTGATCTCACCTGATGTTAGGTGGCAATGCAGTCTAAGATGGTAGCGGGCTAACCTGTTAGGGGTATGACAGTTATATTTAAACCCATACCCCTAGATGGGTATATCTGCACTAGTTATAACTGCATAATATAATTATTGTAATGTATATACAGGTAACAACCCTTTATGCTGATATATATTCATGATTGTAAATAAAAAAATTTGTGTACAGAAAAGAAGAAGAAAGTTCTGAAAGTGAACATTCCAAAGTTGCTACTGATGATGAACTTCTCTTTACCTCAACAAAGGATAGAGGTACTAGAAATCACTACAGTTAACAAGATTATATTTTGGAAGTTCCTTGGTGAAAATACTAACGGCAAATATTACTTAATATCATAAAATCAATAATCCATTCTTCTATACTAATATTATAAATGAGAAAGTTGGATGAATGTATGGATGGATGGTTTGTTACTCAATCATGCCAGAACGGTTGAACAGATCTGGATGAAATTTGGCACACAGATAGATTATAGTCTGGAATAACACATTCTACAATAGGCATGATGACAGTAACCAAGAATCAATGAAATTGTGAATTTATCTAATTTAATAGAATTCATGGATTATAAAAAACGTATTTATTTTTCTATTTCGAGTGAGATTGCTATTTATTTTGATAATATAATAGTTATTTATGCAACAGTTGTGTAATAAGGGGGATTAAAACACGAATGCGAGTTTATCACACGACGCGAAGCGGAGTGTGATAATAGTATCGTATGAGTGTTTTAATACCTAATTATCAACAGTTGCATACAAGACTTTATCTACATTCTACACTCATGATATGGATCCTCTATAACAGATTCTGAAATAGTTAGCTTACCGCTAACATTAAAACATCCAGTCCTAGTAACCTAATAATATCATCCATTACTGAGTTTAAACAAATAAACTAAGTATTAATGAAAGAATTATTTATTGAAGTAGTAATTAACATTTTGTATAGTGCAATTATTAAAATTCACTTGATGTTCTATAGTGTTGGAAGGTCCCGCTCCAGATGTACTCGGCGGAATATTTATATTTACCACTTCACTATTTTTATTTTCTATGGAATTCGAAATTACATTCGACACGTGGATTTATTATGGTTATTGCAGCGTTTAAAATATCTGGCGGTGTGCTATCAAAACTTGAATCGCTCATTTTTTTGTTAACAAAACAATTAAAAAAACGAAGAAAAATGGCGGGGAAAATTCTAATAACCTACTTTTTTTATTCAGCACGCGGCGTTCTGGTAGTGAAACGCGCGTGTATGACAATGTTCTTTTTTTGAAATTCGTATAGATGTTCTTTTTTTGTAATTCATACAGATACCACGCATCGAGCAGATGTAGCTGTCTGTTGAGTACCCTTTGCGCAAAGGGGATCGAAAAAAAAATAAAGGAGTGTTGTAATGAAATTCAGTACAACATTACATCACCCGTTTGGATGATGTAATGGTTATTATGACATTGGGTGTTTTAATGTTGGCAATAAGCTAACTGTTTCAGAACCTGTTATAGAGGATTTATAGCATGGGAGTAGATAAAACTATTAAATACAGCAATCCGCCATATTGGATAAAACACCAAGAAACGAATGACGTCACAATTGTTTGTTTTCGAGCTTTGACAATCACACTATGTTTACACTGCACGGAGTACATTGGTAAAAACAATAGTGACGTCACAAACGACGCCATGACACCGCCGAACGTTTTGGCGTGAATTTTAAAATTTAAATTTCAAATGCCAATTTTATCTTCCAAACCTTATTTTTCTGCTGAAATAAGATATTTTTTCGAAATAGTAGATACTTCCGAACATAATCTGACCATTTTTCAAAATCAGTCATCATGCCTATTGTACAATTTTGCAGAGTAACTATAGATATCAGACAAATTACAGATAGATAAATTGATTAATTTGTAATTTTGTCAGTCAAGAAAGGTTTAATTAAAAATTTCTTATTCCTTACAGACTTTATATCAGCGTGACCTGTTATAATTATTTTGCAATAATGTAGGGGAATATAATATACAACTTAAAAATAATTTCAGATGTGGAAGTCAGATCGAGCTCACCAGAAGACTGGGATTCAGATGATTACTGGATCCCTCACATATCACGTCACAGCAACCAATCAGGGGCAATCAAGTCACCGTGGATGTTCTTTGTCAAGAAAAAAATGGAGGAAGGGAATTTTTGCCCCATAGATGCCCACCCTGTACCAATAGCTGATCAAATAAGATATGCAAGGAGGTGCAACCCAAAAATTGAATATGAATCTGATGGACAATTTGATGATTTCTCTGGTGATGACAGTTGATTGATGACTCATAAATTTTATAGTTACTAACTAACTTAACTGTCTGATTTTTTATGGTTCGTTTTCTTGAACAGTCTAACATTTAGAAAGCTCTATTATTATATTTTCAATAGTCACAACAGAATTGTTCTTTGAGTTACTACATGAGTTTATTATTTTGTGAGTTATAGCAAAACTTAATTTTTTTGAATACTCTACAATAATCTCTAAACACAATAACTGATTATTTTTAACCTGAGTTAATTTCCATAGAACAGATAACTTTACATATTATAACCGAAAGAAGTGTCCAATTAAGTTTTTTTATATGTAGCAATACATTTTGTGCCTAATAATTATATTTTGAATGCTGCATACATTTCTCTTTCTATTTCTTCTTGAATAGTATTTCTGTTTTCCCTTGTAACCTAGAATAATTAAATAGATTATACAATGGTTCAATAGGTAATTTTTGCAACAGTATTTTTTGAAAATACATAAGTATAACTATAGGCTAATGTGAAACTATATATTTGTAATTTTACTTACAGTCCACACTTTGCTCCTACTATTATTCCGAATAGACTCTATAAGAGGATCACATATTCTTACGGGTATTGTTGCCAACACAATATTTTGTGAACCCGGACTGAAAATCTCCTTTACTCTTGATTTGAAATTTGTACTGAAAAATTCCATTTTTCCTATTTCATCTATGACTAGCATGCAGTTTTTGTTATTTTCAGGGTGCTGAAAAATATTTCATCAAAATTTAATACCTTTAATTAAACGAGCAATTTTTGTGTAAGTAAGTATATAATATATTAATAATATAAAAATGAATCCCTATTTCCTTGGTCACGGCATCACGCGTGAACGGCTGGACCAATTTCGCTAATTCTTTTTTGGTTGTATAGGTGAGGACCTGGAGAGTGATATAGGCTACTTTTTATCCCGGAAAATTAAGGTGTTCCCGCGGGAATAGCAAAAAACTTAAACCACGCGGACGAAGTCGCGGGCATCAGCTAGTATATTATATAATCTGAATTTCGGAAACGGCTCGAACGATTTTCATGAAATTTAGTATGCAGGGGTTTCGGGGGGAATAAATCGGTCTAGCTAGGATTCATTTTTAGAAAATGTCGTTTTATCCATGTTTTCAGGCAATGAAAAAAAAATATCACTAGAATACGAAGGTAAGTTTCGTCACCATCTACAAGGTTAAAATACTCGTAGCTCAGGTGGGAAACAGATCGGTGCCGAAACTAGAAGACCCCGGTTCGAGTCCAGATGTCCTCCAGTCTGTTTATTTTTTTCCCTTTTTAAAAAAATATAATATAAGTAATATTAGGTCTTTACCTATGAAATTGCCTTTCTTCAGTACTGGTCATTTCAAATAAAAATAAGTTTGTAATGGCTCTGTATACTAAATTCAAATTAGTTTTGTTTTAAAAAATTAAAACCATGACATTCTTTTTACAAAGTCAGTCTTTTGTTTTTTGATTAGCGTTGTATTTTCATTACATTTCAACATTTTTCGTCATAATGGATACTTTAAAAATTCGTGTAATTAAGGAATGAGTTCCGTCGTGGCACCAACGCGACACAAACGGCACGTAACATCAAAAACGTTTACGGAGAGAACTGTACAAACGAACGCACAACCCGTTATTGCTTTTCCCGGTTCCGTTCTGGAAATTTTGACTTGAAAAATGAAGCTCGTGGTCGTCCGGAGACTTTGGTCAACAATAATGAATTAAAGGCGATTGTGGAAGCTGACGAAACTCAATCTACAGCTGAGCTAGCAGCAGCTTTTGATGTAAGCGTCAAAACAATTGTGATCCATTTGCGACAAATTGGCAAGGTAAAAAAGCTTGATAGATGGGTGCCCCACGACCTTAACGATCGCCAGCGCAACGTACGCGTCGAGACCTGCCTTGCGCTGCTCAACAGGCAAAGAAATGAAGGAATTTTGAAACGAATTGTTACGTGCGACGGAAAATGGATTCTGTTCGACAATCGAAAGCGCTCAGCAAGTTGGTTAGATCCTGGTTCCGCACCAAAGCAATGCCCTAAACAAAAATGACCCCTAAAAGGTGATGGTCACTGTTTGGTGGTCTAGTGCGGGTGTGATTCACCACAGCTTTTTACAAAACGGCATGAGCATTACCGCAGATGTGTACTGTGAAGAACTGGAGAGAATGATGGAGAAGCTTGCACATCTGCAACCACCTTTGGTCAATCGGTCATCCCCACTGCTCCCTCACGACAACGCGCGACCCCATACCTACTGCGCAACAGACAGTCTCCAAGATGCAAGAGCTGGGGTTGGAAGCTCTCCCTCATCCGCCATACTCACCAGACCTTGCACCTACCGACTATTACTTTTTTCCAAAATTTAGACAACTTTTAAGTGGGTAAAAAATTCAATTCCCGAGAGGCAGTACAAAATGCCTTTGAAGAGTTTGTTGCCTCCCGTCCAGCTGATTTTTACAAGAAGGGCATCAATAAACTGCCCATGTGTTGGCAAAGATGCGTCGATTGCACGGAGCCACTAAAAGTTTATGTTTACCGGGCAACGGTGGCGCCCTCTCCTTTTATAGAATCAGAATTTATAAATGAAGCTTTGTCACCGAGCAGTGTTTACTTAGAACTATTGTGTAGAAATTGACTGAAAACCCTCGCCCAAGCTATTTTTAAAATTTTAATGTTTCGTGGGAGTTGATGAAACTATTTTCATTATAAAGTATTTCTCTTTTATGAAAATAACGAGCTAGTTCACGTCAGAAAAAACAAATCCTTTTTCGCTAAAATTCAGCCAAGTGCATGACGTCATATTAGTATGGATAATGTTATAAGTTATAACCGAGTTAGGCTCCGTACACACATTGGTTCGGTAGAAAAGGTAAAAATATGCAGGCAGATAGACTGACAGTTGACACACTTTCGCATTTATAATTGTATAGATTTATACGTTTATTTTAACTTTTAAAAATACTTGAAGTGCCATGGGGTCTCTGTCCGAGCTTAAAATCACCATTCCATCGTAAATTGGCGAAATTTACTTTATCCCCAACTGTTCCAGATTTCATAAGAATACCCTTTGGGTTATCTCCTTGAGTAAACTACTTCTCACAATAATTGTTTGGCGCGTCATAAGGTGCCATGTGACTCAGAGTCCTGGGGTCACTACTGATACTTGTACATAAGGGTCACGTCTGTGGGTCACTTTAGTGGCGCTGATAACTGTTGATAACTTATTCTTCCCGTTACATTTTTATTGCGGGTGTTATCGCGTAATTATTACTTTTGGTTCAATGATATCGGTTTTTGTTCGGGGTTAAAGCTGGGCCACAAAGCAGATAAATGCTCTATCTCGACGAACAAGCTTCATAGAGTTGTTATGTGTGACATGACTTGAACAAAACTAATAAAAGTCACTGATAACCCAATTAAGTAAAATATTTGACCGAGCAAAGCGAAGTCTACTTGAGTGAATTTGCACTTGTCCGTCCGTCCGTCCGTCTGTCAGAGCCTTATAACTTCTGAATTACTGAACGTAATTACTTCAAATTTAAATATTATTTAAATAAACCGATGGCCTCCAGCCGAATATGGCTTAAAAAGTAATAAAAATCTTTTCACACCACTCGCTCAACAACGCCTTATTACATGGCCTGTTATCTAAGGTTAAAGTAAGACATTAAATCCCTAGGGTTATAATGTTGTACTGAAATCCATTATTCCCTAGGGTTATAATGTGATTTGAATTTAGAATCATCGCGCATCTGAAGCAAGATCTGAAGGAAATTCTATTCATTCCAAAGAGGTTTTATTCATAATTCTTATTGCTATATCTATAAAGTCTAATTTCGGTAAACAGAATATGTTCTCAGCAGGCGCGGCCAACTCGATTTTCGAAAACCTAAGCCGTGGCCCACTAGATTCGCACTGACGACATTTGTTTGTCAAATCGAGTAGGCCACGCTAGCTGAAAGAAGTGGTTGTATCGCGAGGTGTGAAAAGTAGAGTATTCACCGTAGGGGTAATGCTGTATTAATCTTGGGCGCCCCTAATTCCCGCGCTACTCTCAGGATTCTAGATGCAACACCCTCGCTACGCTCGGGAGTTACTCTAAAATCCCTCGTTCCGCTTGGGATTTATCCCGGCGCCCGTGACATAATACATCGCATTACCCCTGTGGTGAATAATCTACTATTATTTGGGGGCTCTCATAGAAGCGAATATGAAGAAAAAATATTTTAATAGCGTTACATAGGGTTGCGGTATATCATTTTAAAGATAATTGGGAATAGAGTCTAAAAATATATTTTTTAAATTTTTCCCCTAAAATTGACGAAATGGGGGGGGGCTTTCAAAGTGGAGATTTTCTAACGTCCAAAGTTGACCTCAGAACTCTAAATTTTCTGAAATGCTGAGCCTGAAACTTGATCAATTATTTGAATTATATCCTGTACTTAAACAACAAATACTAAAATTAGATAAATATTATATGGAAACGAAATTATTTAATTTTTAATGAGCCTTAGTATTTACAACAGAACTTTACAATGATGTCAATAGATGGCGCCGCGAGGTCAGTTCGGGGCAAGGAACATATTTACTACGGGGAGGTTCGGGGCGAACTACTAGTTATTTAATATTTATGTAACTAAAACATCACGTTGTCTAAGATTTTCTACAGAGTGTCAACAAGAAACATCAATACAAAAAAGCGAACATTAACTTTTTTTCTCTGCAGAGTGCAGCCTGTTTCCAGTCTTGATGTAATGAGATTAAATACTATTTCCAACAAAAACGCTGAAGAATGTAGAGAACATGAAATTATCTAGTAAAGTCCTTTCAAAATTGGACCATCCAAGCCTGACTGTCTTGTTTTACCGAGTACCGACGAAGATCATCAATCCTCCGGCCTCCCACAAACCGGCTCTAAGTACTGCTTGGGAAAACTGGAAACTCAGAATGACCAAACTACAAAACTCCGGATGTAGCTAGAATAATCTACTTTGTGGTTTGTACATCCGAGTTATCATAGTAATCCATGACTACTTGCAGACTTTAATCTGATATCATATTCTGCAGTTCTGTATTCCATCTTTGTCATCTCTTGTGACTCCTTCAAAATCGTCTATCAGCACTGCTTTAACCGGTCATCAAGCTCTTATCAAACTCGGGATAAAACCGCCCTTAATTTAGTTACTTCGAAAAATAGAAATGAATAAGTTTGAAAAAATAAGTACTTTCACTTATTCCATACAAAACGGCAATTTCATAGGTAAAGACCTAGTATATGTTCCGTTATACACTGAGAGCACTGTTCAGTGTTCAGTGCTCTTACTGGGGAGAAATTCGTCCCGTTATGGACTGCCGCAGTATCCTAGGGAAATATATGACGTCATAAATCGTCGCCATTTTTGTACTGTGAGCACTGGCGTTTTCGAGGTAAGGTGCTCTCAGTGCTGGCTGCGTTCCGTTTTAAACAGTGACCAGTATAGCTAACTATAAAGGACCGGTTTCGCAGTATACTACATTGACGTCACACCTTACAGTGCTCACAGTGTATTTCGGAACATAACCCTAGTAATATAATAAGTCTATGGGTAAAGACCTATTATTTATTTTTAAATTCCGGTTCCGGTAGGTATTCAACCTGTGAAGACGTACGATTAACGATTGTGACTCTCGCGAATTTTATTCGAAAACTGTGATATATCGCTAGTGTACTGCACGTAAACATTGATAAAACGACAAAAAAACACCCGAAGAATCTATTATATAAAAGATCCAAGTGTTTTGATGCGAAATAAGTGCCGAAAACCGACATCGAAAGTGCAATTCACATCGTTAATTCTTTAGAACGTCAAATAACTCAACAGTCGAAACGTCAAAACACCATAGCGTCAAACATCTCACTATTGCCAACTCAACCTAAAAGCTAACTTTATACCGTACAAAAACGTAGTATTTTGGACAAAAAGTATTGCCATATAAAAAACTTTTCCCAAAAAATGGATATGACAATTTTGTTGGAAAAAATTGATGAAAAAATGAATAAACAAACAACTGCAATAACCAATGCTGTGACTAAAAACGTGATGGAGGCGCTTGATCAAAAGATGAAGTATCTCATGGAGGAAAATAAAAATCTGAAATCAAAAGTTGAAAAACTAGAAGAAAAAGTAAGCAACACGGAAAAAGAAAAGCGACATAACAATATTGTCATATTTGGAGCCGAAGAAAAAGAAAAGAATCAATGGGATCTGGTAGATAAGCCAAGGAAATTATCGAAGAATTAGGTGTGAACATAGAAAGCCAGGAAATAAACAAAGCTTTCAGGATTGGAATGAAATCGGACAAAACGTTACCAATAGTAGTCTGCCTAACGACCAGATGGAAAAAACAATTAATAATGAAAAACAAACGAAATCTCCCCACAGGCCTTAATATTAAAGAAGACCTACCTAAAGAGGTACAGGCAATTAGGAAACAGCTACAGCCAAAACTAGAAGAAGAAAAAAGGTAACATTGCATACATGAAATATGATCAGCTGATAGTAAAGGAACCAAACAGCAAGATGCGAGAAAAAAGAAAGAGAGAAACATCGGATCCTCCAATGTCAACAAAGGAAGATCTCAGAGCGGGAGAAGCAAAGAAAGTGAACAGAAAAACTATGGCAAACTACCTCTCCAGTTTCAAACCACATTCATCAACTGACGCGACGCCAAAAAACTAATAAGCAACTGCAGCAACCGGAAAACTAAAACTAATGTAAAAATAAACACTAGACTAAATGCAACAAAGATAAGCTTTCAAGCAAAAAGAAATACAAATAAAATTAAATACAATGAAACGCAACAAAAAATAAGGCCCCCAGTACGGCTGGTCCCCGCGGGAGCGCCTGAAGACCAAAACCCTCCAGCAAAATCAAATGAATCCCCAAAATATAAACACCATTCTAGTACCCAATTCTAAATACCCAAATTCTAGCCAGAACATTAAAGCCGCAATAACTAAAAGTAAAATCAAAAAAGAAGTTTTTTATATAGCAACTCTGAACACAAGGACACTTAGAACTGAAGAAAGTCTTCAAGAACTAGCTTTAGCATTACAAGGCCTAACCTGGGACATCATTGGCATCAGCGAGATGAGAAGACTTGGTGAGGCTATAGAGGAACGAAAAGACTTTATATTATATTACAAAGGAGAAACTGCAGGGCACAAAGGAGTAGGTTTTCTCATAAAAAAACATTTAAAAGCAAACATAAAGGAATTTATTGGAATATCAGAAAGGATAGCCGCTATATTCATAAACTAGCGGCCCGTCCCGGCTTCGCACGGGTAGACATAAATAGGTACAGATATTTTTCATAATGGTGCACCCCCTTCTCCCGCACTGCCCCTCTCACGAAGAGTTAGTCACAGAGTACTTTGAATAATATGGAGTTAGTTACTCGATGCGCTGCGTGGCGGCCGCCGCCGGCATGTATTTTTATTTTAATTTCATGATATCTTTTGAATGGAATGTCCGATTTCAATAATTCAAAAAGTAATCATCAGGTATTGAGACAGTCTTGAATATTAAATTATTTATTTGGATAAAAATTTATAAATGGTATGGATAACACGGTCTGATTTTGATCGGCATTTCTATCAATTTGTTAAATGTAAAAAAGTAGTTATAGTGACGTAACTACAATAGTTAGACACATGGTCTCGCGAAGTTTTTTGTAGATATTGATATATTCTATAATATTGTGGAACATTTTTTTGTCCTATCATTAATACTCTTCGCAGCGTATGCGATGAAAGACATTTTATGGCAAATTTTTTTACACCTTCGGTTGGTTTTAATAGGAATTTCTAAAGATTTCTATAGTAATCTAGTACTAAATATAGCCTATGTTACTCAGTGATAATGTAGCTTTCTAATGAAAAAAGAATTATTAAAATCGGTCCAGTACTTTTTGAGTTTATTCGTTACATACAAAAATACAAAAATACAAATCTTTCCTCTTTATTATATTAGTGTAGATATACCAAGTTATAAAAAAGACTGGTCCATAGTACAAGTCTATGCTCCCACAGAACAGTCAGAACCAAGTGAAATAAATAAATTCTATGAAGATTTATCTACTTTCTTAAAAGAGCATCAAAATAAACACCTGTTGGTTATGGGAGACTTCAATGCCCAGGTGGGAGTAAGACAGCACAGAGGAATTTGTTCTAGGAAACTATGGCTTTGGAAAAAGAAGCAAAAATGGCCAGAAGTTAGTGCAATTTTTACAAGAGAATAGACTGACACTCCTCAACAGCATCTTTAAAAAGAATGTGAAGTGCAAGTGGACATGGGTATCACCTGACGGAAAATATAAAAATGAAATTGACTATATTACAAGTAATTACCATAAAGCTTTCACAAACACAAGTGTCATACAAAACTTAAATTTTAACACAAACCACCGCATGATTAGAGGAGAATTAAATCTACGACCACCAAAACGTCAAGAACAAATATCGGCACCCACAACAATAATAACCAAATAAACCAAACTACTCAAAGAGACTAAAAAATTTTTACAGAAGTCAATAAACCTTACTTCATACCAATCTTCAGATATTGCAGCGAAGTACAACACAATAGAGAAAGTGCTAAAGCAAGTATCAAAAAAGACAAAATTTGCCAAAACCAGATATCTGAGTGATACAACTAAAAATCTGATGGAAGAAAGGAAGAAGCTAAAAATCAGGACAAAACAAAAAAGGAAACCTCCATAAGATTGCTGATATCAGAAAAAAAATCAGAAAACATGAGACGCGACCGGAAAACAAAGAGACTCGAGAGATTAGAATATCATATAAAAAAGACAGGAGGAACAAGGAAAGCCTTAAAAGAACTAAGGGAGAGTGGAAAAGAGTGGATACCAAGAGTAAAGAAAAATAACAAAAACATAACTCAAAGGAGCGAAATTTACAAGGTAGCTACAAACTTCTATAGCGAGCTCTACTCGTCAAAGCACTTACCAAGAAATGATTTCGATGAAATAACTAACACCGAGCCAGAATTTCTAACTAGCGAGATTGTAAAAAAGATTGTAATAATAAGCCAGAAAATGTATAAAGCCCCTGGGCCAGACAAAATTTGTAATGAACTTTTAAAAGGTACAATGGACGAAGTAGCCCCCGTGCTTACTTCACTGTTTAATGAAATCTTAACCACGGGAAAAATACCCGTTCAATGGGGGGAATCGCATATCATTTTGTTATTTAAGAAAGGGGCAAAAGATGATATAAGTATTGCCATTGCTAGGTAGATTAGTAGAATAGAGGCCAAGCTAGACGAGAACCAACCTATTGAGCAGGATGGTTTTCGCAAACACTTTTCAACCATCAATCATATCCACAGTCAAGCAGCTTATAGAAAAGTATAATGATTATAATAAACCTCTACATAGCGTTCATTGAAATACCCAGATATTTCTAATAAGTCCAGTTACATTTTATACCTAAAATCAAATATATCTGAATAATAACACATCCATAAAATATCAGTCTTTTTTTACATTCTCAGTTACAATACTATGGCTAATGGCTGTTGCAATGACATTATTATCATGTCAACTACCTCAGAACTATTTCTAAATACTTACTTAGGTTTCCTCACAAAGCTCAGCAAAGAAAATATGTACCTTGAAGTTAGTTGATCTCATAATGATTGCCTTTGTTTACAGATCTATATGCTATTTACCGTCATCTCAATTACAACATTACAGTTTAAGCTGCATATTTTTAATAAAATAATTACCATTTTCATGGACTGCATAGCAATATTCTCAAATTCTTGTACTAGGACACCATACTTTCCAACAGTAAACCGTGCAGGAGTGGAGAGCAAGCTCTGTTCTCTAGCTAATCTGCCACGTTCACCACTTAAAGATACCACATCAAATCCCTCCCTTGTTCGATTACGTCTAACCTCCTCTGTGAAGAATCCAACTGTCTTCACACCTTTCTTGTTCAAAAATGAACATAACTTTTTTGTTAAAGTAGTCTTGCCCACGCCTGTGAAATATTAGGTTATCCTTAATCTGTCAGATGATTTAATAACAAAAGATTTGCAGTAAAAGATAACTTGACCTGGGTCGCCGGTTAGTATGAAATAATTTATTTTGTTCGCCATTTCAGAATTATATTATTTAACCACAACCCATCGGACTGTTGTGTAAAATATACTTTTCAATGCATTTATTTTATTCAGTAATTAGAAAAATAATTAATATAAACTTAAATCCTTGAAAATATTCTTTGCAATGTTTTGCAACAGTAATTGACACGACTGTCAAAGTCAGCTGTTATGTTATGACCATCGGGCAGAGTACTAAGTAGGTACCTACCTACTTTGTTCGGGCATCGACAAATCTGTGTTAGAAAAGTGTCCATTGCTATAAATAACAGTTCAAAAAACTCCCACAATGGCGCTGGTGTAGACATAGGATAGGGTATTTATTGTCTGTGGGGTATTGTATGAACATAGATAATACATATAAACTCTGTACCTTTGTTAGGTATATAGAGAGGATGTGCCCTAACATATTTAAAATACTTAAAATGGCGCATGGGCGGAGCTTAATGCGGGCATTAGGGCTGAAATTATCGATACCTTTGATTATGTCGATACTTATATACTCGATATCATCATCATCATCATCTATTATAAAACATAATTTTTGAAATACACTAGTATTCGTATTTTATAATGAACAAGCTGATGCCCGCGACCCCGTCCGCGTGAATTGAGGTTTTTTGTATGAAAAAAATTTTTTTACTCATTTCGTTTAAAAGACAAAAATTCATTCGGAGGAAAAATACGGAGAGAGCTGATGATTGAGGATTTCGAAGGGGGATGAAGAGCCGGGGTATTCAAGATAGGTGGGGTGTGCTCGACCAAATGTCACTCGAAACTTCATCCAATTGACAGTGTGCTGAAAAAAAATTCAAAATGGCGGATTTAAGATGGCCGCCATACAATTCGTCGGTGTCTATCTCGGAGAGTATAAAAGATGGAAGAGTGGTTTCTTGGCAAAAGATGATCAGGACATGAAGGTCTACTTGATGAACAGGAAAAAATTCAAGATGGCGGAATTTATTTTTCCAAAGAAAATGTATGGCGAATATTGAAGAGGCTTACAAGTGTAGAACCACAGTTTAACGAAACAAGGCTGTGGTAGAACTATGCAAGACTTTGATGCGGATTTTTTACAAGATTTGTTCTGTATGGAAGAATTGTCGGTTTGCTGTTAGGAAAGCCAAGATGGCGAAGTTCAATGGCACCCAAAGGTACCCGATCGTCAGTGGTATGATATTGATATTAATCAACTAAGGAAGATTTCTTTGTGTTTTTACTTCAACGGTCTCTTACACTGTATGCATGTCTGGAAAGTTTATTTACATTAAAAGGCCCTTTTAGATATTTAAGGGGTCTCTGTTTTATGTTTTCTTATGAAATTTTTTTTAACGTCTGTCGGACGCGTGGCACTCTGGCGCTTCCACTGTGCTCGCTAGCATAGCAGTGTGTTGTTTACTTCAGAACACGTAGGCAGTAAACACTAGGATAGAAGGACAGCAAGTAAGTAGACAGTGGGCCGCGCGGTGTACGCGGGCGGGTGCGGTTCCATTTCAAAATTTGTTTTTAAAGAAGAACTCTCCATAAGTTTTCGGAGAAAAAATATATGGAGGTGTTTATTTCAGAAAGTACCTATACTAAATGGAAGAGTGGAGTGAAAGTACCTATACTAAATCGTTAAGGGATCAACGCACAGCCTAAACCGCTGGGGTTAGCAACTTGAAATTTTGACAGTAGGTTCCTTTTGTGACGCAGGCGCTCACTAAGGAAAGATTTTTCAAAATTCCACTCCTACGGGGGTGAAATAAAGGGTGAAATTTTGTATGAAACTCCGGGTTGGCACTGAGAATTTCTTAATTGAAAAACCCAATACCTAACTTTTATGCCTGACCGGGAATCGAACCCAGGACCTCGTGATCCGCAGTCGACTATGCTAACCACTAGGCCAACGAGGCAGTCAAAAATAGTAATTAGTTAAAAATAAATGATACAAAATAACTGCAATGAAGGGACCAAAAACCACTTGAATAGACACTGTAATTTTCGAATACGAGACACCATCCCGGAGATCGGGTGTCTTAATCACAAGGTTATCATCGCTACAGCCTAAAATGAGTTTGGCAATATTATAAGTAGAAGCTGACTGTTCAATTTCACCTCTCTACCCCTCTGAGTGAGAAACAGAAAGAGTGAAACGCCACTTCACTTACTATCAGGTGAGATCGCAGTCAAGGGCTAACTTGTAGAGGATAAAAAAAAAAAGTGATATGAAATTTTAATTTTATCGATACTCAATTTATTTGTAAACAATACAATCCCCACTACTGGTGGGCGTTGCGACGACGAACTGTTTTTAAAAACCGTTCTCTGTCCTGCGACGGCGAAACCGTTTTTACGTCCTGGGTAAAACAGTTTTCGTTGCACAAACCAGTCTTCGAATAACTTGGTGCGATTTTATATTTTACGTCTAAGAGAATAAAGTCGAGAATGAATTGATTCAACGACACACGTCGTTGCAAATGCAGTCGTCCTCGTTCCACGTTCGTTTTCAAAACAGTTCTTACAATCAAAAGTGAACTTTATGCACATGACATACAGTCGAGAATGAATTGATTCAACGACACATGTCGTCGCGAACGTAATCATCCTCGTTGCACGTTCGTTCTCAAACCAGTTCTTGCAATCAAAAGTAAACTTTGTGCCCATGACATACAGTCGAGAATGAATTTATTCAACGACAAATGTCGTCGCGAACGTAGTCGTCCTCGTTCCACGTTCGTTCTTACAATCAAAAGTGAACTTTATGCCCATGAAGTACAGTCGATAATTTATTACCATTTTGAAGACTCGTCGTTGCAACTGGTTTGAAGCTGGTTTTTATGCCGTCTTCAAACCAGTTGCAACGACAACCGTTTTCTGCAACCGTTTTCGTCGCCAGGAAAACAGTTGCGTTTCGTCCGTCAAAAATACGACAACGACCCACCACTAATCCCCACACTATATAAACACTCAAACAAAAACTAATGAAATAATCCAAATTATCGGGGATAGCGCAAAAATTTACGTGTTTTGGATTCAGTAAAGAAGAAACTAAGCTATAATTAGTTGAAATAACTTAAAATACTCGCCACAAAAAGAAAAATAAAAACAACTATGTTACTCACCTAAGAAATGAAATTCCTGGGCGTTTTACAATACTATTATTACGACACCCCACAACTGAGCACTTCACCATTGTTGATTACACAAAACTGCATAAAACTAAGCAAAAATACATAAAAATATTATGAAAATATTCACAAAACTGATAATTAGCCACAACTAAAACACCGGAAGCAATACAGACGCCATATAAAGGTACAAAAAAATTGGCTTCAATAGCAAAATTTGATGACGTCATATGACAATTGCCTGACTCGTTCACGCAATAACATAATACACCTGTCTCATTCTAAAAACGTAGCTTTCAATAAGTAAGAATAGTCAAAACATAGTAGTACATATTAACAAAATGCATCGTATAACTATAATTGAGTAAAATGTAACACATCCTCTCTATATACTTAATCAAAGCTCTGTCCAATTATTTATTTTACTTTTGGCAGATGGAGTCATTGACTTACCAATACCTTCGATGGATGGAGTCAATGATCTTCTTCTTCTTATTTTGGTATATGGCTTTTATTAGTGCCAAACCAGCACAATGCACTTTGCCAATTTCAGGTGGAGTGGAAGATCCACAAAGGAGTATAAGTAAAGAAGAAAAAAACAGATTGAAGCTAAGAAGAGTATGCAATAACTGGATTTAATTAGTCACATTAATTATCTACAAGTCTAGAACAGGAGTCAATGTTGTTCTGACGCGATAAATGAAAATCAAACTTCAAAGTTATACGTCTGAGCATAAAACCTGCATCAATCATTGTTACAGTCTCAATTGTTTTGATTGGCTGAATTTATGGTATTTTTGCTGCGTCAATGGATTTTGGCCAATAGTGGAAGAATGTTAACCAATCAGAGGTGATTGCGATCGTTGTACTGTAGCTGTCATTTTTAGACAATCTCCCTCGGGCCTCGGTGATAACTAATAACAAACAAGAACAACAAAGTGGTATCAAAGTTCATTTTTTTATCAATAAAACTTTACTTTTTAGGCTTATCAGTTCAAGTGTATTTTATCATTGGTATTTTTAGTATTTCAGCGGCTATAAAAATGGCTTCAGTTGGAGCTGTAACTCGTGCATTGTTAGGAAAAAGTCTTTTGAATACTGGACGAGTAGCGAATGCGAATACCGGTTTCATAAAGTTTTACAGCACCGGTAAGTAACTAAGTTTATTTTTAGCTTTAAATATAACCTAGAAGTTTGAATTAGTAAACTATTCATATCGGACAAGACCTAGCCGACATGCAGCAATCCGTACGATTTGAGAAACCTAGCCCTCAGGGATATTACTTATTTTTACACGCAGTGTTAGTTTCCTCGATCAGATTTTTATGGATGTAGCACTTTTATTCAATAATTAGATTTTTGGAAGCTATACTATGCATTTGGATGCTCTGTGAAACTCGATAGTATTTACTGGGACTAACTTTGATTTGTGTGAATAACCTGCTAAGCGTAATGTTTTAATTCATTGCTGACTCTCTACTAATCTCCTCTCAGAATGAGAGGAGTTTAGCCATAGTTCACCATGCTGGCCAAGTACGGATTGGCAGACTCCACACACCTTCGAAAACATTATGAAGAACTCCCGGGCCTTCAGGCTTCCTCACAATGTTTTCCTTTATACCTACCCATATTTTGTTTAAAGAGATGTTGTGGGCTTTGTATTGTCACAATTTTTTTTTTTAATTTAGGGAATTCTTATCTTCGTGGCAAATAGATAAAGTTTGTTCTTGTTGCCAAGTTATATCAATGTGGCCATGATGTGTGCAAACATCTTAATTTTTATCTGCTATCTGGTATGATGACATATGTATGGAATATGATATTATGATTTTATCTTATTTATTGTTACTTATCTCTCAAAATTAATATGTTTCTCTAAATGACTCCTGTTCTGTTATCTTTAACAATTCAAGTTTTTTTTTTTAAATAAATATAGCGAACAAACATCTAGGCAGGTAGCAGGCAGGCAGACTAAGTGATTACTGCTGCCCATGAACATTTCCAGCACCAGAGGAACTGCCAATGTGTTGCCGCATACTGTAAACCGTGTGCTGTTAAACTTATTTACAACATAATGAACACAGCATTTCTTGATAATAATGTTGTTGTTAGCCTTTTGAATTCTCATTAACCGCACAATCATACATCAAATACTATGTTATTTTAACTGGAATGTCCAATGTGTATGACTGTTGATTTGTATCATGATTTATGGATAGTAAATTGTGATGCAAATTATTTTGTTTGATTGCTGGGTTCCAATGCACAATGACACATACAAAAAATAGGTTAGAAATTCAGAATATTAATATTTATTCACCACTTTGAGTTGAGCAATCTGTATTTTTCATTATTAAATTCTTAAGACTCGCTGCAAGGGTTTAGGTCAATATCCCTTGATATTGCAGTAACTCAAAACTTATTTATACCAAATTGTAGGCAATTCTTTTATCTACCACAATATTTGACAACATTTTGAAATTAATAAATAGATTTTTCCTTATTGCAAAAATACCAAAAGGCTGTTATTGAATTTTGGTTTCTGTGTAAATTTTGACATTAGTGAAGGTCAAAACTTACTCATTGTGGTCACACAAACAGATATTTTATTGAGTACAAGGTCCTGAACTACTAAAGTGAAGACACCAATATTTTTCCTTTTTTCTACAGCACCTGAATATGAAAACATCAAGGTTGACGTAGTAGGCAGCAAGAAGAATGTAGGCCTTATCCAGCTAAACAGGCCTAAGGCCCTGAATGCACTGTGCAACGCTTTGTTCAAGGAACTCGGTAAAGCAGTTGAGGAATTTGATGCTGATGAAAAGATTGCTGCAATTATTATTACAGGTTATTAATGTCTTTATCATATCAAATTATGCATAGTGATATCTATACTAATATTATAAATGCAAAAGTTTGGGTGTATGGATGTATGGATGGATGTTTGTTACTCAATCACGCCCCAACAGTTGAATGGATCTGAATGAAATTTGCCACAGAGGTAGATTATAGTCTAGAATAACACACAGGCTACTTTTTATACCGGAAAACTTAAGAGTTTCCGTGGAAACCAAAAACCTCAATCCACGCGGGCGCAGTTGCGGGCATTAGCTAGTTAATAATAATAATAACTTTTTATTATTTTTATATTATGAACACAAAAGTGTTTCTGTCCAAGAAAGTTCAAGAGTTTTCACGTGATTCTTACAAATCCTAGCAATATTATAAATGCAGAAGTGTGTTTCATTGTCCTTCAATCATACCACGGCCCTATTGTGTAAGGAAATCATATTATTTGAGAACTTCAAAGATAAAACCTAGGTTTGACTAAGTTTGTCAAATTACTAATCCAAAGTATTTAATTAGTTTGTTGATACTTTCGAAATGCGAGCATCTTTTAGTTCAGTCAGAATTTTCTGTTTAACCAGACATGAGGAGAAGTTTACCATTATTTTTTTAATTTAGTATGAAAATTTAGACAAAATAAAGCAAAAATATGAAAGGATCATTAAAATATCTCAACAAATGAAAAAGTTATGGAACTTTAAAGTTGCGCTTGCAAGACGGGAGACGTGACGTCATATTTCCCTATCAACCGACTATAAAAAGCCGAATAAAAGAAATAAATGGGCATAACGTGACTTAATGGAATTAAAAGCACTTAATTTGTGTGTGAAGGTAATTTTGAAGTATTAAATCTCGGCTAGGTATTACTTAAAACTAACTCACAAAATTTCTCACTCCAGTAAGATACAGCAATCGGTGTACATTAAATAATTAAACTTTTAAAACGTCATTTCTCAGTCATTTATTGATGGATTTAAAAAAAAAACCACTGACTTATTAGTTTTAATCTATATTTTACTTCCGTTGTGTTAAATATGATATTCACAACATCTACAACTTAGGTATGATACGATACGATAACACACGATACCTCAGTAAACGTATCGTATTCCAACGCAACCCGTTCTCTCATAAATTTCCTTATCGTTTGAATGCTAAGGCAGCGAGAAAGCGTTCGCGGCGGGCGCTGACATCAAGGAGATGCAAGGCAACACCTACAGCAGCAACACTCGGCAGGGCTTCCTCAAGGACTGGGAGGCCGTCTCCAACTGCGGGAAACCCGTCATAGCCGCTGTCAATGGATTTGCTGTTAGTAACTACTATTCTTTAGAGTATTTTGATCATTAATGTTATTTCTAGCGCGAATTCAGAGTAGCTTAAATTTTCTTCAAAGTTACTCACCGCAGTCGAAAATACCCTCCAAACAACATATTTTTTCAGGCTACCAACTTCGATCTAGGTGGTACGTGAAGTAGTTAGTACCAGAGATATTTTTTTTGTTAGTCTAATATACTGGTTATACCAGGCGACTGGACACTGGACAAACGTCGACCAACGCGGAAGATTCGCGAATTTCATCGTTTTTTACCAATGTGCCAAGGAGGCCGTCAATAATCGAATTAGGGTTTGCATCTGAGTTGCTTTCTGGAGCACATTATGTTTAACTTAAAAATAGATTATCGTGTTTTTGTCCTGTAAATCATTTTTGCCTACAGCTTATCTGTTTAATAATATTACGTGTTTAAATGCTTTGACGTCACAACTATGTATTTCATACAAACTTCCGTACTAGAAGCGCGTTTTTAAGTTTGATCCTTAATATTCAACGACCTCAATTTACATAGACGGGCCCTGTCAAACAAAGAATGTGGACCTATTTTACGAACGCCATCTAGCCTGAAAAGCGGGACAGCCCTATGGCGGGGACAAGGACAGGGCTATACAGGTTAAGAGCGTGTTCTAAAGGTTGGACGCCCAATTTTTTTCTATGAAAGGGCCCACCTAGTACCTATATATATATCGATGTTTTTTTTTTTTGGTAAACAGCTTGGAGGAGGCTGCGAGCTTGCCATGCTCTGTGACATAATCTACGCGGGTGAAAAGGCCAAGTTCGGTCAACCGGAGATCAACATCGGCACCATCCCCGGCGCGGGTGGCACCCAGCGCCTGCCCAGATACGTGGGCAAGTCCAAGGCCATGGAGATTGTGCTCACAGGGAACTTCATCGACGCCAACGAGGCTGAGAGGATGGGTAAGATGTGACGAGACTATAAGAAGGCCAGGCAGATACGTCGGCAAGTCCAAGGCCATGGAGATTGTGCTCACAGGGAACTTCATCGACGCCAACGAGGCTGAGAGGATGGGTAAGATGTTACGAGACTATAAGAAGGCCAGGCAGATACGTCGGCAAGTCCAAGGCCATGGAGATTGTGCTCACAGGGAACTTCATCGACGCGAACGAGGCTGAGAGGATGGGTAAGATGTGACGAGACTATAAGAAAACCAGTGTACTTTACTTCATATAAGACAAAAATTACCCATTTTACAACTAATTATAATCGATGAACAAATAACTATTGTATAATTAGTAATGTTCTTGTTTAAAACCTAACAGGTCTAGTCAGCCGCGTGTTCCCCGTAGAGAAGCTCCTAGAAGAGACCATCAAGTTAGCAGAAAGAATCGGGACACATTCCCCCCTCATCGTGAAAATGGCTAAGCAGTCCGTCAACCAGGCGTACGAAACCACCCTCAAGTCTGGACTGCAGTTTGAGAAGTCTATCTTCTATGGAACTTTTGCTACAGTGAGTACGGTTTTTTACGGCATAGTATTGTCTGACAAATGTTTCTAGATATGTAAACTCTTTTTTTTTTGCACCACTACAAGTTAGCCCTTGACTGCAATCTCACCTGATGGTAAGTGATGATGCAGTCTAAGATGGTAGCGGGCTAACCTGTTAGGGGCATGGCAGTTGTATTAAACATATACCCCTAGTCGGTTTCTACTCGGCATCGTACTGGAACGCTAAATCACTCTCTACCCAAATAGAATATTATGCTCTCTACTCTACTTAGAACATGCTATTTTACCGCATTCAAAAAAGTCTACAATTTTTGTAATCTCAGTAATCAGTAATCAACTCATAGTAATGACTGTAAAGTCAGAGCAGTAGTATAAAATGAACTGTAAAATTCCATTTTTTTTTTAAGAAAAATGAATCAATTAATTTAATTTTATCTTTAGTAGAAAAATGATAGAATTAGGAGGCTTCTACAGTACAGGAGGTACTATCATATCCAGATGCTATTAGGGCAGTAAGCATCCTATCCTTTCCTTTCGAGTGAATGCAATCATAAGAGGAAAAGAGATGTACCTATTTTTTTGTTTATCATGTGGAATGTGTTATATCAAGAGAAAAATACATGATATCATTGGCATAACAACATTAAAAATGTTATCAATCTGTTTATGGTTAGACTAAAATAGGGTATTTCCAAGTCATTCAATATCTTTGAGAACTTATTTGAAATATCTTGTCTTTACAGGAGGACCGTAAAGAGGGAATGACTGCATTTGTTGAGAAGAGAGCACCTAACTTCAAGAATAATTAAGATATCTATACATTCTTATGCCATTCACGAGTGAATTTAATATTGAATTATGTGCCTACCAGTACCACCAAGTCTTACCTACTCAATTCATAGACAAGGATTTAAAAAAAAAATTAAGGTAACTAAAGCTTTTAAAAATTTAAGGGAAAATGCAATATTACTGTTTTTGTAAAAAAAAATTTATTAGGACCTGGTTTATGTATAACTTACTGTTTTATATGAAATATATTATTTTTATAAAAGTTAATCACATTTTAATTTTGGGAGACGTCACGCTGGGTCTTCAGAGACCCCAAAACCTAAAAATAAACAGCATTGCATGGGGAGCATAAAATACAATATTGGTATTTGTATATACACTGAAATGATTAAATTATGAGCTGATTATCTGTCGAGTCTGCTTAGCCACATAATAAATAATTCATTTTTACAAGGTATATTTCCCAAAAAATTAAAGCTTTCTATAGTAAGACCAATATTCAAAAAAGGTGATAAGAACAATTTAAATAATTATAGACCCATAACATTAATTCCTATCCTATATAAAATATTCGAAAAAATAATGTACTTACAACAAAATAACTGCTTTTCTAGATTACAATAAAATATTAAAATCTGAGCAATTTGGATTTAGGAAAAACAGTAGCACTACACTAGCATGTTTTGAATTAAATAAAATTATAACGGAAAGCTTAAATCAAACAATGTCTGTTGTGTCTATATTCCTCGATATGACAAAAGCATTCGATCATTCAAAACATCTTGAATGGCTAGAAAGCTATCTAGACCATCGTGACCAGTGTGTAGAAATCCATACGGTGCCAAAATCCATACGGTGTACCCCAGGGAAGTGTACTGGGACCGTTACTCTTGTTATTGTATACGTATACCGGATCAAATAGATCACAAATGCACTCTCTACGCTGATGACACTACTTCTTCATGCGTCGTTCCCTCAACTTTGAGGATCGTGACACCCCTTCGATAGCACTCTTTTCACGATGCTCTTCCATTTTCCTCTGTTTCCCGCCGAGTGGATGGCCTCGCAGATCGGTGTGTCGACTGCTTCCTTAATTTGGTCTGACCAACGTCTCGGGCTACGTCCGCGGGGCCTCTTCCCTCCGACCTTGCCAGTGACCATAAGTTTCTCGATTGTACTGGCATTCTTCCGTGCAATGTGGCCGAAGTACTCGAGGGTCCTCCGCAGGCAGATATAGGAAAGCCTCATTTTTATTTTATTATTTATTTAATATTGAGACGTTGGTTCTATGCTCAGTCCAAGAAATGTTGAGCATACGTCTCCAACACCACATTTCGAAGGCGTCTATTCTTTTCCTATCGGCGGCCTTAAGAGTCCAAGTCTCAGCTCCGTAGAGGAAAATAGAAAATACTAAACTACGGACTAGACGCATTTTCGTCCACTGGGATATGTTTTTATCCCTCCATATCCTAGAAAGCTGAGACATGGCGCTCTTCGCCATTCCGATGCGACGGCGGACTTCCTGTTCGCATCCACCTTTATTACTTATATCGGAGCATAAATAAACAAAATCTTCTACTATTTCCAGACCTGTAGCGCCTCTGAGGTCTAGTTTACCTGTTCTATCCACCACCATGACTTTAGTTTTAGATCTATTGATGGAGAGTCCCAGTGCGTTGCTCACGGTCTCTAACTTTCCCAGAAGAGCTGCCATTTCATTCTCATCAGATGCTATCAGGGTTGTATCGTCTGCGTATCGCAAGTTTGTTAATCTTACGCCTCCAATGCTAACTCCCCCGTTCCAGTCCGCTAGCACCTCTCGCATGATGAACTCTCCGTAGATGTTAAAAATATTGGGGGACAGTATGCAACCCTGGCGTACACCTTTTGCGAAGCAAAATGGCGCTGACGTGCTGCCATCAACCCTAACAACCCCAGAGCTGTTACGATAGAGGGAATGTAAAAGAGCTACCAGGTGCCTCGGGACCCCCAGCTCCAGAAGCACTCTCCATAAATGCTGCCAGTCCACGCAGTCAAAGGCCTTGCTGTAGTCGACGAAGCATAGCACAATTACTGGTGTATCAGATTCGTAACATTTTTTAATCAGTTGCCTCACGTTCAGGATTTGTTCTCTAGTGCCTCTGCCTTTCACAAAGCCCGCTTGTTCCTGAGGTATCTGCCAGACAAGAAAATGGCGAAGTCTCTGATTGAGGATGTGCAGTATTACTTTACTAGCATGAGATATCAGAGAGAGTGTGCGGTAGTTTTCACACTTTTTGGTAGATCCTTTTTTGTGAATTGGCAAGACGATAGACGTGGTCCAATCGACAGGCCACTCGCATGTTTGCTAGATTTGGTTGCACAGTTTGTGGACAATCCCGATCCCAGTGGGTCCTAGAGCCTTTAGAATTTCCGCTGTGATCTGGTCCGCACCTGGAGCCTTGCGGTTTTTTAAGGTTTTGATAGCTGATTCTACTTCCGATCGTAAGATTGATGGTTCAGGGTGGCTGCCATCCCACTGGTGGGATTGGGAGGGCGGTCCTCGATATAGAGTTTCACAGTAAGCCTTCCACCTTTCCAGGATTTTGTCTAGCTCATGTATGGGGATCCCATCCTCATCCTCCACCACCCATGTCCTCGGCTTAAATTGCTTGGATAGAAGACGAACCTTTCGGAATAGGTCAGCTGTCTGGTATGTCACAGAATGAGCTTCGATTCCCACACACATATTTTCCAAAAAGATGTTTTTGTCACGACGGCATTCTTTTAAGATCTGTTTACTCAGAGTAGCGTATGTTGTAGGTTCACATTGAGTGGGATGATGTTTTCCAGCTAGCACGTCCTTACATCTTTGCACAGTTTGCCAGGTCTCGTCAGATATCCACATTTTGCGGTTTTCAGCGCGACTTCTTTGATTTTTTATTGCATTCAGTGCATCAATGATGGGCTTTTTGAGTTCTTCCCATGTGTTATTTGGGGACGTTAGGCTGAATGCATTGCACTCATTGAGTTTCTCCTCCATGGTGTTACGAATCACTGACACTACAATCACGGTAAAATGCCTAGACAAAAACATGCTGGAAGACGAAATTAATAAAACGTTAAATAAAACTGGGGAATGGTTGGACGCTAACAATTTGTCAGTAAATATTAATAAAACTAAGTTAGTCCAATTCCTCACTTATAATAGTACTGGTTCGAATCTACGTATTCAATTTAATTCTTCGCCCATAGAAGAAGTCGATACGGTATCTTTCCTTGGCCTCTTGCTAGCTAGACAAACATTGTAACTGACCATGTGGAAAAATTGTGTGGAAACCTTGATCGATTTACATATGTCCTGAGACGACTGAGCCGAACATCGAACATGAAGACCGCTTTACGCTTGCATATCATGTGTCGTCTTTATTGCAATATGGCCTAATCTTGTGGGGTAACTCCGTCGATGCCAACAAGGTATTCATTAGGCAGAAAGCTTGTATTCGATCCTTATCTGGAGCGCACTTCTTGGATAGCTGCAAACCACTATTCAAGAAACATAAAATCTTACCATTACCAAGCTTATACAGTTACCAAACACTTTTATTTGTAAATAAAAACCGGCCAAGTGCGAGTCGGACTCGCGCACCGAGGGTTCCGTACTAACCAATCCAACCGTCCAATAGCTAACCTTAACGTGCGACTGCGCCTTGACAAATTTTATTAATATTATACGATTTAAATTGATAATAATGAAATACTTCAATTCATGTCTTGTTTTATACTTTTTGGTATCCAAGCAGTCGGGTTTTTTGTTCTTTTTAAATTACTTTTTTATTTCAAACTTTTTAGTTAAGCATTCACCGTAAACAGGCGACGTTTTATCTGCTCGAAGTAGCATCTATTATCTATTCTGTTGTAGCACCAAAGGTACTAATAAGTATTTTGTATAAGAAGTAGTAATAAGCAGCGGATTAATTTATTCGTAATGACGAGCGGTGATTACCATAACCATCATCAAATTTGCATTGTTATAATGCTAATATTAATTTGATCAAGTTTGTAAATCAGCTATTTTTCCTAAAAATGAGCTCATTAATTTTCGAGAGTCCTATCGCATCGACGTCACGAACGACGGCGTCACAATGAACGTCGGCCACTTACGAAAATGCCCGTAGACAGTGCAAAAAAGTATTTTTAAGTATTTTCAAGAACACAATTTGTACATACGAGTATTTAGTACGTAGTGGGCGTAGGAGTTATTATTTAGTATTTAGTTTGTAGCTAAGTGGACTCGGAGTCAATATTTTAATAGACATTAAAAATGTTAGTCGGAAGTTATATTAGTTGAATATCCGCTGCATGTGGCATTGATGAATGTATTGATTGATCGATTGAAGGAGTACAAATCATCAAGTTTTTTGAGACTTGTAAATGTCGTCACATTAAGCTTAGGTATTACAATGATATGTAACTACCGTAATATGTGAGAGTACGTCCCACCTTCACCCTTACTATCCGCTGCCGGCCGCGTCATTTTCTATTGAAGGTTACTGTATTTCTACGATATCTCATTAGATATTCATCTAAATTGAATGGTGTAAAGTCTAAGAATAAATAATTTTTGTCTAAGTTAAATACTTGAGATGAGTAAGATATTTATTTTGATAAGAAATTATCGATTAATACTAGGTATGTTGGTAAAAACACCTTCGCAAGTAAAGCACTGTTTAGACCAAATTTGAAAATCATAAAAATGGTTATTGTGGGTCAACCTAAAAGATAGTTATATGCTATCGCGGACTTTTTTTTAGAACTTTTTGAGAGGAACGTTTCCACCATACATTGTTTTCGTGTAACTTTAACGATTTAGGCAGCGCACGCCACGCAAGCTCTCAGATGAGATGATTTTTTCCGACTTAACTAACATTATAATTTTCGTAAGGATCTCTAATTTGTTTGGAAATAAAATATATCCTGTTTTACTTGTTAATAATGTAGCTTTCTATAAGTGATATAAGTTTTAAAATAGGTTGAGTGGTTTTTGAGATAATCCACCTAGTTCGATAGATATAGATTACATGAGTAGTAACTTTAAACATTTCCTTTGAAACCTCGTAAATCCTAAATTATCATTTAAATGGAAAAAATGGTAAAATCACACCTAGGTTAGGTGTGATTTTAAAAGACATATCTAACGATACCCCACTTGCTTATAGCCTATCGACTTTCATTTATTTATTGGCTTCGTTCCGCAGTCGGGTAATCTGTAATGTGACACAAAGGAATACAACCTTTGAGGCCTCGTAAATCCTAAATGATCGTTAAAATGAGAAAATGATCAAAGAAACCTAACTATGATTTTGCAAAACCTTTTCATCGATAGGTACCCCACTTGCCATAGTCCATCGACTTTTATTTTTAATTTGTTACATTATGGCTTCTAGACGGCGCCATTTTGTTTTTTCTCAAATTTGGCTTCCACGGTGACACTCTAATGATATATTCGGCACAAACTGGTGCAAAAATCATCAAAATCGGTCCACGCGTTTAGGCTGTAGCTGTCCTGCAAGGAACATACAAACATATATAGACTGATGAACACATAACCCTGTGCGTTCCGCAGTCGGGTAAAAATAAAATTTGCATATATGAAAAAAAATATCATAAACGTGCAAAGTATACTCAAATAAATGTAAAAAAAAAACAAATACAATAAATATAAAATAAAATCTTGAAAGTGTTTCACGATCCATTTTGACATGCAGTCACCTTGCGAAACAAGCTCTAAATGCTAAATCCATGCTAAATCCTAATGCTCTAAAGGGGGGTGAAACTGCCGTACAAATTCACGTAAACAAATAATGCGTAGAAAACACTGCCATCTGGTGATCGGGGAACAAAAACTCGTAAGCTATTTTTCTAGAGCGTACTATAGATGGCGTTTATTAGTAAAAATGCCTGAATCCAGAGCCCAAAAATTCCAAAAAAAAAACTGACAGTTATGAGTTGTGGTTGACATGACAGTTTTTTCAAATATATCCCGTTGATGTGCTCTTGCTTGCGTTGTTGTTTTGGAAAATTCTGGATTATCTGCTTGTTTTGTTGTATCTTCTTTGAACGTTTGACCTCTTTTATGCCCTGGACCTGTGATACCTGCCTTTGACGATTGACCTGCTCTTGCTAACTGGACTTTGCCACTGCCAACCTATCGACCCTGCTTTTCCCTACCGGACTTTGTTTGCCGCAACGAACTTGGCTAAAATGCCGAGAAAATCAGCAAGAAAGTGTTAATTTGGATGTGCGACTATAATTAAATGTATGTTCAGTCATTGATTTTAATAAAAAAAATCTTATTTCTTATGTGAAATAGGCTGTTTTTATTTAACAATAATGTTAATGTTATCTACAATATTAGTATTACTTGCGTTTAAGCTCAATTTACTTTAATTTTCTGGTAGATAATATTAAAATTAGTAAAAAAAATCTACTATTTTATTGAGATAAAAAAAAAATAGTAAATCTAGTGGTACTGCCAGCTGCGTTGCACACGATACAGCGACATGTAGCGTACAGGGTACACCTTTTTAGACACTTGAAATGTGAGTGGCGCATCTATCTCTAGTATATAGTATAGTGTCTAGTATATAGTATAGTGTATTATCTATGGCTAAATCCGCTGTACAGCAAGTCTATACACGATCAAGCACGCACGACGCAGGACCGCTCGCTCTGACGTACATCCGCCATATTCACTGTCAATCTGCACGACGTTCGCGGTGGTGGGGGCGCTCGCTGGATGCAAAATCGGTCGTGTGTGGTCGTGCAAATCCAGCAAACAATTAATAATAATTATCGACGTACGTCAAGCCTATTCACAGTCGTTTTGAATCGTGCATCGTGCATCTGTGTCGTGCATGACCTTGGCGGGACGTACAGCAAGATGGACCGTGTATAAAGCGCTTAAGATTATTATACTATTTGGACTTCACTATGCCTATATTTTTATTTTTTGGTATATGGTGTGATTTTGTCAAATCAAAAAATTAAAATTTGAAAAATTGAATCCTACTCTTTGATTGAATCATTAAAAAAATTAAAACGTATAATTTCAAGAAAAATAAAATAAATTAGAAGCATTAGCATAATATAGCATAGTAAATTATCACGTAAACAATATTTATTTATCCGTTTTTAATATTAAACTACCTTTTATTTACTTTGTAAACTTATTAAATGGAACGAACTTCGAGCACAATTAACGTACTTTTTGCTTAGACTCAAGGTATTTTAGTCGTATAAGTATTCTTATTTTATATAATTAAAGAGCGGTGCATAATGTAAACAAATCGTAACACCATGAAGTGAGGTGGTAGTGAATTATAACAACAAAAAAATTGTGATATCTTGAACGCCTCAAGTGACAATGATCTTCGATAATTTTTATAAAAACAGGCATCTTATGCAGGAGTTTGAAGACATAGAGGTGCATAAGACCAGTGTTTCGGTATTTGTGGCGCTCTTCTATTTGGAAATGCTGTATGTTTTGCTCATGACCCTATCTATTCTGAATAGATTGAATCAGCTAACTTCTTGAGTTAATTAATAAAAGTAAGTACCTATCTTCTTCTTCTTCTTGATGAGGTTTCAGTCCCTTATGTCCTGTATCACTGCGACCGTCTCCGATCTATTGTGATATGACCTCCGTGATTAAATTTCCTCGCCAATACTATTACCTATTCAATATAATAGTTCTGCTACCATGCACAGCAGATATACATTTTTCTATGTATATTATATCAGTTACATATTCAAACTGTGACTTCGTCTGTGTGGATTGAGGTTTTTTTGGTTCCTTTGGGAACTCTTTAAATTTTCAAAGGCTAATATAAATGCATTACAAAGTAATTAGGCTCAAGCTTGTTTTTTATTGCATGATAGGCTCATGCTTGTTGACAGTCATATGCTTAATATAAAGAAACAATTAGAACAACAAAAATAAATTATGTTTTAGTGATTATTAAGTAGAGGATCTTTCAAAAGACGTAATATCCACGTCCCCTGTTAGTTTTAAGTTGAATAACTATTTTTATGACATCAACTTAAGGAAAAATATCTTTATTTCAATGAATTTAGTTGACGTCACAAGCAAGTATTTCATAAAAAATCCTGTACTAAGGGTACTAAAATTTTGATGTTGCAAAGAACAACACACTTGGATCTGTTGTGGCATGATTGAAGGACAAACACACTTACACATTTGTAATATTTGTACTTACTAATGAATAAGGTTACCCAATCATGTTTTTTCTTTTCTTTCAGCAAACAAAAATGAATACGAATGATACTGACAGTGCGGTTCATAATTATGACCCTGAACGCCTGTACCTGCTTGCGGAAGACAATAATGAAGTATATGTTGATAATTTTCTGATGGAACAACATCAGATTGATGGACTCCGATTTCTGTTTGCACAATTTAACAAGGTATATTAGAGAATGCCTGTGTCTTCATCTGCATAGATCAATGTATTTTGATTCCTGTGAGAACTCTTTAATTTTCCGGGATAAAAAGTAGTCTATGTGTAAACCAGGGTATAATAATATATCTCCATTTCGAATTACAGCCAAATCTGTCCCGTTGTTTTACCTAATTGTCCAATTATTTCACTTGACAACTGCAAGGAGGCTAACTCATGCTTTTTGCCACTTGAAGATGATATCTGAATTTCCTAAAAAATATTGACTGAAATATCCTAATTTGAAATATTTCTTCTTATAAATGCAAAATTCTATGTCTCCTATTATTTCTTGGCACATCTTTCCAACAGATTTTGAAAAAAATTTGTACAGAGATAGTTGGCTTCCTGAAGAAGGACATCGAGTAGTTCACACAGGAACTTTCAAAAACCTAAATCCATGTGGACATCTAATTGAACAATTGTGATGAATATTGATTAATAATATTAATTATTGAATTATTTGTTGAAGTTGCGAGTTTCATCTAGTTTTGAATAATTCCAGAAATCCCCAGGAGTGATAGTAAACTTTCCACCCTCATGTGGCAAATCAGCCACTGTTGCAATATTCTTGAATGCTGTGACAAATATACTGAAGAACCCTGTCCTGATTCTGTGTAAAGATGACAGCGAAGTGCAGTATTGGAAGGAGATTCTGCTAAAGTGGTCTTCATATGTCGAGAGTAAGTTTTATTTGTATCTTCTCTCTCTCTGCGTTGTATTCCTCATTGCTGTGGGTTTTGACCCCTTTCCATTAATCACGTAATGGCACGGGTTTTCTTGTGATAGTAATGCGGTGAGTTCCCAGTTCCTTTCTTATCCTCTGCATCTATATGGATAAAAATCAATTACCACTTGATGTTGCATCACTTCAGAAAGGCTGGACTGATTTTTATGGAATGTTTTGTGTGTGTTTGAGTGGGTCCTGGGATGGTTTGTATTCACAATTGGACCTGGTAGAGGGCACTGCAATGAAGTTCTAGGTTCAGGGCAAGACAATGTCTGCCTGGCGCACTAGTAACTAATATAAACTAGTCTATATTTCATTCTGGGCATCATAGTTTGTTATCTATTATTATAAATTTGAAAGTTTGGATTTTTATAAGTTTGTAAATTAGGTTTTTTTCATGTTTGTTACTACTCTTTCATCCTGTAATCTGGAAGGTAGATAGCATAAACTAACATATAGGATACTTTTATACCGGAAAATTAAATAGTTCCCCGGGGAATCAAACGACCGTAATTCACGCGAAGGAAGTTGCGGGCATCATCTAGTTTAGTATAAAGTGTGTTTAGGTTTTGCTGCTGTTTTCTACCTAGAAAACGATTACTTGCTAGAACGACTATTACAGCAAGTAGTGTATGCCATACATTAATTTAAAAAAATAACTGTATTTTTTACTGATTTTAAAAATAACTAAATAATAAGACTTTTTTAAATTGTTATAACTATGTGACGCTAAAACTGTAGTTTTATTAATTTTAATTAATGGTTTTGGCATTCCAGATGATATTGCAGTGGAATCCTCGAATCCTTTTATCAAAGGGAAGAAAGTCTTTGTCAAGAAGCATGAAAATCTGTACTCCTATCAGCGTCGACGCTGGAGTATCCTAATTATAAAGGAGAAAGCCATTAGCAAGGAAATATTCAAAATTGTCTTTGAGGCCGACTTCAAAATATGTATCACAGCAACTGATATAAAGGTTGGTGTTTGAGTCAAACTTTGTGAAAGTAACTCATATCTTTTTCTAATCCAATGATCTGATCTGTTATCATTTTGGTTATCAGAAAGACGTGCCACTGCTTACTGCTGTTTACAAATGGCTGTATCCTAAGCGGAAGGTAAATATCAATGATTTTGTTGCCAAAGAAAACCGCCCTAGAGAAAAGTTTCGAAAATCTGTACAACTAGACTTAATATTAGAGGATGTTGCGGTTAGACGGTACCTTAACTTAAAGCCGTTCCAGATAACCGAGGTTTGTTTTCAATCTTAATACCTAATCTATAAATAGATAAAAATTTACTAAAAAGATGTTGCCTGTGACTTCGTCCGCATGAATTTTAGTTTGTATGTGTCTGATTTTCCGACATTATTTAAGCATAATATGTCTGTCCCCGAGATGTCTATCTCTTAACCAAATTTGCTCAAAATAGGTTAGTTAGATATGCTGTGAAAAGATAGTAGACAAACAGACATGCCTCACATTTATTCAAACAGAAATTCTTAAAGGACTAGTCTACTAATATTTTGCTATCAAAGTATTTTTATGTTTGATTTATAAAATTTAAATAACTGCTATTATATTTCACAAACGAAATTTACTACTATCTAGTAACTGGTACTGGTAATAATATGGTTACCTGGTTTTAATCTGTTTTATAGGGTTAATTAAACAAAAGAGTATTAAGTAAAATAATTAATAGTTAATGTGTTGTTTAAAATATAAGTTTTATTGTATAACTACCTTAATTTATGTTGCACCATTGACAGAACGCCGATAATATAACTGAAATTGAAACCCATGTAACTGAAGTTGAAGCAAATCGCAGAAAAGGGTCTTTAAAAAATAAAGATGCCACAGGAACCAAAGTTAAAAGAACAAAAAAGCCTAAGGATGATATAATTTCATTTACAACAGTGAATGATGACGTGGTTAACGAACTATCAGGGCAAGCATTCATTTTCATTAATGATGGTAAAATATTAGACCAGAATGTCAATACAAATCCCATTATAATAAATGATCAGTTAGTAAATAACACATCCGATCAAAATATTATTTTAATGAAGGATCATACCAGAAACGAAATAGACCAAAACTATATTTTAGTAAACGATGTAGTAAATGAAACATCAAATCAAAATTTTATATCAATTAATGATGGTCAGATGCTAAACCAAGTGTCAAATCAAAATTTTATTTTGATGAACGAACCTTCTAATGAAATCCTTTTAATGAATGATCAAGCAGTAACGGAAACGTCAAAACAAAATGTTATTTTAGTGAACGAAAATAAATTAAGCAAAAATTGTGATAACAATTTCATATTAATAGATGATGACGATGAACTTATTAATAATAATATAAAAGAAACTGAAGATTGCAATAGAATAAGCGATGCTCATCTTCCGTTCTTAAATGAAAATAATGATTTTATCAGAGATGATACTAATGATTTTTCAATAAATAGTTACAATAATAATCGCGATAAAGTGAATAAGTCCCCGATACACAAAGTAATCAACAATTTAGATATATGTGATGACAGTGATTCTTTTAAATTAGATGTCGAAAACTTCATTCGTGATGAACAACCTGTTAACCGATCTGATAGACCATCGCGTTTATGCAATAAAGCTGAATCAAAAATTAGGGGTAAATTTCCAGAATCTTTAGTAATCGACGATGACTCTAAAGTTTATTTAAATGAAATGAAATATTTAGACGATAAAGACTTACTTAAAGAACAATTAATAGAGTCATTATATTTGGATAAATCTTCAGCCAATTTAAAGGAAATAAAAGAGTTAGAAATAAACGCCATAAAGGAAGAGCCAACTGAAGCTGAGTCATCTCATATTGAAAACAATTCTAAACTTAATTTAAATGAAATAAAAGATTTAAGATCGCAACTAATTGAGTCCTTAGGTTTAGACAGTGATTGTAAAGTTGTTCGCAGTGATATTAAACACACAGAAAGTAGAAATTATTCTAAAGTTTATCCCAATGAAATGAAAGATATAAGAAATAAATGCTTATTACAGAAACAATTAATTGAGTCATTAGGCTTTAGCAGTGATTGTCAAAAATCAGGTAGTGAAAATAAAACCACCGAACTACATAAATGTAAAGATTTCGACGAAATTAAAGAAGAGTCTACGGAGTCATTAAGTTTAGTTAGTAATTCTAAAGTTGATCAAAATAAAATAAGAGATTTAGAAACAAAGCTAATAAAGGAAGAGTCTATAGAATCTCTAAATGTTTGTAGTAATTCTAAAGTTGAACGAAATGAAACAAAAAATTTACACAACAAAAACCTGTTGCAGCAACAATTAATTGAATCATTGCATCTCGATGACGTTAAAGACGAAATAAAAGATGAAGAAAGTGGTGGACCTAATGGCAGTGATGAAAAAATGAATAATACTGCAAATCACAAATCACCAATCCAATCACAAATAGCCACAGATAAGGATGATGAGGTAATTGTAATAAAAGGAGAACCAGAGGACGGAAATGTAACGATAACAGAAAGAAATGTAAATAATGTTAGTAAAAGAAAGTCTAATGTGAGTGACAAAGATTTAGATGATAAAATTTTAGAAATGGAAGAAAAAGCACTTAAGAAGTTCAAAGGATCCTTCCTTGATAGCATATTCTAATCTTTTTTTTTATTTTGGTTATAAATAGTTATACCTATGTTAAAAATAAAACAATGTCTCCCACAAAGTAAACTGAAGTAACCTGTCTTGTTATCTGTTACATTTTAAGAAGTATCATAACTAAATCATTAATTTCAGTCTGACTCTATTTCAATAGGAAGAAGAAGAAATTATCAAAATAGTATCACAAAAGCTAAACATTGTACATACTTAGTTTACTTTTGATATTTTATACTTACCATTGAAGTTTGTAGGTAACATATTTTTTTTTGTTGTATTAATAAGTTTAGTCACAATAAAAAAGTAAATGTCTAGGATAGGTTTAGTTTTAAAGACACAAGTGTCAAAACTGATTGTTGTATTTTTCTAAAACACTAAACGTGCCGACTGCCGAGCCTAGTTGTGAAGGACGATCTTTACTGTGCTTAGATAGCTCACAAGCACCTCGGAAAATAGTATGGATCATAGACTTAATTCTAAATATGGTTTGGGTGGTTGCGAAGTTCCACTTTTGCACTTCCTGACCACGTTTTACATTCGCGGTGCTAGTGAAGAGTCTGCATAAGGCTGAAGGCATATTATGTAGAGTTCTACATAATATGCGTTCAGCCTTATGCCCACTCTTTGTATATCTATTAGGCCTATTACGCATTATAAGAAAATGTCTTGTGTATTATAGGTAATATCTTTTATTTTGTATGCGCGTGTCTGATCCGACACAAGAAAAATTATCTTGCAATATGTGTGGGGGCATACAACAACCCGACTAAATTTCATATAAGACACAAGAAATTTTCTTATAATACGCAATAGGCCTCACAAGCCAAGTACCTACCGTACTTGTAGCTTAGGCACTGTACTGTACTGTACCAGGTACTTTATACCGTCATGTACCTATAATTTTTAATAAAAAAAAAACAAGCACTTTTTTGTATATTAAGCACAAAACCGTCGCATGGAATGTCTATGAAAGCTATAAGTAAAGTAAATATTTCTCAATAAAAATGAAAATATGTACTTAGTAAAATAAATCTTTTCATTCGTTACATCGTACCCACTAAACCATCGAAGCAGTTCCTATGTTTCACGTAAGCCTACCTTTGTATGCTAACTAGATGATGCCCGCGACTTCGTCCGCGTGGATTAAGTTTTTTGATTCACGCTGGATCATCTTAATTTTCCGGGATAAAAAGTAGACTATGTCCTTCCCCGTGATGTATCCTATCTCAACACCAAACATCAAAATCGGTTGAAAAGATGGGCCGTTAAAGCGTAGCCAACACACTTTCGTATTTATAATATTAATACGGATGTGACGATAACTAATCATATTATTTGTCCTAGAGATGTCGCGGGACATAATAATATGTCCCCTAGTGACTTGTGATGTGCCGGATCGTTAAAAATGTACATCCGCGGATACGGATATTTGGTGTACAGATACAGATCTAACTATCGGTGTCAGTGCGCGTGACCTTAAAACTATAGTCGACGCCACTCGACGCTTTGCGTAACAGGATAAGTTTCGACTTGCATTGCGCGTGTCTTTCTTTTGTTTTGTTTATAGTTTAGTGCATAGATTAATTATAATACCAAGTATAGATTGCTAACTCCCTTATATTTTTTTTTCTAGGTTAATACTATCGTTAGATGGCGCTACCAGGCTCGCTCGACAAATGATTATAGTAAAATCGGTGAAATATCGTATTTTCTTGGTTCAATTTGTATCAATTATTTATGTAAAATTATCAAAATACAAAAATTTGATAAAATCACTTAAGCAAATAGCAAATTTTCAGCAATTTATCAGCTTGCACAGTTACGCCATCTCAGATTATGCGAAGAACTACAAGGTACCGGCGACTTTAATGCGCATTTAGCGAGCTTTGATTGAATGTATGAAGTGAACAGTCTTAACCTGGTTTATATATTGTCTTTGGTTTAGTGTGACACTGGACAGCATAGATAACGTATTGTGTGTGTGTGAGTTAAAAAAATATGTCTGCAAAGAAGTTTAGTAGTGTTACACTAGAGTACTACTACTAATAGCTGATGCCCGCGAGTTCGTCCGGGTGGATTGAGGTCTTTTGGTTCCCGCGGGAACTCCTTAATTTCCCGGTATAAATTGTAGCCTATGTGTTATTCCAGACTATATATAATTTATGCCTGTGCCAAATTTCATCTAGATCCGTTCAGCCGTTCTGGCGTGATTGAGTAACAAGATAAATCCATCCATCCAAACTAATATTAGTGTAGATTGGTTTGGTTGGTAACTCACTACGATAAATGTTTGCAATATAAACGTGCGAAATATTTGATTTTAAGAAATAAAAAATAATCAGAATGGAATTTAATAGTTTATTATTGCTACCTGATCACTATATTATATAAAATTTCATCTATGTATTGCAAATTAATAAGGTAAAAGATCCGTCACAAAAGTAACGGATACGGATCTTTTTTCTACCGCGGATATCGCGGATACGGATACGGATATCCGGAACATCACTACCATATTCATCTATGCTACGAGGCTTCAGGGGGCCTTCAAGAAGTTTGGCAGAATGCGATTAATGAGATGATTCACGCCAGGGTTCGTTCGGCCATATTTATTAGATCTGCTGCGTAACTTACTCGTTATAATGTAACGTATCTTACCTACAAGGAGGATAACTTGGATGATATAGCACGGTACTTATTTCTAAAAGGAAAATTGAAATAAAACAGTTTTGCAACATTAATATATATTTTTTTTTCATTAATTAGGCAACTGAATATAGCATCAGTATTCAGGAATGTATAACATAGATCTATATACACTGACATACTAAATAGTCTTACAATCTAATAGAAAAATCATTAATTTATAAGAGAGTCTATAGTAATATCTAATAACTTGCATGGAGATAATTTATGGAATAAAAAGGGTTAACCCAATCCAGATGCTAATATCTCTTTTCCTCTTACGATTACAGTCACTCGAGAGAGAAGGATAGAAAACTAACTGTCATCCTAATAGCATAGCCTCATAGTAAAACCTGCATCAATAAATGAGGGCTACCGCGTTTAAATTCGCCGCTAGGGGCGCTAGTGTAGAGTGAGGTCTACGAAATGTCAAATATCACTGGGCTTTTATCGCGAGTCTAATTATTTAGTTAATGTTATGAATATTTAGCAATAACCGATTAATTATGGAAGATGTAAGATACGTGTCAATAAATGCCAGTGCTCTGTGCTTTGAAAGCGGGGCTAAGAAAAAGAAGTGCAAAAATAAGCGGGCTGAAAGAACAGCTAATTCATAGGTTAGTATTTCCCTGGTTCCTGTATGTTTACTATTTACAAAGGGGGGTTTTTTTCCAGAAATATGCTTGTTTACCGAATTTACAGCTATACTTTAGGATCTTACTCGCAAGTGGCGCTAACTAGTGAGCATAAAAACGGTAGCCCTCATTGTAACAGTCTAAATTGTTAGGTATTGTTGGCTGCGTCAATGGATTTTGGCCATAATAGCGGAAGAGTATTAAAGAGGTGCATTGCGATCAACGCGATTGTTACAATGTAGCTGTCATTTTTATGTTTATGAGGTCTTGTTATGGTAGTAAATTATAATAATTATGGATAATAAAAGTTTTGTGACTTTCTAATAAGATCATAAGATATCAATTAATATATCACATATTAGGCCAATTATGCAAAGCCATATTCAATAGTCCAAACAAATAAGAAATTAGGCCAATCATGATTATACTACTTACTTTCTATGCTCAATAGTCCAGTTATACAACATTGCTTTTCATTATTATTATATTATAGCTACAAATATTTCATTAAATTCAATAAGTACTTAACAACTGAGTACTAGAATTGTTTGTTTAAATTTAAAATAATAGTAAAAAATCATTCTAAATTTATTTTATAAAGACTCCATAAAATTAAAAAATAAATATCGATTCAAATTATTACATGCATTATATTATTATATTAAAACTTTGTATAACAAATCATCGCCGCCGCTAGGAACTAAATTATTTGTAGTTTAATTGCTAAATTGATACCACAATTATTTTTCTACAAACAGTAACTATTACAAAAATCTCTTACCACTAATGGAATCAATTCGCAATGTCTACATAATATTTGCTGTGAAAATTTGTTTAGAACGGATCGATCCCGTGACAAATACGGGAAAATGTATATAAAACTCTAATTTGCTAAATCAGAACACTTATATATTCAATTATCATTAATAACTCATATATTATCACATAAATTGAGTATACATATTAACACAACACTTGGTACCTACACATTATGCTGATGCTGATCGTGTATTACTGCACAGTTAGCAAGGCACGCAAATACTCTTAATGCGTTTGATGTCAGCAGCACGACTTAAGCTACAGACTGCGTTAGATTTTAAACGCAACTAGTACATCTTAGTCACAGATCTCACTCGCATGTGTGACCATTATTCGGGAATTTTTCAATATTCCAAACAAATATGATTAGCCCAACGGCCAACACGTTATACAATGGGGAGAGACAGGCAAAGCTAATCTCAGATGGCGCCACCCTCGCTGGTAACTGTCAGGTTAATTTGCGTACATAATTGAGGTAATTAGGCGTCCTATTTTAACTGAATCTGGGAAAAAAAACAGTGTGTGCTCTTGCCATAGTAATCGGCAGGTCTAAGGTGAGCGCTACATAACCTAGCCGATGAACTGGGTTTCCAATTTTATTGGCGCAAGGCTTTGTACCATAGTCTTCTTCATTCCTCATCAGCAGGAAAACGGAATGCACAACATTTAGGCATAAGAAAATGAAACTATCGCGTAAAAAATATATGGTGTTTGACAGGTAAACAACACCAGCGACGATGCGTCACCTAGCGGGACAAATTGGCAGTGTGCCTCCCCATTGCTTAGACACACCGCCGCTAAGGGGCGACGTGTAGGTTTTGTTAATCGCAAAACTGGTCTTGTTGTGTGGGTAGCGAGTGGGCGCAGCGTCGTTGAATACGTCGTAATACACGAATTCTCCGATAGACATTCACATAGATCGTGCGCGACGCGTGTCGGGAGATGGTTTTGTATTTACAAACAACAAACAGCGCGTCTCACGCGAGGAACCCGACCCGACTCGCGCCCGCTCCCTGTGTGTTTTGCGCATCACTCCGAGCATAATTATTATAGCCATGAAAACGGCGAAGTGTTGTAAGTCAAGCGCGGTCTTAATATTGTGCTGCTGAATTAATTTGCGTTTTCACTAATAAAATATAAAATTTCCAATAGTCCAAACAAATACGAATAGTCCATCACGTTACACAAGCGTTCGGAGCCGCCACCGCCGCTAGGGGGCGACGTGTAGGTATTCGGCCACGAACACGCGCAAGATCTTGTTGAGATTGTCGATGGTATTGAAGTCTAGCGCGGTCATATCGTCGCGCGCCGTGTGCCACACGCTCGGGAAAGGGTTCGGGATTATGTGGAGGACGTCGACATCTGTGAAGTCAAAATTACTGGGTTAATTTAAAAATACGAATAACTTATGCATGGTACATAATACCAAACAACTTTGTTCTACGACTTTTAACAATAATTTTTATTTTAAATTAAATATTATAAATGCGAAAGTTTGTATGGATGGATGGATGGATGGATGGACTTTGCACAGAGATAGATTATAGTCTGGAATAACACAGGCTACTTTTTATCCCGGAAAACTAAGGAGTTCCCGCGGGAACCAAAATACCTCAATCCACGGGGACGTAGTCGCGGGCATCAGCAAGTTTTAAATTAGTTTGAATACAAAAATTAAATACAGTAGAAATCTGTTATAACAACATCGAAGGGACCACTATAATAAGTCGCAATAGCCGGTTCGTTTTAATAACCGATGTTAATTCTATAAGCAACATCGAAATCGGCACTAATTTTTAGTCATTATAACCAATATGTCAAAATAAATGATGTCGTTGTAAGAGGTTTTGACTGAATTTAAATTGGCTTACAAAAATTATATAATCAAATTGGCTGCTAAGATGGCATTACATCACACGACGGGCAGTGGCCGCGACGAATCAGTTAACGTTCGACTACTGCCCCTACTGCCTACTAAAAACACTGAGTTCTAGTGTCTAAAGTTGTAGACCCCTAGAGTGTACAGCAAAAAGTAAGTTTCTAAAAAAGTTCCAGAACAAAAGTTTGAAACACTCCTTGTTTTATAGCTCAAGACCGTTTTACAGTCACCAAATAATTTCGCGAAATTAAAATAGCTGGTATTGAATTTTCGATTTTAAATCAGGGTCCTGTAAGTCCATTTTACTGTAGCTAATGCGTTTCGAGGCTCGATCTTTATCAATATTATTACGTTAAGAGGACGCTCAACAAAGCCAGGCAGGCGGGTGGTCTATTTCGGATACATTCTAGCCAATTTTCCGTAACCGTGGGTATATTTATTAAAATCCTCTTATTATCCGCATTATAATCACTAAGCCGTCCCGCCAACGCTGCAGGATGCCCATTGTTACGGCTTTCAAAGTTACCCACCTATTGCGCGCTATTTTAAAACAGGACTTTTTTATCCACTACAAGTTAGCCGTTAACTGCGATCTGACCTGATGGATAGTGAAGATGCAGTCTCAGATGGTAGCGGGCTAACCTGTTATAGTCCATTCATTTTAGATTTTTTCGCGGCAAAATTTATAACTTTTATTGAAACCAAGCTGGCTGGTGGCTTCCCCCTCTTTGAAAATTGGCTTATTTTACTGAACTGCGAATTTCAGTCAACTTTAACGCACCATAAACTATAACTCCAATCATAATAAATGTTGTTAAATTATTTGTAAATAGGTAATTTATTAAGGAACAATGTTCTCTTTGCCTTTTTTTTTTTTTTTCGGATTGAGTATGCTGCTAGCCCTACTGGCCGCTACAGCGTCACCGGGGGGTTGGGCGAGCGCTAGGCGTCGCCGAGAAAAGAGCCCTAGGGCTCGAAGACATCGGGGGGGTCTTCCTAAGGGCGCCTCCTGTGAGGCTCGGACCTCGGCTTAGGATGACGTTGGGACGAATGGGAGGTCGGTTGGACTAGATTAGTCCACACGCCCCCGAGGCAAACCTCTCTTTGCCAGTTTTGTCCTAGCTTTTATAGTTGTGTAGGGAGGGGGAAGCCACCATCGGAGGGGGCGGGAGAGTTGTGTTTTTAATGTACTCACTCATAGGTATAAAACAATAATATAGGTAATAAGTTTCAAAAAGTTATAAATTTTGCCGTTTTGCCCATATATTGAAATCTAGAATGAATGGACTATAGGGGTATGTTCACGTTATCATGCACGTCGACGCCTTTGATTTTACCGTTGACGTCGACGTCCAAAGCAAAAATGTATTCGGTACGTGGACGTGCACGTTAGTTACGTGGATGGAAATTTAAAAGCGTCCCCATAATATATTTCCCTGTGTGTTGTTGGTCCGTAGTTAATATCTTTACGTAGTTACCTGAGAAATTCTAAAGCCCATCTGTTCGTCTGTTTCACACAGCAATTTCAAAAATCTACTCTAATAGAGCTGTACTTAGTACAATAATTGAAATTAGATACAATGACACATAACAAAACCGGTTAGGTTAGTTACGGTAGGTAATAAATACATAGCGACATATTATAATAAAAAAAAAAACTAGTTACTTGAAAATGAAAAGCGAGAAGAAAGTTTTGCTTTTTTGCGTTTATGGCAAATATATCGCTTGCTTTATCGACAAAGAAAAACATCTTGAGAGAAAAACATCTCTGTAATATTCTCAAAGGAATAGTAAAATCGTTATAAGGGAAATATTGATACAACGAAATACAATACAATATACATATAACATACTCGTTCATATGTATAATGAGTATGTAAACAATTTAGGCATGCTCTGCTGATTTTCTATGTTATGTCAATCCGTAGAAAGTCAATTGCAACATAATAAAAAATATATCCGTCATAATCGGTTGAATAGATGGGTTGTGAAAACGTAACAGACAGACATAAACTTTCGTATTTATAATATTGGCATCGATTACTATGTATATGCAGTAGCCATTCAATCAAAAACATTTTGAATCTGATTAAACGCGTGGGCCATACCAAAATCCCTATCGACAAACATTGATAAAATCTGAAAGGGGGTTTAGCAGCTATCGGAAAACTCTTCACGATAAGCCCGTTTGATAACACTGTCAATCATTTTAATGTTAGTCAGTTAGTAGTTGCCGAGAAAATAACTAACTTTTAGAAGAAATGATATAACCTCATGTAACCTATTCAATGAGCGATACGCTCGAGGGGGAAAACCAAAATATATTTTATTGGCTCTCGCTTTTCATGTTCATACAGCATCTCCTAACTGTTTTTTTTAGAACTGTAGCAAATTTCAACTGTACAGCTCCTATAGTTGATTGTTAAAAAGGCTGTGGCCAAAAGATGGGCAGGAAAAACGATAAAAATATCTAGTCTATATAGTCATCTAAAAATGATCCTATAGTCGAGTTCGCGGTACACTTAGGGTAGTCGTCGACGTCGTCAACCGTTAGATGTCCACAGTTGGACATACTGCGACACGCGCAAGACTGCAGCACGCATGTGGACTTCCACACGCGTGCTGCTGCAGTCTTGCGCCGCCCGAATCCAGCGACTCCCTGCAATTCGCATAATGCCGTCTGTCAGCCTAGTGGGGGGTCTGCCTGTGTCCAGCACCTTAGGGCCCCACATACACCTAGCGTAGGGTACAATCAATAAAAACTTCCTCACCTCTCCTCATGAAGGGTAAATGGTCATCTTCAATGACCGCATTGGAGCTCTCGAGCCGGAAGTACGTCTGTTCGGCCTTGCCCGGCGAGTAGGCGGACATCTGCCCCAGTTCGGCCAGCCTCTGTTCCGCGCTCGCCAGCCGGATGTACCACTTCTCTGTGGATCTGAAGTAGCTGTAGAACACCGGGTCTGGTGTGCCCAGGAGGTCTAGCAGTACTAACACGTCCTGCGGGAGACAAATCGAATTAAGAGTCCGATTCAATTCTATGTTTATTTATTCTGAATTATATGTGGCCTGTGGCGGGCTTTAACAACTATTATCATGTTAACGATAATAACCGGGACCGACGACGACTTAACGTGCTCTTCGAGGCACGGGGGTGAAACACCGCCAACTTCCTAACTCCGGGGTTGTACTGAGAATTTCTAGTCAGAAAAACCAAATTCTTAAGTATGGCCCGACCCGAGACTCGAACCCGAGACCTCGTCGGCCGCATTCGATCATGCTATAACCACAAGACTAACGAGGCAGTTGCAGAAATATGAATAAAAGGAGTTTATTTGGGATAAATAATCCTCAAATCCTTCCGCATACGTCCTTGGAGGAGGGATTATGAGGAGGGATTTTCAGTGTTAAAGTTCGGCATGGTCTTAAGTCGGATTGCACTCCAAGAAAACTGAATTTCTCCTTGAGGTAGGAAGGAGTATTTAAGTGAAATAGCACACAGTACAGAAGAGAAAGTACATGCAAATCCCGGCGACGGCGAATAGGAAGCCACTTGAGCTTTTGACGAAATTCGGATATGTGGTCATATTTACGCAAACCATACCAACCACCATATGAACCGTATGGCAAGGTTTTGGAGTCGCTCAAGCTTGTTAAGTTTGTCCTCAGTCAAGTTAAGATAGCTTGCGTCAGCATAATCGAGAATAGAGAGGAGAGAATGAGCCAGCATAACTTTAGTTGGGATTGGCAAGACAGATTGCAACCGTCGCAAAGAGTTCATCGTTGCAAATGTCCTCCTACTCAATTCTTTAACATACACAGACCAGGACAGTCGTGAATCGAAAAATATACGTAGATCCTAAACAGAATCACAGTATGGAATGACAAAGCCATTAAAACAGACCGGGGATAGGCCTCGCAAATCAAGTTTTACAATGTATCCGGGACTGCCAAAGATAAATGCCTGTGATTTTGCTGGATTAATATGAAGCCCATACTGCTTACTCCATTCGGCAACTGCAGCTAGATCGTTATTAATGGCAGAAACAGCAGCATCGAGATCACCTAGGGCTGCAGAGGATTTGGATAAATTTGGATATCATCTGCATACATGTGGTAGAGAGAAGAAATGTACGGAGTAATAGAATTAATTAATATAGCAAACAGTAAAGGAGACAACACACCACCCTGAGGTACCCCGGCCGTCATATCACACCATGACGAAACAGTCTCGACAATTTTAATGCGCTGATGACGACCTCTGAGGTAACCAGTCCGAAACCAGTCAATCACTGATGGAGCTATGTTAATAGAATGTAACAGGCTCAATAAAATGTCGTAATCCACGGTATTAAACGCATTACTGAAGTCAAGCAAGGTTAAAATTGTGAGCTGTTTATTGTCCATCGCCCACCGAATATCATCGGTAACTTTTACTAACACTGTAGCCGTACTATGACCGGGACAAAATCCAGACGGCAATGGACTGAGAAGGAAGTTCTTATTTAGGAATAAGTTTAGCTATCGATAGACCAAATTTTTGAAAGGAATGGCAAAATAGAAATGGGACGAAAATCATTTAAAGAATAAGGGTTAGACTTTTTAGGAAGAGGTACAACTTGGGCATTTTTCCAAGCTTCAGGGAATTTGCTAGTATTAATAGAATAATTCAGGACATGGGTTAGAATAGGAGTTACAATATCAATAATAGGAACGATCATGTTACGGCTGATGCTGTCAGTACCTACCGCATTCGATGTTATGTTTGTGTTCTTCTTAACATCACATTCAGTGAAAGACTCGAAAGTTAACGGTAAAAAGTCCGGAGTTGAGGAGGATGAAAGAATATTAAGAGTTTGTTCTTTCTCGACACTATCCATTGCATCGGAAGTAGAAAAGTGATTGTTAAAGAGTTCAAAGTGTTATAAGTTTCGGACGTCAATAAGTGTATACAGTGTACCTAAATGGAATAAATAAAAATTGAAATACGAGTATAATATGTACAACAATAACAACAACAAGTACAACAATAAGTAGTAATGTTACAACAATAAGTACCTTTTTTCTTTCCCGCCGTTTTTCTTTACCACATCCCCATTTTTAGGACAGGTATGCAGGTTGCCTACATGTAAGGGCGAACACGAAATTTCCGCTTCATTCATTTTCATATGAAACGCGCACACTATAGTCGCTGACTATGCTAAGCCGTCGATCCCTGATACATGATAATATTATATAGTCGTTAAAGCCCGCCAACCCGCATTGGATCAGTGTGGTGGGCCTAAGTTCTAATTCCCTCTCTCCTATGAGAGTGGAGGCCTGTGCCCAACAGTGGGACGTTAATGGGCTGTAGTGATGGTGGTATAAGTTTAATCATTAATAATTGTGGACCAAAAAATTGAATCAAATCTATACTAATATTATCAATGCGAAAGCTTGGATGGATGGATGGATGGATGTATGGATGTATGGATGGAGGTTTGTTACTCAATCACGGTCCAACGGCTGAACGGATCTGGATGAAATTTGGCACAGAGATAAATTATAGTCTGGAATAACAACATAGGATTCTTTTTACCCCGGAAAATTAAAGAGTTCCCGCGGGAACCGAAAAATTTCAATCCATCACGGACGCAGTAGCGGGCATTAGCAGTACAGTCATAATTCCATAGAGCTAAATTATTTATTTCATTGATACAACTGATTCAAAAGAGACAAGCTATCGCGAGTTGCTTCGAAACAATTTCTTGGTATGGAAATTTAATTCTGTATTACATGATCGTAATTTATAGAATTCCATATTATGCTCTAACGGTAGGTAACAAATCTCTCTGTTTCGCAATTTACTTTCAATATGGGCCCATACGGCTCCTTATTACAATCTTCTCGAAACAAGGCAGCGCCAAAAATCGTGTTATTTTTTAATTTTCTACCTATTTCGATGTTTCTAACTGTACCCAATAAATTTTCGACGAAACACGACTTCATTCAATTCCTTCAATAGGAAAAAAAGAAAATTGCTTCCAATATCTCGATGTTTAGTTTAAATGAGAAACAGTATTAATTTTTTTATTATGTGGATAGTTACAAAAAAAAGTTCTAAAATAGTTCTAATAAGTTCTATTTTCAGATACTAGTTAAAGTAGAAAGTATAATATTACTACTTACCTATTTTATATAATAATTATATTTATACATATAGGTACACTGAGAAAAATGAGGCACTATAAACTATTGTGCATGCACACTTTTTTCAACAATCGTGCCAGTATGTAAAGTTATTCTGCCGGGGGTGCACATAAAATTATGGTTCCGCCACAATTTAGTGACGTCACAACATTATTTGCAGCTCGCACTATAAGTTATAGGTCAAGACATCATAATGTATAACCCTAATGAAAGAAAATATATAGTGCACTGTTTAAAATACCTAATTGACGGCATTTTATATTATAATGCATTCATTATACTATTATGTGCTTTTGCATTTTACTTGTTGGTGCATACCAGGTCGTGCCCTATGATATATCGTGCCTGCCCATGATATTATTTGACAGCTGGAAGCATATTTTTATGTGCGTTTGCATATTACTTTTTCGTGTGTACCAGATCGTGCCCTATAATATATCGTGCCTGCCCATGTTATTATTTGCTGCTGGAAGCATATCTTTTTATGCGACTGCACTAAATGTTTTAGTGCTTTTTTTGCTGGGCATGATCCTTTTACGTGCCCTAGCATTTTTGCCGCACTATTTAATATCGTAATGGCATTGATATTTTTCAGGATTAGCACTAAATCTCTACACGGTGTTTCCGGACGATGAAATAAATGATACAGGTTGTTTTGGGACAACTTTCCGAAAACTTTAACAATGTCTTTAGACCATCATCCTGAACAACGTACAGCAAGAATTTATTGTGCGAAAAAAAAAAAAAATCTGCTCTCCATAAAATTTGGCACCTGATTCGTACAATTTGTATGGAGAGTGGAATCTTTTTTCCGACAAAAATTATTGCTGTAAGTTGTTCAGGATGATGGTATGCTGAAGACATTGTTAAAGTTTTCGGAAAGCTGTCCCTTACACCCTGTACTTATAATAAAATTAAGTGTTCGGAGAGGTATTTTGAGTCAGGCAGGATAAGTAGGATAGATAGGTGCAACCAAAAAAATTTGGTAGTTTTTTTACTCTACCTAAAAATACTAGTATACGATTTGTATGGGAAGAGTAAAAAAACGTCAGATTTTTTGTTTGGCCTATCAATTTTGACTGAAGATACCTGTCCAAACACTAACCTGATTATAGATAAAATTTCATCGTTTGGAAACACCGTGCAAAATATATTTGTTACTAATCCTGATAAAATATAAGTACATTTACAGTGCAGAAAAAATGTGCTGAAATTCATATAGGTAGGTAGTAATTAATCACACACAGAGTGTAGGGTATGTAATTTAAAAAAAAAAACTTAAAATTATACAAACATTTATTTTCCATAAATATTAAATTATTCAAAGAATAGTCAATCCTAGCCTAGATTAAAATGAGATTAACACACCTGGGAACCTTTTAAAAAGATAAACAGTCAATTTAGAACATAATATAAAACAATGCTAAATGCCAAGGTCTCCAGTCTGCACTAAGGGTTGCCATCTCAAAAATTAGTCAACTATATAGGACAAGAAACGTGAAAATCCCGGATTCCGGAGCTTAAAACCCGGACATTTGAACAAAGTATTTTAACTTACTCAGTTTAAAATACAATTTTAAACTAAATTATATCTTAAAAACTAAAAAAACTTAAAAGTTACAAGGAACTATCAGCACGTTTCTTTAATGAAAACAAAATTAGATTTAAATAAAAAAAATATGCTAATCTTTTACTTATAATTGGAAATTTTTACTCTATAACTTCGAAAAAATCAAATTAAACTTCTCTTAAACTTTTCTTACAAAAAAAAACTATTAATAATGTACTTTAAAACTTTCATGCCCGAATGCACTAGACTTAGGAAACACCTAAACCCTTGCCTAAACAATTTGAGAAGCTCCTAGCAAAAAATTGCTGTGCACTAAACTAAAGAAATTCTTAAATCTTAACGCATTTAAGAAGGAATATCTTTAGTTTAGTGCAAAACAATTTTTTGATAGGAGCTTCCTAAATTTTTTAGGTGTTTCCTAAGTTTAGTGCATTCGGGCATAAGTCTTAATTTTTGAGTGACTTAAATGACTAAACAGTGACTTAACACACAAAAGTACTTAAGTATTTAAATCTATAAAAATGCCGAGTTTAAAAAATCTACGAACCACACCACGACTCCACGCAGTCTTGTCTGCCCTGCCCCTAGAGTGTTTTTTTAAGCGCGAAGCCAGAAGCTTGCGTAGGAGGTCCTGAATTCAGTGATTTCGTGAAATTCATTCAGGGGCGACGAAGTGAGTCTTCAGGCGTAGCCCATTCTAATTAAGAAATTAACCTTTTCCACTACCTAAAACAAAAGGTAAGGTACTTTAAAGTAGGTATTATTAATTAAAACGTATAAAAGTAAAACCTAACCTCAAAATTCTAAAAAAAAAAATATCTCGGAAACTACTAAAATTCGCAACGTCTTACTTGGAGGGGGGTATATCCCCTCCCCCCTCACCTTCCCCCCCCCCCTCGCAGCCAGTATACTAAAGCCCAACCTCATATCATATCATACATGATATAATTTTTATCATCATAATAATAAAAAGGATAAATAACCAACCCAATATAATAAATTTTTTAAGGTATTTTTATTGAGTTACGTAAAAAGTCATAGAACAAAAGTTGTTGGCTGGTGATGCCTAGGATCTGCCTATAAGAAGTTTTTTATGAATTACAAATAACCCTGTATAATTAAATGAGATCACTTGCGTTATTTACTGTGTATATACTGTGTGCATACAGTAACTGCGCCAAACTTCTACACCGACCTGAAGTTGTTTGATTTATGCGCAGCCCCCCGCTACCCGCTTTCTCCCGTGTGTAGAAACCGGTACAGGAGCTCGTTGCGCCGCAACGAGCTGCTGAAACTTCAGATCGGGCTAGAAGTTTGGCGCGATCTATACCTATCTATAGAACCTGAGTACTTCTGGTTTTTTTTCAACACTGACCACCAAGGCGTCTGACGAAACAAAAAAATAGGTAACTAGGTACTTACTGGCAAAATGTTCTATTACATCGTCACTAAAGCCCCATTTTCTCAGTAGTTCTCCCATAGGATCCATTTTTCACACAAAATAGGTATTATAATTAATTACACAATGAAAAACACGGCATCACACCCTTACCCACGTCACGGAGGTCACAGAATGGTGTGATGCGATTTTGATTTGTTTGATTTTGATGTGACAGATTACCCCCCGCGGGCGTCTCACCTACCCTCCCCGTCCCGGGACCCCCGCCGCCCGCACTGGAATCCCCCGATTCGCTGCATGCACGTTATGTTTATGTGCATACGCAACATATTTTTTAATGAATTTTTAAAATGGACGTAATGTTTTAGTACATAGGCACCGTACTTTATAATGAATTTTCAAACATTTTTGTGCTGAGCAATATTTTTTCAACCTGGCACGATTCTTTAACGTGAAATAATATCTATACGCACTGAATTTTATTGTTCCTCAGGATTGATGTACTTATTGTGCAAATAATCAGGAATGGCACTTTAAAATTAGCTGCGTGGTTTGAAATATAATAATGCATTGCATCGAATGCTATGGTGCAACTCTTTGAACCGTAATTTTCTATGCAAAAAACTATATTACATGGTGCATTTAAGACGTCACTATTTTTTTGTGCTTTGATCACTGTAAACTATAATACTTAATCCATAATTTTATTATGCATATAGTTCTTGCACGATAAAAGATAAGACATTTGAACATAATGTTTTGATGAGGTTTCCTGCACAATGAAGTTTTATGCCCTGCAGAATAATTATACATTCGTGTCACTATTTAAAGTATTGCGCACTGTTTTATTAGTGGTAAGAAGAGTATTTTACAATGTTTGCATAATATTTTATTACGTCGACTTCAATCCATTTTTCTCAGTGTATAATTATTTCGTAATTAAGTAAAACACCGCGAACATTTACCTATTTCACAAAATATATGATTAGGTATACGAAGAATTAGTAATTAGGTAATTAATTACTTATCGTATTTTACTAAAAGACGAAATGCCACAACTATTTGTGTGGCAATAAATATATTTCGTAAACTATCATTATTATCATTTAATTACCTATTTTTATTTCTGTTATTAAAAAAGTATGGGCTGAAATGTCTGCCTAAATATCAGACCACTTTAAAACATTATTACTAGCTGATGCCCGCAACTTCGTCCGCGTGGTTTAAGTTTTTTTGATTCCCGCGGGAACTTCTTAATTTTGCGAAATAAAAAGTAGCCTGTCACTCTCCAGTGTGCTTAGTATGCGCACAACGAAATTGTCTCGCGAAGAGAGAGAGAGAGATATTGTCGTTGCCAGCAAATTTTTCATTTACCCTAACATGCACAAAATGCGGTATATTACAAAAAAACCGGGCAAGTGCGAGTCGGACTCGCGCACGAAGGGTTCCGTACCATTATTAATAAATAATTACCTTTGTTAATGAACCGCAAGAGTAACTTTGTTTGTAGAGGTTTATTGTTAATATCAAAAAAACTATGCTAGTTAGAGAATTGGCTATAGTTTTCCTGTAAAATATACGTAAATTCCTATTGACCATAATTATTTCAAATTTTTCGATTGGTAAACTCCGGAGATAAGGGGGGGGGAACGGTATTTTTTTAGACATTTTCCCCGATAAATCAAAAACGATCATAACTAAAAATAATTAAAAATCTGTTTTAGAATGTACAAAGTAAACCCTTTCATATGATACCCCACACAGTACAGTTATCTCACTTTTAAATTTCAACCCTCAGATTTTCCCCCCTTTTTAAATAAGAACAAAAATAATTTCCAATTTTTTTTAATTCCAGTGTCTTTGGGCCACTAATATACACAACTATTCCAAATTTCATGTCGATAGCTTCGGTAGTTACTGAAATAATCGAGTGTGACGGACGGACAGACGGACAGACGGACAGACGGACAGACGGACAGACAGACGGAGAAAGTCGCACCATAAGGGTTCCATTTTACCATTTTGGTACGGAACCCTAAAAAAATTGTTGACATGTAAAAGTTCGTAGTGAAAAATACCACAGATAAGAAATATTACTTTTATCTATATTTTTGACGTAACGAGACAAGTAACCATGTTAGCTTCGGTAGACGGAGAGAGATAACGGGTAGACATACTTTTACTCGTAGTGCGCATGCTAGCCATACTGGTCCTCAACTATATTCACGACAAAAATCACGTCGATCCGTTGTTCCGTTACGGCGTGATTGAAGGACAAACCAACAAACAAACACACTTTCGCATTTATAATATTAGCATGATATCACACCCAGGTGGCTTTATCATCATTCTCGGGTTCCACCTTCTAACTTCTTGCCTTTTAGCCTTATGCTATGATATCCACCACTTCCCCTAGCCCTCTACCCACTTTGCATAAATGACTTTTGACTTTGACTTACCAGCCTCTGTAAATGATTAGCCCCGTCCCTGTACGGGGTTCCGTGCCACATATTGGCCAAGTGCCTCGCGCCGTATATGGAGTCCTTGGGGCCCCAGTGCCTGAACGCCTCTTCCCCGTCGAAGAATATGAACATAAGGCTCGGGGATGAGCTCTTCAAGTGGTCCAGCTGCTTCGCCATCACAGCGGCAAGGTTGATCATCATAGCGCAGGGGACCGCTGAATCTGTCGCGCCTGTTGAAACAGGTTTTTTTTTATTTATGTATATTGAAGGTGTCGATTGCGAAAGTTGTAATTATAACCAGTGGCATGCAGTTCATAGAGGCATAAAATCAATGCTTACCCAAATGGAAATAAGTCAATGCGTATTTATCATCAAAACATCTAGTAAATAGGTATTCTGACCAACTAATGCTTACCCCAGCTTCAAACCCTGTGCACGCCACTTTTATACACAATAATCAATTATTAAATCTGAATTTATTGGAATTGGATGGTATTTATAATACACTAGCTGATGCCCGCGACTTCGTCCGCGTGGTTTAAGTTTTTTGTTATTCCCGCGGGAACTCCTTAATTTTCCGGGATAAAAAGTAGCCTATGTCACTCTCCAGGTCCTCAACTATACCCATGCCAAAAATCACGTCAATCCGTTGCTCCGTTGCGGCGTGATTGAAGGACAAACCAACAAACCAACAAACAAAGTGACTTTCGCATTTATAATATTAAGTATGATAATAGGGGAATTTTACGGCTATCTCAACGACGCGTAAAGCCAACGTCTACTCTTTATATCTTCTTCTTTAAACGCCTTTCTTAAACCATATACATATTTAATATTACATATACCCCCTCATATGCACGCTATTCTTCTCGGTGTTGGCCAAGACTCCTCCAAGCTTGGTGATATCGTCGGACCAACGAGATAGTTGTCTTCCATAAAACTCTTCACATAAAAGAGTCTTATAATGTCTTTTAAGTGATGTAAAGTAAAGGAGCCCCTATAAATCCCCTTTTCTGTCCCTAATAAAACGCCCAAAAGTCCAATCAAAATTTGAACTTTCACTTGCGATAATACTTTAAGAAACTATATACCAGATACCTATATCTGGGTCCTGTGTATGAGTCATAGTTATTCTATAAGTAGTGTCAAAAACCTTACACTACACAATCTTTCACTGATAACAAGGTCACTGGTCAATGTAGAGGTTGTGAACGTGTTTTACCAATTTCTGGTGACGTCAGAACCTCGGTGATAATAATAAGAACCCGACATTAACATAATCGCTCATTCCTTTCGATTTGGATAGCGTGACGAAAATATATCGGTTCAAATAAGACCTTGGGAACTATGCCTCTATTTTCCAAACTAGAGGTGTATGCCATAATTGAATGTGTGGAAAGGGAAACCCTACTGCAAAGCAACACCGTCAACAGAACAATTTATATCCATTCAGATAGCCAAGCAGCTCTTTCAGCCCTGTCCTCAGTGATCTTCAACTCGAGGCTGGTTGAAAACTGCTGGCAACTACTGAACACCTTAGCCAACGGAAATATGGTGATCCTCCGCTGGGTCCCAGGGCATGCGGGTATTGACTGCAACGAAAAGGCCGACGAACTCGCAAGGTTAGGAGTTAGGGAGCGTCAAACTGGACCTAGCCTGTGTGCGGCATACCTAGGAGCCAAGCCAACCTCACCCTGTTGATTTATTGTTATTACGATACATTTATTAGTTGTATGAAGCTAGATAAAGACCAACTTACCAACAAATACATGTTCCCTCGTATATTTACTGTCGTAATGGCATGCCAGCACCAAATACCTGTCAGCATTAGGATTCAATGTTGCGATAATATTCCTGAAATTCAGAGTGCCAAAAACCGGCGTATGATCCGGAAACACGTCTTCAGTCACATGCCATCCAAGTCCTCTCATTTCCTTGGCTATGTAATCGCCTACTTTCTCATGGTTAGGCGTCCCAACCACTCTTGGAATTAAGATTTCGTCTAATACTTTTTTGAAATTATCTCTGTCAGACAGTTTTGCTATGTCTTTGATGTTGTCGTCTGTAAGTTCTTGTGCTTCGTGGAAGGCCTGCGAGACGATTTGGAAAGTTAATTAAAGGCTAACACAATAATACCTACTAAATCTCATCACGAAAGTAGTGCAGTAGTGTGTGGGGAGAATTGTAGTGCACTATAGGTACACTCTCTTTAGTACATATATTCCTTCTCATAGCACGATGGGACGGAAAATCCGGTACGACCGGAGACCGACGGCTTTACGTGCTCTCCGAGGCACAGGGCTGAAAACACCACTAACTCCGGCTTGTAACGAGAATTTATTGACAGAAAGACCTCGTACTTGTGCTAAGTTATGGCCTAACCGGAGACCTCGTCATCAGCAGTCGAACTTGCTAACTACAAGACCAACGAGGCGGTTATGATTCTCATACTTAAGTAGTAGGTATAGTAGCTATGTATTTCATATTGGTTTTATATTAAACACATAAGCCTAGCTGGAATCTATCCTCAAAGCTTAAATGATAATTAGTATTCATTGACCATTACATAAAACCTTGGCTTGAACAGCGAAAGTGTCCTGTCCTGTACCCATAAATTGGGCTTGAAAAACTTTCCGCATAAAGGATATTGAACTTTAACCTAAGGTGATAAGTGACAGTATCTAATGAATAAATTTTTGCATTGTTAATGTGGTTTGACCATGTTTCGATGATGTGAGTAAATTGTACATAATAGCAAAAAAAAAGACGTGTGGCACTCGGAGACTGCCGCGGTAAAGCTATTGCAATTTGCATAGCCTGTAGTCCTGGTAGTCAGGGGGCGGTGCGGGTAGGGCTAAGCTAAGCTTAACCCGCTTGTCCTCCTGATTTCCGGACGAGCCTGAGGAGGAGGAGCGCGGACGTGCCAATTCGAAGCCAGGCGTAGGTACAACTACGCGGGCTACGATGGCAGGCGTATCGTCGTCGCTGTCTTCGCTTGTTTCCGATTCTATCGGCGAGGTGGTGGCGGCGGTAGTAATAGTGGTCGGAGGACGACTGACGAACTCGGCGGCAGGGAACGGGGTAATGGATTGGTCCATTATATTCCGGCGTACCACTGCGCGCGGAATCCCTGTTCGTCCTCTTCCCTGTTTCGGCGGCCTCTGGTCGAGCGGTTGCTTGTCGGCCATGGCGAATGGCGATGCGATTGAAGTACGTTTAAAATGTATTTAAAAACGATGAAACGATAAAAATAATGATTTAAAAACGGGTTAAAACGGTTAAAACTATTAACACTCTAATTTTTTTTACCGAAAAAAAAAAGGACTGGAGACATCTGGATTCGAACCGGGGTCTTCTGGTATCGTGACCGCCCATTTCCCTTGAAGCTACTTTAACCTTGTAGATGGTGACGAAATTTACCTTCGTATTGACAAATTGTAATATTTTTTTCGTTACGGAATTTCTGGATTCGGTCTCCCCGCTCAAGGCCCGCGATAGAAGCTATGCAATAGCTTAAAACTAGTGTAGGGAAACTAAAAATACCTTTTAGTAGGTAACTATGAAAAATCTTTGTAAAGCTTTTTTTATAGACTAGCGTTTGACTTGCAGGTAAGTGGTGATGCTAGATGCCTAATCACTCTTGATTTGAAGATACCAAGCTTTGTAAAATTTTGCATGCTTTATCCATACTAATATCACAAATGCATAAGTATCTTTTTACAGTAAATCGATTTTGAGAAAATCTGATGTACAGAGAGAGCTTGCATCCCAGAGATCCAGAGAGAGATAATTAAGGTGATTTCAGACCGACGAGGCGAGACCTGGATGTGTTGGACGGGAATTGAAATCTCGCTGGACCTTTCATACCGGCGAGGCGAAGCGGGGCGTGAAATGAAATGAATGGGACGCAGATAATTGCAAGCGTAATAATAGAATTCGTTTTGCAAAGGAATTAATAAATTATGCATGCAGTGATATGGTTTAATGTTATATCAACAATATTTCAATTCTCGCCTCGCACGTCCTCCCGCATCCAGACTTTTCACATCAAAGATGGGCGGGACTGTACGCCCATTTACGCATATTTCAGACTGGCGCCACCCCTCGCCAGTCTAAAACCACCTTAAAGCTACTTGTGCTAGAAAATCAAAGGGTTACCTCAAGATCTTTAAAAATCTTTAATCCATGGGAAAAATAAATAACTAGAGGACAGGGTTGCAAATCAAGCAATAATTATGTTCATTGTTAGTTAACCAATAATCTAAATATTAAACTAACAATAAAATAAATTCCTTACAATTATTATTATTATTTTAAAATTAATTCCTACATCATCCTGCATCATCCTACAAACAAAAAATTTAAAATAAACCCTAGTCAAAAAGACCACCCCCAGTCTGTTGTACCTGGGCCAAAGGTACCCATCACTTAGATATTAGTATATTATATTAATGTAGAATAATTTAACCGATAATTATTATACAAAAATTTCTTATTGGGCAATTCTCCGTCTAATTCCTATTTCTGTACTTTGTCTGTGTTGTTGAACAGATGGGTTGTGAAAGTGTAACAGACAGACACTTTCAAATTGTTTGTATTTTATTAACCTGTATTTTTGTAACCATATCAGCAATGCCCAAAACTTAGTCCAATTAGAATTTGTGTATCTTATCTTATATATATGTATATAAAAATGAATCCCTATTTCCCTTGGTCACGTCATCACGCGTGAACAGCTGGACCAATTTCGCTAATTCTTTTTTGGACCCCGGGATGGTTTATATACACAATTGGACCCGATAGGGGGCGCTGCAATCGGGTTCGAGGTGCAGGGCAGGACAAAGTCTGCCGGGCCCACTAGTATGTAATAAAAATTGGATTTTCTGGAATTAAATGACCTATCCTTATCACTATGATACAAGTGATGTGTCAATTAACATTATGATCAGTTCAAAGGTTCAGACCTTTTCATGAGAAAAGGTTCTATTAAGTACTAAGTATGTAATATGGATTATGGATTATTTACTTTTTACTTATATGGTACAATAGCGAGCTGACCTCAAATAATAGTTAAGGAAAAACAAGTCGCTCAGCATCAATAGTCAATAGTCAATATCATTTATTCAATATAGGTACACTGTAGGTACACTTATTGACATTAAAAATTACTTACTACTTTTAAAAAAAACATGATGGTGATAATCGGTTACATTATCTTAAAACTAAAACTACGGAGGTTCCAAACGCTCCCTGGTCTGCGAAGAGCCCACAACAAACTCAGCCAGATTTACATCAATGCAATCTATTTCTGATAAATAAAATTAAGTTTGTATATCTGTGATTTGTACTATGGTAAGTAAATATATTAACATATTCCAATCTATTTGTTCAGTCATACACATTCAGGCAGCAGTTTTGCAAAAATTGCTTTTATTTTCAGTCAATAGAAAAGTTAGTAAATTCTGCTTAGAGCTTCCACAGAGCACATTGTTAAGCCAAAGTGGAAATTGGTCAAGTTCAACTTTGTACACTAAAAGCTTGATATTGCTCAATTTAATTTTCATTAAAAATACCTATCGTCAAAGATTTATTTTAAGTTCTGCATTTCAATCAATTTACAGACATATTTCAATTCTTCTTACACTACCCAAGAATTTAAGTAAGAAACATTAAATTTCTTAAAAATAACTAAGTACGTACTTAAAAGTAGTTCTACCATACATGTAACACGATAGGAAAAACCCTAAGTGACAAACCTATGATAAATTCTTAAAATATTTTGTGAGATTTTAAACAGTGTTCTAAACAATAATAATTATTCTTCTTCTTCAATAAACTTTCGAATTTAAAAAATTCTAAAGTAACAAACTTTTTATTCGATCATAACTTACCTTTTCCTGGTAGAATTTTAAAGGTGTATCTGTGTTTACGAACGCACAACTGAGCACAGCTATTACTAAACTTTTAATTAAAAAGGCCATTTTAGTATGTTACGAACTCATTCTTTTTACAAAATCACTAACATTGAACAAGTATGTATTTACGTGAGAATGTAAAACTAAAATTCAACTTTCAACTCTCAAACGACTGCTTACGTTACAATCTTGAAGTGAAAAGTGAATGCCAGTGAGTGAACCACAGAGTACTTTGTATGGAGTGAACTGTGAAGTGATTGCGAAATGTCACAAACAAGAACTAATTTGACATTTCAATTTGACAGTGATACAATGTTACCCTTATTTAAGTTATCTTTTTCCACATGTAGGTTGACAGGTAAAATAAAATATCTTAATTAATGTAATAGGTAGGTAGTATATTTATTTTGCATAGTATATCACCTTTACGCACATGTTTGTTGTGTATTGCTTGTACATATAACCAACAAGTAGGTACCAAAAAACGCGAACAGCTGACGAACGAGATGTAAGAAATTCTTATTCAAAAATATTTTAATAACAGTCTGGAATATCGCATTGTTAGTTCGGCAGTCAACCTCTCAGAAGATGAAATAAGCAAAATATTACGTACTATGTATTTGTAAAGTTAAATAAAGCTAATACTGTAATTATAAAGTACCAAAAAAGGGTGAATTTAAAAACTTGCAACACCAAAAGGCAAAGAATAAATATTAACTTAAAATACTGGTGTTTACCTACTCTATCAGATTTTTGACAAAAATCGCGGATTTTTAATTATAATTCATGTAGAATTTTAGTACCTATATATTTCAATAAATTCGCAGCTATATTATTGTTAAAAAAAAACCCCGGCTGAGTTTGTTGTGGGCTCTTCTCAGACCAGGGCGCGTTTGGAACCCTCGTAGATTTAGTTTTAAGATACCGTTACTGATTATCACAATCATATTTTATAAATAAGTGGACGTTAATAAGTGTAGTATATCTACCTACCTAAATTGAATAAAACATTATTTGATTTGATTTGATTACTAAATTAATATAGAATCATTGCTGCAGCTTGAAGTTTCTTCGGTTCTTTTTAAATTTTCACCAACAGTAACTATTAATCTCCGAATTATTACACGCAGATGAAATAATCAGGTAGGTACTTTGTTTTAAATTCACTTGGCTTTCCTTCTAAGTACCTATAGCTAAAAATAATTATTACTGTCCCGATAAGTATTTAACTAAACAATAAGGATGTAACAATTTTTGACCGAGCGAAGCGAAGGTCTCTGAATCTACTTGAGTGAATTTGCACTTGTCCGTCCGTCCATCCGTCCGTCTGTCAGAGCCTTATAACTTCTGAATTACTGAACGTAATTACTTCAAATTTAAATATAATATGTAAACCGATGGCCTCCAGCCGAATATGGCTTATTAAGTTATAATAATCTTTATTTCAAGGGGCTCTCATAGAAGCGAATGCGAAGTAAAATATTTTTATAGCGTTACATAGAGTTGCGGTATATCATTTTAAAGATAATTAGGAATAGAGTCCAAAATACATATATTTTTTATTTTTCCACCAAAAATTTACGAAATGGGGGGCTTTCAAAGTAGATATTTTATAACGTCCAAAGTTGACCTCAGAACTCTCAATTTTCTGAAAGGCTGAGCCTGAAACTTGATCAATTATTTGAATTATATCCTGTACTTGAGAAACAAATACTAATATTAGATAAACATTATAAGGAAACGAAATTATTTAATTTTTAATGAGCTTCAGTATTTTTAACAGAACTTCACAATGATGTCAATAGATGGCGCTCTGTTATGGCGATACCGCGAGGTCTTAGTTCGGGGCGATCTACTAGTAATAACTAAGTAGTTTCTTTTATATATCTAATACAGTAATTAATAATTATTCCGAGGACAATCAGTTTTTATCAATCATTGTTTCCATTTTCCATTTCTGTTTTAACTTTAATCTATGCCAAGAAGTAATGACGTCAAAAAGAATGACGTACCTAACGGCTTCTCCTACGGCGGCTATAGAGGTGTTTCAAAAACTTACCTTAGTGGATTACGATAAGATTCAAAATGTAAACATGTGTCTAACCATATTAATTTTGCAAACGCAAACAAGAAGTAATAAGGAAATTGCAATTCTGTTTTCTTTTTCAGTAGGCACACAAATTGATTACGTGGGTGAAATAATAATTAGGAACCGTCCCACGGCGCGGTGCGCTTTTCTCGTCGTCGGAAATGAGACCAAAATTCTGGTCTAAGTGTGACAGTTACCTACCTATTTAGTGTTATTTAGAATGAATGACCTCTCATTGTAATTTGTATCAACGCCTACGTGACTGTAAAATGGTAATTCTTATGTTCATCCGAGATTATTAATGTATGACGTACAAATACCTAGTTACCTATATTACTGTTAGAGGTAGACTGTTCCTCCTCTGTAAAATTATTTTAAGATCATAAACTATGTAAAAGTCAAACGATTGAATAAATGAAATGAATTAAAATCTTAATAGGTAGCTCAACGGCCCATGGTGACTACAAATCAAAGAGATTATATCCTATCCGTGCCTCGTTGGGCTATTGCATTGGCTGCCTGTCTGGGTCATTAGGGCTTTACCTATTATAATGGCTAACTTGATTTTGATTTTCTTTGGGTATTTTATTTAAATAATCCATACGTTAGTAAGATCTATTCCGCATAGTTATTGTCTCCGATACAAATCCAACGTGCATCGCCCGTAAGGGTCACCGCTCAGAATAAGAACGGTTTAGGTCATAGTCAGTATAGTAGTGTTATTATCTCTGGTAATTAAAAAAAAACTAAAAAAAATAAACGTGTTTTTATTTCTATCACCCATAAAAGATACCAAAAAAACAACTATCGATATCACTCATCGACTGCAGTAATGCACAGGGGCCGTGCCATAGGGCCCGTGAGTGGGAAAGAGAGCGAAACACTCAAATTATTTATGGCCGAGTCTGCAGCGAGATAATAACACTACTATAGTCAGCCACGCTTGACGCTTGCCATGTGCGCACAGGCACATTCCATACACCTTTCAGATTATTGAGGAAAAATCAGGCATTCAGGTTTCATCACCATGTTTCCTTCGTAAACAAAATGCGTAAAACTTGTAACTTGTACCTACTTACTTACTTAAACTTGTAACAAAATATGTGGCATAAAATGCCACATCTAAAACGCAAAGTTACAAGTGCGTGGCCTTGAATATAGGAGGTAGACATCTAAGCCACCAGGCTATTAAGTACTTATCACCGCTATATAATTTCACTTTCACTGCCTCTTTACTGTTCTCTCATTCAGTCATTGGTTACTTGGGATGGAGGAATACATATTTACACTTCGACCTCCCGCTAAACTCGATCACTAACCTTATTTTTTTTAATAGGTATATAGGCTAGCGCTTGGCTGCAATCAGGCTTGCTTGCAAGTGGTGATGCAGCATAAGGTGGAGCGCGCTTGCCTAACATGCAAAACGAACAAGCTCCACGCCTTCACGCTTTATGTTTATACCTAAGTACCTACTTACAGTACGCGCGAATTGAATACATTCGGGCCCTGAGTTTAAGTTCCCGTTCCCCGTTCTAAAGGATACTAAACTTTGCAAACGTGAGAGTGGTTCGCAGAAGACTGAACGAGGTTCTCATCCCTCTTATCATAATGGCTTTAACTCAAGCTTTCGGTTAGACAGCGCACGGGAGACGGGGCAGTCTTTCCCAAAGCTTCAGGACCAGAATGCTTTAATTCGCGCTGTACGTAATCTGAATGCACTAAAACCAAAAGTTGCAAGAAATCGTTTATTGTCAAAATAAGTCGAATGAAATTGTGGGTAGTGGGTAGGTACTATATAGTTCCAGTCTATCTTTATGATGACTGAAAAGTAAGCACGAAAGTGGGTCCGCGCTGGAAAAGTTAAGGTAGCCTATACCTAATTAAGCCTCGCTGATTGACTGATAGGTACCTAAATTAATTATGTCATTGCGACGTGAAGTGCGGTTGTTCTTGCCACGAACTGTAACCACGACTACATTTAATACATTTTCTTCAAGCGATTTACTAGGCTTCTGTCAAATCCAACGCTGGTACGTAATTTATACTGTAAGATATAAAGCTTTGAAGATCCCCCTATTCGAATTTTCATAGACTTCGGATATATTCGGCTCGAGAAAACCACCTCACCGTCGCCACAGAAGATTTCTATAGAACTGTAATCGACAAAAATTCGCAGATAAACATGTTCTTCGGGTGACCAATACGCTTTCCGCACGCCGTCCGAGCCTCCGCGGTCGATGCTAATATATCCATGATCCGCTGAGTACGCGATACTGAAAGCTCCGAAATTCCATTCAAATGAGAGGGCCACATCATACAAAACAGTCGTGGAATTCACCAGTAATTCGAAAGATTTAGTCCCAGCTTGAAACACTTCCCCGGGTACATACCACGCGCTCTCTAACAATTCCTCGCGTAAATCGGTCATTTCTTTAATAGGCATCATTAGAAGGTGCCCCATTTTATTCAAACGAAGCTCCCTTGGCACTGTCGTCATCCCCGCCCAACCGAACGTGGACTCTACGAAATCATTGTCCCACATGCCCAACCAGGCTATTAAAATCCTTCTGCCATCCGAGAGGAGCGTTTTAGCGGCGTAGAAATCGTGTCCATAATCCAGTTGATTGAACGTCGCAACGGATACTTCCATATCGTCGAACTGGCCTTTGAAGTAGTTAAATCTTCCAAGAATGTAACCCGTTTGGAACAAGTTATTAAACCCATATCCAACTACTTCCATACCTTGGACTGACAGAAGCAAGACGTGATGTCCATCTAAATGGAACAAATCTGGACTTTCCCACATATAACCCATATCTCCGTACGATGTTACCAGGGTTCCGTTCAGTGTCCAACTAAACATATCCAGAGAAGTGTACAGGAGTAGCTCACCGTTCCCCTGCCTCGAAGTCGTCCCCAAAATCATATACCACTGGTTCTGGAAACGCCATACTTTAGGATTTCTTATGTCACCCGAATTTGTGGGGGGTCCCCTTATGATGGGATTGAAAACATATTTCTTGAAGATCACACCGTCGCCACTCATGGCGATGTTTTGGGTTTGAAAGGTTACATTGCCAGAGATTGCGTGTCCGGTGTAGAACAGCGTTAGAAAGTTCCTGTTGACTAGCGCGGAACCAGCGAGACATCCATGTCTGTCGTAGTAATCACTGGGCATTAGAGCGGAGGGGTAATGCACCCAATCGATGAGGTTGGTGCTGACCGCGTGGCCCCAGCTCATGTGTCCCCAGGCTCCGTTGTAGGGGTGGTATTGGTAGAACATGTGGTATTGTCCCCTGTATAACGTGATGCCGGCCGGATTGGTCATCCATCCCTCTGGTGCTGATAAGTGGTAGATGGGTCGGTATTTTTTCTTTAGAAAACTTTTCTGTTGCCTCAGATAAGTCTCCACTGGGGTGGAGTCAGTGTTGACGCTGGCAACGAATGCACAAAACCACGAGATGAGTTTTAACACATCCATTAGTGTTAGAGTTTGGCGCATGACTGACTCTATTAGGTGATGAATTTTTAGTGAAATGGGATGTACAACAATAGATTAATGTTTGTAAATAATCTTATTGAGCTATTACGCAACCCACGACGACGATCAATACTATATTGATTATTGTAAACAGTTATTTCATACAAATAAGGAGGTACATATTTCAGGCCAATTCTGTTGTATACCATCTCTAAACTAAACTAAAATGACAGCTCTATTTATTTTAACTATAAATATTTACCGGTCACAACTCACTTGATTTGTCGGAAAATGTCCGACTAGTTCATATGGCCGGTATAAATTTATAGTTCAAATGAATATCACTCACGATAGTTTAAACGTAAAAATACTTCTATTTATATGGTTATCCCTTTTTTATTACTCCCTTCGGAAAGGGGCAGTACTAGATATTTTAGAGTTGACATTTTAGTTTAGTTTATACATTTTATTTTATTTGATTCTTGAGAATCAAAAAAGACAGATTTGATTTGATTTCGACGAGTTGATTTTGATTTAAAAAGATACCTAGCGTTAAATAATCTAGGTTTGCAATAAAATAAAAAATAATTTCCTCATAACGGTAATTCAATATATTTTTATAACATATCATATTTTAAATTATTATGCTATTCGTTTTATTATATTATTGCTTTGCATCAATATAGTTGCTATAATTGCATTGAAATTCATATATGTATATCACAGTAAAATGAACATTTTGGACCTACCACCATAACAAATATGTATATACAAATATTTACCTACTAATAGTATGTTAATATAATCTAAAAATAAAATCTATATCACTTGGACCATACTGCCACCAAGCAATATTACTCATAAAGATACCTTGACGTTCCTAAAATAAGGATTAAAATTCACGATATAAAACACGAAAGACAACAATAATGAAACAATACGGCAGTATGGCCCAAGGTTATTTTAATATTGTAGTCATTAAATTCCTTACTAACTAAAACAATAAAAGGCTCGTATGTAAAAAAAAAAAACTTCACAGTCGATTTAAATATTTATCGATATATGATATAGTTTAGTATAAAATTCGAGAATGATTATTTCACTATTTTATACGTTTTTCTTATTATAAAAAATATTGTCTTGATTAGTCATACCCCACCCAGCTACAATTATATTAATACTAAGATAAAATATGGAAGTAAAGTGTAAAATTCAGCATAAAATTATCGAGAAAATAACATTCGATTCGAGGTACTATATCAGTGTTTTTATAAACTATACTTAAGCATAAACTTTATATTTTGTCTTTTATATCTATTCTAGAAATATCTACGGCGCACGATACGTGTATTCATTGGTTGCATTTAGAGTGGAGATTCCGGTACGTAAACAAACTTATAATAGATAGTTTAAGATGATATAATGTGTTTATACTACATATTTATATTTACTAATAACGTGAGCGTACCTAAGAGTACCATACAATTTTATTTTTATGATACAGTAGTGCATATAGTAGGTATTTTAATTTTAATGGTAAAGTGAGCAAATAAGGAAAAATATTTTGAACACACGCACATTTTTTGGTCCTTCGAGCCGACTACTAATAATTATGTCGATCGATTATGGCGGATTAGTTTCAATCTGATCAAACACACGAAAGAAATTCGAATTACATTATCAACACTGCCGTGAATTCATTAAACTACGCTTCCCCTTTGTACGATGTTTTTCTTTTTCTACATACACAATTTTTTTTTTTTTTTATCCACTACAGGTAAGCCCTTGACTGCGATCTCACCTGATGGTAAGTGATGATGCAGTCTAAGATGGTAGCAGGCTAACCTGTTAGGGGCATGGCAGTTATATTAAACCCATACCCCTATTCGGTTTCTATACGGCATCGTACCGGAACGCTAAATCGCTTGGCGGCACGTCTTTGCCGGTAGGGTGGTAACTAGCCACGGCCGATGCCTCCCACCAGGCAAATTAATTTATATTGCAAATTGGCAAATTGTTTTATATTTTGCCATTTGAGGTCCCAAAATAATGAAAATTTATTCAGTTTCTCTTTGGTTCAGCCGAGCATATCGTTTGTATTGTGTCCGGCTAGAAGGACCAATAAAACCTGTGTTACGACTTTCGAATTGGAATAACAAAAAATGGATCAATCGGTCATTTTTTGGTAGGTTTGGAGTTCGGGTGTCTCAGAGCCGTGTGTAAGTCGGCCCACAGCGCGGCGACGCGCGCGTGCGACGTGCCCTGCGTACGCAGCAGTTCTGGCAGGATCTCTAGCGCTGACAACGCATACGCGCGCGCTACCCTCGCCTCCTGGAAACGTTTAGTACTCTTGAGCAAAGAAAATCATCGATCTGTCCGCGCGCAGTATAGATAGTCCGTTTTAACATTGCAATTTCGATTGATCATATTCGACGTCCAAGCACAGTGGCGTCAGTGGCGTTTAATTTGCTTTGTTTAAGAGCTCAATTTCGTGTATGTATTCACAGCCAGCGCACTAAACGGAAACGTATGCAAATTAAAATCGGTTGTACTAATTTTGTGACTTTAAATCTTATTTGTAAAGAGCGGAAGAGCAATCTACGTAAATAAGCTAATTACAAGAAATTTAAATTACCAAAAACTAATAATATAACGGGGAAAAAAAATTATGTATATCTTGGCCAATAAATCGAAATTCAAATCTGTCTGTCAGTAGGCCCCCAGAGCGCGAGCAGTCCCCTACCTCCACGGCGCAGCGCAGCGCGTACCGGTGCCTGGCGCGCAGCACGCCCGACGCGGCAGAGTGCGGCGCCGCAGCGGCCGCGGCCGATCTCTCTGCGTGCAGGCCCCTCGTGAGCCGCGAGCACAGCTGTCTGTAGGCCCCCAGAGCGTCGATCGCGAGTAGAGTCCGGTCCATTGCTTCGTCTTCTGTTAACTCGGGTGATGAGTCCCCGGTTTCCATAGCCAATCTGTAAAAATAAATAATTAAGTATGGCAAAGGATTCTTTATCTCAAAAAAAATCAGGCCTGAGTTTTTAACGTTATTTTTTTGTATGTTTAAAAATCGATTAAAAGTTAATCCTTGACTGCAACTGGGTGGGTAATTGTGAGGACACCTTCTAACATGGTAAGACCCCTGTCATTCTAATGCATTGCTCCAACGAGTCTCTTAGTTACCCGTTATCCTAGGTGAGCGACAGAAGCGACGCGACGCGATGCGACGCCATAGAAATCAGTCGTATTTACGTGACTAAGTCTGTTGTTTTCTATGGCGTCGTATTGCGTCGCGTCGCTTCTGTCGCCCACGTAGGACGAGTTAGTGGTGGTACTCACTCGGCGGCCGCGCGCAACGCCTCCCTCATGCGCGTCCAGCGCGCGGTGTCGGCGGCGGCTGGCGTGCTGAGCGCGTTGAGCGCCGCTCCAAGCTCACGGATATCCGTGCGCTCCGACTCGCACCGCCCTTCAACTGAAAACAAATAAGATAATGTGCAGTAGTATCCCGCCGAACCTTCGGCTTCGGCCACTTTCGGAGAAATGGGCCGAAGTTTTGACCGAACCCGAAGGTTTCTAGCAAACGCCGAAATTGAACGAACTGTTACTATCCGTGCGAATTAACATGGCACCTGGCTCGAATGAATGACGATTAGTGCGAACGAAAGTACCGAGTGCAAAAAAAATATATAAGTATTTTATTTTATTATTATTTTATATATTATTTTTATAACTTTTCCCACACCATCTTTGTTGGAAAAAACCACAACACTGAAGAAAACGTCCAAACGTAACTATTATAACAAAAATCCGATAACAATGACAAATAATAGCAAACAAATTACCTACTCCGAAATTCAAACGGAAGGAATGATACGCGCAACGGTAACAGTAATGCTAACGCTAGTGGCGAGAGCGGGGCACCGCGCGGGGAAGCGGGAGGAGGGTTGTTTTCGAGCCAGGTGCCATGTTGTTAATAGAGCTGTAGCGAACCGTATGTATTCGGTACTGAGTAACGGGTGCGCCATCCAGTACCGAGTAACGAAACGTTACTCACGAATGCATTTCGTTACTCGCATGCATTTTGTTACTCGCATTTTTCGTTGTATGGGTGAATTTAAAAACTTACGTTATAAAGAACCTATTTGTGGCTTTTTCATAGCATCTTATGAGGTATCAGAAGTAACGAGTAACGTAACGATACGATAGTAACGAGTCGCATTTTTCGTTGTATGGGTGAATTTAAAAACTTAAGTTATAAAGAACCTATTTGTGGCTTTTTCATAGCATCTTATGAGGTATCAGAAGTAACGAGTAACGTAACGATACGATAGTAACGAGTACTAATTGTTATAGTAACGAATACATACGGGTACGCTTTTTTTCGTTACTTTTACACCTCTAGTTGTTAATGCGCACGGGTTGTAGGAATGCGCGAGAGCACAACGGAAGACGAGAGGCACAGGGGGCGGCGGTCAGCAGGCCGGCCGCCATCGCCAATAGTTCACCATTTTTTTTAAACAGTCCACATAAACAAAAAATACAATATCTTGTTCATTTCTGGACAACCATGAACTGAATTTCTTAAGGTTCGAAAAAATTGTAGCAAAATGTAAAATAAAAAAATAAAATTTAGTGTTACGCTACATATTACGTGTACTTAATATCGTATTTATAATGATTAAAGTAAGTCTGTAGTATATTATGAGCGGGTTTGATGGTAATTGGTAGATACCTTTTTCAATAATCTTGAACAACCTCCCCAGGCCAAGATGTGCTAATCTGAGCTGCTCTTGCTCCATCGCAAAGGTTTCCTGCATCTCATCAGTGCTCATATCTCTCTAGAACACAATTTGATTATAATTTATACATATTTAAAAAAATTGGTGCACAGATTTGAACAAAAATGATTTCAATGAAAAAAACAGAGTCAATTTCATAAAAATCTGCAATTCTATGAGGGTTAAGTGATATTTGAGACATATTTGTACAATTAGTAAAATATAGAAACAACTTTAACATTAGCAAATTTAATTATCTACTACTAGATAATGCCCGCGACTTCGATCGCATGAATTAAGTTTTTTTCATTCCCGCGTGAACTCTTTAATTTTCTGGGATAAAAAGTAGCCCATGTGTTACTCCAGACTATAATCTATCTTTGTGCCAAATTTCTTCCAGATCCGTTCAGCCTTTCTGCAGTGATTCAGAGTGAGTGAACTTATAATTTATACATATTTAAAAAAATTGGTGCACAGATTTGAACAAAAATGATTTCAATGAAAAAAACAGAGTCAATTTCATAAAAATCTGCAATTCTATGAGGGTTAAGTGATATTTGAGACATATTTGTACAATTAGTAAAATATAGAAACAACTTTAACATTAGCAAATTTAATTATCTACTACTAGATAATGCCCGCGACTTCGATCGCATGAATTAAGTTTTTTTCATTCCCGCGTGAACTCTTTAATTTTCTGGGATAAAAAGTAGCCCATGTGTTACTCCAGACTATAATCTATCTCTGTGCCAAATTTCTTCCAGATCCGTTCAGCCTTTCTGCAGTGATTCAGAGTGAGTGAACCGAAAAGTACTCAATACATGTGGAAGAAGTCGCGGGCATCAGCTAGTTGAAATGTTTAAAGTGAGCATCCTCAGTTCTTACCGCATTATCTTCCTGAGTGCCAGCCAATATAAACTCGTCATGTTTGGGTTTGTCCAGCCTGGGTGAGGTTTCACACAGGAAGGTCCTAAGGTCAGCGTCATGGGCTATCACAGGGTGTCGAGCTACCAGGGTCAGCCAGCGCTGCAACGCTGCACGTCTTCTTTGAAGGAACAGTGGACTACCACCTCCAACTACCACGCGTTTTGGAGGCAAGCTGCATACTGCACTGAAAATGCAAACAAATCCACAATGTTAGGGTATAATATGTACTGTGCAGCAAAAAAAACTGTTTTTTGATAGTTGATTGAACTTGCGCGGCAGACGCAGAAGTGGCGCTCTTCTGTTCAAAAGGCTGTCTCAGCTTATGAGAAACGACGACTTCAAGACCTGGACGTTAAGCATATTAACAAAAAGCCCCAGCCGAGACCCTCCTACAAATATACCTACAATGCGTTGGGTCGCCAATCACCTCCGATCACATAGCTGGCACTAGCCAGGTCCACCATTGAGGGATACATCAAGGAGGATCATACATAATTAAGATGCGCCAAGCACGAGATAGTTATGTACTGCATCATCTACTCAGCCATACTCCTCTTAGCTCCACAACTTACACATCCCTAGGTCGCATCTTTGGCTCGCATTTCTTCAACCATTATTTTAAAAACAATTTCAGTCTAGGTTCGAAACACAACCATAGCTCAGCAACATAGCACTTATCATATTTGGTGGAAAGGCAGCCTAATGCTCATCAAAACAAATAAATTCTGAATATTTCTATCATACCAAAGAGATACTTGGTTTTAAAACTATAGTTCTGTATCAGTATCAAAAATTATAATAAAAAGATAAAAATATAATATTCATAATTATTTTGATAAGTTATATTCATGAAATGAGTAACATAAAAGTTTTATCAACTAACGCAAGTCCACAAGGTCAAACGGTTATATGAATACCTAGGCTAATAGATTTTATATTTGCATTTATATTAAGCATGCAGCTGGTACTGGTTTAGATAACACATGTTATTAATAATAATTTATGCAATGAAAAACAGGTTTCTACAGAGACAACTTATAAAATAATTATGCACTCTTAAATAGATCTTGGTTTAAAGTATCTTTAATTTTGTCGTACTTCTATCTTCTCTTTATAAGAAACCAAACCAGGCCAGATGCCTGCATGTCAAAAAATATGTATAAGTATGAACAGTTTGAGTAATATTATGTTTAAAGCTCTCAAATTATTACGACTTCACAGTTCGACTACAGTTGGGCCTCTGAATTGTAAAACAAGTATAATTTTCCAGTTAAATCAACTGACACAATGGTCTAGCTGATAACTTATTTGGTTGAGTATCATGAGATCCCAGGTCAAGGAGGTTATGGCAAAAAGTTACCAGATTTTCTGTCGAGAGATTTTTAGCAGAAGCCCAGGGCTGCAAAGTTGATGGTGTAACACCCTGTGCCTGAGAGAGAACATTAAATCTATGTGACTTGCCTGCACCTATTTTCTCTATCTTTGTTTGAGTCTGATTGCCTTCCAATTAGAATATGAGAGTGAGGAAATAGAGTGCACCTATGTTTGTGCATACCTACACACATGCACTACTCTTTAAAATGGCCCAAATGAGATCGGATAGACAAATGATTGTACTAAATGAGGTAAAGAATCTTACCGATAAGGATATTTGGCATACAGAACATCATATAGCTGCACAAACTCATTGTATCTCCTAGTAACAGTGGTGCCATGGCGTCGGGAGCTAACATAGTATTCACAGTGCTTCAGAATGAGACCTTTACGCTCAGGCACCAGTTCTACGCTTAAAACATCTGTGGTTTCTAAGGACTCGAATGTTACCTCCTCTGTATTCATTGTGGTTTAGAGCTGAAACAAAAAAAAATTTTTTTCATTGCATCATACTTAATTTGATGTAAAAAAATTGGACTATTTGGGAGTAGTCTTTAAAAATTGTTCAGAAAAACTTGTTGAAAGAAGTGTGGCCTAGTTGCGACAAAGCATAACAGTTGATAGCAATTGATATGCAACGTTGACCCAAGCAAGGGTGACTGAACTTGGAAGTCAGAATTTGGCCTTTTCGTTTCCTCCGTGTCTCAGAGAGCACGTTAAGCCGTTGGTCCCGGTTGTTATCACTAACGTCTGATAATAATCATACTTTACTAATATTATAAATGCAAAAGTGGGTTTGTTTGATGGTTTGTCCTTCAATCGCGCCGCAACGGAGCAACGGATCGACGTGATTTTTGGCATGGGTATAGTTGAGGACCTGGAGAGTGACATAGGCAATGAATTCATATACGTCTAGAAAGAGTAACGCAAACAAACAATGCGCGATAAGCCGGCCCCGCCACGTCTATGTGTGAGTGTAGCGGGGGGCGGGGTTATATCCTCGACTCTCAACCTAGGGATACCAGCAACGTAAAATTTTGCACAATTTTGTAGATAAATCAATTCGAAATAAGGTGTACCTAGGATAAAATTATGTTTTTATTGATTATATTTATTCTATGCGTGTGTAAAACTATTTGTTTAATGTAAATCAATAGTTTACAAGGAAAATACCTTAATCAGTAATTAGTTTATTATTGAATATTAATTATTTATTTATCTCATTATCTAAATATCGGCTGGACTGATTCTGATGGAATTTTTAGTGTGTGCTTATTGGTGTCCCAAGATAGTTATCTACAATTGGACCCGGTAGGTGGCGCTGCAGTCAGGTTCTGGGATAATTTATTTTTATTACGGACAAACTTTGTCGAAATTTTTATGGTTGTTTTTGTCCCTGGGGGGCATAGATTCATTAAAATTGAATCCGATAGGTGACGCTGCAATCGGTTTCTAGGTTCCGAGCAGAACAACGAATTCAAAATCCTTCAAAATCGATATTCTTGCAAGACTATGTACATATATTATTGTAAATGTCAATCATAACCATGTAATCATATTATATAATTTGCCATTTTTTATTCTCAGTGGTGATTTTTTAATTTATCAAAATAAAACTCAAAATATAATTTATATACAATTTATTATTAATCTTAAAAATTTGTCTACCCGTTCTCTCGTGATATCTCTTGGAGATTCAAGTGAACTCTAGACAAGCTCTTGGTCGCAGATGATATCCAGGGTCTGACGATGGCGCTGAAAGGTGCTTAACGGAACTCTGCAATGAAACTACGTAACTCTATCGAGTTTGGGCTCGTTTGATTCGTCTTGACAAGTACTCTGATCCCAGATGATATTTAGGGTCTGATGATACTAAAACTAAAGAACTAAAACATTGAAAATACTCTTTACTGCCTTATAAAAACAATTAAAAAAAATTAAAACCCGTCTCTTTGTGTTTATTTTCGGAAAACTTTCCTTTTATATTTAATTTCTAAAGTGATGTTATCGGATTTACAAATATGGTGGCACCTTATTTGCAAATAGCTTGCAGATACGTCGAACAACAAACCCCGCTATATATCCTATTATTTGCTCAAAATAATCTGTATGTTCAGGGTCAATTAGTAAAGATAGGTCGGCATCTGTCACATTAATGTCTAGTTATTTAGAATAATTATTATATAAACATATTTTATTGAAGGTCAAAATATAGTAAAAGTATACAAATCTATAATGTCATATATTTACTATATTCCGTGTGAGTGTGATAAAAAGTAGCCTCTGTTTTAATCCAGGGTATACTCTATCTCCATTCCAAATTTCAGCCAAATCGGTCCATTAGTTTTTGCGTGAAAGAGGAACAAACATACATACACACACACAAACACACAACCTTTCGCCTTTATAATATTAGTGTGATGATGTGATATTATTATTAATGTTCACACACGTCAACGTGTATCATACAACAAAATTATTTATTTTGCACAATAATGTGCAAAATACCACAATACTCAGTTGGCAACACCGGTCAGTTCGTCGTACCTAAAAAACATCGAAATTAAAAATCGTGTTTTCTTAAAAAATCTTAAGCAAATATAAAAACTTACTGATGATATGAGATCTTGGACTTCGTATTAAGCTTTGACGGATAATTGTGGCACAGTTTAACCGCACAAACCGGCATATTTGATTTTTTTGCGGGAGCCGTTCACTGCGTAGTGAGTCAAGTGCCACTGAAGTAGGCGAGAGAGTCGTCTACCATAAATGGTAGAGAATTTTGAGGACGTTTTCGTGCGTTACATGCTATATCTTGTCGTGTATATTATCTAAGGACATAGGCTACTTTTTATCCCGGAAAATTGGGGAGTTCCCGCGGGAATCAAAAAAACTTAAACCACGCGGACGAAGTCGTGGGCATCAGCAAGTCGTTAATAAGTAAGAAATAGAACTCTAGTCTTAGTCGAGTCGTATGCGGAAGGACCTGGGAACCCACCGCATTATTATCCCAAGAAAACCCCTACTATATTGTGATTAATGGAAAGGGGTCACGACCTTTTAGCAATGAGGATTAGGACGCAAAGAGAAAGATCTGAAAAACCACCTCCTTTTTCGAGTTCAAAATAAAAATATTTTGTAATAAAACAGGTTTACTTACATAATTTAAAAAGTTGTTCCTAAAAATTACATAAATACAAACGCTCACCTGCTTCCTGCTTGTACTTATTGGCTGAACAAATTGTGCGTTAAAATATTTGCCAGAATTAAGTCGAACTCCGTATCGACTTCGAAACTTTCGGCTTGCGAAACTTCCCATACAGTACAACTGTAAATAATCACATAAAGTACCTGAAATTGTAGTAGACTACCTACTTTTCTTACACCACATCTTTGACATAATCATTATCAAAATAACACACACGAAATAGTTTCGCAATCGTGGCGAGAAGAAAAGCCGCCTCTTTAGAAGTTTGGAATTTTGTTTGTTGTGGAAAGTTCTGCCACGTCCGGAAAGAAACCGGAAACCACAGATAAAACATACACAGGCGTTGTTGAACGGCTCTGGGTTCTAGCTCTTTTGACCAGCATCCAGGGGGGTTACTATGAGTTCTTAAAGCAGGACAGAATATATTGAACTGCACTTAACTTCAAGGCATTGAACTGGAAGGCAGACACTGCATTGAACTATGCTGCAGATCAATTTCTGTCCTGCTTTAAGAGCTCATAGTAACCCCCCCTGCAGTTTGGTGAAATTATGGTTGGTTCCTCCTTTGATTATGCTATATATTATACAGAATCAAAGGGTTCCTCATGGTTGGTGGTTGATTACGGCAATCCATTATCTATGCGGCAATCCGTAAGCATTGCTGGAGCGAGTCACATCCATGCTCTTTTATCATTTAAGTAATCTTCAACAGTATAATTAGCTTTTTTCAGGAGGATACTTTTAATGAATTTAATATACTTGTGTAAAGGCCAGCTTACAGTAGGCCATGGAATTCTGTTATAGAATAGAATGCTCATTCCTACGAACTACCTTGGACTTTCTTGAGGCGGAGCGACAGATCCACGATTTTATACGCAGTTTCTAGTTTGCCTATCGTGCAGATTTCTTGGATAAAGTAAATTCTAAATTATTCTATTTTCGGTGATAAAAATGATAAGGAACTTCGTTCCAAAATATAACTTTAGTAAATAAATGTTATTTTTTTGCAATAAAGGCCTTACTTGTTGTTTTGCAAATATCCCTTCCTTACAAGTTCTTTTCGACAAATGTAGAACGCCCCAGTCTCTAGAAGTTCACCGGACCAATCTTGTCTTCTCGGTCGATTATTATATTTGAAATTTATAGGATAAATATCCGTTTTATTATGATTCCAACGAAGTTTGTAGCTTCTGGAATAGAAATAATTCAGCCAAGTGCGAGTCGGACTCCCACACGAAGGATTTCTATTTTTATTTCTATATAACCAACACTTTGTATTGTAGCTAAGTACTTATTTAATATAACTTTATTTTATTGTCATTATTTTTTGTGCTATAGTTAACAATTATTTGAAAATTTTATGTCTTCTTGTTTATCGTATCGGGCCCCCTTTATTGTTTAATTTAATTTTCATTATTTGTTGTTATAGTGGCAATGGAATTTACACACTCTGTGAAAATTTCAACTGTCTAGCTAATACGGTTCATGAGATACATACCGCTGACAGACAGACGGATGGAAGGACGAACGAACAGACTGTGGAGGCTTAGTAACTAGTCGTTCGCCCCGAACTGAGACCTCGCGGCGCCAACTATTGACATCATTGTGAAGTTCTGTTGTAAATACTAAGGCTCATTAAAAATTAAATAATTTCGTTTCCATATAACATTTATCTAATTTTAGTATTTGTTGTTCAAGTACAGGATATAATTCAAATAACTGATCAAGTTTCAGGGTCAGCATTTCAGAAAATTTAGAGTTCTGAGGTCAACTTCGGACGTTAGAAAATCTCCACTTTGAAAGCCCCCCATTTCGTCAATTTTAAGGGAAAAATTAAAAAAAAAATATTTTTGGACTCTATTCCTAATTACCTTTAAAATGATATACCGCAACCCTATGTAACGCTATAAAAATATTTTTCTTCATTTTCGCTTCTATAGAGAGCCCCCCTGAAATAAAGATTTTTATTACTTTTATTCGGCTGGCTTTTTTCGGCTTTTTTATTTACTTTTAGTTCATATATTTAATATTTAAATTTGAAGTAATTACGTTCAGTAATTCAGAAGTTATAAGGCTCTGACAGACGGACGGACGGACGGACGGACAAGTGAAAATTCACTCAAATAGAATCAGAGACCTTCGCTTCGCTCGGTCAATAACCAATAGAGTCTCGTTGGGTGCGGAACCCAATAAAACTAATATTGCAAAAACGAAACGAACCAGATTAATTGTACATAACTAACAATATTAAACTAAATTAACTTTAAGAGTAAGTAATGAGTTTCAAGTAAGTAAGTAAGTAAAAACACTTTATTACACACAAACAAATAATAAAACAGAGGTAAAAATAAATCATAACAGAATTTACAACTTGTTACGGTGTAAAGGCGGCCATATCACTATGAGTGATCTCTTCCAGGCAAGTGAGGATTAAGGAACTAATCGTGTGTGGTGATAAACCGCCACCCTTTAAGTTTAGAGTAGGATGTCTCACTTAATACCACTGGATAGTTCAATTAATCACCCATAGCGCAAGTTCAAGGTAAATTGTATACCTACTAAATCACAAAATAAACTTACCTCGTTGCTGAAAAAATGCAATCAAATGGAATAGGATTATTAAGTTTCTTTATGGACAAGGTGAGTTGTTTAGCTTTGATGAATGGTGAAGTGGCTTGAAGAAGAATTATAATATCGATGTCTGGTCTTGTATCGATGTATTCTGATATTCCCCACAATGATGGAGCCCAATCAGTAGATGTAGCATGACTGCGTTTAAATACGGTCGCGTTATCTATTAATGAAAAAGTTTTATTAATATTGGCTCATGTAGAAAAAAACTTTAAATGTTTCATTTAAGAAATTATCAACTTACATTTTAAAGCTTCTAGTGCTATTAGAGGATGGTCGGTAGACACAGTTATATCACCAAATCCAGCTGCACGTGCAGTTAAAATGGATCTAGCGAGCAGACTTATTCCACCTACTATGCTGAGATTTTTTAATCGAATTCCCTTTGAACTACCTCGAGCAAGAATAAGCACTGCTTCATTATGTGCTATTGAAAGTTGACAAAAGCTAAAATTTAAAAAATACGAAGATTAAATTTACTTAACTTAGTCAATAATTTATTAAATAATGTTATATACATACAGCGCAATGATCACAACACTCCACATCCACATTGTAGTGAGTAAAAAATATTCTCGTCTATCTACGTTTGGTCAAAGGTCGAGGAAATTGACGCTAATGAATTGTTTCCGTCTTGACGACTTGACAAAAGTTGTGTCCAAGAACACACGATACGACAAAGCGTATTTGCATACTGATTTAATATATCTAAGCCCGACATGCGTCGCAAATTGCAATGCAACTAGCTCACCATACCGATTTGTCAGACCTATCCCCGCAAGTACAAACAAAAACTGTACGATGTTACAATTAAATTCGTAAAAAAATAAAGGGGGAAACTATACAAAGAACGTGACTTTTGAGCACCTCGTTTCTTTTACGAAAGTATAAATAAAAAGCATTTCGATTTAATCATAAACGATGTTACAGAACCATTCGTGTGCGAGCTCGACGCTCACTTGGGCGGTTTTTTTAACGATAAAAAGACAAAAATAAACCAGCTGAAGCTAGCTGGTATATAGACGCGGATTTAAATTAAGAAAGAAAAACAGTTTATTCCTTTGATCTATATACTTAATCAAAGGTTTATTCGACAAATTACGTCAATGCATTTAAAGTAATAGGGCGCCTGTGTTTCCAAAATAATTCGATTGATGTCCTATAATTACTCAAAGACTTTAATAGAAAATATAATGGGTGACATGAAAAGCGGCGATGAAATGGAACAGTGGCGGCAGTGACCCTTACCATTCGGCAGAGACAAGTAACATGCCATTCGGTATAACAGACCATAGACAAAATTACAGCTTTTTTGCTATTTGACAGTTCACCGGTTATTAATACCGTTTGACAGGAAACAGCTGTGCGCCGGTGTTGCCGGGTGCGCCGGTGCTGTCTGTAGCTGTACTCTGTGCGCGCCGCGGATACTCTTGCTAGATCTTTACTCTTGATTTTTAGTTTTTAAATTCGAATTTTATTATGAAGACGATTGAAGAATTAGAAAAAGAAATAAAAGGTGTTGATAAAGAGCTAATTAAAGTAGACGCCGAGTTAGCCAAATGGAAAAATCTACAGAGGCAACTTCACGAGAAGAAAGTTTCGCTGAAAAAATCTATAAACAAGTTGAAATCTGAATCTTTAGCCAGTGTTGACTGGGGAGGGAACACTTATGAATGGTCAGAAGACGTTAAGAGGACACTTATGGATATTTTCAAGATTTATTCATTCAGACCAAAGCAGTTAAGCGCGATAAACTCAACGTTGAGTGGCCAACACGCGTTGGTGGTTATGCCCACAGGTGCCGGCAAAAGTCTCTGTTATCAGCTCCCAGCACTCGTTAAGCCAGGCATTACTGTCGTCATATCACCACTAGTATCACTAATGGAGGATCAGGTAAGGTCACTAACTAACAAAAACATACCAGCAATGCTTATGACAAGCACTAGCGCCAAAGAGGATACTGCTACCGCGTTGAATGCATTAAAAGATAAAAACACAGAAATAAAACTTTTGTATGTCACACCAGAACGCCTAGCTAAAAGTAAACGATTTATGGCCAACCTACAGAAATGTCATGCTGATGGTAGATTACAAAGAATTGCCATTGATGAGGTCCACTGCTGTTCACAATGGGGCCACGACTTTAGGCCAGACTACAAATACCTAGGTATATTATCAAATATGTTTCCAAATGTTCCGATACTTGGTTTAACTGCAACAGCAACTGCACATGTTTTAATGGATGTCCAGAAAATACTTAATATATCTGGCTGCTTGGTGATCAAGTCTACATTTAATAGACCTAATTTATATTACAAGATATTAGAAAAGCCAACGTCACAAGAAGACTGTTTAACTATACTTGTAAAATTACTGAAATATAGATATAAAGGCGAAAGTGGTATAATTTACACTAACAGTATTAAAGACTCTGAAGATCTTGCAGAAGGGCTAAGAAAAAGAGGCCTGAAAGTATGTTGTTACCATGCAAACATGGAATCTGATTCTAGATCAAAGGTACATTTGAAATGGCATGAAAAAAGCTATCAAGCTATTGTTGCAACTGTCGCATTTGGCATGGGGATTGATAAGCCAGATGTTAGATTTGTTATTCATCACACGATTAGTAAATCTATGGAGAATTACTACCAAGAAAGCGGGAGAGCCGGTAGAGATAGCCGCAGGGCGGAATGTGTAACTTTGTATAGAATGCAGGATATTTTCAAAGTCAGCTCAATGGTTTTCTCCTCAGTTGGGAGACTAGACCATCTTTATGGAATGGTCAAGTATTGCTTGAATGGAACATTTTGTAGAAGACAACTAATAGCAGAGCATTTTGATGAAGATTGGGGTGATGCTGACTGTAACAAAATGTGTGATGTCTGTTCAAATACCAACACTTCAGTTAGAGAAATAAGCTTAGAACTTCACTGTAAGACTATTACAACCATTATTGACAATGCTGAAAAGCAAGATACAAAATTAACAGCTCAAAAGTTGCTTGATGCTTGGTTCCTAAAAGGACCTGTTGTTTTAAGGCATAAGGGTAAAGAACCCGACTTTTCTAGAGCTATAGGTGAAGATGTGATTGCTTTTTTGCTGGTTGAAGGATATTTAATTGAAGATTTTCATTATACTGCCTATTCGACAATATCCTATATTAAGAAAGGTCCGAATATGGAATCAATTGATGATGCAAATTTTATTTTAAAAATGCCTGTGAGAAAATTTACAGAATTCCATATAGATAGACCAGCGCCAAATGAAGAAGAATTTGTTGGAAATGCAGAAAGTGAAAAAAGTAAAGAATCTAAGAAAAGAAAGTCTAGTGTTGAAAAAAAAACAAAAAAATCTAAAATTTATGTTATTGATGATGATGACGATTAAACCAGTTTTTTTAAAATTTAATCTACAGTTCGCGCGGGAGTTGAATGCAAAGCTTACCTATGTATTCAAATCGCGCGCGTACTATAGTGTGTTAGTATGGAAACCTTCAATTAGGAAACACTAGATCAGTGGTGGGCAAACTTTTTTAAGGGGGGGCCACCAAGCTTAAGAAATTCTAGAGGAGGGCCAGAATTATAGAAAAAATGCATTTTGTGTTAAAGCTTTTAATCAATTTAATTAATTTAAAACGTGCGGCTCAGTCAGTGACAGATGGCGAGTGGCGCTCGGCGAGTGGCGACTGAGTTCACTCGCCCCCGCCGCCATCGCCTCTCATTTCACCACGCTTTGCGCCCCGTATTACGCAACACATGAACTACGCGGCTAGTTTAGCCACAGTTTAGCTTCCCCTATAGGTTAGGCATCTATTAAGAATCTACTTTATACTTCTCGACCGTCAAAACGTAATTCTAACGGGCCATATACTATCCATATCGATGAACCCTCGGCGGGCCGGATTAAATACTTTCGCGGGCCGGAGTTGGCCCGCGGGCCGTACTTTGCCCATCACTGCACTAGATTGTAAAAATTAATTGGATGGACTTGTGGATTTACGCTTTTGAAAATCATGTGGCTAAACTTTTCGGGGATAACAAGCTATAATAAAAAATCAAGATCAAGACGGTCCTCCCAAAAATATTTTTAGCCCTTGTCAATCGAGCAATGGATCGACGTGATATTTTGCGTAGGCATAGTAGAGGACCTAGAGAGTGACAGGCTACTCTTATCCCGGAAAATTAACCAGTTCCCGTAAAAATTAAAAAAACTTATGAGTCGCGGGCATCAGCTAGTAATACATATTATAGACTAGCTGATGCCCGCGGCTTCGACCACGTGGATTGAGGTTTTTTGTTCCCGCCGGAACCCTTTAATTTTCCGGGATAAAAAGTGCCTATGTGTTATTCCAAGCTGTAATCTATCTCTGTGCCAAATTACATCCAGATCCATTCAGCCGATTTGGCGTGATTGAGTAACAAACATCCATCCATCCATCCAAACTTTCGCATCTTCTATCTATATAAATAAAAATGAATTTTGCTAAGCGCAAAACTCGAGAACTAATTTTATTTGTCGTGTGTTCCTTAACTTCCACGGAATGTTTTTGTATTTAAAAAAAATGCGTTTAATTTGGTAAGTACAGAGATAGTTTACGTACATTAGGGAATGACATAGGCTACTTATTACCCCGAAAAATTAGAGTTCCCGCGGGAACCAAAAATCTCAATCCACGCGGACGAAGTCGCGGGCATCAGCTCGTTTATAATAATAGAGAATGTATATGCCACCGTAAGATTGTAAAAACCGTAAGATTGTAATCTTAACGCTTTTTTTTCGATAGATTGTAAACAGCCGAAAGATTGTGAACCGTTCAATGTTTTAAGTGTCAATTTTTGAAACATTCATTGTATTTGTACGTTTTCTTGTCTCTTTCTTGTAGGTTAGGTTAGGGTTCGACATAAATAATCAAGTAGTGCCCTTAGGTTCTATCGGGTTAATAAACCTAACAGATTACAACAGTGCCGGATTTACCATAGAAGCTAGAAGATTCCCTTAAAAAAAAGGAATTAACCTTATTGTGAACAGTGTATCTAATTGTAGGAGTCAGTAGGAGCGGCAAAAATTTATTAGCTTTGGGGCGGCAAATGTGTAAATCCAGCACTGGATTACAATCTACCGAAAAATAATTCGTTATATTGTAATCATTCGACAGTTTACAATTTCGCGAGTTAGATTATAATCTAACGATTTTTACAATCTTACGGTGACATAATATATATGGTATAGATTAGTAGGTATAGACTAGACTCTAGACCCACTAGCCACTGCGCCGGGAGGTTTAACAAAGAAAGAGCTGTTTACTTGACAAAAACACTTATGAATTAAGAAACAAAGCTTTATTGATAATTTTATTAAATTAATTAAACTCGACGTCTCGGTGAATATTGCAATGGAGATAGTGTCTCATATGCCGCCACATGCTCTTCCTGTTTTCTGCGTTCCGTTGCGCTTCTCTTTTTATTCGACTTTTGGTCTTTGTGTGAAGCTTGGGTCTCATTGGAATGTACTGAAACAGATGGAGACTTAAAGTACCTACTTATATGCATTTCGGGGTAGATGACAAAAAGGAGGCATGGAAATCATGAAATGTTAAAAATTACCTACTTACTAAATTTTGTACAATCTTTTGGTGTCTACGCTGTCAGTCAGATCCTTACTAATATTATAAATGGGAAAGTGAGTTTGTTTGTATGTTTGTTCCGCTTTCACACCGTAACTACTGAACCGATTTGGCTGAAATTTGGAACATAGATAGCTTATAACCTGGATTAAAACATAGGCTACTTTTTATCCCGGAAAATTAAGGAGTTCCCGCGGGAACCAAAAAACCTTAATCCACGCGGACGTAGTCGCGGGCATCAGCTAGTAATCAATAAATAATGAGGCGCAGTGCACACTTACGGGATTGGAGGGAAAAGGATCCACAGGCGAAAAAAAAACTTCATCTTGCAAAAAACGGCAGTACTCAAACGGCACTCAAATGGTAAATCGAGAACGAAACAGTTTGGAAGAAGAATTTCGGAATCACTTAGCACAGAAAATGAACGCAACCTATGTAATTTGAAAAATCAATAAAATATTCTGTAAATTTTTTGACGACCTCCCAATCGCGCAGTGTTGAGCGCCGTTGTCTTAACGTGCGGAGGTCCCGGGGTTTAATCCCCGGCAGTGTCAAGTCAATTAATAATTTCTGAATTTTCCTTGGTCATGTCTGGTAGGAGGCTATCCACGAGGACGAAGTCGACGACTATGACGACCTCCGTGGCTCAGTGTTGAGCGCCGTCGTCTTAACGTGCGGAGGTTCCGGGGTGACGTGCCGCCAAGCGATTCAGCGTTCCGGTACGTTGCCGTGTCGAAACCGATTAGGGGTTTGGGTTAATAATAACTGCCATGCCTCTAACAGGTCAGCCCGCTACCATCTTAGACTGCATCATCACTTACCATCAGGTGAGATCGCAGTCAAGGGCTAACTTGTGATTGATAAAAAGAAAAAAATAATCTCAATGTTACCCGACTTCACGCTCTTATCAGAGTGGTTGCTCCGTCCAGTGTGCAGCACACTGAACCCAGAAGCCTTGGACCTGGCGGACGAGCACTGGCTGTCCACCCCCAAAACGTCCAGTGCCCGCAGCCGCTCCGCTATCTGGTCCTTTATGAGCTCCCGGTGCGGAGCCGCGTGCCCCAACAGTTCCATCTCTGCCAGCCATTCTGCACGCTCGCGGATTTGGGTGACCACTGAAACCCAGAAAATTGGACCATTCTAAATAATATTAGATAGAAGCAGGCGTTACTTTGCGGAAGTCCTACAAGTCATAATGAAGTATTGGCTATAAGTGCGGGATACACACTGTACCATCACAATAGATTTACCTATTGTCGCGGATAATAGCGAATTAAAATTTTAGTTCCTTCATTTGGACCAAGCCAGACAATTATATTGAAAGTTGCTTGGAGGCTGGACGTGACTAGTTGCCACCCTACCGGCAAAGATGTACCGCATCGCGCGCGTTCCGGTACGATGCCGTATAGAAACCGGGGGCATGGGTTTAATATGTAGGTACCTACTAGTAAAGTAGTAGTTTGCAAATACAGTGAAACAACGCCCCTTTACTGTTGTAGCTGATCTTCTAAGCCAAGCTGAGCAAAATAGTAAGGATCAGAGAAGCCCGTAGTGTGACAATAATGGTATATAAATACGGCGAGACAACGTCCTGTTGCAGCTCCCAACCGAAAGGCTAATTTAAAATTAACCTTCAGTTGCCGGCAAAATATAAAGTCGTAAATTATAAATACTAGTTTCTTACATTCGTGCCACTGTTCCTTCTTGGTGGGTAACTTCGGTCCAGTCTTCGCTAAGGTCTGGACCTTCGGAGGGATCTGTTGTTGCTGTTCAGTATCGCCATAAGTCATTCTGTTGGCTAGTTGTTCTATCAGCTTCTGCCTGTCTTCACCGCGTTTAAGAGGTCGATAGCTAAGAAAATGATGTTTAATGTCATAAACGCGATATTTTAACTTCTTGACGATCGCTGACGCAGTTCCTTAGATGAATATTATGCACCTATATATAACCTGAAACTTTTTGTTCGTTTCTAATATTCCACCTTCAATTCCATTACTTTTAGGCAATACGACACGACCGGAGAAAGATCCGCGCTGGACCAACTGCTTTACGTGCTCTCTGTGGCACAGGGGTGAGCGCATTTGTTTTACAAGCGGTTCCCGGTTTCAATTTCCGGGCTCCGGCAGTAGCAATATGTGAATATACAATAATATTCAAAATTGTATTTGATCAAGGCTACGGTCGTGGCCAGTTACCACCCTTATATTTAGCAAAGCCGTACCGCCAAGAGATCCAGCGTCTGGTAAGAAACCGGTATGGGGGTTAGAACTTGGCTCGGAATCTAAGGGGTTAAATAAAACTGCCATACCATTTCCATCTTAGACTGCATCATAACATTCCAATAAAAGATCGCAAATTTTAATCATACTAAGTATACTTACTTATATTATAAATGCGAAAGTGTCTGTCGATCTGGTACGCTTTTATGGCTAATTCTGTTTGGCCGATTTTGATGAAATTTGGTACAGGGATATTTTGTATCGTCCTCGCGGAAATGAAAAATACTTAATTCACACAGATTAATTTGCGGGCATCATAAATCTAGCTGAATATAAATACGCATCCCATACGCATCCACGTTAAGTGCTTCCGACTCTCGAATAGCCGACAGCGAGCGGCGACGCGAGGTGTGGGGACGAATTAGAGGCACTTGCGGTGCTTTTTCCTGTGGCGGTTCCCTGCTCGGCTCCTCGCGTAGCTGCCACGCTGCCTTGCGTCGTTGAGCGAGGGTTAACTTTGATTCCTCTTGTAAGACTTTAAAAAGAAGGAAAGAAAAGAGTGACGACCGCCGCGGTATAGCGAAACTCAAAATTGCGTTTTGTTCTTGTAGTATTTTATCTTGTCTTTTTTAAGTGAAACTTTAGAATCGTTGTGATATGAAAATTCGATGAAAAAAAAAGAGACAAACATATTCATAATAGGATTTAGCCTGCGAGAGAATGAGATAGAATACAAGTTATATATTTTATCTCATACTCTTTTTGGCTACTAATTCTCTGAAGTTTCATTTCTGCCGTGTGTAGGTAAATTGCACACGCACACTTTTTAGGGTTCCGTACCAAAATGGTAAAATGGAACCCTTATGGTGCGACTTTCTCCGTCTGTCTGTCCGTCTGTCCGTCTGTCCGTCTGTCCGTCTGTCCGTCCGTCACACTCGATTATTTCAGTAACTACCGAAGCTATCGACATGAAATTTGGAACAGTTGTGTATATTAGTGGCCCAAAGACACTGGAATTAAAAAAAATTGGAAATTATTTTTGTTCTTATTTAAAAAGGGGGGAAAATCTGAGGGTTGAAATTTAAAAGTGAGATAACTGTACTGTGTGGGGTATCATATGAAAGGGTTTACTTTGTACATTCTAAAACAGATTTTTAATTATTTTTAGTTATGATAGTTTTTGATTTATCGGGGAAAATGTCAAAAAAAATACCGTTCCCCCCCCCTTATCTCCGGAGTTTACCAATCGAAAAATTTGAAATAATTATGGTCAATAGTAATTTACGTATACTTTACAGGAAAACTATAGCCAATGCTCTAACTAGCATAGTTTTTTTGATATTAACAATAAACCTCTACAAACAAAGTTAGTCTTGCGGTTCATTAACAAAGGTAATTATTTATTAATAATGGTACGGAACCCTTCGTGCGCGAGTCCGACTCGCACTTGCCCGGTTTTTTCCTATTTGCAATTGGCTATTTTCAATTTGAGTTTGCTATTAACGAAGCGGTGTCTTTCGACCTAATACGGGGTCACACGAGTAAAATCCGACGAGGGGAAGCTTCCTAACAAAGTCGAAAATGTATACCTATTCTGCTAGGGTTGTCACCTGATGCATGTCAACAATTTAAGGAAAAAATAAAAATATTAAGTAAGTATATTATAGTTATATAATGTATAATTACAGTTATATCCTGAAATTGAACAATAAATACTTAAATTAGACAAATATTATAAAGAAACGAAATTATTTATTTTTTAATTAACATCAGTATTTTTAGCATAATTTCACAATAATGTTAATAGATAGCACCGTCATTTATTACCTATCGCAAAAACAGTTTTGCGTCGACTATTATTACAACATTTTATTTAACTTGCGACTGCCTCGTTGGTCTAGTGGTTAGCATAGTCGACTGCGGATCACGAGGTCCTGGGTTCGATTCCCGGTCGGGCATAAAAGTTAGGTATTGGGTTTCTCAATTAAGAAATTCTCAGTGCCAGCCCGGAGTTGGAAGTTGGCGGTGTTTCACCCCCGTGCCTCGGAGAGCAGGTTAAGCCGTCGGTCCCGGTTATTATCACTAACATGATAATAATCGTTAAAGCCCGCCAACCCGCATTGGAGCAGCGTGGTGGGTCTAAGCTCTAATTCCCGCTCTCCTATGAGAGTGGAGGCCTGTGCCCAGCAGTGGGACGTTAACAGGCTGTAGTGATGATGATGATGATGATGATTTTACTTGCAATGTATTTATGGATGTATAAATGTATGTAATTTCAAAATGGCGCTGATTTTTTTAAACTTTAGTATCAGTTTACTGTTTTGTAACCCCAGGGAGCCCTAATTATATCGATTTTGAACGAAATCGGTTAATTAACAAAGAATTTCAAAATGGCGCTGATTTTTTTAAACTTTGGTACCAGTTTCCTGTTTTGTAACCCCAGACAGTCCTAAATATCGATTTTAATCGATAAATCATAAAAATAGGTTCATTGGTTTCCGAGAAAATCGCTAACAAAGTTAGAAAGGTAGGTACTTACTTCTCTTTATCTCTCGGGTATGAAAAATAGGAAACATCCTTATTGTCTTTGGAACTTTTCAAGTAAACTGTGCAAATATTCGGCATTTTTGTTGAAACAACACTATGTACATAAATAAATCTAATAGTTTTATTTTTAATTCAAAATTAGATTATACGCTCGATCGTCAGCCCTTACGTTCGTACCCAGACTGAGGCGTCGCGTACCCAGACAGCGTGTCGGTGAATGTGTCGGTGAGAGCTCACGCACACATCGTTGCGCTATGTATGGGTGAAGTCGCCGCGAGCCGTTTGTATGAAGCTTTCCCTCTGTACGTACTCTGTGGCGGGGTTGCGGGTTCGATTCCCAGGCACCTCTCTCTTCTAAGTATGTGCGTTATGAAAAATTAAATATCACTTGCTTCCCTACCCAGAAATTACTTCAAACTGTGAAGGAAAATATCCTGAGGAAACCTACACGCCCGATAGTTCTTGAATGTGTGTGAAGACAGTGTCAAAAGTGTCCGCCTCTCTCATACAGCCTCCAAAATTTCTTTAAAATCGGAGGGGCCGTGAAATGGTAACAGAAATACACGCTTGGAAAACCAACGGCAACCACTTGTAGGCAGCGTGTCAAGCCAAAATTCAAAATAGTTATATGTTACGTATTACCTTTGAGAAATTCTTGTTGGGCCGAAGAGGGTTCTACCACTCTTGTATGGAATATTCCACCATGAGGAACGCTCTTGCTGGGCCATGTAATATTAACGAATCCATGGGCGTCAGGCGTCTCCATTTTTATTTAAATTAATACCATTTTAAACTCAAAGTGTTTTTGGTAACTAAAAATAAAACCTGATATTAGTAGCTGCAATTATTAAAATTTCTTTGTTTTAAAATTACCCGGGCAACATAAAACCATAACGTTATCCCTCTAGCGCAACTGGACAGAGCATAGACTAGAGGGTCCGGATCCCACTCACACTCTCGGAGGTCGGAGTTGACTTTACTATAATCAAAGTGAGTCGAGCTGCGTCCCTATTTACAGTGTGGACCCAGGGCCCGTATTCTCTAACTCAGTGACTATCAAAAATGAAAGCCACTGACATATATGTAATATCCATTGAAGGTTTACCATGAAATGTAGTTTTTCATAACATCATTAATTTCATAGTAAACCTTCAATGGATATTACATATATGAATACACATATATGTATGTATATTACATATAGAGAATACGGGCCCGGCCCGAATTCTCTAACTCAGTGACTATCAAAAATGAAAGCCACTGACATATATGATATATAACATTTCATAGCAAACCTTCAATGGATATTACTTAAATGTCAGTGGCTTTCATTTTTGATAGTCACTGAGTTAGAGAATACGGGCCCAGGTGTGGACGTGGCTTAAATTTTTGGCTTTGATTAATGATTTTATATTTCATATAAAATCAAAGATTTTTTGTTCGACATCTCTATGCTCCACGTTTTCTTCTTTGGTCTGCGTAAGTTGTAGTAACTAGTACTTAATCTGTGGTAAGTTGCTCTGAGATTTTAATAAGAGTCAAAAATATTTAGGGAAAAAAGAGCGGGATTAATAAAATATAGTACTCAGTTTTTATGAAAGATTTGTTTTTTGTTTTATGAATTTTACTTTTTAGTAGTGCCTGAAAAGACTGGAACTGGAAGATTTTATAGACTTTGCATATTTTTAGTTTAAGTCTAGTTGCATTAAAACATTGCATTAAAAAAGCAACGAAAATGGAAGATAATGTAAACACATCTACTCTGGAATTGATTAAACTCCAGGAACAAGAAAAAGAAGCTAAACTTAAAGAAAAACGTGAACGTAAGTAATTTGTATGATATAAAATTTAGGGTTTCCAAAGTGGCGAAGGGTAACCGAACGCCAAGTTCAAATTAAACGAATTTTGCATACCTACATACATAAAAATATTTGAGTACCAAAAATATTTGGTATTTTTACCTAGTGGAATAATTAATAATCTAGTTCAAATTATTTACTTAACTTATTAATATCTATATAAATAAATATAAATTCCCGAATGTATGTGAGTGCATCACTTCAGAACAACTGGACCGATTCTGGTGGAATTTTTCGTGTGTGTTTGAGTGGGACCTGGGATGGGTTATATTTACAATTGGACCCGGTAGGTAGCGCTGCAATCGGGTTCTTGGTTCAGGGCAAGACAACGTCTACTGGGCCCACTAGTATTTATTATATTATGCTATATTGTTATAGTGGAAAATACTATATCCAATCTAAGTAGAGCAATTCGCGAAGCTACAATACAGGCGGAAAAATCCGAACAGGAGCAAGAAAAACTAATCAAGAGCATAGATTCACTTCGTAAAGAGAAAATGTTGGGGGAATGCCGTCGCGATACGTTGAATAACCAGTTGAACGCGCTCAAAAATGAATTGCAAGAGTCGCTAGCTAAATCCGTAAGTTGCCTATATTTATAATTAAGTAAGTAACTAATTAATGTAGGATATTCCTATATCACTCACTCCGGTAGGTGGTAACTATTACCTACATACCTGTGAATAGAGACTACTAATAGACTAAACGGACTAAACGAATCTGGATGAATTTGAGCAATGGCGAAATAAGTACAGATCACATCGTGATTGTACACAAGTAAAGCAAAGACCAAAGGAATTTGCGTTTTTTTTTATATTTTATCAAGTATTCACCTTAATTAATTGAACCTAGGTAAAAAAAATAAAATATTTAGGGAATCTTTTTTGATTATTTATCTCCCGTTTCTCAGTTTAGTGTTACCATTTTATATATAATCTACCTAGTAGCCAGAATAAATCTAAATTGGTAGATTATTTTGTATCGTTTTAAAAATATTGTAATAATTTTATCTGATTGATGTTTGCTTAAACAATGGGATAGCCCATTTTTAGTGGATTTTCTGTTATTTTAGAGCATTTTTTTAAAATCTATTAATCTCTAACAGAATGGTAATAAATGAAAGAATATTATGGCTGCACTGATGCTGATGGTCTGTGTTTATGCCAATTAATGTTATATGGGTCTGTGGTTTTATGAATAACCATAGAACCACAAACCACATACAAATGTGGTCAGTGGTTATATTGCTAAATACACGGCGATTATGTCGGGATCATCTGGTACTGTATATTAATGTAAATCGTGGTTTTCCTAAAACTACACTCAGAATAAAAAGTAAAAAGCTGTAAATATAGATCTCCGATCATTCTGTGATCTGTTTTAACGGAGTTTTGACATTTTCAAAAGTGACATTTCACACGTCTGCAAAACTTTAAAACGAAATATCTTTTTTTTCTAGGGTCATTAAAAAAAAATATCTTGCTTCTGAGAGCTTCGTATTCGACGCCTAACTAAATATATTTTTTTCACACGTGTAGGTACATTATTTTTTTTTCTCAATACTATTGATGTATCAACTTCGGGCAAACTTCGCCGTTGCTCTTTGGCAACACAAAGGCCACTTTTTATCCCGGAAAATTGGAGTTCCTGCGGGACCACAAAACCTCAATCCACGCGGGCGTCAGTTAATAATATTATAAATGCGAAAGTTTGGAAGGATGGATGTTTGTTACTAGGACGAAGAAATTGCCAAGGTTTGGGAAATGCGCTCGTATTTTTGCGAAGAAATTCACTCGACTTCCGATGCTTGCGATATTAGGACGCTTCTAATGAAGCCGAGTTGTGCGGAACCTGTGTTTCGGAGCATACAGAAAAAGGTCCAGATGCCTACTGGGCCAGAGAATGAGAGTAGATTACACGTCGCTATTGAACGACGCATAAAGGCGTTGGCAGAACGAGATCGTTTGAATATGGAACCTGAAAATGGAGAAGAATTTTTGAGGTGGGCATATGCATCAATATATTAAGTACAGTAATTAATTTGCACTTCAAAATCACCCACTGGTGAGACGATTCAGTCTCAGATTAAAACAGGCTTATCTGTTTATTTAAACCCATACTGCAGTAGCGTCTAAAACTTTGTCTCCATATTTCTGACTATAAAACGACTATCTGACACGGGCGCGGGCTAGGTGAAGGCGCGGCACGGACGCGCCGCCACTGCTATTATATTTCATACAAAATGTATGCAAGCGACAGGACGCCAGGTCAATCGCTAGGCATACATGGACGGCGAGGCGCGGACGCCGCTTGGTCGCCGCTTTCATACTTCCAAGGCCACACCTCCGCCGCGCCGCTGCGTCTCTCTGCTCTTGTATTAAAATATATCCCGTGCCATAGGTAGGTAAAATAAAAGGTACTAGTCTTATCCTAATACTGACCTGTTAAAACATTTAAAACGTTTTTCTTTTCAGAATAAAGAATGCTTTGCGTTATTCCTTGAACAAAATAGCTGAACTTAATATTTAATATGGAAAGTACCTATAATGAGTGCGAGACAGGTGAGTACCTACTTGAGTACCTACCATTATGAATAATACACCAATGGTAAAATTTATGGTACGAAAGAATAAGTCCGTCCGTCTGTTACACCTGCTTAGTCGCATTTGGAGTGGGATCATAATAATTTTATAAATGCGAGAGTGTTTGTTTTTTGGTTTATTCGTCAGTCACGCAACATCAGAGGAACGGATCGGCGTGATTTTTTGCATGGGTATAGACCAACGACCTCAATTTACATAGACGGGCCCTGTCAAACAAAGAATGTGGGCGTATTTTTAGCAACGCCATCAACGCCATCTAGTCTGAAAAGCGGGAACTTGCTTGCAACACATATTGAAAACGTATGACTCGGTCATAGATAATATAGGTCATGGCCATAGAAGCCGTAAGTGATTGCGTAATGGATAAAAATATTAAATAGGAAGATTAAATAACGTTTTTTTGGAAATGTATAATTGTGACTTGAAACACTTACCTTAAAATAAAAATTGTACAGTGCCAAACTAATAAGACTTTAGATGTTAACCTAAAATAACAAATTATCTACACGACGAGCGACCGTGACATCGCTACGATGGGGACAAAGACAGGTTAGGAACGCGTTCTCATAGTCGGTCGCCAGACCTTTTTATATGAAAGGGCCCATCTAGTACCTAGGTACATATATATCGATGGTATAGACATAATGAGGGCTACCGTTTTTATGCTCACTAGTTAGCGCCACTTGCGAGTAAGGTCCTAAAGTATAGCTGTAAATTCGGTAAACAAGCATATTTCTGGAAAAAAACCCACTTTTGTAAATAGTAAACATACAGGAACCAGGGAAAAACCAGGGAAATAACCTATGAATTAGCTGTTCTTTCAGCCCGCTTATTTTTGCTCTTCTATTTCTTAGCCCCGCTTTCAAAGCACAGAGCACTGGCATTTATTGACACGTATCTTACATCTTCCATAATTAATCGGTTATTGCTAAATATTCACAACATTAACTAAATAATTAGACTCGCGATAAAAGCCCAGTGATATTTGACATTTCGTAGACCTCACTCTACACTAGCGCCCCTAGCGGTGAATTTAAACGCGGTAGCCCTCATTGAGGACCTGAAGAGTGATGTATGCTTCTTTTTGTCCCGGAAAATTGAGAATTTCCCGTGGAAATTTAAAAAACTTATTCCACGCGGACGAAGTCGCGGGCATCAATAATTATGGGTTTGGCTTGGTTTCAAATAGGTATATATAGTGCGCACTCCATCAACTTTTTATACCTTCGTGCTCTTGATACGTATTATTTATGCCCTTGAAAGTTGAATTTTTTTATTAACGTGCTGAAGGCTCAGAAGGGCTGGAACCCAGAGCAGTAAAAAAAATAAAAATTAGGTGTCAGTGATCAGTTTTTGTTTTATTTAACTGGCTTAACGGCTCTGGAATCTAGTCCTTCTGAGCCTGTCTTGTAATTATAGGCACAGGATGGCTCTCGTCGGTATTCATTGCTCCAATCCACTAATCCCAAACTATTAAATTCAACCACGAGTTATGAAACAATTATTATTATTATTACAATTATACAAAGAAAACAATTAGAACTGCGCCAGATAAAAACGATTCGTCGTGCAAGCGGTGCGCCGGCGGCAAAAAGTCGGTTTTCCCGCCGCGCTACCACCAATGCGACGCTCCGTCAGCTCCGCCAGGAGTATAAGTGTTCTGTGTCCGTCAGAGACCAGAGTGACAACTTATTAAAAAACATGACCCTTAACCCTTACCGACGTCTGTTAATTGTCTATGGTATCAGCGAATGTCGTGTTTCACTCCATTTCCGCCGTCAAATAACTACATTATCATGTCATAGAGTAAACGGAATAAAGCATCTAAAGAATATCTCTTTCTCTTTCTATGACTTAAGTCAAGAGCTAATACTATTAACAGACGATCGAATTTGGTACGAGCCGGACAGCGGATTCGTATGGCGCACCAGATCCGCTAGTGACAACAGACGGCCGGATCTCGCACTAACCGCGTGGCGTACACACAGGTCAGACGTCATGCCTCCGACGTTATCCAAGCGCGCTAAAATTGCGATTGTTGTTGCGGCAACAGTAATGCCGCCACAAACATCACGAAAAAAAAGAAAAGAGTGGGCAAAAATATATTTGAAAAATCGTGATGAATTTAGTCACATGAAGTTAATCAAATCGCTCGATTGCGAAGACTTCCGTATATACTTGCGACTAGATCACGAAGCCTTTGCGGAACTCTTAAATTTGGTTAAACCTCTAATCACGAAAACTGATACTGTGATGAGAAAAGCTGTTACTGCCGAAGAGCGACTTATTGCAACGTTAAAATATCTTGCATCAGGAAGAGAATTTAGAGAGCTGAAATTCAGTACTGGTATATCTTCACAATTACTCTCAGAAATTATACCAGAAACTTGCGATGCAATCTACAAAGTACTTAAAGATTACATTAAGGTATGTACCTACACATCAACCTTATAATTTTCGTTATAGTATATTATTAGTTATTAGAGTGATAGGAATAGGTAGGGCTTATTATCCTATACTTCGATTAATATAGAGAAGGAACAGAGACTTCCTTACGACACTATTTTTTTCCGGGACATCTGCCCCAAGATTCAGGACATAAGAGTGCCAAAACATCGACAAGAACTTCGCGTTCTGTTAGAATTTCCGCCATAGTGCGAACATGCGCTGACGCACGTGCTACCTCCAGAAGGTTTCGATCGCGACTGCCACTGCCGTCAGCCGTGCGTTTGTCCGGTCCGAGCTTACACACCCGCGGATTTGGTACGGAGCGGACCAAATTCGACGCGCAAACCATCGAACCGAGCGGACACGAAATAATAATAATAATGTTCGGCAGACAACTCTCCAGACGAACGGATATGGTATGGAGCGTACCGAATCCGCTGTCCGGCTCGTACCAAATTCGATCGTCTGTTAATAGTTTAAGTCAACAATTTTGACAGGTTCTGGAATCAAAGCAGTAAGCACACACAGAGTACTTTGTAGTTACGGTACGGGTAATATTGTTCTGTGAAGTTACGCTGTCGCCACTCGCCCAGCTGGTCTGGATATGGTTAAAAAAATTTAATTCAACATTTCCCGTTCCGTCTAATTTTGGATAAAACCCCAAAAAATGAATAAAAATCTTATACATTTTAGGTAGGTTAGCAGTTTTTTACATTACTTATCTTATTGCAAAATATTTCACAATAAGTAAAAGGTTATTATTTATGTTATCTGATATTTGGCAGTAAAATTGCTTCTGCTAATTATTTATTTCAATTTATTTATAATTAATTATAATAAGAATCGTGATTGTCGGTACATCAATAAACTAAAATCTAAATATTATACTAACTATAAAATAAATTTGAAAAGAAATCCTTAAATATACCTACTAACAAAGAATAAAAATAAAACCCTAATCAAAAAGACCACCTGCCCCTGCCTTTGCCCCTGGGCCAAAGGTACCCATCAAACTTGCAGCATTGCCACGCTGAATGGCAATGAATGGATAATATCCATCGCCATTCAAGGGGCTGTGAGTGTGACCCACGTTCTGGTTCCTAAACCAGAACATGGGTCACACTCACAGACCCTTTCCCTCAATGACGGCCGATCTCTTTTATTAAAATCCTTATTATATATCCCTAAGGTACCTATCATAACCTTCTAGGTAAATCTGTTTCCTAAGGGTAATATTACCGGTATTAATAATTTTACTAAAAGCAAAAGTAAGATGCAGGCAGCATTTGGATGGCCATGTTAGATTTATATTATAACATGGAGTTTTTGTTTTTTAATGTTTTGTCCAACTACCTCTTGTATGATCATTATCAATTAAATACTGCAGTGTGTACTTGTGTTAATGTTAAAATACATTTTTCAGAAATTTCATCAAATCAAATAGATTTCATCGTCCCTTCAGTACAGAGTTTAAAGAAAATGAACCAATAAAGTTTTCCACAAGCAATGCAGCGAAAAGGAGTCTACCCTCAGTGTTTCGAAATAAAGTGGCAGATACTATGCCTTGGTACCAACCATACAGTGTTATAGGCAGTGTTGCAGTCTTTTTATTATATTTCTGTGTTCTGCGGGAGGAAAATGATGTTGATACAGAGTTTAACAAAACATTGTATGAAAGGATCAAAGGGTTAGAAAAAGAGCAATTGCTACAGTGTTACAAATTTAACAAACAAAATGGTTTAAGTGTCACAGACATTGAGAGGCGACTTAAAGAAATAGAAATAGAAGAGGCAAAACTTGCTGCATAGTATAAGATAAAACATTTAGTAGGTTTAATTTATTAGTTATTATTTATAAGAATATAGAAAATTACTTAATTTGCATTGCTTTTATTTGTATCAAGTTCCCATGGCCTCATACACATTCCACTTTGAACATAATACTACTGATTGTCACTGTCAGTACGTATTTTTGAAATTTTTTGATGCACCTGGGCGCAAAAATACATACTATAGAATTTTTAATAATAAAATATGCTCCCTCACCTATGATGTTCATAATGTGCTATAAAAACAAACCAGAAACCTGTAATGGATCTGTCTGGTGGGACTACATGATGTCACCATGTACTCATGGCCCCACTATAGGTACAGTAAGTATATACAGCCTGGTGCTAATTGTATCATTCCACTATCGCCCCCCAGGGGGACATGTTGGTGGTGATTAGTGGAACAGGCCACCAGCTGGCCTCAGCCTGGCATTTGGCTGACTGCAAATGTGCACTTACATCAGTTACAATTTAGTCAGCCAAAAGCCAGACAACCATGGCTGTGTATATTGTACCTATAGTGAGATCACAAGTATATGATGGTGTCCCAGATCTATGATAGTAAACCATAGAATAATAGCTGTAAACCACTTAAATGCCAATTTTCACCAACAATGTTAATTAGGGAACACCTAAATAAGCAGTTAAATGTATGTGGAAACTGTCACCTGCTGTTTAAGGTGTTTCATAAAATTCCTAAATTAAGTTAAGGAACACCTGATTTCTGTCATTCTATTTTGTATAGGTATAGGCCTTTTCAAATAAGCTGCATAGTAAAGTTAGCACACTGTAGTCAAGGGCCCCACGATTGTTTCAAACTTCCTACTTAAAGTCCTCTGACACCTATGATCTGCCTGCCAGACTAAAATTATTAAATTTTGACAGAAACATGTACAAACATTCTAGGATTTCTAGGAAGGCCAGGGAAGTCAGGAAGTAAGTCAAAATACAGTTCAGTTAACCTAAATTTTATTTATTAACACCAAATCATCTCATTACACATAGTGCATCAATTACTCAAAACACAGGCTTCATCCAAATGTGGTTACAATATTGCCTATTACACTACCTAGACATACCTACCACAACTTACTGACAATATTATTATATTGTTGTACAAGACATGTCACTATCAGTAATTTTGTCAAAATTTGAGATCTTGTACACACAACATAGCATTACTTACAGAATATGAACATAATATAAAAAATTCAGTTCTGATACTGCCGTATACTAATGATTAATAATAATTAATTAAAATAAGAGTTTAATGAGAGATGTGAGAGAAAAAAAGATACGAATTTATGTCTATTCTGATTACAAATAATTTATGATTAAAGTTACAACTAAAGCAAAATTAAGCACGTTCTCCACGGATTCGTCGTGCTAGCTGGATGTCTTTAGGCATAATTGTTACGCGCTTGGCATGGATGGCGCACAAGTTGGTGTCTTCAAACAGGCCCACAAGATAGGCTTCACTTGCTTCCTGGAATAAATAATATCATTTAGTATCTGCAATAATGTCCATCTACCTCCCCGGATTGAAAAATAATGGTGACGTAATAATCTCACCTGCAGAGCGCCAATGGCGGCAGACTGGAACCGAAGGTCGGTCTTGAAATCTTGAGCAATTTCTCTCACCAGGCGCTGGAACGGCAGCTTACGGATGAGCAACTCAGTAGACTTCTGGTAACGACGAATTTCTCTGAGCGCCACTGTACCAGGGCGGTAACGATGGGGCTTCTTCACACCACCAGTGCTTGGCGCAGATTTTCGCGCTGCTTTTGTGGCCAACTGCTTACGGGGAGCTTTTCCTCCCGTGGATTTACGCGCGGTCTGCTTGGTACGTGCCATTGTTTACTGAAACACCAACAAGAAAGTTAAGAATTTTCTTGTGCTTATACGATGTTGCGACAGTTTGTTGGTAATCAAAAATTGTTATCTTGGACTGTAAACCCATGTTCCACTTTGAATATTTGTCAAAATACTTACCTCGGATATAGATTTAGCAAAGTGACAAAGTTTTATGTAAGAATTTACTGGGGAATGTTATTTATTTAGAAATTAAACAGAGAGCTAACAACAATGATCATATGCTCAAATTCACTTCACTTCAAGATGGCGCCGAGAGAATGGCGGGCGAACGGTGACGCTGTTTTTTTGCCACTGGATTGGTTAACCCCGTTTCGAAATGAAGCAGGTCATTGGTGGAAATGTAGGACTTGTGATTGGTCACAGACACTATGACACAGATAGACTTTTGTTATTGGACCCAAGATGTTTCAACCATAGACTTAAAATATTTACAACATTCTCTCAAATAAAATTAAAATAAACTATGTAGGTTTTACATCACAGAGTACTTTTTATTGTTTTACATTTTTTAAGAAAACTTCCTCTGTTCAGAATGATTTTATGTTTTAAATTATAATAATCTTTCTTCAATCTTTGAAGAAATATTTAGAAGGAACTTATTTATATTTTTTACAAAAAAGTAGTTGAAAAAGTGTTTTTACTATACGAAAGGCGACCTATTTTTTGTTTCATTTCTAGTCCTATTACCCGTATGTGTGAATGCAACAAACAGAAAACATACTACTTCTGTCAATGATTGTTATGACTTTTGGTGTGAAGGATTCTGTGTTTTTGTTGTTTTTGTGTTGACCTCGAAGCGAAAGATTATAGGGGTTTCTTTTTTAGTTCAAGGTCGTTAAATTCCGAAATGTGTAGTGATTTCGAAGCATTTTTGCCATATGAAGATATATTTTATTTACATTTTTAATGACAATATTTGGTATCACGTGACCCTATATTGAATTTTAATTGGTCGTCATCGGTGAGCGTGCCCTGCGCGACGCGAGAGGCGCAATAATAGTTCACAAAAATGCCGTCGGAATCTAAGCCTTTGTTGACAGCCCAAACAGAAAAACCAAATCATTATAAGTAATTATACTTTATGAGCCTAGTTTTTGTGAAAAGTGATAGTGCAGTTTGTGTAGATTCCCTTGGTGTACAATTCATTAAGTCCGGTGACTTCATTTTGCAGATATCTGAAGGAATTCCGAGTAGAGCAGTGCCCGTCGTTCCTACAACACAAATGTACACAACATAGGCCTTTCACATGTTTTCATTGGCATTTTAATAATCAAAGAAGACGTAGGCCCGTCCGGAAAAGGGATGGCACATTTAACTATAGCGCGGATAATTATTGTACCAAATATAACGAGACATCGGGAATATGCGAAGATGGGGACGAGTGAGTACTTTTATATCTGTTTTGTTACACTGCGCTTTGTGTTACAAACTTCCTTACATTTTTTTACTTGTATTCTTAAAAAAATTAACAATTTAAGTTACAAAAACAAGGAAAATCAGTCTTGAATAAAATTAGTCATGGAGATATTTACTAACAAGAAAATCCGACAAAAAGAGAAAGTCTTTACAAATACTTGGCATACATGCCAGTAGGGCACTTTTCAATTTATTCACTTATCATCATAGCTTTCATTGTTCTCACTGCTTTTCATGAAGTTAGGAATAGTGTTGCCTTTAGGAAGTTTAATGACATGAAATTAAACATCCCCATTGCTAATGACTGTTCCTGCCGACCCCACGTAGTGTGGGAAAAGGGCAGGAGGAAGAAGATTGCTAATGACTGTTCCAAAGGAGTTGAAACTTTATGTAGAAATAATCTTTAAAATGAAAGATACTTATTGTTTGAGAAAGTTAAGTATCATATTAATTAAAAATCCTTACTTAGCAGATGAGTATGTAAAAATAGCTATCTGTGTGCCAAAGGAGACCGCCAAAAGTCCATACACTTCTGGGCTAAATACACAATGATACGTTACAGCAATGATTCTTGTGTTATTAAATCGGTAAATATATCACATTTTAGCATCTCAAAGATTTTTTTCAAAATTCAATGGGGATTAGGAGAAAAAAAATAGTTTTGGTTTACTTAGGTTATGTTAGGTTAGTACTTGATAAAACCTTAAAAATGACAAGTTTTTTCCACAGAAATATATTGAGGACCAAAATAATGATCTCCAATGAACTGGTAGGGTCATTAAAAATGTGATTGTGATAAAAAAAACTTCTTTAGTATGGGTAGGTAGGTAGGTAGAAGGTACTAGGTACGTTGGTTAGAAATTATATTAAAACAAAATAAAAACTTTTCAACATTTTCAAGTCATAAACAATTAAAATATCATCTAAGAAAGGTGCAGGTGGTGTGGTAGAATCTTGGTACCTTGCCCAGGTAAGGTACCAAATCACTACCATAACATGGGCACAGCAACCTACTGTTCGCCTGTTCGAAATCGGAATCCAAGAAAACACGCAGAGGTCGTTCGCAACGTCCTTAAAACACAGCCAAAGTCGTCAAAAAAACAGCGAAAATAATGGAAAGACATCCGTAAGCGCACGAGTACGTAAACGAATGCCAGCAAAGAGTCAATTGCCAAAGAGTATAGTAAACATGACATGTAATGACAATCTAGGTTAGGGATTACGCATGACAATCTGAAATCGATTAATCAAAGAATCGACTTCTTGAACCAAAAAAAATTGCTTTTTAATCGATATAGATAATAATGAATCGATCGAGTGGATCGATATTTAGCCCTAGAAAATCGAGATTCGACTTGTTCCGTTGTGATAACAAAAACACAATTTTTTAGTTCAATGTACTCAAACACAGTGTTAATTACCTACTCGAAAACTCACAAGATAGCTGTATGCTCAGTTTCCGTTGCCTCTCCTTAATATTTAGATGAAAAATCAATTTTTATTATTATTATTAGCAATAGAATTAACATTTTAATTAAGAATTCATTTTATTTATCATATCGCCATGATTTTGATTCAAATCGATTCAAGTATCGATTTTTTTCGGAAAGAATCGTCATCCCTAACTAACATAGACTATGACATAGATTAGAGTGGTATAGAGTAGTATAGACATAGCATGACCACAGAGTAGAGACCAGTAAAACGTGCCCATTGTGGTTTTTATGGGTTATTTATTAAATAAGTTTTTAGCACATTACCATAGAAAGTTGTTAATATTTAATCTGATATATAATCAGAAAAAAATCTACTTTTTTTTGGTGTTTATGGGGTGTCTGTAACGATTTAGCCCAATTTTGTCGATCTCCTTTCAGCCCAATCAGTTTAGTGGTTAGACCTGATAGGTCAGTCAGTTACTCGCCCTTTCCTGTTCTCAACTTTGTCTGAAAACTCTGATTTTCTGCAATAAAAAGTAGCCTATATCCATGGATGCAAGCTATCCCAGGTATGCAAACCCAGGATTTGTTTGCCAAATTTTACAAAAATTAGCTAAACAGTTGAGGTAACAGACATACTTTGACTTTTATAATATTACTATGGATATGGATAATTATTTAACCCATAAGCACTGAAAGGCGTCCACACATTGCCTCTGCACATTTATACTCTTAAATGATAAATAAATAAAATATAATAGTGTAATAAAAAATTACGCATTTAAAGCTTATGTAATATATTTTGCACTATTATAATCATGTTCTGTTTAAATTATAGTTTTCATTTTCAAATTAGTTTTTTAAAACCCAAAGAACAATAAAAAGCTAAATGAACCGTATTTTGTCCGACATGCTGTACTTACTATTTGGCGTCCCCTAATACATCCAGTACAGACCTACGTTTTTATGGTTATGAAAAAGAAGTCTATAGCATAAAGCCGAAATTGGTTTGAAAGGATAAACAAGATTACAGTTCGCTTTTTTCATTGAACTTAACAAAAACAACTTAAATGACAATAATATACTATTATAGTTAATTTTATTTAATCAAAATCTGTTGTTCATATCTCAAATAGCATGGAGTAACCAAAACTGCATAAAAATAAATATAAATAAAAAATCTTGGGCAATTATGTTTTAAATTAGGAAAATTAAACCATACAGGTTTTATGTGAAATTATGGAATTTTTATGCAATTTATAGGTTGTTTATTGGTTTCCTGTCGTAATATTATTAATTAATAAAACACGAATTATGTTTTAGATGTAATTAAATGATAAATGATAAATGATTTATTTATTTCACATAGGACAACTTGTGTCACTTATGATACGTCAAGACTCTACCACCGGTTCGGAAAGCTGGTTCTACTGAGAAGAGCCAGCAAGAAACTCAGCAGTTGCTCTTTTCTCAAAAAAGAAAGAGGTTACAATATTCAAGCAATACAATACATATGCAACATTACAATTATTACACCGACTTGTGGGTCACTGGATTCGAGGCCGGTTGCTTCCATGCAACTTTGTCGTTAATAAAATCGTTGATAGTATAATAAGCTCGACTTAACAAATGCTGTTTGACACAGTCCTTAAATTTAGGTAATGGCAAATCCTTCCACTAATAAGTCAAGTAGAGTGAGAAAAGACTTTGCCTGAGTGTGAGGATGGACGTTTCTCGAAATTGTCGAGAATGTACGAGTAGCGGGTAGGGAGTAGATTTGAGAAATATACCTATTAGTGTACGGTAATAATTAAGCTAATTAGTAGGTAATGGCTTTAAAGAAATAAAAGCAATACTCCCCGGGATTTTGTCGTTGATTTATGAATCACGATTCACGCCGGTCGCCAACCGACAGCTTCCGATGATGATGGAGAAGTAACTTTATATTTATTGCAATTAACACTTTTACTTATACTATTTTACAGCAGAACTTAGCCGTATTTTAAACTAAATCTAATTAAATATTTAAAATTAAAATCGGAACAGCTGATTTAATTGACATGTCAGCTTGACAGCTGCCACAGACCATATTACCACCACATTAAAAATTAATATAGTCTAGATGATGCCCACAACGACATTGTCCGCGTGGATTAAGTTTTTTTTTATTCCTGCAGAACTCCTTGATTTTTCGGGATTAAAAGTAGCCTATGTCCTACCCCGGGATACAACCTATTTTCACCAAACCGTTCAACTAATTTGGATGAACCGGCCCTGAAAGTGTAGCAGACATACAGACAGAAACACACTTTCACATTTATAATATAAATATTAAATAATTATAATAGTATAGTATATCGTATAGATAGAAAATACATACTTTGAATATCATATTTAACACAACGGAAGTAAAATATAGATTAAAGTTAATAAATCAGTGTTTTTTTTAAAAATCCATCAATAACTGACTGAGAAATGACGAAAAGTTTAGTTATTTAATGTACACCGATTGCTGTATCTTACTCGAGTGCAAAATTTTGTGAGTGAGTTTTAATAACTAGCCAAGATTTAATAATTCAAGATTATCTTCACACACAAATTAAGTGCTTTTAATGAAATTAAGTCACATTAAGTCCATTTGTTTCTTTTATTCAGCTTTATAAAGTCGGTTGATAGGGAATTATGACGTCATGTCTCCTGTCTTGCAAGCGCAACTTTAAAGTGCCATAAATTTTTCATTTCTTGAGATATTTTAATGATTCTTTCATATTTTTGTTATTTTGTCGTAATTTTCATAATAAATTAAAAAAAAAATTGTTAACTTTTCCACTATAGTTTACCTTTTATATTTGTTCCCCCCTAGATGCCCCTACCTGCATCGCACAGCAGGTGACACGGAACGTCGATATCACCTCCGCTACTATAAGACGTGTATGTGTGTTCACGATACCGATGCTAGAGGGCTATGCACTAAGAACGGGGCTCACTGCGCCTTCGCGCACGGAGCCCCGGACCTTCGCCCTCCTGTGTTGGACATGAGGGAGCTCCAGGCACTGGACAACCCGGACGGCACAGATGGGGATGTTGCTGCACCTAATGCATTAGATAGGGAAAGGAATTTAATGAATGAAGACCCTAAGTGGCAAGGTAAATATATTTTTTTAAATATTATAATAGTACATTGTACATTAGATGTTACAAAGTTATAGTCGCATGTTTCGCCTAGCAGAAGGCATGCAAAATTTGTATATGTCATATGTGTATACTGGGGTGTCCCAGAAGTAAAGAGACAAGTCAATGAAAATTTTTTTTAATGAAAAATTGTATGTCAACTGTTATGTGTGTCATTATAAATTATACAAAATAATAATAAAAATACAATCTATATCAAATTTGCTCCTGCGATGCCTTTATAGCCGATTTTTCTCAAATTAATGCTTGCACGTCTCATGACTGCTTTTCCAGAAGTTGTTGCCACCCGTTTGGCCAATCTAGCCCATCTTTGTTTGAAAGATGTCAACGTTTTTGATTTTTCTGAATACTTTTTGTATTCCTTTTTACACAGAGCCCAAAACATTTTGATACCTCGAGCTTGAGGAACATTTGGAGCATTGTTTTGTTTCGATATGAATTCGACGCCCATAGATTGCAAATATTGAGTGACTTCAGACTCGTAATGACACGAAGCCATATCCGGCCAGAATACAACGTCTTCCCTCTGATAATACTTGTCTATAAACGGTATTAATCGCTTCATAATACACTCTCGAAGATAAACTTTTGCGTTCATAGACCGTGTACAGATAAATGGTTCGGAAACATTGCCGTTTTTGTCTATAGCTTGCCAAACCAGATACTTCTTGAAAAATTTAGACTTTGTTTTAACTTTTTCGCTGTAATCCACCTCACCACGACTGGTAGCGTGGAAATATTGCTTCCCAGGAATATCAGAGGGGTCAACCGGTACATAAGTTTCATCATCAATTATGAGAATTTTTTTCAAAGTTTTTTGGTAAACTCGACGGCAACCTCGCTTAGCACGCACTTCTTGGTCTTTCACGTACTTTGGAGCGGACAATTTCACAAAAGCCTTCATGCCCAGATCTTGAACTTTAATTCTGGATATGCTTGACTTAGATATTTTCAATTTGTCCGCCGCAGTCCTCACAGATGTTGAAGGTGCTTCTTTAAAAACCTTTTTTACCTTATCTATGTTTCGATCAGTTGCTATGGTACGTTGCCTTCCCGGAATCTTCTTAAAATCAGTCTCTCCTGAGTCTTCATACCGTTTAATTATCCTGTAGATACTTGTTCTTATAGCCCCTTCTTGAGAAAAATGACGAACTGCCTCGGATTTCCCATTATTCAGATAGTACTGAATTACTCTTTTTGCAAACGATTCTCGTTCGGTTCGCTTCATGTTAGAAAAACATCGACAATATTTGCAAAACCACGCGAATTTGACAGATTTGTTACGGGTGGTTACCATGGCAACAGTTTTTTTTTTTGTGAAACCTTTTTCTTGGCCGATATGAACACTCAGTTTTGTCTCTTTACTTATGGGACACCCTTTATTCTTACTTTAAGATGCCTGTGACTATTACTACTACTGGGAAAAATTCCTGGGATAAGAGTAGTCTGTTCTACAGTGTTGCTTGGAGGCAAGCTATCTTTGTGCCAATCTCTTTTGGATTCTATTTTGTTTCATCCTAAAATGTTTATAAAAAATAAAGTAGTTTTTTTTGCCATAGTAGAAGTTATTAATAATAACAATAAATAAAAGAACATCTGCTCTGATTTCTGAATCATCGAGTGATTGAACAGATTTCCAATTTAATTTATTTATGGATAGTATGTTTAACTTGTTTGACTGTAAAATAAATGATTTTGGTTTCTTTTCAGATACAAATTATGTGTTATCATCATATAAAACTGAGCCCTGTAAAAGACCACCTAGGTTATGTAGACAAGGGTATGCCTGCCCTCAATATCACAATAGTAAAGTAAGTTCATATGCTATGACTGTAGTAAATGATTTCAGTGAACCCGATGAGTTCCAATGTGCTACATAAATTGTCATAATCGACTGCATCACTTATTGCAGGATGTAATTAAATAAAACAAGTTTGATTTGTTTGGAAGATGTAGTTTATTGACATGGTCGTCGTGTGTCGCAGGACAAGCGCCGGTCGCCGCGCAAGTACAAGTACCGCAGCACGCCGTGCCCCAACGTGAAGCACGGCGAGGAGTGGGGCGAGCCGTCCAACTGCGAGGCGGGCGACGGCTGCGGCTACTGCCACACGCGCACCGAGCAGCAGTTCCACCCCGAGATCTACAAGAGCACCAAGTGCAACGACGTGCAGCAGGCCGGCTACTGCCCGCGCGGCCTGTTCTGCGCCTTCGCGCACGTGGAGCCCGAGCCCGGCGAGCCGGAGCCCGAGGCGCCCGCGCGCAACGGCTCGGGCGACGGCTCCGAGTGCGCGTCCACGTCCTCGGGCGGCTCGAGCGGCAAGCCGCCGGCCGCCGCGTGGCCGCCGCGCGCGCCCTTCGACGCGGCCGTGCTGCACGAGGTGGTCGGCAACGCGCTCGACGACCTGCAGCTCGACGACCCGCTCGGCCTGGTGGCGGCGCTCGACCGCGACCTGCGCGACGACGCGCCGCACGCCGCCTCCGCGCCCGTCAACATCCCCGCGCGCGCCGACCCGCTGCCGCCGCTGTTCCGCTACGCGCAGCCCGAGCCCGAGCGCCTTTTCGCCGCCGCCAAGCCGGCCAGCTTCGGCGGCGGCGGCTTCGACTTCGGCGCGTCGCCGGGCGGCGGCGGCGGCGGCGGCGGCGGCGGCGGCGGCGGCGAGCTGACGCGGCTGCGCGAGGAGGTGGCGGCGTCGCGGCTGCAGGCGGCGCGCTGGGACGAGCGCATCACGCAGGCGCGCTCGGCGTGCGAGGCGTGGCAGCGCGAGTCGGAGGACGCGGCGCGCGCGGCGGCGCTGGCGGCGCGCGAGCGCGACGAGGCGCTGCAGCACGCGCTGCAGCTGAAGCGCGAGCTGGAGGCGGCGCGCGCGCCGCGGCGCGAGCTGCGCGGGCTGGGGCTGGGCGCGCTGAAGGCGCTGCAGGCGGCGGCGCGCGCCGAGCTGGAGGAGATCGAGAAGGTGCTGTACCTGGAGACGGCCACCAAGTGCATGGTGTGCGAGGAGCAGCCGCGCTCCGTCACGCTGGCGCCCTGCAACCACTACGTGCTGTGCGACGCGTGCGCCGCCACGGCCAGCGAGTGCCCCTACTGCCAGGCCGCGCTGCCCAAGCCGCGACACCACTAGCTCTCCGCGTCTCCGCAACTAAACAATATCTAGAAAGTATATTCCGAGCTATCTACGAATAGCTCGGGCTACTTGTGCGAGCTATGTGTGGGAACCCTAAAATAAAAAATGTAAAGCTGATTTTTGGCACAGAAAGTTTTTTTCTAGCACTGATATTTTTTTGAGAAAATTACTAAAAACTGCGGTCAGGGAGACGTTTGAGGGGGTAGTGGGGGGAAGCCCGCGGCCTAGGTGCGGGGAATTTTTAAGAGGTACTTTTCAGACCCCGAGGAACACTTGTGGTAAAAATCAGCTTTACATTTTTTTTTAGGGTCAATGTTTATTAGTCCCGTACTAGTAGAATACTAAATCTTAATATTCTCGATATTTTTATATACTGATATGTTGAAGTGTAATATCGGTCGATGATAACCGTAGGGCGTATTCGACGTTAGTGAATGAGCTTGACTTATTTCCATGGAGAACTCGACGCGTAGGAGTAGGGGTGTCGAAGTTACTGCCACTAACGTTTCATACTAATGTTAAGGAGCACACCAAACTAATCGCTCTGATGCATCTGATAAAAAAATAAAACGATAGAAACGATCAAAATCATTGGAATAACGAATATTAAAATATATTAATAAATGTTTTAACTTTTTTCTACTCTATAGTATATTTTAACAATAGAATGGCAAATTATGTGTAATCAAAATGAATAAGAGGCGTTTATATACATTATCTTATTAGGTATAGCCTTTTTAACAATGTTAATATTGTGTTGATGATAAGTTAAATACACCAAAGCTACATGAATAATAATAAATAATTGAAGGAGCCATGTTAAATCAAAAACAGATGAAAACTTTTTTATATTTGTCTATTAAAATGTAGGAATTACTGGATATTTTTCAAAAACAAATACATATAATATTATGTAGAGCATGCATGGTAGGTTTGACGTTGCAGATTCAAATATGCTTTTGATGTTTAACACATTTCATTTAGAGGTTTGTGTACTAGAGAACTCCTTGCTTTCCGCTGATATCTAATATTGAATATTATTAAAACTGTTCTTTGATTAGCATTTATCTATAATAAAGATTACTTCAAATATATAAGATTAGATAGGTTAGAGATTTTGGACCATCATAATTTTCAGATATAAGAGCAGAAGTAAATTGATATAAATTACAAACACAAACTATATTGACCATGTACATTTGCTTAAAAACTTAAAACTCTGAGTGCTTCTTAGGCAACACCAGTATTAAGTAAATTAAATAATTACATATAAACAATTTGTCATTATGAAATTTGGATTGAATTAAATTATTACCATGTAGGTCATAATTTACTTGAAAAATAATTTGATTGATCAAAAATGTCATAAATAAAAAATTCTAGAAAGTCGAAAGAATATTGAAATTTAAATTATTAAAACCTACCATTTCCATACATTTAAAAAATATATGAAAATGGTAGGTTCAGTTTTATATTCGAAAATTATTGCATGATCATACAAGTTCAAACAAATAAATTATATATTTTTATTTAAAAAAAATGGTGAAATATAATCAAAACTAAAATATTTCCATAAACTGTCCGAAACATGAAACATTCTATATTATTAATTATTATAATATAATAATAATCAAGCATTTGCCAGGAGTTCTTGTTACTTTTTTACGTTTCATACTATATAATATAAGTGAAAGTAGAATACCTTTTAAACGGCACAACAGACTGGCTTGGAATAATAAGCTTTTTAAGGACCAATACTTGATCAATGTTGCCTCACTTTATTCTTATTCAGCTTTGAAGATTTAAAACCGTTACTGTTTCAGTAATATAATAAAAAAGATTTTCTTCAGAAGTGGATATTTTTATGGAAATTATGAACGTTTTCGAAATGAACCCTATTTTTGACACTTGAATTTTTCTATTGTCTGTCGTGGCAATAACTCTCTGGGTACGTTCGGATATACACTGCGAACACTGTAAGGTGTGACGTCAATTTAGTATACTGCGAAGCTGGTTACTGTTTAAAACGGAACGCAGTCAGTACTGAGAGCTTACCTCGAAAACGCCAGTACAAAAATGGCAACGATTTATGACGTCATATTGTACCTAGGATACTGCGGTAGTATAATGTCAGTCCATAACGGAACGAATTTCTCCCCAGTAAGACTCAGTGAAGTGCTCGCAGTGTATATCGGAACATACCCTCTGTAACAGACTTCTTATAAGCAGATTTCAATTTGAAACATTATTATATATTTTCATTTATTTTAAAAAGATGACGAATATTATGAAATCGCAAGTATTTTAATCAGTAATGTAAGTAGTTCTCTAGAGTAACTAGAGCATTACAAATCTAGGAATCAATTATTACTTATGTTCTTATTTGTTACAATTTATAGCGCATTTTTAAGTTACATTCCTAATGGCAAATCTTTAGAGATTTATAGTTCATTTTTCACCGTAGCAAAAGCAGTTTAGCAATCTAACAGTTGCTTAAGTATTTGCGTCTTTGCTTTGTAACAATGTGGTTACTTTGGGATGAAACAGGAGAGTGGACTTGCAAACAATCATATTTGTCCGTTAATGATCATAATTATATTAATTGTTTATATGATTTACGTTATTGTTACGTTATAAAATGTCATTTACTTGGAAGATGTCACAATGTGTATGTGCATATACATTGTGTAAGTGTGCGCGGTCGATAAATAATTTCTGAGCTTACGCACACTGCAACAATTTTGTTATACTTACGTACATTCACTACTACAAACATAGGCAAACCGCCTTCGTGAAATAGAACAACTATAGCAGTCTTTTGTCAACGGCGATGTGCAACTGTATGCTTGCGGTACACTGTTACTGCGGTAGATGAATATGAGAACGGCTGCATTTTTAGTTAAACATAAACCCAACCAATTTTTAAAGTGAAACATGTTTTTTGACTACAGTTTTTTGCTGTTTTGTATTTATTGTATTTGGAAAATGACAACATATTTATTACAGTCATCAACAAAACCCGCGTTTAATACTTACTTTCATTTAGTTAATTTATCATTTTGATATTACAGTCAAAATCTGTTATAACGACATCGAAGGGACTGCTCATATTCAGTCGTAAAAACCGATAGTCGTAACAACCGGTGATGTTTAATGTGTATCGTGCAAGTACGAACAAATCGTTAGGTAATTATTGGAAAAATATATTCATGTATAAAATTTAACTATGTACATTTTGTTTATTACACATAAGTACAATGCATATTATTTTTATGTGTGTATAAAATCTGTAATTTTAGTCTGGAACACTTCTCTTGTGCATAGATATTTTGTAATTCACGTTGGATTTTAATTAACGTATCTAAACTTAAACTAACTGAAGAGATATGAAGAAGCGGGCTTGGCTCCACTGCATGCACGTGTTTTGTTTCTAAGAATTAGAAAAGACCCTACACTAAACTAAATCCTAAACAAAATCCTATTGTTTTCTTTCCTGATTTTAAAAGCCATTGAAGACAAATGTGGATACCTATTCAAATTGTTTACAATACAGCTTAGCCGGTCGTTCTAACAGATCTAATTCTCTGAAATATTAGTTAAATGTGGTCGTTTAATGAGGTATGTCGTTATTAGCAACGTCGTAAAAAGCAATGTTTTTGATAAGGCAGTCATATAGCATTCAGCCGGGACCTTTGTTCTAGGTTAATATAACCGGAATGTTGTTCTAAACGATGTTGCAGTAAACGGTTTTGACTGTAGTTATAAAACCCATAGACTGATAGTGTGGAAAGAGCTCTAAAACAAAAAAAAACATACACATTTTAACTGTTGACTTTATTATAAAGTTTCAAGAAAATTATTGTTTAAACTTTTATTTTTAATATTTTAAGGTAAATCAGTAAGGGAATTATTCCATAATTTATTGAAAATTAAATTTAGTTTTAACCCATTAAAAACTTGTGACACTTGACAGTGATAAATAAATTCACACACTGTCAAATATGGTTCATGGATATCTTCTTTGACCTGATTTACTGAAGCCATATTTTGGTTAAAATATTTAAATACGTTCGTTTATATTACAAAAAAGGATCTATAAATGAAAAAATATACTCGTAATAATATTATAATAAAATAGCCTATCTTTATAAACTAACGCATTTTATAGATTTTTTTCTAATTTTCTACAATTTAAAAAATAAAATATTCTAATATTATAATACTAATAAAATATTTAAAATACGTATATTTTGAAAATTTAAACATAGGCTTTCTGTTTTTTTTTGTAACGGTATATTATTATAGTAATAGTAATAACAAATTTATTTTAGGATTAATAAAATTTAGATGTAAGTAGTGTTTTCAAATTGTATTGGACATTATTTTAAGAGTAGTTGCAAGCAAAATGCGTAATCTGAAGCAATACAACCACAGCCGCCTTTTACTTGATAACGAGATATTATAGTATATTTATAAAAATAGGTCGAACTGACCGGATAATAGTTATATTGATCCCTAGTAGAGCAGAGAAATTTGTGCTAAGGCCTGAGTGAGACGCGTTCTTCCAAACTTCAGTAAGGTCAGTATGGGAGGTTACTTCTCGCCAACTATAGACTCGATAGAATTCGAGTGACGTCTTATCTTCAACGTAAATTGAACCCTTAATGCCATGTTTTAAAGCTCAAGTTTGTGTATACCTTGCGAAATAAATTCGGTAGGTATCTACTTTAAAATTAAAAGCTTGGGCCAGTTTTGATCTGACGTTTATTCTGTTTCGAAGCTTGAATTCTATCAAGTTGTTGGCGAGATGTATAATCTCATTCTCGACCATCAAAAGAAGGCACCCAAGTACAAATATATAATTGACAGGTCTAAAATTTGTGGTATCCCTTTCCTCAGCGAACCTTGTAAAAAGGAGATAGCATTAATTTTAGAAGAAATGGCACTCCTAGGCATTTGACGCCTGTGTATGAAAATGTAATTGAAACTAACTTCTCACGATCCGCTCCGCCGATAGCTTGGAACATTATCCCCCCAAATGTGTCAAGTATTCACGTAGATTGAATGCATAAAATAAAGTTGTATTCGCCAATATTATGATTTCTGTATAGCAATACCTCCTTAAATTCAACGTGTTCAATTGTCGACTGTTGTAGTTTACCAATTTTTTCAGGTATAAGATATTTGCTTCGACCCAGGCACGCAACTAAAATAATAATGTTGTCATAATAATATAATCTTGTCTTTCGAGGAAAATAGGAATAGTTTTTACCTTCGATTTCGCTATTCCAAAATTCTCATATTGTGTTCAATCTACAGTGAATCCTAGTAGTCTTTCAGTTTTATTAAGTTAAATGTCGATACGGCACATTTTGTCACGGTATGAATAGTGCACGCTTTAAATAATCGTTTGTGAGGCATAGTGTAGGGCATGTATAAGAAACGTAAGTTATTAGTATGGCAAACGAGTGTTTATATGGCGCTAAGGAAAGTAATATCACTCCTGTACTATGTAAATAATAAATCAATGCATTGATTGCAACTCCGCAAGCCTTGCATAGTCCGGGTCACGAAAGACGTCCCGTGGTAATTTACTGAAACGAATAATACATTACAACATGCGACCACAGCGCTGCCTCAGGGGATTTCTTTCGTGGCACGAACGTTACTCATGTACTTTTGAGACAAAAACATCGAATTCCAAACATAAGAATGACCGCTTTTTAGGCGCGGGACATATGCAAGAGGCGACGGGCGCGTATGAAATGCTGGAGATGACGGTGCGGCATTTTTCATACAAAATGTACTATACCAGCGATGGGACGCATCACGCATGGTACACAGAGGCGAAGACGCCACTTTCATACTTCTAAGGCCACACTTCCGCCGCACCTCCCGTATAATATATCCCGCGGTTTAGCCGTTTCATAGTATAGGAGTCGATGTATAGTATAGGAGACGATTTGTTTTTATGACAATGTATTCTATTAGCATCAAATTACCCTCAAATTCTTTTGGCCAATTATCTCAAATTTATGGTCGTGATGAATATAATATGAAAAAATTAAATATTGTCTTTGTTAAATCTATATTCTTTATGAGCAGATATTATGACCATAATTTCTTGAATAGGAATTGATAGCGTAGGAAGGAAAGTATTTAGGCCTAACATATTATATTGTCACAAAATTAAGTGTTGCGAGTCATGTGAAATTATTTAGAGATAGATACTGTATTTACTACAAGTACTATGAAGTGTAAGTCGGTAACTTGGACAGTTTACAGTAAAATGTGATTGTTGCTCTTACCAACTGATAATATTATTATATCAAATCATAATAAATTTTAAAAGGTCTTTTGAATAATAACTGCGAGCAAATATTGAAAAATTATTAATTTCCTCGGGAATTTTTAAAATCATTATTATTGCATGGAGTTTTTGGTCATAGACATAGGTCATAGAGTGATTGCTATATGTGGTTCTACACACTCACACGATTTTACTGTAGACTGCCCAAGTTCCAATAAAATGCGAGGTTGGCCCGATTTAATTGTATCGGAAACAAAATGTTCTGTGTTGCCATCGCCTATTAGTAGCTTGCTAGTGTTTGTATTTCATATAATTTTAAAAAATTAGATGTGTATTAGAGTCACATTTATTTTTATATAGAATCTTTATCACATGGAGATAAACGTTCATCGATGTATGTAAATTAACTGATCATCTTCATTACAGTTTTTCGAAAAATGCAAATTCTATGCGCGCATCGTCATCGTCGTCTCAATCAATAGGTACGTCCACTGCTGGACGAGAGTATCCCGCATGTATCTCCGCAGTACGCGGTCTTGTGCCGCTTGCTTTCAGCGGCTCCCAGCTACAAAGCATGAGATCGTTCGTCCACTTTATGGGAGGGGTCGTCCAATGCTGCGCTTCTCGGTGCGAGGCCGCCATTCAAGCTTCTTGGGACCCCAACGCCTATCGGTTCTATGAACTATGTGATCCGCCCAATGCCGTCTCTCTCCTCTTTTCTGATTTGATCACGTAGAGATACTCCAAGCATAGCTTTCTCCATCGCCCGCTGAGTGACCCCAAGCCTTCTTATCAGGACCATAGTACGTTTATGCGCGCATGTGTATTCGGATTCATTTCGAAGTTTACTTTCGTTACTTTCATTTTAGATAACTTTTGCAATTTGAACATATCAAGAAAAATATAACTTGGTTTCAAAGTTTGCACAGAAGCGTTTATAAGGGCACGGTCTCACCGGACATATTCCGGCTATTTGCAGACTTAGCACTCGATACTATTTTAAACGGTTACATCATTTTTACACTACAACAAAAAAATTTGTTGGAAAGAGCTCTAACTTCGAATTTATGTAATGGGTGATTTATGTCAATAAACGAGGTCAGATTATGATTGCGACCAGTGCACGTTCCGCCGCGGCATTGGTTTGTTAGTCAACCTTTCGTCGCGCTGTTGTTCACTAAGTCTAGACACGCCCCCACTGCTGTCATCCAGAACTGCTCCTGAGAATTTTTTGGATAAACTACCCTCATATTTGTCATTGTGTGTGCCAGCAGTCTGATGAGACCACGCTTCTGTAGTTGCTAAATTAAAATGCTTACTTTAAACCAGAATTAATTACTGTAACTAAGTCTGTTCTTTCAATTATGTTAAATCAATATTTTTAGTACATTAAACGTTGTAGGTCCATAGCTAATAAAATTATATACACTGGTTTTACATGGCTTAGGCGTTTTACATAAATCATGTACATGCGCAGTGTGTTGCTTTCATTAGCAATGGCCTTGCTTTAACTGTTTTTAATTTTAACAGGCGTGGTGTGGTTCTTGTTGTTGTTTTTATATGGTTATGTTATTTTTAAATTAAGGTAATTATTTTTTACACTGCATTACGATACAGTTTTACAACTTTGCATTTTACGTTAGTTTCTTTTTTATTAAGGACCAACTTTTGTTTAAAAATCTTTTTGATGTTGTGCAGTGAGCATAATAAATAACTACTCTTTTTAAAAATAATTTAATATAATTTTTCTTTTTAATTATTTAATCATTAATTAGGTAGGTAGGTCCAACAAATTTTTTCAAATTATAATTATTGTTAATTAGAAGTGGATGTTATATTATAGTAACCAATGCGTTCACATTAGCAGATCAAATGTGTTGTTTTTTAATTTTTTATATTTATTAATCTATATGCATTCAAGCTTATACTCTGTCATAGTAGGTATTTTATAAACAAAGTAATTTTCAAATCCATGTGATACAACATGTAACAGAGATGATTATAATATTCTAGGTAGGTAGGGTTAATAAATTTTAAATTCCATTCAATAAAATGAGTGTTTTATTTAAAACCTTTCCCCCCGCCAATTTCATTCCTTTACATATAAACTAACTAAGCATATTATTAATATAATCAGTGTTAGAATTTCATCATGAACAAAGCTTGGTTCAAAAATTAGTTCAACTTAGTTCAAGCGTACTTATATATAATTCATTGATTCTCCATAATATGGCATACATTCCCGGAGCAATCTCAAAATGTAACAAAGTAGGTAAACAATTATTATTTATCAAGTTAAAGCTGTTACTGATCACACAGTATAGATCCAACTTCCTTGTAAATAAACTAATCGGTGGTTTAGGCAGACGTTGGGTTACATGTGTATAAGGTGCGTTTCCACCAGAGATGTGCTACGGATGTGTCAAACCCGCCTTTTGCATATCATAGATCGCTAGATGTTACATAAAGTGCTCCTATTGGTGGGTTTGACACAACCGTAGCTTAGCAGCGTATCACATATCTGGTGGAAACGCACCCTTACATTGGCTACATTGGCTGCATTTGTAGCTGTAACGAACTATGCAGTCAGAGTCTCATAAAATATGAATATGTACTAACACAATGACTAATGAAAAAACAGACTGAACAGATCAGAGTTAGCCGGATAGTCATTTAACACAAAATATAGTACTTAACATAATATTTCGCACGGGCGAACTTTCTAATGTCCTTGTTTTTTCTTTAGTCAATGGTCTCAAATTAATATACAAAACATTTATATTGAACCATCTTACCAAACTTTCGTGTACCTATACTAAATTTTTTAAACTGATATTTTGATTTTTTAGGCGACCATGTTATAATTTAATTTAAAGTATTTTATTATTTTTTATAATAATATATAATATTTATATTCGTATTTTATACCTATATTTACGATTTCAAAGTAAAACTTAACCTAACTAAAGCTTACAGTCATGGTCGATAGTGCTCATAAATTAGTCATAAATAAATAAATACAATTATGATTATAATATTATACTTACTTATAAAGTAATAAATAAAATATTTTTCATCCCACCATCTCGGAAAGAGTATTTTTACGCTTCGATATCTGAATGCAAAAGCCGTTATTATCCTCTTGAGGATAAAGTAAATTGAATTTAGAGCATCGTGTGCACGTTAGTAAATATCACTCGTCTATGAAGTTTGTGAATTCAAAACATCATTAAAACCTATTTACTTCTACCTCTATGGTGCCGCATTTCCATACAACCGTTTCTAATTTGTTAAAAACTCACACTCGTAACCTTCTTGGTGTACTTTTTTTATTTGCTTTGCGCGCACCATTTTCTTTCACGTCATATTGTTTAAAATTAAAACCGTCGATTAAAAACAAGAAAATTGAAAATAAGTGAAAAACCTAAAATTAGTGATTCTAGTGACGAAGAAGTTAATTTGACGCCAACAGAATTGACTGAAACGGTTAAAAATGCGGAAATGAGCTTTCTCCCTCAACAATCACGCGAGAAGTATTTCATTTCCTCGCTGAGGTGGGATGAAAAGTTACGTGTTGCACTCGAGTGAAAAGATTTTTCACCTCGTGCTCTTTTGATTCCCTCGCTGACGCTCAGGATTCTAATCCTTCGCTTGCTCGGTCATCAAAATTGAGCACGTGGTTAAAAAACAACTTTTCACTCTTATAACAAATAACTATTATTCTACTAAAACAACACAGCAGCCTCATAAAAAAATACACTTGGGTATCTTCGATCAAAAAGAGCAGTTTTTATTATTATGAATTTTGGCATACACATTGGTGTAATTATACCGATGGTTTATAATTCTATATGATAGTATTGAATATACCAATACCTACACATACATAATAAATAAAAGGTGTTTTCATTAATTATGTCCGTATCAGTAGGACCGTAACCGCATTTTAAAATTTGTCTTTACTCAATTATTGCGCTTGTTTTGCAAGGTCTGGCAAAAGATCTTATCTAAAAGCCTTCAACTTGGACTTAAACTTTTCGTGAACTACGGGGAGGCTAAGTAGCACTTGACCGTCGCAGTCAAAACTAAGATAAGCTACTTTTACTAAAAAATCGTTGGTCAAACTCGAAATTATCATACTAATATTATAAATGCGAAAGTGTTTGTTTGTTCTTCAATCACGCGGCAACGGAGCAACGGATCGACGTGATTTCTGGCATGGGTATAGTTGAGGACCTGGAGAGTGACATAGGCTACTTTTTATCCCGGAAAATTACGGAGTTCCCGCGGTAATAAAAAAACTAAAACCACGCGGACGAAGTCGCGGGCATCAGCTAGTTAATTCATATTATTCTGTCGAAACGTTACATGTACCTATTTATCAACATTGTTAGTAGATAAAAACTCTATGGTTGTTTTTGACAAGTACTGCCAAATCAAGATTGTAAACCTCTTGCCGTAATGAGAGTTGAGAGTCAAAAATCAAAATAACATAAAACATAGGAGCGGCAAAGTTGACTATAACATAAAAAAAAAAACATAGTTTGGACTAACTAGTAAAATACTGCTACATAAACGACCGAGTGCCTATAACTACATGGGCGGTTCATATAACTAGGTGCATTTATATTAAACGATTAAGGCAATCCTTAATTTGATAGGGAAATGATATATTTTTGGTCTTGCGAGCCTAGAGACAGAGCCATAGTTTCATAGTCATATTATCATGTTTTTCTTAATATTTCTACAGATATATTTCAGGGTCTTCCATAATTTAAAGTTACAATTCTTGTTTGAGAGGTTTCTTCTTATTGATTGATTGGTTCAATATAATAGTGACCTGATTATTTTTTGCCTTTTTAGTCGGTTAGATTCCCGCCTCAGGTGAGCTTTAAAAAAAAATCTTAAAATAAAGGCATGTTTCCTTTGAGTGAAATAATATATCTTCAATATTTAAAGTAATTTTCCTCCGTGGCTCGTTCGTTCTTTCAACCCTGTATAATATATCATTTTCCTGTTCTTTTTTGCATTTTAAATATAGTTTAATAATGCTTTAAGTTGCAATTTTACAAGAACCGCTTGGAGCGCTGACCGTAAGTAAGCATGGATAAACTTGGGCTTTAAAGACGGCTAAGGCCCATTTTACTTAAAATAAATATCGACACTCGAATTCGATCAAGTTGGTGAGTACGAAATGTTATAGTACCTACATACTGGTTTCACATTAATGGACAAGTTAATTGGAACTTATATATTGCATTGGCAAAACCAAATTTCACCAAAAAAATCCTTTATATTAAAAAAAAATTCCTTAAAAATTAGGCCGACTAGAGAGGTTATTGACAGTTGATATCAGTTGAATAATAAATTTAATGTAAATTATTTGTCATTAATAGTAATTATTATGCTACAGAGATAAACAATGGCTTGATAAATAAAAACCCCTTTCAGCAGGTAAAATACAAGAAAGATAATATAAATAATTTAGTTCACATTTCACACACACTTAAACCAATACAAAAATCTTAAATTATTATTTTTCTTAATACACAATTATTAATGAAAAACGCAACCTCAGTATTGCTGCCAAAAATAAAAGGAAATGATATTCTGCCGCAAGGTGTTTGCTTTTTAAAAAAATTTCCTTATGCAAAGTAACTAACTACCACTTGTGTATGCTTTGACACTAAAATAAAATGTAACAATTATGACGTTAGAACGCTATCTGTCGTGATGGCCCACCAAAATTATAAAATGACACAAAATATAAAAGTAAAAATCTACTTTAAATTACATAAATGCATTCAATACTTCGGGACGAAACAAAAATACTTTTTAGTTTAATTTTAGTCAGTGCACTTAAATTATATTACTTGATTTATGGTCATTATGACCAATCAATTTCACTCGCTTAAGACTAGTTATTCAAGCTAGAATATATACAAGATTTTCCGTGATTGTATAAACACTTAAAAGAAATAGCTGCATTAATTTGTCGTTGTTTCAATATATTCCCTTGCATCATCCTAAATGTGTTACCACAACACCCGATCGATAAGTCAATCTAAAAAATCGATCGAATGAATGTGGTAACACCCTACCACTACACATTTTCAAATCTAGCGACGAAACTGTACTCGATCTACAAACTTATTATTATTTAAGGCAAAGGCGATTTATAGTGGAATTAACTCTGAAAGGCTTACGGCCGGAATTGATTATCAAACTTTCTGTAATCCTTCGATAGTTTACATAGGTACGATGTTATTCGTCAAACAGGCCGTACGAATGTTGACTTAAATAACAACGCTACTGAGTAACTTATCGACAGAATACAGATATCATGATTAATTTTTTTCCGGCGGTTAATGATTATTGCATGTGATATTATTCGAAGCTTAAATTTATCTTATTAGTACGTACCTAATGTACAATAATGCATTCATTTGAATTGACCAGTCCATTTAATAGCTGCCCTTGTAAGTCAGATTTAACCACAGAGTTCTACAAAATGTAATAGACATGGTATCTAACTGTTTTTAATACCGAGACCGTATTACTAGGTCCCACAATCATCACTACAGCCTATTAACGTCCCACTGCTGGGCACAGGTCTCCACTCTCATAGGAGAACGGGAATTAGAGCTTAGACCCACCACGCTGCTCCAATGCGGGTTGGCGGGCTTTAACGACTATTATCATGTAAGTGATAATAACCGGGATCGACGGCTTAACGTGCTCTCCGAGGCACGGGGGTGAAACACCGCCAACTTCCAACTCCGGGCTGGCACTGAGAATTTCTTAATTGAAAAACCCAATACCTAACTTTTTATGCCCGACCGGGAATCGAACCCAGGACCTCGTGATCCGCAGTCGACTATGCTAACCACTAGACCGAGGCCTTTAGGTTAGTTGGGTCCCACAATCAGAAGCTATAAATTATTTCATTGTGATTAATAATTAAGACCCTTCCAAAAGACGTACATTCTGCGTCATATTATGTTACTTTTAAGTTTGATAACAATCTTGCGTTGAAAGATGATGACTACGACAACTATGATGATGAATATGTCACCGTAAGATTGTAAAAACCGTTAGATTATAATCTAACTCGCGAAATTGTAAACTTTCGAATGATTACAATATAACGGATTATTTTTCGGTAGATTGTAATCTGTTAGGTTTATTAACACGATAGAACCTATGTGCCCGGCCTTGTTATTTATGTCGAACCTTAACCTAACCTACAAGAAAAAGACAAGAAAACGTAAATACAATGAATATTTCAAAAATTGACACTTAAAACATTGAACGGTTCACAATCTTTCGACTGTTTACAATCTATCGAAAAAAAAAGCGTTGGATTACAATCTTACGGTGACAAATATAAGTATGTATTTAATACCAAAATAAACGCGTGTTTTTTGTTTGAGTCGCTGCTTTGATTAGTTGGCACCATCCCAAAATTAAAGGCGTCTGTCTATAATAGTCTATATTAACAACATTATTGTACACGTAGCTATGTACAATAATGTTGTTATTCTAGATACACTAGTTATGTAGTCGCTAGCGTCCAACGCAACATAAATTAAACCGTAATGCTATTAAAATAGGATAAAATGTTCTCATGCTTCTTTGATTGTATTATAATCCCAACCCATCACTGACCTGTGCCCGACTGGGCAAGGGTCTCCTCTGAAATTGAGAAGGGTAGACTAAGGCAGAAGCCTTAGTCTACCACACCGCAATCAAGTGTGTAGACTTCACAAACCTTTGACAGGCCTGTGTCACTCTTGGTACTTGCGCGACGAAAATACCGACGATCGCGCTCATTCCCGGAATGCTTACGCAGTCGGGGCTGGCGCGTTATAAGCGAGCGACGTGCTAGTGAATTTAACGCTGTTTTCGTAAATAGTTTTTTGAAAATATTTGTTTAATAGTTTAAGTTAAGTGTTTAGCATATTAATTATTTGCTTGCGTGTTTTATCTATTTAATAATCATTATTTAGGCTATTAAAGCTAGCAAGCAAGTCAGCAAGTAGTCAATACAATATTAAGTAGTCAATAGTACTTCTATCACGGAACAGGTACAATTCATGTCAAACTTAAATGAGCCTCTTTTCAAGTAATTTTTTTGAATCGAGGCACGAGCTGTAGGAAGTACAAACGAGTCGCAGGGAATACGCTCGCCCTAGTTAGGCCCTTACTCCCTAATTCTTATTACACTTTGCCGATTTAAAGTAAGGGCACGGAATATATATTTATATATTTCCGTGATCGAAGTGTACCTACCTGTCCGAGCGAAATATTATGTTTCGCCGCACTGCTTCGCCGCGACGAATGACCTTGCAAGTTGCGTGCGTAGTGAAGAACTCACTGTGTTGCGACACACAGTAAACACAGTCGATCATAGTCAGAGTAGGTACCTTACTTACCAATTCTAAAAACCTACTGTATTGTTGTACTGTTTGCTGACAGCCCTAGACAAGCTCGCAATGTCGTCCGTGACGTAGGAAAGGGAAAAGATGCAAAGCAATACGGACACTCGCGCGCGGCGATAAAGTTTAATTTAGCTTGCGTGCGTGATTTATCTTTTTAATAATAATTATGTAGGCTATTAAAACGTCGGCAAGTAGTCAACATCAAAGGAGTGAGACTTCTGTACGTCAGTACTATTATATTATTCTGTGCCTTTGAGAATATCAAGCAGAACTTGAATCTTTGCTCACAATATTTTCTTTCATAATTAAAGCATTTTCATTTTAGCTCCGAGAATTTAGGGACGCGTCTTTGGGATTCTCGTTGGAATATACTTCTGTAATTTTTTTTGAATTCTGTGGTTTTAACTAGCTTCGAAAAAGGGTATCTATTCCCTGTATATGTTTAATTTTAATTGTGTATGAGTGTGTTGGTCACGATTTTCCTTAATAACTACCCCGACTGTTTTTTCTGCTACGATTTCGATTTTAAAACTTGTCATACATGTAGGCCCTAATGTTAAATCATACTAATATTATAAATGCGAAAGTTACTTTGTTTGTTGTTTTGTTGGTTTGTCCTTCAATCACGCCGCAACGGAGCAACGGATTGACGTGATTTTTGGCATGGGTATAGTTGAGGACCTGGAGAGTGACATAGGCTACTTTTTATCCCGGAAAATTAAGGAGTTCCCGCGGGAATAACAAAAAACTTAAACCACGCGGACGAAGTCGCGGGCATCAGCTAGTAATAAATACATTGATCATTTTATTTCAAATGATATCTTAATTAAAAATTTGTTTACTTTGCTTCTATAAATTAATATAAAAAAACTTAAATTACAATGTTTTAATTGTTCAGTAGTGATTGAAGATTAATTTTTATTTATTTCTAAACCTAAAGAAATGTATAAATTATATAGACTTAAATTAATCACATTTGTCAGAGCTAGGAGTGTAAATTTTTGCGTACTTTTTATACGACTGCCTGAAAAAAGGAGTATATTGTTTCAGTGTTCATGTATGTATGTTTGTATGTATGTATGTATGTATGTGAGTTTGTATATGCCACCATAACTTCTATACGCCTGAACCGATTTTGATAAATGAGGTATCGTTAGAATCCCTAGCTTATTCCGGGTGACATAGGCTAGTAAAATTTAAAAAAAATTGATGGGGTGACCATGGTTCCGCATTAAAGACTAAAGTTGAAAAAAAAATATTCGAAAATAAGATTAACTATATAATCATCATCTAGAAAATGATGAGTAGATTCCAAAAATATATAACACTATAGTTCAATATCCAGTGATTCACAAAAAAAGGTAATTAATGACTGTGGTATCGTTACGTAGTAGCAGTGGTAGCCTTACTTCCATTCGAGGGGGATTTTTTCTTACACGACTGCCCAAAAAAGGAGTGTTATATTTTTAGTGTTCGTGTATGTATGTGTGTCTACGGCAGAGCAGTCGTATTTTTTAATAATTTTAATTATTTACAGGAGTTAATTAGTTATTAATTATGAAAGTGTTTTATTCATATTAGGGCCGATCTTTTAATGATTTTTGACACTGTACACTGCGACACTATATGCTGCAATCCATTTTTGCAGAAAAAATATCATAAATTCAGCCAATAACAACAATTATTGAGAGAGCAGCATTGACAGTATGAAAACAATGATTGGCTGAATTTATGAAATTCTTCTTGCGACACGGGATTTTGGCTAAGTAACGAAAGAGTGTAAGCCATAATAACAGGCAAATGCGATTGTTAACTTGTTTCTGTCATTTTCCCGTAATAGGCCCGTTCAGATTCGCAATATAAAAAGACAGGTTCAGGCCGGGAGTTACGTTTATGTCACCGTAAGATTGTCAAAACAGTCAGATTATAATCTAACTCGCGAAATTGTAAACTGTCGAATGATTACATTATAACGGATTATTTTTCGGTAGATTGTAATCTGTTAGGTTTATTAACCCGATAGAACCTATGATTATTTATGTCGAATCCTAACCTAACCTACAAGAAAGAGACAAGAAAACGTAAATACAATGAATATTTCAAAAATTGACACTTAAAACATTGAACGGTTCACAATCTTTCGACTGTTTACAATCTATCGAAAAAAAGCGTTAGATTACAATCTTACAGTGACATTTACACAAAAATTTACAATCGAATCTCAGATTTAGAGAGCTCTTAGGCGGGACTCGAATATTTTTTTAATCTTGAGGCTATAATATATTTGGACTCTTAATATACAATAATATATTATGATAGTTCACTTTGGTTACATATTCGATCTTATCTTGTAAAGCATTGAGTTCATTTTTAATTGAGGTCGTTGTCGTCTCTAATTCTAACGCTATTTCAGCCCTTGCACGCACCGATTTTGGACGTACGGTAAAATATCGAATACCGTAGTAAGTAGATTTAAAAATTTACTTTCAAACGAATTCAAATGACATTGCATTCAGCTACTAACGCGAGCGCAGTGAGCGTATATATTTTTGAAAATTTTACAGATGATTACAATGATGACGTAGCGTAGCCCACTGCTAAACATGAATCTCCTCTCAAAATGAGAAGGGTTTAGCCATAATCCACCACGCTGGTCAAGTGTGGATTGGCAGACTTCACTCACCTTTGAGAACATTATGAAAAACTCAATCTCAACTACCCCTATAAAGTGGAAATAATTATTCAATATTTTGTTTAATCGACTAGGTCGTATCTTCAGAGTTGGCAAAACAACGAACAATATATTTTTCCGTACGACCAAAATTCATTTTAGATACAATGGACATATGTCAGCTAATCTCATCATAGCAATCTCGACCCTATGGCGTATACGATAAGGCTTCAAACAGAGGTGCCGACGTGCCTGTCGGTGTCGAGCGTGACGTCTTCCGGGCTGGCCAGGTCGGCTCTCAGTCGCACCCCGCGCCCGGTCAGCGTCCACCTGCAGGCGGCTCTCTCTGTACTGGGCGATATTCTGCAACAATATTCATTTGCTAGATGATGCCCTCTACTTCGTCCGTTTGCTTACTTAAACCTTTTTTATTGCACTAGTACTGTAATATTATAATGGCCGCTATACAGAATAACAGATGTTTTATAACGCCAAGTAGTAATTACGAAAAATATTAGTAGGTAACTCTTTTTACTACCATCTGCAGGCAGCTCTTTCTGTACTGAGCGATATTCTGCAACAATAGTCATTTGCTAGATGATCGTTCGCTTGAATTTAGGTTTTTAAAAATTCCACGGGTAACCATTATTTTCGCACTAGTACGGTAATATAATGGCCGCCATACATCTGGTCCGCCGCAGGTCCTCAACTATACCCATGCCAAAAATCACGTTGTTCCGTTGCGGCGTGATTAAAGAACAAACAAACACACTTTCGCATCCATACTATAATATTATAAATGCGAAAGTGTGTCTGTCTGCTACGCTTTCACGACCTTTTAATTCCGGATAATTTAAAGAGTTCCCGCGGAAACCAAAATAACTTAATTCACGCAGACGAAGTCGCGGGCATTACCTACTTTATATTATTAGTATAATGTTGTCTAATGCTATGCACTCACCTGCAGAGCGCGGAGTCGGGCGTTGCGGCGGCGGGCGGCAATACGCGCGACCCCTCCTCCTCCGGTGTGTCGGAACCACTAGTTTCGCTCGTCGCTTCGCTGCCACCGCCGCGATACCTCTCCACGCCATCTTAACATGAAACCATTTTTTCGACTTAATTCACAACAGGGATGATGCCTATGTCATAAATAAATTTATTCTTACTGATTATTATTAAATAGAGGGTATTCCAAAAGACCTAAAATTCACATCCTCGGTTTGTTTTAAGTTTGAAAACCATTTGAAACTATAGAAAGTTTCATACAAACTTCTTTACTAGAAGCTCGTTTGATAAAGAGTTGCATCATGCCAGTAGATTACTATCGCAAAATCTTTATAAATTAGCCTATAGCTTTAAATTTTCACACAATAGCTCTTTCCATTGGTGAAAACTGTATGAACATCCGTTCAGTAGCATTTGAGATTAGCCCGAACAAGTATGAATTAAGTGCGGCGCGGGACTTCATAATATGTAGTGATACGTTCATGAAATAAAATCCTATTAATGAAATAAATAAACGATTTAACAACACATTTTATCACTTTACATGTGACGTGTATCTTTAATACAAATTAAAAAGTTTTTGAAACAGATTCATAATTCACATTCATACACTACTTCATCTATCATCTTCACTCCAAAGCTATAATCAAGAAGGGGTAATACTTACCTCTTCTGTCATCACAGTCGGGCGCGTCTTCTAAACTCTTCAAAATTTCCGCACATAGCTCCGAATCCAAAGGTACAGGATTATCCGACTCCCTGTAAGAAAACAATAATATTTTCAATACATATGCTTGTGAAGTGGGTCTTATTATTTATAGTACGTGTGCGATAAAAATGCGGTAATGTTTTATTAACGCACTAGTGTAGTAATGCAATGCTAATCAAGAACTTCTCGCTATAATGCGCAAGTAAAAAGCAAATGTGACTGCTATACAGAACAGCTGTTTGGCGGTTTGAAAAACGAACTTTGCACTGTTGTTGAACAAAAAAAGACATAGTAATTTGATAAAATAGAATGCAAATTTCGTTTTCGAGTTTTTACTTGCATGTTTTGATGATACACGTCTGGAAGTTATAAACTCTCGGCCGACTTGAAAGGTAAAATTTGCAATTTTACCTACTATAATTTCCTACTTTGCGCACCAGCAGCATAAAAAACTCATCTCACCTGTTGTGCAGCACTAGCGCGACAACGGCGGGGGAAGGCAGGGGCGGGTGCGGCTGCGCGCGCGGACTGAACGCCGCCACGTCCAGTGCCGGCGGCGGCACGCGCGGCGCCGGTGTACCGCTCCAGTCGCCCCATACACCTGCACACAACATTATGATAATGATCGGTGAATCATTTTAGTCACGATACACAGCCAAAAGGAGAAAGTTCATTTCCGGTGTAGTATTGTACATTTTATCATGAATAGAGGAAAATATATAATCCCGACTCCAGCGCCACTCTAGCTTCCCCCTCCTCTAGCGCCACTATATAGCAGGTGTGTGTACCTGGCGCGGGTCTCCAGTCGTCCCTCTCCGCGATGACGTCGGGCGGCGCGGGGTGCGTGGCGGTGAGGTCGCGCCACCGCGCGGCGCCCGCTCCCGACTCCAGCGCCACTCTAGCTTCCCCCTCCTCTAGCGCCACTATATAGCAGGTGTGTGTACCTGGCGCGGGTCTCCAGTCGTCCCTCTCCGCGATGACGTCGGGCGGCGCGGGGTGCGTGGCGGTGAGGTCGCGCCACCGCGCGGCGCCCGCTCCCGACTCCAGCGCCACTCTAGCTTCCCCCTCCTCTAGCGCCACTAGGATCTCCGCGTCGAAAACCTGCAGCCAAACAAATCTCTTTGTAATTCACGATAACGACTTCTATATACTCCCCCGTCCCCAATCCGCGCTAAGTCGACCGCCGATGCGTGTACTCTGTATACTGACCTCGACCAGAGTGTTGGCAGCTAACGCGTGCCAGTCTCCTGGCTCGAGGCCGCGCGCCGACCACCACTCCTCCCCGCGCGCCGCTTCGCCCCACATCCGCGCTAACTCCACCGCCGAAGCGTGTACTGCTTTCTGTTCAATAAAAGAGAAGAAACATCCGTTAAGTGCTGCTAAGCAAGGCATAGATTTGTTTATATAGTTCAAGCAAGACACATTTGTTCAAATAACTAATTCCTAGACGAAATTAAGCTGTCAATTGTGACACTTGACAAGACGTTAAACAAAATTCTGTATGGCGTCGATACGTCACAATTGTAATAAGTCAAAATTCGAATGTATTTTCAAAATTCCTAATTCGTTATTAGTTACAGTCCCACCAACTTATAGTTATAGTCCCGGTGGCCAAAATAGGAACTAATTTGTATGCCTGTTTAGTTTTTTTTAAATATACACTAGCGACGCTGTCACCGGCCCAGATAAGTTTGTGGGACTATACAGGTGAAGCGAATAGAAGCGTGTTAAAATGACCTGTCATTATGTATGGCACCGTCAGCCCTATGGCACCCAAATCTCCCGCACTCACCCTTTTTGAAGTGAAAACTTCTTTAGCTGCCTTGAGCACTTTTTGGTAGGGGGTAAAAATGTAGATTCGCGTGACCGTGACCGTGACATGCTCGCGAACACCGACATGCTCGCGTGGTTACGAAGACAAATATATAAATATACATATACTCAGTGGCGTGCAGTTCGTAGATGCATATAAGCACTGCTTACCCACAACGGAATGAAAGGTAAACATAAGTAAATTACTTAATAATAAAACAACTGTAATATAAATTCATAAAAACGCCATCTATAGTAAATCACCACCCGCATCTATATTAATTCTGTAATTATCACGAAGATGGCGCTGTCATGAATATTATCCTTAGTCAATACGCTCCTAAGTTTACCAATAACACTAAACCGACGCGACGCTAGCGCCACGGAAGAAGCAGAAGTTAAAAATGAGTATGATTGAAGGTGTGTGTGTTTCATATTCAGTAATACAACACGAAACACGTTTACATATTGTGTGGGTCATCACTCTAGTCATGACCGCACGTGGTTACGTCATAAAAAAGCATAGCTTCCGGAAACTGCACGATCAACTCAAGACTTATTTTAATAATGAAAAATAAGTAACTGTATTTACCTAGATACCAAAAAGAATTTTTGAAATTATTAAATAAATCAAATATTTGTAAGGTATTTCTTTCTACTGATTTTGTGTTCTAAGAAATTATAAGATTCTGAATTATTAATTTAATATTTTAGTACAAATTTTAAATAATCAAGTCAAAAGCAGTCCAAATTAAAAAAAAAACGTAATACGGCGACCGAATAAATATCCAAAAGGGGTAAATAGTATATGACACATTTTTTCACGCAAATAATAGCGTAATTAAATTATTTAAATTAAATATTTTAATAAATAAAAGAGTTATTTAGCGAGACTTCCGCCGGCCACACATACGCTCGCGCCATATTACTGCGTTACCTATGTTCTCCGCTAGGTGTTAGTTTAGGGTGGTTTAGGTGTTCTGTGGTTATGTTATTGTTTTGATTGCGAATTGCGTCCCGTTAAATTTTTTTTTTATCACGTTCAAGGACATTTATTTGTAAAAAACACGTGAATAATTGTGAGAACAGCATGTGAGAACTAATATAGTTATTACAAAATGATTGGAATTGTTCAGAAATCCTATCTTCGAAGTAATAATCGGTAACGTACTTACCAATCTACTTACATAATATTATTATTATTTTAAGTATCTACCTTCTACCTATTTGGGTGGAAGACGAGAAAGAGTTCTTGGTGTACTTTTTTGCATCACATAACACTCGCGATTAACTCATAAAATATATTAAGTACCTAGTAGTTGAGCATGGTTTGTTAGCATGGTTAGCATGTTCGACTGCAGTTGAGAGGTGCAGGTTCTTTCCCGGGTCGGACCAAAATACTTAGATAAGGTAGTTTGATATTAGGTTTTGTTTCAAGAAATTCATCACTGGCCTGGAGTTGGAAACTGGCTGTTTCACCATCATACCTAATTAATGCTTACCCTTACCTGCATATACTACATTCGAAATTAAACTTTAATGCCTTAGTGTGTTGAGGTTTATATCTTAATAATTTTAATAATAATTTTAAAAAAAAACACGGCAGTCCCTATGACTGTTTTTTTGTTGACGGGGGGAAAATTCCTTGAGATACCCAGTCTCCGCCGGAGCATCTCTTGCGCGACGCCTGTTGGGCTCGTCCGTCGTCGTCGTGTTGTCTTCCCAGGGTTGCGTGTTTCTTACATAGACGGAGGAAGAGCGGTCGGGCCCCGAGGTCTTCACCCAGGACTATATTGGACTGTTGGACCAGGACGTTGGTCAGTGCTACCCTGATGCTTCCGTCTCCGAGCGGGATCGGTTCGGTCTCGGAATCTCTCTCCGGCCTCCTTCTTGGACATGACAAGGTCACAGAAGGAGCCCACTGCCCTCCATGTGTAGCAGCACACTTATGTGTTGCAGCACAAATTCATTTAGAGCAAGCCTGATGCGTCAACTTTGCTTATCCCTGTTATACCCGCCCGACTTCAACATAGTGTGTAGAAATCAAAATTATTATTTACTTTACAGTGGCTTTGGAAGTCGGTTTTTTGGAAAGAATTTTTATTTTTAACTTTTTAGTATCAGGGTTGAGGATTTGGACTCAGAATTTATATTCGAGGGACCACCTCGAGAGCTTCCTTTAACGACTGAAAGATTTTTTTTCAAATCGGTTCAGAAACCACGGAGATATACACCAACATAAATTAAAAAAAAAAAGTACGCGCCGAATTGAGAACCTCCTCCTTTTTTGGAAGTCGATTAAAAACAAAGACGAAAAAAAGAAGCCATTCAGAGTACCGACTAGAACAGTCTCCGATCGCCATGTCGGAGGAAAAAAGGAATGAGCACATAAAAAAATAGGTCACAGAAGGAGCCCACTGCCCTCCACGTCTCATTCCCCGCACTCACCCTAAGCTCCTGCGGCAACATGCGGACCCGCGCCCGCGCCGCGTCGCTCAGCGGCAGGGCGAGGTCGCGGCGCCGCGCCGACAGCTTCTCTCGCGCCGACCACACTAGCTCCCCGCACTCTTTCTCTACTTGCTTGTATGAACCCGTCTGATACAAGAAATAATGTGTTACAGACAATAATGGTACATTACTGGCCAGGCCGGAATTAAAGCGATTCACGGCTGAGTAATATTGGAAGGCTTCCTTGTCCTTCCAATATTACTCAGCAAGTGATTTTAAAAGGACGAGGCTCTAACCGGCCTCGGTTAGAGCCTCGTCCTTAGCTTGCTGGATCTCATCACTGTTAATTTAAGGTAATTATTGTTTGTTAACTTATTTTATATTTTATTTTGTATCTTTTCCTCTTTCATTACTTTTTCTCCGACCCATAGTGTGTGTCTAAACTATTTTTACCTAGTATATATCTATTGTTTAATAAAGTATATCTACGTTTTTGCTTGGTTATGTCTAACTAATTGTATATCAGTAACGTTGCATGTTTTGTATCATTGTATTGTATTGTCAGTCGCCAATAAACATTTTCAGAAGACACCCGCATTTTGAATTATTAGTCCTGTCAGAGAAAATTGAACCTTAATTTAGTAAACAGTGTGATTTAATATTATAAAATAAAATAATAAAATAAAATAAAATAAATAAATAAATAAAATACACACCTTAGCGATTTGCACCGAGAAGGGCCCGAAGCAGGCGTCGACAAAATGCTCGTAGTCACGCAGCGGCCGCTCGATAGCCGCCTCGATGTCGCTCGCCCATATCGACAACACCTCCAGCTCGCCCCTAGCGCACACCGCCGCCAGCGCTTGCGCAGCCCTACACACGTCGATACAGTTAACTGTGGCGGTCTGCACTACTATTACTATTACTACATATAAAGGAGACACACCGTTATCACGTAGCGATATAATGCAATATAATTATTACTATTATTCGTTAATTTATTCTTTACTAGATGATTCCCGTGACTTCGTCCGCGTGGACCAAGTTTTTTCGATTCCCGCGAAAACTCTTGAATTTTCCGGGATAAAAAGTAGCCTATGTCCTTCCCCGGGATACAACCTACCCTTGTACCAAATTTCATTGAAATCGGTTGAACAGGTAAATTTTTTGATTCCCGCGGGAACCTTTGAATTTTCCGGGATAAAAAGTAGCCTATGTCCTTCCCCGGGATACAACATATCCCTGTACCAAATTTCATCAAAATCGGTTGACAGATGGGCCGTGAAAGCGTAGCAGACAGACAGACAGACACACTTTCGCATTTATAATATTAGTATGGATTCTTTCCCCGGCCTATAGTGTGATTTAATATTATATTGCAAGCTAGATAGAGGTTGCCACTCTAAGTGGGATTACAATAATGGATATTACTCTATTTTAACTAGCTATATTTTTCCTGTCATTGTATTGTAACCTGCTGGATGTCCTAAAATAAATAAATTAAAAAAATAATGAAGATCAGTGTTCACTATAGAGTACATAGAGGCGTACGTGATCTGGTATGAAGCGAACGAGTGTAGAGCGGGCCCCGCCACGCGCCGGCAGTAGCGCGAGTCGTGCGCCGGCACTCGCGCCGCGCGCACGATCAGCGCGCGCCACGCGAGCGCCTCCCACGCGCCGCGCACCAGCCACCAGCTCACCCCGCCTAAAGATACACCAACGCCATGTTTACATTTATCAAAGTGTGTGACGAAAGAGGTGAATCTGTAGGTACTCGTTCACACCAATAGGAAGATCTTCCTCCGGGCTGGTGTTGTGCCCGGGGACCCTTCTGGTCCGACTGTTGTAAGATGGAATTGTCTATAATATAATAGCGCTATTCTCAGAAAACTTCAATATCGCGATTCAGGCTTATGTGTAACTTATAAGTTTTCAGTCTATTATCCATCCCGTGATGTAGACAATTAACGCCATCTAGTTTACACTGTGGTAACCGCTACAAATTTACATAAGCATCTAATTCAGGATAGACAATAAAAATTCTTCCAAAAAACCAACTTCCAAAGCTACTGTAAAGTGAAAAATAATTTTGAATAATTCTGATGCTCAACTTTGCTTATCCTTGTTATACCCGCCCGACTTCAACATAGTAATGAAGGAACCAGAAGTTTAATTCGCTATAATCCGCGACAAAAGGAATATCTATGTGGTACAGTGATTTTATATATATATATTGATTATATATTTTATATATTTTTTAATTATATATCGAGAATTTATTTAAATTTTATTAATTTGTTTTATATTTAAAATATAAATAAATTTATGGGACTACCTCGAGAGCTTCCTCTAGCGACTGATAGAAAAAAAAATCAAATCGGTTCAGAAACCACGGAGATAGGCACCGACATAAATGAAAAAAAAACGCGCCGAATTGAGAACCTTCTCCTTTTTTCGAAGTCGGTTAAAAATGTTTATGATTGCATATGTTCGGTCTAGGACCTTGTTTGAATGATAGAATTGATTGATATATGATTTATTGAATGCTAATAATTATAACTATTTTAATAATTATAATTAAATGCTAAATGCTATAAATGAGTGGCACGCGTGCTGGTCGCGATAATGATTTGCGCACTGATTGACTGTTAGTTTTAATGTATAATGAAAAGTACGAAAAGTAGGTTAATGCTCATGGAGCAAAATGTACGGTTGGACTGTGGACCGTACAGCATATGTATAATTATACAAGTTTAACTTCAAAGTGCGAAAAGAAGCGATTGCATGGAAATACAGTTGAAATTGGAAAATGCAAAACGAAGCACGGGGAGGCCCCAAACCCGCCGTCTAAAGCGTCGTTGTGAGAGACAACACTCACCCACAAGCAATAAGAGCGCGGCGAGCGGACAAAAGAACACCGCGACCACGAACGCGAGTATGGGCTGCGCAATGCCCAGCAAACCGATGCGCCATATCAACACTTCGCACAGCACGAACCATCTGGAACATATTGGAGCTATTTATCTTTCTTACTGCAGCCCGTTAACGTCCCACTGGCCTCCACTCTCATAGGAGAGAGGGAATTAGAGCCTAAACCCACCACGCTGCTCCAATGCGGGTTGGCGGGCTTTAACGACTATTATCATGTTAGTGATAATAACTAGAGCTATTTACAATTATTTATTTTAAATGCATTTTTGTAATCAGTGCTGAGAAAATACTCGAAACTAGACTTATATAATATATCAAGCTTAAAAGTATCCGCCATTTTGAATGTTGAAATGCCTTCCGTAAGCATTATTTAAAAAAAAGTGTGTGTGTGCAATTCACACACGGCAGAAGTGAAAAGTAGCCAACCAGAGAATGAGATAAATATAAATTGTATTCTATCTCATTCTCTCGCATGCTAAATCCTATTATGAATATAGTTGATGTCATCTTTTTTTTAATATGCGTCCGCCATCTTGCATTTAAAATACAAGATATTTCAGATATCAATAATATTTGAATAAATATTTTCTGCGCCTATTAAATTTCATCTAAAATACGTTATATATCCACGTCTCCACGTATTAACTGTCGACTAAATTAAAAAGTGAGTCGAATTTAAGTTTTAACATTTGAAATAATGTTGTCTAATACCCAATGTACGAGTACCTGTTGAGCCGCGGCGGGTCGGGGCAGTCCAGATCGTACAGCAGCGCGTTCAGTGCGTGCAAAGCGAGCGCCAGTGCGGGCAACCACAGCGGCACGCTGACGGCAGCCGCTAGCGCCAGCGCGCTCGCCGCTAGCGCCACCAGCGGAAACACTAATAGCAGACCCAGTGAACCCAGCCCGCCGACTGCTCCGTAGTTCCAGACTCGGTTCGCTTGTCGGCTTAGACCTTTTCCTAGAAGTCCTGTAGTGAATGAATGAATGAATTTATTTGTCTGAATATTTGTTACAATGATGGTAACAGTCTGTAAAGCCCCGTAGTTTAAAATTGACAAGTGTAAACACATTTTATGGGCGGATAAAACAGAAATTCTGTAATTGTGACCCATTTGGAAAAGCATAAATAATTGCAGTTTAACAGTTCACAGTTCCGGTCACAGCGTCGCTAGTATTACGATATATACTATAGCGACGCTGTGGCCGGATCAGTTTGTTGAACTTGTAGCGACCCTATTCCGAGAAATAGTAGGTACGTACGCCACGACGCTAGACGACGCACGAGTTTGTTTAGAGACGCGAGTTTAAAGAGTGTCCGTGGATACCGAGCCAGTACTCTGCCGATCGGCGCGGTTCTACATATTCGAGCCCGTGCACGCACTCGTCGCGTATATACCTACCTAACGTTTTTTAGGGTTCCGTACCCAAAGGGTAAAAACGGGACCCTATTACTAAGACTCCGCTGTCTGTCTGTCTGTCTGTCTGTCTGTCTGTCTGTCTGTCTGTCTCCAGGCTGTATCTCATAGACCGTGATAGCTAGAAAGCTGAAATTTTCACAAATGATGTATTTCCGTTGCCGCTATAACAACAAATACTAAAAATTAAAAAAATAAATATATTAAGGGGGGTCCCCATACAATAAACGTGTTTTTTTCGTATTTTTTTGCTCAATATTAAAAACGGTAACAGGTAGACGGTTCAAATTTTCACAGAATATTAACTTGTATATTACCTTTCAAAATAAATAATTAAATATCAATAAAGTAAATATTAAAGGGGGGCTCCCATACAAAAAACGTAATTTTTTGATATTAACAGTAAACCTCTACAAACAAAGTTAGTTTTGCGGTTCATTAACAAAGGTAATTATACCTACTTCTTGAGTACGGAACCCTCGGTGCGCGAGTCCGACTCGCACTTGGCCGGTTTTTTATTAATTAGCTGAGTAAGTTTTATCCTTTTATTTTTATATGTGGTGTGTATTATTAAAGTTTCATTCGTTCTTCTAATTGACTCTTTTTATTGCGATAAAGAAGTAACCCACAAACTATACTTCTATTACGGTTATGCCACCCAGTCTAAAGATGATCTATTTTTGCCCCAATTTCTGCTGAAAATGCAAAACCGAATCAAAAATCAAATCAAAACATAATATAGGCATACCTGTGTCAGGCTCAGTCTCAAAACGTGTTCGCTCCTTGGAAACATGTCGCCACAGTTTGAGAAGCAGCGACCACATCGTTTGCGTTTCGCTACTCCGCTTTGGAAATAGAGTTCCATTTACCTAAAAGGAAAACCGTTACCGTAAATACATTAGTACACGTACACCCGTTACCGTAAATTTTATTAACAAGGGGTTCTATAAACCTGATGAATTGATAGCATGTTCAGTAAAATGTTTCCAAGACGAAGCGAATTTTTTTCTGTCAGATTTGGTAAGTGACTATACTTTTGCTGAAAAAAATGTAAAGGTGAAATACTTTATGTAAGAATTACTATAAGTATAAATAAGGACAAGGAATGTATCTGTCACCGTAAGATTGCAAAACCCGTTATATTATAATCCAACTAGCGATATTTTAAACTGTCGACGGATTGTGAACCGTTCAATGTTCCGAGTGTAAATTTTTTAAATATTCATTGTATTTACGTTTTCTTGTCTCTTTCTTGTAGGTTAGGTTAGGGTTCGACATAAATGATTAGGCACTTGTGTTTTATCGGGTTAATATACCTAACAGATTACAATCTACCGAAAAATAATGCGTTAAATTGTAATCCGTCGACAGTTTACAATATCGCTAGTAAGATTACAATCCAACGGTTTTTGCAATCTTACGGTGACATATCCAATGTACTAGATACCCAAGAGACAATCTTATAATTAGTTTTTGGATGTTGGCTTGGTTATAACATTGTTATGTCAGTCGATACTCAATACTCAATTTATTTATTACATATAGGACATACAGGTGTTACGTTTTTATGTTACGTCATGTTTTGACACTACCACTGGCACGGAAAGCAGATTCTACCGAGAAGAGCCGGCAAGAAACTCAGCAGTTCCTGTTGTCTTTTTGAAAAGCAAGATATTACAATAAGTAATATATAATATACAGTAGTGTAAGTTCTATCCTATACTATACCCATATGTAAATGTATACTTTCACACACTGCCACTGGCAGTAAATTGTGAACGGGACTATTTCTATAAAAACAATTGTTGTTACCCACAATTTGGCAAAATAAAAATTATCATTATCATTATCTTGTGAAGCAAAGTAATCAATACGCCCCCAGAATAAAGTTGGAACACTTATTTTCAATCAGGCTATCCCTAATCCTGTAAGGGAATTATGTCTCACCTGTGACAGCTCCAGATCAGGCACGAAAGGCTTAACGCAGAGCAGTGTGCGCAGCGCGAGCGGCGAACACCACGGCACCAGCACTCCTAATACGAACATCATGTTCCACGTCCAACACCACGTTCTGTGGACAGCGTACACACATTGTAAAGTGGACCTAAACACACTTGATATAAAGTCAGTACCGTCGATTTTAATTTCGAGTGTTGACTTGACGAATTGAGCACTAAAGCAAGTCAATCAAGGGTTATTTTACTTTAACATTAACGCATAAGTGTTTGGACGCTCGAAAACGATTAGTCGATGTGTTTGAAATTTTAACATTTGGCGGATTGCGCAAAAGTTTTCCAGAAAGGGTCAAGAAAGTAAGAAAGTAAAAGATAATTCACAAGTTTGTGTTGTGCACTGAAAGGGCCTTAATTTTTTTTTTAATGAATAGAAATAAAACGAGAGGTTACGAGATAGGTTCACCAGATGTTAGGTAAAGGTCACATCCAGAATTTGATATTGAGGCCAATTCTGTTGTACACCATCTCTAAGGTGACTGCTCATTTTATATTTGCTATCCCTTTCAAAATACTCAATGTGGAAAGGGGCAGCACTAGATTTAGAAGTTATAGACTAGCGCTTGCCGGAAGTAGTGATGCAGCCTAAGGTAGAGCGTGCTTGCCTAGAAGTTTAGTTATGATATTGTGTTTAACATTTAATTGACCACTGTTTACCTTTAGAAAGATAGAATAACATGTTTGGAATTATCTCGAGAAAATATCTCGCCTGTGAGCCAAGTTGCGCAACCGCCAGCCGGGCCACCGCGTCGTAGTTGTTCTGACTTTCTCCCGGTCAGCCAGGAACACAGGTTGGGACTATTTTTTAATGAGTAGCAAGATAACGAGCAGACAGTTGCCCTGATATAAGTTAAGGTCACATCCAGAATCTGTCGAGGTTATAGGTTGGGAAGGAGTGGAACTAATACTGTTTACCTTTAGAAAGACAGAATAACATGTTTGGAATAATCTCGAGAAAATATCTCACCTGTGAGCCAAGTTGAGCAACCGCCAGCCGGGCCATCGCGTCGTGGTTGTTCTGACTTTCTCCCGGTCAGCCAGGAATACAGGTTGGGACTATTTTTTAATGAGTAGCAAGATAACGAGCAGACAGTTGCCCTGATATAAGTTAAGGTCACATCCAGAATCTGTCGAGGTTATAGGTTGGGAAGGAGTGGAACTAATACTGTTTACCTTTAGAAAGACAGAATAACATGTTTGGAATAATCTCGAGAAAATATCTCACCTGTGAGCCAAGTTGAGCAACCGCCAGCCGGGCCACCGCGTCGTGGTTGTTCTGACTTTCTCCCGGTCAGCCAGGAACACAGGTTGGGACGGATCAGATCGAGGGGTGACTATGTTGGTAGCCCTGCCGCTTATTACAGTTGGTATCCGCTCGGAGCGGCCCCGGAAGTGGCGACTGACCGCCCAGTTTTGCGGCAACCAAATCCGGGTCGCCCATGAGTATTCTCGGGTTGGCGTTTTCGCTGCGCGCAGTTCCTGGGAAAAATATCCAGTTAAGTCTCATTACTTGAAGGTCCTTTAAGTATCTTTGTTTTGATTATTTCGAACAGTCGATGCGCAAAATGCTGGTGTGTCCCTGCGGTGTAGACTACAGATACCTTATCACAACATCCACCTCCAGTAAGATTGTCGGCAATGTAATATCACTCGGAAATCGTGAGCCGCTGACGACAGCTTCTCCTTCTTCCAGGCTTCACTCACCTTCATGAGCAGAGGCTCCCGGTCCCTCAGGAAGGTGAGGTCCCTCAGCAGGAAGTATCGGTGTTGCTGCAGCTTGTGCGCTTGCATGGCATTGGCCGCGTCCTCCATGCCCGCCCAGCGCAGCTCACTGCGCAGCGACTGAGCCGCTGACGACAGCTTCTCCTTCTTCCAGGCTTCACTCACCTTCATGAGCAGAGGCTCCCGGTCCCTCAGGAAGGTGAGGTCCCTCAGCAGGAAGTATCGGTGTTGCTGCAGCTTGTGCGCTTGCATGGCATTGGCCGCGTCCTCCATGCCCGCCCAGCGCAGCTCACTGCGCAGCGACTGAGCCGCTGACGACAGCTTCTCCTTCTTCCAGGCTTCACTCACCTTCATGAGCAGAGGCTCCCGGTCCCTCAGGAAGGTGAGGTCCCTCAGCAGGAAGTATCGGTGTTGCTGCAGCTTGTGCGCTTGCATGGCATTGGCCGCGTCCTCCATGCCCGCCCAGCGCAGCTCACTGCGCAGCGACTGAGCCGCTGACGACAGCTTCTCCTTCTTCCAGGCTTCACTCACCTTCATGAGCAGAGGCTCCCGGTCCCTCAGGAAGGTGAGGTCCCTCAGCAGGAAGTATCGGTGTTGCTGCAGCTTGTGCGCTTGCATGGCATTGGCCGCGTCCTCCATGCCCGCCCAGCGCAGCTCACTGCGCAGCGACTGAGCCGCTGACGACAGCTTCTCCTTCTTCCAGGCTTCGGCCCGGGAGAGGATGGGGTGCGCCGCTTGGATGCGGGCTTCGGCCGTGGCTAGACCAGCCTCGAGCTTACGACGGACACCTTCTTCCGCTCTAGAAGTAACATTAGTAATTCTGATGGTGCGATTCAACCAAAATCGTGTGCAGCACATATTTTGTGCAGACATTTTTAACCTCGAGTGGGCCGAAAACCACCGGGAGAAACATTTGTGCCCAGGGCTGTCTTTAACCTACTGGAGGCCCTGGGCACATAAGGATAATAATGGGCCCCCATTAAAAGGCTTATGCCTGTTTTAACAAAATAGTCCTTTGTCTATTTTGTTAAAACATGCATAAAGAGTAGATAAGCAATATTCTAGATTGATTCAAATGTTAATTTAAACGGTTAGTAGTGTTAGTTTAAAAACTTCAAGATCAATTTAAAATCTGATTAACTTACTATTGAGGTTATACGATAGTTATCGTTAAAGAATATCTTTTATCTGTCGGTTGGTGATCTGGCAGTAACTAGGCGGCCCCCATAGATCGCGGGACCCTGGGCACTTACCTAGAGTGCCCAGTGGGGAAGAAGGGCCTGTTTGTGCCGCACATTGGTGGAATCGCGTCTTAGGGTTAGCCCCCAATATTTTAAAACGAAATTTTGGATTTGTTCAAAATAGTGGGCATTACAAATTCTATTGGCCAAAAAACTTTTTCGAATGTTTCGGGGTACGTTTGCAGTGCAATATGACTCAGACACTAAAACAAGTTACTTTCTAGGTTTGGTATGGAGAAAGGGTATTTCTGGAATAATGAATAATGTATTATTCATTATTCCATTATATTGAAGAAGAAATAATGTATTTAATACCTGTTGACAATGACCGCAGCGCGCAACTGTGAGGCCAGTAGTTCCGGGACCATCGGCCCCAGCGCGGCGAGCTGGTCGCAACTGAGCACCGCGTTACACACGCGAGACACGTACTCGCGCATGGACGCCGCACTCACTTCCTGATACGCAAAACAAGGATTTTCCAAAGCTTTTCACGGCTAGTTTTCGATGTTAAACCTCATTATTATAAATATTAAGTGATGCCCGCGACTTCGCCCGCGTGGATTGAGGTTTTTTGATTCCCGCGGGAACTCTTGAATTCTTCGGGATAAAAAGATGCCTATGTCCTTTCCCGGGATACAACCCATCCCTGTACCAAATTTCATCAAAATCGGTTGAACAGATGGGCCGTGAAAGCGTAGTAGACAGACAGACACACTTTCCCATTTATAATATTACTAGACTAGATGATGCCCGCGACTTCATCCGCGTTGGTTAAGATTTTTCGATTCCCGCGGAACTACTTAATTTTCCGAGATAAAAAGTAGCCTATGTCCTTTCCCGGGATACAACCTATCCCTGTACCAAATTTCATCCAAATCGGTTGAACAGATGAGCCGTGAAAGCGTAGCAGACAGACAGATGGACAGAAAGACAGAAACACTTTGGCATTTATAATATTAGTATGGATAAGTAGGGATTAGTATGGATTTGTGTAATTTAAATTTTTTGACAAATGATAAATGATGACTTTGATCCAGTTATCCTCTGATATGGTGTCAAAATAATGAATGACCGATAAATCAGTTAAATAAAAAAATGAACGAATGAATTTATTTGCTGAATATCCTCATAATTGTTCGCAGGGAGTTCTTTTAACTTCTGAGATAATTTTAAGCACTTGCTTGAAAGCCCAAACAGTTTTATTTTTAATGGCATTAAAAATAAAAAGTGATTGACGATTTCAAGCAAGCCGCTGGGAGAAGCTGGATACAATCGGTTTTTTTTCTCTAGCAATATCCTTGTACGAGGACATAGGTCTCAATGTCCAGTAGTGGACGTTTATCGGCTGTAACGAGACGATAACTAGATGGAGCGATAAACCATCGCGTAAATACTTGCCTCCTCAATATCCTTCATGGGCATCTTCTGGCTAGCGAGCAAAGCGGCGCGCCTCTCCCTAAAGTGCAGGAACCAGCCTCGGGACTCGCGCTCTAGGATCGTTTGAAGGAACGGCGCCGCGCGACGCAGCAGCTCCCGTCTGTACAGACGGAGATCCACCTGGATCAAAAATATAATAATTGTAATGCTAAGAGTGAAACTAATTGAATCGAAGCAGCGCAAATATTAGGCTTCTTTCTCACACCATAATCAGATACACTGCGAGAGTGAGATCGAATGATTGGCACGCTTTTTAAGTAACGAGATGATGCCCACGCCATAATATGGCGTCTGCGTGGATTTAGGTTTTTTCAAAAATAACTTCATTGACTTCATTGACACTGGCATTTTTTTTCTATTTTATTTTATTTTTATAGGGTCACTTACAATATGACATAATATTTAACACACAAATTATAACATTAAAAAAGTGACACATTCACTGATATGTACATCGATTAAAAGTGTACACAACGTTTACAAAATTAGCGCATGCAAACAAACTATCAAGAAAATATTATTATGTGAAAGTTTTATTACCAATATAAAATTAATGATTAATCTATAGGACTCACCGATAGGTGATCGGTGAGTTTTTTTTTAAATACTCTATAAGAATTGTGGAATATGTCGATGCCAGGTATAACTTGAGATATTTCATTATATTTAGCACATATACGAGCAATTGGTGCTTGGTTTCCAAGACGTGTTCTAGCGAAAGGTATTTGGAATGTTTTATGAGATCTACGAAAGCGGGGATATTTACGTGGCACTGATAAGGATATCCGACCCAGTAGTTCACTGCACCTAACCTTACAGTGGATGATTTTATGCAAAAAACACAGGTCAAGTAATTCCCGCCTGCTTCGAAGAGACATCGTTTTAAATTTTGCCAATCTTTGACAGTAGGGCATTGACTGAACAATTCTTAAAAAATATTTAAGAATTCCGTCAATGGCCAGCACTAGTTTCAGGGTTGCTACAATGGTTGTACCTGTCCTCTGCGGCGTGGACGTGGTATAGAGGCAGGCAGCGCGACGCATGCCGCGCTTCACACACGCCGCAAGAGCTGTTATAACTATCTTCTTGGTTTTCTGGCTAAAGTTTGGACTTATTCGGACGGTATTTGGACTGATGCCGTGAGTGGGCAAACATTTGAGCATCCATCCATTTCACTTAGTCAATGCCTTCCACTGACGGGCAGAATTATTTCAGGGGTGAACCACTAGTTACAGGGTTGTCACAAGTGTCGTACCTGCGTCCTCTGCGGCGTGGTGTATAGGCAGGGCACGCGCGGCGCGGCGCGCGGCGTGTCCCGAGCGTCAGTCTTCTCGGAGGCCGCGCGACGCATGCCGCGCGTCACCCACGCCGCCAGAGCTGTTATATCTTCTTGGTTTTCGGGCTAAAGGACAATTGTTCTCATGTTAAAACACAGAAAAGTACTAACACAAAATAAAATTACTGACATTCATTCATTCATTTATCAAAATGTTCAGACATTCATTTATCAAAACTAATGAGTAAATCTATCTATTACCTATAAACGAGCAATTCTTGTATGTGTCACCGTAAGATTGTAAAAACCGTAAGATTGTAATCTAACGCTTTTTTTTTCGATAGATTGTAAACAGTCGAAAGATTGTGAACCGTTCAATGTTTTAAGTGTCAATTTTTGAAATATTCATTGTATTTACGTTTTCTTGTCTCTTTCTTGTAGGTTAGGTTAGGGTTCGACATAAATAATCAAGTAGTGTCCTTAGGTTCTATCGGGTTAATAAACCTAACAGATTACAATCTACCGAAAAATAATCCTTTATATTGTAATCATTCGACAGTTTACAATTTCGCGAGTTAGATTATAATCTAACGGTTTTAACAATCTTACGGTGACATATACATATAATCTAAATCTCGGAAACGGCTCCAACGATTTTCATGAACTGCAGGGGGTTTCGGAGGCGATATATCGATCTAGCTAGCTTCATTTTTAGATAAGGTCGTTTTATCCGAGTTTTCAGGCAATGAAATACTGCTGCTATATCATTAGAATACGAAGGTAAATTTCGCCACCATCTACAAGGTTATAATAGCTCAGGTGGGAAATCGGGCGTCCCGAAACCAGAAGACCCCGGTTCGAGTTCAGATGTCTCCAGTCCGATTATTTCTTCCCCGTTTTTTAAATATAATATAGGTAATATTTCATTTAAAAAAATAAAATATAACTAATTATTTAAATATAATTACCAAAAAACACGATTTACCAAAAAAAAATACCGAGCAAAGCTCGGTCATCCAGGTACTTGGAAATTATCAGAGAACCAAGAACCGACAAAAACTGCTAGCCCTAGTAGGCGAGTGTACCAATGCGTTCCTTAGGTTTTCAACTAGATAAAATCTACCGGCAAATCTAAAGAGTTGCAGAGTCTTGATATATCATATGTAACAGAAGTTGTCCTACGTGAAAAAAAATCAAATCACTTCATTTCATTACATTACAAAGGCGATGCACGGTAGGGGTCATTCACTAACCTTACATATCAGTTCGGCTACGAGGTACCGTGAACGCTCTTCACGTATTTTCTTATCGAGATCACGAGCTTCTAATGATGGCATTCCAAATATGAGATCCATTAGTCTGTGAACATACATAGGAAAAATAAGGAGCCAAATAACAAAGCTTTAGAAATTATAAGTTTTCCTAAAATTTAAAACAATTTCAATGTAATCCTTAAAATGGTTCAGCATTCAGAGGTAAGTCAAGCCTGACTTTATGAATCCTCTAGCTGATGCCCGCGACTTCACGCATGGATTGAGGTTTTTGGTTCCCAAAAGAACTTTAATTTTAAATGTGTTATTTCAGACTATAATTTATCTCTGTGCCAAATTTCATCCGGATCCGTTCAGCCGTTCTGGCGTGATTGAGAAACAAACATCCATCCATTGAAACTTTCTAATTCATAATATTAGTATAGATTATATATGGACAAAATATTACATACAAGATGATGCCCGCGACTTTTCCAGGATTTAACCTACCCCTATACCGAATTTTGTCAAAATCGATTGAAAAGATGGACCGTTAAAGGGTAGCAGACAGACAGACACACTTTCGCATTCATAATATTAGTATGGATTAAGTATGGAAGGATTCACGATTCTGTATTTGGTCCTTATTAATTTTTGAATTATGCGGAAGGACGTGGGAACCCACCGCATTATTATCCCAAGAAAACATCATTCATCATTATTTGATCAATGGAAGGGGGTCACTGCCCTCAGTAATGAGGAATACGACACAGAGAGATAGTTTTAGAATATTACTAGCTGATGCCCGCGACTTCGTACGCGTGGATTGAGGTTTTTTGGTTCCCGCGGGAACTCTTTCATTTTCCGGGATAAAAAGTAGCCTATGTGCTATTCCAGTTCATAATCTATCTCTGTGCCAAATTTCATCTAGATCCGTTCAGCCGTTGGGGCGTTATTGAGTAACAAACATACATCCATACATCAAATAAATATTAATTAAATTAATTAAATAAATATTATATTATATATTATATAAATATTATAAATGCGAAAGTTTGGATGGATGTCTGGATGGATGTATGGATGTATGGATGTTTGTTACTCAATCACGCCCCAACGTCTGAACGGATCTGGCTGAAATTTGGCATAGGGATAGATTATAGTCTGGAATAGCACATAGGCTACTTTTTATCCCGGAAAATTGAAGAGTTCCCGCGGGAATCAAACAAATGTATCTGTTCAACTGATTTTGATAAAATTTGGTACAGGGATAGGTTGTATCCCGGGGAAGGACGTAGGCTACTTTTTATCCCGGAAAATTAAGGAGTTCCCGCGGGAACCAAAAAACCTCAAACCACGCGGACGAAGTCGCGGGCATTCGCTAGTCCATCCATAAATTCATCCATACATCCATCCATCCAAACTTTCGCATTTATAATATTTATTTATTTATAGAATATCATTAAGTTTTGCCCTGTAAAACGCAGAAATGTTTTTGTAATTGTAACTTATGTATTTTTGGAGTAATAAACACTTTATAAACACTTTATTTTTGATGGTGCATCTGAATGTTGTATATTTTATTATTGACACATTCAGAAGTTTGTATGTGAAAAATCCGGTATTCGGAATCGGTATTCATTGCTTGTTTACAAATATGACATTCTTAATTGTATCAGCTTTAGTACATCTTATTGACTGCAGTCTAAGATGAAAGACAAAGCCGGCATTGACGTGCCGCCAAGCGACTTAGCGTTCCGGTACGATGCCGTGTAGAAACCGATTAGGGATATGGGTTTAATATAACTGCCATGCCCCTAACAGGTTACAGATAGTTTGATTATTAATTTCGGCTGTTCTATAGTCTATACTTTGTATCCTTACCTATGCAGTCCTTCCATAAACGCCTTGGCTCCAGCGATCAAAGACAACGGTTCGTCCCTCATCAGTCTATCTCGCGACACCACCACAACTAGCGCGATAGCTCGCGCCACGTGACAGTACAGCTCTTCTCTAGCTCGGGCTCTGCCACGTTGGAGCCAGCCAGCGACTCGCCACACGTGCGTCTGACCGGGGAAATGGCGGGACGGGACTTCGAACTCTCTATAAATATCAAAAAAAAGATATATAATGAGGAATGTTTGAAAAAATTATCCCACTTCTGATGACAGTTCCAATTGGATATTGAATTATTATTTTTTGGCATTTTCTGCGCAATAATGAACTAATCATATACATCAATATAGGCACACTACAACAAGCAAATACTTCGAATATCTACGTTTGTTTGTTTTCTTCATTCTTTAAATGAATAACTTATAATTGTCTTCATGTACACGACGCAACGCAGTGGCCTTGGAGCTGCTCTAAACGATTTTCGTTTCATAACACTAGCTTCTAGTCCGGCGCCTTTACGGCACTACAACAAGCAAATACTTCGAATATCTACGTTTGTTTGTTTTAATGAAACAATTCATTTAGTCATTTGGTTACAGGCATATAAGTCAAGGAAGAAAATATAGCAGATTTTAATAAATAAAAAACTTTTGATTATCATTTTGATAGTATGATAATATCAAAAACTATTAACATTCGTATAGTCTCCAAATTGACATAGAAACCAGAGTTATGCAATGATACCTACATCGTCAAATGATCGCTATCAATTGGTGGGGCTAATAATCTACTTTCCTAGTCTAATAGTTCGAGTTATACCTACTCGAACTATTAGACTAGCAATGATTTGAAGAATTTAATGATTGCTCCTTATTTTCATTCTTCATATTCTTTGCTTAAATAAACTTGCAATTTAGCTACCTAATTCTGTTGTATACGATCTCTAAAATAAACTAAAATGACAGCACTTATTATATAGTGCTGACCTTTTCCACAGGAATGGTAAAAGGGATAACAATACAATACGGTTTAGTTCAGAGACTGTGTAAACATCATAATTTAGATTAACCTTACTATAATAGTTAGGATGCCAGGCTTAGGCAACATCAATTGATATACTAGCCAGATATCAAGCATAAGCATATGGTTCTAGCAGGAGCAGGATAGATTGTGTGGTCAAGTGTACACTTTTATAACATGGTTTCAAAAGTTTCTGGATTTGCCATTTAAACTGTGTTAAACAGCATTTGTTGAGTAGAGGTTATTATACCATTGATGATTTTCTTAATGACATGGAGTTGCATGGAAGCAACCGGCCTCGCATTCAGCAGCACACAAGTCAGTGTAAATAATTGTTAAATAACTGCTTAGTTTCTTGCAGGCTCTTCTCAGCAGACTTTCCGAACCGGTGGAAGAGTTTTGAAGTCTCATATGTGACACAAGTTGTCCTACGTGAAATAAATAAATCATTTCATTCCAGAACCTAAAATGCCTAGCCTAGGTTTGCTCTTTCTCAAAAATATTTCCTATTTAATTGGAACATCCTAATGACCTTAAATACCTAATAGAGTTGTTGTATATGTCACCATAAGATTGTAAAAACCGTAAGATTGTAATCTAACGCTTTTTTTTCGATAGATTGTAAACTGTCGAAAGATTGTGAACCGTTCAATGTTCTGAGTGACAATTTTTGAAATATTCATTGTATTTACGTTTTCTTGTCTCTTTCTTGTAAATAATAATCAAGTAGTGTCCTTAGGTTCTATCGGGTTAATAAACCTAACAGATTACAATCTACCGAAAAATAATCCGTTATATTGTATAATCATTCGACAGTTTACAATTTCGCGAGTTAGATTATAATCTAACGGTTTTTACAATCTTACGGTGACTTAATATCTCTGGAAGGACCATCAATTTACAAACACATTAAAAAGTTATTCAGCAATTAACACTGTTACATACAATTTGAATTGCCCCATGTGTTTGAAAATATTAATAGATGTTAATACGCGCAAAGGATCATAAAATATACAGAGCGCTGTCCTTTGTTCAAGTAAAATGCATGCATGAAAGTGATCGCACACTACACTAAACTACGCTAACGCAATTCTCGAATTTACTGATGGGGTCGTATATTATTCAGTAACATGTACCAACCGTGTCACACACATATTTTATAAATTCCGAGTTTGATTGTTTATTTGAGACGGGAGCAGGTGATTTTGCTAAACCGTAAAAATAGGAAGATATTATTTTCCAACAGGCTGGTATTTCGCCTGGGGACTAACCACTGAATCATGAAAGTTCAGTGTTGAAGTTTTCGAAAAATTTCGATATGGTGATTCAGACCTTCTCACTTTGTTCGGATTTCTTCGTATGCTACCAGTAGCGCCATTTATTAACGTATGCGCAGAGACTCCCACAGTTATGTGCATTGTGAATTCCTATCAAGAAATTCAAGTAAGTCAATTTCCGAGGAGACGAATATTTAACGAATTATGAACAATAAACAAACAGTAAAGTACGTATCACGCACTGTATTAAAAAATTTGCCAGGCATTTAACAAGTTCGTTGCGTTCGGCGCGAGAAATATGCGATCACCTTTAGTGATGCATATAATCAATGTTAAAACTAGGGCATGACAACACAAAGTCTCAGTGAGATTTTAATTTAAAGGAGTAGTAAGGGAGCTTTGTTAAAGCTTTTAAATTCTGCATACTACTTTTTCTATTTTGTTCAAAAATTGTTTAATCATGTTTGAATACATTAAAAGTTCTATAATATAAACTGCATGCCACGACACGTGTCTAACTAAACATTGTACAAATATAATATTTTTACAGAATACTGATCCTGACTATGGTCTATGAAGATAAACTCGGCTCGAATTCAGCCACCTTCGACTTAAAGAAACATCTTGGGCTTTCTAAGGTTTCTAGCAAGAGCTAAAATTGAATGAACTGTTACTAATGCGCAAGAGGGCAAAGATACGAGCGTCACACTGGGTTAGCCAGCCGCCATCGCCAGTATAACTTATTGTCTTCATGTACACGACGCAACGCAGCGGCGTTGGAGCTGCTCTACACGATTTTTGTTTCATAACACTAGCTTCTAGTCTTTGCCTTTGCGCCTTTGCGGCTCTGGCCACATGCACATGAAGCCTTAGGGTTATTAAATCCAGGGAAATTGACATACAAAGGCATGTATACTATGCCAAAAAATCCTTTTTATTAGGCTTTAGCTATAAAACCATACCATTTAGGTATATTTAAGAACTGAAGCTGTATGGTTTAAAAATCTAGTAGATCCGAACTTATGAAACTCCCTGATAAAGTTAGGAACGTGCAAATTTTCTTAATCTTGACCCAGCAGCTAGAACTATAATAATTACTTAGTTCTTTAACTTAACATATTATGTTAAGTTAATAGCTTTAAACTTAATAATTTTATTAACTTAATATATTAAGTTAATATTTTTAAATATATATTGTAAATAGATAAATTTAAACACACCCTTTCTCCCTTATAGAGTGGAGTTGCTTAGGCGTCAAGGGGTGGGGTTCAATCCCTGCATCAAGGGCCGCTGCATCCAGTTCATCACATGGTGGTGGGATTATGATGTCTGAAGGTCTATTACCAGGGCCTGTGAATCTTGACTGCGGGAGGACTGTGGACAAATATAACAATTAATATTATCTTCTGATGTAGAGGTGTGTCCAAACATAGAGCAGAAAGTGTGCGGCAGCAACACCCGGCTTTTAAAAGACACAATCCTGCAGAGATCTATATAATATGCGCAACAGCTGAGCAAGATTGCCGCTTTATGTTTGGACACCGCTTAACAGTGATAGCCTTAACCTAATGTTTAACCTTAACCTTTTGTTTCAGGGGTCGGCCAGGGTAATCCTAAGCATACGACTCTAATATTTCAAAATTGGATGAGTTTTAAAATCTCACTTGATTGAATTGTGAGTCTCAAAGCTCTAATAAGATTTAGTAAGATTTAAGGTGGGACGCATATGAAGTACAGCAGGGCCTTGTTAATCCGGACTCCCACTTGTTTGGTGATCGCTGTAATCTGGCCGGGCAATGGGGTTCTCGGGGGAGGTGGGTGTAGGTGCGGGCTGCCATGAGCCAACCCGTCGTCAGTCTTTTGTTCATGGCCTTCCGTCTCCAGTGTCAATTCAGCACGCTCGCTAACATCATGGCGCTGCCACGTAAACATTCAACATTAACATTAAAAGACAAATTGAGGATTATAGAAATGTTAGGTAAGGTGACAGCTACCCTATCATTTCTCAGACATTTGGTATAGGCAGGTCAACTGTAGGCGACATAAGAAGAACATTGATTAAAGAAACTAAGGTTAAACATGTGTTTTATTACCATTAAATATGGCATACTATAATCCGGACGCCTCAATAATCCACAAAGGGTCTTGTTTTTGCCTCTCCGAATTAACGAGGCCCTGCTGTATGCATTGATTTCAAAAGAAATGTTCATTGCACTTACGTTGTTAATTGCAATTTGTCTAGCTCTTCATTAATATGAATAATTTCTGCATTTATCTAATTCTTATAATGAATGGAATTTTGATGAATGTTGTTTTGGAATGTAGATTTATCATAGTGTAGTTTTATAAATAATATTACTTAAATGGATAAAATAAAGGCTTTTTCCTATAAGAGAAAGAACAATCACTAGACAATGACTGAGAAGGACTGTAAAAGAGTAAAGCTATAAAAATTATTAACACCAAAAATTTAATAATAAGGTTATGGATCAGCATCATACCTATTGGAAAAGTTTTCCAATGGTAAAGAAACTCTTCAGCGACTTGCTTGATATTGTTGACAAGTTGCTCAACCTCCGGCGGGGCTCCTACCAGCTGAACGTCGAAGCGCAAAGGCTCACGCTCGGGTGCCGGTGTCTCGAGGACCAAGGAGTTAGGCCGAGAGGCCCGCTCGCCCTCTCCAGACATTTTAACCCACTTCCCCTCACTTATGCTTCACTAATCGCATAATGAGTGCAGTGGGCGCTGTAGGCGGAGATATCACTTGACACCGACCACTTATTGTTTTATTATTTACATTCATTTGATCAATTTAGGAAACTATGGGAACATTGCGACACTGGAATACAATATACATTTCTTACATAAGCAGAGATACGATGCGGTAACATCGTTCTATATTTGGCTCGGCATGCGGTTTAATGGAGATTTCAAAGATAAAAGTAAAAAATAATTAAAACGAAAACGATATTTTCGACTTCATCTCCTCCGGACCGATTTACATTTTTTCTTTGTCTTTTTGACATATGAGTTACTTATACTTATGTCAGTAACAGATACGCCATTTTTTAATCTTTTTTGTCATTTTACGGTAAATTAAAACAACAATCTTTAAAATATTTATCAAAATAATAAAATTTTTAAGTATCTATCTTATACGTATTTCATTCTGTATGCTAAGTACTAACGAACTTTGCAGCCAATTATTAAATAATATAATTAATAGTAATTATAATATATTTTTAATTTATTATCTATTACTACCTTATCAATAGTCTATGGTCATTTCGCCTCTTTGTCTATGTCTATATGTCTGTGGTCTGATGTCCAGACATTAGTGATGGACGAGCCTTTTTTTTTTCGAGTTACAGTCGAGTCTGCGCGAATCATACCGCGGTCTAAACTCGATATAAAATCTATCGGTTTTAAAGGTTTTAAGTCTCGAATTGTGTTATTATACACCGGCTATCGCAACCCAAACTCAAATTGTTTAGTTCATGTAACGCATAATTTAAAATACGATCGATTTACAAAGCAGAGTCTACTGAGAAGATTTGAGACTGAGAGCATCAGACGCTTAACTTAAATTTTTGAGTTTCGATTTTTCGAGTCATTTTACCTTGTGCACACCACACACAGATGAACATCACTTTCTTGTCTTGCTTGTGTCAATGTGGTAATTTCGATCTTGTTTTGGAAAATACGGGTTTTATTTATGAAATTCATTTGCATTTACGATAAAATTAATACATTCCAACATTTATTCAGCGTCATCTATTTTGAGTGCATTGTTATCGCAAGTCTAGTGGTCTTGAGGAAACTGTCGTGACTGTGTCGGGTATGTCCTAAATTGACTATGATTTTATCGTGATATTATTGTCTTTATTCGTTTTATTTGGGCGTGCGGCGCGATAATTTATGTGAATTTCACAATTGACGTTTTCTTTTTATTTATTTTGGTAAGTTTGATTCAGTTGGTCCATTAATTCAGTTTGTTTTTTTACGTTAACACTGTTCTCTTTTCAGTGACATGGAGGCAATGGACATTCAGGCGGTTGAGTCAAAGTTGAGCGATGTGACGGTAACCGCCATACCCATGAGCGGGAAGAGTACTCACAAAGACTTAACTATAAGTGGGAACAGCCATGCTACCATCTCCACTGTCCCCGCGTCATCTCCGTCTTCGGTCGGTAAAGACAAGGATAACGGAATGTCGAAGTATGCTCAACTGCTAGCTGTCATTGAAGAAATGGGTAAGGAAGTGCGACCCAGCTACTCTGGAAGTCGCAGTTCAGCTGAGCGACTCAAACGTGGCATCGTCCATGCTCGTATTCTGGTCAGAGAGTGTCTCATAGAGACTGAAAGGTCTGCAAGACAGTAGTTTTCTGTAGCTATGTGTCCCAGTCAATTTTAGGTACCTCAGTCTTGGTAAGCTCATAATATGTTGAATGAGGTGTCTTGTCATAAAACCAGGCCACATTTTAAAGTAATAATTTATTTGTATCTTTTCGATATTTGCTGTAAACTGCGTAACAAATTTTTAAAAGATGTTTTATTGAAATGGTAATTTCTAATTTTTATAAAACTTAAGAGAAATACTAGAATAAAGTCAAATATATAATTCAGGGTACTTAGACATTAAATATAATATGAACAATTTTGTGTGACACACTTGAGTTAAAAATTGTAATATTTACCTACTATTTTGGATCATATTATTTTGTTATAGATAAAGATTTTATTCAGATCCCCAAAGAGACAACTATCTGCTTTACAAAGTATACCTTATTATCTAAACTTTTGCATATATTATAAGTAACTATTAAAGATTTTAGATAAGGAAAATTTTGGCAGTTGTGAATCCATACAGTTGTCATCATTATAATATACATATTATAATATTATGAAGTTGTGGCTAATAGAATATATTATATGCATAACATGAATAAAACCCATTTTATAAACAGTATTACATGAATGAAAGCTTAGTTTTTGATGATATCCATACTCAAATGCACTAAATGTAATAAATTTACACTCACACTTGTAATTGCCAAACTAAAAAATTATTGTGAAAAGCATGATTGTTGTGACCATCTCTGTCAAGATTCAAGCATCAAAGAGGACTATCAACTTAATTCAATAAAAATCATCATCAAGGTCTGCAATTGTGCTAATGAGTTTTAAAATACAAGTAGGTATTCTCTAGAATATAGATGGATGATTTGGACTGGCTAATTTAAAATAATATTCTTTATTGGTAAAACATACCCATTATAGTTGCCTATTCATCCTATACCTGTTTCTATTAGCCCAAAAACATAAATAAAATATTAAATCAAAATCAAAACTTTTCTATTTATGTCATATAGCTCCACATAGTGATTGTCCTGATCAAACCACAGGCTGTGATCGCAACATTTATTGTGAACATCTACCTCAAATGCAAAATAAAAATATTTTTAACCTTTTTTAATGGACAGTGTTGCATATTTAAGAGCAACATTATAAGTTGATAAGAAACAGTGGAAATATAGTTGTTAGTATAATCTGTGCACAATACAATGACAAAATCCTGTTTAGTGATATTATCTCTGGTCTGATGATATTATTGTGGCTGTTTGTTTTCGATGGGGTTACATTCTATTTATCACTATTCTTAATTATGTATGGTTCTAGTTGACAAATAAGAAAGAAAATGGTAAAGTTAAGCAATTTTAGCAGTTTGGATTTTAATAGAAGAAAAATCTGAATACATATTACACTGTGACTGTTCTTCTATGCACTGGTTAAGGCGGCGGTATATATTTTTATTGTAACATTCCTAGTTTTTGATAGAGAAAAATGGCGAAAACAACAAGTATTTTTCCTTGCCATTTGTCTGAGCTATCAACAATAAAAATATCTCTAAAATGTAGTTTCAGACTTGACCACATTATCAAAATTATACTGAGACTTTGAGTAGGAAACTTTAGATACCCCACCACCTTGCAGATGCAGAGAGTAGGGTAGCAAAGTCCAAAAAAAATTAATTTAATATCAGTCAAAACTATACACTAATTTGAATAGTTATAAAGAATAATACCCTGTCTTTAGTATCAAAATAATACTTGAATGGTTTTAGCCTTGTGACCTCAACTTAGGATATTATAGTTTTTAAGAGAAATGTGCTCATTCATTTTTTTTGTAGTTATTAGTTATGTTTGTAATTAAGTTGTATATAATGTTTTAGTTTTAATAAAGCTAATCCACCTTACTCAAGTCAAGGTTCAGGCATTTCAGGTATTGAAGATTGCAATATGTTAAAGAGACAACATACATATATAAGTGACTTTAGTATAATATATTATGGCAATGTCAATCAATCAAAACTCAAAACCATTCACCATAGTATATGTAAGGTATTAATATTATTTATGAATGCAAAAGTGTCTCTAAAATTCTTCTAATTTTTTTTAGCAGTTGCTTGCATCTGAAATACATAGGACACTTCTAACCTTAGACATTCAAAGAATAACTCTTTTCTAGCAGGCTTATTAAAACGCTATTCATAGGTAATATTTCAACAAATAATTATTTACTCACTATTAAATACACACCTTACAGTCACTTAAATATAAGTAGATATGTCATCCCTATGTTAAAAATATGTCAAAAAACAAAAGAAAGTCAAAGATTGGTCCAACTGCCGTTGATGTATACTTGATAGCAAGTAACTAGATATAAGAAGAAATTACGAAATAGATTTTAATATTGACATAAGTTACCATTAACTAATAGCGTACTTACTTCTTACAAACATTTAAAAGTTACTTATTACTTAAAATATCTTTAGAAGTCCATTTTCAATTAATATTGTTTGTATTGTAGGATCTCTACATTTCTCATGGATATTATACTTTAAATCAAATTTATTTTAAATATTATCATAATATCTTTTTTTAAAGCAACCCATTTTATTTTTATTAATATAATTGTAAAATTTGTAAATCTTGGATTTTTTATAAAATGACCTGGAATGTAAGTTTATTATTTGAAAACTCTTCTCTGGAGTTCCAGTTAAATGTCAAAAAAATTCTGTGCCCTATTGGATATTTTAAAAACCCTTTAAGTATACGTATGTACATAATTTGTATAAAAAAGCATAACTGGCTAACACATTCAGTTCAGTCTAAATTATAACTGGCTCTAGAAACTTGATATGTAAGATCTCGTGTAAGTAATTTTTCTCTATAACAAAGACAAGAAAGGAGTTACTGAAACTCGACACGAGCGAAGCGAGCGTCTAATTACATGAATTTCGTCATATGGATTGAGCAATAAATGTCTAGGGGCGAGTTTTCGAGTAAAAATTTTATTGCAGTCGAGGTTTTTAAATAAATTCTTTATAACTTACTATTGTTTTAGTCCTTGTAATTCGTAAGTGATGAACCATAAGACAGTACAAATTTTAGCATATTATTATTAGTATGTGTGTTGAAAATGTGAAACTATATAGATAATATATATGTTGAATTAATCGCATGTACGCGACAGTAAGTATACCTACCGTATTTATTATTACCGTATGGACTTATTTTATTATTAAATAAATAAATAAATGGATTTAAAATTATTTCGTGCATTTTGTTTTATTTTAGAGCATTTGTGAATTCCCATGTTAAGTTTTATATTATATTCCGAAATATATTTTTATATATATTCTAAGTATACATTTAATCTAACAGATTGAGACATAAAACGGGGAAAAACTGCTTGGTACTTCCGAAGTGCTATGTTAGTTACTTTATAAACATGAATAACAGCTATGTTACGCAAACTTGGAAAGAATAAATCAATCATACACATCATAATATTATGTATGTGCTAACCTCTGTGAAGGCGTAAAACAATATAAATTAAATACGAAATAATTTGTGAAAGTTAGAACAAAGGAAGGACGGCATAAGGCAGTAAGTTTTTAGTAGGTATGTTAAAACTAAAAGCCATCTACGTCCATACCTGGTCCATCAACGACCTCAATTTACATAGACGGGCCCTGTCGAACAAAGAATGTGGAGCTATTTTACTAACGCCATCTAGTCTGAAAAGCGGGACAGCGCTATAGCGGGGACAAGGACAGCGCTATAGTGGGGACAAGGACAGCGCTATACAGGTGAGGAGCGCGCTCTAAAGGTTGGACATCCAATTTTTTTCTATGAAAGGGCCCATCTAGTACCTACATGGCTCCAATATTTTATCCTGCGTATGCCACCAACGTATGACCTTACTGAACGGTATTATTGTGCATCAAAACATTGCAGATAATAATGCAGGCAGTATTAGCCCATACTTCAAAATGTACGTTTTATTTCAATATCCGGCTTGAAGGACCAAGAAAATACGTTCATAAGTGGTAAGACTTTGGCCTCGGGAGGTCTTGGGTTCGAATGCCGGGCACGTACCTACCCTTAACTTTATCGAATTTTGTGAAATGATACTTACCGACTCTTTATCAAACGTCTTTCAACGCACTTTTATTTAAGGGAGTTGGTATGAAAAGCATAATTGTGACGTCATCAAATTTCGACATTTCTATATTCGATTGTTTAAAATGGCAAACTTAAAACTGACAGAGGACGTGGTTTTTAGATATTTTGGAAGACCCTCTATTTAATAGAACAAGTGAATATAATTAAAATTATTAAAAAATACGATTGCTCTACCGTAGCCCGTATTGAATTTTTCAAAAATTTAAAGCCCGTGTCACTCGGGATATTGAACTATAGTGTTATATATTTTTGGAATCTACTCATTATTTTCTAGATGATGATTATTTAGTTAATCTTGTTTTCGAATATTTTTTTTCAACTAGTCTTTGACGCGGGACCATGGTCACCCCATCAATTTTTTTTTAAATTTTACTAGCCTATGGCACCCGGAATAAGCTAGGGATTCTAACGATACCTCATTTATTAAAATCGGTTCAGACGTATAGAAGTTATGGTGGAATATACAAACTCACTACCTACATGAACCCTGAAAACAATATACTCCTTTTTTCAGGCAGTCGTATAATTAATAAGAAACAATTTATCTTGGTCTTTGTCTGGTGGCAGGTTTCGGCCGTGGCCAGTTACCACTACCGGCAAAGACGTATTGCCAAGCGTCTTAGCGCTCCGGTACGATGCCGTGTAGAAACCGATTATGGGTACCTATCAGTTTGATATGATGTCCGTAGTTCCGTACCCCTAACAGGTTAGCCAGCATCAAGTGAGATCACAGTCAAGGGCTAGCTTGTAGTGGGAAAAAAAACTTTGATGTAGGCATCACCAATCAACATATTAATATAGGTAGTTAGGTAACTATACCTAGGCATATGATTTACTTTAACGGTGAATCTACTAATTGGTCCTAACTACTAATAAGCAGTGCATTACAAAATAGGTTTTTAAGTGTTTAAACAATATCTTTCCGTTTATTAGTACTTATCTAGTCATTAGTATCTATTCGCTCGCCGGCATTACAACAATATTCATACCTATTACTCGCCTACATACTATTATTTACATTATTTATTATCTGTGTTGTTAGTGTCTCTTATATGGCGGTAACGTGGTCTACGAAGTGTAAATGGCAGACGGGTTACAGTGCGGACTCCGTGGAGTGGTGTCCCGTGGCACCTTACCACCATGTGATGGTCTGCGGGACTTACCAACTGGACAAGAGTGATCAAGGTGAGATGATAGTTGATGGATTTTATTGGATCGATAGTTAATGGCGATTGGAATCGGCGTCGCACCGGAAATCCCAGTGTTGGACCACGGTTCCCAACTATATAGTGATATAGTCTCAAAAACTTATCACAGCGTCGCTAGTGTACCTATATTAAAAATAAATAAAATAAAAACTAAAACTAAACAGGCATTTATTAAACACTAGATAATTCCCGCGACTTCGACCGCGTGGACCAAGTTTTTTCGATTCCCACGGGAACTCTTGAATTTTCCGGGATAAAAAGTAGCCTATGTCCTTACCCAGGATACAAACTACCCTTGTACCGAATTTCATTATAATCGGTTGAACAGATTTTTTTTTGATTCCCGCGGGAACCTTTTGAATTTTCCGGGATAAAAAGTAGCCTATGTCCTTCCCCGGGATACAACCTATCCCTGTACCAAATTTCATCAAAGCGGTTGAACAGATGGGCCGTGAAAGCGTAGCAGACAGACAGACAGACACACTTTCGCATTTATAATATTTGTAAGTATGGATTAGTTTCAATTTTGGCCACCGGGTCAGATAAGTTTGTGCGGGACTATAAGTGGCCGGACAATCTCAAGCGAATAGCTGGGAGCCGCTAGAAGCAAGCGGCACAAGACCGTGGACCTACCTACGGTGGAGATCTCAGATCCATGCAAGAGAACTTCGTCCAGCTGTGGAAGTTTATTGGTTGAGACTTGAGATGTATTTGAGAGATTGTACATATTTGTATCGATATGGTCGATTTTAAAGTAACTCTAGGTAGGTAAAGCTAATAAAATAACCCTTAGACTGTTTAGAGTTTAGTGGATCGTCCCAATTGGATCATGGGATCGGGAATCCCCTGTATTAGGATAGTCTCATGAAAGCGGATTGAGCAAAATGGCGGCTTTAAAAAAATTAGGTCGAGTATCTACCCACTACTAATACCTACCTACCACTTAAATCGCAATTGATCGTTTTGTATTGGACCAGTGTTGCCTAATTATCTAAAAACCTCCTAAAACGGTAATTTATGAATTTTCAGCTATCATTTAAAGACAGATGAAACGATTGAAAGTCGAAGTTTTTTTTCTAATTGGACACGGTAACAAGACAACGTAGTTTTCTAGACAGTGGGCTTAGATGGATTAACTATTAAGGAGGTACCTATACTTAATCTTTGCCATAACGTCTGAAGGGGCATATTCGCCTACGTTGTTTCAATAACTAGCACTCGACGCTACATCGGGCGACGCTGCTTTTTTTGACCAGCTAACCCAGCCCTATGGCCTCGACCTCGACTGATGTTCGTGATTCGAAAGACGTCCACTGCATAGGCCTCTTGTAGAGACTTCCACTCTGAATCGCCACCTGTGCGACTCGTTTGATGGCATCGGTCATTCCTAGTGGGGGTCTGCCAATGCTAGGCTTTCCAGTGTGGGCCAGCTATTCCAGCACCTTGGGACCCCAACGTCTATTAGTTCTTCATTGATTCAAGCATTGTCACTTCAATCGCCTGTCTGAGACTGTATAGCTTTAATACGAATATCAAAAAAGACTTTAAATTTATTTTCAGAAACAAAAGATGCAGATCAACCCAAGCAGAAACGTCTAGGTCGAATCTACTTATTTCTCCTCGACAAATTAACTACAGAAATTTCTCCAACCCAAACCATAGACACGGCTGGAATCCTAGACATGAAATGGTGCTACCATAAAATCCAAGGACACCCAATGTTAGCAGTAGTCACTTCAGATGGATACATACAACTTTACCAATTGCAGGATGAAAATGGTGCTTTGAAATTGCAGTTATGGATAGAGGACGCTATTTGTGGCAACGTTTTGGCATTGTCCCTCGATTGGTCCAGTAATAAAACGTCCAATGCGCAGCCAAGTTTGGTCGTCAGTGATTCGTCGGGCGCTGTAACAGTTTTTCGGATATTTGGGAGATCTTTGGAGAAGATTGGGTACTGGTTGGGACATTCGTTCGAAGCTTGGATTGCGGCGTTTAATTATTGGAACGCTGATGTGTTTTATTCAGGTAACTAACTTTGAAACTGATTTTTTAACGAAATCGAATAAAGAAGTAAATACTAAACTTACGGGAAACTGGGTTTTGTCGTGGCTAGGGGTCATTCGTAAAGTCCGATTGCGATTTGTAACTTAATTCTTCATTAGAAAACTGTAGGATTCGACAATATTTATGGTCACAAAGTATATATGTAACTAACTGTATGAGGGACGAGCATTCGAGTCGATTATCATTGTTAAGCATCATTGACCCAAGTCGGTAATTGGATGGAGGTTCAAATTTGGCCTGTTCGTTTCCTCCATTGCCTCGGAGATCACGTGTCGTCGGTCACTGTTATTATCACTAACACACTGATAATAAATAAATGACTTTCTTTATCTAGGCAACAGAGGTCCATGTTTGTTAGTAGGTAAAAATACAATTTTATTAAACTTTTTATGAAATACACCTAAACCGTACAAACCTAAGAGTTACAAAAACCTAAGAGTTTAGTCATTTCCTCGCTGAGGTGGGATGAAAAGTTACGTGTTGCACTCGAGTGAAAAGATTTTTCACCTCGTGCTCTTTTGATTCCCTCGCTGACGCTCAGGATTCTAAATTTTGAATTTTAGAATCCTTCGCTTGCTCGGTCATCAAAATTGAGCACGCGGTTAAAAAACAACTTTTCACTTTTTTATAACAAATAAACTATTGTCATACTCATCAGGCGGCGATGACTGCATGTTCAAGAGCTACGACGTGCGAGTGGCCGACGCGCCGACCGCCACCAACCGCGGCCACGAGGCCGGCGTCACCGCCATCCGCAGCAGTGTCCGCGCGGAGCACCAGCTGCTCACTGGCAGGTCGGAACTGGGTATTTGACTACAGTCCGTCAAACTTATCTGACCGGTTGACAGTATCGCTAGTGTGGCCAATAGGCATGATGACTGATTTTGAAAAATGGTTAGATTATGTTCGGAAGTATCTACTATTTCGAAAAAATATCTTATTTCAGCAGAAAAATACGGTTTACCTAGTAGATAAAATTGGCATTTGAAATTTAAATTTTAAAATTCACGCCAAAACGTTCTGCGGTGTCATGGCGTCGTTTGTGACGTCATTATTGTTTTTACCAATGTACTCTGTGCAGTGTGCAGTAAACAATAGTGTGATTGTCAAAGCTCGAAAACAAACAATTGTGACGTCATTCGCTTCTTGGTGTTTTAACCAATATGGCGGATTGCTGTATTTTATAGTTTTATTCAATCAAAATAAATAGCAATCTCACTCGAAATAGAAAAATAAAAACGTTTTTTATAATCCATGAAGCCTATTTCATTAAATAAATTCATAATTTCATTGATTCTTGGTTACTGTCATCATGCCTATTCTGTATAACACAATTTCTAAACTATTATTTCTGCAGGGAGTTAGTTATAAAAGGGTTAGCAATAAGTATTTTAAATGCTGTCATTTTAAATATTGGATAGAAGCAGGCGTTATTTTGTGGAAGTTCATGATAATGAAGGAACTAGAGGTTTAATTCGCTATAATCCGCGACAATACGAAAATATATGTGGTATAGGTAGAGTGTGTATCTTGGACTTAAAGCCCGCGATATTTACCATACGGCATACCACAGAAATCTTCCAAATTATTCTCAACGTACCTACGTTTCACTCCGATACCGGAGCATCTTCAGGTCTGTCGAGTCATCTTCTGTTGACTTTTTCACTAGTGCATGAAAAGGTCGATCACTATAACAACACTTATCGTAACCACAGTTCGCGGCTAGAGGGCCAAGGTGACGAATGAATATCACGCGCTCCGCGGTTAATTCGTCCAAGCAAAATACACAATCTTCCTAAAATTCTCTTTGATTTCAGTTACGACGAAAAAGTCCGCCTCTGGGACGCGAGGAACCTAAAACGCTGCATCACGGAGGCGGATGTGAACGGTGGCGTGTGGCGTTTGAAGTGGCATCCATACAACAAGAGCGTGGTTTTAGCGGCCTGCATGTACGGCGGGTTTCGCTTGCTTCGTATAGGGGACAGTATCGAAGTTATATGCGAATATGTGGAGCATGAAAGCATAGCGTATGGAGCCGATTGGCAGTTTAGTGACAAGTCTGATGATAGATCCATTGTAGCGACTTGTTCCTTCTATGATTGTGCCATGCATATAGGTGAAGTTGATCTGAAATAAATCTTTTCACAAACTCTTTCATGAATTTGCCATTAGTTCCTCAAATCTACCGCCAACTTAGGGTTCGTTTCCACCAAGGATGTGCTACGTTGCTATGGATGTGTCAATCACAACAAGAAGAGCGCTTGGTCTAACATGTAGCGATCTTAGCCATGAAAATAACAACGGAGCACATCGCACCTTACACATGTGGCACTGTACGAGTAAAAGTGATTTGGCGTGACCTACTTATATATCGATGTCGCCACTCGCCACTATACCATTTACAAAGCGTGTCTTCGATTATCTAAGTATCAAACTTCAATTAAGTACCTACTTACTTCACGTACACTAAGAAATATTTATGTTTGAAAACATGGGTACTAAAAATATTTTATAGAGAAGAGAAAACTTATTTTAACTCTAACATGTAAAAATACAAAATAAAAGTTGACCATTTCTCGTTTTAAACATGTTGTATTTCAATTTGCTTATAATGTCATGATAAATATAATTTATAACAATTACATACTTAATAAAAAGTAGTTATTTCGACGTAAGTAATAAAAAAAATCTTACACTGTATTAATAATATACAAGGCTTTGGGATGTTCATAGAATTAACTTTCAAAAGGGTTTTTTAAAAACGCTAAACTGGCCTGACCTTCCCCTACTATAAATTTGTACCTTAATATTCTCTAAATACAGTCTATTTTGCTATTCACTGGAATTAAGATACGCAATAGATAATCATTTATTTTAATTTTTCTATGCACTTAGATAATAAATTCAATTTTATGCTATGCCATCCAGTGTTATTTTTATAGCTTTGTTTATTAATAACCTATGATATACCAATTAGTTTCCTACAAAATATTAATTATTTTTCGTGATTAACTTTAGGATTAAAATGAGTTTTGCAAATTTCACTATGATAAGAAAAATTAACTAACTCGCCCTTGCTTCGCTCGGGTGGAAGTTCTGAAATTCCCTCAGGGGTAAAATTCCCAAAAATCTGAAAAATAAACAGTTAACTGTTAAAATAATAAAAAAATAATCAGCTAAGTAATTGAAACTTGAGTCCTTTTATCGAAAGGCTGGCTACCAATTATTTACAGGTAGATAGGTATCATCCGGTCCATGGAAGTTCCTAGCCCCCGCAGCTGCATCTACTTGGGCTATGCGTCGACAGATCAGTCAATACGTCTGAATAAGTGTCTCAAATGCGCAGCAGCAAATACAGGGTTATGTTTTTTTTGAAGACTGTAGTTCCTCAACCGCTGGGAGCAGTTTTTCTGCTGCCAACCCTGCAGCAAATTCCAGGAAAAAAAAAACTGTTGGATACGTTTCCCATCCGTATAAAACTCATATTTTAATTTGCACGTCAGTAACGAATTTCTATATGAGACAAAGGGATTAAAAAACTCAGTGTTTCCCATTGGTCAGACTAATCTGTCTCGTTTGCAAAACTCCTAATATTATAATCACTCGGTTTTGAACTTTGGATTTAGATATTCAATTATATCTAAATTTTACAAAAAATAAAATAAAAAGATGAATGATATAACTTTTTTATTCAGTTTCTAAGAATCCAGCGTCCGTTTTTATACCAATTTAAACATTGGTCTCATTTACAACAAGTAGTTGCCATTTTTGTGAACTCAATGATTTTATGATAAAATAAAGAATAAATTACAGAACACAAGTAAAATATAGATTACAAAGTAAAAAAATGTAAAATAAATCATGTAATAGCATGAATAGCGTGGATTATCACAATTCGAAAAAGAAAAAGATATATTTAAAAACTAAATATCCATGAGCTACGAAAAACGTATTATTAGATGGTATATAATATTTTCATCCCACCATCTCGGAAAGAGTATTTTTACTCTTCAATATCTGAACGCAAAAGCCGTTATTATCCTCTTGAGGATAAAGTAAATTGAATTTAGAACATCGTGTGCACGTTAGTAAATATCACTCGTCTATGAAGTTTGTGAATTCAAACACCATTAAAACCTATTTACTTCTACCTCTATGGTGCCGAATTTCCATACAACCGTTTATTTGTTAAAAACTCACACTCGTAACCTTCTTGGTGTGTGTTTTTTTTGCATTTAGTCATTTCCTCGTTGAGGTGGGATGAAAAGTTACGTGTTGCACTCGAGTGAAAAGATTTTTCACCTCGTGCTCTTTTGATTCCCTCGCTGACGCTCAGGATTTTAATTTTTGAATCACGAGCGCAATCCTTCGCTTGCTCGATCATCAAAATTGAGCACGCGGTTAAAAAACAACAAGAAAGAAAATGGTGCGCGCAAAGCAAATTAAAAAAGTACACCAAGAAGGTTACGAGTGGGAGTTTTTAACAAATTAAAAAAACCGGGCAAGTGCGAGTCGGACTCGCGCACGAAGGGTTCCGTACCATTATTAATAAATAATTACCTTTGTTAATGAACCGCAAGACTAACTTTAGGTTTATTGTTAATATCAAAAAAACTATGCTAGTTAGAGCATTGGCTATAGTTTTCCTGTAAAATATACGTAAATTCCTATTGACCATAATTATTTCAAATTTTTCGATTGGTAAACTCCGGGGGGGGGGGGAACAGTATTTTTTTAGACATTTTCCCCGATAAATCAAAAACTATCATAATTAAAAATCTGTTTTAGAATGTACAAAGTAAACCCTTTCATATGATACCCCACACAGTACAGTTATCTCACTTTTAAATTTCAACCCTCAGATTTTTCCCCCTTTTTAAATAAGAACAAAAATAATTTCCAATTTTTTTTTATTCCAGTGTCTTTGGGCCACTAATGTACACAACTATTCCAAATTTCATGTCGATAGCTTCGGTAGTTACTGAAATAATCGAGTGTGACGGACGGACAGACGGACAGACGGACAGACAGACGGAGAAAGTCGCACCATAAGGGTTCCATTTTACCATTTTGGTACGGAACCCTAAAAAGGTTGTATGGAAATTCGGCACCATAGAGGTAGAAGTAAATAGGTTTTAATGATGTTTTGAATTTCACAAACTTCATAGACGAGTGATATTTATCAACGTGCACACGATGTTCTAAATTCAATTTACTTTATCCTCAAGAGGATAATAACGGCTTTTGCATTCAGATATCGCAGATTAAAAATACTCTTTCCGAGATAGTGGGATGAAAATAACTATTACCATAATATCATATTCATATTTTAAGGCCTTCTTGCACCACCCGTTAAATGTCGTTTCCAAAATGATTGAAAATAAACGATTTATTTATTTATTTAAAATGACAGGATCATATAATTTAACTAAATCATGCAAGAGGGCCTTATTGAATTCTGATATAGCCAGGGTTACATATATTGATGTTTTTATTAAACAAAGCATGTACAATTTTCGACTTTATCAATATGTATATTACGACTAGTCCTCAATTTAAAATGGCAACAAAACTAGAGACCATGCTTCACGTAGGTTTCTGCTACAACCTTTACTAAATTACATACCCCCTTAGCTTGTTTAATGCCGATCGTATAATACAGACAGCATATATCCGATCAGCTTTATGTACCTAGCTAGGCAAACTTCTAACAATTGTATAGGAAAATTGCTCTATATGTAGTGCAACTTTTATTTATTGCTTGTCTGTAAGCGAGATGCAATTTTTATTGCGTTTGCACAGGTCAATATGTTAAGGCGTTACCAGTAATTTAACTGTTTAATGCAGCTTCAAACTATAATGATTTTGTTCAATAACATTTTTATGGATTTTCTAATATTAAACAATTTGTCAATAATTGTGTACAATATTTTCAGAACATAATATTGAAAGAGATGCAATAAGAGAACATACAGCCCATGTTTATTTTATCGCCCGCGACATTATATTTCATAAACTGCATACATTTATTATGCATGTTACATTATCTAGCAAGATTCTTTTCATAGATTTCTTTTATCAAAGGCTTGTATCATACATTTTTAAATGGGTTTCACTGCATCACACATATTAGGGCGGAAACATATAAATGTGACCCTACTAGACTCAATTATTCATATTAATCTCATCATCATCTTTGACCATCAAGTCTATTGCGTATCTCAGTGGACCTGACACTTTCATTATATCGATGCCATCAGCACACCTACTGGGTCCAATATGGAGAAGTTTACCATTTTTTTTTGAATTTATTATGAAAATTAAGACAAAATAAAACAAAAATATGAAAGAATCATTAAAATATCTCAACAATTGAAAAAGTTATGGAACTTTGAAGTTGCGCTTGCAAGACGGGAGACGTGACGTCACAATTCCCTATCAACCGATTTTATAAAGCCGAATAAAAGAAACAAATGGACTTAACGTGACTTAATTGAATTAAAAGAACTTAATTTGTGTGTGAAGATAATTTTGAAGTATTAAATCTCGGCTAGGTATTAAAATTCACTCACAAAATGTCTCACACCAGTAAGATACAGCAATCGGTGTACATTAAATAATTAAACTTTTAAATCATCATTCCTCAGTCATTTATTGATGGATTTAAAAAAAACCACTGATTTTTTAGTTTTAATCTATATTTTACTTCCGTTGTGTTAAATATGATATTCAGAACATCATGAAACTTCTCCATTATAACCATCCCATGACCCACTCAAACACAAAAAATTTCCAGCAGAATTGGTCGAGCCACTCTCGAGTTTTGCGTTTAGCAACACATTGAGCCCTTAAAGTGTGTCCATTCCAAATAATCGATCTTTAGTACAATGATAAGTTCCATCCAGAAAGGGGAAATTAAGTAACTTTTTATCCTGGAATAAAATCAATAATGAAATCCACACACACAACTTGCATCATGCTGAGATACGAGTAAAACATTCATGAGGTTGGTCAATTAAGCCGTCTCTTAGTCTAGGAAAGAAGCTAGTGGACCCCGACAGTAATTCGTCTGCCGACGAAACTTTACAGTATGATACAGCATCATAAGTATGTTATAAATATTTAAAAAAAGTGTGTGTGTACAATTCATAAACGGCAGAAGTGAAACTTCAGAAAAGTAGCCTACGAGAAAATGAGATAAATATAATTTGTATTAAATTTTATCTCATTCTCTCTCAGGCTAAATCCTACTATGAATATGTTTGTTTCTTTTTGGTGACGCTTTTTGTTTCATGGAATTGTCAAATCACAGATTCTAAAGAAGTTTCACTTCAAAAACTAGAAAAGAAGTTAGGTATTTTTAGACTATAGCCATTTGTTGCCAAGTTTCAACCACAGGATTTAATGCAGGGTTCTCCATTCAAAAAACTGCTCTCTTCCCTAGACTTTATCCATCTGGGTAGTCGTGACCCTTTTCCGTACCCGTCGATTCTTTAAAAATTCTATATTATAGACATTGGCAGCATTATCACTGAATTTGTGCACTGAGATACGTAATGGCTTGCAAAACTACACAATAAAATAGACATCACCTGTTCCAGTTTGTGTTTCATGTTTCTGACCGCCTGTATACAGTTGCAGTGAGATTACCTTATGTTTGCTCTTAGCTATATGGTACGAAATACTGTTTCCTAAGTAGAATAAACCACCATCGCTATGTTACAGTTAAAATTTGGTGTTCTGATGCACATTCAATGGTTATATGTTATATACATCTATTTTCTATTATATACAAAATTGCAAATCCATATTTTATAATGTGTACAACAATTACTACACCATATTTAAGTTCTAAACTTATAATATGTAAAATATTCTGTACATTATTACATAATAATATTTAGTTAAGATTTTATTTACGAATTACAAATGTTGGTATGAATAAATTAGTTCTAATACTTTAACAGGGATTTATCTACATTTATTTTTCTCTATATTACAACCTAAGAGATATACCTACTTGTGGTTATTTATGAGGAATTTTTTGGAAGATTTTTCCTTCTGAAATTATAAAGGCAAAAAATATGCCCCATCTAAGGTGTCGATGCAAATGGCAATATTTTCAAATACTTATAGCAAAAATGTCACCATATTGTTAGGCTATAAGATGATTTACTATCATCACTTATTTAATTAAATCTTAATTTTTTGCAATTTAAGAAATAACATATCTTTATAATATAATTTTGAATATATTATCTTAGATGGGGTATACTATTACAATTTGTATGGCAACTTGGCATCAGAACACCCTATATGAATGTGATATCGTTAAACCGACAGCACACTGTATAGTGCCTTCGTGTAAGGCATAAATATTATGGTTAACATTATTCTATTCTTAATGGTCAACTGGATGCAAAAACGTTTCCAAGATTTAATACAACTTTCTTCAATATTGATAAAAATGATTGCACATCTATCAGTATTTACCAAAAGTAACATATTTTTCAGTTTTCGGTTCAAATACTACCTACTAATAATACTAACGTTATTAATTTACGTCGATTTTAATGAGTTATCTAGTTTCTATGCAATTTCAATGTAAAGACTATTTGGAAAAGTATTTTATTACTCTCAATTATTAAATAATAAATTTCAAATTCACACCATTTGTGCATTAAGCTTGTTCCCTGGTTTTTGTTTATTAGCACAGCAGTAAATACATTTATTTTGAGGCCCCCGCGACCCATATTATGGTTCAAACTGATAAATGTGCATTTATCATAAATATTGTGATTGTGGTGGTCACGAGATTCTATCATCAGATAAGAAACATGTAATATTATACTTCGAAAGTTTGATTAGTTTCATATTATTTAAATTCGCAATAAGTTATTGCTGGTATTCACAGATGTTTAGTAAAATAACTGATGGATGGATGGATGAAAATCAGGCATGACTCAGAATTGACAAAAGCAGAACCAATCTTGTAAGGGATGTCATAGTACTTGTGAATGAATATTGGTCACTTTCAAGCAAATAAACACTATAATGTTGGTTCACATCACAGACAAACAAAACAACTTTTATGAAATAAGGCATTAGTTAAGGCAATACAGGAAGAAGAAAGTGTTAAAGTATTGTAGTAGTCTTTATAAACATATAGTCTTCTTGCTTGCACATATTCAAAGCCAGCCAGTGAGCAAGCAAGACTATACATGAACCAGTTAAAGAGACAAGAGTAAATAGCCAGAACTATACATATTATCTATGTTGAGCACAGAGTCTGTCTGTTGCAAAAAAATTCAACAGATTGTGTTTTGAAAAGATATTGAAAAAGTACATAATTTGTTGGAAAAGCAATCTAGAGCGATTTTATATATTTTCATTTACATTAAGTAAACTTAGCACATTAAAACTTGCTTAAACATGATCAGGTAACAAAATTCTTACACCCACTCGAGAGTTTCAAATCACATCACCATCCTAGCATGTGTAGTAGTTATTTAACCAGGGTCTGCCGATTTCATACCCATATAAGACAGACTACTACTGAAATATATATTTTCTTATCTGATTTTGACGGTAAATGACAAAAATATAACTGTAACACAATGCAATGCTAATGCATTTCTGTGAAGCCACTTGCTTCCCTTTAAAGTCAGCTAAGAAAAAATATACTTTTTGTTACCATTGCATAATACACAATCAGGTAACAAAGTTATTTTGGCTTCACCAAACTTTCCCAGAATTTAATCATACAATACGTAAACGTTCCTAGCATTTCTAGGGTTTAATGGGAAATCACAAGTTTGACAGATTTCACGTTCACATCACTAGTTTGACAGATCCCACATATCACTAGGTTTGACGGGTAACACATTAACTGGCTTCGTATTCTTTATCCTCACTATCACGGTCGCTAGGCGTGTCTTGGGCACAAGGCGCGGAAGTCGTCCTTCAAGGTCCAAGTGGTAGCGCAAGGGACATGGGTGGCGGCTCTGCAAGCTCGTGTAGCGCAACTCAGGGCTGCGCCCGCCCGGCCGCAGCCCCCGCAGCGCGCGGCTCGGGCTCCGCACACGGCGCTCGCGAGCCCCCACACTCGGGAGCCAGCCGCGAGGAGCCCTGGCGCCCAGACTCCGCACGCCTCGTGGAACCAGACTTCTGCGCCGCCGGACGATGATGCAAATCGTTGTTTCGATGCTTCGTCCAGTGTTCTGGAAACATTTGATTATTACTTGAATATAAAGTGTTATATCATTAAATAAGGCCTCGTTGGTCTAGTGGTTGGCATGTTCGACTGCGGCCGACGAGGTCCCGGGTTCGAGTCCCGGGTCGGGCCGAAATTGAGTATTGGGTTTTTCTGATTAGAAATTCTCAGTACTAGCCCGGAGTTAGGAAGTTGGAGGTGTTTCACCCCCGTGCCTCGGAGAGCACGTTAAGCCGTCGGTCCCGGTTATTATCACTAACATGATAATAGTCGTTAAAGCCCGCCAACTCGCATTGGAGCAGCGTGGTGGGTCTAAGCTATAATTCCCGCTCTCCTATGAGAGTGGAGGCCTGTGGCCAGCAGTGGGACGTTAATGGGCTGCGGTGGTGGTGGTGGTGGATATCATTAAATTACATAATATTAAATAATGTTGTATTTATTTGATACCTAAATATTATGATTTAAAAAATGTTAATATAATAATACACTGTATCTGAACAATTCTCATTAAATATATAGGAGGCGGATTGTTGTTCCAAACCTTGCCTGCACTGCCCGTTCGTAGCTAGCACGTGGGTACAGATGAAATAACCAAGTGCATGCATGGGACTGACCTGTACTCGTCACAGTTGGTGTCGAGCTGATAGGGGCCGAACAGGTCCCCAAGCCCCGCGTAGTGCGGCCCCCGCTCGCAGAAGGCGCACAGCCACGACGCGTCAGGCGTGGACGCGTCGTAGCGCAGCCCTAGCGTGCTCGCGTGCAAGCCTCGCGCGCGCAAACCGTTCCGCCACTCGTCGCCCGTCCGCCGCTCCTCGTCGGTCGCGCCGGCCGTCGCGTTCACGACGGATACGGACACGGGCGAATCGCGCGGTCCGACGATCTGTAATTGAACAAGTTATTCCTACAAATGACCGACGACCATACAAATTGACTGACCACGCTACGGTTACGTTTGAAGCACAGTCTGCACTTTGAGGGTACATATTGGATATGGGTGTCATTTCTGAGGTTTTTTGGAAATGCATTTTCGTCATATTACCTAAGTTTTTTTAACTATGTAAGAAATACTGTTAGCTGAATTCTTTCAAAACCGTAAACTGACGTTTTTTTTTACATTAATTTTCGGAATGATTTCTTTCAAAATCAATATCTGGTGTTACTTGTGATCACAAAAGAGGAAATTGTTTCCTGTTATGATTACGATAATACCATTCCAAACATTTTTTAATGATAAAATGATAACGAAATCAAGAAATCTGTTGTGCACAATCTCTGAAACTAACTAAATTCACACAGTCAATTAAGTCAGACATTGTAGAGTCGAATACATACGTACGACATACCTGTATGTATGGCCCTCTCGATCGCCCAGAGCTTGCATTGCTGCCAGAGTCATACGCATCTTTGACTGGCGCTTGAGGAACAGTTGTTTCCTTCTTCTTTTTCTCCACTACCTTTTTTCTAGCGGCCTTCCGTCTAGGGCCTTCATCACCAGTAGACGATCTATTCGCTCGCTTGGAAGCTTTCCTTTCACCTTTGGTGGGAGCGGATTTTCTCCGCTTCTTTGCTTTCGCGGTCTGTTTCTTTTCTGATGTAGATTTGTCTTCTTGTTCTGTCCCAGTTGGATTTTCTTCAGCTATTCCAGCGAACATTTTCTCCAACTGGTTCTCGACTTCGACAAAGCTGGCTGCGGTTGGTTCAGCAGTTCTAGCTTCGCTCACTTCGCTTGCTTCCGGTTCAGCCGGTTTTCCCTCTGATGGAGATTCGACAGGTACATTAGTTGATTCCGCGTTTGAATTCCTCGCACTTCGCCGTCTAGGCGCAGCGGCGGTCGCTGGTGGCGGTTCTGGTTCGTCATTTTTCGGTGGAGATTTTTGTGGGGGAGAATTTTGTGGAGGGGTTTTCTTGGGGGAGTTTTGTTTTGGCGATTTTTGTTCGGGTTCCGGCTGGGGTGAGTTTTCGGGTTTAAGAGGTATGGGGGATTTCGGTTCGGGTACAGGGCTCGCGAGAACACTTTTTAGTTTGTCGACTGTGACTGGGGTTTCGGGTTCCGGGACGGGGGCGGGTTCTATCGTGGTGTCTCTATGGTCTGTGGTGCTGGCGATCATCGCGGCTATATCGTCTATGGTCTCCGCGGAGCCGGAGCGGGTTTTTCTCCGGGCGTGCGGTTCCGGCGGGGGTGAAGGTGGTTTTTCTGGTCCGTTTTGGGTTTCGTAAGCGGTGACGCCGTTTTCGAGAAGCGGTTGGGTGGTGTGCGGCGAGACTCGGGTCGGTGTGGCGGGTTTGGGCGCTTCCGGCGGCGGGGGGATAAGGGGCGGGGGGACCGGGACGCGTATTGTGCGCTCCGGTTTTCTTTTCCGCTTGGAGCCGGGTGGGGCTCCACAGGAGTCCGCTGAATCCTGAAATGGTGCAATTTAACTGTCAATACCGACTTAATAATAAACTATAGCATGATTTTCATAAAGGTTACAGAAATATAAGTGATACAGAAAGAAAGTGTAACAGAATCGAAGATGTAACCCTTTTGAATGTGTTTTTACTTCTTTTAACCCGAAACACGTATATTTCTGTAATATAAATGAATCTGTACCAGATATAAAGGGTTTTAAAGTGTAACCGAAATAGCGACATTGCCAAATTTACTGTTGACGCGTATTCAAATTTGAACCTAAGGTGAAAGCACCAATAGTTGCAATTGTTTTAAAAATAACATGGCCATGTTGTGTCAGTGTGTGTAAAGTCCAATGAAGTGAGAAAAACGCGTTTTCACACTGTGCAGTTTGTTAGGGCATGTACCTATTAGGGTTACAGATAAAAACACTTATCAACAGAAATAAAAGGTTACAGATTGATTGGGTTACAGTATCGTTTCTGTTTCCGTTATAAGTGTTTCTGTTTTATAACAGTTTCAAAAAATTGTGTTTAAACCCCTTATTTCGGTTACTTTTATTTAATCGTATGGCGTTTACATATATGCGTTTTTATAAAAATAACGCTTATTTCGCCTGCAAGTTCGTCGCTCGTTTAGCACCACCCAGGGGACACGTGCAGGGAGGTAGAAGGTAGTTCCTGCGGACGTGAGCGACGGGACTTCCCCCATTCCTGCGGACGCGAGCGACGGGGCTTCCCCCAATTCGGTTACTGTTTCAGTCCTTAGCTGTGACAGCTGACTCTAGAATCAGTATGGCCGTGTGAGACTGGTACGGACCTCGTTGGAGGAGGGCGGCGAGGGGGTGGGCGCGGCGCGAGAGTGCACTATGACGGAGTGGGGGGAGCCGGGCGTGGGCGCGGCCGACAAGCGCTCCAGTAGCGCGTCGACCCGCGCGTGCGCCGGACGTGCGTGCGGCGCCGCGCGCGCGATCAGACTGTTGATCGTGGGCGCGTCTCGCACCGACAACGCTGGCGCCCCTGGAGTGGGGTGCATTGGAGCCGGGGAGCCGTTGGCGCCCCGTGGCCCGCCCACTGTGAGGTCGACGCCACCGCGAGCGTACGACAGCAAATCGTCCGGACGCATCAGTTTATCTGTTTACGGAAAGATGATGATTAAAAACTAAACTACATTCAAGGACCCCGAAATATAAACATCGGGTTTATTCAAAGATCAAAAATCCATACTATCCATATCCATCCATACTAATATTATAAATGCGAAAGTGTCTGTCTGTCCGTCTGTCTGTCTGTCTGTCTGCTACGCTTTCACGGCCCAACTACTCAACCGATTTTGATGAAATTTGGTACAGAGATAGGTTACATCCCCGGGAAGGACATAGGCTACATTTTATCCCGGAAAATTGAAGAGTTGCGGGAATCAAAAAAATGTATCTGTTCAACCGATTTTGATGAAATTTGGTACAGGAAGAGGTTGTACCCCGGGGAAGGACATAGGTTGCTTTTTATCCCGGAAAATTGAAGAGTTCTCGCGGGAATAAAAAAAACAATCCACGCGGACGTAGTCGCGGCCATCATCTAGTTTTAAATAAATGAAACCAAATCTGTATAGTGTATAGAAGTAAGAACAAATATTTCAAACATTTTGTTGTTAAGGAAGTTCTGTTACACATTGGGTATATTTTAACAGATTCTGAAGTTAAGAACTATAATGGGTACTTTGACTTTGCCCAGACTTAAGACCCCCTAAACCGAGCCAGATTTATAATATCTCATACATATACTTGTATCTGTAAAAGTTGTAATAGTATTGACATATTGTAATTCTGTTTTAATTGTTATGTTTATGTTTTGAAAATTTGACTGGAGACACCGTGGCAATGTTGTATATGCCTATAATTGATACATATATAATAGCACTAGCAATTGTAAACCTTTTCTTATTATAAAATGACTCTGTATTTGTATCGCTGGCATATCAAATGAATAAATAAATAAATAAATCTGAAATTCATGTCTCTGATCGGTTTAACTCTTGTCCAAGCTAAAATAAACTAGAGATCCTCAGCTTAACCAAATGGGCAGAGAAACAAGATTTTAGTAAAGTTTTGAAAACTTTACAAGCTTTAAAAGCTGATCATCATAAAAAAGTCACTTATTATAACAAAATATCATGGAAATGGGTGGATTCCTAGAAAGAACAGATGAAAAAAAATGGTTACAAAAATCAACTATTTTAACACTTGTTTTTACCTGGAAATTGAAATTTACCTCTTCCAGGTCCCAAATGTGGATAGAGTTCTGCGGGAGGTAGGGCTGCACCAGCCTTCAACTCTCCTGGAGAAGGAGTATGCCTGGAAAATAAAACCAAATAGTCGTTAAGGATTGATTTATTTTCCTTTTATTCATCTTAACTATTAGACCAAATTACATCAAAGTATGTAAAATTTGTACGTCTTCATCATACTTTCCAGGCTTGATCCAATTATTGTCGTAAAACACTCACCTTTGCAATAATTACTAATTACTTACTTCAACAAAATTTATTAACTTCATGTTTACAACTACAGTATAAATTAATACAATTTATGAAGGCATGTTGGGAATTTCTCTCAGGGATAAAATCCGGAACGAGGAGATTTGGAGAAGAACTAAAGTGACCGACATAGCTCTGAGGGTTAGCAAGCTGAAGTGGCAGTGGGCAGGCCATATCTGTTGCAGAACCGATGGCCGTTGGGGCAGACGTGTTCTGGAGTGGAGACCGCGTACCGGCAAGCGCAGTGTAGGACGACGATTTATCACTCATACACATAACACACTGTATGAGATGTTTGTCGGGCGGCGTGGGCGTGTGGCGGTAGAGCTCTGGCGGAACACGGAGTTGGCGCCGCCCTTCATCGCCTGCAACGTCGACAGCCCTAGCGTATCGCGAGACACGTTACTTATCACACATACACACCTCATGAGATGTTTGTCGGGCGGCGTGGGCGTGTGGCGGTAGAGCTCTGGCGGCGTGGCCGTGTGGCGGAACACGGAGTTGGCGCCACCCTTCATCGCCTGCAACGTCGACAGCCCCTGGCATAGCAAGAGACTTAATGCAAATCACACATACAAGTTATGAGGCGAAAACACACTACCGACACGTCGAAAACGGATGAGCGATGATAGGTAAGCAACGCGATACGACTCCGTAGAAAATGACGAACAACACGCGACAATGTAGGGCCAGGGTTAACTACTGTTTGATACTGTCGCGTCATGTCTTGTCAGTAGTGTTTTCGTCAATAAAGTAAGTTTACTTCTCTCGATGATAATGTTATATGAACCAATTGAACTCTCAACCAATGTCTCTCAACTAAAAGGAGCCACCTCCCTTCAACCTCAGCCCTCTCAGTGCACATGCATTGCTGACTGCGAGGCACGTATAGTTGCGTTGCACCACATTGTAAAAACGGATTCATGATTCCTGAATAAGCTTTCAGGGCGGGTCCTAAACTACTTGGGTATACATACTTCGAAAGAAAAAACGTGATTTCGAGACGTTTTGTAGGTCACATAGACATAGGAAAACTGATTCGGGGCCTTACTACGTAAAAACGATTGCTACAATGTAACAGTCGCAATCACCATTGATTGTTTAACATAGATTTGACGACCTCTGTGGCGCAGTGGCGAGTGCCTGTTGTATTAAAGTGAGAACTCCCCAGTTCGATCCTCGGCAGTGTTAGCTTGGGAATTTATAAATTCTGAATTTTCTATTGTCTGGAGGATTCGGCTGTGACAACTTACCAACCACTCTACCGGCAAAGACGACAATGAAGTCGTGGGCATCATCTAGTCCATACTAATATTCTAAATGCAAATTTAGTATAGGGATAGTTTGTATCACGGTAAAGGACATAAGCTACTTTTATCCCGGAAACTTATGAGTTCCCGCGGGAATCAAAAACCTTAACCCACGCCGTACGAAGTCGCGGGCGTCATCTCATAAATATGTGACTAGTGATGACTAGTAGTGCCTCCTCTAGGCGTCTTCTTTCGTGAAACGGACTGTACAGTGATCATGACACATTCTGTGGTTCGCACTTGCTGCCAAACTGTAGTGGTTACCACTTACCTGCAAGGGGTCGATGGCGGGCGGGTCCGGCGCGGGCACGTGGTACAGATGCGGCGGCGGCGTGGGCGTGTGCCACGTCACGCCGCGCTCTGAAGCCATATGCGCCTGCGGGGCGCGCGCCAGCAGGTTGGCCATCTGTAACTGCGCGATACCGCCGTTAGCGAGTGCCCTCTGTGCAGTCCGACATAATGTGCGTATACCTTAAGGCCTATTGCGCATTATAAGAAAAGTTGTTGTATCTTATGAGTAATCTCTCATAAGAAATTCACTTGCAATGGTTGTTGTAATGGTGAGACCATACATACTACAAGATATTTTTTCTGATATCACGCACAAACAAAATATAAGATATATTACTTATAAGACACAAGGCATTTTCTTATAATGCGTAATAGGCCTTATAGTAAGCGGCGCACATTGTGACGAAACTCAGGTGCAAAATTATACTCACCTACTTACTGAAAAAATAAAATTGATTATTATTTGGATTTTCAATAAGTAGTTATTACCCACTTAATGTGCAGTTGACTGTATAGATAGTTCAATCTATAAAGACATGTGTCTCTATAATATATCCTCTCATCAAGAATGTTGCTTTAATACATTGTTTTTGCAAAGTTGTGTTGGTTGCAATTAAGTAGATACAATGTTCCGAGAAGTCATAAAGTTTGAATAAGACTGTATTTTCCTATTGTAAAGTAGTACTGCATACTAGATAGCTCATGGCGTTAATTAATAAGAGTATGTGGATAGAACGAACTATTCATAGATATTTTTTGTGTTTTCACTGTCCATAGGATTTAGGTATAGTTTTGTTAATAATTAGTCAGTATAATCACCAGAATGACTAATTTTATAACTGGAGTTATGAAAATTCCATGCTGATGACAATTTTTTACTCAAATATTGTCAGCCTAGTGAGGAACTTATCAATCAAGAAGTTACAGATAAATGGATAATTTATTGATTAGTTTTGACTGTTTAACCCAACAGAATTGTTGAATTCCCCATATTCCTCTACACTTTTCGAGATGTGGACCCTGCGAGAGAGTGAGAAGAGAATAGACGTTCTTGAGATGTAGTGCTACAGAAAAATTTTGAACCAACTTCATCTGCATCTATCCTCTAATGTACAGACTTGCATCCTCACTTTGTTTGGTCACATAACTAGATGTGATGATAATAATAGCTCTATTGTACCTCTATTTGAAGGAAGAGTGGAGGTGCACTCTTGTGCAAGTGACTGACCATACATGATCATTTTTTTTTAAAATATCAGAATAGTGTTTGATGACAACAATCAGGCTTAATACAAAAATTAATACAAATGTTCTAGGTTGGAGCAGGCTTGCCTAGAAGATGTCTATTCACTCTTGTTTTGAAGGTACTTTAGCCATATGTGGCAGGAAATACATGCGCTGAAAGAGCATTCTACATATTTTATTGTTTAATTGGTACACAAAACAGGTACTTAATAACTATTATTTAGGTCTTATGGGAAAGACTCAGATTCGCATTCAGCTGATATTGCACCAAATGTGATCAGAGATGGATTCCTAGGCAGGAGAGAAAGAGACAACACTAAGTATTTTGTAATAAAATAATTGCTGCGACTTCTAAGCTCCAATATTCCAACTTTCTTTCTAATTATAGTAGCATGCATCTCTACATCCATGTTTATATTAGGTATTGTTGCTTCTAACACACTAGTAAGTATAGCATAAGTAATTTCCAGTATACTATGTTATATTAAGCCCAATAGCATTTATTATTTTATTTATTTCTAAAACACAATGTGGCAATGTGTGGTGGTGTCTGATAAGAAAATCTTAATTCTATCGAATAACCAGTAAAAAATTTGCTAATGAGGAATTTTAATAAATGTTTTATAGATCTTTTTAAATCTACAAACACACTACTAAGGTACTACTAACAATAGCTAAAAGTTTTACTGAAATTAGGGAATTAAAACAAAGACTACAAACAAACATTGTTGTAATGGCAACATTTGCTATCACCTGTGTCAAGCAAAGATAGTAAAAGAGGTCAACCATGCAAACAGCTGATTCTTGTATTACAAAACATTAAAATAACTATTCAATGGACTTACAATCGAGGTGTGTAAGCAGAAACAGGTTTTCGATGCATTTACAACAAAAACAATTAAACACTACCGCTGGTGAAATTACGAATTGTTAACGAAAAATGAATATGAAATTACTTTGTTGGTTCATTATGCGCATTCTAATTTCACTGTGTTGATTATACAAGGGTTTTACTGTATGATATTAAATGTAAAAAGGAACAATAAGCACCACCTGTAAGGGGCTCCAGCCAGCGCCGAGTTGCGACTGTCTACCATTTGGATTGTGCTGCGAGCCGCCGGACATCGTGCGCGGAACCCTCTCGGCACTGTTTACAAAATTTATACAACTCCGATTCACTAGCGAGCACTCCTTCAGTCCACCATAATGTTGCCGGCAACTTTCGAGCCTTCGTCCGCGTAACTGCGATCCTTTACGACGTGTACAGAAACTTCTCAATCCTTTTCAGGCGCACATGTTGTTTTAACAAGTGTCTGTATCACCTTGCGGACATACTGAACATGAAACAGCACATAAATTCAGCTAACGATGCAATAATACAGCTGAAAACCACATTTATTACGAGCACGGTATGGTGTTCACGAATCGAAGCTCACTTCGCGTGACATTTTGAACGCATTTTAGGTTTGAAAATATACACTGTATTTGCACTCTAGGGCTGGATTATTTCTCATTAACTGCACATCACTTTAGTCTTTCGTTGAATACAATAAATATCACAAGTAACTACACGAATAAAGTAAATTATAACAAACTATGCACAAGGATCACATCCAACAATGGTGGCCGATTGGTTTTTTTGAAAGCTTTCATCATCAGCGCCATCTTCCGAATCAACCGCCAAAGTGAAATTGCGTCGGTAAAACAGTTAAACGGAAATATGCTCTCGTTGTCTATGGGTATAGAAAAAACCGGTATTAAGTTCAAATTTAACATTAATTATTGGTATTATAAGAGCCTAATTTAGGTATTAAAAAAAAATACTTTTTTTTTGCACTCAATTAAATTAAAATAAATATTTGCAGTCTGTATATTTTTTCGATTGACTTACCGGGTTTTCCATATTTATGGCAACACTGGTTACTGTAGCAACGGTTTGTTTTGTTTTTAATTGTTTACAAATTACGATTCACGAACTCGGTCGATTTAATTTTTCAAGCTTTTATATAAAATAACTAAAAAATTAATGTAAAATCTTCGTCAATATGAGGGAAACTGAGGTTACGAAGTTTCTAGTGTCATTTAGCGGTCATATAGAGCACGTACGTTTCCCGGCCGGTGTATTCGATGATCAACTTTATTTGACCTATGACGTTGTTTGGGGGGAAGATTGGAGCCCCGTTTCTGGATTGTGCTCAGGGACCAGTCAGATGGCGCAATCTGGACGTGATCCAGAAAGGGTGACATTCAATTTGCCTGTAGAAATGGTTTTTGGAAGCACCAATGTGTTCGGATGTAAGTGACCTAAAACTTTATATACTTAGTACTTACTTAGTTATTATGTGCAATTTTTTAGTCGTTAATTGGTGCACTACTGATGACTGATGAGTTTATAAATTTTGGAAGGCTGTTCTTGTGAAAAGATTTTTTAAGAAGTACTACAAATTACTCGATTTCTCGGGATAAAAACTAAAAAGCTTAGGCTTAAATCGATCCGTTGCTCAGCTGCGGTGCGATTGAAGTACAATAATTAACCAACAAACACAAACAGTTTCGCTTTTAAAATATTATTATAGGTACAGTACAACTACAGATTTCCGATTTAGCGTTCAGTTCGTACCTACCTAATCTATCCTCAAACATTAGGCATGGAAACTGATTGCTTAACACTTTCGCTGTAGACTTTCGCTTAGCGCTTTCCATCATAGTTCAACAAGCGCTAACACGTCACAAGCTAGGAAGTATCGGTAGCTCAACGGTCAAGGCGGGGGCCTCGTACTTTTGGTGTTTGGGTCAAACACCAAAAGTACGAGCAAGAGTGAATAGGTGGGTGAATAGGTGAATCTTTTAGGCAAGCGCTACGTTCCAACCTAGACCTCATCATTGCTTTGCACTAAGCATGATTGTCGTCAAGCGCAAGCCAATATCTATGGCACCAACGTTGGCCCCCATGCTAATCGTCCGGCCAATCGTGGAACCAGCATTAGTCAAGTCTTTCAAGTGTTAACAAAGACATGATCTAATATCCCCCACTAGGTTTGTACAAAATATATTATTATAGGTACCTACGTCAGCATGGATTATAGTTTTAAAAAAACCCGTAGTTACTCCGCGGGATAAGTTACGTCAACCGCAAATGGGTAATCTTTGCTTGCAAGGAAGCTGGAAGAATATCTATCACAGCTCTTGGCGATTATAAGCTTGAGATTTAAGATAATCATGCTAAGGCGCATTCCCATATATTCCCATGAGTATATTATTTGATATTTACCAGGCAGGAATATATTAGCGATAGGTGATAAATGATAATAATCCATGTCCAGAATTTTTGTAGCACTCATTTAGCACGTTTATCGATTTCTCTTTGAAAAATCTAAACTTTTCGGGCATACTCCGATAATGATAATTGAGCTATTTGTTGTTTATTTATATTATGTATAGTGCCTAATTTAAATATTTTTGACTGTAGGGCCACAAGTGGTGGTAACAGTGCGAGCGAGGAACTCCCTATCCGGCGAGAGTCTACGAGGTTACTCCTTGTTCCTTCTCCCGCCCACTACTGGTACCCATCAGCTCTCGTCACCTCTAGTGCGACCACGGTCCGCGACGATGTTAGGCGAGTGGGTGTCTTGGTTGACTGGAAGATACCCTGAGTTGGCTGATCCTAAAATGTTGGCGAACGGAAAGGATAACTATTGTAAGTTTAACTTAGAGAATCAAGGAACAAGAATCTTAATTCGCTATAATCCGCCAAGGCAGACAAATCTATGTGGTACAGCCGCGTGTAGCTTGCGATATTCACCGCCCAATAAGCCAGCAATAGGCATGATGACTGATTTTGAAAAATGGTCAGATTATGTTCAGAAGTATCTACTATTTCGAAAAAATATCTTATTTCAGCAGAATAATAAGGTTTGGTAGATAAAATTGGCATTTGAAATTTAAATTTTAAAATTCACGCCAAAACGTTCGGCGGTGTCATGGCGTCGTTTGTGGCGTCACTATTGTTTTTACCAATGTACTCTGTGCAGTGTGCAGTAAACATAGTGTGATTGTCAAAGCTCGAAAACAAACAATTGTGACGTCATTCGTTTCTTGGTGTTTTATCCAATATGGCGGCTTGCTGTATTTTATAGTTTTATATTATCAAAATAAATAGCAATCTCACTAGAAATAGAAAAATAAATACGTTTTTTATAATCCATGAAATCTATTTCGTTAGATAAATTCACAATTTCATTGATTCTTGGTTACTGTCATCATGCCTATTCTCACCGGCACAACACCCAACCACACTGCACACATATCTTACAAATTATTCTCAACGTACGTTTCACTCCGACACTGGAGCATCCTCAGGTGATGTTGACTGGACAACACGATTGTTAATTTACAATGGATTCCCGCATCAAATTGACTTCCGCAAAGTAACGCCTGCTTGTATCCAATAGTTTAACTTCGATTTACTTATTTTACATCATCAGCATCATTTCAACGCTGGCCTCCTCCTGAACACTGGTCTGCTCTCCGCATGGTCCACCACGTAGGTTAATTGCCATCCCATCAGATTATGAGAGTGCGGGAATAGAGAGTGTACCTGTGGTTGCGCACAAGAACAAATGTTGTGCTCTACAGCATCTACGTACAGTCCATCAAACTTATCTGACCCGGTGGCCAAAAATGGAACTAATTTTTATGGCTGTTATTTTTTTTTCTTAACTAGTAGCGCCGCTGTCACCGGGTCAGAAAAGTTAGTGGGACTATAGATGTCATCTCGATGATGCGTACTTAGGCTCGGGAGTCGAGGGAATTTCTAACAATACTTTCTGAGTGACTATTAATAACCCGACATCAGCTGAAACTGGTTCTCAAGCATCGATCAATCTTCTCATAGATTGACCATTTGAGAATGTGCTCTTCGCTGATGTCGACTTATTAGGGTCCGTAACCCTGCATTCAAGATCTCAAGTTTCTAGTTTCAGTGAATTGCTTGCTACCAACCTAGCGTGGCTTATAGTTACACCATAGTTTTGGCCATAGTCCACCACACTGGTCTGATCCAGATTGGCAGATTTCACACAACATTGACAACATGATGAAGAACTCTCGGGCATGCAGGTTTCCCCACGATGTTTTCCTTTATAAAAAAAAAATATATTTATTTTTCAGTGCTAAGGACAGACTCGTACGGAAGTGTCACACTGACGATGACGATGGTATCCAAGGACCTTCGGAAACTCGGCTATGATAACCAGCCGACTGTTTGGAAGACTAATTAAAACTATGTATTTTAAATTAAATATTATGTTAGTTTGATATGCTTTAATAAAACACTTGTTTTATCACTTGTATTGAAAAGACTTTCAACTTTTAAGTACTTCTTACTCCAAAATACTTCTACCTATTCCTTTATTTATAATTTGTAATCATGATGGAAAATCTCTAAAAATTATATTCATACTTACTATATAAATGCGAATATATTTACATTTTCAAGGCCCGTTTAACCGATTTTCACGGAATTTGTTACAGAGATAGATTGTCATTGGTAGGTATCTATTTCTAATAAAAACCTAATTGAACGCTGATAAAGACAGGCTTTATCCAGTCTAGCTATTTATATATTTATGAGATTTTATGTAAAAATCCAAATTGGCCCATTGTATTAAAACACTTGTTTACAAAACCAATTATTATCGCCTCGACATTGACATAAATCATAATTGACGTGCGATTAACGATATGGACCCGTATATTTCTGAATGAGAATACCTTACGTTTTTGTGCCGTATTTTTTATGGTAATCCTAACTTTTGTGACCCTTTCGGTGCATTGGTTTGGTGAGCGTTCAGGTCTCAAAGTTGGACTTGGGTCGTCCCACGTTCGAGTCCGCATTGTGTCACATTGTGTGTACTAATAGGTCTTTACCTATGAAATTGCCGTTTTGTATGGAATAAGTGAAAGTACTTATTTTTTCAAACTTTTTTATTTCTTTTATTCGAAGTAATCACCCATGCAATCGACGCATCTTTGCCAACGCATTGGCAGTTTATTGATGCCCTTCTTGTAAAAATCAGCTGGACGGGAGGCAACAAACTCTTCAAAGGCATTTTGTACTGCCTCTCGGGAATTGAATTTTTTACCCACTAAAAAGTTGTCTAAATTTTGGAAAAAGTAATAGACGGTAGGTGCAAGGTCTGGTTAGTATGGCCATAGATTAATTATTTATATATTGTCTTTGGTATGGCGGATGAGGGAGAGCTTCCAACCCCAGCTCTTGCAGCTTGGAGACTGTCTGTTGCGCAGTATGGGGTCGCGCGTTGTCGTGAAGGAGCAGTGGGGACGACCGATTGACCAAAGGTGGTTGCAGATGTGCAAGCTTCTCCATCATTCTCTCCAGTTCTTCACAGTACACATCTGCGGTAATGCTCATGCCGTTTTGTAAAAAGCTGTGGTGAATCACACCCGCACTAGACCACCAAACAGTGACCTTACGTGTTGCACTCGAGTGAAAAGATTTTTCAACTCCTGCCCTTTTGATTTCCTCGCTGACGCTCAGGATTCTAATTTTTGAGAATCCTTCGCTGGCTCGGTCATCAAAATTGAGCACGCGGTTAAAAAACAACTTTTCACTCTTTTATAACAAATAACTATTATACTCAGTCAGCGCGCCAGGGAGGTCGGGAGGAAGGATTCCAGCAATAAACATTTTGGAATTCATAGGATGCTACAAGTTTAGAAAACAACCCCCGACATAATATGGAAGTAACAGATTAAGAAAAAAGCTGATGACCTTCAGACGGATGAACAGATTTCCATGAAACATGAGAGAACACTCGGGATAAAATTATCTATGACACAAAAAAAACTAAACGAAAATCAGTTCATCCTTTTGGGCGCTACGATACCACAGACAGATACACAAACAGACACGTTAAACTTATAACACCCCTCTTTTTGCGTCGGGGGTTAAAAACAATCGCGTTAGCAGCGTTTAGATTCAAAGAACAGCTAACACATTAATATCTAATGTTTTCGGAGGATTATAATATTACTAGATGATGCCCGCGACTTCGTTCGCGTGGATTAAGTTTTTCAATTCCCGCGGGGACTCCTTAATTCTCCGGGATGAAAAGTAGCCCATGTCCTTCCCCGGAATACAACCTATCCTTGTACCAAATTTCATCAAAATCGGTTGACCAGGTGGGCCGTGAAAGCGTAGCAGACAGACAGACAGACGGATACTGGACAGACAGACACACTTTCGCATTTATAATATTAGTATGGATATTTACTTATAGTACTTACTTACCGCGTACCTTACCGTAATACTTTACTGTACTTATTTAGGAATATTCAGTTGGTAGTTGGTAAAAATAACATACCTACCTACTTAATCACAATTTCATTCGTATCCTTTCAAAAAATGTACACTTGGCCAGTTTTATGTTATAAAACCACGAAGGAAATAGGGATATATATAATATATTTTTCTTTATTATACTGTTTGTTCTGAAAAAGCATGTCACAGAATATATTCGTCAGTCGGAGGGCTCGGCCCGAGTATGTACCTATGCGAATAGGTGTCTATAAATATAAGGATGTTCCTGTGTATCCTACCTTCAGTAGGTACCTACTCGGAATGTTGCGTTGGAACTTGAGTAAATAAGGAAAATGACATGCTTAAAATAATAGGTATGTACCTGACGCGACGTGTACCTATACGTATAGATAATTAATTTTTAAGATCATTTATTTACTCTATGTAAACACTTATTAATAGTATTATAAGATACATATATGATATCGCGGACATTTTTTTAGAACTTTTTGAGAGGAACAATTCCACCATACATTGTTTTCGTGTAACTTTTACTATTTACGCAGCGCACGCCACGGAAGCTCTCAGATCAGACGAATTTTTCAGACTTAATTCACATTATTGCAAATTTCGTAGGGATCCCTAATTTTTTTGAAAATAAAATATAGCATATGTTACTCGCTGATAAAGTAGCTTTATAATAAATGAAAGAATTTTTAAAATCGGTTGAGTAGTTTTTGAGTTTATCCATTACAAACAAACGAAATCTTTCCTCTTTAAAATATTAGTCTAAAAGAACTCAGCAGGCATAAAAATTAGTTCCAATTTTTGCCACCGGGTCATATAAGTTTGTGGCCTGTGGGACTGTACCTTCGTAGCACCATAAATTAAACGATTTGCGTAGCAGACTGCGTAGCGATCGCTAAAAAAATACTAATTACATGGCTAAAGATATTGAGGTCATTCTGTCTAATTAGTCTATTTGGAGCAATAGATAGGTGACTAGTAAAAGTAGATAGCCTTATTTGTGTAAATGCTCGCTATGTTACTGCTAAAGTGCGTAAACTGACTGAGACCGTTTCGTTACGTTAGCAAGTCTTGCAGTCGCATTAACTATCAAGCACTAACCAACCTACTTACTACAGAAATATAAAATAATAAATAATATAAAAAAGGTAAATTTAAAAATACTTATAACCTAAGGGTATCTGTACGTACTTATAAAAACAGAATTATGCGACTTTTCAAGATTCATAAATACTTATTGTCTTTTTGGCTTATTACAGTTGTGTAGTATCTACCTTAAAACGGAATGCAATATTATAAAAGTATATATTATAATGTCTCATTATGTACTATAACAGCGTTATTAATTACCTATGTTATAAAATTTCTGATTAAAAAAATCATACAAAATCAGTTTCTCTTACTCTAACATCTTACTCCACGCGACACGTGTTTGACGGACCCTGATTTCGATCGACTACTGCCTTCACCAACACAAGTGAGAAAGGTATAGAGCGTGCTGCGGAAAGTTTTTTTTTGTGAATAATATAGACGACTAGCTTTTGCCCGCCACTTCGTTGACTATTTGACCCACTAGGGTTGAATTTTCTAAAAATCCTTTCTTAGCGGATGTCTACGCATTATAGCTCGGGGGCATACCTACTTACCTACTACTATCACTTAATGCCGTATTGTTTAATATTGTTGACGTTCGTGTTTTTGAATGTAAGGATTCCTTATTTTAGGGACGTCAAGGTACAATAGGCTGTTCCGTGTTTTAACGGTTTCGCATCGCTTACATTACATTAATAATAACTTTTAGCAAAATGTTACACTAATTTAACGTATCGAATCGTCAAACTCAATATTACCCAGCGTAATGCCGTACGTATTTTAACGGTAACATATTTCATAGATAAAGTTAACCTTGCAACGCTTAACCTAATGTTTTCTAATATCTTGCACACACGGAATAGAATAGATATAGGTACACCGTTCCGTATTTGGGCTCAACTTTTCTCAAGGTTATGGTTATGATAAGGACAGCGCGTCCTCAATTACAGATAACAATTTTATGTTTTAACACAGATCTGGAAGGGCGTGTGACGTCAGCAGCAACGGTTGCATCGAAGGCATAGCTAGGAGGTTGGAGTCTCTAAACCACGTAACCATCCAATATCCATCATAACCTATCTATCTATCAGGCTATCACCACCACCTCTACAATTGTTAGGATCATTAGGTAAATTTATGGCTTATCAATCAATCAATCGTTTATTTGCTTGAAACATTGTACAATTATGATGACAGTCCAAAAAAGTCCAAACATGTTTCGTCAATGCTGACCTACTATTTAGTTACTTTAAAATAAAATACCTAGGCACCTGTTTTAGTTGAGACTTGCGATCATATTTTTTAATTGTGTTCCAATTTCCAACCATAATGCAGTGGGACCAGGGGTAAATAGGAATACCTACCCCTCGACCACTAGTGGGGCAAGTGTGAAAATATATCTACTTAAACAGTAAAAACATTTCGATGATGCGGGCTTGGGGGGCGTGTCCCTATACTCATAATACATAGTAGGTATGTACCTACGACCGTTATTGACTAATTACAGTATTTGTCATAGGTACCTAACATTATTACGTAAGTAGGTACTAGGTAGGTACTTGGTTGCCTGTAATAAAGACATTAAGATTTTCCTCTAGATTTTTAGTTAATTATCCTGGTTTTATCATGTTTAAAATGGACATGGGGAAAGTTTGGATAGTTTGAAAGCAGAAAGACTAGACACGTAGGTAAGTACATTATTTTCAAGGTATATGACGTCTGAATATGAATAGGTAGTAATCATGTAGTAATAAAATAATTATAAAATAAATAAGTACGGGTATAATTTTCAGATATTTGTGTAAGTACACGTTATTGTACATGCATGTCCAATTATTTCCGAGTTTTCTCAGAGTGCTGACTGCTGACTAGAATATCCACCAGCTGATGCCTGCGTGGAATGATTTTTTTTATATTCCCACGGAAAAACTTAATTTTCCGCGATAAAAAGCCTATGTCACTCTCAGGTAAGTAAGGGGAGCTAAGAAACAATGTAAATGTAAATTTCTTTGTTAATAAATAAATAAATTGGAAATTGGAAATTGGAGGTCGTCTACTAACTATACTCTATAGTCTATACCTACCCATGCAAAAAATTTCGGCGCCAATGGCGACGCCATTGTCGTCTGTCGCGTCCGTCCGTCCGTCCGCGGCTCAGGTCAGAGACTATTAGTGCTAAAAAGCTGTCATTTGGCATGGGTATGCATATTAACTACGCCGACAAAAAAAAATTTAGAAAAAAACTCATTTTCTCGTGTATGGGAGGTACCCTTCCACGAAAAGTGTGTAAACAGTTGTTTTTGGATATACATAATAATATGTGTAAAAAAACATGGAAGTACCTAAATAGTGGAAACATTTAATTTAATTATTATTTTATTTTTATTTAATTATTAAAAAAAATCACAGCTAAGTACCTAGACTTAACACGGCTAAGTAGAAGTATACGAGTAATAGCTTCGAAGCCTTCGACCAACGCATTAAAATGCCCGCATATTGTAACGGGCAACTAACTACAGAACCCCACTCTGTGCGTGACCCAACACGCACTTGGCCGGTTTTATTTTTCCGATTCCGATTCCGAATACTTCTTGCCTGGTGGAAGGCTTCGGCTGTGGCTAGTTACCACCCTACCGGCAAAGACGTGCCGCCAAGCGATTTAGCGTTCCGGTACGATGTCGTGTAGAAACCGAATAGGGGTATGGGTTTAATATAACTGCCATGCCCTAACAGGTTAGCCCGCTACCATCTTAGACTGCATCACCACTTACCATCAGGTGAGATCGCAGTCAAGGGCTTACTTGTAGCGGATAAAAAAAAAAAGAGGAAAATGATGTCACGTAGAGCTAATAAAAAAATCATACGCGTCGTATCCTACCTTGTACCTACGCCACCACTCAAATGCGAGCTTACAGCCTATTAGCTTATCACTATCAATATAACCTGCGCGGGCGCATCTAACGATTAATTCGTCAAGCAATTAATATAAATACATATCAACAAAGTAAAGTCGTAGTCCGACCGTCGCGAGAGCAGGACGTCGCGAAATGTTATTGTAGTTTGATCGATTGAATTACAGTATTTATTTATTTATTTAATATATAGGTATATATATATATATATATATATATATATTGGACGGTTGCTGAATTGGGGGTTTTACAAGGTAAATTATATAATTTATTTCTACTTGTTTTTTAAGTTTGTTGAAGTTATTTTTTTTAAATACGTTCGACTAGCTATCCAAATAATTTATAATTAAGTATTTATTAAGATTCAGAAATTTAAATCTTTTCGGTTTATCAGGAATCTAAATAATGTTTTAGATTTAAGATTCAATCTGAGACTTGCTATATAGGTACATATGTAGGTACTCATCTACTTATTTATTTTTTAATTATTATTATTATTACGAAAATTTTTATTCAGTCTGTCACTTAGGTATACTTTAACAATCTTCCAAATGTAACTGCCGAAATATTTTAAAAATCTCGCTTTTTTTTATAATTCATAGGATAAATATTTTTATCACTAAGATTGAAATAATAAAAATGTATTGAATGTTTTACATTGCGTCAGTTTTTAACTATGTTCTGATATTACTGATAATATTACCTATTATCTTGTTATCTTGATAAAATACATATCATTGCGCTACGGCCTACGACGCTCTATATTATCAAAAAAAAAAAACAGCGTCTGCGCCGCCGCGCGCGCCGCGCCGTCCAGGATGTAGTTCCCGGTTTCTTACGTCACTCGGACGTGGATTCACAGAATAAAGTTTCAGGGTCAGCATTTCAGAAAATTTAGAGTTCTGAGGTCAACTTTGGACATTAGAAAATCTCCACTTTGAAAGCCCCCCATTTCGTCAATTTTAAGGAAAAAATTTATAAAAAAATTTTTTGGACTCTATTCCTAATTACCTTTAAAATGATATACCGCAACCCTACGTAACGCTATTTTTTCTTCATATTCGCTTCTATAAGAGCCCCCCTGAAATAAAGATTTTTATTACTTTTTAAGCCATATTCGGCTGGAGGCCATCAGTTTATGTATATGTCACCGTAAGATTGCAAAAACCGTTATATTGTAATCCAACTAGCGATATTATAAACTGTCGACAGATTGTGAACCGTTCAATGTTCCAAATGTCAATTTTTGAAATATTCATTGTAGGTATATTCATTACTAGCTAATGCCCGCGACTTCGTCCGCGTGGATTGAAGTTTTCGGTTCCCGCGGAAACTCTTTAATTTTCCGGGATAAAAAGTAGCCTATGTGCTATTCCAGACTATAATCTATCTCTGTGCCAAATTTCAGCCAGATCCGTTCAGCCATTAGGGCGTGATTGAGTAACAAACATCCATACATCCATCCATCCATCCATCCATACATCCATCCAAACTTTCGCATTTATAATATTAGTAGATAAGATAGTAAGATAAGAAGATAACTTAGAACATCGTGTGCTGACATCGCCATTGTCCATAAAAATTTTACCAGTAAAATGCACTATGGGTGCGTTTCCACCAGAGATGTGCCAAGTTGCTAAACTGCGGATGTGGGTTAAACCCACCAATAGGAGCGCTTCATTTTCATATCTCAGATCGCTAGATGTTGGAAGTTGAATCTTCAATTGGTGGGTTTACACACATCCGTAACGAACCGACGTAGCTCGTCTCTGGTGGAACGCACCCTTAAAGTTTAAAAGTTAATGTTAACGACGCTCCCGGTTTCGTTTTGAATTTAACGTTAACTTAAACTAAATCTGTCAAATCAAATAAGTTATGTCAATATGACAGCTAATTAGGTATACACCGATAGCGATTCAATAAAATTATTAGGTCAACGCACCTATTTACTAAAATATACAGGTTTTCGAAGTTCTTGTTAACTGGTTAGGTAAATATATTAATCAGGAATCGTGACTCGTAACTCGGAAAGAGCCGTCTTCTATCCCGGAAAGGTTTCCATGGGCCTACGAGAAAATAGAAAGATGTGAATAGGCATCTTCTAGGCAAGCGCGTTCCAACCTATACCTCATCATTGCTTTGCACGATTGTCATGAAGCGCAAGCCTATATTATCACAATAAAAAAAATTAAAAAAATGTGAAAAAATAATCGGTAGCCTACGGGACATTTTATTATCATATCATACTAATATTATAAATGCGAAAGTGTGTTTGTTTGTTGGTTTATTGGTTGGTTGGAATGGGTATAATCGAGAACCTGGAGATCGACATAGGCTACTTTTTATCTGGGAAAATTAAGGAGTTCCCGCGGGAATACAAAACTTAAACCACGCGGACGAAGTTGCGGGCATCAGCTAGTTTTTTATCTTATCTTACTAATATTATAAATGCGAAAGTTTGGATGGATGTATGGATGTTTGTTACTCAATCACGCCCCAACGGCTGAACGGATCTGGCTGAAATTTGGCACTGAGATAGATAATAGTCTGGAATAGCACACAGGCTACTTTTTATCCCGGAAAATTAAAGAGTTCCCGCGGGAACCAAAAAACCTCAAACCACGCAGACGAAGTCGCGGGCATTAGCTAGTATGTACATAAAACATCAATAAATTCAAGAGAAAAAGTGACTAACGTTAGTAATGTTAATACAAAAATAAAAATAAAATTGTAGTGCCTGCTTCTAGACTTTGTAAAATTACTAGTAATTCATATTTTGTTTCTTACGTTTTTAAAATAAACTCCCACAATACATAATTTTGGAGATGACGTCTCTCAACAAGATTTTGTTAAACACAAACTTATTAAAAAATCCTATTACAATGTAAGTGATTATTTACTTACATGATAAAAAAGCATGGGAATTGATTGTTCCAGACTCCATGCGGCTATTATTTTAATCTAATTGATAATTATACCTACATAGCTAATTAATTCACGATGTTTTGTGAGATGATGATAATTAAAAAAAAACCCGGCTGAGCTTGTGGTGGGTTCTTCCCAGACCAGAGGCCCAATAGGCATGATGACTGATTTTGAAAAATGGTCAGATTATGTTCGAAAGTGTCTACTATTTCGAAAAAATATCTTATTTCAGTAGAAAAATATGGTTTGATAGATAAAATTGCCATTTGAAATTTAAATTTTAAAATTCACGCCAAAACGCTAGCCGGTGCCATGGCGTCGTTTGTGACGTCACTATTGTTTTTACCAATGCACTCTGTGCAGTGTGAGCAGCAGGGCGACCGCGTATCTTTTGCGGGTATGTTCCGATATACACTGAGAGCACTGTTCAGTGTTCTTACTGGGGAGAAATTCGTTCCGTTCTGGAGTGACAGCATACTGCCGCAGAATGTATGACGTCATGAATCGTCGCCATTTTTGTACTGTGAGCACTGGCGTTTTCGAGGTAAGGTGCTCTCAGTGCTGACTGCGTTCCGTTTTAAACAGTGACCAGTATAGCTAACTATAGAAGAACGGTTTCGCAGTATACTAAATTGACGTCACACCTTCCAGTGCTCGCAGTGTATTTCGGAACAAACCCGACATCAATCATTGATACATCGCAATCACCACTGATTGGCTGAATTTATGGTATTCTTGCTGCATCAATGGATTTCGTCTAATAGTGGAAGAGTGTTAACCAATCGGAGGTGATTGCGATGTATCAATGATTGATGCAAAAGATACGCGGTCGCCCTGCAGTAAGCAAAGGTGTGATTGTCAAAGCTCGAAAACAAACAATTGTGACGTCATTCGCTTCTTGGTGTTTATTCCATTATGGCGGATTGCTGTATTTTATAGTTTTATTTTATCAAAATATATTTATTTTGATAAAATAAAACTATTGAGTAAAATAAAGTGAGATTGCTATTGCAATCTCACTCGAAATAGACAAATAAATACTTTTTTTATAATCCACGAATCCTATTTCATTAGATAAATTCATAATTTCATTGATTCTTAGGTAATGGGGCTGATTCTCTCGTGCACAATCTCTAAACTAAACTAAAATTAGAGCATTACAAATATTGCTAACCCTTTCATAATACTCTCTACGGAACGGGACAGAACTACATTTTAAAGCTGCCATTTTAGTTTAGTTTAGAGATTGTGTTATACAGAATCAGCCCCACTGTCATCATGCCTACTGTCTAAGCAACATGCAGGCGTCTATGAACTATAAACAGGTCGAATGATCCGTTTGATAAACGGATTGATTTGATTTGATTACGACTTTCTCACACAATCGGGGGGCAGGGTGCATTTGGAATTCTCGTAACTTTAGTAAATTTAGTATACCGTCGTTACCTTATTATCACTATCACGTCTTATACTTTGTATCGTTCAAAAAAGTGTTCTGTCTACCAATTTAAAATTTTCGATACACACACCTACTTTGAATTGCAATTAGGTGAATAATAAAAATATTGGCGGGGTATTTTTAGGGTACCGTAGTCAACAAGGAACTCTTAGTTTCGCCATGTCCGTCCGTCTGTCTGTCTTTCCGCGGCTTAACTCAGAGGCCCTTAGTATAAGAAAGCTGTAATTTGGCATAGGTATACAATATACATTAATCACGCCGACAAAGGGTTAAATAAAATTTTGAAAAATAGTTATTTAGGGTTCTTAGTACACAGGTACTTACCGTTCCTACACGTAAAGTGAGGATGTTTTTTTTTCTCGTCTATCCCGAGGTGTGGGGCGTTGTTGGATAGATCGTTCAAAAATTTTGTGGGTGTAGGGAGCCAAGTGTGCTCCAGCGTCTATTATTCGACTCAGGGATCCTTAAATATTAAATTTTGTAAGAATCAAGTGTCCCCCCTCCTCTGCCAGCAAAACGGTTGGTGTAGGATATGGGAAAAAAATCATCACAGTAGTAGGTATAAACGAAGTTAAAAGGAAAGCTATCACAGCTTAGAACCTAGACTTTACAAGTTTACGAGTAATAGTCGACTCATAAAATGTCCGCATATTGTGGCCAATTCTGATTTCTGTAGGATAACATTATCTCTAAACTAAACCAAAATGACAGCTTTAAATCTAGTTCTGTCCCTAGCCTGTATTATGAAAGGGTACCTAAGCAATATTTTGTAATGCTGTCATTTTAGTTTAGTTTAGAGATTGTGCACTATAGAATTAGCCCCATTGTGACGGGCAACTACGGAACCCTACGGGCATAGTCTGCGCAGTGCTCGTGGCCCGACCACAGAATAGGTACTCGTAATAGGTCATATACGCAGTAGGTACGCATTTGGCTGGTTTTTTTGTTTTCCGATAAGTAATGATATATCTTACCTAATTTCTAATTAAAATTATCTAAGTATTTGAAAAAAACTATCGTTAACATATAATTATAATAACATTTGTTATTGTTATATTGATAAGAATCAGCAAATCGTAAAACCTCAAATCATTAAAAAAATTACTAGCTGACCCCGCGCCCCAGCTATCACACGGGTAGGCCTATCTGACCTACGCTCGCGGCTTGAAAATGTTAACCAGTTTTCAAATTACATTCTATAAAACACTGCTTGCAATAAGATCAGTTATTTTCTTAGTTACTATATAGTTGCCAGATTTGCCACCCTCTGAAAAAGTGACTACATTAGGAACATCGGAAAAGAAAAGGAGTTTAATAACACGCTAAAAAACTATTATTGAAAAATGTTACTACAATATTAATGAATTATTAAATGAATAGCTAATGCCCGCGACTTCGTCTGCGTAGATCAAGGTTTTTGGGTTCCTAGCCTATGTGCTATTCCAGACTATAATCGATCCCTATGCCAAATTTCAGCCAGATCCGTTCAGCCGTTGGGGCGTGATTGAGTAACAAACATCCATACATCCATACATCCATCCATCCAAACTTTCGCATTTATAATAATATTTATTTATATATTTATATTATTGAATGATACGGACAAACACTAATAATATCGGTCTCCCTATGACCATGTACTGTTGCCACACCCAAACTGGGTATCCATAGCATGCCTTATTTACTAACTAGCTGATGCCCGCGACTTCATACGCGTGGATCGAGGTTTTGTTGTTCCCGCGGGAACTCTTGAATTTTCCGGGATAAAAAGTAGCCTATGTGCTATTCCAGACTATAATCTATCCCTATGCCAAATTTCAGCCAGATCCGTTCAGCCGTTGGCGCGTGATTGAGTAACAAACATCCATACATCCATACATCCATCCAAACTTTCGCATTTATAATATTTATTTGATGATTATAATAATATGTTAATTAATAAATAATGTAACTATGGAATTGCAACTAAGAAACTGAAGTTAAAAAATCTATGATCTATTTTCTGACCGCTACTGTATAGTATAGGTAGGTCCAAAATCCATTGAGGAAATTCGCGCGCCATCTCCGAAAGATTTACAGATCTTCACGAAATTCACAACATGGAACTAATCTGACTAATCTGACTTTCTTTGTCAAGAAAAAAGAATAGTCAAAATTACTCACTTTGACGTTGTTTTCTTCAAAAGGAAGATAGCATATTTTGTCCACTAGTTTTTTTTTTTTTTTGCACTGGCCTTATCATTGCAAAGAAAAACATTATCCCAACGATTTCAATGATTTGCCTACATACTTAACAGTTAAGAAAACATATCACTTGAAAAGTATATGGGTTCGATATCCCTGGGCACGCACCTCTTACTTTTCGAAGTAACCTGCGTTTTATTTACGAAATTAAGTAATTTCACGCTGAAGGATAAAATCGTGCCGAATGCCTGCTGCGTGAAAGATTTCCAAAATGTTCTCGAAGGTGTATAAAGTCTGGCCCAATTCCCCACTTGGCCGCGTTGTGGTCTAATGGCCTAACCCTTCTCATTCTGAGAGGAGACCCGTGTTCAGCAGTGGGCTTGCAGGTTGTTGTTGACCATTTTGACGACCTCACTAGCCCATTGGTGGCGCTGTGGTCTTATATAGCGAGGTCCCGGGTTTGATTCTCGGCTGCGTCAAATTTGAGAGTTTATAATTTCTGAATTTTCTCTGGTCTGGTAAGGTGGGAGGTTTCGGCTGTGGCTATATTTACCACCCTACCGACCAAATGTACCGCCAAGCGATTTATCCCGTGTGATGCCGTGTAGAAATCGATTAGGGGTATATGACTATATGGGTTATCACATATAACTGCTGTAGGTACCCCTAACAGGTTAGCCCGCTACCTGCATCTTAGACTGCATCATCACTTAACATCAGATGAGATCGCATTTCGCAGTCAAGGGTCCTATAGTGAAATAAAAATATACCATTGGATGATAGGATAGGTTCATTGTACTATGACTTATATTATTTTCTTCAGACATCGAAAGATAATTTAATTACTAATAAGTAGGTACAATGTTTTGGTGCACTAATTTTCTTATCTATAAGATGAAAAACACCATTTTATCAGGCCTTGATAACAGCTGGGGAAAGCGCAATAGTCGAAAAGGTTTCAAGTATAATTAGTTAATTTGTTCAAATAATTCACTGTTGAGGACCTGGAGAGTGGACTAGGTCGGAAAATAAAAGATTTCCCGTGGGAATTAAAAAAACTTAAACCACGCGGACGCAGTCGCGAGCATCAGCTAGTATACCTATGTATTATTGGTTATTTAATTAGATACCTACATGAAATAAGTAAATTTGTCAATAATTTTGTCAATATAAAATACATTCCAGTAGGCAGCGAGAAAGTACCTATATGGATATATTTACCTACCTACCTACCTAATTACTTATTTAACTGTAGGTCTATAGGTTCACGTATGAGATATGAGGAAAACTGTCCCAATGTCTTTCGACCAGTGCTGTGACTCACTCCGTCACTCACCAATTTTGGAGGTTAAAAGGATATTGAGCTGTTGAATTCTGAATTACTTATTAATTAACTTGAATACATAAATACTAATATTGTAAATTCAAAAGTGACTAAGTAGTTACTTTCAAGACTCATTGTTATAACCATTTTTGATCAGAAAAATTGCATCCCGGGCAAGGTGTTAGGTAGGGCATACTTTTTATCCTGGAAAATGTATATAATAAGTTAGGTAGGTACCTACCTATAATAACCACTGCACTAACGGCCAACGGGGCTGTTGTAGGTAAGTAGGCTGTAGGATTGTACAAAGATTTAAATTGGTCCTAGCTAAGTAACAAATTGACTGCCTCGTTGGTCTAGTGGTTAGGATAGTCGACTGCGGATCACGTGGTCCTGGGTTCGATTCCCGGTCGGGCATGAAAAGTTAGGTATTGGGTTTTTCAATTAAGAAATTCTCAGTGCTAGCCCGGAGTTGGAAGTTGGCGGTGTTTCACCCCCGTGCCTCGGAGAGCACGTTAAGCCGTCGGTCCCGGTTATTATCACTAACATGATAATAGTCGTTAAAGCCCGTCAACCCGCATTGGAGCAGCGTGGTGGGTCTAAGCTCTAATTCCCGCTCTCCTATGAGAGTGGAGGCCTGTGCCCAGCAGTGGGACGTTAATAGGCTGTAGTGATGATGATGATGATGAAGAAGTAACAAAAATATGCTCCTAATTTTTCATTTTTTATTTTGTTATTCCACTACGTGAGTTGACTGCGATCTCACTTGATTATAAGTGATGATGCAGCCTCTAAGCGGCCTACTCCGTTTAGCGGTCCTAATCTGAGGTGCAATCATGTAAGGATTGCCGATCAAATCGTATAAGTTCGGCTTCAAAGTAAAATAAACCATAACAGCATTGAATTAGAGCTCAATTTCGTGTATCCATTCTTATAAGTTTAGGGTATCGTACATACATAAACGTATGAGAATGGCATACCTAATTCAATGCTGTAATGGTTTATTTTACTTTGAAGCCGAACTTATACGATTTGATCGGCAATTCTTACATGATTGGCGGGCTGTTCTATACGGCATCGCACCAGACCGCTAAATTGCTTGGCGGTACGTCTTTGTCGGAAGGGTGGTAAGTTACCACTGGTAACTATAGCCACGGCCGAAGCGTCTCATCAGACCAGACCAGAGACAATTCAGAAATTATACATTCCCAAACTTACCCGGGAAACAGGAATCGTGCCCGGGACCTCCCATTATAAGACAACAGCGCGCACCACTGCGCTTGGGAAGTCGTCAAAATGCGCTCGGCTCTGTAGTAACCACTACAGCCTATTAACGTCCCACTGCTGGGCACAGACCTCCACTCTCATAGGAGAGAGGGAACTAGAGCTTAGACCCACCACGCTGCTCCAATGCGGGTTGGCGGGCTCTGTAGTAAATTTGACCTTAAATGGACCTTAGCTTAGTAAATCAAAGGACGCTGCGGATAACTCATAAAGACCGTTTTCCTTTCGGTTAATATATAGGTACTTACTTAATTTAAAGTAGGTATACTTATCCTGCTGTCCTAGAAAATGTTTTCATTTTGAAAAAAAAGAAGTTAAGTTATTTAACCAAAAAAATACAAATAAGTAACTAACTACCGACATGTACCTATCGCTGTAACCTTGAATATTCGTAGTCAACATTTAATGCATCTTGCATCTAAAACTAGGTAAAAGATCGTTATGCATAGAGAAAAACGTCGTGTCGCAAACAAAAGGAGGCAAATTGACTGTCATTAAACATAATTTTACCGTAGGTTATAATTATACTTACTTGTGCAGAATATGGGTTATTTATCGGGTAAATATAGATTTCAGGCTTTATGGTATCGGTTTTACGTGCTCTATGAGAAACACGTGCAATATCACCGCTATAATTCCAAGTTCCAACCAAGAGGAGTGTCTAGTGGGTCAAGTCAAAGATCGCGTTAAATTAAACTAGGATTTGTACATGGAATTGTTTAAAGCTCTTGACAGCTAGCGCTCGATCAATTTCATAATGCTTAAGTATGAAACGATTGTTAACTTTAACATGATCGAATACGTAAAAAACTCCCACTCAGCCGGCTGATCTCTAAATAATTATTATCTATATTCTATATATTGATGGATGGATGTTTATTACTCAATCACGCCAGAACGGCTTAACTGATCCAGATGAAATTTGGCACAGAGATAGATTATAGGCTGGAATAACACATTGGTTAATTTTTATCCAGGAAAATTAAAGAGTTCCCGCGGGAACCAAAAACCTCAATCCAGTGGTCTGACAAGCTCTTGAAAAATGCAGCGACTGAACAGGGGTTTGCAAGATTTTTTTTATTGGTAAAGAGTTAGGACTTCGAAAGAAGGTAGTGGTCTCGATTCCTAGGGACGTCCAATTTTCAGCGTAAAGTACCTATCCCTTGCGGTGAAAGAAAAAATCGTTAGCATCCAAAGTTCTAAACCTGCATACCTCGGAGTTGTCCATAACGTTCTCAAAGTAGTGAACCTAGAGTCTACCGATCCGCATTTGTGCCAATTTTGCCCATTTGCAGGTGGCCTAGGCCTAGGGCTTAGGGCTCTTTTAGGGCTCATAAACATAGATACTTAAAACTGATGCATTACCTTGACGTTAATGTGATCGAACGCTCGAATACGATCTATCGAATTTGCACTATAAAAACTTAGACTAAGCGTACCGTGCTCAGTACTTCAAGTAAGTGCCGGCCGGCGATGGGATTATGAATGATGATGAATGTTACGTATAATATTATCATTGCTAGCACGTGTATGCTAGCTATTATTGTTTTTTTTACCACGAACTGATTAGTGTTCGCGCGTAGGTACCTACCTATAATTTGGTAACTAATGTGCCTGTAAATATTGTTATTTGGAAATTGGGGTTTGCTATTTGACTCCGGGGTTCCCGGTACAGATAAAATTTTTGCCTATGAGGAAAATGTATGGCTACTTATACTTGTACCCACTTAGCTTAGGTACCTATAGGTACAAATTATTCTCGGCTTAGTTATTAGGTCTATCTATATAGGTATATTCGCATGTTAGGTGATATCAGTAGTATTCTAAAGGCATTGTGAAAACAGGTTTTTTTTTGCCGGCTCTTCTCAGTAGAATTTTCTGGGCTATAGGTAGGTACTCGTAAGTTGGTAAAACCAGCATTGTTATAGTCTCAATTGTTGTGATTGGGTTCTTGCGGAAGCATCTTGTGAATTTATGGTATTCTTGCCTCGTCGTTATAAGCCGCCTATAATATAATATATTTTTCATCCCACCATCTCGGAAAGAGTATTTTTACGCTTCAATATCTGAATGCAAAAGCCGTTATTATCCTCTAGACTCTAGAGGATAAAGTAAATTGAATTTAGAACATCGTGTGCACGTTAGTAAATATCACTCGTCTATGAAGTTTGTGAATTCAAAACATCATTAAAACCTATTTACTTCTACCTCTATGGTGCCGAATTTCCATACAACCGTTTTTAATTTGTTAAAACCTCACACTCGTAACCTTCTTGGTGTACTTTTTTAATTTGCTTTGTGCGCACCATTTTCTTTCACGTCTTATTGTTTAAAATTAAACCCTTCGATTAAAAACAAGAAGATTGAAAATAAGTGAAAAACCTAAAATGAGTGATTCTAGTGACGAAGAAGTTAATTTGACGCCAACAGAATTGACTGAAACTGTAAAAAATGCGAAAATGAGCTTTCTCCCTCAACAATCACGCGAGAAGTATTTCATTTCCTCGCTGAGGTGGGATGAAAAATTACGTGTTGCACTCGAGTGAAAAGATTTTTCACCTCGTGCTCTTTTGATTCCCTCGCTGACGCTCAGGATTCTAATTTTTGAATCACTTGCTGCGCTCGTGATTCAATTTTAGAATCCTTCGCTTGCTCGGTCATCAAAATTGAGCACGCGGTTAAAAAACAACTTTTCACTCTTGTATAACAAATAACTATTTCGTACCACTTGCTCAAAAAAGTGACATTCTATGCCACAAAAAGCGAACATAACAATAGTCATTTTTAATCTGTTAAAAACAGGGAAAGAAAATTGTACTGAATTTCATTCATCCTCTAGGGGGAGAATGTGATTTAAATTTGGAATACTTACCTACCGAAATTTATACTGAACTACATCTGTGTTTACACCATTGAGTTTGTATACAAAGCATTAAACATCTTTTTGAAAAAGGAATACGCATTTATTAAGCAGTTATGATTATTAAATAAAATTACGAAAACCGACGAGGCCGTATGATGGCTTTGCTTTTCCGACAAAAAAATATTAGTCTAGGAATTTGCCGCGTTTTTGTTTTCTTCAAATACACGTTAAGTTTATTTTAATTTATTTTTATAAATAAGTTAATGTTCTAAACAGTTCCTCAGACGCAAGAACAGAGAAATACTCAAATCAACTCATCAACAATAAATGTACCAAACAAAAATGTAACTCTCTCTAACAATAATTGGACCAATGTTTCGAATGTTAACTTTTACTTTTAATTGTCATTATCATACTAATATTATAAATGCGAAAGTCACTTTGTTTGTTGGTTTGTTGGTTTGTCCTTCAATCACGCCACAACGGAGCAACGGATTGACGTGATTTTTGGCATGGGTATAGTTGAGGACCTGGAGAGTGACATAGGCTACTTTTTATCCCGGAAAATTAAAGAGTTCCCGCGGGAATAACAAAAAACTTAAACCACGCGGACGAAGTCGCGGGCATCAGCTAGTTTTTAATAAATGCTTATCTCATATTATTATTGTGTTCGCAAATGGTACGAAAAGTAGAGTATTTTCCTCGGTGATAAAGCTGTCTTAGTCTTGGGTGAACTTAAATCCCTCGCTACACTCAGGACTCGTCTTAAATCCCTCGCTTCGCTCGTGATTTAAGGTTTTTAACACCCTCGCTACGCTCGGGAGTAAACGTCGAGTCCTTCGTTACGCTCGCGATTTAAATCGACACCCGTGACAGAAGACACTGCTTTATCCCCTTGGTTAATAATCTACTAATATTTACGTATTTTTGATTGTTGCTAACATTTTATTCGTAGTCGGTTTTACGGAAGTTTTTACGGCATAGGCCGCATAGGGCTAAGTACCTACTGATCGCATTCAAGGGCTAACAATTTACTCGTATAGGTAAATAACAATTAAACATTATCTCCATTCATCGCCCGGTCCACTACTGGGCGCCTCGTCCTGTTTAGGTTACAAATTTACAATAATATAGTTCACCACGCTAACCAAAGGCCGATAGGCAGACTTTACTCGCTTCGAGTCTTGAGAAAAATATAGGAAATATATTTTCTCATGGTGGCGCATAATTTAACGTATTTAACCCCGAAAAATTAAAGATGCTTGCCCGGAATTCAAAGCCCCGGACCGTCCCCATTGTATATAATATTATGTACCTATGTAAGTACCTACGTGATTAAAGCAAATAATTAATGGTTGGCATTAATTAATGAAACCTAGAATCGCTTTACACTTTTCGATAGTTATACAAAAAATAATATGTAATTTATACATATAAATAGATAAGTAGGTATATACATATCGTTGGAATATCTACTCATTTATATTAATTGAAAATATCATTATTAAAGCGCTCGATAACATTATTTTGTAATGAATTGATCTAATTTTTTTGGTAGGTAATAGAACCTTACAAAACGATAAAGTAAGGTACCTAGAGTCACCAAAAATATATAGGTAAATAATAATTTCTAAAAAATGATATGAATAAGGTGCACATTTCATACCCTGCAAATGACTTCGAAAGTTAAACTGACCGGCCTAGGCCAGTAAAGAATGTATGTATTTTCATGACATATCATAAGTTTGAATTTGGAATCTTTCTTCCTGAATATCTTGTAACTTGTTTGTAATGTTCTTTGGCCTTCATTCCCAAAAGGGTCTGCGTCAGGCCTAGACGGCATATCCCCGCAGCATCTAATTGACCTGACCAGTCATGGAGCTGGTATTGCTGGCGAGCGCCTTGTTTCTAGCCTCACAAAGCTGATCAATCTCATGCTATTGGGAGATGTGTGTCAAGAAATAACACCCATATTATACGGGGCTAACCTAATAGCCCTTTCAAAAAAAGATGGTGGCGTGCGCCCTATTGCCATTGGGCCGACTATACGACGATTGGCAGCCAAAATCTGCGTTCGACAGACACGAAAGGAACTACAAAATCTTTTTGAACCCATTCAGGTTGGATTCGGTACGCGTGGCGGCTGTGAAGCAGCCGTACATGCCGTGCGTACTTTCGTGCAGAGCGACTCATGCGAGGTACTTTTAAAATTGGACGTTAAGAATGCTTTTAATTCGGTTAACAGGGATACTTTACTGAATGAAATTAAGATAACGGTCCCCAAAATTTATAATTTTTTACTGCAATGTTATCACGATCCATCTAAATTAATGCACAAAAGCAAAGAAATCCTTTCCGAAGTAGGTTGTCAGCAGGGCGACCCCCTCGGTCCAGCTATATTTAGTTTAGCAATAAATTCGATTATCCATAGTCTAAATTCCAATTTAAATGTGTGGCACCTTGACGATGGCACGCTGGGTGGTGATTCATAGACGGTTCTAACGGATTTTATTCAAATTAATAACAAATTTAAAGATATTGGCCTTCAACTGAATTTCAATAAATATGCGAGTTGTATATTTCTGACTCAGTAGATTCTCCTCTTGCATCTCAAATTCTTCAAAATTTCATTAACGTCGCACCTAACATTAAGATCGTATTCAAGGAGAGTCTACATCTCCTTGGATCGCCCATATTTGATGAAGCCATTCCTTCTATCCTAACAAATTTGATATCTAAATTTAATAACCATTCGGACCGCCTTCTTAAAATTAGCAGCCACTGTGCTCTCTTTATCTTAAAATTCTGTTGTTTAGTTCCAAAATTCACTTATTTGCTCCGCTGCTGTCCTATATGGAAACACAGCCATTTAGTTCGGCCTATTGATCAGCTTATAAAGTCGCAATTAGAATCTATCCTAAATATCCAATTAAATGAACAGGCGTGGACACAAGCCACCTTACCGCTAAGGTATGGTGGCTTAGGTACCCGCAAAATTTCCGCCATTGCGTTACCGGCGTTCTTGGCCTCAACCCATAGCACCTAGCCGATCTCGCAGGTAAAATCCTCAAAGCCCCTCTGGGTACAAACTGCGAGGTTGCGTGCTTGGATGAGGCCAAGAATGCCTGGCTAGCCGGACCGAACCAAAATTTCCCGACCCAACCAAAAATTTAAAGGGCTTGGGACAACATCGTGTCAGTTTCAATACGAGATTCCCTCATTGACACCGCGGTAGGCACGGACCGGGCAAGGCTCCTTGCATCATCTAGGCCAGAGTCAGGCTACTGGCTCCATGCCTACCCCTCACCCAATACTGGCACCCTGATCGACCCGGAATCTTTACGCATTGCCGCTGCTCTCCGGCTTGGAGCTGCTCTGTGCGTAGCCCACAACTGTGCCTCTTGCGGAGCCCACGTAGACCATCTTGGACACCACGGACTTACCTGCTCCTCGGGCGCCGGCCGCTTATCACGCCATGCCACACTTAACGACATCCTAAGAAGGGCGCTCGTCAGTGCTAACTGAGGTGCTAACGTTCCCGCCGCACTGGAGCCCCAGATCGTGCGCAACGATGGCAAGCGCCCCGACGGGATGTCGTTGATCCCTTGGAGGATGGGTCGTGCGCTGGTATGGGACGCAACGTGTGCCGATACATTGGCGGCGTCTTACAATCTACCAGCGTACGAGCCAGGACGGCGGCGGACGCACGAGAGCGCTAAAAAATAAATAAGTACAGTTGTCTTGGCGCACAATATGAATTTGTCCCTTTTGGCGTCGAGACACTGGGCCCGTGGGGCAGGGGTGCTAAAAATCTCCGCAAGGAGCTTACTAAACGCCTCAGGGAGGCAACAGGCGACCCTCGGGCGGGCAGCTTTCTCGCGCAACGAATTTCTATAGCTATTCAGCGCGGGAATGCTGCCTGCGTGTTGGGCACCTTACCTAGGGCACAAAATTTTGATAATTATTTTAATTAGATATTTTAATTTAATTGCATTTACTGTATTCTGTTTGTTAAACTTACTTGTTAAATTGTAAAGACTGCAAAAGTCTCAATTTACTCAATTTGCTTATTTCAAATAGGAGATACAAGTGTCTCTTATGCTGCGTCATTGAACCTACAGTTTACGTTTCGGAAAGAAAATTCTACTGAGATAGGTTCTTTGGCCTAAATAGTTTAAATTTGGAACCCTACCGTATTACGCGTTCAGCACTCACAGGCCACAGCGCAAAAAAATAATTAAAAGTATAATATTTATTTTTTATCTTTATAATATTGAAAGGCGGGAATTAACTACATACCTAGTCGTTATAATTTATTATTTAAAAAGTGACGAAAAAATGAGTTCGAGTGAGGATATTATGGATTTAGACTGCACGCCTCCTTTTCTGAGAGCGGAGGCCGAATTAGCTAAAAATAATTTGCTTCCGCCGAAATCCAAAGAAAAGTCGCTTGTTTCATTTTTTAGAAAAGCACTATACACACCTCGACCGGGAGAGCATTTCTGGTCTCGTATATAGCCGGCCTCGCCACTCGACCAGAAAACGCGTACTTCCCGGTCTCGCGATGTAATGTACTATTTATAAATGATTCTTTTTTGCTTTCTCAAAAATGTACAAGTAAACTCTTCATTGCGATAATATTCTCGTGATACTAGGTAGCTAAGTCTTTGATGGTAGCGGGCTAACCTGTTAGTAGGTAGGGGTGTGGCAGTAATATAAAACCCAATCCCCTAATCGAACGAAGTCGCAGGCAATCATGGTCCATACTGCCAACGCTTAGAGCCATTTTTTTTTCTCTTCGGGGTAGGAAAAAATCCTTATTAGGAGGATTAGAGCCATACTGTTTCATTATTGTTGACTTTCGTGCTTTAGAATTATGATCCTTACTTTAGGGACATCAAGGAACGTGAAAATACTGTAATTTTGAGTACTTAATGTTGCTTAAGTATTGCTTTAAGCGTTGGTCTATACTCTTTGGTTGGCAGTATGGCCCCTGTCGTGCCAGCATTTTTATTATTGATAGAGTCGAGTCTAACAATAGGCAGTTACTTACGTTTTATGATGCGACAAATAAGTTTAGATATCAATAAATCATTGCCTAGTGCTATAAGGATGGCGGACTAGTGTGGTGGTTTCCATCGGTAAAACCTAAGTAGGTACCTAATGTCATTACCAGGGTGTCCCGTTGGGTTCTTGAATCCGAACGATTGCACTTTGTCGAACTTCCCTGTACTTACCTAGTAAGTAAGCTATGGCCCTGGTGCTAGGTCTTGGGGTAAATTCCCGGTATAATATACAGGACAGTTTGGATGAATGGATGGATGGATGTTTGATATAATCATTCACGTCAGAATGGCTGAACGGAGCTGAAATTTGACAGAGATAGATTATTGTCTGGAAGAACTACTAAGAATAGGCTACTTTTTATGCCAGAAAATAATGGGTTCCCCGGGAACTCACGCGGAAAAACCTCAATCCACGCGGACGAAGTCGCGGACATCAGCTAGTTTAATAATACAATTAATAACCTTTGTACTTAGTACTGTAAAACATCCAGGTTAGCCCACATTCATCTTAGACCGCATCTCTTAAACTATCCGATCAGATTGTCAAGATCTAATTAGTATCTGATTTTTTTATCAAACTACCCGTTTTACTTGCTCGAAGGCTTCGAGTCGAAGCCATCGAGCAAGGAAAACGGGAAAAGGTAGTTAGGTAGTACATATTTTGTACGTCTGGTCTAGTCCTAATTGATTACCATACAATATTTTCTGATTGAGTCCACGAGAGACGCGAGGTCATTGAGGTCAACAAAGAGCCTATCAGGTCTTATGACATTCTGTAAAGGTCAAGTTCGTACAAAGGTAACGGTGATTTACAATAGGCAATCTATATACCTATACTAGAAACGTCTGACATGACTTTATCATCAGGCTTAATAGACAGACATAATTTATTTGAACTGTTGAACATTCTGTGTTATACGCATTTCACGCCAGAACGGCTGAACGGATTCGGATGAAATTTGACACAGATTATAGTCTGGAATAACATATAGGCTAAAATTAGAAATTACCCGCGGGAATGAAAAACCTCAATCCACGCGGACGAAGTCGCGGGCATCAGCTAGTAGATCTATACTGATGAAGATTTATTATGTTGATTAATTGTTTTTGATTAAATTGCCGATGGCAACAAGCGTACTTGCTATTAAATTAATAAAATAATCTTCAGGTACGAGCAGAACCTGTTCTATTGATTGAGAATTCAAATCTTTCTGATTCCAATCATACTTTTTGTGCATTTTTTTGCGTGGATTTTTACTGGATTATGAATTCATGATTCTTAATTTAGAAACTCAATGTTTAGGGTACCATAGTAAAACTAGAAACCCTTATAGTTTCGCACATTCCGTTTGTTCGTCGGTCCATCGGTCCTCGGTGTGTCACTACCATTTTAAAAATCAACGTAAAAACTGTACCATAACGGTAAATTGACAAATTGGTTGATTTTTAAAATTAACTACAATTTGATGCAGTTCCTTAGCTGGTATAAAACCCAATTCCTTACACCTTCGAGAACATTATGAAGAACTCTCAGGCGTGCAGGTTTCCTCACGATGTTTTCCTTCACCGTTTGAATCCAATGATATTTAATATTTTAATAACCAAGTGAAGCGGTGATAGCCTAGTTAAAATATAATTGATGATTAAACGCACTTGTAAGTGAAGTTCTATCTCAATTATATGAGTAGGTACGTTTCGTTGGAAGATAATATATGTACATATATTATATATTTTGTATATAATAACTGTAGTATATTTGACATTATAGTTTAAATATTAGATAATTTTAAATTTTTCGATACACGCGTTACAAACTTATATCGATTTTAGAATCGATGAAAACGGAGATCGACTGGATACGCAGTCATGGGTTTGATCTCCGGGCACGCACCTCCACTTTTCGAAGTTATGTGCGTTTTAAGAATTTAAATACTGATCGATTACCCTGAAAAAATATTTGGTTTCCCCTCGTTGAATAGGTATTTTAAAATCTTTATGAGGTTTCCCAGTAGATTTCTTTCTTTATTCGAAAATAGCTTTATGGTTTAAGTATAATTAGTTTTTGGCAAATAGCATGACTACAGAACCCTACCTCACGCGTGTCCTGCCGCACTTGACCATTAATTTTACCTTTTTGTGGCATCCGTTTATTCTAGTGGCCATCGACCTTAACCTTTGGAATTAAATTCGTTGATAAGGTTTTGGTTTTTCTTATTAATATACTACAATATGATATCGCGGTTTTGGCCTCACAAGGTCAAATTAGTTATTACGAGTATATACCTACTTGGATCTCAATGTTGTTTCTGCGATTATGTTTAGGCTTTTATTCTCATGCTAATTTGAAACTAATTAGGCATAAAGTAATTGGTTCTGCTAGAGCTAGACTACAATAATAGTTGCTGGGACATTTTCGTTAGTCTAACTCTAGGTTTTACCTTTTATTATATTTAAGTACAAGCTTCTCAAAAATTTCAGAAGCCCGTTTTAATAAGCCGGCATCAGCTAAGAACACGTTGCCACTTGTCAAGTATCAATTGATCTCTAAAACTGACAGCTCTACAGTGTAACGATCGCGATCACCTATGACCCCCGCTTGTGAAAGGAAATCGTAATCGTAATAGTCTGTCGAACGGATAATTCGACCTGTTTATGGAGTTCATAGATGCATGCACGTCGAAAAGCATGCATGAACTTCTTAAACAGTTCGAGTAACACGTTTTAAGCTGTCAAATGATTACGATTTGCTTAGACAATTGGGCCTCTGATTGGTTAACACTTTTTCACTATTGGACAAAATCCATTGACGCAGCAAGAATACCATAAATTCAGCCAATCACAACAGTTGATACTGTAACAATGATTGATGCAGTTTTTACACAATCGCCCTACAGTAATAAGCGTAGATAGACAAAATATACTTTAGGTGTTCTTATCATCATGTCTGTTTATGGATTCGGGATATAGTCTTTTACTTGTTAGTTGTTTTAATTCAGTGTCCGACCGAAGGTAGATTTCTGGCCGAAGGCTTAGCGCATTCGACAGTTCGAACTTGAGACCTCGTCGGCCGCAGTCGAACATGCTAACCACTAGACCAACGAGCAGTTACGGCCGTAAAACTGAGAGTATAAAGTTGCTGATTTTTTCTTGTGAAAAACAACACGTGTCAGCTGGTTACAGTTTTTATAAGGAAATTTTAATAAGGTATTAAAAATGGCTAAAATTACTGCTAAAAATTATCTTTTCGGACCCAATTAATTTAGGTTTTTGTAGCTATATAAAGTTTAAAAAACAAAAATAAAACGGATTGTGGTAGGTTAATATTTAATAAGTGACCTGCCTAAGGTCGCCTTTGGATGGGATTATAACTACCTAGCTATCCAAAAATATTGAAAGAAAAACATTATGTTATAACTGGGTAGGTACCTCCCCATTTATCGTGTACGAATAATGGATATCTACCTTGAATGTTATTTTTATTGATAACGGAGAGTAAAGAAAAATTTAAGAAATTCTGTGTGAAAAACAAGGAAAAATTTGGAATTTGTTTGAATATCTCTATCTACTCACCCATTGTTATAAAATTATTATTTGTGTAAGCATAATTCCAGAAGTGGGCAAATAATAAAATTTACTTTAAAAATATATGTTTGTACTCTCTTCAAAACGTGCACGAGCGAATGGTCACAACGTGTAGTGGTTTCACGAGAGATTTAATTTAAACAAAGTATAAAAATTGGCCAAAGCATCACAACAACAATAAATTAATCATTTGATCAGACTGCAGTTGCTACTGCTAAGCTCTAAATCAAATTGCGATCTAAATACAAAAGTATTCAATATTCGCTGAGTCTGCCGGCAGGAGACTGTTTTACCAAAGTCAAAATACTCGTATTTATGCAAATAATTCCAATATGGCGTATCCCCGCCAAAGAACGAACCGAGTGAAATACATCGAATGAGTCAAATATCAGCCTAATTAAACCTTCGTCAATAAATAAATTAACAATCTTTTATCTTTTCTAAAAATTCAAATCAAATTTAAACACAAAGCTGACAGTTCGGCCGTCCTGCAAATAACACGTCCTCATGTTCAAGTCATATCTCGGGCGATTATGCCCCAAATCGTGAACAGGCGTCATGCCCCAAATCATAGTCAGGCGTTCTTGCCTGGGGCGTTCTTGCCTGAAATCATGATTAGGCGGTCATGCCTGGGCCGCTCCTGCTCACGATTACTTCGCTAATAATAACATGTAAAAAAATCGTCAAACTGCCGAACTCTCAGTCTTTATCAACACTCATTAATTATCACTCAATAAACGGAAACGACTCACCTCATTCGATGCACTCTTCGAAATCTGAATCACTTATTTACTTTCACAAATCTAAACATATTTTGAGGTTAAAGACACTAACCTCACAAAACTTTTTATCTTTAGTAATACGAGTACTTTCACATCATTTAGAATTTAAAGCGAATCTACCACTGGTTCGGAATGCCACAAACCTAGCGAGAAGAACCAGCAAGAAACTCGGTGGCATCTAACAATCAAAATAATAGCCACCGATCACTCAATAAAAATTATGACAAACTGTTGAATCTATTTTTAATGTAGGTACTTCTAAAAATATGATTTCAAACAAAATCTTTAATAAAACTGTGCGGATGGCAAAGTGAATCAAGGCAACGTGAGCTATATCCCACTTCTGAAATTTGTAAGCATAATTCCAGAAGTGGGCAAATAATAAAATTTACTTTAAAAATATATGTTTGTACTCTCTTCAAAACGTGCACGAGCGAATGGTCACAACGTGTAGTGGTTTCACGAGAGATTTAATTTAAACAAAGTATAAAAATTGGCCAAAGCATCACAACAACAATAAATTAATCATTTGATCAGACTGCAGTTGCTACTGCTAAGCTCTAAATCAAATTGCGATCTAAATACAAAAGTATTCAATATTCGCTGAGTCTGCCGGCAGGAGACTGTTTTACCAAAGTCAAAATACTCGTAAGTATTTATGCAAATAATTCCAATATGGCGTATCCCCGCCAAAGAACGAACCGAGTGAAATACATCGAATGAGTCAAATATCAGCCTAATTAAACCTTCGTCAATAAATAAATTAACAATCTTTTATCTTTTCTAAAAATTCAAATCAAATTTAAACACAAAGCTGACATTTGTCGAAAGCATTGTTTTCAAAGTAGACACAGCTGTTATATTGTATACCGCGTGAAATTTCGAATTATAATTAACTAGATGATTCCCGCGACTTCGCCCGCGTAGACCAAGTTTTTTCGATTCCCGCGGGAACTCTTGAATTTAATATATAAATTTTAAATTTAATAAAAAGTAGCCTATGTCTTTTCCCGGGATACAACCTACCCCTGTACCAAATTTCATTAAATCGGTTGAACAGATACATTTTTTGATTCCCGCGGGAACCTTTGAATTTTCCGGGATAAAAAGTAGCCTATGTCCTTCCCCGGGATACAAACTATCCCTGTACCAAATTTCATCAAAATCGGCCGAATAGATGGGCCGTGAAAGCGTAGCAGACAGACAGACAGACAGACAGACAGACAGACAGACAGACAGACAGACAGACAGACAGACAGACAGACAGACACACTTTCGCATTTATAATATTAGTATGGATATATTCCGATCAAATACGATTTGTCAAGTATAAATTACTGCCCACGCGGATGCCCACTACTTCGTCTGCGTGGTTTGAGGTTTTTGGTTCCCCCAGGAACTCTTTAATTTTCTGGGATAAATAGCCTATGTGCTATTCCAGACTATAGTTAATCTATCTCTGTGCCAAATTTCAGCCAGATCCGTTCAGCCGTTGGGGCGTGATTGAGTAACAAAAATCCATACATCCATCCAAACTTTCGCATTTATAATATTAGTATATAAATTATTGTTACTAACTACATAAATCAGGTACATATACTTTACCTTTTTATAATTCTAAATAATGAGAAGCATCATTAACGGTTCGTGGAATTAGGTTCCTAAAAATCCCACACAAACTTACATCCCCTATTTAACCTCTTTTATGAATCACGTACCTACCTACTTAAGTATTTCTTCATTTTTAAACAATTTAAGCCCAGATATATATATATATATATAAGTTAAATAAATATCCAGTTTCATGGATATAACTTGAAAAATGTCGGACTTTCATACGAACTATTTGAACTCAAATCATGCCATGTTTCTTCATGCCAATTCATGCCAATTCATTCAGTTTCGGCGTACAGCGTGATGCGCGGCCAAGATACAGACGGACAGACAAAAATGAAAAAAAACCCAGTTTTGGCTTCAGTATCGATTACACAGTGCCCACCAAAAAATAAAAAAATATCTTCAATGTACAGAATTGGACCTATTACATTTTTATTATAAGTATAGATTATAATAGCTGGTGCCCGCTACTTCGTCCACGTGGAATAAGTTTTTTTCATTCGCACGGGAACTCCCTAATTTTCCGGGATAATAAGCAAAAAATCACGTCGATCCGTTGCTCAGTTGCGGCGTGACTGAAGAACAAACAGACACACTTTCGCATTAATATTATTAGTGTGATTAAGAAACACTTTATTTTGAAAATTAACTTTCACATATAAACAAGGTATATTATGTACATAACAAGCCGCTATCGCGTTGAAGTTCTTTGCACTCAAAATTTCGTACCCTTGGTTCCGTACATTGAGCTACATAGAGGTTGTTGGGTTTAATATGACACAATATCCATATTCCATTGTACTTTTATTACTAAGTGTGTCTGTCTGTCTGACTGCTACCTACGCTTTTACGGCCCATCTGTTCAATCGATTTTGACGAAACTTGGTACGGAGATAGTAGTCTAGGAAAGGAAGCTAGTGGACCTCAACAGTAATTCCTCAGGCGATTTCCTCAGTTAAACGCATTTTTTTTAATATATCCAAAAAAAGAGGAAGTTACGTATTTTTATTACACACATCATGCAGGTTTTATCATGTTTTCCTTCACCGTAATTTCGTTATTTAAGTTCCCCGGGCATCGATCGAGCCCCCGACCATCCGGAAAGGAGGCTGGGTGTCTTAACTCTTAACCAATGAGCCACTGGGCTATCACACTATATCTACTATCGTTGTATAAATGTGGATCGACTACACGCAGAAACAGTACAACGCCCTGCGTGTACAGTATAATAATGCATTCAGGATGCTAATGGGTCTGCCTAGATACTGCAATGCGTCGGGGATGTTTGCCGATGCGCGTGTGAATTGCTTCTACACTAACTGCTATACGCAAACGGTACACATCCCTGGTGCGCAGGGTTCGGGCTAGCTCCAATGGCATCCTGAGAGCATTTTCTGACAGGTTTGATTGTCAGTACCTGAACCATTGTCATATGGTGCACGTGCTGACAAATCAAGGCTGTCTTAGATAAGGTTTTAGGATTAGGTAGTTTTAGGTTTACTAACATTAGGTTAATGTGTGTGTGTTCTTACTAACAAAATTTATGATCGTCGAAATAAATGATTTTTATTTTATTTTTATTTTTATTTATTTAATATTTAAATAAATTTACAATCGTACATTGTCGAGTCAACATCGCCTGAGGATGCTCCGATGTCGGAGTGAAACGCACACGAGAATAATTTTGGAAAATTCGGACTTCCAAATTCGGTCCAGTTACCGACTTGGTCAAATCGCAATTTTGACATGACATTTATAATATGCATTGTCACAACTAGCTAGTTAGGCCACTCATCCCTCGTACATACACACATTGCATACATAGACCTTCCTTTTGGCATTGGGTTCGGATAAAATTAATATCGACTTTTAATCTTAGACAAATTATTGTAAATAGGGTCAAGGCTTGCACAGATTAAGTGAAGATGGTGTCAAGTTAGTGATGACTGAGTACAATCATTATCACGATTTTAATTTCGCATTCCGCTAAAGTTATATCTATTTTAGTAGCTATATTAGCCTTGTAGATCATTTCCATGAAAAATTATAACTTATCTCTTAATTAACATAATATAGCCCTGAGCCCAGTGATTTCGACGTTCGGCCTCCGATTCGGGTGGTCAGGAGTTCGATCCTCGTGCGCGCACATTGACTCTTATGAGTCATTTTATTTTATTTAGTATTTTATGTGCGATTTAAGCAGTTTGATATTTATCACTTGCTATAATGGTGTAAGAAAAAATGATGAGGAAACCTGCATGCCAGTTATTCATAATGTTCACAAAAGTGTGAACATTATCCGCACTTGACCAGCGTGGTGGACTATGGCCAAATCCTTCTAATTCTGAAAGTGTAATAATATAGATCATAGACTAGATATTTCTTTAATTCAATCGTACCGTGAAAACAAATCGCTTGTTGAAATAATAAAGAATTAAATAGTGCTCATTTTATCTTTTCAGATGAACCTGCTCACGAGTATTTTGTTACTCGCCTTCTATGCAGTGAACGCAGACGACCAGCCCCTACGACCTACTTGCAACAGACCTGTGTACTGCCAAAGCAAACTTCTTCACTATGTGCAACTCGCCGGTATCTTCACAGACTCTAAGACATTCGTCGACCTAGAATTGAAAAACGATGAAAAGACCACCCTGGCAGCCTTCGACGACCTCCTAAACAGAACTAATAACAGCCCCACAAAATCACAACTCACAGAATTCGTAGATCAATACTTCAGCGCCGTAGGGGAACTAGAAAATTGGACACCACCCGATTACAACCCTCAACCAGCATTTTTGGCTGCAATCAGAGACAAACGTTTCAGGAGCTTCGGGAAAAGCATAAACGACATCTGGCCAACACTGGGCAGGAAAGTAAAGGCTATCGTCTTCGAGCAACCGGACCGTTTCAGTTTTATCCCTGTCCATAATGGATTTATCATTCCCGGAGGTCGGTTCAGAGAATTGTATTATTGGGACACTTATTGGATCATCGAAGGTCTCCTTGTTAGTGGTATGCATGCCACTGTCAAAGGAGTTATATCTAACTTAATCGAATTGGTAAAGATCATTGGGCATGTTCCTAACGGCAGCAGATGGTACTACCAAGAGCGCAGTCAGCCACCATTGTTAACGGCCATGATGTCACTTTATATTCAAGCCACGAACGATATCAAATTCTTAAAAAACAATATTAAAGTCCTTGAAGACGAATTGGAATATTGGTTGGATACACAATTGGAAACCTTCAATAAGGGCGACAAGACATACACACTGCTACGCTACTATGCACCCAGCGAGGGCCCTCGACCCGAGTCGTATAGTGAAGACTACAGCAATGCTCAAAATTTTGATACAGCAGAACGTCAACAACAGTTCTACACCGATATAAAGAGTGCAGCAGAAAGTGGATGGGACTTCTCCACTCGCTGGTTCATTAATAAAGAAGGAAATAACAACGATACTCTCTTGACTCTGCGCGCCAGTCAAATAATCCCGGTTGACCTGAATGCTATCTACGCAAATGCCTTAAAAAAGGTCGCATCTTTCCACGTAATGTTGCAGAATCGTAGAAGAGCTGCGCATTGGGAGTATCTCGCTAAGCAATGGCAAAATGCTATCAAAGAGGTATTGTGGAATAATGAGGATGGTATTTGGTACGATTGGGATTTGCTGAATGAGAAACACCGCAAATACTTTTATCCGAGCAACGTTGCTCCTCTATGGATGGGTGTTGTTGATAGAAAGTGTATCCAACAGAACGCTCAAAGAATTCTGGGATGGTTGGATAGATCGAACGCGCTTGATTTCCCTGGTGGTATTCCAACTTCGCTTATTCGATCTGGAGAGCAATGGGACTTCCCTAATGCGTGGCCACCTCTAGTCAGCATAGTAGTAAACTCTTTAGAAGCACTGAAAACTAAAGAGGCTTCGCGCAAGGCTCGTGAAGTTGCTCAAACATGGCTCCGAGCATGTCTCAAGGGATTCAGTACGACCAATCAAATGTTTGAGAAATACGATGTAGAGCTGCCTGGAAAAATAGGCGGCGGGGGAGAATACAACGTTCAGACTGGTTTTGGCTGGTCCAATGGAGTTGTACTGGAGTTTTTAAAGAAATATGGACGTGTAGTAACCTCACAAGATACTATGGCTGACAGTTTGAGTGTGATACCGGCTGTTACATCGGGATCAGTGCCATGTTCGGATGCCGCTGCATCAGAATCCGTTTGATATGTCTTCAAAAGCATAACTAAACCTTATATAAAGAGGTGCGAACTAGAATATAAGACGTAGAATTTTGTTAGTTTGCTCGTTCTTTCTTGAAAGATTACCTACCTTAAGTGAATTTAGATCAGCTTCCTAATTAGGTATATTATATATTTTTTCTTTTGTTACGATTGTGCCCATGTATTAATAGTAGATAATTATGAGCTCTGAGCATGAGCTAATGAGCATAAAGCTATTATTGATTATTAACTATTTAGTACAATTTTCTTATTTGGAATTTTTATTTTACATAGGTATAATTGCGTATATTTAATTAAAAAAGGCATTTATTATATAATAGTAAATGTATTAATTAATAGTTTATATTATGTATCGGGTACCTACGTAGCACTACCTAGCATGACAATAAAAAACCGGCCAAGTGCGAGTCGGACTCGCGCACCGAGGGTTCCGTACAAACCTGTAGTAAGTTTTAAATTAAATGTTTTTTTTAAATATTTGAGTTGATTGAATGAAAGGTAAATTGCGATTTACGATTAATGACGTATTAAAAAAAAACTACTTACTTGATCTCGTTCAAACCAATTTTCGGTGGTAGTTTGCATGGTAATGTACAACATATATTTTTTTTAGTTTTATCATTCTCTTATTTTAGAAGTTACGGGGGGGGGACACACATTTTACCACTTTGGAAGTGTCTCTCGCGCAAACTATTCAGTTTAGAAAAAAATGATATTACAAACCTCAATATCATTTTTGAAGACCTATCCATAGATACCCCACACCTATGGGTTAGATGAAACAAAAATTTTTGAGTTTCAGTTCTAAGTATGGGGAACCCCAAAATTTATTGTTTTTTTTCTATTTTTGTAAGAAAATCTTAATGCGGTTTACAGAATACATCTACTTACCAAGTTTCAACAGTATAGCTCTTATAGTTTCGGAAAAAAGTGGCTGTGACATACGGACGGACAGACAGACAGACATGACGAATCTATAAGGGTTCCGTTTTTGCCAAATTTGGCTACGGAACCCTAAAAATGTATGTTCGTGATCACGATCCATGTAGGAAACATACCGTTATTTACCTTAATTACACATTAATTTATATTTTTAAGCAATTTCGTATTAATATGTAGATCTACTTATATGAAAACGTCAAACGTACCTACATAAATATAATAAAATAAGTAACCTATTAAATATATTATCCTTCTGTATAATAAACAGTAATTACAAATAGAAAAATGTGCACATAAACATATGCATATGTTTATTGTTTATATTCAATTCATATGAAACTCTCAATAGGTGAAAGATACGAATTGAATAATTATTGCCATGTTGAAATCTACACAGTAATAAGTACCTAGATATAGTATTGAGTTTTAAAAAAATATTTCCCTATATTTAATAATAATAATATCAAATTATAATAATATTATGTACCTAGGATTATAATACTTAATATGTACCTATTATATAAAAATATGTATCGACCTACCTACCTAATTTCAAATATTAAATGGCTGTGTGTACCTGTATTTGGTGTTTGTTATTTTATGAAAAGTTAGTATTTCGTTACTATTTTAATACTTACCTACTGTTAAAATAGATATAAATACCTACCCTTAACCCCTTACTTAAGTACATACTTGTAATATTTAAGAAATTAAGAGAAACGCCTCCTTTTTGAAAATCGGCAAAAAATTTGTGTTTGTTTGTTTGTTTTAAATAACTTTATTGCATAAAATTAGCTTTATTGCGCATTAAAATGTATAAAAACTTAATACCTATAGACACTGCTTAAAGAGCTATCTATTCCAGTTAACCCTTGGGAAGAGGGAACAGGGCGATAAAACAGTGCGTAGATAAAGATAAGATATTTAGTTATTACGTGTATTGCAACAATACACGTGAAGAGTTCTTACATTCTTTTTGGAATCAATGTACTACAAAGTATGGCGTGCAATTATAAGCAATTTACAGCATATCTAATTAATATTCTAATTGACGTAATACAATAACACAAATTCTTTTAACAATTAAACAATTTATATGCAGTACCTCACATAAAGTTCCCGAGTTTCTTGCTTGTTCTTCTGGGTAGGAATGTCATGAGCAAAGCATCCGTTGATACGAACGAACAATATACCTAATTTGAACATTTTGCGAGTTTTGGAAGAAATTTTTAAGCACGATTTGATAAAGAAATCTTAAAACTGCTTTATATATTTTAAAAATTGTTTTTTTTTTATTTTAAATATCGCTTTCTCGGTACATTATAACAAATCTTTAAACTATCTCATATCTTATGACCTATAGGACCCCAGGATGATATAATTCTTCAGGCAAAATCTCATTAGCGATGAACTAACCAAAAACATTTTACAGGCGCGTATATTATAATACTTCTATGCGAGTGGTGAGGAGATCTGAATATAGGCAGTTTCCGATTGAGTAATAAAGTATATTTGACAGTTTGATATTGATAACTTTATCATCAAGGGCTTAAGTTTAAATAGTAAAACGGCAAACTCAAGGCATAAATAAGGTCTTCAGATAAGGTTGGTATTACGTTCGGACTCCGAACAAAGAGGATACTGTTTTGGGTGATCAAAATAGAATTATTTGTACTTGTCACGATTGGCAATCGTTTGGCAACACACCTTAGTTAAATATAAGCGAGGAGAAGTCAGTAGACTTTGCACGCAGCATAGACAACGATGTTATATTTTTTTCATATCATACGGGTTATATCACGTTCACGTATCAGTATGCGGAATGTAGTCAGTGATAGACCAGTAAACGATATCGTGAATTTGTTTTGAAATAATAAAGACCCGGTCGTGGAACTTGACCGGTATAAAAGGTCAGGGCTATCACGTGCATTGAGGCAATCATTAATCGTAATCATATTATGTCGCGTCCGTCAAGATGATAGTGATTAGTGATCTAGTTCGGAAACCCGACATGGCAGACTCAGTGAAAGCGGTTGCGTCAGCTATGATGGGGTGAAGGGCCGGGACACAGTGACACACATCGATCGTGGCAAGTGCAGTTGCAGATGTGGTTGCAGTTTGTTGTGTAGTTGCGAGCCGGACGTTCGCCCGGTCGGTCTTTGAACGAGTAATTGCAGACGCGCTGTAGGTTATAGGTTATGTTTACATGTAACCGCGCTATCGGCGTGAAGTAAAGCTAATATGTTAGTGCAAACGTTTAGAAGGTATTATTGTCCGCTTTATCCCGTCCTAGGGTTACTCGGAGCGTGTGCCCAGGCCTTCAGCGCGGTGCCCTCTTGTAGTTCTTCTATCTACTGCGCAGGGGAGCTCCTGCATAAAGTACAACTCGCGCGCATTTTCCCCGATTCCAAAACATTCGTTGACCTCAAACTCAAATATACTGAAAATGAAACCCTAGCACATTTCGCAAAATTAATGCAAGACACAAACCAGAATCCCTCACGAGAACAACTCGCTAACTTTCTTGATCAACATTTCTCGGAGGGAAACGAGCTTGAAGATTGGAAACCGCCTGATTTCGACCCGGACCCGCCTATCTTGCAACAAATCTCAGATCTGAAGTTGAGGGCGTTCGCAAAAAGCATTATCGGAATATGGGCCAAACTGGGTCGAAGAGTTCAAGACGACGTCAAAACAAACTCCGATCGTTACAGCTTTTTATACGTGCCTAATGGATTCATTGTTCCGGGTGGAAGGTTCAAGGAATTATACTATTGGGATTCATTTTGGATGATACGCGGACTTCTCATCAGTAACATGCATCAAACGGCTAAAGGCATGATAGAAAATCTTTTGTATCTAGTCGAAAAATACGGGTACATTCCTAACGGTAGTCGCAAGTATTACCTGGGAAGGAGTCAACCTCCCTTATTGACTGCTATGGTCGCTAGCTACTTCGCAGCCACCGGAGATCTAGCGTGGCTCGAACGAAACGTTGAAACTGTTGAAAAAGAGCTACAGTACTGGTTGGATAAAAAGAAAGTGACTGTCGAGGTCCGAGGAAATAAATACATGTTGTTAAGGTATTTTGCAGATAGACGAAGCAAGGGTCCACGGCCAGAATCATACTTTGAAGATTATATGAACGCTCGTGTCCTACAGAGTGAAGCTATGCGTGAAGACTTTTACATGGAATTGAAAAGCGCTGCCGAAAGCGGATGGGACTTTTCTTCAAGATGGTTCGTGACAGCTGACAATGAAGTTGGAAATTTAACGGATGTGCACGCTACTCGTATTCTTCCAGTCGACTTAAACGCCATATTTGCGGGTGCACTTGAACTGGCTGGCTTTTTCCGCAACAAATTAAAAGACAGGAGAGAGGCTCAAAAATGGTGGAGCTTAGCCAAATATTGGAGGAGTGCTATAGAGAATGTCATGTGGGACCCTGAGGATGGTGTTTGGTATGATTACGACGCTCTAGCTAGGGCTCCAAGGAAACATTTCTATCCAAGTTGCGTTACTCCATTATGGTCTGCCGCGATAGAAGATTACAATGCCCCGAAATACGCAGAGCGACTAGTAAAGCATCTTCTTTCTTCTGGTGCTCTCAATTTTCCTGGTGGTATTCCAGCGTCAGTGCTGCATTCTGGTGAACAGTGGGACTTCCCTAACGCCTGGCCACCGTCACAGAGTATTTTAATTGGAGGATTAGATTCCAGCGGGAATTTCGAAGCTAAGAGACTGGCTAAAGAGCAAGCGGGGTTGTGGCTTCGGTCGAATTACATAGGTTACAGCACTTGGCAGAAGATGTTCGAGAAATACAGTTCTGTGGAACCAGGTCATCAGGGCGGTGGGGGCGAGTACGGGGTCCAGGATGGCTTTGGTTGGACAAATGGTGTGGCGCTAGAGCTATTACAAAGATACGGCAAGGAGTTGGTGCTTTATGAACAACCTGGAGAATTTACGCCCAAAATTGACCTAGTTATATAAGCAAGACTGAATACATGTTTACGCAACCTACAATACCTATTTGTGCTTGTTCGTATACCATGCTCCCATTTTATCATGGTCTATGTAAATTAATTTGCATCGTACTAGAAGTAATTTACGCGAATAGTTAAAATTGTTGACTGAAAATTATTTGTATTGTACATAAAAATCGTGTACTTACGTAAAATTATATAAAATGTATGTAAGAGTAGTCCTACTCTACCTGAGATTGAAGTTCAAGGAAACTATCATTATCCATCACTTAAATCAATTAATCTTTCTATTCCATCAATCAACAATCAAGAATCAATTACTTATAGCAAGTAACAAAGAAACTAAGTACCCTATATTCAATGTACTCTGTGCTAAGTACCTAAGTAGTCGTGTGTTCACCTCGAGAATCCACGAACGATTAACGAACATCCCTCCAGTCCTTTCCCTTTGAGGATCGGTACGGCGCGGCGCGTCATGATTATTATTTGCGCCGATCGATATATCATACACGTATACACCTACATATAAATGCAATTTGTAGATAAAAGATTGTAAATAAGTAATTAGGAGTTGACACAATAATTATTATTTTAGTTCATGAGGTAATTATACTTGGATGAAACAAACTCGTAATTATAATATTAAGTGTATGAGCGAATTAATATTTACGTATTAAAAAAACACTATAAGAAACTAGAGCAAGTTGTAACAAAATTATTGAATGTTTAGTTTACTAGGTATAATAATCCGTTATTTTATAGATAGATAAGGTAGTCATGCGCTAAGTTATACCTATCGTTAAATAAACCTACCTACACACTATTGGTATATATATATTAGATATAATAGAAAATAAAAAATAAGTATTTAGATTTGCTTAAAGGTACTAAACACTTATGTTATCTTTTATACCTATACTGTACCTACCTATAAGTAATTAATTATGTAACTAAACGTAAATTTAATTGGACGATTTTTTAATAAATTGATGTTTTTACTATTTTTGTTATCTGTAGGTATTTAAGTGATACATACGATTCGATAGTACAAACTTACCTGCGTTTTATTCTAGTCTCTAGATAGTTAGATATATTCCATTACGCCTAAAAATCACGACGTAGCCCTATTTTAAAATATAAAACAATACAAATAATCTATACTATATATAAAATGCAAAGTCCTGACTGAGTAACTGACTGACTGACTGACTTATATATCAACGCACAGCCTAAACCGCTGGGGCTAGAAACTTGAAATTTTGACAATAGGTTCCTTTTGTGACGCAGGCACCCACTAAGAAAGGATTTTATAAAATTTCACCCCTAAGGGGGTGAAATAGGGGATAAAAGTTTGTATGAAAGTCCGTCATTTCTCAAGTTATATCCATGAAACTTGGTACATGAGCTACCGGTTAATGAAGAAATATGTACTATCTCATAGTTTTTGAAAAATCTACCCCCGAAGGGGTGAAATTGGGGGCGAAAGTTTGTATGAAAGTCCTTCATTTCTCGAGATATTTCTCAAGTTATACCTATCAACGAAACTTGGAATTTTGGCTTTCAGTAAAAAATAAAGAAGTAAGTTTGTCACAGTTCTTCAAAATTTCATCCCCAAAGGGTTAAAACAGGGGTTGAAAATTTGTATGAAAGTCCTTTATTTCTCAAGTTATAGCCATGAAACTTAGTATTTTGGCTTTCGGAAATAATAAACATGTGTCACAATTTTTTCACGATTCGACTCTCAAAGGGGTAAAATAGGGGTTGAAATTTTGTATGATAGTCCTTCATTTTTCAAGGTATAGCAATGAAACAGCATTTGGGCTTTTGTTTAGATATGAAGAAATACGTAAGTAAGTATTTCACCATTTTTGAAAAATCGACCCCCAAAAGGGTGAAATAGGGGATGAAAGTTGGTATAAAAGTCCTTCATTTCTCAAGTTATATCAACGAACCTTGGTATTTTGGCTTTCGGTAAAAAATAAAGAAGTAAATGTGTCACAGTTTTTCAAAAATGTACCCCCAAAGGGGTAAAATAGGAGTTGGAAATTTGTATGAAAGTCCTTTATTTCTCAAGTTATAGCTATGAAAATAAGCATGTAGGTCCTTCATTTCTCAAGATATTTTTCAAGCTATATCAACGGAACTTGGTATTTTGGCTTTCAGTATAAAATAAAGAAGTACGTGTGTCACAGTTTTTCAAAATTTCACCCCCAAAGGGGTAAAATAGGAGTTGAAACGTTGTATGAAAGTCTGTAATTTTTCAAGTTGTAGCCATGAAACTTGGTACTTGGAATTTCGGTTTGAAATGAAAAAATAGTTTTTGCAAATTTTATCCCTGAGGATGTTAAATCGAGAGTTTGCCGGATCAACGTGATTTTTTTGCACGGGTATAGTTGAGGACGTGGAGATTGACATATGCTATACTGTTTATCCCGGAAAATTAAGGAGTACCTGTAGGGAAAAAAAACTTAAACCACGCGGATGAAGTCGCGGGAATAATAATAAAAAAAACATTTAATCATTCTTATTATAATTTATTTAAATTTTTACACTGTAAATAAACTGAATTTTATTCGAGGGATAAATTATGGTAAAATATAGGTATTTGAAATTTATAAGTAGATAGGTTTATATTAATAAAATAAATCCTCTGCAGACTTTCATAACATCCAAAATCGAATGCTTAAGACCGGAAAAAGTTGGCGGGAAAATTTGGAAGAACCAGTGGGAAGAACACAGTAGGCCTAAAGCCGAAAGAAAATGATCAGGTAAAAAATATGAAGGTAAGGTCTTAATAATAAAATAGGTTCTGATGACTAGATTGTGACAACTCCAGCCCACTAACTGGGCCATTCCACTAAAGATGTCTATGATTGCTGCGTAGACCGAAGATATTATATACAACTTACTAATATGATAGCTTCACAATATTATTGTTCTACTAAACATTGTTTGCTTGCGGTAAAGGAAAACATTGTGTGGAAGCCAGCATGCCTGAGGGTTTTCCATAAATCGTAATATACTCAACTTGGGAGTTCAACTCCAATTCTGGGAGACCCTTGCTCAGAAGTGTCCCCGGCGCGATGGGTTGTGATAATGAAATAGAAAATTAATTAGTGAATTCAGAAATAACGTATCATGTGCTGCATTTGTCGCTCTTGTTTATAATGGATTAGTTAAGGACCAAAAGCTTTGAAGCATTTGGGGAACTCTGTAGCAAATAAATATAAAGCTAACTATCCCCAAAACTTACACAGAACCATCGGCATTCTCATATCCACAATCGCTGGCACGGCAGTTCTATTTCCGCGAAATAGGGATCAGCCTCTTCTTATATGTATATAAAATTCTCGTATCACAATTTGCGTTCCCATACTCCTCCGAAACGGCTTGACCGATTCTCATGAAATTTTGTGAGCATATTGAGTAGGTCTGAGAATTGGCCAACATCTATTTTTCATACCTCCACGCGGACGGAGTCGCGGGCATCAGCTAGTATGTTATAAAATTCGTGGGTTTATTTCTTAATTTGTATATTTTTAAAAGGACATCTTTAGGACCACAAGCTTTACAGCATTTTGGGGGATTGTACCTACTCGTAAATGGTAGATGTACAACAGTAATATATGGCAGTTGCTTAAAACAAAATTATCCTCAAAAATTACATAGAACCATCGGCATTCTCATAGCCACAATCGCTGGCAGGAGTTACATATGGCAGTTCCATCTGGGTTCCGAATTCGGCTTCATACAATACTTGCTGGATTTTCAGCCGTGCAACAGCGTTTTGTTTAGGGTTAAGCCTCTTCAAGGTCGGAGCACAGCTAAGAAGGAACAGCTCATCAGGGTCAGTCCTATTGCACTGACAAGCGTCTTGCTCTTCTGTGGAGTTGAGGCGTATCTTCTTGGCCGGCTGGGAATCTTCTTCTTCTTCAGCTCGGAAGTCAGGGAAGGAGAGGTCTGGAAGTGAGTAACCGGGACGGTGTTTTGGTAATTCCTCTTCGGGCTCCGAATCTGATGTTTCTCTTTTCGCTCTGGAAAGAATAAATTGGTGTGATTTATGCCTGAAGGTTCATTTATTTATTTATTTATTTACATCTAATCAGAACGGCCACTTACACTAACTAGATGATTATTAACAGTTAAGAAGGTAATACAAATAAAAATTAAAAAGAAGAAGAAGAACATCAACAATAATGCTATTATAAACAAGGTTATTCTAAGCTCTCAGAGTAACATAACAATTCAAAAACCAGAGTTGCCCACTTGTCATTGAATGGATCCCATTGAGCATTCCTGTCCAAGAGCGTGTTGAACGACGCCAATGAACGCGGGATGGGTGCCATAGCGCGGGCGACAGTGCGAGAATATGGGACAACGATTCATATAAAATCTTTTGTAAGGATGGACATTGAGAATTTAGATGAGAAGTCCCAACATACTACACATATTATTTAGGTAGAGACAGACTTTTTTTTCGATCTCAACTGTTGGTAAGTGATGTTGCAGTAACAGGCTAACTTTTTAGAGTTACGGCAGATATTATATTAAACCCATACCCATATCGGTTTCTACACGGCATTGTACCGGAACGCTAAATTGCTTGGCGGTACGTCTTTGTCGGTAGGGTGGTAACTAGCCAGCCGAAGCCTCCCACCAGACCAGACCAGAGAAAATTCAGAAATTAGAAATTTCCTATTTGACCCTGCCGGGAATCGAATCCCGGACCTCCCACACTAAGGCCACAGCGCCTGGAACAACCAGATCTTCGCGAACCTTCTGATGGACCTTATGTTTTGAGGAATTCTTTTTAGAGTGTAGATTGTAGACACTTACGGAGGCTCGATCTTCGGTTCGATGTGAGGCAGGAGGAAGCGCATGGCAGTGAGGTAAGGCCACCGGGTCCGCCCGCCGTGCGTTCTTTGCAGCTTGATGAAGGAATCGCGCAGGGATCGCCAACGCTTCTTGCATTCCGCCTCTGTCAATAAAATAACCATTACGTGGTTAAATCATGAATTCCTACCCCCCTAGACATAAGTTTCTAATCGTTCCCGCTTTAGCGATAGCGCTGCGGAGAGCAGAATATACCTAACTAAAAAGTTTATGAAAGAAAAGAAAAGTGGACACGCAGACGAAGTCCCGGGATCAATTAATAAATATATAAATGAATAAAACTTTAAAAAAACCGACTTCAAAAGCGCTGGAAATATTTGATAAATTTTTAATTATTTTCTTAGCCAATAAACAAAAAATCTAAAATTATAGTGTAGGTAGTATTTTTTGAAGGCTTGTTAAAGTTTTTTCCAGCGCGAATTGTACGAGGTTCTTTTCATGACAGCTTCTTATAACGTGAGAGATTTAAAAATTAATTTAAAAAAAAATAGAGTTAATTTTTTAAAAACAAGAATTATTTTCTCTCTTGTTTGCAGTTTACCTATAATTTGCGCATTAAAATCGCTCAATAAGATGTTCTTGTTTTGTAAATTGTACCCCTTCGGGAACAGGCTTCCACGTGGAGGAAAAGATTAATTAATAATTATTATTGTACACTGAATCGTAATGTAAACAAAGATAATAGTGCAGTTAGATTCCTGTGTTTAACATGCCTATATTTACCTACCCATACTATTATTTAGAAGAATACATACTACTATAAGTATAGGTAATTAAAATAAGCTAAATAATTCTAGGTCAATTTAACCTTATTATGTTATATAAAAATTAATAATACGTCCATGTTAATTGCCTATCTTATACGCACGTATGTGCATACCCGCGTTTATGTATAGTTATTAAAGGAGATATTAAAATTGTATAAATTATTTTACGCATATTTGTCTAATGTATATAGGTAGGTAACTACCTATTGATTTTACATAATACATTGCTACACGACTTTGCTGTCTATATTCTTTGCTTTGCTGGATCGAACTCGTAACTTCCCACCTCACGCAACACTGACCATTGCTGCTGCTGGAAGGTCGTCATTCGCCAAAAATCCTTTTTTTATATCCCCTACTAGATGAGGTTCACGACCTTTCTATTACGAGACTTACTGATAGCAAATCACATAATTGAGATGTTGATGGCAAAAATAAATATTTTTTTAGTGATTATTAAATAGAGGACCTGCCAAAAAAAAGTAATATCCACGTCTCCTGTTATTTTAATATTTAATTACCATTTTAAATTATCGATTAAAATAAAGTATAATAAAGCGCAACTTTTGATGATGTCACAAGTCTAGTACCTACCTATAATATGTAAAAAATCCCATGTAATTATAATAGGTACTAAGCGCGCGCTTTGACGTTTTTAAAATAAAGTTTCTGATTTGACTAGCTGTCAAATAGTTTTGAAACACTCGAGCGTGGTGAGTATAGTCGAGGGACTTACCCGACACATTGAGGGCATCTTGCACTTCCTTCCACGCGTCATCTCGCAGTTTCGTTTTATTGAATCCACTGACGGTTTTGTCGTACAGAATCGGACGGTGTTCCACCTCCTTTATCAAGTCGATTTCGTTCATTGTTTGAACCGTCAATAGGTACCTAGCTAATAAGACCTTTCTTATAATGTGAACAATAGGAAAAACGCCACCGAGTGTTCAATCTTTCAGCTAAATAGCGTAGGAAGAAAATTCAAAATTTTCCGGAAGCACTGTTTTAATTTTGATGAGGTAGCAACTTATTTTTATTGCAATTTTAAACGCGATTATATGTATAGATCTTTTTAGATATAACACATGACTTCGCGTTGGTATTTGTAAATTGTATTTTACTATGTTTTTGTATATTGGTGTCTAATTTAATCGATTTCACATCAGGAAGCACTTATTTTTCAATAAAAAAAGGTTTTTATTTTTAATATTCGCGTGTTAGTAAATGTATTTCGTACACCTACTGCTAACTGGTGTAATATTGTAACGTTAACGTTATTGATCGATTTTAAGTTAATTAGGAAGCCCGATAAGTGTAATTGAATGTAACTCGTGTCGTTTTAGGCAAGGGTGTATTAGCCGGGGGTGGGACACAGAGTGCCGCGCGGGGCGTACGGCCCGTGCGCGCCGCGCGTATTGAGCGGCGCGGTGCCGCGACGCAGTGTACACATTTTTATATAAGTAGGTACTTTGGTACTGTATATAGTATATACATAGTACAAGACTATATATTACGGTAATCACAAGTGAATGATCATCGTATATTTCGTGTACAAATTACTTAAGTAGGTATATAAAAACTACAGATACTTAAATAATTTATTAGATTCAGTTTCTTTATGGCCATGTGGCAAAATAGATTTGATATGATTGATTTTTGATCAATAACTCGGTTACTTTCGCCTAAAAACTAAGATTCATGTTGATTGCTATTAAAATTATGAAGGCGCCTTCATAATTTTTGCTAATAAAAAATGCCGACATAATAATTGCTAATATTTTTTTATAGTTTGTAAGTTTATATCGTCTTTGAGAGGTGCTAGTGAAAGACCCGATGAAGAGCGTCAATTTTTGAACTGTTTACATAGGTACTATGCATACTTTAATACTGTACAAGAATCAGCTTTTCTAATTATGGTTCATTTTTGGTAATCATATCACGCTTTTGATCGGCCATAACTATCTAGTGAAAGACCCATCAGCATTCGGGCAGAATTTCACTATCGTCCTCAGTGGAGAGTGTAGCACCCACCTATTATTTACTGAATCACGTTTTCAAGCGATAGGTAGTAGCAAACATCGATATATATGTAGGTACTAGATGGGCCCTTTCATAGAAAAAGGTTGGGCGACCGACTATGAGAACGCGTTCCTATCCTGTCTTTGTCCCCATCGTAGCGCTGTCACGGTCGCTCGTCGTGTAGATAATTTGTTATTCTTAGTTAACATCTAAAGTCTTATTAGTTTGGCACTGTAAAATTTTTATTATAAGGTAAGTGTTTCAAGTCACAATTATACATTTACAAAAAAACGTTATTGAATCTTCCTATTTAATATTTTTATCCATTGCGCAATCATTTAATTACCGCGGCAAACTGTATGATATTTATTTTTTACTAACTGGCTTTACGGCTTCTATGGCTATGGCCTATAATATTATCTATGACGGAGTCATACGTTTTCAAGCTTTCATTCAAATGTTGTGGGCAAGTTCCCGCTTTTCAGACTAGATGGCGTTGATGGCGTTGCTAAAAATACGCCCACATTCTTTGTTTGACAGGGCCCGTCTATGTAAATTGAGGTCGTTGGTAGCAAAAAGTGCAGCTGTCTCTTAATCTATTAGGTTCTATCGGGTTAACAATTTTGACTCGACTGCGCCGACGCCTTTAGACTGTCGATATAAATGTCGAATGCCTTCAACTGCGGAACGACAGTCTAAAGGCGTCATGTCTATGGCGAAAAGTCGTGCCGCCAGATGTCCGGGTTTTGGTATTATTTTCATGTTTTTTACTATATCGATCCTTTGCAAACTTTGGTAGAAGCTAATAGGATAGACAAGGACACAGTAGGAATTTTTTGACGTCCTAAATCTATGTAATCAATTTATGGGTAGAAATTTCGTGCGAGGAGGACATCAACTACGAAAAAAAAAAAATTTTTTTGTCGTTTTTGATTTTGTTCTAGAATCTAGAGTAAGAATTAGGGGACAGAGTCTTTGTTACGTGTGTTTTTACTCTAAAATGATTGACCATAGTGCACATCAATCAAAAAATCTATAGATACGGGTAATATTGTTTATTTTATTGGTACCAAAAAAAAAAAAAACCGGCCTAGTGCGAGTCGGACTCGCGCACCGAGGGTTCCGTACAAACCTATGTTTTTTTTAAATATTTGAGTTGATTGAATGAAAGGTAAATTGCGGTTTAAGATTTATGACGTATTAAAAAAAAACTACTTACTAGATCTCGTTCAAACCAATTTTCGGTGGAAGTTTGCATGGTAATGTACATCATATATTTTTTTTAGTTTTATCATTCTCTTATTTTAGAAGTTACAGGGGGGGGGGGGACACACATTTTACCACTTTGGAAGTGTCTCTCGCGCAAACTATTCAGTTTAGAAAAAAATGATATTACAAACCTCAATATCATTTTTGAAGACCTATCCATAGATACCCCACACGTATGGGTTACATGAAAAAAAAATTTTTGAGTTTCAGTTCTAAGTATGGGGAACCCCCAAAATTTATTGTTTTTTTTCTATTTTTGTAAGAAAATCTTAATGCGGTTCACAGAATACATCTACTTACCAAGTTTCAACAGTATAGTTCTTATAGTTTCGGAAAAAAGTGGCTGTGACATACGGACGGACAGACAGACAGACAGACAGACAGACAGACAGACAGACATGAGGAATCTATAAGGGTTCCGTTTTTGCCAAATTTGGCTACGGAACCCTAAAAAGAGGGTAATTTTTGGTCTTTTTTTGTCATTTTTCTGTGTAAACTATAAAGAAGAGCGATTACCTTTCAAACTTTAAGCTACAGCTGTAGTTCGTAACGATTTGAATGACGTAGTTTGTTTACTTATCTTCAGTACAAGTAATATGAGTTGTTATTTTTTTTTAATGTGCGCGGCCAGACGGCGCGCGCGAAATTCGACACCCGACATTTTACCTTGCGCAGCTGACTGTTTTACTTTCAACATGGCCATGGATTATACCAGATTACAATCTACCGAAAAATAATGCGTTAAATTATTATCTTTCGATAGTTTACAATTCTGCTAGATAGATTACAATCTAACGGTTTTCATGTCACCGTAAGATTGCAAAGGCCGTTGGATTGTAATCTAACTAGCGATATTGTAAACTGTCGACAGATTACAATTTAACGCATTATTTTTCGGTAGATTGTAATCTGTTAGGTATATTAACCCGGTAAAACCTAAGTGCCTACTGCATTACCTGATTATTTATGTCGAACCCTAACCTAACCTACAAGAAAGAAACAAGAAAACACTAAATACAATGAATATTTCAAAAATTGACACTCGGAACATTGAACGGTTCACAATCTGTCGACAGTTTACAATATCGCTAGTTGGATTACAATCTAACGGTTTTTGCAATCTTACGGTGACATACATAAAATCAAAGGTTTCAGCAGGGTTTCAGACTCAGAGTAAGTATCTGGTATCTGTCTACGGTTTCAGACTTCTTGCAGATTGCAGACTTCAGCAGGGCGACCGCGTATCTTTTGCATCGATCATTGATACATCACAATCACCTCCGATTGGCTGAATTTATGGTATTCTTGCTGCGTCAACGGATTTCGTCCAATAGTGGAAGAGTGTTAACCAATCAGAGGTGATTGCGATGTATCAAATATTAATGATTGATGCAAAAGATACGCGGTCACCCTGCAGGCTGCAGTTTCGCTTCGCTTGTCAGCTGTTTTTCTTTTCTTGCGTTCGTGGTAAATTCGACACAGTATACACAGAGTACATTGTGTATACTGGTTTGATAAAATTGTTATTTGTTTTGTTATCTTACGAATGCGGCAGCCGGCAGGTAATTATTAATTAAACCAAGTATTTCTTATAGTTTAGTAAGTAATTAAGGCTCGATATTATGTTGGTATTGACACAGAATAAAAGTATTGATAAAGGCAATTAAATTCGCCGGCCGGCTTTATATATACAAACAAAATATAGGTAGTGATAAAGACTTAATTTTGAGGCTTTGCTATAATTTTATTTTTAGGCAAGATTTTTGCAAGCTACACTGTGAAGTAGGTATGTGAATGAAATGAAATGAATGAAATGAAATGAATGGCCAATAACCAAAGCTGGCTTAAAGGTATAAATTACTAAAGGATGACTCACGCTAGACCGTCTCGGGACCGAGCCGAGTGTCGGTTCCTTGGTCGGCCGTAGCATTGCCGTAGCACGTAGCATTGTCCGATGCTTGGCTGTCACGGTTCGGTTGCCGCTCGAGCGTGAGTGTGTCCAATTGTCCATACAAAATATAATAGGTACGTAATATTAGATTCCGTGCTCAATGAATAAAGAATCCTATTGACCGTGCTGTCAAGTGTCAATAGCTCCGACGCTCGGGTCGGATCCGACACGGTCTGGCTCTGGGGTGAGTCATCCTTATTTCTATTGGAAACACCTTTAGCTCAAAGTTATCTAGTTTTTTTGCATAATTCTCATTTTTGTTCTTTACTTTTACTAAGTAGGTATAAACTTTAAATCAAGTGAAGTTTTTGTTGTTACCTACTGTACAAGTATTTCACTGACTCAGTGTTTTTATTTGAAACAAATACTTTATTTTGTTTATTCCCAGTATTTTTATGTTGACAGAATAACTGGGTTTTATTTGCACTTGTTCTGTGACTAAAAGCACACCCTTGCTGGTATTTTATTTCCTTACTATTTCATTGTTTTATTACCTGCTAAACAAACTACTGACTCACTTTTATTTGTACACTTTATTTACTTTGCTTCCCTTATCAATTTTGCTGTGCAACTGTAGTGATGACTGATAAACATAGGTCTTTGTGTAATTTGCAGATGAGATAATATTATAATCGGCAGCATCATTGATTGCATTTGTTGGCACACTACAAGATGGAGGACATTTGGAGAATGAATTCCCATGTGAGTTTAATTTATAAGATGGATACATATCCTAGAGTACAGAACTATATGACGCATATAAATGATATGAAATTATTTTATTTCACATAGGACAACTTGTGCAGCTTATGAAATGTCATGACTTTACAACCTGTACTACTTTCAAAAACTGGGAAGAAACTACACTATAAAATACCTACACACTCATCTATTGCCATATTTTGTAAAAATGATTGCTACAGTCGCAGTGTAACAATCACAATCACCTCTGAATCTGATTGGCTCTTATCGGCCAAAATCTACTGTCGCAGCAAAAATATGCAGCATGAATTCAGCCAATGAAACTATTGATACTGTAAACAATGCCATGATTTTACGACATCATGAATAGATTTATCATGACCATTTTAATGGCAGTATTATTTGATTTAATCCTTGATTTTCCTGTAGGATGTTATTATTTCTAATTTTATGTGCTCTGTGTACTAGTTATATTAAGCATTTATTACCATTATTAAGACAATAATGATTAACAATCCCAAAATTCTAAACTAACACTTAGTTACTGAAATCGTTTCAGCCTGTATAAGTCCACTGCTAAACATTCTTTAAGCCTTTCTCAAGAACTATCACACCTGGCCCTCAGCCTTCCTCATGAAATCAAATCAAATCAAATGTTTTTTTATTCAAATAAACTTTTACAAGTATGTACTTACTTTTAAATCGTCAAGTGGATCTACCACTGGTTCGGAATTCCATTCCTACCGAGAAGAACCAGCAAGAAACTTGGTGGTTGCTCTTTTTAAATAATCCATTTACAATAATTAATTAATTATTAAGAAACCACTTCGCACCATCCTCTTTGTATCGGTCTTTGTCTCTTGTTGTATCGGTCTGAAGGGCACCCTAACACCCTACTAGTATGCCTTCACCTCTATAGATTTTTATAAAAACTTTATTGCATAACCAAAACTAGTTGCTTGAAACGGTCAAGAGATACGGCTCTCAAGTTTAGAGCCGTATCTCCCATTAGATCACTGCAAGGTGTGAAAAGGAGTAAATCAAAAAAAGAAATTGAAAAAGAAGTTTATATTATGTGAATAATTACGTACTTATAGAAAGGAATATTATTTTCAGATGAAAGCCGTTGTAAAAGCCTATAAGACCCTAACAAAAATCCCCTCCATAGTTGGTGGGAGGTTGAATAGCGAGGGCAACGAGATTAAATCACGATGGTCCATACGGAACCTGGACAAGGGGAGGAACGTACAGTACCTTATAGATTACACACTGGATGAAAATCTATTTGTGGTTGCAAAGAACCTGTTTGGTTTTGACATTAGTCATGAGTAAGCATATTTATTTATTTACTTAAATAAATTTAAAAAATAGCGACAATCTATTGCAGTAAACACATACACGCACATACGTTGGTACAGGTATAGTGTGTGATATTGTGGTACGAGTGAGTGATATGACCTTTCTGGTCCGACTATTATAAGTTTGGACGGTCTATATATGCTCGTAGTGCTATTCTCAGAAAATTTTGATATCGTGTTTTGGGCTTGTATGTAACTTAAGTTTTCAGTCGATTATCTTATACAATTAGCCCCATCTAGTTTAAAACTTTGGTAACTGCTACAATACTTTCTGTACTTCTGTACTACACTGTATCATACAGTAATACAATGTACTATGGTACTATACCGTAGTCCGAATCGTACTGAGTATGTTTGATACTACAGATAAATGTTAGTAACAAATGTAATTTCTTCCAGATTATTAACAGCGATATCTCCCAATGAGAACTTCAAAGCGGCCATCACAGAGCAGAAAGATGACAAGGATCCAGCTAAGAAGAAGTTCTTCCTCGAAGTGTGGTCAGGCAATGGCCTCAAACACTCCATTGACTTGACTGCTTTGGATATACACGGCGATGTTTATACTGACTGTAAGAATATGCGTAGTTACGCATATTCTATTACTTTGGCTAATTTTGCTAAACTGAACTGACTGGTAGAGTATAGTTTTGCAGTTAATCTGTGTATGCAGGTTACCAGTTTCCTAATAATTGCCATGTTGCTCATAAGATCAGCTAAATACATATTGATAGTTTTGTCTAGCGGTCCATGGATAGCGGATGGAGCTATGCGAGTTCATGACTATTTCTAAAAATCAAAATCAAATTATTTTTTTCAATTAGAATTTTTACAAGTGCTTTTGAATCTACCACTAAATTTATAAATTCTAGAACACAAAACCGGCCAAGTGCGAATCAGACTCGCACGCGAAGGGTTCCGTACCAATGTAATTAAATTTAGTTGATAACAACTAAATTAGATTTTGTAATCTTGTTTCGGTGTAATTTCTACTAAAAATTACTATTGCAAAAAATTTTCCCCACCACCACTACAGCCCATTAACGTCCCACTGCTGGGCACAGGCCTCCACTCTCATGAGAGAGAGGGAATTAGAGCTTAGACCCACCACGCTGCTCCAATGCGGGTTGGCGGGCTTTAACGACTATTATCATCTTAGTGATAATAACCGGGACCGACCATCGATAATATATATGTAGGTACTAGATGGGCCCTTTCATAGAAAAAGGTTGGGAGACCGACTTTGAGAACGCGTTCCTAACCTGTCTTTGTCCCCATCGTAGCGCTGTCACGGTCGCTCGTCGTGTAGATAATTTGTTATTCTTAGGTTAACATCTAAAGTCTTATTAGTTTGGCACTGAACAATTTTTATTTTAAGGTAAGTGATTCAATTCACAATTATAAATTTCCAAAAAAACGTTATTTAATATTCCTATTTAATATTTCTATCCATTACGCAATCATTTAATTTCCGCGGCAAACTGTATGATATATTTTTTTTTATTTTATCTATGACCGAGTCATACGTTTGCAATATATGTTGCAAGCAAGTTCCCGCTTTTCAGACTAGATGGCGTTGATGGCGTTGCTAAAAATACGCCCACATTCTTTGTTTGACAGGGCCCGTCTATGTAAATTGAGGTCGTTGGGACCGACGGCTTAACGTATTCTCCGAGGCACGGGGGTGAAACACCACCAACTTCCTAACTCAGGGCTAGTACTGAGAATTTCTAGTCAGAAAAACCCAATACTTAATTATGGCCCGACCCGGGACTCGAACCCAGGACCTCGTCGGCCGCAGTCGGACATGCTAACCACTAGACCAACGAGGCAGTTGGCAAATTTTTTTATTGCCGCCATAAAGCGGCAGTAGAAATTACACTGAAAATTCCAACTGTCTACATATGACGGTTCATAGATGTCAGCCTGCTGACAGATACACGGTCGAACGGACAGCGGAGTTATAGCAATAGGCATACTAAAATTCTACATCAATGGCAATAGGCTATGTGGGCTATTACTATAATAGCCATATAGAGAGTCTGCCATAAAATAAAAGGGTTCATTTATATATAATTCGTACATCTGTACCTATATTATAATTGCGAAAGTTTGAATAGATGGATGGATGGATGGATATTTGTTACTCAATCACGTCAGAACGGCTGAACGGATCTACATGAAATATTTTGGCACAGCTACTTTTTATCCCCTTTTTTATTTTATTTATTGAAGACTTCCCCGCGGCAGCGAAAAAACCTCAATCTACGCAGACGAAGTAGCGGGCATCAGCTTGTTTAATTGTAAATAAACTAGATTTGTTCTTGAGATTATTTTATCTTCTACATAGAAAAAAACTATGTAAAAAAAAAAAACATTTTAATAATTGTAAAACTATTTTATTCAGCAATAAAGGATATAATTCAGATTTATTATATCGTTTTTACTGTAGCGGAATTTGGCAGCTTGGACTGGTCTCCGGATGAATCTAAAATTGTTTATGTCGCTGAGAAGAAAGTTAAGAAATCTGAACCATTCATTAAAAGAAAGCCAACAGAAGACAGAAATGTGCATCCTGACAAGAAGCCTGTACCGGTTAGATACTGAATTTTTATTACATTTTTCCATTTTAATTAGATGTTGCCTTCATTTATAAACTAGCGGGCCCAGCAGAACCGGCCGGTTGTATTTCCAAATATGCTTTCTTGGTAGATGTCTACGTCATAATAGCTATCTGTATGCCCAATTTCAGCCTGATTCGTCCAGTGGTTTGAGCTGTGCGTTGATAGATCAGTCAGTCAGTCACTTTTCCTTTATATATGTCACGGTAAGATTGCAAAGGCCGTTGGATTGTAATCTAACTAGCGATATTGTAAACCGCCGACAGATCTATTACAATTTATCGCATTATTTTTCGGTAGATTGTAATCTGTTAGGTATGTTAACCCGATAAAACCTAAGTGCCCGGCCTGCGACGGGCACTACTACCTGATCATTTATGTCGAACCCTAACCTAAGCTACAAGAAAGAGACAAGAAAACGTAAATACAATGAATATTTCAAAAATTGACGCACAGAACATTGAACGGTTCACAATCTGTCGACAGTTTACAATATCGCTAGTTGGATTATAATCTAACGGTTTTTACAATCGTACGAATCTTACGGCGATATATACTTACTTAGATAGATAGATGATGCCCGCGACTTCGTCCGCGTGGATTAAGTTTTTTTGATTCCCGCGGGAACTCTTTAATTTCCCGGGATAATAGCCTATGTCCTTCCCCGGGATACATCCTATCCCTGTACAAAATTTCATCAAAATCGGTTGAATATCGGGCCGTGAAAGCGTAGCAGAGAGACAGACAGACACACTTTCGCATTTATAATATTAGTATGGATTATAATTATTAAAGCTTTATTTCCCACAAATTACAACTTTTATAAAGTGCTTATGAAATGGTTTGATTTATTTTAATGTGTGGTATACTGCTGGTAAAAGCCTCCTCCATCCTTTTCCATTTTTGTCTATTGGTAAACAATACACATCCAATTTTTTGCCTGCTATATTAATGACGTCATCAGCCATTTTTTCCTCTGTCTTCCCACTCTCCTTTTGTCTACTGGGCCTCGCCATTTTGATATTAGGTACGTCCACCTTTTTGTCTTGGTACCTTGCTATATGTCCTGCCCATTTATTTCCATTCTTGTTCGAGAGCATACTGAAGAGAGTCTATTAACTTAGTTTTCTTTCGAATGTCTATAATAATATAATAATTAATAGATTAATCATTCATGTTTTATCTAACTTCGCTTGCATGTTTCAGGGACAAGAGCACATATATAGAGATGACTGGGGTGAGCAGTTGGCGGGGAAGGTAGAGTCAACTGTGGTCATCTGCCAGCTGCCCGAGGAAACATTTACCGTCTATGACATTGTTCCGGGATGCCCAGCACAGGTAAAATTGTTATGTTATTTTCGTTTTTCATTTTAACTTCTAAGTAACACGGAACCTAGTAATTTAACGATGAAAATATTCCTGCAAATTAGTGCGGTAATTTCAATTTCCGCACTAGTGCGCTAATATAATGGCTGCCGTACAAAACCACAGATGTTTCGATGCCGCCATCTTTGTCAAGGTATTTTATAGTACCAATTTGTTAGTACGATATATAATATTAAAAAAACCGGCCAAGTGCGAGTCGGACTCGCACACCGAGGGTGCCGTACTCAAGAAGTAGGTATAATTACCTTTGTTAATGAACCGCAAAACTAACTTTGTTTGTAGAGGTTTACTGTTAATATCAAAAAATTACGTTTGTTGTATGGGAGCCCCCCTTTAATATTTACTTTATTGATATTTAATTATTTATTTTGAAAGTTAATATACAAGTTAATATTCTGTGAAAATTTTAACCGTCTACCTGTTACCGTTTTTAATATTGAGCAAAAAAATACGAAAAAAACACGTTTATTGTATGGGGACCCCCCTTAATATATATATTTTTTTAATTTTTAGTATTTGTTGTTATAGCGGCAACGGAAATACATCATTTGTGAAAATTTCAGCTTTCTAGCTATCACGGTCTATGAGATACAGCCTGGAGACAGACAGACAGACAGACAGACAGACAGACAGCGGAGTCTTAGTAATAGGGTCCCGTTTTTACCCTTTGGGTACGGAACCCTAAAAAAGACGTGTGGCACTCGGAGACTGCCGCGGTAAAGCTATTGCATAGCATTTTTTATCAACTTACCTAACACTTTGGTTGCTATGACTACTTGTGTATTCATAATTCTTTAAAATTATGAATGCACAATTATGAATTCATAATTCTTTAAAATTATTTCGCCTTTATATTCCAAATCATTTTTTCATAAAAATAGTCTTTTTATTTTCAATAATTTGAAGTCAACAACACAAGTAGTCATAGCAACCAAAGTGGTACGTTTTCAATTTCGTTACGGAATTTCTGGATTCGGTCTCCACCCTCAAGGCCCGCGATAGAAGCTATGCAATAGCTTAAAACTCTTTCAATAACTACACGACATGATGAAAATCTCTCGCTGTTACATTCTCGCAGTCTTCGTAGTGTGTTAGCATGGAAAATGTCTTTTATTTTAAGGTTATAAATCGATAGATTATAGTTTGCGCACCATCCCGTTTGTATTCTTTTCTCCTTTCTCCAAAGGTTGTCTGGAAGAGATCGCCTTAGACGATAAGACCGCCTTTGCATACTGTTTAGTCCTAGTTCGTAGTCTTAATGTCTTTTTTATTTCCGTTCTCTTGTGTGCAATAAAGATTTAATAAATAATATATAAAATCGTTGTATGATGATAACTTTAAACTCTCGGCGTAGCAAAAATAACTATTTTCTTATAATATGATATTTATTGAGTTACCCATTTTTGACCACACGAAATAAAAATGATTCAATACTTTTTTAGTTTTAGACGGAAATTAAAGCGAGTCCTCTAAGGTTCTCAAATCTAGTCTAGACTTGGCAACACTGGTCTAGGACTGTATAATGTATTAATGGCGGGTTAATTTGTTAATTCGCTTATAAAAGTATAATAATGGTGGATAAACTGGGTTTCCTTTTAATACTAGGTACGATTTTCACCGACCGGCGACAGTGTCATAGGAGTGACGTGGGAGGCAAGAATGTTAGGACGCTTAGGACTCATATACTGCACTAATCGTCCATCGTTTGTGTTTTGCCTCGGCCTGGCTGGAACATTTAGTAAGTATACAAATTACACCTTATTCTATGATGAAAGTTACTCCCATTTAAATTTGTATAATAACTAACATAAAATTATTCTTCAAAATATTTACATGAATATTTAAAACTAGATGATGTCCGCGACTTCCGCAATCGACTATTATTATTCCAATAATTGGAATATTCTAATAAATGATTTTTTAGTGATTATTAAATAGAGGATCTCCCAAAAACCGTAATATCCACGTCCCCCGATAGTTTTATATTTTACTAGAGGTCGCCCGCGACTTCGTCCGCGTACAATTGTTGATTTCTTATGAGATAATGAAATTTTCCCGCCGCAAACAGCCTATCTATTGACGCCTTATAATATAGCTTATGCAGGTTTTTCATTATTTAAAACTGATAACTTAAATGGTGATTTTCATGTCTATACTTCAAAGTCATTAAATTTGTATGTAACCTTTAACCCCCATTTCACCCCTTTTGGGGTGGATTTTCGTAAAATTGCTTTTACAGGTTATTATTATTTAAAGCTATTAACTGAATCCCGATTTTCAAGTCTCTAACTTCAGAAACATAGGACTTTCATACAAACTTACAACCCCCATTTCACCCTCTGTGGGGTAGATTTTCCTAAAATTGCTTATACAGTTTATTATAACTTAAAACTAATAACCTAAATCCCGATTTTCAAGTCGCTTACTTCAAAAACTTGGAAACCTTATGTAAGCTTCCAACCCCCATTTCACCCCTATTGGGGTACGTTTTCGTAAAATTGCTTATACAGGTTTTTATTATTTATAACTATTAACTTAATTACCTATTTTCAAGTCTCTAACTTCAAAAACAAAGGACTTTCATACAAACTTCCAACCCCTATTTTAACCCTTTAGGGGTGGATTTTCTCAAAACCCTTTCTTAGCTGGCGTCTACACCATAGAAGGAATCTACCTTCCAAATTTCAAGTCTGTACGCTTTATAGTTCCTGAGATATCGTGATTAGTCAGTGAGTGAGTGAGTGGTATTTCGCTTTTATATATATAGATAGATAACCATTTTAAACAATCGATTAAAGTAAAAAAGTGCGTCGAACTTTAAAGACGTCACATTTCAGAATTTCGTTATAAAACGCGTTTTGACGTTTGAAAAAAAAAGTTGTTGATTAGACTATTATTTTGTCAAATACCCAATTATTATTTCGTTGTAGCAACGTTGAGCAGTGACAACAAAGCGGTCCGCTCCCCTCGCATCGCTCCGAACGGCGACTTGTTCTGGCTGCAGAGGGAAGCGAACGGGCCGCATCACGCTTGTCACCAACTGGTTAGACTCCCGTGGGATGACGTGAGTTATACATAGATATTTATGTAGGTACTAGATGGGCCCTTTCATAGAATAAAGTTGGGCGTTCGATTTGCAGAGCGCTCTCCTCACTTATATAGCCCTGTCCTTGTACCCGCCATAGCACTGCCCCGCTTTTCAGACTAGATGGCGTTAGTCAATTAGGTCCACATTCTTTATTTGACAGGGCCCGTCTATGTAAATTGAGGTCGTTGGTGTTTTATCATTTGCGTTATAATAATAATGATGTCCTCCTAAACGAATTTCGGCCTATCTCCGTAGAGATAAGCCATCTGCCCGGAACATATTATAGTGCACAATTGCACAGGTGCAATCTCTGTTCCTTTATTCTCATAGCCCGATGGGACGGAAAATCTAACAAGACCGACTTTACGCGCTCTCTTTGAGGCACGGGGGTGAAACACCACCAACTTCCTAACTCCGGGCAGGCCTGTGTCACTCCGCGTGTAGGTATTAAAAACATACCTACAGGCGGCGGCCATTGCGCAAGGGCCAATCTAGTAGGCTGCCGCAAGCGAAAAAAGACACGCGCACGCGCTATTTGTTCGACCACGTTCAACTTTCTCGATAATTGCAAAATGGACACAAAACGAAAAAAAGCATACGGATCGTGATCGAAATTTAACTTTTTTTTGGTTGCCTAAAGACGCTGACAGGTAAAATCTACTTTGATTGGATTACATTATGTTCCTATTTGAAATGAAATTAATTCAAACTACAAACCCTTTCTCCCCTTGTTGAACAAAGTACTATTCCAATACCCTAAAAGTATTTAAAAGTACAATAAAAAGACATTTAGTTGACGTTGCCCGCCACAAGTAGGAGTAAACGCTCGTGCTGTGCGCTAGATGGCGTAAGTAGTTTCTCGAAGTAAGCAACCCTATTCCGCGGCTCTTTCAATACGTATAACCACGTATAACCTATTATGAAACGTAGTCCAGTGAATTAAGGCCCATATTCCCTCAAAAAAAAATTGGTAGGTATGTAAATGAACACGTGCTCGACTGGAACGCGAGCTAAATTAAATCATATTGTTTATCAGATTGAGTACATATTTCTTTGAAAACCATTGCGAAGTAAAGCTTCTGTACCTAGTACTAGTTATTATTCTGTGCTCCGGGCTAGTACTGAGAATTTCAGGCCAGAAAAATCCAATACTTGTTACGGCCCGACCCGGGATCGAACCTGGGACCTCGTTGGCCGCAGTTGTACATGCTAACCACTAGACCAACGAGGTAACGAGGCATTTGTGTTATACTTATAATGAAACACAGTGGTGGGAACCAAGCGGTCCGCTCCCCACGCATCACTCCAAACGGCGATTTAGTCTGTCTGCAGAGGGAACTAAGCCCAATTGCTCAAAAAGCTATAGTCCCTATAGGATAGTATGTCATCTGGCCAAGTGGGAGGCTTTGGCCGGGACTAGTTACCACCCTACCGGCAAATACGTGCGATTCAGCGTTCCGGTACGATGCCGTGTAGAAACCGAATACCCCTATTCGGGTGCCATGCCCCTAACAGGTTAGCCTGCTGCTATCTTAGACTTACCATCTGGTGAGATCGCGGTCAATGGCTAACTTGCAGTGCTTAAAAACAAAGTCCAGAGCCGATATGTTGTTTTTTTTAATGTTTAAAAAAAAAGAAACGTGACGTCAAATCTATATTTTGAATTTTAAGATATCTTTATTCACTTCAATTATTTCAGTTGAAAGACGTATTGAACTCTGACGATGTCCAGTGCGATCATAAAGTGTCAGTAGTAATAGACATAGTGAGGACGGAACGGGTAATAAGCAACGGTGTATTCTACGGTATCTACTGCCAGAGCTTACCGGACAAGTGCTTCAGTGCTGACAGCAAGCGGGTGATATTCAGCACCCAACAGCAAACCGAAATTAGGAGCTATGTTGTTGATATTGGTAAGTAATAACCAATAGTGTATTCTATGGTTTCTTTAAATACAACTACAGCCTATTAACGTCCCACTGCTGGGCACAGGCCTCCACAGTCCACTCTCATAGGTGAGAAGCAATTAGAGCTTAGACCCTCCACGCTGCTCCAATGCGGGTTGGCGGACTTTAACGACTATTATAATGTTAGTGATACCGGGATCGACGGCTTAACTCTCTCCGAGGCACAGGGGTGAAACACCGCCAACTTCCTAACTTCGGGCTAGTACTGAGAATTTGTAGTCAGAAAAACCCAATACTCAATTATGGCCCGACCCGGGACTCGAACCCGGGACCTCGTCGGCCGTAGTCGAACATTGTAACCACTTGACCAGCGAGGCAGTTGGCGAGCCTTTAAAAACGCCAAGTATAATTAACATAAATAATAATTTGTATTCATAATTTTAGAAAGTGGGAGGATAGCGGACATATCGAACAAAAGTACTTCGGGATCGACGACTGTTCTGAGCGTACAGGGTGATGTCATACTCGCTACCTTCTCTAACATGACTACTCCTGGACAGGTGAATACTCTACATACCGTTCTTCTTATTTACTATATTATGCTTATAAAGTGGCACTTATTTCATTATTTAAAACTATAATGTAGACTTTACCTCACTTGGGCGCTAAAAGTATCGTCGCGCGTTTATGATTATATGTAAGTAAGTAATATAATGGCTGTCAAACAGAACAGCTATTTTGAGGTTGCCGTCTTTTGTAGATAGGTTTTAAAGTACTATTTTTTTATGTACAGACATTTTAAATAAATGTATATTTATGTGCTTGACAAATACTAGCCCATGGTACTGTGAAATACCTATATTAGCAGTCAAAATGACCACGTATTAGCGGAAGTTATCAAGCCGTGCCTGATAGCAAAAAATTATCGCGCGAGTGCAGTTATGTAACCATTACAGCACTAGTGCGATAATAAAATGTACTGACGACCTCCGTGGCGCAGTGTTTAGTGATGTTGTCTTAACGTGTCTTAACGCGTGTCCCGGGTTCAATCCCCGGCAGGGTCAATTTGGGAATTTATAATTTCTGACCCTAGTAGGATAGCCCGCTATCATCTTAGACTGCATCATCATTTACCATCAGGTGAGATCACAGTCAAGGGCTAACTTGTAGTGGATAAAAAAGAAAAAAAAAGTAACAAAATCCTGATTTAATTGCTATTATTTCCAGTTATTCGTAGCAAAACTACCTAGTGCTGATGAGGAGAGTACAATCTCGTGGATGCAAGTGAGCGCGCCCAACGAAGCGCCCAGTTCAGTGGCCAACGCCAAACTGCAATACATGGCCTTGAAGCAGGACACTAAGGACAGCGTATGTGAGTAGATTCACTTGACGATTCAAAAGTACTTGTAAAAGTTTATTTGAATAAAAAAACATTTGATTGGATTTGAGTATTCCATTATTTGCCAACAGGGATTACGTTTATATCAAAAATAAATTATTTCTAACTGATTATAAAAATAAAAATAAAATGTTTACGAGATATTTCACCGCAGTTAATTGCCTATACTGGTGACAGAAGGGCTGGCTCATTTTTTGCGCAAAGGATCAGCCTGGCTGTGCTGCGCGGAAATGCAGCCAGTATTCTTGCCACCATTCCACGCGGGCATGATTTATATAGTAAAGAGTGTCTTCCAAAATACCTAAAATTCACATACTCGGTTAGTTTTAATTTTGATAACCATTTTAAAATATAGATTCAAGGAAAAAAGTGCATTGACATTTGATGACGTCACAACTGAATTCCATACAACTTCCATACTAGAAGTGCGTTTTTAAGTTTGATAAAGAGTTGCCGATTTGATTGAGTTGTCATCATCCCTATTCCATTTCTTTCTCAGCGTCATTCACGGCGATATACTTCGGGCCGGACGAAGGGAAGGTTTACCCGCTGGTGGTGTGGCCGCACGGCGGGCCGCATTCCGCTTTCTCCAACTCCTACTCACTGGAGGCCGCCTTTTTCAATATGATTGGTGAGTTGGAAGTTTGAACTGTATTTCAATGTGCATTAAGTCTATTTCACTGTCCTACGAACTTATTATGCGCGGTGGCCAAAATTGGAACTAATTTTTATGCCTGTTTAGTTTTTGTTTTTATTTTATTTAACACTAGCGAATGCCCGCGACTTCGTGCGCGTGGATTGAGGTTTTTTGGTTCCCGCGGGAACTCCTTAATTTCCCGGGATAAAAAGTAGCCTATGTGCTATTCCAGACTGTAATCTATCTCTGTGCCAAATTTCAGCCAGATCCGTTCAGCCGTTGGGGCGTGATTGAGTAACAAACATCAATACATCCATCCATACATCCATACAGCCATCCAAACTTTCGCATGTATAATATTATTAAGTATGATTTATTACTAGCGACGCTGTCACCGGGTCAAAGTTTGTGGGAGTAAAGAGTTTATTTTTGAGCGTTCTTCAGTTCTGGCAATTGCTGAAAAGGTTTGAAGTATAAAATTATTCAAATTTTCTTTTCAAGTTATGATGATTTATTTGTTTCGCTTTTGTTTACCTTTCTAGGAGTTAGATAAAATTGTAATATTGTTTGTGGAGATTTTTTTTATGTATGCTGAGTGTCCAATATGTTTTTGTAGAATTATTTAGGATTTGTAAATATAAAATGTCAAATAATTCATGCGTTACAAACAGTTTGTCTAATAAAAAGTGTTTCTGTCTGATAAAGGTCTGGCAATTACTGATCTAACAACAGCCAAGAATTTAAATTTAACCTTTTACTTCTACTTTTAAGGTAGAGGGAGTTCACTAACTCCCTCTACCTTATTCAAAGAAATATGCTGACTTGGGAATGGAAATTTGTCCATCAGGAGGGCGTTTGCATGCGAGTTTCATTTATTTTGTGTGACTGTCTCTAACAATTATTGTCCCACAAACTTATCCGACCCAGTGGCCAAAATCTTATTTTCTAAATGCCTGTTTATAACACTATATCGTGGATATAGGTCCTGAATATTGAAATGCTACCAATAGAATATGTTAAATTGTGTTGCTGTTACTACAGTCACATTGTTTAAGCATTTTGACCAAGTTGGCGAAAAATTGTCTCTGTCCCAGTTCAACTTCCATAACCCCCTTCCATAATTCCCTTATGATAATGATTGAAAGGGCCTTAGGACAACACTGGGACGTTAACAGACAACTTTTACGGTTCCAGGATTCGCGACCCTCATGATTAACTACCGAGGTTCCTCAGGCACGGGGGACTCCTCAATATTCTACCTCCCCAGTCGCGTTGGTACCTCTGACGTGGAGGACTGTAAACTCGCCACTCAGAAAGCTTTAGACCAGTTCCCAATAGATGACAAGAGGCTTCTTCTATACGGGGGTTCGCATGGAGGATTCTTGGTGTGCCACTTGAGTGGGATATACCCTGAGACGTACAGTGTGACGGTAGCACGGAATCCTGTGATCGACTTGGCATCTATGTCCAATACTAGTGATATTGCTGATTGGTGAGTTTGGTTACATGTTTATGGTATAGCTTGTTTCTTGTTTTGTCTATATTCTACGTTTTGAATGTAGTGGCATGTTTTTTTGTATGCTATTTTGGATGGAAAATTAGTAATGATTATTGTTTAAATGTTTCACAGCTCACTAACTGCATTTCACATATTTATGTTTAGGGCATTGAATAGAAATTTAGTTACTCATTCTATTTCAATGGTTTAGGGATATACTTAAGCTCATTTATTTTTATTTTTTGATTATTGCTCTTAAGCCACATGAGATTCGACAGCTGTTAAGAGATGCGAGAACCAAAGAGTCCCAGTGTTCTCATAATGTAGCCGAAATGAGGGAATATATTCTAAGACTTTCGCCATCACAACAATAAAATACCTGTAGGTTAACAGCATTGGATGATCGCTATTCACAGGCGTGAGACGTTATTTCCGGGCTTTTAATAGGTTAGAATGTTTTAAAATGTTTTGGATGAGTAATATGCTGGCATATTTTTGATAGGTATCTGTTATTCTTATTTCTATAAATTCGTAATGGACACTTAGCATATTTTTAAGAATTCCTTATTGATGCTCCCAAAAATCTTCAGGATTTGCCTCAGTCCGTATAAACTATCGAGGATCAACCGGCAACGGAGATGCGAACGTAAGATGCCTCATCGGTAACATAGGAAACTATGACGTGAACGATTGCCTTCTCGCTCTAAAAACCCTGAAAGAGCAGGATAGAGTATTAGAAGACCATTGCCTTTTGTATGGCGGGAGTTTTGGAGGTTATATTACCGCTCATTTGGCGGGAAGATATACTGAACTGTTTCGAGCTATGGTTATGAGAAATCCTCTCATAGATTTAGTTAGTCAATCTAATTATGGTGATAATCCAGATGGGTGAGTATGTTTTCTGCATTGAGTGGCAATTTGGCGGTTATTGGAAAGTTGATTATTATAAATAAAACATATCAATAATGTATTAGACTTCAGACAAAGAACGTTGATGGTGATGGTGTTTTTACTGTTTGTGGGGACATAGGACGTTGGAAGCTTTTGTGAAAATCTGCAAAATGTTCGCTTTTGATATATATCGCATGGCTATTTGCGAAATTGCATGCCTGACCTTTGTTTTGTAACTTTTCTATAATATGCCTTTTCTTATTTGTCCACAAACGCAATGAAATAAATGAATGCTTGTTTCTCGTTCTTGTCTATGTTCTACGTTTTGAATGTAGTGGCACGTTTTTTTGTATGCTATTTTGGATGGAAAATTAGTAATGATTATTGTTTAAATGTTTCACAGCTCACTAATTGCATTTTTACATATTTATGTTTAGGGATATACTTGGCTCAGGCTTTTTTATTTTTTGATTATTGCTCTTAAGCCACATTCGATTGAACCAAAGAGTCCCAGTGTTCTCATAATGTAACCAAAATGAGGGTATATATTCTAAAACTTTCGCCATCATTAAAAAAATACCAGCAAGTTAGCAGCATCGGATGACCTCCAGTATTGACGCTATTCACAGGCGTGAGTCGTTATTTACAGGCAAATAGATTAGATAATCATGTTTGAAAATGTTTTGGATGAGTATTATCCTGGCATGTTTTCCATATATACTCGCCGGCATATTTAGCGGAACATAAAAAAAAGGTCCATAATTAAAAAAATATGGTTTTATTTTAAAATCTACTTACTACACTTCTTTTGTTATTTAAAATTTCATTTGTTTTACTTAAAATGAGATCACATTAACGGGGTCTTTTCCCTGTTTCTAGCAATTTTGCCTCTTTTCCAACCAGTTTTAAATCATGAAGAAGTATTTTTTTAGCATCGAAAAAAATATATATTGTACATAGATTCTATATCTAATGATCGTAACGCACAGAAATAGGTAAAGCTATATTTTGCTCGATCATAAAAAAATATGAAGAAATCGCGATTTTGACTATTTTTCCAATTTTTTGCCTAAAGGTTTCAACTAAATTGTAAAAAAATTATATGAAAATAAAGCTTATTGTATTTATCAGTGATCTCAATTCATAGTTTTTTAAATAAAAATTCAAGCATAGTTCTAGCTTATTTCTAGACGTAAACGGTCACGCGCATCCTCTAGTGGTGGTGCTTCAGTGGCCCACCGGACTCTATCGAGGTTGGACGTATGTCAGTTTTCGCAGGCCACGCTCTCCCGCGCATAAATTCTCCATTTCATTAATTTTGTTGTAAAGATGATGCACGCGACTTCGTCCGTGTGGTTTTTAAAAATTCCGTGGAAACTCTTTCATTTTTCGGGATAAAAAGTATGCATTCCAGACAATCTATCTCCACTCCTTTCAGCCAAATCCTTCCAGTAGTTTTTGCGGGAAAGAGGAATAAAGATACACAGACACACGCACACATACAATCTTTCGCCTTTATAGGTAACTACTATTACTGTGATTACCGTTAAGAATATAATACCTATTAGGATTTGTACAAAACCCAGGAATAAAATTTGTAGAGAAAGATTTATTGTGTACTCGCGTACTATTATTGTTCCCGCGACTTCGTCCGCGTGGAATAAGTTTTTTTAAGTCCCACGGGAACTCCTCAATTTTCCGGGATAAAAAGGGTAGCCTATGTCACTGTCCAGGTCCTCAACTATACCCATGCAAAAAATCACATCGATCCGTTGCTCCGTTGCAGCGTGATTGAAGGACAAACCAACAAACCAATAAACCAATAAACCAACAAACAAACACACTTTAGAATTTATAATATTAACTGTATGATTAGTAGTAACAATGTGACCACAGTGTAAATACATACAGTGAGGCGAGGTCTTTGCTAATTCTGGATAATTGGCTCTACTGAGAGTTGAGACACGGTAGGTACAAACTAGTGATGTAACGAAGATTCGCATATTTTTTGAAGTTTTAACCGACTTCCACAAAGGAGGAGGTTCTCAATTCGGCGCGTATATATTTTTTTTTAATGTATGTTACCGCATATCTCCGTGTTTTATAAACCGATTTGAAAAATATTTTATTCAGTGGTTAGAGGAAGCTCGCGAGATGGTCCCATAAAAAAATCTGACTCCAAATCCTCAATCCTGATGCTGTAGGTATACCTACGACTCAAAACTAGGGAGTTAGGCAGTTTTGATGATGAATTCATATAGTAGGTATCAAGTCACGTGTATACGATTCAACTCTGAGTCCCAACTCCTCAACCCTGATGCTGCAGGGTACAGAACTCCTTAAAAATAGCGATTTAGGATATTTTTATGGGGAATTGATATTGTAGGTGTCAAGCAACGACTTCATACTTAAACCCAAGTCCCAACTCCTCAACTCTAATGCTGCAGGGTACTGCACTCCTAAGCCGTGGGGATTAAGACTACACTAAAATGTTAAAAATAAAAATTCTTTCCAAAAAACCGACTTTCAAAGCCACTGTCAAGTAAAAAATAATTTTGATTTCTACACACTATGTTGAAGTCGGGCGAGTATAACAAAGATAGGCAAAGTTGACGCGTCTTACGACAAAACTAAACCCAAACGTATTTTATTCGGTTATTGAATGTAACATAATAAGCTTCATGTGACAGAACGGAGGCTTATTCGGCATATGGGCAGGAGAGAACGAACCAATGCACGTTGAAGGAAAAGATGGAACCAAAACTGAAGACTTTTTTGACCGAGCGAAGCGAAGGTCTCTGAGTCTCTACTTGAGTGAATTTGAAATCTTTATTTCAGGGGGGCTCTCATAGAAGCGAATGCGGACGAAAATATTTTTTATAGCGTTACATAGGGTTGCGGTATATCATTTTAAAGATAATTAGGAATAAAGTCCAAAAATATATTTTTTAAATTTTTCCCCTAATATTGACCAAATGGGGGGCTTTTAAAGTGGTGATTTTGTAACGTTCAAAGTTGAAATTAGAACTCTAAATTTTCTGAAATGCTGACCCTGAAACTTGATCAATTATTTGAATTATATCCTGTACTTGAACAAAAAATACTAAAATTAGATAAATATTATAAGGAAACGAAATTATTTAATTTTTAATGAGCCTTAGTATTTACATCCGAACTTCACAATTATGTCAATAGATGGCGCCGCGAGGTCTCAGTTCGGGGCGAACCACTAGTATTATAAGTGTTTATTGCCCAAGCTCATAAATCCTAGACATACTCGAGGCATGCCAATTAGGGATTTAACAATAGGAGAAGAAAAAGAAAATATTCAGCCTCCAGTACCCTTACAGCAGCAGCTAAATAACTTTTCCCAACCCGGATCTAGCACGCGACGATTAGATTTTAATGAATTTTTATTACGTTTTTATAGTTAGCTTCCAGGTCAATCTATAAATTAAAAGTTTATTATTTAATTTTCAGATCTTTTTTTAATCGTTGATTTATAATTTTAATTTAATATTATTATGTAAGTTAATTTACTATATTATTATTATTATATATTAAGTAAAAATCCTTTATAAGAGTCATTTTCGTTCATAATAGAATACAATGTAAACATATCTTATGAAGTCAGTCCGTTTCATAAACGTCCGTTTGAAGATTCTCAGTCGGTTATCGAAAGAGGAATGAAAACCTTCCCACTCCTTCCTTTCTGAGGCCCTCAAAGTTATAATTTCAGATTCTTAAGCTATTTAATTTATACAACGTGAGTCGGTAATTTAAAAGTGTAAAATTTCAATGTCCTGAAAAATTAAAAGCCCTAAGCAGTAAGATACATACGTATAATTTGGTCTCTTAAAATTCTAAACAATATCTATCAAGTTGAAATAGGTACCTACCTACTGTATGTTTTATATACTGTGACCAGTGCTCGTACGGGGTCACTGCGCTTTAGTTTCGCTCGATGTCCGCACAGCGCGTATTTAACTACGTATACGCGAGAATTTTGGAATGCGAGGGGGCTCGAAAACACCTATAGTTCCGGGAAAACCTAGCCTTAAGAACAGATTTTGCGAGTAAAGGCTATTTGTGAAAAATGGTACATTTTTGAACTTTTCATGTAACCGGGAAAAGTGAAATTTAATATTAAAATAACAATTAATTAAATTAGAAAAATGGTGATTAATATCGCGTATTTCCTCCACGTGCTCTTATTAAAGTTTCTACCCGTCTAGGCATACTGAGAATGATGTTATCGATGGTCTCCTGGGATAGTCTCCGCCATTCCTCAACTACGGCGATTCGCAGTTCACCCACGTTGGTAGGAGCTGGAATTCTGGACTTTTCTTTTCAGCAAGTCCCAAACGTGCTCTATTGGGTTCATATCCGGTGATCTCGCCGGCCACTCCATAACAGTGATATTCATATCATTAAGATAAGCTTGAGTTACCCGAGCGGTATGCGGCCGAGCATTATCCTGCATAAAAACAAAATCGTCACCGATATATGGGGCAAACGGTACGACATTTTCTTCTAAAACTTCTCTGATATAGCGGTCTGCAGTCAGACTCCCTCTGTCAATCACTACCAAGTCAGTGCGAGCTCCCAAACAAATGCCCGCCCATACCATTATTGGTCCACCACCGTACTGTAGTTTCAAAATTTGTCTGAATGTATAGTTCTCCTTTGCGTCTGTATATTCTTTGCCTGTCGTCAATTTAATTTAAGAGAATTCTGCACTCATCACTAAACAATACCTTACTCCATTGGTCCGCGTTCCAAAGTCGATGTTCCTGAGCAAAAGTTAACCTGTTTCTACGATGATTTACCTCGAGCCTTGGAGCCTTAGCGGGCACAAATGAACCCAAACCAGCTTCTTCGAGCCTTCTTCGTACCGTACGCTCACTTACGGTTACACCCCGCACTGCTTCTAACTCATGTCGGGCTTGGACGGCCGTCAAACAGGGATTCCTACGTACACGAAGCCGAATGAAACGATCATCCCTACTCGAAGTGCGTCTTTTTCTGTCTTGTCCTGCTCTTCTCACATAAGTACCGGTCTCCCTGAACCGTTGGATACTGCGATGGATCGTTGAAACTGGTCGACGAAGATTTCTGGATATCACTCTGTAGGTTTGACCATTTTTTCGCATTTCGAGTGCCCTGGCAATCTCCGTTGGGGCTAAGTCAGGCATAATTCAGTCATCAACTCCAGAAAGATACGCGATTAAAAAAAACTAACAAAAAACAGTATTTCAATGAAATTTTAAATCAAACTCAGAAGAAAGAAATACTCGAAGTTCGCTCCAGATAAGGTGTATTTGAATAAAATCAAAACAATTGCTTAAAATGTGATGTTCAGTTGTTTTCTTAATTTGAAAATATTTCTTTTTAAATTAAATGACGTATAAATCAGCCAGCAACCTTATATGATACTGATATCAAACCTTTTTTTTATGTTCCGCTAAATATGCCGGCGAGTGTATATCAGTTAAAGTTACTCTTTTCTTATTGCTATAAATTCTTAATGGACACTTAGCATATCCATACTATACTAATATTATAAATGCGAAAGTGTGTCTGTCTGTCTGTCTGTCTGTCTGTCTGCTACGCTTTCACGGCCCATCTATTCAACCGATTTTGATGAAATGTACAGGGATAGATTGTATCCCGGGGAAGGACATAGGCTACTTTTTATTTCGGAAAATTCGAGAATTCCCGCGGGAAACAAAAAAGTTTATCTGTTCAACCGATTTTGATGAAATTCGATACAGGGATAGGTGGTGTCCCGGGGAAGGACATAGGCTACATTTTATCCCGGAAAATTCAAGAGTTCCCGCGGGAATCAAAAACCTTAATCTACGCGGACGAAGTCGCGGGCATCATCTAGTTCTTAATAATTTCTTATTGATGCTCCCGAATATGTTCTCCAGGATTTGCCTCAGTCCGTATAAACTATCGAGGTTCAACTGGCAACGGAGATGCGAACGTAAGATGCCTCATGGGTAACATAGGACGCTATGATGTGAACGATTGCCTTCTCGCTCTAAAAACCCTGAAAGAGCAGGATAGAGTATTAGAAGACCATTGCCTTTTGTATGGCGGGAGTTTTGGAGGTTATATTACTGCTCATTTGGCGGGAAGATATACTGAACTGTTTCGAGCGATGGTTATGAGAAATCCTCTTATAGATTTAGTTAGTAAATCTAATTATGCTGATAATCCTGATGGGTGAGTATGATTTGTGCATTGAGTGACAATTTTGCGGTTATTGGAAAGTTAGTTAAAATTATCACATATCAATAATGTATTAGACTTTTTAGTCAAAGAGCCTTGATGGTGCTTTTACTGTTTGTGGGATGTAGGACGTTGAAAGCTTTTGTGAATAACTGTAAAATGTTTTGTTTTTGATTTGCATCGCATGGCTATTTGCGAAATTGCACGCTCCACCTTTCTTTTGTAATCCTGGGATATGATGTATTAAAACATTTCTTTATGAACCTTTTAAACTTATTTGTAAATAAGTACCAAGATAATTAAATTATAATGTTAACAATTAATATAAACATAGTTAAAATTGTATAGGTACTTAATCCGTGTTTCTTTGGTACTACTAAACTTATGTTTAACAATCTCTGTTAAGTGAACAATTTGTTCTTTAAAAGAATTAAATGAAACACGATGGAATTATTGATTTGTCTGTCACGTTTGTGTTTAAATTTGAAAACATTCAGCCAATCTTTAAAATTTTCTGATTGAGTGGAAATCCTTATCTCTAGGTGTGCCGTAGAAGCCGGCTGGCCCTATACAGAGGCAGGTCCTTTGGAAGAAGATCAGCTGTTAGCGTTACGAAGGGTTTCACCCATCACCCATGTCCAGAATGTTCAAATACCCACAGCTCTTATGCTGGGGTCGAAGGACAAGCGCGTCCCTCATTACCAGGGCTTGGAATATGCGAGGAGGTTGAAGGCTAACGGAGTTAAAGTGGCGTAAGTATTTTCCAGAATGTTGGTTCCCACAGTTCAATTTATAGGGTTAAAGAATAAATGCGTTTCTTTCTACCTGAGATTGGAGTATGCGAGTCTGTTAAATGCCAGGTATAGTCACGTAAGTTTTTTTTAATATGTTCTGAGTTTTGAACCCTGCCGTTCTGATGCTGGGGTCGAAGGACAAGCGCTTCCCTCATTATCATTATCGTGGAATATGCGAGGAGGTTGAAGACTAACGGAGTTAAAGTGGCGTAAGTATTTTCCGGAATGTTTTGATCTGTACAGATCCTATGCTGGGCTTGAAAGACAAACATGTTCCTCACTTCCTAAGCTTGGAGTATGCGAGGAAGTTGATGGCCAACGGAGATAAAGTCGTGTAAATATTTTCCAGAAGCTTCTTAGGACAATCACGTTCGTCACTACCAAGGCTCAGAGTATGCGAGCCAGTTGAAGGCCAACGGAGTTACAATGGCGTAAGTATTTTCCGGCACGTTCTGATCTCTAGAGATCTTATGCTGGGCTCGAAATACAATCGTGTACCGCCCGACCAGGGCATGGACTATGCGAGGTTAACGAAGAAAAAAGTGGCGTAAGTATGTTCCGGCATGTTCTGATGTATTCAGATCTCATGCTGACAGACAAATGTGTTCCTCACTATGAGTGGCTGAAGGCCAGAAGTTAGAGTTGTGTGAGTATATTTTTGTGTGTTTCTAGAAAGTAAGCCCTTGCTCTGCCACAAAGAACCTAAACTCATATTTTTGTACATACTGGCACTGAACATATGGCCAGTGCTGCTGCTATTTTGGAATGTGTTGGTTAAAAAAAGGCGAAAAATATATATAAAAGACAAGTATATCATACCGAAGCCGTTCACTTGGTTGGTATGCAGTATCAAAGCTGCTTTTCTTTTGCATCAAATTAATCTGGCAATGTACGAGCGCAGTGAGCGCGATGATTCGATCAGCGACGTTGGTTATTTGAAGCTATATTTTCCATCAGGGTGTTCATGTACGAAGACAACCACGCCCTCAGCAGCCTGCCCGTGGAGATGGACAACCTCATCAACGCAGCTGATTGGCTCATCACTCACATAAAACCCTAGCGCTGCAAGGAGCAGTGGGGCGCTTACTTGAGAGAGTTCGCTATGCACCTGCTGCAAGACGCAACCGTCTCTGACTAGACGATAGTGGTTATTTGTAAATTTTCGAAGTTATACTTCCTTTGGCGCGTTAGGGAAAAAATATAAGAGTGAATTTTTACGATGCGCGCGCATACTGACACCCAAATTCGACAACCTGAAGTTAGTTGGTCAACTTATAAGTATTGCAGAAAAGGGCCTACCAACAAAATAAAAATAAATATATTTAGTGTATGTTGGGTGAGAACTGATAACTATATTCAAGATATTTATTATTTGCTATCCAAAAGTATAACTTTTTGCGTGCGTACATAAGTACACACGCACTTTTTTATAGTAAAAATTCTTTAGAATCGTTGTGGTTTGAAAATTCAACGAAACGAAAAAGCGATACCAAAAAGGGACAAACAAATATACGATTTAGCCTGCGGCAGAATGAGATAGAATACAAGTTATATTTATTTCATTCTCTCCTAGGATACTTTCTGAAGAAAATAAGCCCTTGCTCTGCCACATAGAACCTTAACTCATATTTTTGTAATACTGGCACTGAACATATGGCCAGTGCTGCTGCTATTTTGGAATGTGTTGGTTAAAAAAAGTCGAAAAATATATATAAAAGACAAGTATATCATACTGAAGCCGTTCACTTGGTTGGTATGCAGTATCAAAGCTGCTTTTCTTTTGCATCAAATTAATCTGGCAATGTACGAGCGCAGTGAGCGCGATGATTCGATCAGCGACGTTGGTTATTTGAAGCTATATTTTCCATCAGGGTGTTCATGTACGAAGACAACCACGCCCTCAGCAGCCTGCCCGTGGAGATGGACAACCTCATCAACGCAGCTGATTGGCTCATCACTCACATAAAACCCTAGCGCTGCAAGGAGCAGTGGGGCGCTTACTTGAGAGAGTTCGCTATGCACCTGCTGCAAGACGCAACCGTCTCTGACTAGACGATAGTGGTTATTTGTAAATTTTCGAAGTTATACTTCCTTTGGCGCGTTAGGGAAAAAATATAAGAGTGAATTTTTACGATGCGCGCGCATACTGACACCCAAATTCGACAACCTGAAGTTAGTTGGTCAACTTATAAGTATTGCAGAAAAGGGCCTACCAACAAAATAAAAATAAATATATTTAGTGTATGTTGGGTGAGAACTGATAACTATATTCAAGATATTTATTATTTGCTATCCAAAAGTATAACTTTTTGCGTGCGTACATAAGTACACACGCACTTTTTTATAGTAAAAATTCTTTAGAATCGTTGTGGTTTGAAAATTCAACGAAACGAAAAAGCGATACCAAAAAGGGACAAACAAATATACGATTTAGCCTGCGGCAGAATGAGATAGAATACAAGTTATATTTATTTCATTCTCTCCTAGGATACTTTCTGAAGAAAATAAGCCCTTGCTCTGCCACATAGAACCTTAACTCATATTTTTGTAATACTGGCACTGAACATATGGCCAGTGCTGCTGCTATTTTGGAATGTGTTGGTTAAAAAAAGTCGAAAAATATATATAAAAGACAAGTATATCATACTGAAGCCGTTCACTTGGTTGGTATGCAGTATCAAAGCTGCTTTTCTTTTGCATCAAATTAATCTGGCAATGTACGAGCGCAGTGAGCGCGATGATTCGATCAGCGACGTTGGTTATTTGAAGCTATATTTTCCATCAGGGTGTTCATGTACGAAGACAACCACGCCCTCAGCAGCCTGCCCGTGGAGATGGACAACCTCATCAACGCAGCTGATTGGCTCATCACTCACATAAAACCCTAGCGCTGCAAGGAGCAGTGGGGCGCTTACTTGAGAGAGTTCGCTATGCACCTGCTGCAAGACGCAACCGTCTCTAACTAGACGATAGTGGTTATTTGTAAATTTTCGAAGTTATACTTCCTTTGGCGCGTTAGGGAAAAAATATAAGAGTGAATTTTTACGATGCGCGCGCATACTGACACCCAAATTCGACAACCTGAAGTTAGTTGGTCAACTTATAAGTATTGCAGAAAAGGGCCTACCAACAAAATAAAAATAAATATATTTAGTGTATGTTGGGTGAGAACTGATAACTATATTCAAGATATTTATTATTTGCTATCCAAAAGTATAACTTTTTGCGTGCGTACATAAGTACACACGCACTTTTTTATAGTAAAAATTCTTTAGAATCGTTGTGGTTTGAAAATTCAACGAAACGAAAAAGCGATACCAAAAAGGGACAAACAAATATACGATTTAGCCTGCGGCAGAATGAGATAGAATACAAGTTATATTTATTTCATTCTCTCCTAGGATACTTTCTGAAGTTTCACTACTGCCGTGTGTGAATTTCACACACACACACACACACACACACACTTCATTTTTATTTTTATTACATACAAGTTAGCCCTTGACTGCGATATCACATGTGTACATAAGTAACCGCTGTCCTTAGTATTACTGGAGCGAGTCAAATCCATGCTCCTCTGTCATATACATAATCTTCAACAGTATAATAAACTTTTTTCAGGAGCATACCTTTAATGGATTTCTTAGATTTGTGTATAGGCAAGTTTAAAATAGGTTGTGGAATTTTATTATAGAAATATGTTATATAGGCTGGGTCCATAGACATTGTCTATGGACCCAGCCTATAATATAAGATATATATGTATGCCAAAATGGGGCTGAAAATAATGAGATCATAATATCTCAACAATAAGCCCCAAAAATGTGAATTAGAATAAGTAAAAATTAGCAATAATAATTAGTATAATGAGTATATAATTCTAGCAAGTTTTTTATTAATATAAACTTTTACACACTTTATAAAATAAGAAAAAGTCTTTACGAGTCACCTGCAGGGCGACCGCGTATCTTTTTCATCAATCATTGATACATCGCAATCACCTCCGATTGGCTGGATTTATGGTATTCTTGCTGCGTCAATGGGTTTCGTCCAATAGTGGAAGAGTGTTAACCAATCAGAGGTGATTGCGATGTATTAATGACTGATGCAAAAGATACGCGGTCGCCCTGCTGCTGGCGATTTCTCGATCGACGAAGTCTCCTTCGAGATTTCGCACTCCCCGTTGTCATACGACGCGACGCGACAGTATCTAATGGTCCAAGATCCCAGGGCCGCCAGACCTTACTTATTTTCTGAGAAACAAAATGTGTGTGTGTGTGTGTGTGTAGCTTTGGTACGTAGATTTAACGTACGCATACTCGCAAATTTGGTACGACGGCCAATTTATAGTTATAAGGTGCTAAAGGTACGTAAAAACGTTGCTAACTTTACTTATTTTCTGAGAGCTGATTTTTATGTATTGTGACGTAGCTGGTTTGGTGTGAAGAAAAACACAGCAAGTCAACACAAGAGTTTATTAGGTAGTTAGACAAGTGGGTCGTGGGACGAGAGGCCCGTCAATAATTTTGCTTCCTACACTGTAGTGGGCGAATACTGCCCTGAAATGCCACGGAGTGTCGTCCAGCTGGTAGGGGGACACGCGGCGAGGTCCTTCCACCAGGCCAGGTAGTGTGCGGTGCGGGGTTTGTGCACGCGGAAATCGGTCGTCTGCGCTCGAAGACTCTGACCCGCAGAAGTGGCGCGGCCAGAGAGCTCAGGTGTGGAAGAGGGCCACAAACTGAACACGACTCGCAGGAGTGGCGAGTCACGTAGCTCTAAGCGAGGTCGAGGCGCAGGCCGACGAGAAACCCGAAGGAGGAAGGAGGAACCCTGGAATGCACATTCCGGAGTGTGAGCAACTGTTCCCTTCTATCCATCTGGTTGTGACACGTAGCGGCAAGCAAGCGGGAAAGTACTGCGTAAAATGTGGTGGCGTGTCACAATCAGACGGAGTTACAGAGAAGGAAAGAGTGAAGCTAAGTTAAACAAAATATTTAAAAAACAAGAATGGTTAAACTAAAGTGCAGAGGCAATGAGAAGCTAATAATAATTTAAGTACGTTAATTAATTATTTTAAGAAAATCAAAAATCAATAGAAAGCAATTATTAAAATATAGTGCGAATATATAATATATATATAATTAATAGCTTTGCAATAGGTAAGTACATACAATTTAGGCGATTTAACCTTCGGCGAACAAAGGAAGGTCGTACAAGGACGCGTGGAAAAATCTAGATGTTCGGTGCATAAGAAAGTACTACTTATTCTACGGCGAATTGTTCAGTACTTACCCGTAAAACGGGGTTTATTAGGTTATCTGAGGTCTTCAGACGAATACCATGTACAAGATATAATTGTCGTTAGTAAAATTAGGCAGACCAGCCAGCGTATGGACACTTCCGTATGAGATTTTCGACTGAGCTCGGCTCGCGTATTAACTAGTAATCGAATGATCGGCCGGCGCGCGCGGCGGAGGCGCCCTCCCAGCCTGAAGCGGCAGCCACGCAAAACAAACCGGTCCAGCGACGCGAGCTGCCCGCTGAATTACGCGTCTATGCCTACTTATATTTACCTAGCTAATAGGTTGTTATAATATTATAATGTGTCTTAGTTAATGCGTTAAAACATGTAACGGCTTTTACTACGTTACAGTATGTTTTAGAGAATATTGTTAATAATTAACAATCAATACTCCCAGACTCATGCCGTGGGCCGTTATTTCAGCCAGACACTCTAAAGATCACAAAAAAAACTTAACTTTACTTATTTTCTGAGTCTTGATTTTTTATACACGATACTCAGGGAACTATTTCAATACTATTTGCAAGCAGCCAGACTAATGTGATGGGCCGAACATCCGCCAGACTTGATTTGAAATTTCGCTGTGATAATCATAATCTCGTAGAAAATCAAAAATTGCACGCGGGCGAAGTCTTGGGCGACCAATAGTACTGATTAATATGTTTATCTATGCTTCTATCTAAATATTCTTATAAATTTTTCATGTAGGTACTATTAAAATAGTAGTTTAAGAATACTCAATTGGGATTACAATCCCTGATTTCATGCAAGATTATGAAATCCCGCTATCATCTTAGACTGCATCATCACGGACCACCAGGTGAGATTGCAGTCAAGGGCTAACTTTTAGTGGAATATATTAAAATATCATTGTTGACTTAAGGACGAAAATTTTTACTGTTTTTATTTAGAAAACTAGGTAAAACTTTTGACAGAAATTAATTTTATAATATAATAATATTTAATGGCATTGTTCCAGGCGCCGGTCATTTCGGAATACTAATTTATCAAATACGATGATTGCTTTAAAAATGTAACAGGCGTTTGCATTTTGCGATCTTTATTTTGTCTGGCTGAAATAACGGCCCACTGCATGAGTCTGGGAGTATTGATTATTAATTATTAACAATATTCTCTAAAACATACATAAAAATCAGCTCTCAGAAAATAAGTAAAGTTAGCAAAGTTTTTACGTACCTTTAGCACCTTATAACTATAAATTGGCCGTCGTACCGCGAGTATGCGTACGTTAAATCTACGTACCAAAACTACACACACACACACACACATTTTGTTTCTCAGAAAATAAGTAAGGTCTGGCGGCCCTGGGATCTTGCTCTATAACAGTAGCTGACCCTTCACGTGGCCTACGTTGTCGCGTAAACAAGTTTGTTATTTTTGACGTCGTATTGCGTCGCGTCGCTTCTGTCGCTAGGACAGTGGGTGACAGATTTCGCACGCACACATAAATTAGTTATCAAAAATGTTACATAACTGGCATTAGCACATCATTGAATCGAGCTGCCAAAAGTAAAATAAATGATTGGTCGGAAATAATAATTGTCCTTTGCACTATTGCTCTCATCTGTCAAAATTATCAACCTTAATTAGACAATAGATAGATCATACTTATAATTACCAACTTACTACTTAACTGGCTAACTGTTCAAACTATATTAAGGAAGTAAGTAATTCGCTGTAGTAAGGAAGCGAAAATAACGCTATTCAAACCTTGCTACACGGGGGGCCTGTGGACTAACTACACTCAAAAGGCTATAGATACTTTGCGAGTCCAGTACAACAATGGATTCAGGATACTGTTGGGCTTGCCGCGATTCTGCTCAGCATCAGGCATGTTTGCAGAAGCTCGCACTGATGATTTCTATGCCATCATCAGAAAAAAGACTGCATCCCTGCTGGCAAGGCTGCGTTCAAGCTCAAACAGTATCCTGATGTTGATAGCGGGTAAACTAGACTAGACACCGATCCTGCAACATTTTATTAAAGTTCTCATTCGGTGACTTAAATGGAATCATGTTTTAAAAAATCAACAAGTAAAAATTAACCTAGAAATAAAATGCTAACATAGTTTTTAAGATTGTATTGTACTCACAACCATGGGCCTCTGTTGCCTTAATAAAAAAAAACCGGCCAAGTGCGAGTCGGACTCGCGCACCGAGGGTTCCGTACTCAAGAAGTAGGTATCTACCTTTGTTAATGAACCGCAAAACTAACTTTGTTTGTAGAGGTTTACTGTTAATATCAAAAAATTACGTTTGTTGTATGGGAGCCCCCCTTTAATATTTACTTTATTGATATTTAATTATTTATTTTGAAAGGTAATATACAAGTTAATATTCTGTGAAAATTTGAACCGTCTACCTGTTACCATTTTTAATATTGAGCAAAAAAATACGAAAAAAACACGTTTATTGTATGGGGACCCCCCTTAATATATATATTTTTTTAATTTTTAGTATTTGTTGTTATAGCGGCAACGGAAATACATCATTTGTGAAAATTTCAGCTTTCTAGCTATCACGGTCTATGAGATACAGCCTGGAGACAGACAGACAGACAGACAGCGGAGTCTTAGTAATAGGGTCCCGTTTTTACCCTTTGGGTACGGAACCCTAAAAAGATACGCGCCGAATTGAGAACCTCCTCCTTTTTTGGAAGTCGGTTAAAAAAGGTTATTTATTAATATTAAGGACTTAAATTCGTTTCGCAAGTTACTTAACGCGCTACATAACTAATGCAAATATAAATTTTTATTTCAAGTGACGAGCATTTAGCGTACCTATGTGACTATATTTTATCAAATAATGTATCGTATGTATGTTCGTAAGTTGGTATGTAATATGTACCTATATCTAATGAAAATTAAATTTTTTGTTGAAGTTGAAGTTTTTATTTTATTCCTACATTTGAAACTTCAATAACTCCAGGGTTTAGGGGGTAGATTTAGGTGGTCAATGGATCGCAGGACTTCAAACGATCATCATCATGGACGATCAAACATCCATGGACATGCGGCGGGATGCGATAGAAGGCGAATGTGTTTCTAGTATGCCTGTTCCATACAAATATGAACTTTAATACAAACTTTAATGTCCTTTACCGCATGCAAAATTCGATGCGGTGCGTTTGATGTGAATCGTAGATTCGAATATTACCCGTATGACGTAATGGGGCTGATACTGTAGTGCACAATCTCTAAACTAAACAAATGACAGAAACCCCTTTCATAATACTCCCTGCGGCGGGAAGGGACAGAACTAGATTTAAAGCTGTCATTGTGTGATTGTGTTGTGAATTGGCCACATCTCACCTTATAGTTTTAATTAATGGAATCTGAATCGTTATCGACGCAGTGATAGGTACAAATGCACGATAGCGACAAACCGAAGCGGATTTGGAGATTCTATGGAGTCGAAGGTATCGCATTGAGTTGCGTCGCGTCGCTTAACGGATAAGCGCCAACGATCAGCGTGAAAGGGAAACTCGCCAAGTTCGAGCATACCTCTACGGGCCGTCTTTTTACACGCAATCAGCCTAATGAAGCTTCCACACTTGTAGGGCTTCCATACCGATCACCGGGCACATGTCTAAGCACCTGTTTGCTAACAACCCCTACATTAGGTTACGAGTGTGTAATTGTATTGTTTTTATTGGCCCCCTTGTTTCGTCGGGGAGGGGAGTTAAATGTCAGTGTTCTAATGCTACTTTGCATTTGAAGGGGGTTAGTTATGATATATCACATTATAATGCATTCATATACTAATATTATAAATACGAAAGTTTGTCCTTCAATCACGCCGCTATAGAGCAACGGATCGACGTGATTTTTTGCATGGGTATATTTAAGGACCTGGAGGCTACTTCTTGGAAAATTAAGGAGCTTCCGTGGGAATAAAATAAACCACGCGGACGAAGTCGCCGGCATCATCTGCTACTCAGTGATAGATTTTTTAGTTAGCGCCAGGAAAAAGGACTATTAGGTACCTACTTACCGCAGTAGGTAGGTATATTCAAACATCAAGCATTCTGCATCAAGATTCCTCCCGTTAGACCCACTGCGCGAGATTAACCAATCTCGTCGTCCTCGTCCCGACGAAGACGTCCGCTGCTTCACGAAGGTCTCCTGTATAGATCCTACTAACTGAAGAGTAAGTAGGTATCTAGTGGGGGGTAGATAATATAAAGGTAATGCCAAGATGCAGGCCAACCTGCTAGGCGTATGGCAGTTACATTAAACCCATACCCCTAGTCGGTTTCTACACGGCATCGTACCGGAACGCTAAATCGCTTGGCGGTACGTCTTTGCTGGTAGGGTGGTAACTAGTCACGGCCGAAGCCTCCCACCGGACCAGACCAGATAAAATTCAGAAATTATAAATTCCCAAATTGACCCTGCCGGGAATCGAAGCCGGGACCTCCCACGTTAAGGCAACAAAGTTGAAAAGAAAAATAAACGTAGTTCTGTAACAGCGGCTTCCAAAAGTGAAAAAGCGTCCTCAATAACTGTAGAGTCCATTCTCCCTCGTACCAAAGGTGCACGGGTAATATCAATGCACTGCAATTAGCACATTCGGTAGGGGACATGGGGGCGCGTTGTAACGGCGACTGACTGGTACGGTGCATGTTACGCTTCGGTGAGCACTTAGGGCCGATAAGCTCAGGGGCGGACTAAGAGCGCACCTGGGCCATCACTGAATGAGGGGCCTAAATAACGTGAATAAGAAAACAGGGGCCTCGTCATTACTTACGTAAAACTGATTGCTGCAGTGTAACGACCGCAATAAACTGATTGGTAAGAATACCATTCAGACAATCACAACTATATTATGAGATTGTAACAATTATTGATTCAAGTTTTACATGATAAGGCGTCATCATTAATTTGATCAACACATCGCCCACTATACATATTGAGCACGAGTCTCTTATCGAAATGAGAAGAGACCACGTCAAGTGTGACTTGGCAGACTACACAGACCTTTAAATTATTATGCTGAACTCGGGCATGCAAGTTTCCTAACGTGTTTTCCTTCACTGTTGTAGCATCATGGGGAAACATGCATACCTGACAGTTCTCCATGATATTCTCAAAGATGTGTGTGGTATTCTCAAGCCTGCAAACAGCACCAGACTTGAGACTGAATAATTCACATACTTAGCTAATGAAGCGCGAAATGGAAAACGATTAGAAATTTTCTGTAATTTTACAGAAAATATTTAATCGTTTTCCAATATTGGTTTAAACTGAAAATATTTCGACTTGATGTCAAGACTTGACTAATGCGGTTTTGAGGCACCTTTAACCCTGAGGCCAGGAAAGGACCGCCCGTCCCACACCACTTTAAGTCCGCCTCTGCCAAGTAAGCGTGGAAAAGAACTTACCTCAACCAACGAGACTTACGTTTAACGGTTATTATCAGATGTAAAAAATAAGCGGAACCACCTCATAGTCACGAAGGAAACGAAAATCCCAAATTCGGACCTTCGAAGTCGATCACCCATCATCATCATCATCACTACAGCCTAACGTCCCACGGCTGGGCACAGGCCTCCACTCTCATAGGAGAGCGGGAATTAGAGCTTAGACCCACCACGCTGCTCCAATGCGGGTTGGCGGGCTTTAACGATTATTATCATGTTAGTGATAATAACCGGGACCGACAGCTTAACGTGCTCTCCGAGGCACGGGGGTGAAACACCGCCAACTTCCAACTCCAGGCTGGCACTGAGAATTTCTTAATTGAAAAAACCCAATACCTAACTTTTATGCCCGACCGGGAATCGAACCCAGGACCTCGTGATCCGCAGTCGACTATGCTAACCACTAGACCAACGAGGCAGTCAGTTTCTTCCCGATCGGGATTCGGGACACTAAATCGCTTAACGTGCTAGGTCTACTAGCCGAAGTCTTCTACCAAAGCATAGGCAATTTAGAAATTGAAAAATCCCAAATTGACTCGGTCGGGGATCGAACCCGGGAACTCCCACACATAAGACCACAGCGCTGCGCAAGGAGGTCGCCGAAATATCGTCGAACGTTTTTTAGGGTTCCGTAGCCAAATTTGGCAAAAACGGAACCCTTATAGATTCGTCATGTCTGTCTGTCTGTCTGTCTGTCTGTCTGTCTGTCTGTCCGTCCGTATGTCACAGCCACTTTTTTCCGAAACTATAAGAGCTATACTGTTGAAACTTGGTAACTAGATGTATTCTGTAAACCGCATTAAGATTTTCTTACAAAAATAGAAAAAAAACAATAAATTTTGGGGGTTCCCCATACTTAGAACTGAAACTCAAAAATTTTTTTTTTCATCTAACCCATAGGTGTGGGGTATCTATGGATAGGTCTTCAAAAATGATATTGAGGTTTGTAATATCATTTTTTTCTAAACTGAATAGTTTGCGCGAGAGACACTTCCAAAGTGGTAAAATGTGTGTCCCCCCCCCCGTAACTTCTAAAATAAGAGAATGATAAAACTAAAAAAAATATATGTTGTACATACCATGCAAACTTCCACCGAAAATTGGTTTGAACGAGTCTCGGGTCTAGTAAGTAGTTTTTTTTTAATACGTCATAAATCGTAAACCGCAATTTACCTTTCATTCAATCAACTCAAATATTTAAAAAAAACATTTAATTTAAAACTTACTACAGGTTTGTACGGAACCCTCGGTGCGCGAGTCCGACTCGCACTTGGCCGGTTTTCTTAAAGTTTAACATCGCCTAAAAAGTTTTACCTGCCTAAGTACGTATTTTTTTTTTCAAGTGATGAACATTTAAACACGTGTGAGGACGATTTATAACAACACTTCACTGTAAAATCGTACAAGCACTTTCCTTAATTGCTTGTTAGGGGGAAACGACCACTGACACTATTTGCTTACAACAAATATGTAACTACTAGCTATACCTGCAACCAATCGATAGATGGATATTAATAAATTAGATACGTTAGGTATTCAAAAGGTTGGTTGACTTTTTTACGACCTTGGTTAGCGTAGCGCTGCGAATATTCACTTTACCTGCAACTGACAAACTCCCTGGCGCATTGGTGAGCGTTGTGGTCTTATAAGTGGGAGGTCCCGGGTCCGATTCTCGGCAGGGTAAATTCGGGAATTTATAATTTCTGAATTTTCTCCGGTCTGGCCTGGTGGAAGGCTTGACCGTGGCTAGTTACCAGGTAAAGGTATAGGTACCGCCAAGCGATTAAGCGTTCCGTTGCGATGCCATGTAGAAACAGAAACTGCCATACAAGTTAGCCCTTGGTCGCAAACCTGATGGTAAGTGATGATGCCGTCTATGATGATAGCGGGCTTACTTGTTGGGAGTATGGCAGTTATATTACAACACACGGCATCGCACAGCGCTAAATCGTTTGGCGGTACGTCTTTGCTGGTAGGGTGGTAAGTGGTATATTATGAGGAACCACTGCGCCAGGAGGGTTGTTGATGTACTAGCTAGTATTCCAAACTGTTCTTTTCGGGATTCACCTTGTTACTGCCGATCCTTCTCATTATAATCTGCTTGCCGAACCGGCGGTAGAGTCTCGATTACGTGACTCAAGTTGCCCTACATAGGTACCTACTTACATGATATAAAAAATTTCATTACAAAAATGTATTTTAGAGGGTTTCCTCCTATTTCCCATAGAGCCTAGAACATCATCATCATTCAAGTTCATTAACGCGGAAGTCGCCCGCAGCGCCTACGATAACGCCTCAAGTCTCGATAGCCGTGACTAATGGTAAGGCAGCCACATGCGGGCTGGACTTGAAGAAAACGCGGAAATATATCGATCGTACTCCACCTGTTTACAATGGGGAGCGCGCACCTGCCCGCCACCGACTGCCACAATGGTTCCAAACGCCGTCACGCGCGCACCACGGGCCGGCCCTAGACCACACGACCCTCCCACCGAACTAGTAGACTGACCATAGCTACGTCACAACGTCCGCGCGCCGTCGCATATCGATCCACCATCATCTTATACCACCATTGACTCATACCAACCCACGCTTCTCAAATAACTGTGATTCAGCAACTAAAGTCCCAGTAATGTAGTTGGCGTGATGCATATCATATCAGGACTGTCGCCGGCGTCTGGCGAAATGCTGGACGCCACCATCAACTTGTATGGAGATTCGGGAGAGCAGTGCGGACTTTTTCCTCTCGACCATGCGGTACCAGAATCTTCGCATACCGTGGAAATCGAATACATTTATGAACAACCCGATGAAACCTTCGAGTACAATGCACCGACTGTGGTTAATCTTCAAACGGAAGAGGAAAGAAATCCAGTGCAAGAAGAAGTTCAAAGTCCAGTACAGGAAGATGTTGTACCAAAGAAGAATAGTGTAAAAAATAAGGTGATAGATGAGGATCAAGAAACCGATTTGACGAATCTAACGTGGCTGCAAAACATAACGAATATCATGTCAGTACCGCAGTTTCCCATACCGCCCATGTCACCGAACCCTCCAGCGAAACCCCAACCCCAAAATACGAGATTGCAAAAGTTCAATCAGACTATAGCGAAATGCCAGAAGGACTTCACGGAAAATAAGGAAGTCTACCAACAGAATAGTGATAAGAAACCGCCGTATTCGTACAGCACTTTGATATGCATGGCGATGAGGTACAATAATGACAAAATGACGCTGTCCGCGATCTACTCTTGGATACGGGAGAACTTCAAGTATTATAGGAACGCGGATCCCACGTGGCAGGTAAGCTTTTCTTTATATTACTAGCTGATACGCCCTGGTGAATAAAACCCGTTCAGTAGGTACTTTTGAGATAGGTGCTTAGAAAAACATAAAGATAGCTGGCCGGATATACTTCAACCTTAATTGATTTTAATGTTTAATTGTCTTTAATCCATAGTCCATACTACTAATATTATAAATAAAATGCGAAAGTGTGTCTGTCTGTCTGTCTGCTACGCTTTCACGGCCCACAGGGATGGGTTGTATCCCGGGGAAGGACATAGGGTATTTTTTATCCCGGAAAACTAAGGAGTTCCCGCGGGAATGGAAAAAACTTAATCCACGCGGACGAAGTCGCGGGCATCATCTAGTAGTTAAATAATAATTACAAAAAGTTAAACAATAGTTTGGGTAACTAATTATAATGATTGGCTCTATCATTAATAGATATTTGACTAAGCAAAAGCGTGAACAAAATCGGTCCAGCACTTTTCGAGTTTAGGGATTTAAAACACACATTTGTTTCTTACGTATTAGAGTGACTGTATCACGGTCTAGGTAGGTACCTAAGTCTATTCTGCAACTTTATACTATTATGTGGTCCTAGGTTCGATTCTCGGGCCGGAAATAGTTTATTTCTGTTAAAACAGTCTCGGTAGCAGGAGTTGGGAGTCCCCTTGAAAGTATAGATAGCAGTTGTGTCCTGATCTCCTCTGCCGAGGTCTACGAGAGTGAGGGAATAGAGACGGTGCGGTCAGGGGGACATTATCACTACGTAAACTGGTATTTTATCTACGTTGTATGTGGCAGTAGGCAAACGATTTTATAATTTGCAATAAGCGTTAAATCTGCATATTATCTGATAAGATAGGGTCTAATTGATTGAACTGGGGTAACTAACTAGTGCCAATGAATATTAGCGATTAGATAAAAACTATTCATAATTTGATTAAAATACTAGTTACTTGTGAATATGATATTTGGGTCAAAGAGTAGGTCTTTCGGGTTAGGGTAGGCAGTTAGGCACTAAACCGATTTTGATTAAACCCAACAGCTAGGCTTTGAAGTTTGAAATTACCACTAACGTACTGCTACTAGGCATAACCTCTTCAATGGGTGCGTAATTAATCTATACTATAATATTATACCTAGGTACATGTGAAATTTGGATAGTTGTATGGATGGATGTTTGTTACTCAATCACGCCAGAACTACAGAATAGATACTTGCCAGAACGGCTGAATGGATCTGGATAACATTTGGCACAGAGATAGATTATAGTCTGGAATAACAGATATGATACTTTTTATCCCGGAATAAAAGAGTTCCCGTGGGAACAAAAATCCCAAATTGATGTTTCTTACTCAATCACGCCAGAACCGCTGAACGGATCTGGATGAAATTTGACACAGAGATATATTACAGTCTGGAATAACCGATGATGTTATATATAATAAAAATTCTTTCCAAAAAACCGACTTCCAAAGCCACTGTAAAGTAAAAAATAATTTTGATTTCTACACACTATGTTGAAGTCGGGCGAACCTGACGCGTCAACTATGCCTATCTTTGTTATACTCGCCCGACTTCAACATAGTGTGTAGAAATCAAAATTATTTTTTACTTTACAGTGGCTTTGGAAGTCGGTTTTTTGGAAAGAATTTTTATTTTTAACTTTTTAGTGTACTCTAAATCCCTACGGCTTAGGAGTGCAGTACCATGCAGCATCAGGGTTGAGGAGTTGGGACTTGGGTTTAAGTATGAAGTCGTTGCTTGACACCTACAATATTAATTCATCATAAAAAAATCTTAAATCGTTATTTTTAAGGAGTTCTGTACCATACAGCATCAGGGTTGAGGAGTTGGGACTCAGGGTTGAGGAGTTGGGACTCAGAGTTGTATCGTATACACATGACTTGATACCTACTATATGAATTCACCATCAAAAATCCTAACTCCCTAGTTTTGAGACGTAGGTACACCTACAGCATCAGGATTGAGGATTTGGAGTCAGATTTTTTTATGGGACCACCTCGTGAGCTTCCTCTAACCAATGTAAAAAAAAATTTCAAATCGGTTTAGAAACCACGGAGATATGCACCGACATACATTAAAAAAAAAAAAAAAAAAAGATACGCGCCGAATTGAGAACCTTCTCCTTTTTTGGAAGTCGGTTAAAAAGAGGCAGATATGTTATAGGCGCGCGCGTTGTGATGACTCAAACACGTCCCAATTGGGACGTCTTGTGATTAGTCTGCTTCGATTGTATGATTGTAAAGGTTACTCCATGCACAAGAAAATATTTGAAGCTTCGTAATATATATCTCTTTCGTTTGCGTGCTGTTTCGTATATTTTGTTTTACATATCAGTGAAACTTGTCAATGTGTACGTACGTACGTGTAGCTTTGGATTGCTCGGCACAGATTTAAAACGCAATTTACTATGAAGGTAACGTATCTTTTATAAAATATCATTGGAAATAACACATTTATTGCTACTTTTTATCTCGAAAAATAATAGAGTTCCCGCGGAAACCAAAAAAACCTCAATTTACGCGGACAAAGTCGCGGGCATCAGCTAGTCACATAAATAATATTTATAAGATATAATATACTTATTAAACACCATATGGACTTGTGTGTTCTCGCGCTTAATATTCATTTATTATAGGCACAGTAATAAATTACAGTTAGCAAATTAATTATTGCTAGATAAGTAAATCGGATCTAGTTTATGCAGCTTTACAGAGCGGAAATAAGGGTACTTAGCAGCTGATACCAAAAGTGCAGTGGTGCGAATGACTTTTCTAGAATAGGGGTTTGAATAATTAATGTCTATATACGCACGAATCGGGTTCCATTTTACACCACAAAATAGCTGACTGGTGGTCATCCTACAAATATTGTGAAATATGGAATATTATTACACAATATTTATATTTTTGCAACACAAAATATTATTTTGTTCTAGCTGATGCCCACGACTTCGTCTGCGTGGATTAAGGCCTCAGATACACGGACAGCTTGAAGCAGTCAGAATGGACTGCTTCAAGCTGCGACTGCATAGTGAACTACAGTCTTCTACGTACACACATACATGGAACCGCTCGCGCAGTTGCGACTGCTTCGGGCGGTTGGCAGCAATTATCAATGGTAGCTTCAAGCTGTTGACTATGACTGCAAGAGCGGTCCGTGTATATTGATCACTGGCTAACTGCTCGAGCAGTCCGTGTACGGCCGGCCTAAGGTTTTTAGGATTCCCGCGGGAACTTCTTCATTTTCCGGGATAAAAATTAGCCTATGTCCAACTATTGACTATAAAATTAACTATACCAAAAGAAAAGGTTCATTTTAAGCCTACTCTTGTACGCTCTACCATGAATACAGGAAAATACATAGATTGTATTAAAAATATGTAATTTAGAACAGTAAAGTAAATAACGAGAAAAAAATAAAAATGTACCTATTTCAAGTTTTCGATACGTGTCCATGATGGCAACCTTTAGTCATAGCGAAGGCAGTAGGCGCGAAATGTATCAAATGTCATTTCTGACAGTCGCTGTCAAAATAACGTGTTTTTCTTTCTAAAACGTCAAAAAATATGAATCCGCCATTGTTACACACTCATGGTTATAGTGTTGCTTAACTTGGCATTTGGCAAGATTAAATAATTTCACCACTGAAATTACGACGAATTCGTAGATTTGACCAATTAAAACTGGTCTAGTATTTTATTTTCGTTCATTTCTCTCTTGTACAAGACCAGGCCCTACGCCCAATACAAATCTGAACCGTCTCTTTACATCAAAATAGGTTGAACAGATAAAGCGTAGCAGATAGAGAGACAGACACACTTTCGCATTAATAATTTCGCATTTTCGCATTAGTATGGATTTTTCATATTAGTATACATATATGTCACCGTAAGATTGCAAAAACCGTTAGATTGTAATATAACGCTTTTTATCTCGTTAGATTGTAAACTGTCGAAAGATTGTGAACCGTTCAATGTTCTGCGTGTCAATTTTTGAAATATTCATTGTATTTACGTTTTCTTGTCTCTTTCTTGTAGGTTAGGTTAGGGTTCGACATAAATAATCAGGTACCTACTTACACTATTAGGTTCTATCGGTATAATATACACAGATTACAATCTACCGAAAAATAATGCGTTACCTACCATATTATAATCTTTCGACAGTTTACAATTTCGCGAGTTAGATTATATTCTTACGGTTTTTACAATCTTACGGTGACATATACTATATGAAAAATAAAAACATAAAAACTGCGACGCTGTCACCGGGTTAGATAAGTCATAAGATTGTCGGAATACCAATTTTCGGTGAGACCTTGAGAAGTAGGTACTCAAATCTTTTTCCCAACGGGAGTAACGCTCTTACGTCACTTCCGCGAAATGAGAGATTCAAATGAGAGAGTTTCAGTGCGAGTTGTTTTATTTTAACCTGCGTAAAATTAAAGATTACATGCACTATTTTTTTGGATGATAAATGAGTATGAATGCTGGCAGGCATGACCCTCATGATGTATTTATCTATTATTCTTGCCCGAAATACGAACATCGGACCGGCTGTCGAAATCCTTACTATACTAGGTTATAACAGCTTTACAATTTTAATCTAGTTTTGAATTTTACACCAACGTTGCTCAAATCGATAATATTGTCTTACAGAACTCAATAAGGCACAACCTGTCACTCAACAAAGTGTTCGTCAAAGTGGCCCGCTCTAAACACGAACCGGGCAAAGGCGGGTTCTGGAAGCTGGACCTCGCCCACTTGGAAGGCACCAAGCGCATATCAAACCGACCACACAAGAAAAAGAAGGCCAACGAAACGAAAAAAGACCCCAAAGTCACCGAAGAACAAATCGCAATCGCCAACATACCAATGGATATCACCGATATGACAAATGAATTGAACCAAGCTGTTACCTTACATTTGCCTGAGTTTACCCTACAATCGTTACCAGATATTGACATGGACACAAATATTGGCGCCAATGTGATCGTGGAACCAGTGGCGCCCCCTCCTTTAATACCGGACGATGATTTGTCGTCCTTGCTTCTGAATCCGACGGACTGGTCGGACCTGCAGTTGGATATGTTGGATAATTACTTGGATTCATGCTTCAAGTAAGTATTTCTTATAGATTCAACAAGCCGGATATGATGAATAAAATATGAACCGGAAATCATGAAAATTTGATGTTCTATCCAGTGATCTGTACTCACTTGACCGGAGGTTTAATTGTGAACTTAATTTTGTTGTCGAAGCTACTTAGTATCATAGAGTAAATTTTTGAGTAACAAATTAAAAGTTTTGAGTAATACGGTAGAGGAGTACGGTATTTTACGGTAAAACTACTGATACCTTAATAGCCTTTGTGACTTGTATTAAATTTTGTGGGAATGATAGAGTAGGTCTTTGTTTTTAAAATATAGAAAAGAACGGAATACTTAAGTTTCAATGGCATACGCGAAAGATAAATGGAATAAAAAAACCGGCCGAGTGCGAGTCGGACTCGCGCACCGAGGGTTCCGTACAAACATGTAGTAAGTTTTAAATTATTAAAAAAATACGAAAAAAACACGTTTATTGTATGGGGACCCCCCTTAATATATATATATATTTTAATTTTTAGTATTTGTTGTTATAGCGGCAACGGAAATACATCATTTGTGAAAATTTCAGCTTTCTAGCTATCACGGTCTATGAGATACAGCCTGGAGACAGACAGACAGACAGCGGAGTCTTAGTAATAGGGTCCCGTTTTTACCCTTTGGGTACGGAACCCTAAAAAAGATGAAACATTAAGAGAATTTGTGAAAAAAATCAAATGTAAGATTTGAAAAATTTAAGGTTTACAAAAAGCTTACCTACTTTAGCTTTAACAATTTATATTTACTATGTTGATGTGACTTGATAACTTAACTATAAATGTAAATATTGTAGTGTTTGTAATTTCTGAACTGAAATTGACATGTTCAGTGAAAAGTTTTAAAAAAAATTTAACAAGACAAAAGTATTATACTTATTGATTTTGCTCGTTCATGAACGATGAATAAAATATGTTGCTCAAAACAAAGCTCAGCATTTCCTCTCAGATGAATAATATAATTTACAGAATTTACAATAACTAAACAAACTTATTGAGTGCTGAAGTTCACTATTTTAACGAATTTTATCAATTTAAAAACAGTATTACGTATTTCGTATAGGTATAGTTGTACAATAAATTTTCATGTGAAACATTAACTATCATTTTAGAAATTAGCTAGTAGGTAATTTGTTACTATAGTAAAAGACAATTTTACCGCTCAGTATTAAAAGGTAAAACCTACTGATGTTTCTATTTGCACAATTACAATTTATAGGCCTAGTAGGTATATGAAATTAATTAAATTTAAAAATTCACTATTAAGTAAGTAGTAGGAATATATCGGTAGGTAAGCATTATTAGGAAACATAAAATTTTATTTTAGTATTTTATTATTTGCACAGTATAATTATCACGTCTTTCAATATTTATACATCGGGACACTTATAAATAAAAGTGCCTTCGCAATATTATAATTAAGATTTAAAAACTGACTTATCACACAAGCATCTTCTCAAGAAAATGTAAAAAAATAATATTATCTACCACCACCACCACCACTACAGCCCATTAACGTCCCACTGCTGGGCACGGGCCTCCACTCTCATAGGAGAGTGGGAATTAGAGCTTAGACCCACCACGCTGCTCCAATGCGGGTTGGCGGGCTTTAACGACTATTATCATGTTAGTGATAATAACCGGGACCGACGGCTTATCGTGCTCTCCGAGGCACGGGGGTGAAACACCGCCAACTTCCTAACTCCGGGCTAGTACTGAGAATTTTCTGGTCAGAAAAACCCAACACTTAACTATGGCCCGACCCGGGAATCGAACCCGGGACCTCGTCGGCCGCAGTCAAACATGCTAACCACTAGAGTGACTAGACCAACGAGGCAGTTAATATTATCTATTACCTATTAACTTTTTAAAAATATTAATAGCTCTATTAATTTTTATTTTATTATTGGGAGAACAGAATACATAGCTGCAAAATACGACATAATATATTTAGTTCTCGCGTCTAAAATTTATTACTTGGCATACCTGATAATATTTATTAAATCTTTATTTTATAAGCAGTCTCTGATTCAGAGAGCAAAAGTTAGCGTCATCGTTTTGACTTAAATTATGTAGATATATTGTATAGGGTAAGAATATATTATATTGTCTATATTGACCTAATAAATCAGACAATCCGTCCAGTATTATTGTATGCAGTAGCTGCATTGTAACTACGTTTGCTCAGCACAAAGTGAAAAGTTGTACCTATTCTATAATATATTCCTCTTATAATGTTTTCGATTATTATTAATATCGAGGATTTGTCTATATTTATGTACGAATATTAGAATACTTAGTTTACCCAGCCAAGCTATAGAGCTGTCTGCGGCAAAATTAAATTAGAAATAAGTACGTAAGCTAAATAAACTGAGAAGACCTTATATTATGTGGGTAGAGTCTGTCTAGCGAAAGCGCTGTGTTGATTATTTCGATATTGGCAGCACTGAGCTATACAAAACTCAAATCTAGACAAAAAAAACGATATTTCCCGCCATTTTGACCTCTCAGCTTTTACTAGACAAAGTCTAACAATTTTGCTCCACAAGCTCAGACTCTAAACCTAGATAGGGGCGGGCTAAAAACTGGTAATAAACTAATTAGATACTGTTGCCGATTCGGTCTTTAGTTAAATTGTAGAGTAATCGTATCTTTTTCTTGCCAATGTAATAAAAAACTGTGTTCCCGTATTAATAATGTTGGTTTATTAATACGGGATTTGGTGTCAGTCTAATATTAAACTAGGTAATTTAACATTTATATGCCGTCCTTTTTAACATGATAAAAAGAAAAAGTTAGAAACCTTCAAAACTTAGTTTAGAGGAAATAGTGACGCCATTTTCATTGTACATAGTGAAATGTTTTTTTTTCTCTAGTCGATATATAATTTAAAAAGTTATTTATGTGTTAGCACAAAGTAGTTACGTGGCATTTTAAATGTTAGATAGATATAATTAGTTTAGGATAATCTTCCGTCCGAAGTGTCTTTTAATGTTTTAAATATAATGTCAAATGTGAAAGGGTCTAGGGCTCTAGGCCCTTTATTGTTCTTATAATAGATCTTATTTGATGATCGAGTAGATACATGCACAAACCGATCTTAATATCATGATTACATTTTATTTAGAAGAAAAAGAACATTTATTTAAGTTTGCAACATAATCTAGTCAATTAATAATAATAGTTAATTTTTTGCTGTATATCCACGAAATAACCACGTGTATATTTCCACGAAAGAAGTTGCATTTTGTACAATCCAAATGGATTTCCAAATGGATAGATGGTAAATAGTGTCACTTTATAACTTTGTGTAAAACTAAGTTACACATAATATAGTAATATTCATAGGACTGAATACTGATGTATTACTTACTACTTATTAGTAGTAGTAGCATGTATTATTTACGAATCATAATGAACTATTAAGAGTTTTTAAAGTAGAAACAGTAAAGTTAAATGAACATTTAGTGTTTTGGAAAAAGTCGTATCCAATTTAAAATATTTAATTTAAAAAAAATGAAAACAATACTTAAAATAAAAAAAATATAATATCTATTTTATGCTCGATTGTACGTGAAGTTTTTCACGTGAAATGTTTTGGTGTTAAGTACATGGTTGTTTCAGAAACTCAGCTCAAAATAATAATATGACATATGGAACTTTATATGTAGAAGTGACCTTAAATAAATTAATAAAACTATAACATGGTTTTGGTTTTTTATTTCATGTATTAAAAATGCCTACAGTATGGTGGTATAATTATTGGAATTGTTTTACATTTTTTACAGTCCGTTAAAGAACCAAATCATACTAATATTATAAATGCGAAAGTGTGTTTGTTTGTCCTGCAATCACGCCGCAACTGAGCCACGGATCGACGCTATTTTTGGTATGGGTATAGTTGAGGACCTGGAGAGTGACATAGGCTACTTTTTATCGTGGAAATTTAAGGAGTTCCCGTGGGAATCAAAAAACTTAAACCACGCGGTCGAAGTCGCGGGCATCAGCTACTACTAATACTAATACTAATATAAAACCGTCTATTGAAAGCCGAGAGTGCAAAATGGTGGCAAAAAATAGTGGGAAGTATAATTCTAGGATTATACTTACATAAAAAAACGCACTTGATCGTTTTGAATTGCGCCAGTGTTGTCCGTAAGTAATAAACCCTCAGCTTTACTATAGCTACATTTTCTATGGCTCATTTAGTTTTTCTAGCTATGCTTCCCTTAGTACCTTTCTAACTTTTCACATAGTTTTTAAATAGGTACTTCATGTCATCTAACTGGACAAACTTTAAAAAATAAATCATCAAGTAACCTTTTACTGCAATATAAAGTATCAACTGGTGGAAATCTAGATTTAATAATTATTGTATTTTCAAAAAATATATTGGCCATCATAGCTATTGCCGCATTTATGTTACCACTTGGCAATGTTGGCAACACCGAACCATCGACAACATAGAGATTGTCTATTCCAAAAACTTTAAACGAAGTGTCGACCACCGACTGATTAGATTCAGTGGGTCCCATAGAACAAGTTCCTACTGGGTGGTAGCTAGATAGAGTTAAATGTTTTACATAGCATTCTAAATATTTCTCTGAGAATATATTAAAACTTTCACATCCAGGAAAATGGACTTTATTCAAATGAGCTCCCATTGCTTTCATTGCATTTGTTTCAACTAAATTCATTACAATTTTTATACTATCAACTAAAGTTTTCACATCATTTGGATTTGATAAATACTTAGGATCTATAATAGGTGGTACATTAGAATTCTTACTATTAATTCTTACTTCACCTTTACTTTTTGGGTGTAGAATTAATGGTAAAAATGTTGCTGTGTGCTTGTCAAATACTTTTGAAAAATAGTTGTACCACACAACATCAGATATACCCAAAGTTTTCTTTAACTTGCTACCTCTATCTGCAGTTATTCCAACTGGCAACACCATGAATTGTACATTTGGTACTGTGTTATTATCTGTAGAAACAAAACCTACCACTTCACAACCAGGTGTAGTTAATGGTCCTATACCATTAACAAAATATTGATAGACATTAAAGAAATTCATTATATCAAACATACCTACAGAATGTTGTTTGTCAAATAGAACTAAATCTAAGCCAGTACCAACATGGTCTTGAAGATTTTTTCCAACTGGCAATTCTTTGACCACAGATATATTAAAAGATTTTAACAATTCTGCAGGTCCTATACCAGATAATTGCAAAAGTTTGGCTGAATTAAAAGTTCCTGCGCTGACTATAATACCTTTTTTTGCAAACAATTTCCGTTTTGGATAATTTATTTCAACACCCATACACATTTTGTCTTTAATAATTAACTTTTCTACTAGCACATTAGTCAAAATATATCTTGATGTATCAAAATTATCAGATGTGGTCCATCTTTTACCTTTATTTTGAGTTAACACAGCTTTTGTAAAACCAAAATTATTTTGATTATTAAATTCTTTATAACCCAGTTCTTTTGCAGCATCTAAGACAACATCACTTAATTGACTATAATATTTTAAATAGTTTAAATGATAAATATTAGATTCTATATAATTTAGTTGTTCTTCTATATACTCTTTGGTATATTTACCATGGAACCAATCAGCATAGTGTGATGTGTTTCCTCGGATGTGGATCATGTTGTTTAATTTTGATGATCCTCCTAGCACTTTACCTTGGGTTTGTTTGCATTTCTGGAATAATGAAATACAAAACTAAGTAAATTGTCCAGGTTTTAGTAGTATTTTTTTCTATTCTTTTGTTGAATTCTGTTGCGACAATTATATTCTACTTTTTCAAGTGCATAAGACATGGTTTATTACACAGCAAGTCAAATCTTGTATGTATATATTATGTATTGATAATACTGATAAAATTAATATTAAGACTGACATAATATCAAGGTACAACTCAAAGTAAATTTCAGTAAAGATTTTAATCATAATCATAAAAAATTTATTTTGCAAAATTGTGCATAGTAAGTAGTAATTTTGCATAGTTAGTTAAAATATGTTGTCTTAATTTATATAAAGACCCTCCGAAGAAACGATTTTGAGAAATTTAAAAATAAACGAATATCCAAACCATCAAATAACTTACTTTCTCAGATTAGCCTTCATCATTATTTCATTAATCAGGCAGAACTGCAGAGAAGTGTTAAATAGTCATTAAAAAATATTTATAAACTTACTGAACCTTCCATGGCTTGGCATGCATTTTCTTGCGGCACAGTTTCATATTGCCAATCAAACGCAGATCCATGCAGTAGTGGCCCGAAAGCTGGTATTTCATGGAAAGGATGACCTTTCCCTCCCGCTTCAAGTACTATGAAGGTGTAGTTGGTTTCCTTTGAGAGCCTGTTTGCTATAAGAGACCCTGCTGTACCTGAGCCAACTGGAATATAGACAATAAAAATGTTATTTACCCTTATTTCTCTGCCAGCAAGTTATTTCGTGTCCAGGTTGGGTGAAAATAAATTAAAGTAAAGTTCAATATAACTGTCATACTCCTGCTACCATCTTAGACTGCAATCTGCATCATTGTATGTATGTATATACTTTAAAACTCAAATTCATATTTTTTTATTCAGATACACTTATTACAAGTGCTTTTGAATCATCAAGTGAATTTACCACTGGTTCGGAATGCCATTCCTACCAAGAAGGACCAACAAGAGAGGTGGTTGCTCTTTTTAAATAATTCATTTACAATTATTATATCAATGTGTACTTAAGTAACCGCTGTCCTTAGCATTGCTGGAGCCAGTCAAATCCATGCTCCTCTATCATTTACATAATCTTCAACAGTATAATAAGCTTTCTATCATGAGCATACATTAATGGATTTCTTAAATTTGTGTATAGGCAAGTTTGAATTAGGTTTATTCTACACCACAAAAACACAAAAGAAACAAGATACAAGGAAACTTAAAACTGGTACAATAAGGCAGTCAGAATCTCTAAGCAGCAATCTCTTCCAGAGAACCTTAGTGCTAAGAATGATGATGATGATGTACCATACAACATCATTATGTATGATCTGGTTAGACCGCAGGTGAGGGTTAACGTTCGCAGACTCCAGAATAAAAAAATTATTTGTAAAATTACAAAAAAATGTAACTTTACTTAAAATAAGTATGCACAAAGAAGCACTCTCTTGAGCAGGGTAGGTTATTAATAATTAAGTATCTTTTGGTTTTGGAGAAACACTGAGAGGCTAGAAATATTATGTACTTTGTAGCTTTAGTTTTAATTAAGATACCGTAAGTCGTAACTGATTATCACCATCATGTTTTATAAGTTCTTATGTTTTATAAGTACTTAAAGTAATTGGACGTTAATAAGTTTAGTCATCAGTTTAGTGTACATTGTACCTAATTTGAATAAATGAATATTGAATTGAATACTACCTGTGAAGACTTCGATACGCTTACCTATTATAAAATCATATTCTGCCAAAATATCCTTAGAACTTGAAAGTAAATCGTAATAATACACAAGGTAAGTAAATATAGAAAACAAATGTATACACACACTAAATATGAAGAATTGTAGGAAATGCACTAGCAACATATTATTTTAATCTCGATCTTCATTTAAATGATTGAATATTTTAAGTTTTTTAAATTAGAAAACAAGACAAGAAATGAGGTTAATCAAGTTTACAATTATTTTACACGATTTTAAATCAGAGACAAGTTAACCAGAGATAGACGAACAAACTTCATAGACATTTTTGAGAAACGAAAAGGCTATACAATTTCACGTTATATCTATAGATAAAAAGCAATATCTACCTATACTTCAATTTCATTCATAATTGATTGTCTGTCTCACCCTCTTATGACACTAGAATAGGTATACATTTTTGTGCTCTTTCCCACAATTTCTATAGATGTGAAAGGCATGAATGGGTAACGTAATAGCGTAGTACTGTGGCGTAGTAAATTTAGGGATGGGCCTCGAGTCTGTTGTGCAAAATCGGAACTAATAGCAAAAATATAGTGTTGTCCTTTTTGTAAAATATCGATTTTTTTTAATCGGTTTTCGACACAATACCGATTTTTACTACAGGTACCAAGCAATAGGTAATTATTTATTTTTCTATTCTAAGGTTATAAATAAAACAAAAAGCTTTTAATTTTTTTTATTAAACCTGTACTATTTTCGTTTGGTGATAAAGTTACGAGGGATAAATGTTTAACCCTCGTAACTTTAATAATAAGCTAGTAAGCTTAAATTCCAGCGCGCCCTGGTCTGAAAGAAGCCCACAACAAACTCAGCCGGATATTATTTTTGTCATCACCATCTCACAATAATACATAAACTACTCTGAGCAATTCATTCATAGTTATGTTTATCGTGTATTCAATTATAAGTTAAAAAGTTTAGATTTAGAGACATCTCTCAGATAATATTACCATGTTTTGAGAACTATCCAATAACATGGGTACCTTTGAATGAATTACTACATTTTTGTCGTTTTCTGACCAATGTTTCATGCTGAACAAAATTCAATGTCTTGTGTGATTCTTGGTTGAATCACGCAAGACGCAAAACCCGATTATACTGAGAAGCAGGGACGAGTTATTTTCATTGTCAGAGAATACAATAAGTAAAATAATTAATATAATATTTATAATGCTAAGCCAGGCAACAATAATCCACTAAACAATATTTCATTCTAATAATAGATAAATCATAAACCGAATAGCTTTTAAAGTCTGACTGTATATATACAACAAAGTTTCTAAGGTTAGTTAGCCACTATTGTACTCAGAATATAAAAGGTTGGAAAATAAGATTTTAATTATAATAATTATAACAAGAACAATAGGCACTTTTTGCTTGATGTATGAAACAATAATAGAAAGTATATAGCAGAATAAATTGCTCGTCGTGACGTCTAATATTTCATCAATAATTACAATTGCAAATAAAGCTTACTTTCGCTTGAGGAAGCATAGTATTCCATCAATTGTAACTTTTTTCAAAGCTTAATTCCAATGTTACACAGTCTCAAATAATTATGCCTGTGAATGGTCACAAGCTTGACCCAACCTGAGATAAATAAAATTATTCTAGCAATGAAAAAAATAATCCTACTACATACTACCTACTTAAAAACTGGTAATTGGTACTGCAACTGGTATTGTAAAATATAATCATATATTTTACAATACCAGTTGCATACCTATAAAAATCTACCTATTAAAAGTCATAGATTGGAGCTGATTTTGTAGTGCACAATCTCTAACCTAAAATGACAGCATTAAAAATATTGCTAACCCATAGTATTCCCTGCGGAAAGGGACACAACAAAAAAATCAAAATTCCTAAAGTGTAAAACCAAGAAAAATTGAGGAAGAGTGTTGTCTTTAACTGCCTCGTTGGTCTAGTGGTGCGGCCGACGAGGTCCCGGGTTCGAGTTCTGGGTCGGGATATGATTGGGTTTTTCTGACTAGAAATTTTCAGCACTAGCCCGGAATTAGGAAGTTGGTGGTGTTCCACCCCCGTGCCTCGGAGAGCACGTTAAGCCGTCGGTCCCGGTTGTTATCACTAACATGATAATAGTTGTTAAAACCCGCCCACTTGCATTGGAGCAGCGTGGTGGGTCTAAGCTTCTCTTAATTCTCTCTCTCGTATGAGAGTGGAGGCCTGTGCCCAGCAGTGGGACGTTAATGGGCTGTAGTGGTGGTGGTTATACATATAGAATTGGCCACAATATATAACTAAAATAAACCAAAAAAGATCCTCAATTCAAGTGGAATGAATGTGGTTAAAACCTTCTACGTAATACAAATTAGCTTCGACGTCGAACAGATCTATAGCTCGCACCTTTGGTAACCTTGGTGTCAATCAAATTTTCCATTTCCGTTCCCTTTTTTCGTGAATCGATATTATGAATTCTTCTATTGAAGTTAGTGAACCATTGTTTAACTTGCATTCTAATGATAAAGAGCCAAAGAGCGTTCAGAAAGTCTGATTTGTGTTCAACACAATTCAATGTCAATGATGTGTCAAGACCTTTTAATTCACAAATTAAATCTGTGAATATGCAAACCTTACAAATTTTTGAAAAGTTTGTTCAATTGTATACAGTGCCAAATTAGTGCCTGAAATTTAATTGATGGATAGAACAATTTCTTGTTGTTGGGATCATATTCCCCCATTTCAATTAAATAATGAAACGGTTGAATTTCGTTAGACAATAGTGCACTTCTACAATTTTGACATTCTGCAGTCTACACTATGCAGTTTTGCTAATAAATATCTGCAGATTGCACCGGCGATGTAAGACACAGCTTGAGTCTTCAATGCATTTTCAGCAGGAATACATTCTTCAATAAAATTTAAAATTTGTAATCTATATACTATGCTCACTAGGTTGAGTATTAGGTACTTTTTCGCTTGTTTATGAATTTACTCAGTGTACCCAGCATTTTGTCATTATCGCTGGTGCAATTGGCATACAAAGATTTACCAGTCGAAATGTCATTAATCAATATTGTTTTGTACAGTTCAACAAATTGATGACAGTCTGGACGTGTGCTACCACCCACCTACCATCCAACATGTCCTCTAATTTGGCCAAAAAAAATATCCAGTGGATCCTGGATTAGGCGCGCAAGACTCACTGGTATTGATTTCAATTCTGACCAAAGATGTATGTTGTGAATGAAGTTACGCAAACAAAGAGGCTTACTTTCTTGTGAGTCTTTGGCATCAAATTTCATCGATTCTAGCTTTATCAGAGATTCATTCCAAAACTCTGGAAATTGGTTGGAATTTAAGGACAATGCATTTTTTAAACTGCTTTTAGAATGACCAGAACCGTTCAAGCTATCAAACAAGTTATTGATAAATAAAATTATCTCAGAAATGCAAAAGCCATTATCGATGTTTACAGATAATTTAAAATAATCATGTATGTATTGCAAGAATATCTGTACAATTATGTTTTCATCAGCATGGACACGGCGTGGGCCAAATCTCTGCTGAAAATTTTGGCAGCTAATTTGACCTGAAAAGTAAAATTATAAATTGAACCAAGTTTATGTAGATAGGTTTGTTATAAATATAGAAATGTACATTATACACTCAGATATTGCTTGTGAGGAAAATTGTTCCAATAATAAAGAAAATGCAAGTTCTTATTAAAATTTTGACAAACAATTCCATCTTTTACAAACACAGGGAACAGTGCCAGATAATAATTTCAAAATGTCATCCAAGTTCATTCAAAAAGATTTGTTAATTACAAAACAGATAAGGAGTATACAAATGGAATCATGATTGCCATACAGTTAGTATGGCAGCTAGCCCCAGGTGCATCTTAGACTGCATCATCACATACTAGTTGCATATTGAATTAGTGGTTCACCGAAAACTAAGAAGTGTAGGACACCCTTGAAGTACAGGACTACCATTTATTTGTATCTCTATTAGGTGTTTAACCTTGTTCTATTAACATTCACTATCATAAGGTATTGTCACAGTATAACTACATTCTCATAAGACTACAGTTAGTTGTAGCATCTAGATCTGTCATGGGCTCATGGCCCGGTTTCCTCTGTTATGACCACAGGGAACGTCAGTTATTGATTTTGAACGAAATCAGTACAATAACAAAGAATGTCAAAATGGTAAGGACTTTAGGCACCAGTTTTCTCCTTTTACTTGTACATAATAGGTACTTGATTATAGATCGAAGACAAATGCACATTAAAAAGCCCTTAGGTGGAAATTATAACTTGCTAGCCATTTAGGTGTTAGAATTTCTGGTCACTATTTAATTAAATTTCTTTGTTAATAATAATTGGGAACGGAATACTAGTAAAATTTCATCAGTCAGCTAGCTGATCAGCAGCTTGGTGTGACGTTAAAACAACATATTTTGTACTTGCCTTAATTTTTTTAGAAATTGTATAGTTTTAACATGTTTCGCTTTCAGTTTTACAGCCTCACAACATCTGAAATCCTGTTTATTGTACAACTTTTCCCTGCCCACCAATTCTGATGGTCAACTTCTTATTCTGAAAATTATAACAGAAACATTTAAGTAAATGGTACATCATAATATTAGCATAGCGTTAGTGTAAATTCATACAGAGGGCCAATGCCCGTACAAATGACAGACCCGGCTACTGTGACCAGTATATAAAAACTTATGGTTGAGAGAGTAGTTCCTATAGGAAACTGTATACTAATTTCACATTAGAATGAAAATTCTGCCAGTTTCCTCCATCATGGCCCTGTCACCCCGCAGTATTGCTATGTCTAGACCCCTCCATCAAAAGACTTATATTTAGACTAAGACTCTTTAGACTAAGCTATTAGCATATAACATAACAAACTCAATCATCATCATAATATCAACTAATTGCTGGTTCACGAATGAGCACCACTTTACCTCTCAGAATCAGAAGGGGTTTGGCCATAGTCCACCACACTGGCCAAGTACTGATTGGCAGACATCACACATTTTCAGAACAGTATCGATAATTCTCAGGCATTCCTTAAGATGTTTTCCTTCACCATAAAAGCAAGTGATATTTAATTTATTAAAACACACCAAACTCCACTAATTGCCTAGGGATAGAATCTCATCTCCACAAACAAAACAAATAGGTCTATTTCATACTATTACTTAACATAAATGAAAAATTGTATCCGTTTGTTTATTTTCAAAATTCAAATGTAAAAATTATTCGAATAATGCAGTGGAAAAATAATCGAAACAAGTTTCAAATAGTGTCTAAAGTCTAAAATATTATTCCATTATTGTTTCTCAAGAAGAAGGAGGGAGAAACTAGTCAAAATCAAAATATATTTATTCAATTTAGGTACAATGTACACTAATGTGATGTCCAGTTAGGTACATATAAAATATGATGGTGATAATCAATTACAGTATCTTAAAACTAAAGCAAAAGATCCAATGCATGGGTTTTTAAAGAAAACCTTATTACAACATTACTAGGATTAATGCATGAGTAACTAGCTGATGCCTGCTACTTCGTCCAAGTGGTTTAAGTTTTTTTGATTCCCGCAGGAACTCCTTAATTTTTCCGGATAAAAAGTAGCCTATGTCACTCTCCAGGTCCTCAACTATACCCATGCCAAAAATCTGTCGATCTGTTGCGGCGTGATTGAAGGAAAAACCAACAAAAAAACACACTTTCGCATTTATAAGATTAGTATGATGTACAGATGTAAATCTATTTTTAAGAGCTTTATTGTTAACATAAATTGTTACTTACTTACTCAGTGAGGACAAAAACTATAATCGATAGCTGCATTGAAGTAGGTAAGATCCTACGTGCCTGTAAAGTCCACAGCTGAACTTACTCTCCGGAGAGCGCGTTTTCATAAGGCATCGCCAGCCTTTCTCATCCAACCACTTTCCTGATTCCAGAGTCCAGAGGGACATTTTTCGAATGGCGTGGACACTTGGTACTTCCACGCTGTGCTTTGGCTACCGATATGCCACCGATACCGATCGTGATAATTGTATATGCGGTCTCCACTCCTGTAGGTTTACCTACTGGTACCAGCCAGCCGTTTTCGGCGTTTATGTTTCGAAGTCAGAATCAGGGAATAGTTATCTTTAAATTCCAAGCCGCGGGTGTCGCGGATGAGATAAGCATGATACGAGTAATTATAGGTCCATGATCAACACTCACTTCTTCACTCACTAACTCTCGTAAGAGAGTATATTTTCTTTGCTCACTAACTAAAACTCAAAACATTAAAAAATTTAATAAAAAAAGTTAAGTTTAAAAAATCTTGAGACTACGCCATTTTTTTGTAAGAAAATGTGGTGTTGTAAGCCTTTGATTTATTTTTCCCTAAATTCAGATTTTAATTATACCTGAGATGAGAAATCCACTGGACTAAAATTGAAAGTACAGAGAAAGTTTAAATTTCCTAATATACACTTATATGGCACCTACACTTTGTTCTATTATTTTATCAAAAAATAGTTGTCATCTTACTACGTAATCGTAATTTCGCGCATAAATTTGCAATTTTATTTAAATTATAAAAGTAAAGTTTGATTTCAAAAGCTTCTCGGAATCTGGCCGCTCCAGATTTAAATTAAACACCAATAAATAATACATTTTTTACTTTTTCTCCAAAGAGCCTTCAGCAAATTTTTTCCCCTAAATTTAGGGTGAAAGCTTTTGTTGGTTACATTGTTTGATCGGCCAATAAAAATAACTATAATGCATACAGTAATAAGAAAATGTATATGTGTGCAAATATTGTGATTGTGTGGAAAGAGCGAGAACAAAAATGTATAGCCATACTAAAAATATGAGATAAAAGACATGTACTTAGAATGTACCTCGTCCTATTTTCATAGCCTAGCTTGGACGGCCCTGATTTTAAATGTTCATCAGAGACAAGTATGTATGTTCACTTGACAATTGAATTGACGTTCAAACTTTTTTTATGGCATATTTTTACGGCTCGGATTCTAGGCTTTTGTCGTTGTCACGTTATAAATTATAATGTTAGGATCCCCAAGTAAGACAGACCTTCACGTGATCTTCACTCATCTGCTTACCAGATGAATAACTATTATATTTTATCAAAAAAAAATGTTTCTGAATATATGTCACCGTAAGTTTGTGAAAACAAGGTGAAAACCGTTAGATTGTAATCTATCTAGCGAAATTGTAAACTGTCGAAAGATTACAATTTAACGCATTATATTTTTCGGTTGCTTTGCAAAATCCGTTACTAAATAACAGTTGCCGGGCTTTAAAATTTAAAAATCGGAGCAAGCAAAGATGTATGACAGAGAAGCATTGCGCGTACTATTTGATGCGATAGAGGAGGACGCAGTTTAACAGCTGCGCGCAACGGAGCCAAAAAATGTAAGGGAGTGCGCATCAGGTGCGCATGCTTTGCTTTCTACTCATAGACCATAGTCATCTGTCATTTTACTACTCTCCTCCTGCTACTCTGCTCCTACTTCCTCTGCATATTATGTATAGTCCGATGCAAACTTTATGTCCCGCGGAAGTTAGCCGCAAGTGAAGTTCGCGCTGGTACAGTCAACTATGGCTACTTTTGATTTTTTTTTTTTGAAAGTATGTAATGATAAAAATAGGAAGATATATTATATTACTTATTATTTTTATATTTATATTAGGATTTGGAAAATTCGTTTAAAGGTCTGAATTGTATGTATGGTCATAGTTTAAACACATGATTTGTTATACTTAATTATTTCATAATAGTGTTTCATGGGGCATAAGTTATATATTTTTGTGCCTCGAGGGCGTTACTTTGAATCTTGAGCGAAGCGAGGAATTCAATATACATATTTACTGTCGCCCAAGAACAAAATATTTTCGCCCCTCGAAAAAAAGCTATGAGATACTACTGCAGTAAACTCGTACACATTAATTATATTGAAAGTTTAGATAAAACAAATAACTCGTATGTATAGACATTTGTATATTATTGAAAGTTTAAATAAAACCGCGGGGCACCATTATAATAAAATACAACAGCAAAAGTCAAAAGTGTAACAAAAATAATTAACAATTGAAATTAAACAGTAAATACTAATGAAAACTTAACCAATTAATAACAACAAAAAACTTAACGTAACTAAAACTTAATATTGAACAGCAAATTAAGAGAACGACTGTACTTTGACAGGATCGCGCGCATGTGTTGCAGTATACGGACGTAACTCACACTAAAAGCCAATCCGTTCAAGACGAGTGCGGGTGGAAGACGTGCGGCGAGGGGGACGCGCGGGGTAACGCCCCGCCTCCGCATTCCTCACGCGTCCCGCTGATTCCTAATATTGTACTCTGCGCATGGACACGCACGAACTTCGCGAGGACATAAAGTTTGAATCGTACTATACCTACACGATACAAAGACTCTTTTCCATTTTTAATTTAAAAAACCAAAAACGAAAATAAAGTATCAAACACGTATCAAATTACAGTTCGTGTCTTTCTCGCACACAGTTCTCGCACGAAATTTCTACCCATAGATTTATTTCATAGAGTAGGGCCCCCAAAAAGTTCCTACTGTGTCCTTGTCTATCCTATTATTTAATACCAAAGTTAGAGAGGAATCGAGACAGTATTCTATTTTTAAGCAACAAAAATGTCGGCAACCGCTGAGGACGCGTTCCGCCATACAAACTGCCGGAATCCGGTTACACGCCCTCTATCTCGTAAACGCCTGTAACCGGAATCCGGCGACAAGACGTTCAACCGCTCAGATGGCGACCGCCATTTTGTACACCAACGGCCTATGGCGGCCATTTTACCAAGTTAAAATGGCAGCCAAGATCGCCGAGCGCGGCTTTAAAAAAAAAAATCTCGTAAATCTTGTATGGAAATCCGTGGGAAATCCTACCAAACATCTATATCTATCGAATCTCTATGAACCAGAAGTCCAACTGGGTTATTGCCTCTTCTCTATGATTTAAAAAAAGAAAAGACAAAAAAGACACCTTTTTAAAAAAAAAATGACGAAAATAAAAATATAACCAGTATTTGGACTTTTGATCTTTGTTTTACTCTATGGTAAGTCATTTTACAGCATAAAAAAACAAAATACAGACACTACAATAATACTTAGTTTCACTTTAGTTTTCACACCTCAGGCATATCAAATTACAGTACCAATTTACAGGTCGCACGCGGGTCGCCGAGTGCTCTCACAGAACTTATAGTCTTATACCCATACTACCATAGCTTTATGCCATAGACTAGGCCCACCAGAAATTTTATACTGTTTCCTTGTCTATCCTATTAGTTTGTACCAAAGTGTGAGATGGATATCAATAATATATATATTTTTTTTAAATCCGAAACTCTATCTAGCCTAACCGATTCATCATTCAAGGCGGGAATGGAGACGCCAACACGTTACGGCCCGCCAGTCGGGTATAATTTTGACAAACGCCAAGAGGTGGCGAGTACCCAGCTCGTCAAGGGGTACCTCGGGGTAGCTCGTACCCAGGGGGGTTGGCTATAGACATCCGGTACTCGCTTTCAGGGGTGGGGAGGGGTGGGGAGGGGGAGAGGGTGCCCCCCCTCCTTGTTCCCCCCACCGGAAAGGCATAGTTTTTTTTAATGAATTTTTAAAAATCTCATTTTGAGGTTATGTTTTCATACATTTACACCACAAAAATTGCGCTGCTCTATCAATTTTTGGTCTAGTGATAATGTCAAAATCAAAATAACGAGTGAAACGGAACGCAAATCTGACGAAGAACTGATGAAGGCAATTAAACATGTTTATAAAATAACATACAAATATAATTATTTCAATAATTGTTTTATTTACATCATAACATTCATAGAACCAAGTCCCCACATATCTTGAGTCATCATACGCGAGTAAAACCTAAAGGTAGGTTAGGTTAGGTTAGAACATAAATACCTATAACTGCAAGGCCGGGCACTTAGGTTCTATTAGTTTGAAATGAAAAATTAAATTGTAGGGGTTCTAAGCTCCCTATCTGCTTCCTGGCGGCGCCATTTTACCCATTAGGCTGTCAACTGGGGCGTCTCAATCGGGTCGGTGTCGGATTACGCGTCCGCCGGCCGCTCGCGCACTTAAAAAAATATCCACTCGTATTTCTTGTACTGAAGCTATGTAAACAAAGCACGTCATTCTAATCCTTACGAACTATGGCTATAGATTAAAGTTTGAAAGGTAATCGCTCTTCTTTATGGTTTACACAGAAAAATGACAAAAAACAGACCAAAAAATTACCCTCTTTTCTCTTTCTATGGTACGAATAAAATAAAAAATATTACCCGTATCTATAGACTTTTTGATTGATGTGCACTATGGTCAATCAACCTAGAGCAAGAACACACGATACACGGTCTCTTTTCCACAATTCTCTGTCTAGAACAAAAAGTAAAACAACAAAAATTTTCAAGTTGGGGTCCAACTTCCGGCCAACTCGCGCGAAATTTCTTCCCATAAATTCATCGCATAGACTAAGGATGTGGAAAAATTCCTACTGGGTCCTTGTCTATCCTATTAGCTTCTGCCAAAGTTTGTAAGGGACCGAGATAGTAGAAATATTGAAAATAATACAAAACCTGGACATAGACAAACACGGATTTTTTCAAGGCCATGCGACGCCTTTAGACTGTCGTTCCGCAGATGCCGCGTAAATTAGATCGACAGTCTAAAGGCGTCGCCGCAGTCGAGGGGACGTTGGCGTGGAAGTATGCAGTGTAACATTCGATGGATGCCGATCGAACTTGAAAGCCGCTGAAATACTACGCTGTGATTTTACTAACCCCAGCGATATGAAAACAGATTTTAAACATCCAACAAATAAAAAAGATATATATGTTTTTGTTGACCCTTCTCATTGCATCAAACTGGTCAGAAACACCTTTGAAAACAAAATAACTCTTTTTGATGAAAATGGGGAACCCATTAAGTGGCAATTACTTATTAACTTAAACAAATTGCAGCAAAGTCATGGACTTAATTTTGCCAATAAAATAACACCAAGACACATACACTTCCGCAATGAAGTAATGAAAGTAAGACTGGCCACTCAATTATTAAGTATGAGCGTTGCCAACGCTCTAACTCTTTGCGGACAGGAGTTGAAATCGTCAAAATTTCAAAATTCTAATGGCACCATCAAATTTATAAAAATTATGAATAACCTTTTTGACATACTAAATTCACAACAATGCCACTTTTATGGCTTCAAAAGATCCCTTGACGAAAAAAATAAAGAAGAAATTATATTATTCTTAAATAAAGCCAAGCAATACATATAAAACTTGAGTATTCGTGTGACATTGCGCAATACTTTTCGTTTACTGCAGAGACAAGTTAACCAGGTTTACTGAATAAGGACTCCAGAATATTTATAAAGATATTTAAAAAAAAAAATTATAGACACACGCAACAAGACGGGCTTCATTGGTGCTATAATATGCATAGAAAGCTTAAAAAAGTTGTATTCCAACCTGGTTGAAGAGAAAAATTACATGAGTTATATTTCCACATGTAGGTTAGTTATGCTTTAGATTATTGTAATTTGTGTATTTTATATTAATTTAGTACATTAAAGAGTATAAACCCTTTACCCTAACCTTACATACTTGTAACGAAGCGTTACATATTTAAGTATTATTTATTTATAATGTAATTATTTATAATTTAAAGCCATGTTTTTATTAAAATTATATTTATTATTTATATAATATTAAGATACGTAAGTATATTTACAACCAATTTCCGAACGCGACTTTGCTAGCGTCTGATATTAGCAATAGACCGAACCCGCGGCTTGAAGTTGGTTAATTGTTCTAACCTCATTCAGGCCCGGTGCGCTTCTACAAAGAGTATAATAATATACAGGGAACGCTTCTAGCATCGGGCGTGATGCTTTTTGTCGCGTCTCAGCGCACTAGTTGGGACGCGACGCCATTTAAAATGCGTTTTTTAGGGTTCCGTACCAAAATGGTAAAATGGAACCCTTATGGTGCGACTTTCTCCGTCTGTCTGTCCGTCTGTCCGTCTGTCCGTCTGTCCGTCTGTCCGTCTGTCCGTCTGTCCGTCCGTCACACTCGATTATTTCAGTAACTACCGAAGCTATCGACATGAAATTTGGAATAGTTGTGTATATTAGTGGCCCAAAGACACTGGAATTAAAAAAATTTGGAAATTATTTTTGTTCTTATTTAAAAAGGGAGGAAAATCTGAGGGTTGAAATTTAAAAGTGAGATAACTGTACTGTGTGGGGTATCATATGAAAGGGTTTACTTTGTACATTCTAAAACAGATTTTTAATTATTTTTAGTTATGATAGTTTTTGATTTATCGGGGAAAATGTCAAAAAAAATACCGTCCCCCCCCCCCCTTATCTCCGGAGTTTACCAATCGAAAAATTTGAAATAATTATGGTCAATAGTAATTTACGTATATTTTACAGGAAAACTATAGCCAATGCTCTAACTAGCATAGTTTTTTTGATATTAACAATAAACCTCTACAAACAAAGTTAGTCTTGCGGTTCATTAACAAAGGTAATTATTTATTAATAATGGTACGGGACCCTTCGTGCGCGAGTCCGACTCGCACTTGCCCGGTTTTTTTTTAAAATCTTAATATGTAAATTCAGTGCAACCTTCCTCCCGAATTAGGGTAAGTTTTGAATGGTACCTAAAACACGTAAATCGTAATCATTTTCATTTTCATTGTTCGTAGTTTTTCATACTTTTTTTAGTCATTTTATTTCAGTAATTAGTAAAATCATTATTTCAATTGTCCATTGCAATCTTTGTTTTAGTATTTCGTTAATAGTTTTATCAAAATTCGTTCGTAACTTTCCATTAGATTGGATCATCTTTTTATTTTTCAAAACACCCTCATTTTTGTTTCATTCGTTAATTTTATCCTTGTTTTTCATATTTTTGGGCCTTCAGCCAAGTAATAATTCATACTTATTGTAAACTCCGTTCTGGATCCACCACACCGACAATTCCATCACGTCAAAGTACCTCCTGTGGTCTACACAGGCCAGGGCCGGATCCAGAATAAAATTTGATATACCAGACGATAACTAGTTTGGTTATCAATTCCAGGAGCAACGTTCGCACTATACCATCCTGCTGGCTGACCATCTGGCCACACCACAACAGCACCGTTCGGGATCCCAACGTTGACCATCTGCTGCGTTCTTCACCTCCGGGCCGACTTTCACCATCGCGGCCAATCACCCAGGAGAGTACCTAACTACCACCGAGGTACCAAAGCAGACATCACGTTACACCACGACCCTACAAATTTGTGTGCCTACTCGTTGAGCATAGTCGCGGTATCTCTGTGCCCATTTTTAGAGTTCCGCAATAAACGCTTTTCACAGTTTTCCATTTTCCATTTTGCATTTTTAATTACATTCTCATTTTGTTTTTCTAAATTATAATATTAATTCCACCCCGGCACATACTATATCCCAGTGGTGTGCTTCCACCAGAGATGTGTTGCGTTGCTGTGTGTGTCAAACTCACCAATTAGAGCACTTGATCTAACATCTAGCTATAAAAGCTATGGAAATCAAGTGCTCCTATTGATAGGTTTGACACATACGTAGTTTAGCAAATTAGCACACAAGGCAGCCCAAGTTTGCCTTTTTGTGCCTTGAATGTGTATTCGTTTTGCAATAGTAGATTGTTACACAAGGGACGTAAGTAAGCTATTACAGAACAAGATCCAATTTGGCGCCAGTGCGAGCGCAGCTCGCATAGGGCGCCGCTAATGGATCGCGTGCACCCGAGATATTTAGTCACACGAGCGAGCGCAGCGAGCGAGGGTGAATATAGTTCGAGGGTGTAATAGCTACTTGCAACCGAGGTAAGCATTCTACTTTATATTATCATTCTTGCGAGGTAAATAAAACATTGGTAATGCAAAATCACTTTACAAACTTTCAGATCAAATGAAATGCCGCCATTTCCATTTTTTTTCGTAAATAGTTTTCCATTTTTTTTTTACGGCTCTGGGTTCCAAGGAGTTTTGCATAGTTTGAAATGTATGGAAATTAAATGCCGCCATGTTCAGTGTTTTTTTTTTCAGTAAAAAGTTTTCTTACCATTTTATAAGAAAAGCGATTGTTTACCAAGGAGTTATGCATAGCTTGAACTGTAATGTGAACATTACAATTCAAGCATAGTGCGACGTAATGTTGCCTTGAATTGCAAACACCAACTTACAAGGAGACTTTCCACCATTCCCTAGTTACTGAGCAAGTATGATATAAAGTATATTATATTCATTTCGTATCATTTCAGGCTAAGTCAGGACCACCTTGATCTATTTTTTGGGTGTCTACGCAGACACGGAGGCAACAACAACAATCCGAACGTCTTGCAATTCCGTGCTGCCTACAAAAAAGTATCAAACCATTTAGAACTTCGGTCGAAATTTATTGGAAATTGCATTCCTTTAGACAATTTTGCAATTTTGAACACCTCTTCCATAAACTACATCAACTCGACATCACACATGAGCAGGCACGATGATGAAGAATTTGAAATACTGGAAAATGACATAGCTCTAGATACCGACCTTCAGGCGGAGGCCAATTGTTCAATACTTGCAGACCAGTTAAATAGTGATCAATTGACTTGCGATGTGGAGCTAATTATTGGATATATTTCCGGTTATGTATCACGCAAATTGAATAAGCAGCTGAAATGTGAGGAATGCATTACCAGCTTGACCACCTGTGAAAAACTCTGGCACCATAGATTTGTGCGTACCTCGCACATTATAGTACAGATATACTTACGAAAGTACTTACGTCACTCGTTCCCGCGCTCACAGCTGTTGAATACCTCCATATATATACCTATACCTTTCACCTACAAAGTACCTCAGACATATTTACCTTACCGGCGCTACGAGGCGCTACCGTTTACCGGGAAAATGGAAGAAGGAACAGGAAAATGGGAAAACCAAGAGAGAAATAACGTACACAGGAGATCACTTTATTATCACAACTCAAGAGAGAAATAAGACACGGATTCACGTAATATTCTTTATTGCCTAGCTGACGCAGTTCCAATGAATTCCAGATAACAGGAAGGTGCGAGGTCAATCTTGAAAAAGACAGAAGCTCGCTGGAGATTCAAAGGAATGGTCAAGCGTTGTCTCGTTCCTAGGTCACACTCACCGATAACTGAAGACTGAAAGATCAGGCAGTGTATTGTAAGGGAAAAAGTGGTTCTGAAAAGAACCGTTTTAATTGCCTTGATCTTGCGATGCCGTCGTACGCCAACAAGCACCATGGAGCACCATCAACACGCATTAAGTCTATTCGCAGGTCCGCGGTCCGGCACTGAGGCGCGCGTCTTAGCGCTGTCACAGTTCGCGATTCACTGCAGCGGGCAACATCAGACTGAGCTCCTGCGCGGCTGCCGCGTCCCGCGCCCCGCGCCCGCGCACCGCGTCTCGGACGCAAGCCACGCCCACTTTCCACTGCACGCGTCATTTAATTATTATTATTTTTATGGAATTCAGGGAAATTGCGCGTTACCGAGAACAAGCATTGCGCGCGGATCTGTTTGCCGTTTTTATTGGTTTTAATGTAAGGTCTCTTATTGGTTGTTATGTTGTAAATATTTAATCTTATTTTCTATTGGTTGTTAGTACTTAAGGTTTTCTGTATATATATCGCTAAGTTTTACAAATTAAATTATTCCTTATTCATTTCTCAAATCAATTGTGAGTTTTAATATTAACCAGCTCGTAAGATCCCGCTACAGTGGTGACCCTCCGACAAACAAGAAGAAAAAAGGAATCAACAAAAGGCTGAAGTTATGGCCGAGCAAGAATCAAAAATCGTCGAGGAAACAAAAATCGCCGACCTGGCTGCGATCTCCGTGCAGTCAAGGCTCCTTCCATTTTGGCGCACTGTTCCAAGAGCCTGGTTCGTCCAGTTTGAAGCAGTCGTCGATCCCTTGAAGACATCAGATGACCAAAAATACCGATACGTCCTTTCGAAGCTAGAACCGGCCGATCTACAGCACATCACCAACCTACTATACAGCCCACCTGCAACGGGGAAATATGAAGCCGTGAAAAATCGACTACTCACCGTTTACGAAAAATCAGAAGTCGAGAACTTTCAGAAACTCATCAGCGGTCTAGACATCGGCGACCAGAAACCCAGCGTGCTGCTTCGGAAAATGCGAGAACTGAACAACGGCCTCATCACAGAAGAGGGTTTGAAGATCGAGTGGCTCAATCACGTGCCAGCCCACTGTCGCTGCGTGCTCTCTATCAACAAAGAATCTTCGCTCGACACGCTAGCAGCAATGGCAGACAGGATGATGGAGTACGTTGGGAGCACGTCCGTCAGCACCGTGGCAGCTGTATCAACCTCAACCTCTTCAGCAGCATCATCTACCAGCACCTGCGAGCCAGCGTATTCAGAGATCCTATCAAGGTTAGAAAAACTCACATTACAAGTGGCGGAATTGCGAGCACGAGATACTACGCGTCAACCATTTCGCGGACGCTACCGCTCTCACTCGCGCTCATCATCATCATCTCGGGTGAAGCCTGGCGATCCTACGTGGTTATGCAGATATCATCACAAGTTTGGCAAGAAAGCAAGACGCTGCGAGTCACCGTGCGCACAACGTAACAAGACGACGGAAAACTAACGTCGACACCGACCGTGGCGGATGTCGGTGTCCCCATGATCAGCAACCGCCTTTGTGTTCATGATCGCGACTCACATGAACGTTTCCTCGTGGACACTAGCGCAGACATATCTGTTTGGGCTGCAACATCGAAAACTAAGAAAAAGGCCGCACATACCTACAAACTCTACGCGGCAAACAATACACCGATAAATACCTACGGCGAGAAAACAATCAAGCTCAACCTGGGACTACGGCGCAGTTTCACCTGGACATTTATTGTCGCAGACGTGAAGACTTCCATATTGGGTGCAGACTTCCTACGTCACTACAAGCTCCTTGTGGATCTTCACAGGAAAAAATTAATCGACGACGAAACCAAGCTTACCGTCGACGCTATTGAAGTATCAACAACCGCCGAGTCCATTCGCATCGTGAGCTCCGACCAACAATATCACGACATCTTGAAGCATTTTCCTGGCGTTCTCCGACCCATGTCTCTAAAGCAGCCAGCCAAACTGCACGACGTCGTGCATCACATCGAAACGACGGGTCCTCCGCTTTCCGCACGCGCCCGCCCTCTACCGCCCGACAAATACAACGCCGCAAAAGCCGAATTTGATCGGATGGTGGAGATTGGCATTTGCAGACCTTCAAGCAGTCCATGGGCCAGCCCTCTACACGTCGTAATGAAGAAAGACGGCGGACTTCGGGTATGCGGCGACTACCGAAGATTAAACGCAGTGACGCAACCCGATCGCTATCCGATACCACGCATTCAAGATTTCACATATCCACTCAACAACAACAAAATATTTTCGAAACTTGATCTCAAGATGGCGTACTACTGGATACCTATGGCAAGTAAAGAAGATGCACAGAAGACAGCAATAATCACTCCGTTCGGGCTATACGAATTTACATGCATGACGTTCGGTCTACGTAACGCGAGTCAAACTTTTCAGCGATTCATGCATCAAGTTCTCCGAGGTATAGAAGACTGTTTCTGTTTCGTCGACGACATTCTCCTATTCTCAGAAGATGAAGACAAGCATAAGAAGCTTCTCCATCAAGTCTTAGAACGTCTCGACAAACACGGCGTCACGCTCAACGTCGACAAATGCCAGTTCGGAGTTGAAACTATAAACTTCCTAGGCTACGAAGTTTCCGCCAGCGGTATCAAGCCGACGAAAGATCGCATCGAAGCAATATCTTCGTTTCCGAAACCGAAGACAGTCGTCGAGCTACGACGTTTCCTAGGCATGCTTAATTTTTACCGAGATTGCCTACCTCATCAAGCCGATTATCAACACGAACTCAACAAGTTTCTTCACAACAAGAAAAAGAATGACAAAACGCCAATAGAATGGACACCGGAAGCGAACGAAGCTTTTGAAAAATGCCGCCAAAGCATCACCGAAGCAACAACGTTAAGCTACCCTGTTCACGGTTGCGAACTCGCTATAATGACCGACGCCTCAGATCACAGTTTAGACGCAGTACTACAACAAAAGGTTGAGAACAACTGGAAACCATTAGCATTTTTCTCGAAGTCAATGAGTCCTACGCAACGCCGCTACAGCGTGTACGATCGCGAATTATTAGCTATGTACACGGCTGTAAAACACTTCAGAAGATTGATCGAAGGCTGCGAAGTAACAATACTCACTGATCATAAGCCTCTCTCTTTCGCACTCAGTAGACCTGCAAGTAGTAGCGACACGCCGAGACGAGAACGACAGCTACATTTTATATCTCAATTTTGTTCGAGTATCAAGTACATCAAAGGTGAAGAAAATCCAATCGCCGACGCCTTATCACGAATCGAAGACATCCAGAACTCAAGTATCATAGACTACAACCAACTTGCAATAGACCAGAGCAACGATGAAGAATTGGAAAATCTGAAGAAACAGCCTAACTTAAAGTTCGCCGAAATAACTCTACCCGGACTCGACCGACCAATCACATGCGAACTATCGACTGCATCACCCCGTCCGTATTTACCTAAAACATACCGCTATGCCGCATTCAAAGCGCAACACGGGCTATGTCACCCCGGGGTAAGAACCACACGGAAGCAGATAGCATCGAAATTCTTCTGGCCAGCCATGAACAAAGAAGTAGCAACATGGGCCAAAGCATGTGTTAACTGTCAGCGCAGCAAGGTACATCGTCACGTCGTCACTCCTCTGGCGGAGTTTCCACCTTCTCAACGTTTCGAACATATACACATAGACGTCGTGGGACCGCTACGATTATCGAACGATTTCAAGTTTTGCGTCACCATAATAGACAGATGCACCAGATGGCCGGAAGCCGTTCCAGTTCAAGACATCACCGCAGAAAGCGTCGCAAAAGCACTCTACGAAAATTGGATAGTCCGATTTGGCGTCCCGCTCAGAATTACAACAGATAGAGCACAAAATTTTGAGTCGGCACTATTCAACACACTACTGAAGAGATGGGGCATATCCAGAATCCGTACTACAAGTTATCACGCCCAGGCCAACGGAAAAGTGGAACGATTTCATCGTACAATGAAGGCAGCTCTCATGGCGCGCGGTGCAACGACAACTTGGGTAGAAGAGTTGCCCACCGTACTATTGGGTTTACGCACCGCACTACGTCAAGATAATCTCAGCCCCGCACTGATGACCTACGGCGCAACACTACGAGTACCGTCCGATTTTTTCGTACCTACACAGTCGAAAATTGAAGATGCAGAGTACGTGCGACGGCTAAGCGAAACAATGGCATCGCTAATACCTACAGACCGTACGATATCGTCACGAACTACGTTCGTACACAAGGATCTAGCTACATGTACGCACGTTTTCGTTCGAAACGATGCGGTAAAACCACCATTGACCCCGCCATATGATGGACCCTATCAAGTTCTAAAACGTCACGAGAAGTACTTCAAGATACAGTTACCACTACGTACAACCGTGATATCACTGGATAGACTCAAGCCTGCCTACCTACTTAATGAAGATGACGTAAGCGCGAGCGACACTGACGTCACGTCGCAACGCAAGAGATCGAGTTCACCGAACCATGATCCAGTCGGAACATATGGAACACTGAATTCGACTCCAGCTGTTTCACCTACGCCACCTTATATCACAAAGCGAAGCGGACGAGTAGTGAAGAAAAACGTACGCTTTGCTTGAAGGGGGATACTGTGCGTACCTCGCACATTATAGTACAGATATACTTACGAAAGTACTTACGTCACTCGTTCCCGCGCTCACAGCTGTTGAATACCTCCATATATATACCTATACCTTTCACCTACAAAGTACCTCAGACATATTTACCTTACCGGCGCTACGAGGCGCTACCGTTTACCGGGAAAATGGAAGAAGGAACAGGAAAATGGGAAAACCAAGAGAGAAATAACGTACACAGGAGATCACTTTATTATCACAACTCAAGAGAGAAATAAGACACGGATTCACGTAATATTCTTTATTGCCTAGCTGACGCAGTTCCAATGAATTCCAGATAACAGGAAGGTGCGAGGTCAATCTTGAAAAGGACAGAAGCTCGCTGGAGATTCAAAGGAATGGTCAAGCGTTGTCTCGTTCCTAGGTCACACTCACCGATAACTGAAGACTGAAAGATCAGGCAGTGTATTGTAAGGGAAAAAGTGGTTCTGAAAAGAACCGTTTTAATTGCCTTGATCTTGCGATGCCGTCGTACGCCAACAAGCACCATGGAGCACCATCAACACGCATTAAGTCTATTCGCAGGTCCGCGGTCCGGCACTGAGGCGCGCGTCTTAGCGCTGTCACAGTTCGCGATTCACTGCAGCGGGCAACATCAGACTGAGCTCCTGCGCGGCTGCCGCGTCCCGCGCCCCGCGCCCGCGCACCGCGTCTCGGACGCAAGCCACGCCCACTTTCCACTGCACGCGTCATTTAATTATTATTATTTTTATGGAATTCAGGGAAATTGCGCGTTACCGAGAACAAGCATTGCGCGCGGATCTGTTTGCCGTTTTTATTGGTTTTAATGTAAGGTCTCTTATTGGTTGTTATGTTGTAAATATTTAATCTTATTTTCTATTGGTTGTTAGTACTTAAGGTTTTCTGTATATATATCGCTAAGTTTTACAAATTAAATTATTCCTTATTCATTTCTCAAATCAATTGTGAGTTTTAATATTAACCAGCTCGTAAGATCCCGCTACAGATTAATAGTTATCAAAGATATGGGGGGTCTTTGTTACTCAATTGCTGATGTGTACGAAGTTTGCCTAAAAACGGAAAAATGCATCCGCTTTTTAATAAAAGAAAAGGGGCATGGGCAAAGGTTACCAGAAAAATTCAGCCATATTGATTTTATTGTCGCTGGGACCCTTAAGCTGCCCTTAAGCATTTCATGGGTTCAAATTTGTTTGCAAGTTTAACATTGCACGCCTTGGAGCAACCAGGCACCTTAAACCACCGAACCCATATAATTCGAGCCATTATTGAAAAATATGCCAAAGTTAGGCTTCATCACGAAGCCAAAATTGACCCCCAAATAAATACGAAAACTAGGCGTCAAAAATTGACAAAATTAATTTTATTTGATGGCAAGTAGCATACTTAGAAATGTATAAAATAAAAAAAAATAAAGTATTTTTCTGTGACTCGATCCATTAGTACTCTTTCACCTCTCAAATTCCAGCCTCTTTTTATTATAATAGCACTAATAATTATTTTTGAATTCTTTCATTTGCAATAAGGTTTGGCGAGGATTATTTTAAACTGTTTTAGCTGTTATTATTTTAAATTTCAAGTTTTTCGCATTAGTAGTTACCGAATTATGCTAAGTGTGACGGACAGTCATGTCGCACCACAAGGGTTGTTTTATTATCATTTTGGCACGCAACCCTAAAAATGACTTTATTTCTGTCAATTTTTCGACAAAACTTCAGTATCAACAATTAACAAATATTTAAATTAAAAAAACCCACGACGAACTGCAGCGCCCCATTGTGTGGACTTTGACCTTTAAATATATCTAAGAACCTTCTCACAAGCTATATATATCTAATGCAAAAAACCGCATTATAATCGGTTCAATGGTTTTCCAGGAAACTGGTAACAAAAAAGTGGTAAAAATAACAACGTCATACTAACATTAATCGTTTACCTCAGAGAGTACACTGATGTAGGTATTATTTTCGACAAGCGCATCTGTACTAATCTATGACAAAGTCATACGTTTTCAAGATGGCGCATATGTTGCAAGCAAGTTCCCGCTTTTCAGACTAGATGGCGTTGTTAGACATAAGTCCAAATTCTTTGTTCGACAGGGCCCGTCTATGTAAATTGAGGTCGTTGCCTACGGCATCTTATTTTGGGACAGAGCTGCTGATATAGGTACAAACAATTTTTGTTTTGCAAAAGAGGATGATTTGATCAATATATAAACTAGGATCACGCGAGTCCCTTCGTGAAAAATTTAAAGAAATTGACATCCTTACGGTTGCATCGCAGTACATATTATACTACAATCTCATCATAATGTTTGTGAAACAAAATATTCATCTCTTACAAAGAGGGGATACACAAAATCGACTTACTAGAAACCGGCATAAACTAGTAATGCCGCGATGTCGTCTACGCAAGGTGCAGAAATCCTTTGTGGGGTCGAGTAGGTATTACCTATAATATGGTGTCAAAGGAACTTTTGGACATGCCATTGCACAAATTTAAAAAAACCGTAAAAGAACACTTGTTGAGTCGGGGCTATTATACAATTGACGAATTTCTTAATGACAAAGTTGTATGGAAGCAACCGACTTTGGGTCCAGCTCCCCACAGGATAGTATAATAACTTACACTATTGTATTTTATTTTATTTATATACTTACTTACCTAAGTATTGTAATATATTGTTTAAAAAAAAAGATAAAAAAAGAGCAACTGCTGAGTTTCTTGCCGGCTCTTCTCGACAGAATCTGCTTTCCGAACCGGTGGTAGAGTACGTAGCATAAGAGACACCTGTATGTCCTACATGTTCTAAATAAATTGAATTGAATTGAATAACCAGTTTATATTTTTTTATTATTAGGTATGTCCGTAACTGGAATAATATTATTCATATTTAATCAGTATGTAATTCGTTTACCAAAAGAAAAATACCACCATAAAAAACGGGGAAGTAAAGTAGTCCCACAATCTATTTTTTAAATTACTATTTAATTTCAAAGTGATCGTCGGACTGTTGAAATCATAGATTTATTATAATACCAAGACCAAGTATAGATTGCTAACTCCCTTATAAAAAAAATTCTAGGTTAATACTATCGTTAGATGGCGCTACCAGGCTCGCTCTTTAAGTGATTATAGTAAAATCGGTGAAATATCGTATTTTCTTGGTTCAATTTGTATTAATTATTTATATAAAATTATCAAAATACAAAAATTTGATAATTTCACTTAAGCAAATAGCAAATTTACATTCAACTAATTTTAACAAACAGCTTGCACAGTTACGCCATCTCAGATTGTGCGAAGAACTACAAGGTACCGGCGACTTTAATGCGCATTTAGCGAGCTTTGATTGAATGTATGAAGTGAACAGTCTTAAACTGGTTTATATATTGCCTTTGGTTGAAATCTAGGACTTTTTTACTAGAAATTATAAATAATAATTCAGTTAGTGCACAACATTGATAGAAAAAGCAGGAAAAAGGGTGTTTTTGAAATAAGAAGAACTTTGAATCTTAAAGCCAATAGTTATAATACCTATTTAAACAATCGTAATATAAATGGATCACATTTCTCATAATTAAATTTAAAAGGTTGTGCCTACATAATATTCAAAAAATATTGACATAATATATATATATATATATATGTCACTGTAAGATTGTGAAAACCGTTAGATTGTAATCTATCTAGCGAAATTGTAAAGTGTATTATTATTACATTATTTTTCGGTAGATTGTAATCAGTTAGGTACCCGATAGAGCCTAAGCGGTTCACAATCTGTCGGCAATTTACAATTTCGTTAGATAGGGCGGAAGGGCGGATAAACAAATATCTCAAAAGCCAGCAACGCATTGGCGGTTCCTCTGGTGCTGCAAATGTTCATGGGCGGCGGTAATCACTTACCATCAGGTTACCCGCCTGCACGTTTTCTCGCTATATATATATAATAAATCATTTTATTGCAGGTCGGGGACCCATATAAAAACACGTATACAGTAAAAAAAATAAAAAAAATATACAATAATTAAATTATAATGAATATGTATAAATAGATTAAGATAAAATAAGTTTAAAATGAAAAATCATTTTACGTTCGGGGTCTGGTGTACCCTTAGCCAGTGTTTATAAAACACGTTGTCAGGGGATGCCTGAGCGACGACTTTATTCAGCTTATTAGTAGAATCACTGACGGTTTCCCAGAAACCGGCAATTCTACTTCTAATAATGGCATAGTAGTCTGGGACACCAGCGTCGGTGAACATGCCCGACGCACTACAATACCTCGGCATTTTTAATAAAATACGAAGGGCATCGTTATACTGTACCCTGAGGATGTTAAAGGATCTTTTGGTGTATTTGATCCATAGTTGTGATGTATAAAAACTCATGCAATAAGCTTTAAACAACGTAACTTTAACATCCTCAGAGCACCGAGCAAAACGGCGAGCGAGCATGTTGCACCGTATTGCCAGTGACCTACGCTCCCGTTCTATATCCCGATCGTCGCTCAGGGATCCCGTTAACATATGCCCGAGATACCTGAACTGCTGCACAACCTGAACTGGAGATCCATCCAACAAAACTGGCGGAATACTCTCCGGACCTTTACCCTCTCTAAAAATTAACATCTCTGATTTTCGCACATTGTATTGCAACCCATGTCTTAATGCATAATTTTCGCAAATCGCTACTAATCTGCGAAGACCGTTTATTGAGGGGCTAAGTAGCACCATATCATCGGCGTAGCTTAAGTTATTAAAACAAACTCCGTCAATGTGGCAACCGATGCCTGTGCCACTTAGCTCCCCAATGAGATCGTTTATATAAAGATTAAACAGGTCCGGAGAGGTCAGCCCCCCCTGACGTACACCGCACTCTAGTCTAAAAACACTAGACGCTGTGTCGCCCCAACGCACAGTGTTCGTTTGGTTTTCGTACCAATATCTCATTAGCTCGACAATACCGCTGTGGATGTTTGAGTCGCGCATTTTTCTCCATAATATATTATAATTAACAAGATCAAAAGCGCGACTCAGATCCAGAAAACAGGCGAACACGGATGTTTCACGACTTTTATAATAATTTACGGCGTGTTTCAGACACAGAATTGCCGAGTCGGTTGAGAGACCGGGACGAAAACCAAACTGAGCATCACTAATCTGTACATTCTTCATCAGTTCAGGGTGCAGCAGCCGCTCAAGCACCTTTCCCGCAATTGTCCCCAACGATATTGGCCTATAATTTGCGATACTAGACATATCGCCCGTCTTATTCTTTGGCACAGGAACCACTATAGTCTTTAACATATCCGCAGGAAGATAGCCATGTTTAATGCATAAATTAAATAGCACTGAGAATGCTTCATACAACTTGCTTCCGGCGTAGAGCATGTGCTCAACGCTCAGACCATCATGACCCGGCGATTTACCACGCTTCATATCTTTAATGATTCGAAATATGCTCGTTGGGGTAAACTGTAATGTTTCACGCGGTAGTGTCGATGTCTGAGAGTCAAGCACATGCTCCACGTCTAATGGCTTTACTGAAAAATGTTCCGCAAACATATTAGCTATCTCCGCGCTGTCCTGTACGCCATTGACGCTAACAGGCCTACGTTCTTTTTTATTTAATAATTTAGTAGATTTCCAAAACTGTGTGAAATTTTTATCAGCTCTATGTGTTGCTAAAATATCCATTTTTATATCATCCTCGTGGTTCTGACACCATTTTAATTTCTTTTTAAAAATGGCACGCGTTTTCGACATATCATTATAAATTTCCCCACTACTAGGCCTACCACAATCTATCCAGAACTTAAAGCATAGTTTTGCGTTTTGATAGATACTTTTTAGGTGGTAATTCCAGCCGACAACTTGTCTCTTCTTGCGGGATTTGTGTATACCAGACCCCGTACACTTACTATTAATAGCTGCGCTTTGTAATATACTAATAATGTCATTATAAAAATTATTGATAAAATATAAAACTTCCTTAGATTCTAAATTATTATCACAGTTTGCATAATTATACTGACTAGAATCGAGTAATTTACTAAGGTTTTCGGCACATAAGGTTGTATACATATTAATTTCGTCAAAATTTCTCAGTCCCCATTTTATATCATTATCTAAATTATCATAATTGCACACCTTATTATCTACTTTTATGGTCATTAACCTAATATCACAGTTCACGAACAAAGGGAAATGATCAGACCAACTAACATTGTTATCTACATGTACACTAATGACAGTATTTTGTGCAGCAATAGTCGTTACAATGATCCAACCACTTGGTTGTTCCGTGAGCCTCACTGAGGAATGAAAATGTTCCCGAGTCAGATCCTAATATATCTATGTCAGCACAGACCCACGTCTGCTCCTCACAGAATGACAACATTTCTCTGCCGAATCTAGCTGAGGGGTGCGCATTGTAGTCACCAAGCATAAATACGGTCTCAATCTCGCATTCTTCAATCACAGCACTCATTGTACTAAGAACATCCGTGAACTCTGTCAGATTATCTTCAATATCGATAGGCATATAAACGTTGAAGAGTAATAAATGGCGATCTACAGAACTAATTTTGATAGCCGCCAACCTATTACTCTCACAATCGACCACGGTTACGTTATTAAATAAAGACTTGCGCCACATGATAGTTAGACCTCCGTAGGGGCGACCACGTAATATACCAGCTGAAGAGTCCACGGATGACTTTGAGAATGATGCAAAATTATCATCTATTTGATGAACAAAGCTGAGATCATGCTGGAGAAGCCACGTTTCCTGAAGGGCGACAATGTCGGCAGTCTTACAGAGGTTTCTTACCGCATCTATGGAACGTTTAATACTTTTACAATTAAACGAAACCATACGAATTACATTAGTATGTGTAGCACTGATAGGTTGTACTGTCATTATCTATTGTAATTAGTTGCGCTATCCGTGTAACGTTCTTTGTACCTTCTATATACCAAACCAGCCGGCCAGAACTTCCCATCCAAAAAGATTCCGAGTTTTCTGGAAGGTATCGTGACTTTAAACGAATTAAAGGATGTTTCGTTTTTCTGCTTAAGGACGGATGTACTGTAATAGGGGGAAACATCCTTTTCTGTTCCGACATTTTAGTATAGCAAAAATTAAAATTTCATTATCGAATAAATACCATTCGCTACTCATTGAGATATAGTATGATGTAATTAAAAAAAGTGGTCAATAAATCGTATAGTAACGGCAGAAAATTGTTGGGAAATTCATGGAAATCTCAAAAAAGGTTTTATCGCGTTCCGACTATTGTGATTTAATTTGAGACATTATTTAGACAAAAGTTATTTTAAATTGATCGTAAAAGATCAAAAAACACTTTAAATAAATAATATTTTCAATAAAACTTATAGTTTTTTTACAATCTGGTTCCAAACATCCCTCATTTTTACAGCACGAATTTTTCATACAAATTTAGTACGGACGCGCGCATCACAAAATTTCGTTATATATTCATGAAATACGGCAGTCATTTCCCATACGCCTGCGGGCTCTCAAGGCGTGAGGTTGCGTCCCGTTGCTCCTGAACTGACGTTTGTCACTGTTAGTATCCGTACACAAACGTCAATGCATCCACTACCATTGAACAAAACTAATCATCGATATATATACGTATAAAAAAAATGTAACTGGACGATTTCTGTATATAAAATATTTATTTTGAAAATTTAATTGGTGGTTATTTTATTATTCACTGAGCCCAAAACGGTATTTTATTCTCTGTCTTATTTTGCCTGTTTTGTGCACGAACTCCACTAAAACTAACTTTGAATGGGTATTTTGGTTCTTATAGCTCAGTCTAAGTAGATTTTTTTCTTTTATAACAGTCGTCCGAAGGGGGAAACTGGCGAAATATCAATTTCGGGTCTATGGGGTACCTAATGCTGATGTTCATTCTGTTTTGGTCTCGCAGAAAAGGGCTGTTCGTGCCATATACAAAACTAAATTCAAAGAAGTTGAAATTATGACGGTCCACAACCAATACATAATTGAAAACTGGATGATGCCCGCGACTTCTTCCGCGTGGATTTTTGATTCCCGCGGGAACTCTTTAATTTTCCAGGATAAAAAGTACCCTTTATCCTTCCCCGGGTAGGTACCCTATGTGTTATTCCAGACTATAACCTATCCCTGTACCAAATTACATCAAAATCGGTTGAACAGATGGGCCGTGAAAGCGTAGCAGACAGACAGACAGACACACTTTCGCATTTATAATATTAGTATGGACTGAATGATGCTAGCGACTTCGTCCGCGTGGATTAAGGTTTTTGATTTCCGCAGAAACTCTCATTTTCCGGGATAAAATAACCTATGTCCGTCCCCGGAATACAACCTACTCCTGTACCAAATTTCATCAAAATCGGTTGAACGGATGAGTCGTGAAAGCATACAACCAAACAAACAAGCAACCAACAAACACACTTTTACGTTTATAATATTAGTATGGATTATGGATATTATGGATTAAGTATAATATGTGTGTAGTAGGTCTGACGACCTCCGTGCGGCGCAGTGCTTTGCGCAGCCTTAACGTGCGGAGGTCCCGGGTTCGATCCCCGGCAGGGTTTGTAAATTTATAATTTCTGAATTTCCCTGGTCTGGCCTGGTGGGAGGCTTCGGCCGTGGCTAGTTACCACCCTACCGGCAAAGAAGTACCGCCAAGCGATTTAGCGTTCCGGTACAATGCCGTCTAGAAACCGAATAGGGGTATGGGTTTAATATAACTGTCATGCCCCTAACAGGTCAGCCATACCATCTTAGACTGCATCATCACTTACCATCAGGTGAGATCGCAGTCAAGGGCTAACTTGTAGTGGATTTAAAAAAATGTGCATAAAAACATCAATAAATTCAAGAATGAAAAAAAGTAACCATTCAAGAAAATATATGAATTTTTAGTGCTTCTAGACTCTGTAAAATTAGTTAGGTATTCATTTGTCGGTAACAATATGCGTTTTTAGAATAACTCCCAAAAGAAATATTTGAGATGCCAACAAGTTCAAAGTTTTTGTAAAACGTCAACTATTGAAAAGTCCTATTACAGTGTAAAGGTGTATGATACCTACAGGGCGCGTTTGGAACCCTCGTAGCTTTGATACCGTTGTCCATCACGTCTTATACTTTGTAAACGTGACGTTCAGGTGTACTGTGTAGGTACCTACTTATCTATACTTAATATTATAAATGCGAAACTTTGGATGGATGTATGGATGGATGGATGGATTGAAATTCAAATTCAAATGATTTTGAATTTGAATTTTTGTTAGGTAATTAATCACGCCAGAACGGCTGCACCGATCTGGATGAAATTTGACACAGGGATAGATTATAGTCTGGAACAATACATAGGGTACTTTTTATCCCTGAAAATTAAAAAGTTTCCGCGGGAACCGAAAATCTTGATCCACGAGGACGAAGTCACGGGCATCAGCTAGTTTTTAATAAATATATTATTAGTTTGAGTTTATGTCGTCGTCAATTAATGTTAATCACTCCATGATAAAGTTGACTATTTCATCAAATTTTCGATGACTTCCATGACGCAGTGGTTAGCGCTATAGTCTTCTAGTGGGAGGACCCAGGTTAGTTTCCTAGCAGGGTCAATTTAGGAATTTATAATATCTGAATTCACCCTGGCCTGGTCTAGTGGGAGGCTTCGGCCGTCGTTAGTTGCCACCCTACCGGGAAAGATGTACCGCCAAATGATTTAGCATTCAGGTAACATGCCGTGTAGTAACCCGCTACAATCTAAGACTGCATCATCACTTACCATCAGGTGAGATCGGAAACTAGGGCTAACTTTGTAGCAGTACCTGAGTATATAAAAATATCCATATCCATACTATAATATTATAAATGCGAAAGTGTGTCTGTCTGTCTGTCTGCTACGCTTTCACGGCCCAACTACTCAACCGATTTTGATGAAATTTGGTACAGAGATAGGTTACATCCCAGGGAAGGACATAGGCTACTTTTCATCCCGGAAAATTGAAGAGTTCCCGCGGGAATCAAAAAAATGTATCTGTTCAACCGATTTTGATGAAATTTGGTACAAGGATAGGTTGTATCTCGGGGAAGGACATAGGCTACTTTTTATCCCGGAAAATTGAAGAGTTCCCGCGGGAATCCAAAAATATGAATCCACGCAGACGAAGTCGCGGGAATCATCTAGTTCTATATAAATATTTTTGGGGTCTGTATACATAATAAACATTACTCCAAAGATTTATCATAAGTATCTATATAGATAGATAGAATGAAACATAACTTAAACAAAACAAAAGTCCTCATAAAGGCACAATTTTTCCAATCCTCTCTATTGTTTTGTATAAAACAAAGAAACGTGCGCACGCCGCCTAGCTTCATGCAATATTTTACTGAACGCGCAGAACTTGCTTCGCAGTTTTCAGTCGCACGTAGGCTGTCAAAATAGCTTCGTCTGATCTGAAGTGATAATCTTGCTTTCTGTCGAGTACAAAAACAATTAACTTCTGCAGTGTGTGACTATTGTAAAAAAGTAAGTATAATTTGTTTTATTAGTTACCTACAGTAATGGTCAGTGTAATTATTTGTAATATTTGAAATAAAAAATCCCTTCAAAAAAAAATTAATATGGCGTCGGCCGCGGTGATTTTCGTATTGTTGCGCTGATTGTTGGGTTTTGTATCATTGTGTGATTTCAAATTTGACGTTTGTTGAAGTAAAACTTTTACAGACACGTCACCACGTACTTTTACAGCCAGCGCATAATATAATGGAGAGTGCAACGCCAGTAAAACCCATGAACCGACACTTTAATTTTTTGACATAATGACGTAAACATACCTGAGGCTTTAATCAAAGCTCAGCAAAGTTCATCAGTCCATGTATTTTTTAAATTATCTAGACATGATCTAGAATGATTTATTGTGATTCATTATTTTTACAGATGGGAAAACATAAAAGAAGGTCTGCCTATTATAAAAAAGAAAATAAGCCGTTGCATTGGAAAAAAACAAACAAAAAGTATACTCTTATTTCCTGAAATCTTGAAAGCTGTCATCCCATAATATCACTTCCACATAATATCACATGCAGATTGCAGAGAAGAAGCAAATAAATGCATTAGTTACCTACATAATTTCTGTACAAGTTTCGCGCTTTATCGCAAAATGCAATTATTCGTTTCTCAATACAAATCAACTAAATTTTCATTTCATTGTACCTACAACACTTTTCCGCTAATTATCATAGCATCAGAGTTATACCATTTCATGTACCTACTCTCACCATAGTCTGTACACCGACTCGCGCACCGAGGGTTCCGTACAAACCTGTAGTAAGTTTTAAATTATTAAAAATATTTTTATTTTAAATATTTGAGTTGATTGTATGAAAGGTAAAGCAGTTTACGATTTATGACGAATTAAAAAAAAAATTAAAATAAAGGTAGTTATAGCTAGGTACTTTTAAGATTCGTTCGTAATACTGTAGATGTAACACGACTAAAACTGTAACGACCAAAGATGTAAAACGGTAATAATTACCTTTGTTAATTAACCGCAAAACTAACTTTGTTTGTAGAGGTTTACTGTTAATATCAAAAAACTATGCTAGTTAGAGCATTGGCTATAGTTTTCCTGTAAAATTTACATAAATTCCTATTGAACATAATTATTTCAGATTTTTCGATTGGTAAACTCCGGAGATAAGGCGGGGGGAACGGTTTTTTTTAGACTTTTTCCCCGATAAATCAAAAACTATCATGACTAAAAATAATTAAAAATCTGTTTTAGAATGTACATAGTAAACCCTTTCATATGATACCCCACACAGTACAGTTATCTCACTTTTAAATTTCAACCCTCCGATTTTCCCCGTTTTTAAATAAGAACAAAAATAATTTCCATTTTTTTTTAATTTCAGTGTCTTTGGGCCACTAATATACACAACTATTCCAAATTTCATGTCGATAGCTTCGGTAGTTACTGAAATAATCGAGTGTGACGGACGGACAGACGGACAGACGGACAGACAGACGGAGAAAGTCGAACCATAAGGGTTCCATTTTACCATTTTGGTACGGAACCCTAAAAATATTAATTTATAATTAGTAGACTATACCAACAAAAGACATTCATCTTTCCTATCTAAACATTTTGGTTATTTACGTATTGCAGCTTTGAAATTCTACACGATGATCAAGTTATAGAATATAAATTGGAGAGCTCTGAACAGCAAGGTAAAAAGCATTCGGCAAAAATAACTAAAAGGTAGGTAAATTACAAAACTAGGTATAAATCCTTATCCTTACTAATATTATAAACGCGAAAGCTTGTGAGTATGGATGAGTGGATGTATGCATGTATGTATGTATGTTTGTTACTCTTTCACGCCTGAACGGCTGAACGGATCTGGATGAAATTTGGCACAGAGATAGATTATAGTTTGGAATAACACATACTACTAACTACTTAATAAAACAGCTACTTTTTATCCCGGAAAATTAAGGGAACCAATAAACCTCATTTTTTGTTGTTGTTTCCAAATTATATCTTTCGGTTTAGTTGATGGGTAAAATTACAATTATAAAGGTTTGAAATAAATAAAAGAGTACCTTTTATTTATTTCAAACTAGCTGCACTATTGGTAACTATCGCCAGGAAGGCTGATTCAGTATTAGGTAGGTGTAGGCTCTCCTCTTATGACGATAGTGAAGGACTGCCCGCATGCTGATGGGGTCTGACTACTTATCGCCTCTCAAAGACATCTTATGGTTGCCTAAAATTAACAATGACTAGGAAGGCTAACACATCTTTGAGCGGCCATGTCTAGTGAACGGCCCGATGAATAGCGTCAGTTTTTATACTGTTTACATAGGTACTGCGCATACTTTAATACTGTACAAGAATCAGCCTTCCTAGTTATGGTTCATTTTTGGTAAACATAGTACGTGTTTGAGCGGCAATATCTAGTGAAAGGCTGATCTGCATGCAGGAAGACCTTCACTATCGTCATCAGTGGAGAGCCCTACACCCACCTAATACTGAATCAGCCTTCCTGGCGATAGTTACCAAAAGTGCAGCTATCTCATAGTCAGTACCTACATGATATTATAAACGTTTTTTTGCTGTCATAAAACTTCGGTTTGTCAAAATGTGACAAGGATAATTTTTATTTATATCAATTATATTAGGTACTTTATACTAATAAACTTTATATTGCAGTAATAAATTGCGGTTTTATTTTCCATTTCAAAGTGCTATAAAAGTTTCACATTAAAAACTAAATAAATAATGGAAATAGGTTTTTTAGGATGAGTTGTGTCATTTATGATGAATCAACGGGACTTTACCCAGCTTGAAAAGGAAATTCTACTGAGGAGAGATGACAATAACTCAGCAGTTTATAAAAAGAAAAAAAATTGCAATAATGTACCTAGAAAATAATACATAATATATAGGGAGCTACATAAATATATGTACATACATAATGTATCAAGTATTACTCTGATTTAGTGGGCTGTTAGTGGATAGTTTCCATGCAACATTAGGAAAATCATCAGTTGATGCTACGTTAGTTGTTACGGATATGTCTCAAACCCACCAGCATCAATTGATTTTCATAGCTTAGCTCTAGGGGAAAGGGGTTCAACTAAGCAACGAAGTGTTTCACATAATGAGGAAAGGAAACACGTCCTTCTAAGTATTTATTACGACTCGAGAGGGAATGACAGCATGACAGTCACGCAGCTTACTTACGTCCATAATGTTCCCTACATTACACATTATACTAGTTGAAGTATGGAACACAGAAGCTGACTAGTTACTTCTCAAACCACTTCATCTACATCGCACATCTCAGATGGAAATGGAATCTCCTAGTGCTGTCTTACACCGTTTTTATACTATTCATGCAGAACTACTACTAATACTAAGCGCCATTATTAATTTAATTTATTTTTCTACCTAAGCATACAACCTTTATCAAATAAACACCTATCTTTACCTATACCTACTCATAGCTATAAATCAGTTAGCAGGAATCAGCCGGTTGGTATATTATCAAGAAGCACCTCTACAATCCATACTATGATATTAAAAATGCCAAAGACGTGTAATTGAACGGCCCATTATTTCAACCAAGTTGGTATAGAGTAAGGGTACATCCCGAGGAAGGACATAAGTTACCTTTATCCCGAAAAATTGAGAAATTCCCGCAGAAATAAAAAAAATTAACGAACGCAGACGAAGCCGTAAGTATCATCTAGCTATCAATCAATAAATAATATTAAGTATTTGTGCCATAGTGAGATAGTGCTCCCGTGGTAGGGGCTGAATCCTTCTATGTGTGCCTGCGTAGACTGTGGTTGTATGTGTATAGAAACAATTGACAGCGGCTGACAGCAACGCCTAGATGTCGGCCAAGGGTAGGACCCTTAAGCTGATCGACACTAATGCATTCTTCCCCCATGTCAGAAATATGTTCCAAAATAGTATCCACAGAAACCGATTTCTGAGCACGCGAGATATATATTGAGCAATGCGAGTCTGCCACCTGAATTTTGCATTGTGAGACCGAAGTTCCTCGCATGTTTTTTAATTTACGCCTCTTATTTGTCACAACCGTGAATGAACCATTTTTATCGTCCGGAATTATTTCATTGTAACTCGTAGAATCACGCGCCACGGCAAGTGCAGGGTTACCTGCTGCGCCCGAATGACCCGAACTCACTCGTGGCATACGAGCGCTTCTCGCTTGGCGCGGACTATCAGTTTTGTATACGATGTCACGGTAAGTCGGCGTATGCACAATTTCAGCGCAGTGTGCATGTGTGCGTACAGGTGGTGGTACTGTCATAGGCGGAGGCGATTTGGATAGTGACGGTGATTTTGTTCTCCTATTCGCGATATCAGGACAGGTCGGCGTAAGTGAGCTCCGGGCAATTGTTGTAGGTGTGTGTTGCAGTGCAGGTACAAGCGATTGCGTAGATGAAGGTTTTAAAGATTTCCTCTTTTTGGGAGTCGTCTGATGTGAGTTTTGCAACTGGTCAATGGAGTTGCGTATCTCAGTGAGTTCCGCAGTCATTTTCGTCCGAGATTCAGAAAATTCATTCTTCAAAACCGTCATGTCCTTCAACAGTCGTGTTACGTCGACATGGTCAAATGATACCGGTGGCAAGCGATTTAAGTCTCTGGCAACGAAGATCGGCTGCGCATCGGGGTCCACTTCCTTCAATAGCTTAATAATGTCCTTGATATTCCGCTTCTTTTTGTCATCTCCTTTACGTTGCACATTTCTCACTTTATCACCACACGAGCTGTACAAGATACTTTTTCCAGCTTCAATTTCTGCATCAGTGAAGTTCGTAGCACAAATTTGGGTGATACTCAATTCGTCGAGCACGTCTAACTTGTTTTGGACAAACGTCAAGAATTCATTAATGATTAATCCCCGACCCGCCATATCTTATGGCTTGGGCCAGCGGCTTGGATAGCATTACGCACGCACACTAGTGCGAAGCTCAGTCAATGCAACACACGTCCGTTTAGCAATACGACACAGACTGCACTGATATATAAAAAATCTGATATATAAAGATATATAAAAAATTCTTTTTAAACAACCGACTTCAAACTCACGCGCCAACTTTACAACAACAAGCACACGCTATACAAAGTACTTATTTTATTGTTGATATTTTAAAAACCGCTCGACCGATTTCGATAAAATTTATATGGGACCACATGGGAAGTATGCCCGTTCAAATAAAAAAAGAATCATCCAAATCGGTCCACCCAGTCAAAAGTTCTGAGGTGTCCAATTGAGAACCTCCTCCTTTTTTTGAAGTCGGTTGAAAAAAAAACCGGCCAAGTGCGAGTCGGACTCGCGCACCGAGGGTTCCGTACTCAAGAAGTAGGTATAATTACCTTTGTTAATGAACCGCAAAACTAACTTTGTTTGTAGAGGTTTACTGTTAATATCAAAAAATTACGTTTGTTGTATGGGAGCCCCCCCTTTAATATTTACTTTATTGATATTTAATTATTTATTTTGAAAGGTAATATACAAGTTAATATTCTGTGAAAATTTGAACCGTCTACCTGTTACCGTTTTTAATATTGAGCAAAAAAATACGAAAAAAACACGTTTATTGTATGGGGACCCCCCTTAATATATATATTTTTTTAATTTTTAGTATTTGTTGTTATAGCGGCAACGGAAATACATCATTTGTGAAAATTTCAGCTTTCTAGCTATCACGGTCTATGAGATACAGCCTGGAGACAGACAGACAGACAGACAGACAGACAGACAGACAGCGGAGTCTTAGTAATAGGGTCCCGTTTTTACCCTTTGGGTACGGAACCCTAAAAAGATAGATTACAATCTGACGGTTTTCACAATCTTACGGTGACATATACATAAAAAAAAAATATACACAACTGTGAGGAATGAACGCTATTCGCAGTGTTGTTGCAATGCTGAGTTGTGATTCATAGGTGATTTTGCATTGCATTTCATGTTCAATTTAGGTTTCTTGCAATGAATTGTTCATTTTACTTTGGAGGTTATATTTTGGCAACATTGAGTGTTGCAGGATGCAGAGTTTATTTTGATTGATGCTAAGTAATTTAATCACCAATCGTAGCTTTTCAATATATAGGCTGTAATCATGACAGCCAATCACAAAAATTCAGGAGAATGTTGGTGGGTCGGTAACAGAAAAATAGTATAAAGGTGAGAGAAAATGGCGTCGGGAGTTCAGTCAGTATTAAAATTTTGAGGAGTTATTACAAGTGGATAAAGTGTATAATATTATTATTGATTGTATTGGTGAAGATTAGGATGGATTACTGCATTTTGCTGAGATAAGTATAAATTATAATTACATATTATTTTAAGAGGTTATGTTAGGTTATCATTATCGATTTCTAAACAATTGGCTTTTGGAATATTTTGAGACAGATCTTGTAGTGAAATTTATTAAAATCAATATAATTGTAAAATCAACTTTAATAGTTCATCGTTTTTATATAATATTATGTTTTAATATCATTGGCTGTTCAATAATTTTTAAAGAGCAACTATACCAGTTTCTTGCAGTTTCTTCTGGATAGAATGTGATTCTAACATACACAACAAACTGGAATGAACAGAAATTAAAATCTATTCATGGTTATCTTTGTGTTTATTTTTAACCTACTAGCAGTGTGGTCTAATGTCTTTGACATTTTCAGAAGTGGGATCCTACAGAGGTAGGATCCCACAGCCCACATACAATTGGAGCACGAGGCCACTTCCTGATGCATTTGGAGCATGAGGCCACTTCCTTGGAGGCAGTACATCAAATGAGTATCCGGATTTACTGGTAGGATCTAATTAAATTATTATTACCGATAGTTATGCGGGGACGGTACCCGCATTTTATTTAATGTTTATACAAATTCGATCGTCCTACAATTGGTGGTTTAATAATAATTAAGTACTAGATTTTCCTAGCAGGTTTATTTTACTGTTATACAGGTATTATTTATGTTCCAATTATTTTACGTTACGGTCCATACAGGAATTATAGAAGAAAGCATACATTTATGGTTCGATTTACATGGTGTCGTTTGGGATATTAAGTTTTATTAATTGGTTAATATCAGGATGGTTATGGTTATGGTGGTACGATATGTGATCTTGGTTTTCAAAAGTTTTTATTATTTTCTATATACCCTTATTTTGAGATTAAGTGGTTTAAGTTTTGCTGTTCAGTGCCGTATTAATGATCATTTGATAATTTGTGCTATTGTTTAAATTTAACGTATTTCGAAGTAATCAACAAAAAGTAATTATTCTACTTAAAACAAATTATTAACAAAAGCAAAGTTTTCAAGCAAATATTCTAAATTAAGAGTAAATACTTATATTTGAAAAACGAATCGTATACGTAACTATTGATATTAGTAATGCTACATATTTCTTGATCTAGTTCCTCAATAAAACTTTCTTATTTTACTACTTGCACTGCAAACGTTTTAGTATAGTTTGTTTACTTTAATTCTTAAATGCCAATTAAATCGTCAACAAAAATACTATGACAGGATGGCGTGAGCAGTCCAATTTTTTAGCGTATTTTGACTTGCTAAATTATTATTTTATTGTTCATTTAACGAAAGGATTGTAAATGGAGTTTCATTGAAGTGAATTTTTGATTATGGCTGTTTTATGGGGATTTTGTCGTATTTGGGTTCGAAGAAGATTCTTCTAGATGAAAAAAGAGAGGAAACTGGAGCTTGTGTCGTGGCCCTAAGTATGACCCTCTACTATTAATTATTCAGGGCAAAATACAAGGCAAAAGGGGCGTGGGACAGAGAAGGACATCCTGACTGAAGCACATACACCAGTGGTTCAATAAAATCATCCGATCCTTATTTAGATCTGCAGTGTCGAATGTTCAAGTTGCCAATATTATCGCCAACCTTCGATAGAAGAGGCACCGATAGAAGTATTTGGGTTTATTTTTGCGTTTAAATTGATTACTGTTCTGGCAAATTCCGAAATCCGAAACACAACTGTCGCGGAGTATCGTTGAAAGTATTGAGCAACAATTTAAAGATTTCAGATTTGGAACTCTGGAGTTTTGCTATCGGCTTTAGTTTCACTTATTTTTACTGAAGTTTGCTATTAATTGCGTTTTCAAAATTTTAATTGATAGATGATTTAGTTTGAGTGTTGATATTGTAGAGGCGATGGAGTTGATATAGTAGAGTCGATAGAGTTGATATAGTAGAGTCGATAGAGTTGATATGGTAGAGTCGATAGAGTTGATATGATAGAGTCGATAGAGTTGAATTAGCAGAGCTGATAGTTGGTATAGTTATAATAATATGATTACCTAAGAAAATTTAATTATTGTTATCAATGAAATTCACAAATGTGAAGTACTTAATTCAGATTTTAGTGTCACTTGTTTCGTATTGCTTGTTGACAAAAGCCTCCTCGGTGCGCTCTACCTCGAAACGTTTTCGATCTCAATCTTCGTGTCTATTTTATTTAGAATGTCGGTTACTTTTGTTTGCTTTCTTATACCTCAGCTACTGTGTCGGTCTTTGATCTTTACTACCAGCATACTTCTTGCCTCGTGGTGGTACCTTCTCGTGGATTGCATTAAGAGCCCAGGTTTCGCAACCATAGGTTAAGCATGGTAAGACACAAGCGTTGACTACTCTATTTGTAAGCGCAATCCAAGTCATAAGTCTCTTGCTCCATTCATTTGCAACCCTTCTCTAAATTTCTTTTGTTGTTAGATCTATAACGGAAATTATCTGCCCTAAATAGATATATTCGTCAATGTAGTCAATATTTATCCGTCTATTGTAATGTGATAGGAGAGTCTATATAGAGAGACTATAGTTGATGGTTATTAACTATATGAGTTATTATAGGAAGTCTTATGAACGGAATGTCAGAGTAATGAATTAGACGAAAGTAAAGATCCGGTCACTAATAGAGACGCATTGACACAGCAAGGTTAGCAGATCAAAAATCATGTAAACATAGTGGACCAAGGCCAACTCGCTGCAGAAAACTTCAAAAGACTGAAGTTAATTGGTTGTTGACTGAGAAATATGATGCACGGGATAACCGGCGTCGAGGATTTGAATAGGATATCTACTCATAGATGCTTTCATCGTTATCATCTCCGAAGACAAGATAACAGAGTGTAAAAGTGGGGACTTCCATACAGTTCTGCTGCTGCTGTTTTTGTTATCGTCATTTCCGAACTGTTGAAGATGCTTTCATCATAATCTTCAAAGATAAAGAGGACAAGAAATATACTGCTGCTGCTACTGCTGAGTTTGTTTTCATCATCTCCGAGCTGCTAAAGATAAGAAGACTAGAAATATACTGCTGCTGCTGAGGTTGTTTTCATCATCTCCGAGCTGCTGAAGATGAGAGGACTAGAAATATACTGCTGGTGCTCACATAGAGTTGATGCTGATGAGGACAAGGAGTGTAGAGTGAAGACTCATAAACAGTTCTGCTGAAGGTATCTACAGTACTCAAGGTAAGTCGCATGTTAAATGTGGCGAAATTTTTGAGTTAAGTCTTAAGTCAAAATCTCTGGCCAGGTGCAGTAGCTGGGATTATAAAAATTGGACTTGGCACTACAAATATTAAATAGCTGGTTACCAGGTCACAACATACAGATTTGACTACAAGTAAGTTTTACCTTGGATACCTACCCCTATTGATACTCCGTCGGTGATTGGTTCAGTTGGACGTGTCTGATGGCAACTTAAGAAGACTGTACTAGAGGTAATGATTGGTCTTGATTATTACTAATTGGTTACCCAAACAAGTTGGTAATATAAGGCCTACCCGAACAAGTTCGTAATAAAACTTAAAAGAAGTTCGTAATTTCGAGTTTAAAGATTTAATAGAAGTTAAAATATTATACTGTTTGGATAATCGATTAAAATTAAGTTGCAAGGTTTGCGACTAAGTGATTTGGAAAAAGCCGCAGTGGCTAAATGGTTTTATTGTTAGTGGCTAAATGGAAATTTGGAAATATTTGTGGCAAAAAAAAAATGGTTCTAATGGTTATAAATGGTTTTACTTGGCAAAAATATATGGTGGTTTATTGGAATAAGTATATTTAGGTAACCAGAAGTGGAGTAAAGTGAAACTAAGCAAATATAACAAACCACAATTTATTCTACTAAATGATTTTAACATATCACAATTAAAATAATCAAAAAGGAACACACTTTAATCCAAACACAATTATGACTCATTGTGAGTCTCTCAACTGACAAAATGCTAGCTCAAAAGGCGAATAAAGAATGACCCCGCGGTAATACAGAGAGCGCTTTTTATACACGTTCCTGCCCGCTTTTATAGGTTTTAGTCGGGTACCTACACTACTCACAATAATTTTGCTAACTCGGCCTATCCTGATTGTGCGCCGCCCTCGGCTGCACCGGAAACAATTTCATCAGAATCAGGAAGAGCTGGTGTGCGTATGCCATCTTCATAAGCTCCCCCTCTTGCGGTGTCTCCTGAACTAGTGAGGGCGCCCAAAGATTCACCCGCATCGTCACAGTTACTGTCATCAGAACCTGCATAAGACACAAATGGTTGATTATTCATGACGATGCACGCTATTGCCTATTCTGACAATCATCACGCATACGAGGCCCTCATTCAAAATAACAACTTTCGCTACACAAAATAAAACGCTTCACATTCAAAAGTATGCATACTTCTCCAGACATTACGTCTCAGTTAATCTCATACCTGAACTTGCAAGTTCACACACACACCACGTTAAAAACGTGCCAGGACAGAGCCTGATGCGCATTCAGAGAACGCGACTTCCCAGGACAAAACCTGCCAGGACACAGCCTGATGCGCATTCAGAGAATGCGACTTCCCAGGACAAAACCTGCCAGGACACAGCCTGATGCGCATTCAGAGAACGCGACTTCCCAGGACACAGCCTGCCAGGACACAGCCTGATGCGCATCTAAGAGACGCGACTTTCGAAGCCAGCCACTCTAGGTCGCCAGCCTCGGAAGCACGCTGCATCGGGGCAACACCAGTCATACAGCTCGACCAGCAAGGCAATTCGCCTCACACCCAAATACATCAAACGTGCTACTGTAATCATAAGAAAACATTAAAATGTTCGGTTGAATCTTACTTTCAAAAAATTCAGCGCAACTCTCGGGACACCATTCTCCTTTCCAAGGAACCATGTACTGAGCTGCAGAAGTCTTTAGTGCGCTCACGAACCTACCCAAAACCATGGGTACCATTGTGATTTTCAAGATGAACCGGGTCCATACTTGGCCCGAGGTTGACACACACATTCGTGTGCATCTCCCCGTCGGTGGTAGCCATTCTACCAGCCACCTGACAGAGTGCTATACCACACTCCTCGCAGGTCTGCCGACATAACCTTCTTCTCAATCTGCCCACTACATACAACGCTGTCCGCTGTCATCCACTAGCCTAAAGTAACCTAACCTAACATGTAAGCTTACATTTTGACCTAACAACTGAACTAATAAGTAGCCTAACGTTTGACCTAACAACTGACCTAACGTCTGACTTACGAGTAACCTAACTTTACTAGAGAAAGCGTGTAACTAAATTGGATGACAACAAGCAGAGCCATAGGCAATGTTTATGCAAATTAAGTTGAAAGTGTCTGTCACCGAAGAACGTGCCGCGTAGTCCGAAGCACGACTTCGAGGTACCACTCCAAGGCACCGCTCCAGGACCCCGCTCCAAGGCACCACTCCAGGGCACACCTCCAGGGCCCCGATCCAGGGCACCACTCCATGGCGCCAAACATGTAACAGAAATTAAAACCAAATCGTTATCACGAAACGACGTGATCATTGTGGCTATCCATATATAGCAGGTAGTGAACGCATAGTCAATTACCTTCACAAGCTCTCTGACTTAGAAGTTCATTACCAGCACACTTACCAGTACCAGCACAGGTACCAACAAAATTATTTGACTGCTTCAGCAGAGCTCATACATACAAAGCCGATAGAACTCACAGAACCTGTGGAGCTCTCAATAGAGCCGGTAGAGCTCCTAGAGACAGTAGCGCTGGTAGAGTACCAAGACACAGTAGAACTCGTAGAGAAACAAGGGACAGTAGAGCTGGTAGAGCACAACGAGTCAGTTGAGCTCATAGAGCAACAAGAGTCGGTAGAGCTGGTAGAGCCCTCACTAAAGGTCGCTAAACCATAGTACAAACTCACAGTTGTACCATGTGGAAACAACTTTGAACATTCAAAACATCAAACATCATCATCGATGAACACAGAAAATGAAGAAAGTTTACTCATACCAGTTATGTTCAACCATATCGAGTAGGCTAACGAGCAGCCTCGCGCACTATACAAGCGCGCAGCCCTGCGCGACCAGTAGACGCGCAGTGTCACGCCTCACAGCGTGGCATGCGAGCGCGCAGCATCGCACCCTAGGCGAGCGAACAGCCATGCGCAACCAGGAGCGAGCAGCGTCGCGCACCAGGTGGGCGCGCATCCCTGCGCGACCAGTGGACACGCAGTGTGTCACGCCTTAAGCGCGGCAGGCGAGTGCGCAGCACAGTGCACCAGACAAGCGCACAGCCCTGCGCGACCAGCAGACGCGTAGTGACGCACTTCACACACGCGGCATGCGGGCGCGCAGCCCGGCGCGACCAGAACGCCTCACACGTGGTGAGCGCCGAAGACGAAAGGAACATAGAACAGAAAATGAACCTGTGACCAGTAGGTCACAGCACACACGTCATGTCCATCACAGGTTCTGAGTACCTTTACGAGCAATTTATAGCATCGACGATCAATAGTCTTAACCAGCTGCCACTATGCCTCATACATTCACAACTGAATTTTAACTTCATTGCACTTTATGTAATCCTTGTTTAGTGCGGATTACAACCATTTGGTTTATAAAAGCCTCGTATGTAAAATTACTAACGAGAAAAAGTAAGGATTCTGACAGGTAGGTATGTAGACTCGTAATCGATTTGTATGAAATCAAACTTTAACTATCCACGAGGGTAGATAAACAATACTTCTCTAATCAAAATAGAATGCAACATTCAACAACAAATTACGTAACCTGGTTCGGTAATATTAAAAAAAATAACCTGTAAAACTCAAGTTAATTTTAACGTTTATCAGAACTATAAATATGTTTGCTCGTCCATACCTGACCTCAACAATTATTGTTTTGTGTACAAGCACTATTCCTTTGTAAAAGTATCACAGAAGCATTAACAAACCCCAAGGGATACTAGCGAGTTTAACAGGTTTTCTTAAACCGCTGTCTAACATCACGAATGCATCGCATCATTCGAAACACAGTGAGCGTTATTAAGAGACACGTAATCGTAAAGTGGGTATAATCTGACTTTTAACCATCACGCATTTATTACGTATTTGACGCACAAAACTTTCTAAATTGCGGATGATTGGTATCCGATCGTAACTAGGTCAAGAGTTTTAAATAACAACCCTCATTTTAAATACAAAAAACCAAATCACGCAAAAACAATTTATCCGTACATCATGCTTTAGCAAAACATTACTACTTTATGTGTTCAAAACTCAGCAAACTTAGAGGTTTCAAGTTATGCATTCAAACTTAGGGTATGAGTGACCTATTTTTCTCAAAAATATTTTTGTACCCGGTCGGTACCCACAAAGGTTCTACTTTTGAACAAGATGTTTCGGCTAGACCCTTTAAACTGTTCACAAACTAGCATTCAGGGCGGTTTAGGGACTCAAATGTATGCGTTATGCCAATAACAACCACTGAGCCAACACAGCTTGCTAATTTAGTGGGAAATTATCATAAAATGGAAATCGCGTAAATACAATTGGGGTCTAAACCTTTTCTTAACACAATTAACAGTCAATTCAGTAACATGAATTACTGTTCATTTACTTTGTGGCTACGCTTGGTGGGTATTACATCCTTAAGCAAATAAATTAAATGGTCTTACCGATGTCGCATATTACGTCATATCACCAGAGGCTCGATGGTGTCATCACCTCACCACCATTCCAGGCAAATGCCAGGCGTAACACGGGAAAGCGCGCAGCACCGCGGCTCCGAGGCACGCAGCAAGGCACGACAGCGTGTCGCGCAGACTGAATTGCCCTCGTGAACGCTGCCCAGAGCGCCCACGTGGCATGCACAGTTGCACACCCAAGCGCACTCGTGAGGCGCCTCAAGCACACGAGCTGTGCAACACCACATCTCGGCCACACTCCGCGAGCCAGCGTTACCAATCACATGAAAACAAAGCACAACTTTAGCACACGAATAAACACTGCACATTACGCGAGTCACCCTTCGAGAGATATCTTGATCGGTCTCGTGATCAACTTTAAGCACTTTAAATTTGGGTATGTTCCTTTTTGGTTCATCTCGTATGTGGGCCTATTTAGCGGTCCTTTATCCCACTTCTGAATTTAGGTAACCAGAAGTGGAGTAAAGTGAAACTAAGCAAATATAACAAACCACAATTTATTCTACTAAATGATTTTAACATATCACAATTAAAATAATCAAAAAGGAACACACTTTAATCCAAACACAATTATGACTCATTGTGAGTCTCTCAACTGACAAAATGCTAGCTCAAAAGGCGAATAAAGAATGACCCCGCGGTAATACAGAGAGCGCTTTTTATACACGTTCCTGCCCGCTTTTATAGGTTTTAGTCGGGTACCTACACTACTCACAATAATTTTGCTAACTGTATATTATATGAGAAAGTTGAAAAAAATGGTTTTAATGGTTTTTAATGGTTGCCACTTGGAAAAATGGTTATAATGGTTTATATGGTTGCCACTTGGAAAAATGGTTATGACGGTTGCCACTATTTGGTTCTGGAAGGTTATACTGGTTATTACAGATTTCTTTGGACAGTTGCAATGGTTGCGACTGAAAGGTTTGAATAGTTTTAATGATTGCAAATAAAACTTTTGTAAATGAATTTGATAAAAAGCTGAGCAAAATGTGTATTTTGGTAAATGGTCATATTCGATGATTATTTGTTGAGTAGGCTCATAGCAAATGGTATATATTTTGATGAAAAGGTATACTTGCTCGATGAATTGGTTTGATTAAAAAAATAGCTTATGGGTATATTTGGTAAATTACAATTAAATTACAATTATAAACATTTGGTGAATAAATTTAATTATGAAGGCCGGCAGGTTGGAGGTTGAGGAAGGTCTGAAATTTTCTTATAATTAGGGTTTACTGAATAATTTTACAGTTGCGATTTTTATAATTACTTATTAACGTGCGAACATGGTTGAAAATAGTTGTCCGTGAGAATACTAAATCTAACATTTTCGCTCACTGTAACACTATACGCTGATGAAGTGCAAACGTAATCTGTCAGCCGTAGGGTTGGTGCTGTCTTAGAGTCACAGGGTTGTCACTATAACAATTTGATAAACAGATGGGCAAAATGTGTACTTTGGTAAATGGTCATATTTAATGATTATTTGTTAAATAGGCCTGATTATCTAAGTGTGTTTATGTTGGTAATAAATAAATGAACAGCTCTTCCATATATAAATAATGAATAATATACTTGAATAACGGGAAATTAATGGAAACTATCTGATAAATGCGTATACTCTTCTTATAAACAGATGTATTTTATGAGTCGGTGCTTTATAAAATCTTGTGAAAATCTCTTTGAAAATAAACTATGTACTTTACTTTGCTCGCAATAGAGTCTTTATATTGGTCAAGTAACAAAAGAAAAAAGCAGTGGGGAGCAAGGGATTGATTGGTCGTTACTACATAGAGTTCATTTTTCTCCAAGGTTAGGTTGCTTGGTTGTTTTCATGTATGCGGTGATCGAACCTATTCATACCAATTTTTCTTTGCAGGGACGCAAAGAGGCGTCAGGATGGGCGAGTGTGAGGAATGAACGCTATTCGCAGTGTTGTTGCAATGCTGAGTTGTGATTCATAGGTGATTTTGCATTGCATTTCATGTTCAATTTAGGTTTCTTGCAATGAATTGTTCATTTTACTTTGGAGGTTATATTTTGGCAACATTGAGTGTTGCAGGATGCAGAGTTTATTTTGATTGATGCTAAGTAATTTAATCACCAATCGTAGCTTTTCAATATATAGGCTGTAATCATGACAGCCAATCACAAAAATTCAGGAGAATGTTGGTGGGTCGGTAACAGAAAAATAGTATAAAGGTGAGAGAAAATGGCGTCGGGAGTTCAGTCAGTATTAAAATTTTGAGGACTTATTACAAGTGGATAAAGTGTATATTATTATTGATTGTATTGGTGAAGATTAGGATGGATTACTGCATTTTGCTGAGATAAGTATAAATTATAATTACATATTATTTTAAGAGGTTATGTTAGGTTATCATTATCGATTTCTAAACAATTGGCTTTTGGAATATTTTGAGACAGATCTTGTAGTGAAATTTATTAAAATCAATATAATTGTAAAATCAACTTTAATAGTTCATCGTTTTTATATAATATTATGTTTTAATATCATTGGCTGTTCAATAATTTTTAAAGAGCAACTATACCAGTTTCTTGCAGTTTCTTCTGGATAGAATGTGATTCTAACATACACAACAAACTGGAATGAACAGAAATTAAAATCTATTCATGGTTATCTTTGTGTTTATTTTTAACCTACTAGCAGTGTGGTCTAATGTCTTTGACACAACTGTATTGTAAACAAATTAATTCACACACATATACATCCTAAATTAAAAGAATATATTATAGAATTATATTTATCTATATTTTCTTATTTAATCATATTTGTAAAATCTGTGGTTCCAAATTTAATCTATCTATTGTTTCTTGCGGCATACAGTACGTGGGATTTACCCGTTTTATACTAGTGTTGCCAAGTAAGGAGAGGCCTGCTAAGCCAAACAATGTGTGGAATGGGTCGGTTATATCCCCCGGGCGGTCGCTAAAGCCCCCCGTTTCCGCATCCTGGCAGGCTAGAATATATTGCTCTAGATTTTTCTTGTCCACCCAATGTATCCGGTTGAGCATTGATAGTGAAGACATTACCCACCTGAAAAAGCAAAATACCTGAGTTACCGAAATACTTAAATTTTCTTTTATTAATTGTAGAATAACTAGATGATGCCCGCGACTTCGTCAGTGTGGATTGAGGTTTTTTGGTTCTCGCGGGAACTCTTTAATTTTCCGGGATATTAACATAGACTATGTGTTATTCTACACTAAAATCTATCTTTGTGCTAAATTTCATCCAGATCCGATCAGCCGTTCTGACGTGATTGAGTAACAAACATCCATCAAACCATCCAAATTTTCGCATTTATATTTATGGGGTCATCATTAGATTACGTTTCGTGATTTTTTGACCCCTCCCCCGTCCCTGTCACACACATCAGGTGGTCACATTTGTGAGACCTCCGCCTATACCTAGAGTGACTTCACATATCTTGCCATTTTACATCTAGAAATTATTAAACTAAAACAGCACTTGCGATATTAGTTTTATTTCCATTACAGATACAGATGGGAGTTGGAAATATTTGAAAGTTTTTCGTTAATCTATATATATAAAAATGAATCCCTATTTCCCTTGGTCACGGCATCACGCGTGAACGGCTGGACCAATTTCGCAATTTCGCTGGATTCTTTTTTTGTTGTATAGGTGAGGACCTGGAGAGTGACATAGGCTACTTTTTACCCCGGAAAATAAAGGAGTTCCCGCGGGAATGACAAAAAACTTAAACCACGCGGACGAAGTCGCGGGCATCAGCTAGTAGTTCAAATTTTGCATTTTAACACTTAGATGTATAAGATTTTGAAATGTGACGTCACGAAATTTATAACCCCACCCAACCCTTGTCACACTTCGTCGACCCCCTCCCCCACTTAACATGTGACGTACTTTATGGATGATCCCTATTAATTAGTATGTATGGATTATAATAATTTATTTACCACGAATAGCACAAGTCGGGCAGTTTCTCGGGCCGGCCGTTAAGCCCACCGCTGGGCAGCTGTCGCTCGCACAGCCACCACGCCAGCTCGTCGGCCTTCAGCGCGTCCATACGCTTGCATATTGACAGCGTGCCCACACAACAGTAGATCAGACCTGCACACGTGTATATGCCTCAATGTGGCTAATTGGGATTGTTGACGATCCACCACTACAGCCCATTAACGTCCCACTGCTGGGCACAGGCATCCACTCTCAAAGGAGAGAGGGAATTAGAGCTTAGACCTACCACGCTGCTCCAATGCGGGTTGGCGGGCTTTAACGACTATTTTCATGTTAGTGATAATAACCGGGACCGACGGCTTAACGTGCTCTGCGAGGCACAGGGGTGAAAAACCGCCATCTTCCAACTCCAGACTGGCACTGAGAATTTCTTAACTGAAAAACCTAATACCTAACAATTTTTGCATCGAACCCAGGACCTCGGTATCCGCAGTTGACTATGCTAACCGCTAGACCAACAAGGCAGTCAGTTGTTGCCTATGTTAAAAGTAAATTGTATTAGAGTACGCGCGGATAGCCGGTGTGTGCTACCTACGCTAAAAAACGAAAAAAAAAAAATACTTCGCTTTATTGCCTTTCTAATGAAACCGGTTTGGGGCACATCACTTGGATGGTTTCAAAGTCTATAACGGAAATAGGTAGAAACAATGTGTTTTTAATATACAGATTAAATAGAGGAACTCCCAAAATACGTAATATCCACCTCCCCTATTAGTGTCCATCAAATTTCGATGAAGTGACAAGCAATGTCCGTGTCAGAAAGTCCCATAAAAATTAACTAGTATGAAATATTTTGAAATTTTAAGGCAACAAACCTGCATGGCTCTCAGACCCGGGCTTGGATCCGAAGCCGCCGTCAAAGTTCATACAACTGAGCACAAACTCCACTGCCTTGCCAACGTCTATGGCGTCCATTCGATGCAGCAGAGACAAGCACATTACCGCACAGAACGAGAATCTTGTGTCTACTTCGCCCCACGTGTCTCCTGAGAAAAAATATAAATATTGAGAAGGCAAATTAGAATTTTGTATAATGTTTTTAGAGATCTTAAGACTATAATATTAACTGAAGAGTGAACGTCTGTCTTTCTGCCTGTTACATTTTCACAGCTCTACTTCAATGACAATGACAATGAAAAAGATCCTGCTGGAGTTACAAATGGCGATGATGATTAAGAACGGCGAAACGACGACGATGCTGGCATTGTCCAGTTTATTATACAAATATTAAGTGTGATATTTGTATTTTTAGTTACCAAAAAAGCTGCCATCCTCTTGCTGCAAGGAAGAAACATATCTGACCACTCCTTCCACGTCTATGGCATCCAATCTGTCGTACATTGCCAGAACCTAAAACAGTATGGATAAAAAAAATTACAACAGATTCACACATCAACAGTCCAATGTTCCTACTAAATATATGCAAATAAAGGATTTGAGTTTGAATTTAGCTAGATGCTAAATAACTTGGTGGTACATTCATTAATTGGTGCTCATTGGTAGAGTGGTACCTAGGCCACAGGCAAAGCCTTAAACCTAATCAGACCAGAGATAATTTAGAGTTTATGATTCCTGAATTACAACTTGACATAGGTTAAACCCACTCAGCTCACTTATAAAATCACTGTGCTCACCAGTTCACTACTGCTCCAGGGAGTTTGTCAGTGCGAATGTTGTCTAAAGTATGCTTTACAAACATTCTACATTGAATCTGAATGCAGCACATTTTACATGTGATACAGGAAATTAAAAATCTCTACACATACATATTAAAGTCCATATTTACATGGACATGTGGCTGCATATGATAGCAGCCAAACGTCCAAGCAAATATAGACTTTTATACAATTCTGTACACACTATAATTACCTTTACAACATGTAAAATGTGCTGGGGTGCAATTGATCGAACTTGAGAAAAAAAACTGAGCAAAAAAATTAAAGTGTAATATTTTACCTGTACAGCACTGAGTGTATACAGCATGTGAGGGTCATGCCCATTGCTAGCTGATATGCCTCCACTCTCATTGTCTTGACAGGATGCTATGAACGATATTATATCTTCTTTGGGCATTCTGAAAATAGTACATAAGAAACTACTTTATCTTGGAATGTCAGAGCTCCTACTTATTTAATTAAGCTTATAATTAAACAGATTTCAACATAGTTGCAAGAAAGAAACAAACCAAATATTGCTCGATGAATTCTATACTTATAATTATTATGATTGTTTCTATATTACTTATTTGAGATTATGATGAAAACTAATGATGGACTAGTTTCAAACCTACAACTTTTGGCATGAAAAGAAGGATATATTGGACAAACGGATAACGTCAACAGTAAAGCTCAAAACTGCTCAGAATTGGGCAAAATTGGAATTGGAATTGGGCTCTTTTGCTGCATTGGGAGAATACAGGACTTAAAGACAAATAATATGAAAAATTAACCCCTACCTAGACCACTGCTGTGCAACCCTTGACACAGACTAGAGACAAACACTTTCGAGGAAACCAAAGAGTCGTTATTATCACCAATCTCATCTTAATTTATATTTTGGTTGGGCTTTAGTATACCGGACGCGAGGGGGGGGGGAAGGGGAGGGGGGGGAAAGGGAGGGGGGGGAGGGGATATACCCCCCCTCCAAGTAAGACGTTACGAATTTTAGTAGTTTGCGAGATATTAATTTTTTAAAATTTTGAGGTTAGGTTTTACTTTTATACGTTTTATTTAATTATACCTACTTTAAAGTACCTTACCTTTTGTTTTAGGTAGTGGAAAAGATTAATTAATTAATTAGAATGGGCTACGCCAGAAGACTCGCTTCGTCGCCCCTGAATGAAGCTTCGCCTTCGCTTCATTCAGGACCTCCTACGCGAGCTTCTGGCTTCGCGCTTAAAAAAAACACTCTAGGGGCAGGGCAGACAAGACTGCGTGGAGTCGGGGTGTGCAGATTCGGTTTTGTGTATGATATGCCTAATTATACATATAATAACACACCTTTATACCTTTCTAGTTAAATAATTAAACCTATAACCTTAAAACGTTTTTTTTTAACCTTGTAACCTTTAAACTGAAAAACGCGTAAAACGATAACTCATAGATTTGAATTTGGCGCCAACGCACGCGTTCCGTTCCAATAATCGGTATAGACATTATCTATGGTTTGAATACGAATAATGACATTTTATGATACTTTTCATGTTTGGAACGGATTTTAATACGTAAAACGAAACTTTAGTACACCAACTAAACGTCAATGAGTCTGTAATCTATGGCAAATGTCGTAAGAAATAGTCAAAAGTGGTGAAAATTTGCAATTTTCAAAAAATTATATCTCGAAAACTATTGAGTTCCGCAGTAAAATATTTTAGTGCAAGGCTTAACACATCAAGGTCTTTCTATAAAAAAAATATGAACCTCCAACTCAGCGTCCGGTATACTAAAGCTGAGCCTATATGGCTATTTTAATGTTTATAATATAGCGCTGGACTAAAATCAGATCTGCCACCAAGTGATCAGTGATAATGCAGCCTGAGGTAGAGCGCGCTTGCCTAGAAGATGAAGTGTAATTTCATCTCAATAAATGGAGGTAACTAAATACGGTTGTATGTTCTTCCTTACCTTGACGATTGGTCCATAAGTTCCATGGCAGTAAGACTCCAGTAAATGCCAGACATTCGGAGGTACTCCGTCATACAAAATTCGTAATCTTCTTTGTTCAAACCATACCCAGCCAAGTAGTCCGAATGTTTTTGCAAAAGCAACGTTTTTGGTCGATCTTCGGAGAGTACCACATCTTTCGTTTTGAAAGACATGGCGATGTATTTTTTAGTATCAAGCTTGGTATACTTATTATCAGCGTATTATTGAAGTAATTAAGTGAATTAATTATTTAAAATCGAAAATTCACAATTTGCTTTGTTTACAATTTTCATTTTCATTTCATCACAGACTCAGAGTGACATACCAGGTGACAGACCACCTGTCAATAAATGTCAAGTAATCATGTCATGTCATCACGTCGTTGCCAGTGCCAATGTTTTAAATTCCTCAAGACATACAGTCGGTAACTTAAAGACTATGTATTTTTAAAGTAGGTATGAACTCTGAAGAAAGCAACAAACATTTATAAGAGTTGTCTGTGTTAAAGTAGATATTATGTAAATATTATCTGTGGTAATTTTGACAGGCAATACGTATCTGTGGTTTTGTCTCTATATTTAAAAATAAGATTGCTTCCGGTCCTCTTGGTAAAAAGATGTCTGAATATAATTAAAAACGTGTTCTCAATTATAAAGTATTTTTATTTTCCATAATAGCCAACCACCTAAATAATTCAAGAGGTTATGGGCCCAGTGTACGCTCATCCCCTATTGAAAATAAAGTTGCCTATTATCGGAAAATATGGTGTGGTAAAGCATCAAATAAGAGACACGTGGCGCGTGGTCAAGCGTGCTCAAAATCATCTCAAAATGGAAGTAATCAACATGAACGCTATAAACGAGATAAAACTTCGTGACCCAGCACAATGGGCGGCGTGGAAGTTCCGAGTCAAGGTTCTACTTAGGGCGGCAGGTGTCTTAGGCATCGTGGACGGTTCCAGTCCGAGGCCGGAAGAGGCCAAAGAAGAGTTTGCAGCGTGGGCAGACAGCGATGCAAAGGCGCAAAACATTATTGTTGGCAGGTTAGCAGAAAAAACAATATCTCAAGTACTTAGTTGTACAAATGCAAAGCAAATTTGGGACAGGTTACACACTGTGTTTGAACAAAAAGGGAATCTTTCAGTCCATATTGCCCAAGAAAAGTTCTATAATTTAAAATTCACTGAAAAAGACACAGTAGCAAACTTTTTGGGGCGTTTCGAGGAGACCTTAGCTACCTTAGAGTCACTAGGTGTTAAATGGTGCTTTATATGTGCCAGATATGAAGTTAAATTTATTCTCTGTCAGCTCGGCTACAGATAGGGGTTATGTGTTAGAAATGAATAAAGACAATTGTATTTTCAGGAAAAATAATAAACATAAACAAAGTGCAATAGCTTATAGGAAAGATAAGTTATATATAATGGAATTTAGATATAAGAATAGTGATATCGCATGTGTAGGTAAAGTGAGCGATAATTTGTTAGAGTGGCATGGTAAAATGGGCCACCAAGACATTGAACAGGTTAAAAATATCCTAAAAAGATGCAATATTAAGGTATCACCTAGTAGTGAGGAGTCTACGTGTGAAGATTGCTTAAAAGGTAAGTTACATAAACAACCATTTCCCTTGAGTGAGGTCAGAGGTCAACAATCTGGAGAAATCTTACATATGGATTTGTGCGGACCCATGGAAGTTAGTTCATTAGGTGGTGCACATTACTATCTGTTGATTAAGGATGATTACTCTCGTTTTAGGACAGTTTATTTCTTAGTTAATAAATCAGAAACTGCAAATTATGTTCAAAAATTTCTAAAATATACAACAAATAACTTAGGTCATAAAGTAAAAATAATTAGATCCGACAATGGTAAAGAGTTTGTCAACTTAAAGATGCAATCTATTTTGGATAGTATGGGAATTATACATCAAACAAGTTGTGCCTATACTCCAGAACAAAACGGATGCGCGGAGAGAGAAATTAGGACAGTAACAGAGGCTGCTAAAGGGTGTCCCATATGTAAAGAGACAAAACTGAGTGTTCATATCGGCCAAGAAAAAGGTTTCACAAAAAAAAAATAACTGTTGCCATGGTAACCACCCGTAACAAATCTGTCAAATTCGCGTGGTTTTGCAAATATTGTCGATGTTTTTCTAACATGAAGCGAACCGAACGAGAATCGTTTGCAAAAAGAGTAATTCAGTACTATCTGAATAATGGGAAATCCGGGGCAGTTCGTCATTTTTCTCAAGAAGGGGCTATAAGAACAAGTATCTACAGGATAATTAAACGGTATGAAGACTCAGGAGAGACTGATTTTAAGAAGATTCCGGGAAGGCAACGTACCATAGCAACTGATCGAAACATAGATAAGGTAAAAAAGGTTTTTAAAGAAGCACCTTCAACATCTGTGAGGACTGCGGCGGACAAATTGAAAATATCTAAGTCAAGCATATCCAGAATTAAAGTTCAAGATCTGGGCATGAAGGCTTTTGTGAAATTGTCCGCTCCAAAGTACGTGAAAGACCAAGAAGTGCGTGCTAAGCGAGGTTGCCGTCGAGTTTACCAAAAAACTTTGAAAAAAATTCTCATAATTGATGATGAAACTTATGTACCGGTTGACCCCTCTGATATTCCTGGGAAGCAATATTTCCACGCTACCAGTCGTGGTGAGGTGGATTACAGCGAAAAAGTTAAAACAAAGTCTAAATTTTTCAAGAAGTATCTGGTTTGGCAAGCTATAGACAAAAACGGCAATGTTTCCGAACCATTTATCTGTACACGGTCTATGAACGCAAAAGTTTATCTTCGAGAGTGTATTATGAAGCGATTAATACCGTTTATAGACAAGTATTATCAGAGGGAAGACGTTGAATTCTGGCCGGATATGGCTTCGTGTCATTACGAGTCTGAAGTCACTCAATATTTGCAATCTATGGGCGTCGAATTCATATCGAAACAAAACAATGCTCCAAATGTTCCTCAAGCTCGAGGTATCGAAATGTTTTGGGCTCTGTGTAAAAAGGAATACAAAAAGTATTCAGAAAAATCAAAAACGTTGACATCTTTCAAACAAAGATGGGCTAGATTGGCCAAACGGGTGGCAACAACTTCTGGAAAAGCAGTCATGAGACGTGCAAGCATTAATTTGAGAAAAATCGGCTATAAAGGCATCGCAGGAGCAAATTTGATATAGATTGTATTTTTATTATTATTTTGTATAATTTATAATGACACACATAACAGTTGACATACAATTTTTCATTAAAAAAAATTTTCATTGACTTGTCTCTTTACTTCTGGGACACCCCAGTAGAACTATGTTGCTAAGCTCAAATTTAGACAAAAGTTTGTGGGCTGAGGCTTTAAATACAGCTGTCTATGTCTTGAATAGAACTAGTAAGAGTAGGGTCAAAGAAGTAACACCTTATGAATTATGGTTAAATAAAGGTGTTTTTGACATAAACCAATTAAAAGTATTCGGTTCAAAGGTTTCAGTTCATGTTCCAGACCAAAAGCGTCTCAAATGGGATTCAAAATCTGAAGTTGGTTATTTTGTAGGTTATGGTGAAAACACCAAGGGTTATAGGATTTACTTTCCAAATAAAAATGATGTTTTAATTAAAAGAGAGGTTGTATTTATTAAACAAACTGGAAAATACTTGTCAAAAGAACATAGTATGTCAGAAGAAAACGAATGGCCCGTAGAGTATCTAGAAGAAGATAATGAAACAAGGCAAGATGATGAATTTCACAGCTTTTATGAAGAGGATACGACGACCATGCATGATTTAACTATTGAACAACAAGAAAATCAAGATGATATAATATTACAGAGGGAAGCAGAATGTTCTCTAAATGATCAAGAGTATTTGGACGAATCAGGATGTTCTCAAAGTTCAAGTGGTCCAGAAATAGAAGAAAATATCCAGAAGGAACAAGAAGTTAGTAGGCCATCAAGGAAGAAGGTTAAGCCACAGTGGCTTGATGAATATGAAACAGGTCTTGTGTCATTATATAATGAACCATCAACATATGAAGAGGCTATGACAAGGGATGATAAAGATAAATGGAAAGAAGCAATTCAGAGAGAAATGGACACATTAAAAGTGAATAATACTTTTACAGTGGTGAGTGAAATGCCTAAGGGTCTAAACGTGATATCTACCAAATGGGTTTTCAAAATTAAGGATACTGATGAAGGGAAATTGTATAAAGCTAGGCTAGTTGCCTGTGGATTTGAACAAAAAGATGGTATTTCAAATGTGTATTCACCCGTTGCCAAGTTAGGAACATTTAGGATTTTTATGGCCATCGCAAACAAGTTAAAACAATTGGTATATCAGATGGATGTAGTAGGTGCGTTTCTACATGGTGATATAAAGGAAACAGTGTATATTAAATTACATACAGGAGAGATATGCAAACTTAACAAATCTCTGTATGGCTTAAAGAAAGCTCCAAAATATTGGAATGAAAAGTTTGACAGTTTTATTACAAAACAGAGTTTTTTAAGGTCTAAAAATGATTCATGTTTATACTCTAGAAAGATAAAAGGTAAATTTATGTATGTGTTACTGTATGTGGATGATATTCTATATTTTGGATCAGATCAGCAGGAATTACAAAGTTTTAAGGATCAATTATGCCAAACCTTTAAGATGAAAGATTTAGGATTGGCATCTAATTACTTAGGTATAAATATTAAACAGGAAGGTGGTATAACTACTCTTAACCAAGAAAAATATTTACTCACTATATTAAAAAGATACCAAATGTTAAATTGCAATCCTGTTTCTACCCCAATAGATCAAAACTTTAATTTTCAAATATTGCAAAGAGAACGGTCTGAAAGTAGTGAAATTGAAACAAAATGTAGACAAATAATAGGTTCTTTATTATATGCAGCTTGCGGTACAAGACCAGACATATGTGTCGCAGTGAGTTTCTTGAGTAGGTTTCAACATTGCGCCAGTCAGTTGTTATTTAAGTGTCTGAAAAGAATATTAAGGTATATTAAAGGTACATTGCAACTTTCTCTAACTTACAACTGTAACAATACATTAGTAGAAAGTTATGTTGATGCAGACTGGGCTGGTGACATACAAGATAGGAAATCTACATCAGGTTATATATTTAAACTATTTGGATGTGTAATTTTGTGGAATAGCAAGAAACAATTGTGTATAAGTCTCTCTTCAACAGAATCTGAGTATATTGCATTGAGTTTATGTATTACTGAAGCGAACTGGTTAAAGAATCTGTTGAATGAGTTTAATATTAAGTGTAATAGTATAACTATCTATGAGGACAATCAGTCAGTAATTAAATTAGCATATAATTCTGAAAATATCAAAAGATTAAAACATATTGATATAAAATATAAATACATTGTTGAACAAGTAAATAAGGGATTAATCTCATTGAAATATATAAGTACTTCAGATAATATTGCAGATCTCTTAACTAAACCATTGGGTAAAACAATGTTTGAAAAATTTAAAAATAATATTTTGATTTAAATAATTAGCACATAATAAATAACACTGCTCTGCTTCTGCTTTAGTTAGTACTTATATAGAAAAGAATATTGTTTTAACTAGGTACCTATATATTGTTTTAGAGTAATTAAGTTGTAAGTTATTCTATACTTAGTTTGTTTGAGTAATGTTTATTTGTAAATTAATTATCAATGAAAATCGGTACAGTGTTAAAGTAAAGTGTAAACTGTACAGTCAGAGATAGTCAAGTTGTGTAATAATGTTTTAGTTAGTACTTTGTATCAGCGATAGTAAATGTTTCTTTTTTGATTTGTATTGTTATGCGCTGATAGGTAAATATTTGTTGAGGGGGGGTGAAGAAAGCAACAAACATTTATAAGAGTTGTCTGTGTTAAAGTAGATATTATGTAAATATTATCTGTGGTAATTTTGACAGGCAATACGTATCTGTGGTTTTGTCTCTATATTTAAAAATAAGATTGCTTCCGGTCCTCTTGGTAAAAAGATGTCTGAATATAATTAAAAACGTGTTCTCAATTATAAAGTATTTTTATTTTCCATAATAGCCAACCACCTAAATAATTCAAGAAACTCAAAATTCATTGTATTAACTTCAAATGTATCCGAACGGAACCTTGGCTTCTCCACTTTGGTGCACACACTCATTTGGTGTGCAAATTTTGATAAGCCACTATCGTCAAAGAATGCTTGTTTATTTGAGAATGGCTATCTATATTCTGTGGTAGAACTTAAATACCTACGTAAATGGCTACCAATTAGGTGCTTATGGTTTGACAGTAGTAAAGATACATAGGTAGCTGATTATAGTAGTGATACTCTAATAACTACCCCGTATTTTCACCGCATTGACAATCTATTCTAAATTCCCTGCATTTTGGGGATTTCTCCTGAAATGGGTACCCTTGCTTGCCAGTTGTCTACCCCAGAGATTTACATCAAGTTAAGACCTCAATAGCATTAAAAGTCTATGATCTATTAGTCAAAATATGAATTCACGGAATCTCTTTAATTGCCGGGATAATTAATATCACTCTCCAAGTCCTCAACTATACCCATGCAAAAAATCACGTCTTTCGTTACTCTATTGAGGTGTGATTGAAGGACAAACCAGCAAACAAACACACTTTCGCATTTACAATACAATTAGTATGATAGGGTACAAACATACACAAACAATAGGTACCGTACCGTTCAGATGTATTTTATCGACATTGCACTTGCAGCGCACTACTGCCCATCAATATTTGTTACATGTATAGAAATATAACTAGCTATAGTTCACGTGCCTACGCTGCACAGATTTATAAAGATGTCTGTGCTACGCTGCGCATTAAAAGGATGCGCAGCGCTTAGGAGTGCGGTGCGGTGTTACTACTCTATACTCTACTATATTACCTCTAATGAGCTATTCACTTTATGTTTAACAAAAAAATAAACACTGTTTTTCGTAGTACCTCGTAAGCTGATGGCGTTCAATATCGCGTCTGTGTCTGTGTCTATGGCGTTTCTCTACACTATAGTCTATCACTATGGGTGGCGGCTATTTTCGGCGGAAGTAACATAAGGAAGGCTACTTCCGTCCGAAAAAGTTATCAGCCATATAGTTACATAATATATTATTATTTTCTTATGATATAAGCTGCTCAAGTTGCGCCTAAATCAATAAGTTTTACTACTCAAAAATGTTTGCGTCACTCTTCTTTGTAGAAAACGACACGTAGGTAATTTCAGCGAGTTTGTCTTTGTAGGTAAGCCGTAAGGTAGAAGATACACTTTATCAAGAGGTGAAATTACGTTACTTATCCAAGAGGGTCGTGAATTGTGGCCTAGAGCAAACAAAATCTTGGTCTTGAGAATCCAAATGCCTAAATAATTTTATTAATTCGAAAGTGTGTTTGTCTGATACGTTTTCGCAGCTCATCTGTTCAATCGATTTCGGCGAAAGGTAAGGTATAGGTAGAGATAGGTTGAATTCCGCGGAAGGACACTTTTTATCCGGGGAAATCCGAGGTCCCATCGTGTTATTAAAAATTTTAGCCTTCGCCAAAGACTTGCAACTAGATGTAGACCACGACGTCGCCCGCCTGGATTTAGAATGTTTTTTATCCCGTGGGCACTTTTCTTACGGGATACAGTATGTATGTTTCATATAAATAAAGAGAGCAAGCGAGCAGGCGGGTCACCTGATGTTAAGTGATTACCGCCGCCAATGAACATTTGCATCACCAGAGGAACTGCCAATGCGTTGCTGGCTTTGAGAAATTTGAAGAGGTTTCATGAGGGAACACAGAAGAACGCATTATATACACATTATATAAATGCGTTAACTGTCTATATTTATACACACTTTTAACGTATATCATACTAATATTACAAATGCGAAAGTGTGTTTGTTTGTTAGTTTGTCCATCAATCACGCCGCAACGGAGCAACGGATCGACGTGATTTTTGGCATGGGTATAGTTGAGGACCTGGAGAGTGACATAAGCTACTTTTTATCCCGGAAAATTAGGGAGTTCCCGCGGGAATCAAAAAAACTTAAACCACGCGGACGAAGTCGCGGGCATCACCTAGTTTATAATATAAGTATGGATGTGAGATAAATTCCTATGCTTTAATATAGTTTTGAGCTGTAGAGTTAAAAAATATGAAAATTATGGCTTTATGAGTCCGATAACAAATTATCAGATATATATTCGAGGGGGCAATAAACAATGAAGCTGACCCGCTCGATAACGCTCACTGTGTAAAGGTTTGGCCACATTCAAGATTTTATAAAAATCCACTGATTAGTTAGGTAAATAAATCCAAGCGTCATAGATATTTTTAGATCAATATCATTTTGGTGTATGGCTATAACGCATTTTTTCGCCCTTACTACTAAAAGTGAGCCCTTGACTGCAATCTCACCTGATGGTACCTAAGTTATGATGCAGTCTAAGCTGATAGCGGGCTAATCTGTTAGGGGTATGACAGTTGTATAAAACACATATCCCCAATCGGTTTCTAGACGGCATCGTACCGGAATGCGAAATCGCTTGGCGGAACGTCTTTGCCGGTAGGGTGGTAACACGGCTAAAGCCTCCCACCAGGCCAGTCCAGAGAAAATTCAGAATTTGTAAATTCCCGAATTCACCCTGCCAGGGATCAAACTCGAAACCTACCACTTTTAAGACCACATCGCTCACCCTCACCGCTGCGCCAGGAGGGTCGTCTAAATCATAGAATAGATGCTTTCGGTGAGAGCTTAAAAATTAGGTATACCGTTTAGGACCACTAAATGCTGGAATGATTTGCCGCCTCCAATACGTAGCCTTAAGTCAATAAATGCTTTTAAAGCATGGTATAACAAACTGGTGCAAAAATCATCAAAATCGGTCCACGCGTTTAGGCTGTAGCTGTCCTGCAAGGAACATACAAACATATATAGACTGATGAACACATAACCCTGTGCGTTCCGCAGTCGGGTAAAAAGCGCATCTTCTTGCAACACAAATATAAATTATAATAGGCATGATGACAGTAACCAAGAATCAATGAAATTGTGAATTTATCTAATGAAATAGGATTCATGGATTATTAAAAACGTATTTATTTTTCTATTTCGAGTGAGATTGCTATTTATTTTGATAATATAAAACTATAAAATACAGCAATCCGCCATATTGGATAAAACACCAAGAAACGAATGACGTCACAATTGTCTGTTTTCGAGCTTTGACAATCACACTATGTTTAGTGCACACTGCACAGAGTACATTGGTAAAAACAATAGTGACGTCACAACTCACAAACGACGCCATGACACCGCCGAACGTTTTGGCGTGAATTTTAAAATTTAAATTTCAAATGTCAATTTTATCTACCAAACCTTATTTTTCTGCTGAAATAAGATATTTTTTCGAAATAGTAGATACTTCCGAACATAATCTGACCATTTTTCAATATCAGTCATCATGCCTATTCCAAGTATAATGGATTTTACTAGTGGGCCCGGAAGATGTTGTCCTGCCCTGAACTTAGAACCCGATTGCAGCTACATGTACCGTTTTGACGCTGGTGATTTTCCATCAGATTCTTGTCCTCAAGTCAAGGATTCAATTTTGATGTTACGACGTAGATCGGAAGCGTGTCAGTAAACAATTAGCAGAAGAGCCCACGGCTGACGGCACTGAAATTGAAGTATTTGACGGAAAGTTCCCGATAGCTGCGATGTTTTGGGATGTTTATTTGGCAAAATAAGTAAGTATCTCGGAGGTAAATGTAATTTCTTTCACTCTTCACTTTATTTCAATGACAAGTTAACAAATAAAGTCGGTCTACTGAAAGTTGAAATTGCAAACACACGGAAAGTTACTGAGCTTCCGCTGTCCATCCGTCTGTCTGTATCTTATGAATCGTAATAGTGTACCTAATAGGTACACAATTGAAATTTTTACAGTGTGTATTTCTATTGCCGTTATCAATTTTGTATTGTGTCGTTTTTAATTTTGAAACACAAAATTGGTATAATACTTATATTTATTCTGAGGAGTTAGTTATTTAATCTATTACCACCTTCCGTGTTCTCCAGTCGCATCCTATCGTCGCAGACTCGCAGAAACAAATTTCATCCTCACCACCTGGATGCCTGGTCTTCTTCCACCTCCCATTATTCCAGGTCATTTCTGCCACGTACCTACCTGAAAATTGTGGAATCAGCTTCCATCTTCTGTGTTTCCTCAGGATTAAGTATAATATGGGGCTCTTCAAAGGGCGGTTAAACAAATATCTCAAAAGCTAGCAACGCATTGGCTGAGATCCACGGGGCGTTCGTAGTTTGCATTTGGTTAAGCTTTATTTTGAACTAGAATCTAGTTCAAAATAAAGCTATATGTAATAGTAAATCTAGTTACTAGATGATGCCCGCGACTTTTTTTTATTCCCGCGGGAACTCCTAAATTTTTCGGGATAAAAAGTAGCTTATCCTTCCTTCCCCGGGGTACAATCTACCACTTTACCAAATTTCATCCAAATCAGTTCATGAAAAGATGGGCTGTAAAAGCGTAGCAAACAGACAGAGAGATAGACAGACAGACACAATTTCGCATTTATAATATTAGTATAGATTAAAGTACTGACGAGCTTAAAAAATCTCAGGTAAGTAACACTGATAATGATGATAATTTTTATTTTGCGAAATTGTGGGTAACAACAGTTGTTTTATAAAGAAATAGTCCGGTTCATAGACTTAGAATTTTTTCGTACATTCTAAGCCTATGGTCCGGTTCACAATTTACTGCCAGTGTCAGTGTGCAAAAATATACCTATACAGTCTTAAACAAAGTCCAGCTAAGAAAATATTAAGGATACCCTTGCGACAAAAAAGTCGCACGACCAATGTGACCGCGGCTTAATTTTTTTATTACTATTAATTTAACTCACTTCATATCATCAGATCCCGGAGGAGTGTCACTGTGCGGTGCTCATGTTTAAACCGTGTTTGTGTTTTATTATCTACTTCAAACTCCGAGCGCTTGAAGTCAGTGACGGTGCAAAACTTTTATATTGAGTACCTGCTGCATGTATAAGTTAGCCTAGTACCCTCATAACCTAAATAGTAAGTACTTTCAGTTATTTAATTTTTAAAAATAGCTAAGAGCCCAATAATTAAATTACAGTGGAATTCATACAGGTTTTTTTTGAATATAGAGTTTATTGATATTCACTCTTGATTTGAAGGTACCTATATTAAAATTTTATTATTATTATTTATTTAAAAAAATTAGGAGATTGGTTGACAGTCTCCTAAAATGCCACACACATGGGGCTTGAACTGTCCCCGTGGAGATCCCCGTGATGCTGGTGGTTCCTGTTTTCAAAAGTGGAACTTCACTTGTTCCTCTTCCTACCACAGAACAGCAAGAAACCGTCAGCGCCCAATCTGCTCGCACAAAGCGTTTTGCTCGACGTTTCTGATACGAACCGCTGTGGAACACCCTTCCAGCGTACGTGTTTCCTGCCACGTATAACTTAAGTAACTTAAGGCAAGAGTGAATAGGCATCTTATAGGCAAGCGTGTTCGTCCCTCATCGTTGCCGGGGCATCAAACCTCCCAGATCCTCCGACTCCGAGATCCCAAACCTAAAGGATATTACAGTATGTGAGAGAAAATAGCCTGAGATATGGGAATGGAGATTAAGTAGGTACAATGGGTTATATGTACCTCCCTATTTACTACCATACGCGATTCAAATGCTCGTACAAAAAAATCTACACAAATTAGAAGTTGACCAACTGAAATAGAACGATCAATTGATCAATTAGGTAAGCATTTGAAGCGTCAGTTTTCATTAATCAGATTCGCTAAGGTCGTGAGTTGTGCTTCAAAGTTCGTCTTTAGAATGAAACAAAGTCGGAAAACGCGTTAAATGAGACGCCGTTACGTAAACTGTGAAAATATATTAACATACAATCTGTTATCTTATCTCTCTTATCTTATACACAACAACCTTATGTTACACGCAAGTAATTAATTAACGATGGATAAGCCATGGCTTTATAGTTTAGATATTATGTTAGGCCCTGTTCTCAGGCGACGTGAGCGACAACCGCGATAAGCGACAGTAGCGACGCGATACGACTCCAATAGAAAATGTCAAACTTGTCTACGCTACAACGTAAGCCAAATAAAGGGTCAGCTACTGTTTGATACAGCCGCATCGCGTCGTATCGAGTCGCGATCGAGACGACTCAGATAGACGCTGATCCTTTACGTGGTTACGTTGTCGCGTAGACAAAAGTTTTCTATTGGAGTCGAATCGCGTCGCGTTCCGTCGCGTGTTTGTCGCTCACCATCGGGTGGCCTAGAACAACTGGTAATATAATTATTTAGAGCGAAAATTCGAAGAAAAGAGGAAAAAACGCTGTTTTGTCCTACTTTAGCTGTATTACTTTTTTTCGCCATTTTTTCCTAGTGTGTTTTCGAACTTACATATTAAAAAGTTTGAAGATAAAACTTTTACATAAGATAAAAATAGATGGATAAATGGATACGCCCGATAAAGATGATATCCTTTTAATATTACTTACCTAATTTCAATTCAATGATTTTTTCGATAAGTAATGGATTATTAATCCCAGCAACAAAGCTAGCATCCCAAAATAATTAATTGCAGTGGATAAAAAAGCGTAGTTACCTACGTGTTTAAATACTGGGTAACCCACTATCTCATTGAAAAATTAGTCGCTGATTCTGAAAAAGCAATTCCCAAATTTTCCAGTGCTAATAATTGTACTCGTAGATGTTTTCGGATTTAGGGTGCCCTTCCACCAGAGATGTGCTACGTATCGAAGCTAAGGATGTGTGTGAACAACCACTAATAGCGCTAGACTTAATCTAGCGATCTAAGCTGTGAAAATCAAGCACTACTATTGGTGGGTTTGACACACATCCGCGGTACCTAAACAGCATAGCACATCTCAGGTGGAAAGGTGACACATATCTATCCTTAGCTAAGCAACGTAGCACGGTTCTGGGGGAAAGGCGCCTTAACTCAAGACGAACGATTGCAAAGTGACCTATATGACCGTTAAGGGCAAACCTGCGCTCATAATAGTGCTTACTTTAGGGCTGTGTCCCAAAATATAAGTTTTAAACAATATTAATTAACTTTCTCAATAACCTAAAAAAGTACCTTATGTTTGCCTGAGAAGTTGCCTTTTCAGATAATAAGTAAGTACCCTGAGAAATATACAGCTTTGCAATTTGCAAAATAAATGATTTATTAAATATTTGTCAGAGTTAATAATGTCCACCTAACGATCGAATTTCGGCCTCAGCAGCCAATCTCCAAAGAGATATTGGGGAGGTCAGCTCAAAACGGCCACCTTAACTTTGAGTAAAGAAAAAACCTATCAAACGATTGATTTTCCACAAGAATTTTATACTGATGGGAAAGAAATTTATTAAATTTATGATTTATAAAATTTAAGGTCTCGAAAATTGAAATAATAAGCATATTATGTCTTAATTACGGCAACTTGTAAAAAAACCGCTTTGCCCGAGCGGCCGCCTAAAGCGCCCAGGGGACCAAGGGCAGCCCCAACGTTACTGCGTATAATTGTTTTTTTTTTTTAATTTAACATGCTTGACGAAATAAAAATGACCAAAAAATATAAAAGAACATTATTTATTCTTTAATAAATAATGTTCTTTTATAAGACGGGTAAAATTAATATCAAATGTTTCTTTAAACATTTGATATTAATTTTACCCGTCTTATACTCAATTTCTAGTTCAGTTCAGTTTCTAGTTCTCAGTTTCTAAATAATTTTAAATTTAATCAGATACAGTTTATTGAGTAATTATCATTATTTTACTATAAGAGTTATAAAAATATCCTCGAACTCAATGTAATTAAAATATCAATGTTTTTTTTATACTATTATAAAAATCAAATTATTTCTATTTTCTCCGTCCGAGTTGAGATTTAACTAGAACATTAGCATTATTTTAATCATAATAATTCTTAAAAGTAATTTAAATTAACTTATTTAGTTTGAAAACTTCAGTCATCAAACTTTTATTAAGCATAAATTTTTAGAAACTTTAACACAGGTTTAGTTTTTATTAACATTTGAATATTTTTAACAATCAACTAATACTGCTCTTACATTATCAATAACATTTTATTCTCAGTCTGAGTTTCTACTAACTAAAAACTAGGTAGTATTCTCATTATTTTAATCATAAGGTCTTACAATTTCTATAACCTTAGCTAAGTAGGTAGTATGGTATATTTTAAACATAATATGGCAGTTACACAGCCTTTTGTTATTTTTTCGTTTTGATCGCCCGTGCCATAAGATTTTCATCCCATGATCCCTGGTTGGTTTTTCTCTTATAATTGTTCACCAGCTAAACAAAATAATTAAGCATTGTTCAATATATTTTATGCAACCTTTTTCGGTCGCAATGTTGCTGGCACACTACACGACACACCACATTTAAAAAGACATTGACACTTATATTTCAAGATAATAGTATGTATTATATTGCGTTCGGGGCACAATTACATCGCGGATAAATTTGTGAATATCGGTGTTGTGCTACAAAATACCTATCTGAACCCTCGGACGCGGACTCGGCGGTCGCGGCACCAAAAATATTTGAACCATACAGCGGGCGGGTGAGCTTAGTGTATTACTTACTATATATTTATTGTATTGTATCAATACAGAGTAATTCCGGATCTATACCCACCCAACAGCAGACGGCAGACCAGCGCAGCTATTATTAATAATTTACATTTGGTCCTTCGAGAAGTGATTCTGCTGCCTGTGGTTGTGTTGGTATGGTTCCAACAGAGTAACTCAGGGCGGTTCTTGGTCAGGGTTCCTTGCAGCGGGTAAGGGATCTCTGACACAAGAGATAACCGATACTTACTCCAGCGGGGAGGAAGGTATCGCGTTGCGGGGTAATACTGACTACTAAACTCACACATTATAATATATGGTAGGGATACAGATAGTGTATTAGCGGTTATTATATTTATTAGTACAACATACAGCATACACAACAATTACATTGTGTAAGCATTATTGCGGGCGGATTTGGTCATATAATATTATAACCATTTAGATTTTTTCATTTTGGGAATTTTATTTTCGTTGTTGGTTTTATTGATTTTTATTTATTTGACGTTTGGCATATTCTATTTTATTCCAGCGGCTTGACATACAAATTTTGTTTTATTTTGAATTTGAATTCGAAAGGAATTCGAATGCGGATGTTTTGTGTCTTGAAATATTATTAGGGCGGCCACACACTACGATTTTTTTTGCGGTTAAGTTTTAATTGTGGTTTTTATTAGGATAAAATGGCTCCTAAAAGTACTTAAGCAAGCCGTATGGTTAAAATGCGGTATGAAGTTGCGATATTTAATTTAGATATGATTTACGATATTTCTCAGAGAGTTTTGAGTACTGAGAATGATCGAAATGAATTTAAGGTTAGATATTCCGATTTGGAGAATATTTACCACGAATTTACCTCTTGCTTTCTGGAGATGCAGGCGGCTATGGATGAGGATAACTCTTCGGTAGTGGCGGAAAATATGGAAGAATATAAGGCATATAACAGGAAATATTATGATGTTAAGTGGAAATATTTAGAACTCTTTCCAGATAGCGGTACGCGGTCTCCAGATGAGTTTAAGTCTGTGGGAGCGGGAAGTTGCGAAAGCAAACGCAAGCGTGACTTTTTACCAAAAGTGCAAATGCCAAAATTTCCTGGGGAGATCGAAGAGTTCCAATCATTTTTGGATCTATTTGAGTCTTTGGTGGGGAAGGATACTTCTCTGTCTGACACAGAAAAGTTATATTATTTATTAGGTTCACTAAGCGGAGAGCCGAAAAGCTTAATAAAGCATTTATCGGTTATAGGGGATAATTACTCGATTGCACTTGATTTATTGAAAACGCGGTATGAAAATTTTTATACTCCTCGGCAGTCGATAGATACTGTTCCGAGAGGTAGAGAAGCGGATGGGGATGTCACTCCTAGATCAGTTATTCCTAACGCGGGTAGGATGGCTTCACAAAATACTGTTGCAAATGTGACTACGAATGCGGCGGAAGATGGTATTAATAGTTCTAATGCAGCAGGGGGCGGAGATAGTGGAACAACTTTGACTTCGTATGTACTGGGTTCTAAATTTTATCAAAGAGCGGTCTCGTTATCAACAGCCATAGTACGGGTCTTCAATAGCTGCGGTCAATTTAGAGATGTGCGTGTGCTGTTAGATGGCGGCAGTCAAACATCGTTTATATCTGAGGAATGCGCTAGTCGTTTAGGGTTGCGTAGATTCCGCTCAGATACGTTGAGGTTTACGGGGTTTGAGGTACAGCATCCAGTAGATGATGCGGTTTATTTTTCACAAACTTTGTTTAATAAAGTTTGTAAGGATGAAATTTTAGAAAAATACTGGGAATTGGAAGATATCCCTGATGAAGTTATTGCGGACTCAAAGGATTCACAGTGTAAAAAGTTCTTCGAGGAGACTTACCAGTGTAATGATACTGGTAGATATTTTATTGTGCGACTACCATTTTTGTTAAATAAACTAGAATTAGGACAGTCGGGTCCACTGGCAAAAAAGCGGTGTTATGCGATGAAAAAGCGGTTAAAGCCAAATAAGTTGTTGTGGAAGAAATATATTAAGTTTAAAAATAAGTTTAAAAATATTCGTCGCATCCGTAAAAAGGTAGCAGCCGTTCATGCAGTTACTGCGGGTTTTGGTGATATATTTACGCGGTTTAGTTCTTTGTCTAAGCTGCAGTCGGTAGTGGTTTATTGCTTGCGGTTTATTAGAAATGCGAAAAATGTTAGGGAAAAAAGTGAATGATATTATATTTCCATGTTAGAAAAGTTTTAATTTGTATATTTTAGTTTATTTGTGCGGTGAATATTTTTGTTAAAATAAGATTGCGGTTCTGCAAGGTGCAGAAAGTTTAGTGTAGTTTTATTATGTATATTATTTTTTATGCAGCGGTTAGTTAAAATAGTTAGGTTAATTTACTTAGGTTTTCATAAGGCAAAACATGTGGACTTGCGGAAATGTGGATTTTTATTACAATGCGGTTTATGATTTTGATAATAATGTTGGTTGTGTCGTTGCGGTAATGTAGATGTGCTAGACATATTATTTGGTTTACTTGCGGTTATATTGCGGTTTTGGTTTATTATATCATGCGGTAGATAAAGGCTTTCGCCTTTCTCGGGCGGGAATATGTTCAATATATTTTATGCAACCTTTTTCGGTCGCAATGTTGCTGGCACACTACACGACACACCACATTTAAAAAGACATTGACACTTATATTTCAAGATAATAGTATGTATTATATTGCGTTCGGGGCACAATTACATCGCGGATAAATTTGTGAATATCGGTGTTGTGCTACAAAATACCTATCTGAACCCTCGGACGCGGACTCGGCGGTCGCGGCACCTAAAATATTTGAACCATACAGCGGGCGGGTGAGCTTAGTGTATTACTATATATTTATTGTATTGTATCAATACAGAGTAATTCCGGATCTATACCCACCCAACAGCAGACGGCAGACCAGCGCAGCTATTATTAATAATTTACAAGCATTATCTATCTTATCATAGTATTTTTTAATAAGGGCAAAACGGTCAGTTGGCCGCTTTGCCTTATTCGGCCATATTGTTTAAAAATTCGGCTTTTCACACTTTTATACATTTACGTTTGAGCAAATCAAGCCAAATAGATAAGAAACAATACACGTATTATAAAAGGATTTAAATATAAAGAGGTATGATCAAAACAGGATGAACTTACCTTGCATTTTTTTAACAAAACATGCAAAAATAACATTTTCGACACTGTAGCCACGGGATCGCTCCTATCGCTACCGAATGACTGCCCGGCGCGGGGCGGGAGGTTTCTTATGCGACAAAACTGCAACGTCGCATTATCATTTCAAGCAACCGAAAAATTTAGAGTGGCCGCTTTGCTTCGTAATCATAACTGCAATCTCCCTCTCATCGCCTGATTGGATGGAAAATCGGATATGTCATTTGACCGAAGAGAGTTCAGTCCCAGAACCGACGTCTTAAAACGTGCTCTTTAACTGATATTTGGCAGTAAAATTGCTTTTGCCAATCATTTATTTAAATTTATTGATCTTTAATTTAAGTAGGTCCATTATTATGGTTAAAGTAGGTACTACCTACTGGGTAGTGAATTTAAGCCTTGAGCACAGTATAAGTTTATCAAGTGATTTAAGGAGAAAGTAGTGGACTAAAAACCATCAGCTGACCACGCGTCGTGTAGAATAATGCCGTTTTGGAGTAGCCATTTGAAATATTTTTAGTTTTGTACTGAAAAAAGTATTTTTAAATCAGAATTTTATAACTTTGTTCAGTATTACTAGGTAAATAATCGTAAAGATGTTAGATGATGAATGATGTTATGATCGTATCCCTATTCCAGATGACAGAAGCAGTAGCTAAAGGCGAGTCCACCCTACTGCGACAGGCACGCGACAAATTTGTCGCGGCGTACTGCCACGAGCCAACCGCGGCATCCGCGGCTCCCGGTCGCGTAAACCTTATAGGCGAACATGTCGACTATTGCGAGGGATTTGTCTTACCAGTGGTTTGTAGTTTTTAACAACTTGAGGTTAATATACGAATGGATACCTAGCTATTATCTTTTTATGATTATTTATTACTCTTAATAATAGTAAAGCAAAAGTACTACTTAGATACAACAATAGATCAATGACTGTCTTTAAAATGTATGTTGTTTTAAAATTATTAAGTTAATTTGGGTATGTTTTTGTGTTTTATTAATTTTAGGTAGGTATGCTAGCACCATTATGTAAACAAATATCTACACCTTTTAAGTTAGCATGTATAATCGTATAATAGTAAATAGTTATATTGTAGTGTGTGTAGTGTAGTGAAGTGCTGCCTGAAAGAACACATGAACAAAGTGTCTATAATTTGCAACAAGGAAGACTAAAATACAAATTGAACAATTTCTTAGTGCATAGTATTATTATGAGTTTAGGTTAAAGTAAAATTACTATTGGTCAAATAGCCTGGCTAGATTGTAAATTGTTATATCAAGCACCTAGTTTGCATTGGTAAGTACTCAATAATACAAAAAAAAAGTAAATAAATAACCGAATAAGTTGACAATTTTCTAAAAACAAATTCATGAAGCGATCGGTGGTATCCGCCCTTAGTGATAATTTATAACGATTAATCCTCGCCGGATTAGTGACGGATTACTATAAGATTACGTCACGTCGCGTCGCTCAGAATCATACAAACTCAACGAAGAGCATTTATTTTCAGTAACAATATTAAAAAATTTCGTTGGGTTAGTAAGACTAATTAATAAAACCAGTTTGTTTTATCCACTACAAGTTAACCCTTGACTGCGATCTCACCTGGTAAGTGATGATGCGGTCTAAGACGCGGCTAACCTGTTAGAGACATGGCGCAATGGGTGCCATGTCTCTAACAGGTTAGCCGCGTCATTCGGTTTCTCACGGCATCATACCGGAACGTAAAATCGCTTGGCGGCACGTCTTTGCCGGTAGGATGATAACTAGTTACGGCCGAAGCCTCCCACCAGGCCAGACCAGGGAAAATTCAGAAATTGTAAATTTCCAATTTGACCCTGGCGGGGATCGAACCAGGGACCTCCGCACTTTAAAACAACAGCGCTCAACACTGCGCCACGGAGGTCCTCAAACCAAAGGTCAAACCAGTAAGTTTTAAATGAAATTTTTGGAATGTATTGTGATAGGGGATGAACTAACAAAAAGTTTAAATTGTTTAGACTTGTTGTTGGAAGTAGAAACTCGGGCAATAATGCAGAATAACATATTTGAATTTTAGTTAGTTTTTGGATGTTATAAGTAGTTCTGTTGCACATATTGTGTACAACACTTAGGTATAACTAAATGTGCAAATTGTTGATTTCGCAACAAAATTGTATAGAGTTTATAGTCTAGGTATTTTACTTTGTTGCTAAATTGTCTAATCATAAAGCCGGTGCTACTACTGAAAACGTGTTGTTTTTGAGAGAAGGATATAGGCCTTAATTCACCAAACTGACCAAGTGACTTGAACCAGATTTAAAACGCCTTTGAAACCCCGCATGGTTAAAGCAAGTGATATTTAATTGCTAGTCTATATCATTTTGTTGCTAAAGATACATCTGTACCTACAGAAATTGTGCGAAACTGTGTCTTTCTGCCTATCCGTTTGTTTGTCTGTCTGCTTTGTTTTTACGGCCCGTAACCGATTTTGACAAAATTTGGTACAAATAGGAAGAGGTGCAAACTGCCACTTCTACATATCATGCCCTATGTTATTTCATGGGCAAGGACATAACATAGTCTACTTCCGGAAAATCAAAGTGAATAACCTAAATCCACCCTGTCGAACGCCACGCGGAAACCTAGTTTTTGTAACGATGGTAGAATGCAGCCTTGTTGGTCTAGTGCTAATACAGCAATTTTCATAAGTTTTCATCGCCAATTTCTATATTCCTACAGGCCTTACCATTCCTCACAGTCGTGGTGGGTGACTACAACAACACAGACGATTGCCGGATCCTCTCCATCCTGGCCAGCGGCCAAGAGCTGAAGGCATCCTTCCCGGCTACATCAGTCGCTGATCTGAAGCCTGGGGAACCAGCCTGGGCCAATTATGTGAAGGGAGTGGTTGCAAACTTTCCTAGTGAGTAAAGCAAGAACAATAAGCTATCTAGCATATAATATCCCATTTTATAGCATCCTTGTCGGTTATTTTAATATTTACACTTCATCAATGTTAAAACATATATTTGATGCTTGGGAGAACTCACAGAATGCTATTGGTATTTTCTGTGATTTGTTTATGGCATTCGACTGTGTTGAGCACGAGACACTGTTGGCCAAATTGAGCCACTATGGAATCAAAGACACTGCACTTGGTCTCATTGCATCATATCTTAGTGACCGTATTCAGACGGTATGTGTAAACAATGTGAAATCATCCGGATCAGCCTCGTTAATGAGTGTCCCTCAAGGCTCCATTCTGGGTCCCTTCATGTTCTTGGTATATATAAATGATTTACCATATTTTGTCCAGGATACTTGCGATATTGTGCTATTTGCTGATGATACGTCTTTAATTTTTAAAGTTGATAGAAATAAGGATGATTTTGACGTCGTAAATAGTGCCATTTCTCAAGTCACTCACTGGTTTACTGTAAATAACTTACTATTAAATGCAAATAAAACTGTGTTGAGTTCGCACTGCCCACTACCAAGAATACACGTAACATTAATCTAGTGGTAAATAATGATATGTTAAAAATAGAAGAGGCCACCGTGTTCTTGGGGGTGACCTTAAGCTGCTAAGCTAATGTGATGCTAAGCTTCAATGGGGCACCCATATATCAAATCTAGCTGGTAAACTAAGTTCTGCTGCTTACGCTGTCAGAAAGATTCGGCAGTTAACAGACGTTGAAACTGCAAAGATTGTATATTTTGCTTATTTTCATAGTATTATGTCTTACGGAATCTTGCTGTGGGGTAAAGCGGCAGATATTAAAAACATATTTGTATTACAAAAAAGGGCAATACGTGCAATTTATAATTTAAAGCCACGTGAATCCCTTAGGGAGAAATTCAAGGAAATAGGTATTCTTACAGTAGCCTCGCATATTTACAGTAATCTAATCTTTGTAAAACAGCACATTCAGAATTACAAAAGAATATGCGATCTGCACGATAGGCCAACTAGAAACCGCCATAAGCTCGTGACTCCATCGCTTCGCCTCAATAAAGTCCGAAGGTCGTTCGTGGGAATGAGCATACTATTCTTTAACAAAATTCCTCAACCTATTATAAACTTGCCTTTACACAAGTTTAAGATAACCATTAAAAAAATGCTCCTAAAAAAGCTTATTATACTGTCGAAGATTATATTAATGATAAAGGCGCATGGATTTGACTCGCTCCAGCAAATACTCAGGACAGTGGTTACTTATGTATCTGTATATGTTGTATGTAGATTATGGTAAACATACCATATACTATTTTTTTTTCAAAAGAGCAACCACTGAGTTTCTTGCTGGTTCTTCTCGGTAGGAACGGCATTCCGAACCAGTGGTAGATTCATTTGACTATTCATAAGAACTTGTAAAAAGTCTATTTGAATAAAAATCATTTGAATTTTGAATTTTTGAAAATCAAAACATAAACTTCTATAATAATATGAGCGACACTACCACCACCGGCTTGGAAAACCGAATCTGCTGAGACGAAAAGCGACATAAATTAGCAGTAGTACAAATTTAGTAAATGCATGGATTACATTAATAAAAAAAACACAAGCTGGCATTTTAATTTGTTTTTATAAGGTAAAGTGCGTGGATTCGACGCAGTGGTGGTATCCGATGTTCCAATGGGGTCAGGAGTGTCCAGCAGTGCATCTCTGGAAGTCGCCTTCTTCACACTCCTTGAAGCACTGACTGGAAACACAGTTGAGTATGTATCCAGTGATTTTATATGATGAAAGCGTAGCAGTTATGGAATACCGCTTTTCCGCTGATATAGATACTTATTTAGAATATATTATCATTAATTTTAAGTGGTTACTAATCGTTAGCTGCAGTGATAGATTGGTCAAGACTTCATCCTTCTATTTGGGATTCTCATGTTCGATTCCTGGACACACGTCTATATCTACTCGTAATATTATTTCGAAGCTATGTTGGCTGTAAGCAATGAAATGTCTATCTAGGGTAGTGGCCCGTGAATACAATATGCATCACAAGTTCGTGTTCTGCTTTTTCAGTGGTCCTTGTAAGATACCTATGTCCTAAGGTGGAAATCTTTCAATTAAAACGAGGACTACAGAACTATAAAGTTAAGAAAACATTGCGAGAACTGTTTTCGTGATTTCGTGAATCTGGGGAAAATATTGGGTTAAGTCTTAGAAGTGAGCGACTGAAGCTCTATATAATATTAAAGAACACGTGTCCAAAAGTGTTTATAACGTGTCTGGGAAAAATATTGGGTTAAGACTTAAGAGTAGGGTTGCTTGATGCGTCACGGTTCTAAGCTCCATCTTAGGGGGTCTTATCACAGCGTGTGAAATACAGGCTGCGTCTTAGAGCTTTGATATTTGATATGGGTACTTTGATGACTCGTTTGGCGAGACCTAAATGCAATATGACATTGTTTGCAGCAAGAATACTACCAGATGGCATTAAAAAAATTGAAAATGATACTACATTTTACCGCAAGTTAACGGACTATTATCCTTACTAATCCTTACTTAATATTATAAATGGGAAAGTGAGTTTGTTTGTATGTTTGTTCCGCTTTCACGCCGTAACTACTGAACCGATTGCTTGCAGACGTAAAGTTAGAAGTCCGGATTAAATAATAGGGTACTTTTTATCCCGGAAAATTAAAGAGTTCCCGCGGGAACTAAAACTCCTCAATCCACGCGGAAGAAGTCGCGGGTATCAGCTAGTAGTTAATAAATAAATGCTATTGTACGATAAATGAATATCTGACAGAGTAACTAAACCGCTAACCCATCGCTATACATCATAATAATCTATATATATAAAATTCAAAGTCCTGACTGACTGACTGACTGACTGACTTATATATCAACGCACAGCCTAAACCGCTGGAGCTAGAAACTTGAAATTTTGATAGAAGCTTCCTTTTGTGACGTAAGCGCTTACTAAGGAAGGATTGTTGCAAATTCCACCCCTAAGGGGATGAAAAAGGGGTTGAAAGTTTGTATGAAAGTCCGTCATTTCTCAAGTTATATCGATGAAACTTGGTATACGTGCTATCGGTAAAAAATAAAGAAATACGTGTTTCACAGTTTTCGAAAATTCTACCCCCGAAGGGGTTAAATAGGGGTTATAAGTTTATATGAATGTCCTTCATTTCTAAAGATTATTTCTCAAGTTATATCAACGAAACTTGGTATATTAGGTAATAAATAAAGAAGTATGGCACAATTTTTCAAAATTCCACCCCCAAAGGGGTAAGATAGGAGTTGAAAGTTTGTATGAAAGTCCTTCATTTCTCAAGTTATAGCCATGAAACTTAGCATTTGGGCTTTCAGTTAGATATGGAGAAGTACGTGTTTCACCACTTTTGAAAATTCGACCTCCAAAGGGGTGAAATAAGGGGATGAATGTTCTTCATTTATAAAGAAATTTTTCAAGTTATAACAACGAAACTTGGTATTTTGGTTTTCGGTATAATGTATAAGTAAGTGAGTAACGGTTTTTCAAAATTCTGCCCCCAACTGGTAAAATAGGGGTTGAAAGTTGGTGTAAAAGGCCGGCGTTTTTCAAGTTATAGCCATGAAACTTGATATTTGGGCTACCAGTTTAAATTATGAAATACATAATTCACAGTTTTTTATAAATTCTATCCCAAAGGAAGTTAAATAGTCCTTCAATCACGCTGCAACAGAGCAACGGATCGACGTGTTTTTTTTTCATGGATTCTTTTAATCCCGGCAAATTAAGGAATGCCTATGGGAATTAAAAAAACTTATGGCACGCGAACGAAGTCGCGGGCGTCCGCTAGTTTGATATATTTTACCTAATTAAACCTATTCATTATTATTTTGACAAATTTTTCCTACTAGCTAATTCCCGCGACTTCGTCCGTGTGAAATGAGGTTTTTTTGGTAGCCTATGTGCTATTCCAGAATATAATCTACTAGATTATGCCCGCGACTTCGTCCGCGTGGATTGATGTTTTTGATTCCCGTGGGAAATTCTCAATTTTCCGGGATAAAAAGTAGCCTATGTCCTTCCCCGGGATACAACCTATCCCTGTACCAAATTTCATCAAAATCGGTTGAACAGATGGGTCATGAAAGCGTGGCAGACAGACAGACAGACAGACAGACACACTTTCGTATTTATAATATTAGTATGGATATCTGTACCAAATTTCATCCAGATCCGTTCAGCCGTTGGGGCGTGATTGAGTATCAAACATCCATCCAAACTTTCGCATTTATAATATTTTTCTTATTTTTTCTTTTATAATTAGCATTGTGCAAATGGAACAGCATGGTGGTTCTAAGCTCTAATTCCCTCTCTCCTATGAGAGTGGAGGCCTGTGCCCAGCAGTGGGACGTTAATAAGCTGTAGTGGTTAGTAGACGGCGCTGGTTACCGCCCTAACCGGTAGGACACGAGGCAACTAACTTTTAAAAAAAACTATCAAATTAGCATGGTTGTAAGATGGTTATGAAATTACGATTGTCAGTCCCGTAGAGAAGGCGCGGCTGTGTCAGAAGGCAGAGCACGAGTTCCCCGGGATGCCGTGCGGGATCATGGACCAGTTTATCGTCACCCTGGGCAAGAAGGACCACGCCCTGTTAATAGACTGCAGGTCAGTACATTCCACGCCTCACGTAGGTTACAGATTATACACCTCAAACATAAACACATAGGCTACTTCTTATTCCGGGAAAGATTTCCCGCGGGAACCAAAATACCTCAATCCACGTGGACGAAGTCGCGGGTATCAGCTAGTCTAAATGTATAAAAGAAGAAAAAGGAAAAAATGTAAGGAAAGACTGACTGACTGATCTATCAACGCACAGTACACAACACTGGACGGATTTAGCTGAAATTTTCCATACAGATTTATAAACAAAGGTATCCGCCAAGAAATGATTTTCGAAAATTCAATCCCTATAGGAGAACTTAACGTGAGACGCTGCGGGCATTAAAAGCTAGTGTTCAACTAAAATATTTTACTTATATTGGAGACTGAAATAACTTCGACATCATATTCTAAGAAATTATGAAAGAAATTATCAAATTAAACTTAAAACTCCATATTTCTGTAATGTTTCTAATGAAAATTTTAATGGAAAGCTATTACAAGGCTATCGTTTAACTGGTTGGCGTTAAGTAACGTTAAAATAAAATGTGTTCTCCCGGCCAATTATATTAGGTATATGGAATTGGTTTGCTGTTTATGGTTTACAAAAATATCAAAATTGGTTGGCAATTAATGTATTCAATGGTTTGTTCTAAAATTATTTGGAAAGCCAGTTATATAAATAAGCTGCACTATGGAAGCTAGGTTTAATTAAATCTATGTCAGCAGAAAATTTTAATTGTGGTTGGCAAATAAATTTCTATTTGGTAAGCGTAAATTGGGTGTAACTTTTGTACAGCAAAACATTTAGTTAAAATCAAATTTTGAAAATGCTCAGTAGAACATACCTACGCATATATAACAACTTAGGAGCTCTTAGGACAAGTCTATTAACATTATTGTAGTAATATTATGATGATTTAACTATTCTACCTAACTATATTTATATATTCCACCACTACAGCCCATTAACGTCCCACTTCTAGGCACAGGCCTCCACTCTCATAGGAGAGAGGGAATTAGAGCTTAGACTTACCACGCTGCTCCAATGCTGGTTGGCAGGCTTTAACGACTTTTATCATGTTAGTGATAATAACCGGGATCAACAGCTTAACGTACCTACTCTCCGAGGCACAGGGTTGAAACATCGCCAAGTTCCTAACTCCGGGGCTAGAATACTACTGAGAATTTCTAGTCAACCCAAACCCAATAATTAATTATGGCCCGACCCATGACTTGAACTTGGGACCTTGTCGTCCGCCAATGAGCCGCGCTGTACTGTGGGTGGTGTGTTCGATCTTTCGACGGCTAAATTACAGTGGTTTTCCTATAGATCGCTGGTGTCAACGCAAATTCCAGTCAACTCTGAAGACGCAGTTATTCTGGTGGTCAACTCGAACGTCAAGCACCAGCTGACCGGCAGCGAGTATCCCCAGAGGCGAGCTCAGTGCCAGGAGGCTGCGAAGAAACTCAAGATACCATCACTGAGAAGTGCAGACGTTGAAGATTTAGAAGGTGAGTAATGTGTTACTTAATCATACATAATATTATAAATGCGAAAGTGTGTTTGTTTGTTGGTTTGTCCTTCAATCACGCCGCAACAGAGTAGATCGACGTGATTTTTTTCATGAATATAGTTGAGGACCTGGAGAGTGACATAGGTTACCTACTTTTTATTCCGGAAAATGAAGGAGTTCCCTTGGGAATTACAAAAACTTATTCCACGCGGATAAAGTTGAAGGCATCAGCTAGTTTAACAAATAGAAAAGCACGAAAGCCCTGCCATATTGAAATGTTTGCAAAAAAACTATAGCCTCGGGAAGATGTAAGAATTCTAACGATACCCCATACATCCAAATCTGTTTAGGCATTTCGAAGTTAAATTGTGGTTCTTTGGTCTAGTCTGATGGGAGGAATCGCGCACGGGTTTGCATGCGAAATTTCTGAAATTATAAGTTCGCAAACTGACCCTGTGGGGGATCGAATCCGGCAATTGCCACAGCGCTCATCACTGCGCCAGGGAGGTCGTCAGGGATCGTCAGGGTCGTAGATCAGAGGTGCAATCATGTAAGGATTGCCGATCAAATCGTATAAGTTCGGCTTCAAAGTAAAATAAACCATAAAGCATTGAATTAGAGGTCAATTTCGTGTATCCATTCTTATACGTTTAGGCTATCGAACATGCCTAAACGTACTCGTATGAGAATGGATACACGAAATTGAGCTCTAATTCAATGCTGTTATGGTTTATTTTAATTTGAAGCCGAACTTATACGATTTAATCGACAATTCTTACATGATTGGGGGGGGCAGTTCTAGAATTATTGTTTCATTATACATTTCCAACCTTTTTCTGCGTGTTTCCTTCTCGACGTACCTACGTCATCAGTAGTAGTAGTAGTAGTATGGGAGTAACAGCGGTCGCTATTGCGATTAATTTCTACTTTGCGAATAATTCAATACAAAGTTGGAGGGATATAGGATCCCTCAGGGTCCCGAGAGCATTTTAAAGTTATCATAGTTCGGTTCGTGTAACTACAAACTTCTGTGTGGATTGATCTCAAGTTACAAGTGTTCACTAGCAATTACGCAATTCAAGTTGTATTTAGAACTGGCAAGTCGACTCCACTGTGAGGACTTAGTAACTTTGCAACAAGGAAACTAAAATATACTCTTAGTTTTCTTAAAACTTGCAAAAATGATCGGGTGTATTTATGTTAAGAGTTGATTGTCTGGAGCAAACTGAAAATCAGCGCTGGTTGGGGGGTTTGGGTATTTCAAACGTCAAAATGTGTGCATAGTATGGGACTGAATTATCGAAGTCATCAAAGGTCGACGCACTTTAATCGATATTTTAATATGGTTATCCAACAAAATATTATAAATGCGAAAGTGTGTCTGTCTGTCTGTCTGCTACGCTTTCACGGCCCATCTGTTCGACCGATTTTGATGAAATTTATGGTATCCTCTTTTTATATCGGAAAATCAAAGAGTTCCCACGGGGATCAAAAAACCTTTATCCACGCGAATTTAGTCGCGGGTATCATCTAGTACTATTATATAGATTTTGATAAATTTGTTTCAGAATTAAAGTTGCTAAAGTGCGACGGATTGGTGCTGAAGCGAGCCAAGCACGTGATTGAAGAGATAGCCCGCACAGAAGAGGCCGCCGTGTTGCTGCCACAAAAAGAATTCGATGCGGTTAGTTTTTTTTTAGAAAATTGTTCGTTTTAGTAGAATGAAATACAGAGACCACTAGCTCGCGTCTTCGTCCGCGTGGTTTAAGTTTTTTGATTCCCGCGGGAACTCCTCAATTTTCCGGGATAAAAAGTAGCCTATGTCACTCTCCAGGTCCTCAACTATACCCATGCCAAAAATCACGTCAATCCGTTGCTCCGTTGCGGCGTGATTGAAGGACAAACCAACAAACCAACAAACAAAGTGACTTTCGCATTTATAATATTAGTATGATTGAGATAATTACCATTGCTTAAAGCAGTATAGTCCCACAAACTTAATTAACCCGGTGACAGCGTCGTTAGGTAAGTATACGTATTATATATTTAAAAAAAAACTGTTTTTCTGTTAGGGTAGTAACTAGCCACGGCCGAAATCTCCCACCAGACCAGACCAGAATCTATACTAATTATTACTGTGAAAGTTTGGGTGGATCAATAACGCCAGAAAGGCTGAAAGGATCTGGATGAAATTTGGATATTAATTGAATTAAAACCCGGAAAATTATAGAGTTCCCAATTACGAATTCTCAAATAGACTCTGCCGCGGCTCAAACCAGGGTCTTCCTATTTATAAGACCATAGCACTCACCGCTACGCCAGTAAGATCATAATAATACTAGGTATCGTATAGCCGCATAATATTATTATCATAATTTACACAAAAAGCCTATTTTTCCTTAGAGAGCCTTTAGGGATCGTATTACTTTAAGTGCTCCGTAAAGTGAATAAAGTGAGGCTACGTGAAACAAATGGCTTAATTTCAGGTGGGCCAGCTATTCTACAAGTCACATGAATCACTCAGCGAGTTAATGGAAGTGTCTTGTCCAGAGCTGGACCAGCTGGTGGACATAATGCGCTCCTCGCCCGGAGTGTACGGCGCGAGGATGACTGGCGGGGGATTTGGCGGCTGCGTTATTGCACTGGTAATACTTCATTAATTTCATTCCTTTATTCATTCATTCATCCATTCTGAAGAATAAGAAGCCAGTGGTACAATAAAAGCACCCGATCATTAATTATAGAGCTGCAGTTTTGAAAGTTCAAGTCAATCAATCAATCAATATTTATTTATTCAATGTGCACTGTACACTTATTGACGTCCGAAACTTATAAAACATGATGGTGATAATCAGTTATGGTATCTTAAAACTAAAGCTACGAGGGTTCCTAACCCGCCCCGGTCTGAGAAGAACCCACAACAAACTCAGCCGGGTAAAAAAGTTGCCAATATTAGAAGAGGCACCGAAACAAGAAGAGAATATTCTTTTATTCATCCATTCATTTTGAGCTTTGGAAATTAAAGAGGAGTGCCTGTTTAATTTCCAATGGCACCCAATTTCCTACAATCCAATCTCATCATCATCATCACTACAGCCTATTAACGTCCCACTGCTGGGCCCAGGGCTCCACTTTCATAGGAGAGCGGGAATTACAGCTTAGACCCACCACGCTGCTCCAATGCGGGTTGGCGGGCTTTAACGACTATTATCATGTTAGTGATAATAACCGGGACCGACGGCTTAACGTGCTCTCCGAGGCACGGGGGTGAAACACCGCCAACTTCCAACTCCAGGCTGGCACTGAGAATTTCTTAATTGAAAAACCCAATACCTAACTTTTTATGCCCGACCGGGAATCGAACCCAGGACCTCGTGATCCGCAGTCGACTATGCTAACCACTAGACCAACGAGGCAGTTGCAATCCAATCTAATCCGCTGTAATCCACAAAAAAATTCGTTCATTCTTAGTAGGTAATATTTTTAACTTCGATTTTCGATCAAATCCAATTACCTGCTTGCAACTCCACGTAACACGCTGCGTTATTGCACTGGTCAGACTTTATTACTGAGAGCTACTTGGAAGTTGGAAGGGTTAAAAATGTTCATTCATTGCTAAAATAATTATATACGACATTAGATACTCTGTCTCTCTCCATCTACACAATAGGGATAGAGATAAGGCTTAACATTTTTTTGTCACGTACGATTTTCCAGCCCTATTTTCTAAAAATGTTTGAACTAAACTTTTTTTTTATCACAGCTGAAAAAGGAATACGTGGATGTTGTAAAGAAGAATGTAATTGCGCAGTACAAGGGGGACCCAACCTTTTTCGTATGTCAACCGAGCGACGGCGCCAAAATACTGCTATTAGTTTAGAAAATACTAGCTGATACTGGATTAAAAGTAGCCTATGTGTTATTCCAGACTATAATCTATCTCTGTGCCAAATTTCATCCAGATCCGTTCCAGCCGTTAGGGCGTGATTGAGAAACAAACATCCATCCATACATCCATCCATTCAAACTTTTGCATTATAATATTTACTAGCTTATGCCCGCGACTACGTCCGCGTGGATTGAGGTTTTTGGTTCCCGCGGGAACTCCTTAATTTTCCGGGATAAAAAGTAGCCTATGTGCTATTCCAGACTATATTCTATCTCTGTGCCAAATTTCAGCCAGATCCGTTCAGCCGTTGGCGCGTGATTGAGTAACAAACATCCATACATCCATACATTCATCCAGACATCCATCCAAACTTTCGCATTTATAATATTTATATTTATTATTATTATTATTATATATCATACTCTCACGCGCGCATACAAAATAAATACATATATGACCAAAAGAATTATAATGAACTTACGTAAATAAATAGATATGAATAAACTTACATACACAAATACACAAATAAATAGTTGTAGCGGGCGGAGGATTACACCCCGGCAGGGGAGACCAGACGGCCGGGGGTCAGGGCGACAGGTTGAGAAACCGGCGGACTATCCTAGCCGAGTCTAGCAACACCGCTTTTTGCATCCTGGCTGCGAGCGAACTGCCGCGGAACCCCAGCCTCCTCAGATGGTGAGCGAGGCTGACTGGGATTAACCCATTCGCAGATATAACGATTGGGATGGTTTCAGTGGACTCCACATGCCACATGGCGGAAACCTCGTGAGCCAGATCGAGATACTTTCGTTTTTTCTCCGTCTCAGCTCTCACAAGGTTCTCGTCATATGGAATGGTGATGTCCACCAAAAACACCCGCGACTGTGCCCGGTCCAACAGCACGATGTCAGGCTTATTCGCTAGAATAGTCCTGTCCGTGATGATGGAGCGGTCCCAATAGAGCCGGACTCCGTCACGCTCGAGTACAGGCACCGGGGTGTACTTGTAGTACGGCAGCCTCTCATCCAGGAGACCGTACTTCAGAGCAAGCTCCTGGTGAAGGATTTTGGCCGCTTGGTTGTGTCTGTGCAGATACTCAGTGTTAGCAAGCGCCGAACATCCCGAAAGCACATGTCTGAGTGACTCACCGGGATGGCGACAGGCTCGACAGATGTCGTGAGTGCCATCCTTCAGAATGTACTTTCGGTAGTTCCGCGTCTTTACCACCTGATCCTGTATCGCACAGACAAAACCTTCGGTTTCCCCAAAGAGGTCACCGAAGCGCAGCCATTGCACGGACGCTTTTTTATCGACATGCGGCTCATTAAGAGCTTTAAAAAAGCGTCCGTGCAACTCCTTCTCCATCCATACGGTCTCCCGGTCAGAGGTGCTAAGTACCACCGGCGCCTGCCACTCGATTTTGGCTAAGGATAGGGGAGTAAGTCCTTTATCACATTCCATGACGGCCCTATGCATGGGCGACTTCCTCTTCGTCTCGAAGTATGTTCTGAGATTGGCTATCTCCCGGTTATGCATGGTCTTGACGCTTAATACGCCTCGACCACCACATTTCCACCACATTTATTTGATTTGATTGATTTGATTATTTGATTAATACTACTAATTGGGGGATTGCTATCATCGCTTAGTGCAGTATTACTTCTACTACTAAAATATCTTATCTTACTAATATTATAAATGTGAAAGTTTGGATGGATGTATGGATGTATGGATGTTTGTTACTCAATCACGCGCCAACGGCTGAACGGATCTGGCTGAAATTTGGCACAGAGATAGAATATAGTCTGGAATAGCACATAGGCTACTTTTTATGCCGGAAAATTAAAGAGTTCCCGCGGGAACCAAAAAACCTCAAACCACGCAGACGAAGTCGCGGGCATTCGCTAGTCCTAAAATAATATGTTGATGCCTATGCCAAAAATAAATTATTTCTTACTGATTATTATAATATTATAGAGGGTATTTCAAAATACCTAAAATTCACATCCTCGGTTAGTTTTAAGTTTGATAACCTGTTGTTAAAACTGGTTAAAAAACTTAAAACTAACCGAGCATAAAGAAAATAGTAAATTCAAATTGGATGACTTCACAACTATGTAAGTATTTGATACAAATTATAAAAGCGCGTTTAGACGTTTGAATACTAAAATTCTATAATACATCAATGCGTTTGAAATAAGGTTGTAGATTTGACCACGGGTAGTTGTCAAATACCCGATTGTCATAAGTGCATATGGGAAGTTGAATAAGTTGCATTCAAATCCGATAAGTACCTAATGCTCAATTAAAATGTTCGAAATGTAATTAATTACAGTTTTATTATAAGTATAGATATAAATAGACATTACATAGACACAATAAAGCTATATATTTATATTTTTTAACTTGAAGTTTTCATTCATGAGAAAACCTTAACTTACGACGTAGGCGTCCGCTTAGGGCAAAAACACACTAAGGACAGGATAGGACGAAATTCCCGCATCGTTTAGGTAGCATTTTTCTTCGTGTCGCGGTAGTTTGTGCAGCTCCTTAAAGAAATGCGCGTGCGGACTTTTGGTCCGGCGGTATTTTTCGCTGTGTACTTAGTGTGTATTCGCCTTAATTTGCACTCTAGAATTGATAGTGTTTTATTTGCAACTAATCTCAATAATGGAGACTAAGCCTATACCTACGCAGGCGATATTATAGGCTACATTCTACGAACAAAATCGATATGACGGATCCAAAAAAGTACAGTTCCAACGAAGATCCAACAAAGTTAGAGTTACAGTTTTTAATACTTACTGTTTCTTGAAAAGTATACGTCATTCTTCAGGATGCAAGCTATCTCAATACCATTCTCCATCCATATCGCTCTTAATGCCATACCACCACCACCACCACCACAACTACAGCCCATTAACGTCCCAATGCTGGGCAGAGGCCTCCACTCTCGTAGGAGAGCGGGAATTAGAGCTTAGACCCATCACGCTGCTCCAATGCGGTTTGGCGGGCTTTAACGACTATTATCATGTTAGTGATAATAACCGGGACCGACGGCTTAACGTGCTCTCCGAGGCACGGGGGTGAAACACCTCCAACTTCCTAACTCCAGGCTAGTACTGAGAATTTCTAGTCAGAAAAACTCAATACTTAATTATGGCCCGACCCGGGACTCGAACCCAGGACCTCGTCAGCCGCAGGCGAACCTGCTAACCACTAGACCAACGAGGCAGCCATGCCTTACACATAAAAGCTTATTCTGACCGGGTCAAGCCGGCTCCGGGTAGTTAGACCCAAACACACCCACCGGCTAGACCCACCAGTGGGTGAAGGGTGAGTTCCTGTACAAGGGTGTACTCGTACATTCACTGGTGGGTGAAGTTTGTGGGTGCATGGATCGAATTTTTTACATAAAACCCAATCACTACGCAAGATAAAAATACGAAAGTACGACTGTCATACTAGCTAATAGAGCAACGAGGCGGCCTAAGTGACGACAGTTCTCTTCTTCATGCGTCGTTCCCTCAACTTTGAGGATCGTGACACCCCTTCGATACCACTCTTCTCACGTTGCTCTTCATTTCTTCTGTTTCCCGCCACGTGGATTGCCTCGCAATTCGGTGTGTCAACTGCTTCCTTAATTTGGTCTGACTAACGTCTTGGGCTACGTCCGCGGGGCCTCTTTCCTCCGATTTTACCTGTGACCATAAGTTTTTCGATTGTGCTGGCATTCTTCCGTGCAATGTGGCCGAAGTACTCGAGGGTCCCCCGCAGGCAGATGTTGGAAAGCCTAATTAGGGTTCCGTACGTGGTGCGACTTTCTCCGTCTGTCTGTCCGTCTGTCCGTCCGTCACACTCGATTATTTCAGTAACTACCGAAGCTATCGACATGAAATTTGGAATAGTTGTGTATATTAGTGGCCCAAAGACACTGGAATTAAAAAAAATTGGAAATTATTTTTGTTCTTATTTAAAAAGGGGGGAAAATCGGAGGGTTGAAATTTAAAAGTGAGATAACTGTACTGTGTGGGGTATCATATGAAACGGTTTACTTTGTAAATTCTAAAACAGATTTTTAATTATTTTTAGTCATGATAGTTTTTGATTTATCGGGGAAAAAGTCTAAAAAATCTATCTCCGGAGTTTACCAATCGAAAAATCTGAAATAATTATGGTCAATAGGAATTTATGTATATTTTACAGGTAAACTATAGCCAATGCTCTAACTAGCATAGTTTTTTTGATATTAACAGTAAACCTCGTACTCGTCGTCAAATAAACATATTGGTTTTTGCTTGATTGTTTTGCTTCAGTACCTACTTCTTGAGTACGGAACCCTCGGTGCGCGAGTCCGACTCGCACTTGGCCGGTTTTTTTATTTTCAACTTACTTAATATTGGGACGTAGGTTCGATGTTCGGTCCATGATATTATGTTGAGCACACGTCTACAGTTCTAGGCACAGTTTAATTCCTAGGCTCTATAATGAGTAGTAGGTATGGGAGACGCAGAAGCGTATCGAGTTTGTATACAAACACCGTGGAGGCTGTATTCAGGAATCAGGACTAAACAGGACCAGTCTCTCGCGAGACGTGCAACGGGTAGCACGTACCTGATACGAACGGAGGTGTAAAAAAAACATTACGCTTGCGTATTATACCAACTATGAAGTGATCGTTTGTAAAACATTTTTTTATGAAACTCTTAAAACTTTGTAAAGGAGTGTTTTTGTAGAGTTGGTGGAACGATACCGCGCTGTGACCGCTTTTGATCAGTTGAAAACTTTGAAGGAACTCACAAACTTTGAAGTTTCATGTTAATTGAACTTTATGCAAATAGAACTAAGCTGAACTTTATTACCACTTTAAGGAATGAATAAGAGTTTCATTTCTGAAAAGGTTTGTATTAATTATGATCTACTAGCTGATACCCGCGACTTAGTCCGCGTGGTTTAAGTTTTTGTTATTCCCGCGGGATCTCAAAAATTTTTCGGGATAAATAGTAGCCTATGTCACTCTCCAGGCCCTCAACTATACCCGTGCCAAAAATCAGGTCGATCCGTTACTTAGTTGCGGCGTGTTTGAAGGACAAACCAACAAACCAATAAACCAACAAACCAACAAACAAACACACTTTCGCATTTATAATATTAGTATAGTAGTCTTTATATTTAACTATGTACTATTTAACTTATAGTACTTATGTACTCTACTTAATTTAAAACTAGGTGTGGTCAATGGGCCCATCTCTATATAGGTATTCTAGAGAAATCTAAGTTCTCCAAAAAATTGTTTTTTAGAGATGCGAGAAGGTCCTTTTGAAAGAACCACAATCCTCGCGGACCAGTATCAAGTATTATCTAGTACCTAGTAAACAGTCTGGCTCAATCTCTAAACAAAACTAAAATGACAGCTCTATTTATATTGCTATCCCTTTAATAATACTCCCTACGGAAATCACTACCTAGGTTTAGATCTGTCATTTTAGTTTTGTTTAAAGATTGTGCTACATAACTACAATTTGTGCTGTGCTGGCTACAATTTGTTATTGTTAGTGCTACGTTATGTTTAGGTAATAGTAATAATTATACATAATAAGCTTAGTTATAATTTTAGTGGGTAGATACATTAAGTTAAGTTTGATGATCAGCCCGGACCGGTCCGAGGCGCCGAGGATTTTCTATAGGGGTCAACTGAAAACCAGCGCTGATATGGTGCATCTACACCATATCAGCATTACGCTGAGCTTGATACCCTTTTTGGGATTTTCTACAACACAGATTATTATTAGTCTATAACTTTTATTTCTATTTTGGTAATTTGTTTTGTTGTTTTTTCTGCGTGTGAAATCCCAAATAAAGATTTATTTATTTATTTTATTTTATTTTATTTTATTTATTTACACAGAATTGGCCCCAGTGTGCCAGGGATCGAACTAGCTAAATAGGGGCATATTCTAGAACTCACTGCCACTCTGAAACCACCCAATAATAAGGCGCACGCCCCTACTCTTCCCAGGGAGAGCCAATTAAATTTTACGCGGTCGTAATTGTTTCGTAGGTACCTATTAAATTGACAGCTTTTCAGATAGGTATGTATGCAATCATGGAACGAAACGACATAAATATTTTGATTCTATACTCTTGGAAATATTGGTACATTTTATCCTGGAAAATAAAAGATTTCCCGCGGGAACCAAAAAAATCTCAGTCCACGCGGACAAAGTCACGGGCATCAGCTAGTAAAAGTTAGGTGTATATTTTTTGTTCGTGTTTGTTAAGTAACATTTCTTTGCTGTGTTTGTATGTCGAGAAAAGTTCACCTTTAGCACTTAATTTAGTATTTTAAAGGGCAAATAAACACGCAGGGCTTACAGTGTAAGCCCTGCGTGTTTATTTAGTAAACTTTACACAGCTTTTGTATATACTACAGACAAAGCTGTTTAGGGTTTCGTAGTCAACAGGGAACCCTAAAGTTTCGCCATGTCAGTCCGTCCGTACGTCTGCGGCTTGGCACAGACTCATCATTCATCATTATTTGTACTAAAAAGCTGTAATTTTATATGGGTATACAAAATCAGGCCGTCAAAGTGCAAAAAATAAAATTCAGTTTTTTTTAAGGGAACCTTGTGGAGATGATTTCTTTTTCTCGTCTCTATCGTTGGATCCTCTGCCAGCTGAACGGTTGTTTTTGGATAGGTGAAAAAATCATAGAATTAGTATTTATTTAAAACTAGCTGATGCCCGCGACTACGTCCGCGTGGATTTAGGTTTTTTGGTTCCCGCGGGAACTCCTTAACTTTCCGGGATAAAAAGTAGCTTATGTTTTAATTCAGGTTATAAGCTATCTATGTTCCAAATTTCAGCCAAATCGGTTCAGTAGTTACGGCGTGAAAGCGGAACAAACATACAAACAAACTCACTTTCCCATTTATAATATTAGTAAGGATTACGAAGTAAAAAGGAAAACTATAACAGTTAAGTAAACTTTACAAGTTTACGAGTAATAGTTGACCATCGAATAAAATGTCCGCATAATATTGTGACGGGTAACTACGGAACCCCTCTGCGGGTGGCCCGACACGCACTTGGCTGCCCGCTTCATTTTCATCCAAATAGGTCTTTAGATAGTACAGTCTTTTCAACCGACTTCAAAAAAAGGAGGAGGTTCTCAATTCGACTGTTGTTACCTCTGAACTTTTGACTGGGTGGACCGATTTGGATGATTCTTTTTTTATTTGAAAGGGCATACTTTCCATGTGGTCCCATATAAATTTTATCGAGATCGGTCTAGCGGTTTTAAAAATATCAACAATAAAATAAGTACTTACTTCGGTACTACTAGTAACTAGTACTTTTTTCGGAGGGTAGGCGTGAAATAGTTAACACATGTTTTAAAATTGGTCTTAATTTTTAATTCGTAAATATTGGAATTTGTGGCATATTTTTGTATTTTTGTTATTGACTATGTATATGTGAGTAACAATACCTACCAGCAAAAGTTTCCCTCCTGATTTTCACTTTACAACATAACTTTTTAATTTGTGAAAATCACTAGTACAACAATGAGTATGGAATCTCTAAAACAGTCGTTTTCTGCTATGTCTGAGATGTTTTACACAAAAATGGACGAATTCCAGCAGGATCTGCAGAAGAACTCCGCCTCCAAGACCCCTGCAACCACTACATCTGTCGCAGCTGACTTTCAGTCTTTTAAAACGTTTATTGTGACTGCTTTAAATACCCTACAGCAGCAGTTGGAGTTTTTAAGGCTGGAAATGGACCGCCTGGAGATGCGAAGAAGGCGAAAGACGTTGCTGCTGCATGGCCTGCCTGAGGTAAAGACGGAGGACCTCACTGCGTGTGTCACCACTGTGGTCACTGAGCACTTGGACCTGCCGAACTTTTCTAGCTCGAGTATCAAGTCGAGTTATCGTCTCGGCCGCTCATCGGATGGCAAGTCCAGGCCTATTGTAGTAAAGTTCGCCGAAGTTGCAGTCCGTGATAAGGTTTGGTTTGCAAAAACCAAGTTCAAAGGCACCGGTATCACACAGTCCGAGTTTTTGACTAAGTCTAGGCATGTTGCGTTCCTGGAAGCTCGGAAGCGGTTTGGAATCACGAACTGTTGGACGCGGGATGGATTTATCTATGTATTGGGCTCGGACGGGAGCCGGCATCGAGTGGAAACACTTCGTGAATTGGAAAGCATTCCCGCTGGGCCAGCCTCGTCGTTCGATGCTGCGAAAGCACCTAGTCAGAGTCCCGGAGTGCCTACTATAAGTCCAAACACTAGGTTACCTATTCATCGTTCTAGGCGAGTGGTTAAGAAATAAGTTTTACTCGTTGTTTACTATTTACAATGAATTATTTAATTATTTAATAGCTACCCACTTCTAAGATTATCTGTAATGTCAATACCAATATTATTTTTTTAATTGTCAAATGTCAGTAGTGTCAGCGAGTGTCGGAATGACATTTGTCATCCATAGACTACTTATTTGACTTTTTGTGGTTTGCAAATTTGTGTTTTTTTTTTAAAATTTGTGTTGTGATGATGGGTAACTTTAGAATAATGTTGTCTCACGGTCTCATATTAGGTTAGTTCTATGGGTAATAAGTTAAGTTATTATGATACGACTTTCTGTTGCTGGCGGGTATGATTTTATTTGTATTTAGATTTAATTTAATTTTATACATATATTTTATATATTATTAGTATTATTTTTATATAATTATGTCATTTCAAGATATTATTAGCCTAGACGAATCATTTTTCTCTTTATCATCCTCTGATGGATTGAATAGTGATGACAGTTTCTACAGTCTCCCTTCTCTTAGTGAAACTTTAGACTCTCACTTCTCAGATGTACTGAAGAATTTCAACGTTATCCATATTAATGCCCAGAGTATTCCCGCACACTATCAAGATATGCTCTCTTCTTTTGATTGCAAAAACATACACGCTATTTTAGTCTCTGAAACCTGGTTCAAGCCTTGTCTGTCCTCCACTTCGTACGCACTTCCAGGCTTTCAACTTATAAGGAATGATCGTAGCAGTCGTGTGGGCGGAGGTGTTGCTATATACCTTCGTTCCCACCTGCCGTTTAAAACAGTGAGCATGTCAAATGCCCAGAATACTCCAGGAGCTGAATATTTGTTTATTGAGGTCCTTTTCTCTAGCAGTAAGCTCTTACTTGGAGTATTTTATAATCCTAGCCTTACAATTGACTACTTTCCTATGCTTGAAGGCCTTTTAGATCAGCATATCCCTCAGTATCAGCACTCTATTATTATGGGTGATTTTAACACCTGTCTTCTAAAGAACGATTCCCGCTCTGTTCGACTGAAAACAATAGTTAATTCAGCGAACTTACATTTACTTCCCCTTTCTGCTACGCATTCTTTTCCAAATTGTTCTCCATCTCTTCTTGATCTCATTTTTGTTTCCTCTATCGACCATGTGGCTAAACATGGTCAATGTGCAGCTGATGCTTTTTCATATCACGATTTGATTTTTCTGTCATATAAATTGCGCCCTCGTAAAGCTAAATCCAAAGTTCTTCTGCTGCGTAATTTTGGTGGTATGGATTTGGATCGTTTAAGAGATGATGCGACGATGATTGACTGGTCTGATGTTCTCACGGGAGCTAGCATTGATGATAGGGTAGAAAGCTTTAATTCACTTCTGACGCAACTCTACGACAAGCATGCTCCAATTCGGCCAGTTCGACTCAAGCATCTTCCTGCTCCCTGGCTTTCTGAGGAGATAAAAAAATTACAACATAAAAAGAACTCTGCAAAAGCTAAGTATAAGTCTAACAGTTCTGATGAAAACAGAGAAAGGTATAAAAATATTCGGAATCGTTGCAACAGGTTGTGTAGAGATAAACAACGACGCCATATTCATAAATCCATACTTGAAGAAGATGATTCCGGTCGAGTATGGAAGTTTCTTAAATCTCTTGGAGTTGGGAAAGCACGTCAGAATAAAAGTTCCTTAAATATTGATCTGAACCAACTTAATCAGCATTTCTCTACTTCTTGTGCCATTGATGATGCCACTAAAATGCGGACTAAAGCCCAAATTTCAGCTTTGCCCACTTCTGATGATCCTGCTTTTATTTTTAGTCAGATCACTGATAGTGATGTTAAGAAAAGTATTCGTGAGGTCAGCTCTGATGCCGTTGGTACTGACTGCATTAGTCGTAAAATGATCATCCCTATTGTCGATATATTGACTCCTATTATAAGATCTATTTTTAATTTCTCTATTTCCACTGGAAATTTTCCTTCTTCCTGGAAAGAGGCTTATCTTATCGGAGTTCCGTCCCATTTCCATACTTCCTTTCCTATCAAAAGTCTTTGAGCGTATTGTTCATCAACAATTGAGCCTCTTCCTATCTAGATGGAGTCTCTTCAATCCATTTCAATCCGGTTTCCGGACTGGTCATAGTACAACTACAGCTTTAGTCAAGATCACTGAGGATATTCGCCTCGGTATGGATAATCAACGTGTAACAGTGTTGACCTTACTTGATTTTAGCAATGCTTTCAACAATGTTGATTTTGATCTCTTGTTAGCTATTTTAGCTTCTCTTTACATATCTCCTGAAGTGATTGACTGGTTTCATAGTTACTTGTTTGGTCGCCGGCAGCGGACACGAGTTGATGATTCGTTATCTAACTGGTGCTCGATCAATGCCGGTGTTCCACAAGGTGGCGTGTTGTCTCCTCTCCTGTTTTCAATTTTCATTAGTTCTATTACTCTCCAGTTATCTTCTCACTACCACCTGTATGCTGACGATCTCCAATTGTATGTTCAGGCTAAATTAGCGGATTTACCTAATGCAATATGTGAGTTAAATAATGATTTAGATGCAATTGTGCAATGGAGTAAGTCTTATGGACTTAAAGTGAATCCAGCAAAAACTCAGTCTATCATAATAGGCAGTCAAAAGTTGGTCACGCAAATAGATTTTCCTGCTCTGCCTAGCATCATATTTGACGGAACGTGTGTACCATACAGTGACACGGTTAGAAATCTTGGTGTCACTTTTGACAAATTCTTATCTTGGGCTCCACAAGTAAGTGAGGTGAGCAGGAAGGTGTTTGCGTCTGTTGGTTCTCTCCGTCGATTGACTAATTTCTTACCCATACCAACTAAAATTACGCTTGCACAGTCTCTCCTATTACCGATTCTTGATTATGCTGATTCTTGCTACCCCAATCTTAACGAAGAGTTACTTAATAAGCTTGAGCGCGTTCAAAATCTTTGCATACGGTTCATATTTGGACTTAAGAAATATGACCACATTTCTGAATTTCGCGAAAAACTCAAGTGGCTTCCGATCCGCCTTCGCAGGGATACTCACATTCTTTCGCTTCTATTCTGTATCCTATTCAATCCTACTACTCCCCTTTACCTCAAAGAGCGATTCGAGTTCCTTAGTGACACTCACGGTCGCTCTCTTCGCTCTGTTGACAACCTTATCCTAAGAATTCCTTCCCATAACACTTCTTTTTATTCTAAATCCTTTTCCGTTGAAGCTGTTAGGCAATGGAACTCCTTGCCGCTTCATATTAGACGTGCGCAATCTCTCGCAGAATTTAAAAATCTCATCAAAGCGCACTTTCTTCCCCCTTGAATTTCTCCTTTCCCTCGTCTTGTTGGCTTTTATTTTTTACCCTTTCTTATATAATATAATATATATTATTATGTATATATATATATATAAATATATATATATATATATATATATATATATATACGACACATCACTTATTTTTAAAGTGGATAGAAGTAAGGACAATTTTGACGATGTAAACAATGCAATATCACACGTATCACACTGGTTTACTATCAATAATTTATTATTGAATGCTAAGAAAACCAAGTGCTTAGAGTTTGTTCTACCTAATGTAAAGAATATTAACAAAACTATAATGATAAATGGAGAAACACTAAAAATGGAGAACTCCACAGTTTTTTTGGGGGTGACCTTGGACAACAAGCTTCAATGGGGCGCTCATATAGATACACTAGCGGGAAAACTTAGCTCGGCTGCCTTTGCTGTTAGGAAAATAAGACAGTTTACCGATATTGAAACGGCTAGGCTTGTCTACTTTTCTTACTTCCACAGTGTTATGTCGTATGGCATTTTATTGTGGGGTAGAGCCGCTGATATCCAATCAATTTTTATATTGCAGAAAAGAGCCATTCGTTCTATTTATAAACTCGGATCACGCGAATCACTTCGTGAAAAATTTAAAGAGATTGGTGTTCTTACGGTGCCTTCACAATATATATACAATAATATAGTCTTTGTTAGGCAGAACATTAATAATTATAAACAAATATCTGATACTCACAATCTATGTACTAGAAACCGCCATAAGCTAGTAACAGCGTCATATCGTGTGCGTAAGGTGCAGAAATCCTTTGTGGGGTCGAGTGTACGTTTTTATAACATGGTTCCAAAAGAGTTTATAGATTTGCCATTACATAAATTTAAGGACTGTGTCAAGCAGCATTTGTTAAGTCGAGCTTATTATACTATCGACGATTTTATTAACGACAAAGTTGCATGGAAGCAACCGGCCTCGAATCCAGTGACCCACAAGTCGGTGTAATACTTGTAACGTTGCGTATGTATTGTATTGCTTAAATATTGTAACCTCTTTCTTTTTTTGAGAAAAGAGCAACTGCTGAGTTTCTTGCCGGCTCTTCTCAGTAGAACCAGCTTTCCGAACCGGTGGTAGAGTCTTGACGTATCATAAGTGACACAAGTTGTCCTATGTGAAATAAATAAATCATTTATCATTTATATATATATATATATATATATATACTTATTTTATATAAGTATATAATATATTTATATATGAGTATATGTATTACTATCTATTTATATAATTAGTTTGTATATATATGTTTGTAAGTATATATTATTTCGTATGATAATATTTTATATTGGCTAGGATTAGGTTATTAGTTCTCCTTTTATATAACGCGTACACCCTTGAAGCTTTCTCACTGGGTTAATCCGTTGTGTGCATGGTTGCCTGGTAGAGATCGCTTTAAAGCGATAAGGCCGCCACTTGTACCTTAGCTTAGTTTTATTGTAATTGTTTTTATGTATGTTTCTTGGTGTACAATAAAGAATTTTTCATTCATTCATTACTTTGTATGGCGTGTGCTTGTTGTTGTAAAGTTGGCGCGGGAGTTTGAAGTCGGTTGTTTAAAAATAATTTTTTATATTAAATTATTTATCTATTTCACAACATAAAACAAAACATGACGTACAGTATAGCGTTCAGTATGATGTTGTATAGATAACGATTAGGAGTATGATGTCAAATGATTGTAAGTGCCTTAACCCTAACATGATTACCCCGCCCGCAGTTATATGGATGGTTAGCCCGCTACTTGGACTGGGTTACAATTGAGATCGCAGTCAAGGACTAACTTGTAGCGGATAAAAAAACATAAATTTATATTGCCTGGTGGGAGGCTTCGGCCGTGGCTAGTTACCACCCTACCGGCAAAGACATATCGCCAAGTGATTTAGCGTTCTGGTACGATGCCGTGTAGAAACCGATTAGGGGTATGGGTTTAATACATATAACTGCCATACCCCTAACAGGTTAGCCCGCTACCATCTTAGACTGCATCTTCACTTACCATCAGGTGAGATCACAGTCAAGGGCTAACTAATAGCGGATAAAAAAGTATAAAAATAAAAGACGTGTGGCACTCGGAGACTGCCGCGGTAAAGCTATTGCATAGCATTTTTTTATCAACAGTAATTATAATTATTTATTTTATTTATGCAGTATTTTTTTTCCTTTGTTTTTCTTTGATATTAATTCAAGTTACTAAAAGTTCAAAGTTCAAACTTGTACAAGTCATTAAAAGATCTGCTATTCATCGATAGATGGTAAAACTAAAAAGTATCACCGCCACAGATCACTCATATACTAGTCCCTGGGGACAGATGTGGATAGGACAGTGCAAAAGTTGACGGTTAGTTCCGGTGCCTTCGCAAAGCGCTAGTGTCGTAAGAAGTGTTGGGACATAATTTATCTGGGTGGGTATTTTTTTTTAGTAATCAATTTAAATTAAATTTAAATTTAATAAAAATAAAAATAATAATAATCGAAACAAAAAATAATACTGCATTTGTGATAATAATAATAAAATGTATGTAATATAGAGTAGGTACTCACTCATTTTCTTTCACTATTTTTTCGTGACTTTCTCATTAATAAATGCACTTTGTTTATTCATATTTAAAACACTTTGTACATTGAGGTTTTTTGATTCCCCTTGGACACCCGGATGGAACGAATAACTAGCCTATGTAACTATTGAAAACATAATTCTTTAAAATTATTTCGCCTTTATATTTTCAACAACTTGAAGTCAACAACACAAGTAGTCATAGCAACCAAAGTGTTAGGTTTTTTTTCGTTACGGAATTTCTGGATTCGGTCTCCATGCTCAAGGCCCGCGATAGAAGCTAATTAAGCAATAGCTTAAAACATAAATAACGAACTTTTATCCTGTACTAATAATAAAATGTCTCAAGTTTTTCAGTATGTAAATTATATACGTGCCGAAATTTAATGGGATCTAATAATAGCATTTGTAAGCTTCGATAAGCTGGCTGCTTCAGCGGCTGGGGATATTCAAATTAGCTCTCTATAATAATATTGTCATTTAACTCACCCTTAAAGACCGATAGCTCGGGGGAAATTTGGCGAGGAAATCTAGATGATAGAAACTAAAAATTTGTGAATTAATGATTTGTGAACTAATTTGTGAACTAATGGCGTGGTGGAATCACGTGTGATTTTGAAAAAAAATCAGTTTTTAACCAACTCCAAAAAAAAACGTAGTTTTTTTATTCAGTAAGTAATATGTAACAATAAAAAAATTAATAAATCAAGTTCAAAGAAAGATTAATTTTTCATGAACTTACCACGGACAAGCTGGATATGACAGGTCACGTAGCTGGAGGATAAATCCCTTAGAAACAGACTATAGGCGACAAAAAAACAGGACATATGCGGCCGTATCTTTTCATTGCGTTAACATAGAAGCTTGTTTTTTTTACAGCTCCAAGGGACCATAGACCTAAGTGTTTGATATTAATTTCAACTGGATACCTCCACTCGTTCCGGAGGAAAGGGGCGTTGACACCGACAAACGGACACCGAATTGTGAACATATAAGGGTCCCTTTTTAGGGTTCCGTACCCAAAGGGTAAAAACGGGACCCTATTACTAAGACTCCGCTGTCTGTCTGTCTGTCTGTCTGTCTGTCTCCAAGCTGTATCTCATAGACCGTGATAACTAGAAAGCTGAAATTTTCACAAATGATGTAATTTCCGTTGCCGCTATAACAACAAATACTAAAAATTAAAAAAATATAAATATTAAGGGGGGTCCCCATACAATAAACGTGTTTTTTTCCTATTTTTTTGCTCAATATTAAAAACGGTAACAGGTAGACGGTTCAAATTTTCACAGAATATTAACTTGTATATTACCTTTCAAAATAAATAATTAAATATCAATAAAGTAAATATTAAAGGGGGGCTCCCATACAACAAACGTAATTTTTTGATATTAACAGTAAACCTCTACAAACAAAGTTAGTTTTGCGGTTCATTAACAAAGGTAATTATACCTACTTCTTGAGTACGGAACCCTCGGTGCGCGAGTCCGACTCGCACTTGGCCGGTTTTTTTCCTTTTGAGGCACGGAACCCTAAAAATGTCCATGCGAAACATTCGTGTCGGAAGACGGACGGACGATTTGTCCTGTCGCCTAGTGTGTTTCATAAAAAGTGAATGACGTTGACATAATGTCGTCCAGACGTTTAAACGTTTCGTGTTTTTGCTCCAACAAGCGCTTTAACTTTTCTACAGCTCTTCGAGTATAATCAGTCTATTCACTGACAAATTCGCTCCTATAACAAGCTTTACGCCTAATTGGAAGGGAGAGGGAGACCGTAATTTTGATGACAACGATAATAGCACTGTGTAAATGGATTGGAATTTTATGTGCAATTATAAATTGAGTTTCTTAATATGTATATTTACCAAGAATTCTAATTAGCGGGATAAAGAACCTAATCGAATGGAAATTCAATTCGTAAACAGCTTTTCCTATATTTACGAAGATTTGCTCACTACGCAGAATTGATAAGACGCCCACAGATTCCATACTATATTATACAATACAACATAATATTATATCTACACTTTTTTTGACAGCAATCAATTAACAGAAAAAGTACAATCAATTTGCGCGCTCGGTGTTTGTATTTTTTCATAATAACCTGTTGAGCCACCTGAAACTAGTCAATTTCAGACGAATACGTCATGCGGACGGAAAACCATCCTAGGGCAGAAAGTGATAGTTTTCTACCCGCTGAATGATGTAGCAGCCCTCCTTTCAATCCTGTCAGAGTATCTTTTGTTTATTTCAAACTTTTTAAATTTTATACCCATAAAATAGACTTCATCTGACTGATAATATGAAATTTGTAAACAACAACCATAGATTTAGTATCGGGCTCGCTGGCGCTTCACCAGCGAGCCCAATACTAAATCACTAAACTAAAATACTACTAAACTAAACTAAAATAAATAAGAAATACAATTTTATGATATTAAAACTCGCACTTTTAATGCAGATTATATGAAAGCATTTTGAACCTTACAGGGAAATCGACATGTTTTGTTTTGTCATTGTGGTCAGCTGCACAGAACGTATAATCGGCTTTGTAATTCCGTGGTCGGCTGCTTCCTTTCATAATATCATTAGGGAATTCCCGCGGGCATCAAATAACCTTAATCCACCAAAAACGTAAAGTGGACGTTAAATGTCTAGCCCCACTACAGATTTACGGCGCGGCGCGGCACGTAACGGCAAATATTCTTAGTCAATAGTCAATAGTCAATATCATTTATTCAATATAGGTACACTGTAGGTACACTTATTGACGTTAAAAATTACTTACTTAAAAAAACACGATGGTGATAATCGGTTACGGTATCTTAAAACTAAAGCTACGAGGGTTCCAAACGCGCCCTGGTCTGAGAAGAGCCCACAACAAACTCAGCCGGGGGTTTTTTTTTTCATTATCACCATCTCACAAATAATCTTAACTAAGGAACTATCTGAGCCATTAGAGCAAATTATTGCCAAGCTTCCTTGTCATTTAAGTAATCCTTCACATGGTAATAAGATTTTTCAATGAGTTTACGTTTTACATTAACTTTGAACTTATTCAGAGACATCTTCAACATGTCTTCTGGGAGCTTATTGTAGAAGCGGACACTGTTTCCCACAAACGAATTGCTAGTTTTACAAAGCCTAGAAGCAGGCATTACAAGTTTATTTTTATTTCTAGTATTGACATTATGTCAATCACTTTTCTTCTTGAATTTATCAATGTGTTTATGCACGTTTATCCTCCAGTAAAGTAAGAGCGGCATTTGGTGAGGAGTTCAACGATTCTGTGGTAGAAACAGGAATATCCGTAAAGAAGCCTTCAAAAACAGAAGCAACTTCGGAGTCCTAAGTTACATGTGTATTACCGACATTAAGTTTAAATTCACAATTTTTTCGTGTTGCTCTTCCTGTTTCTTCATTCACTATGTTCCAAGTAGTTTTGATTACATTGGAGCTATTTTTTATCTTAGTTTGAATATGTTTTGATTTAGCCACAATGCAATCTCTTTTAAATTTCTTGGAAAACAGTTGAACATGCTGCTTGAACTCATCACTAGTATCATACTGTCGCTCCGCATACAATTCATATAATTTTTGCCTACTTCTGTGTAATTCATTTGTTGCCCAGTCGTTAAAAACGTTTGCATCAGCAGTTAAGACCGTTCTACTGGTGAATATTGATTTGAATATTTCACTGAAAGTATTAAAGAATATGTTATACATTTCATTAGGACTCAACCCATTTGGTAAAAAAGGGAGTTCCTCTGTAAGACTTGTTCTTATTTTTTCAATACGGTCCAACGTTACTGGTACAAAAGTTATTCTACGCTTTGATACATTTTTATTTAAATTTTCAAACTGAATTTGTTGTCCACAATGATCTGAATCTAATTTACTAATAATGTTTTTATTAACAGGTGTAAAATTTGTAAAAATATTGTCTATGCATGTGGCACTAGTTGCAGTTATTCTAGTTGGCTCCATAAACATATTGGATAAGTTATAGGATTTGAATAGATTCAATAACTTGCCACTTAAAGGGCTACTTTCCAATATATTTACATTAAAGTCTCCGCACACAATAAGCTTTTTATTTGATTTAGAGAGTTTAAATAGTACATCATCCATTACCTTTTCAAAAAGTTCAAAGTTAGACAAAGGTGGTCTGTATATAGACTTAGTATGAGCTTGAGAAAGATATTATATATTATAGAGACAGAATTTCGTAGGTATTTAATTATCTTCACTCGCAGCGCTGTGCGAGCTTTCTCACGCTTTTCTATCAATTAAATAATCATTATTTACATTGTAATAGAATTTTTCAATTAGTTTAATGAATGAACTAGAAGTTTAACTCGCTATCATCCGCAACAGTAGTCAAATCTATGTGGTACATTGGGTGTCTTTCACCTACAGCATGCGACCCCCACCACCCAGTAATTCGGCACAGCACCACAAATCCTCCAAATCACTCTCAACGTACGTTTCACTCCGACACTGGAGCAACTTCAGGAGATGTTGACTCGACAATGCACGATTGTAAAGTCAATCAGTTTACGTTTTGCAAAATCTTTGAACTTTGAACTTTACCTTTCCTTTCCGTTTCCTTGTACACTACTCTAAGGAACCCTAAAATTTAAGTTGACACGCGCGACCCGCACACTGGTTGAACTTAAGGACCTCTCCAGCCGCTCACTGAGCGAATTCGTAAAAGCCGCCTCATTTGTTTGAAGTTAGTATAAGTACTTAAACTAACTTCAAACAAATGTATATCCAGACCTACTCATTTTATAAATGCGAAAGTGTGTCTGTTTGTCTTTAAAGGCCCATCTTTTCAACCGATTTTGAATGTTGGCATGGTTATAGGTTGCATCCCGGAGAACTGCGTACTACTTTTTATCCCGGAATATTAAGGAGTTCCCGCGGGATTAAAAATAACTGAATTAACGCGGACGAAGTCGCGGGCCTCATCTAGTTTTAAATATTTATACCTGGTCTTATTATAGTTTTTGTAAAAAAAATTAGTACCCTTATATATCGCATTAGGTTACCTGTAAAGATAGATTTAAGTTGTATTTTGTACTGTAAGATGTACTAATAAATAAAAAAGTTTGAAATGACCTATCTCGTGCGTAGTACCAGAGAGATCGTCGCTTACATTCTACGCATTATGTTAAGATCGAGCCAAAATAAAAGGTCCGATTATAAAAAATATCGAATGACATATAATCACTTTTGCCCTTTTAAATTGATTCACTACCTACTTACCGTCTTAAGGAAAAAAGAGACGAAAATCAACGAACCTCTTAAAAGATTATTTTGATATTATTAGAAGAGGCATGTTTATGTCGACTTCAATTAAACAAACAGAGTAGATACTACAATAATACAAAAAAATACAATTTAAGTAATTAAAATTAGCAGAGGGATAACGCAGCCAGCGTGCTGGGCACATTGCCTCATTGCAGCGGTTTACATGTTTTTTGAAATGTTTAATTTTGACCGAGCGAAGCGAAGGTCTCTGATCTACTTGAGTGAATTTGCACTTGTCCGTCCGTCTGTCAGAGCCTTATAACTTCTGAATTACTTAACGTAATTACTTCAAATTTAAATATAATATGTAAACCGATGGCCTTCAGCCGAATATGGCTTAAAAAGTTATAAAAATCTTTATTTCAGAGGGGCTCTCATAGAAGCAAAATATTTTTATAGCGTTACATAGGGTTGCGGTATTTCATTTTAAAGATAATTAGGAAAAGAGTCCAATTTTTTTTATTTTTTTAAATTTTTCCTCTAAAATTGACGAAATAGGGGGCTTTCAAAGTGGGGATGTTCTAACGTCCAAAGTTGACCTCAGAACTCTCAATTTTCTGAAAGGCTGAGCCCGAAACTTGATCAATTATTTGAATTATATCCTCTACTTTAACAACAAATAGTAAATACTAAAATTAGATAATTATTATAAGGAAACGAAATTATTCAATTTTTAATGAGCTTCAGTATTTTTAACAGAACTTCACAATGATGTCAATAGATGGCGCTCTGTTATGGCGATACCGCGAGGTCTCAGTTCGGGGTGAATCACTATTAAATCAGTTTTAATTTAGATTTCACCGTATTTCATACTTTTAAGAATTAATAAATATTTCTAAATTGGCTAAGTTATAGTCTAGACTCTAGTGGGAGCATAGCACGATATAACTTGAAACATTACGGGCATTATATAGAAAAAAAAAATACAAAAATATTCTTGTTGTAGTAGTGTAATTTGCTCCAAACGCAACCGGTTTAAGATCCCGCCATACAATGACCTCCGGATTATTAAATAGAGGAGAAAACTCGTAATATCCACGGCCCCTGTAGTTTTATGTTGAATAGCCCTTTTTAAGTATCGATTAAAGTAAAAAAGTGCGACGAACTTTGACGACGTCGCAGTATTTGCTTAGTATGGGATTTTCATACAAAATACAAATAATAAAAGTTGCTCATTTCACTACTTGGTATATCTAAATTGGATCTAAGACTTGAAAGGATGTCTGAGATAAACGTTTCATTGTTGAGAAGACAATGCTCTAGATATTTTTTTCATACTAAAGAACTTCTATATAATATGTATGTATATACCTATATTCACTTCACGTAATTCCCTTTTTAGTACTTACGATAGGAATTAAATAATGCCAGCTCCTGAATCGATGTTCAAATTCGCTTCCCTTTTCTTACAAAGCATGTCTTCAGTTTGGAAGCATGATGGTTCTTTGAAGGATTTTCTTGGGATTGGGAACCTTGAACTATTTCAATTAAATAAACTTTAATTGAAAAGGCTTCCATTTAAAACATTAATTACAACTTAAGACAACTCTGAATTTCAAAGAAAACTAAATACATTTTATCTTTGTTACAGGAATTCAATATAATCGAGGAGCTATAATTAATATGTTTGTTGACTAAGAATCGAATTAAAATGGCGGAGAAATCGTTTTCAATATTGATGACATTCATCTTAATTTATTACGTATCCACAAAATGTATAAATAAAGATATAAAACATTTAAAAGTTGACAAAGCTTACGCACAAAAAGATTTTACCAGAGTCGAATCGGAAGAAATCAAAAACGACTTTCAAACAATTGAATCGAAAGAAATAATCGATTACGAAGACAATTCGACTGACGAACTAATTAAAAAAGATATCGATATAACAGAAAGTAAATACACATTCGATATTGGTGATTCGGAGAATAAGCTCAATCATAGGAAGTGCGAATTATTGAATGTAACTCAAGACGAGCCTATTTCGACGAAGGGAATCGATTCAATTTACATAAGTAATATATACTCGAGTGAAACGATGAATATAATCGAGCATAAAGTATCTATGGATGATCTGGAAGTAGGCGGGATCAGTTTGTTCGACTTGGTGCGCACCAGCTGCGGCAGTGCGGACATCTGTCCCGATTTCCGAGGAAATTGGAGTGAGACCAACACTATCACGATTGGATTTCTCGGCGCGTATGGATGGAGTCAGGTGAGGCACTTTCACTAATTTACAAACGTCCGAATACACAGACTAGCGCGACAGGAGAAATGTGTTTCCGCTTCGCGCGCATCGTATGGAAAACGTGTTTCGCTACGTAAGGCAGTTCTTTTTTTATTCCACTACAAGTTAGCCCGTGGCTGCGATCTCACCTGATGGTAAGTGATGATGCCGTCTAAGATGGTAGCGGGCTAACCTCAGTTAGGGGTATGACAGTTATATTAAACCCATACCCTTAGTCGGTTTCTACACGGCATCGTACAGGAACGCTTAATCGCTTGGCTGTACGCCTTTGCGGCCAAAGCATCTCACCAGGCCAGACCATTGAAAATTCAGAAATTATAAATTCCCAAATTGACCCTGCCAGGGATCGAGCCCAGAACCTCCGTACGTTAAGATAACAGCGCTCAACACTGCGCCACGCAGGTCGTAAAAAACGTCCGAATGCACAGACTGGCGCGACAGGAGAAACTTGTTTCCGCTCCGCGCAAAAAGCCCGCATCGTATGGAAAACACGTTCCGCTACGTCAGGCAGCTCTATATTATAAGGGCGAAAACCACTAAGGACAATTATCTAAAAATTATAAATCTATCTTTTATCCTTTTTGTATATTGTTTTGACAAAAAGTCCGCGCGCGCACTTTTACATGGACCTGCACAGACTATCGCGACACGAAATGTGGTTTCCTTATTCTGTCCGTAGTGTTTTTGCCCTAAATCCTGTTTTATCCAGTTCTGACATTGCCCTTAGACTCATTGTGCCTAATTTTCTTCCCATTCGATCGCGACAACGTTAACTACGATTCGTATGGAATTGTCAAGCGTTTGAGTTCCCGAGGGAATTAAATAAACTTATTCCACGCGGACGAAGTCGCAGGCATCAGTCAGTACAATCATAGATCTCTCTTGTTTTCCTTGAAATATATGGCATGGGTATAGTTGAGGACCAGGGAGAGTGACATAGGCTACTTTTTATCCCGGAAATTGAGGAGTCCCCGCGGGAATCCAAAAAAACTTATTCCACGCGTACGAAGTCGCGGGCATCAGCTAGTACTTAATATTATATATGCGAAAGTGTGTTTGTTTCACGCTTCAATCACGCCGCAACGGAGCAACGGATCGACGTGATTTTTGGCATGTGTATAGTTGAGGATCTGGAGAGTCGCATAGGCTACTTTTTATCCCGAAAAATTAAGGAGTTCCTGCGGGAATCAAAAAACTTAAACCACGCGGACGAAGTCGCGGGCATCAGCTAGTGCTCTGTAGATCTTAACCTAAGTTCCACAGTGGATCGGAACGTAACTTAATACAAACAACTAATTTCCTTATTGTGATTATATGTTTCAAAATGAATGTTACCATTACTTTAGCCTCAGAATATAATATTATTGTTCGTAGCGTTACGCCGTAACCCGCCTACGCGCCTCTTCGGCGTAGCTAACTTCTACGCCGTTTAAGATTTTATTATCACAGCCTTTGGGGCATAAAAACTTCGCCAAACTTTGCTGATAATATTTTGTTATAGTCCAAAGCCGAAATTTTGGCACATTACGATAGGCCCAGGCAATGTAAGGATTGCCTATGTTATGCAGAAAGGCACTTAGTCCAATTTAGGGTGAAAACACAAAGGGGACCAGACATGAGACAGTACGAGGCGGATATTTCAAGCGGATTGCTTGCACTGCTTAGTGTGCTTTCGCCTTTATTAAGGTTACTAGCTGATACCCGCGACTTCGTCCGCGTGGATTGAGGAGTTTTAGTTCCCGCGGGACCTCTTTAATTTTCCGGGATAAAAAGTACCCTATTATTTAATCCGGACTTCTAACTTTACGTCTGCAAAATTTCAAAGCAATCGGTTCAGTAGTTACGGCGTGAAAGCGGAACAAACATACAAACAAACTCACTTTCGTAAGGAAGTAAGGATTATTATAGTAGAACGAAGCCGATTTACTAACAGATTTTTTACTTGAAAATCCTTAATTATGTATTGGAATGTGTTAAGACTTAGAAGAAAATTATTTTTATACATTAAAGCTATGTTTATTCGTCACCTTGGAGTTCAGCCCGTTAAATTTAGCTCACGTTCGTTCATCCGCTTGAGTTGAATTTTAGTACAGTTGTTGATAGCACTTGCGTGAAGATGCTTGGTGCGATCGAATTTCACGACGCGGCGGACGAGTTGCACAGCAACGCATTCCGGGCATTTGGTAGTAATCCATACTAATATTGTAAATGCGAAAGTGTGTCTGTCTGTCTGTCTGTTACGCTTTCACGGCCCATCTGTTCAACCGGTTTTGATGAAATTTGGTACAGGGATAGGTCGAATCCCGGGGAAGGACATAGGATACTTTTTATCTCGGAAAATTTAAAAGTTCCCGCGGGACTCAAAAATTTATCTGTTGAACCGATTTTAATGATATTTGGTACAGGGGTAGGTTGTATCCTGGGGAAGGACATAGGCTACTTTTTATTCCGGAAAATTCGAGAGTTCCCGCGGGAATCGAAAAAACTTGGTCCACGCGGACGAAGTCGCGGGAATCATCTAGTTAATAAATAAAATTTTGCTGAATAGGTAAAACGGAGTTTCGACTTAGAGTAAGTACCTATTTAGGCAATCTGCGAATCGTCCTGAATCTTACCCAAGCTAAGCTCTATGGGCAGCATGCCTGAAGTTTGCCTAGATCAATCGTGATATGCGTTATTTCGGCTTTGGATTGTAACATATTATTATGCATAAAATTTTATGACACATCTCATAACGCCTGTTTCACATTATTCCAGCCGAACTGAATACAAATAACAAGTTAGGTATTTACAATAAATATATATAGTATATTTTTTTAGTTAGTAGAGTACCAGTACTGGAGTAGTGTGACCACCAGATTATTACCACCACCACCGGGCTTTAATAGGGTATTTGACTAGTCAAATCAGCAACTTTTTTCAACATTTTACATCGAAGACATCTTAGACAATGGAGAAGTTTCATCATGCTGTGAATATTATATTTAACACAACGAAAGTAAAATATAGATTAAAACTAATAAATCAGCGGTTTTTTGTAATCCATCAATAAATGACTGAGAAATGACAATTAAAAGTTTAATTATTTAATTAATGTACACTGATTGCTGCATCTTACTCTAGTGAGAAATTTTGTGAATGAGTTTTAATATCTAGCCGAGATTTAATACTTCAAAATTATCTTCACACTCAAATTAAGTGCTTTTAATTCAATGAAGTCACGTTAAGTCCATTTATTTCTTTTATTCGGATAGGGAATTATAACGTCACGTCTCCCGTCTTGCAAGCGCAACTTTAAAGTTCCATAACTTTTTCATTTGGTAAGATATTTTAATGATTCTTTCATATTTTTGTTTTATTTTGTCTTATTTTTCATAATAAATTAAATAAAAATGGAAAACTTCTTCATTTATCATTGCACGTTAATTTTTCTTTATTTTATTTTATTTTATTTTATTTATTAGGTTTACTAACGGACACTTACATTAAAACATACAAAGGTAAACTTATCCTATAAAATAAAAAAGTTAAATGTAGTACCCACTTAAAAGTAAACACAACATGATAAATTAAATTCGTTACAAAGCTAAAAAATAATAATTAAATGAACAAAAACAACTAAAACCAAAAATGAGAATAACAATAGGTACCTAATTAAACTTACTACAAAGAATAGTTATGGTAAGGTTCATGTTCTGATTTTATCACGGAACTTGGGTAACGAGTCAAAGTGAATGTCAAGATTTATGCTGTTGTGGTTTAGGGTCTTACATAATCTTGAGACTGGAGAATGGGTGCCGAGGACAGTTCTACGCAACGGTGGATAAAGAGGTGTAATGGACTTACGTGGGTAATGGACAGGAAGCTGCTCAACAATTGAGGACAGTCAATTTTAGCATTAAAGATTTTATACAAGAATTGCATATCTAAGAGTTCCCTGCGTTTTTCTAAGGAATGCATTTTAAAACGAGACAGTCTATCTTTATATGAAAAAGTTCTGTTGGCTTTTCCTATACTAGCAGCTAGGTGCTAAAGGAATCTTTTTTGAATACGTTCGAGTCTTAAAATGTGTGTTGCGTAGTGAGGTCTCCAAACAACTGAACAATATTCTAAGATGCTTCGGACTAAATTATTATAAAGAAGCTGTTTTGTTCTGTTATGTTTTCTTGTAAAATTATGTTTGTGGATTAACTGATTAGTAGTTTTGTGAATTACCTACTTTTAATAAATTTGCACGTCAGTAATGACGAAATATGTTTGGTCAAATTTGGTCTTTGTTATCTTAATTGTACGATGTTTCCAGCAAATAAACGATTTATTTATTTATTTATAAAGAGTCAAAACACGCGTTTAGTATGAAATTTTGTATGAAACTGTTACTTGTGACGTCATCAAAATTCAAAGCCTTCTTCTTCTTTAAAAGGTTCTTTAAAATCGTATGCTTCATACTAATTTATCCTTCAATCACGCTGCAACGGAGCAATGGATCGACGTGATTTTTGGCATGGATATAGTTGAGGCCCTGTAAAGTGACATAGGCTTCTTTTTATCCCGGAAAATTGAGGAGTTCCCGCAGGATTAAAAAACTTAAACCACGCGGACGAAGTCAAGGGCATCAGCTAGTATACTATAATAATATTGTAAATGCGAAAGTTTGATGGATGGTTGGATGGATGGATGGACGAATGTATGGATGGAAGTCTGTTACTTCATGATGCCAGAACGGCTGAACGGCTATGGATGAAATTTGGTATAAAGATAGATTATAGTCTGTAATAATACATAGGCTACTTTACATCTCGGAAAATTAAGGAGTTCCCACGGGAACCAACAAACCTCAATCCACGCGGATGTAGTCGCGTGGATTGAGGTTTGTTGTCGCGGGCATCAGCCAGTTTTTCATACAAGCTGTAAGCGCGAAAGCGCTTATTACGAGAGCTTGTTTTTGGCGTTTGATAAAGAGTTGCTGATTTGAATAGTGATCAAATAACCAATTACTTAGTCACAGGTGAGTTTTATGTTCACAGTACGTTAATAAACTGAAGCCAAAATTCTTTTAAAGTAAGAACACATATAACTTTCATAATGTTAAAGAAATTGCGTTCTATATAAATCATATTAAAAATGTGTTCTCAACTTTCTAAACTAATTTATAAATTGGGTTGTCTACCATGTTAATCTCAATTCTTGGGAGTTATCGCGTGAGAAAATTGATGTCGTAACTCGTAACTAGTCGAGTTATGAAATTAAAGGTATTTATTTCATTTAGGTAAACATACACTTATTACGAGAGTATAAACTCTACCAACGGTTCGGATAACGAATTGTGCTGAGAAATTGGTACAGATACATAATTTGGATGTTTGGGATGTTATAGGCAATATCACATTTTAATAAGGGAAGTTCCTATATCAACAAAATATTCTTAAGTTATTATTAAATATAATATCACATTTTAATAATGGAAGTTTCCTATGTCAAAAATATTCCTTATTTATTATTAAATACAGGATCTTCCAAAAGACTTAATATACATGCCCTTTATTAGTTTTAGGTTTGATAATCATTTCAAACTATCGTTTAAAGAAAAAAGTGTGACGAATTTGGATGACGTCACAAGCAAGTGATTTGTACAAAAACCCATACGAGCGAGCGTTTTGACGTTTGAAAAAAGTTGCTGATTTGACTAGTCATCAAAATATATCCAATTGTGTCGAGTCCAAATTTAATTAATTGTTTAGTATAAGAAATACGCAATCATTTGAGAGTTTAAACGTGTAGTTACATTTGGCAATCGACTAATAAGAACCGTTTAGCTAGTTCATAGAAACTTTTCGATATACAAGCATCATAAGACGTTCACCACGCAGACGAAGTCCACCAGCTAGTCTTATATAAATTCTTCATTACCACACAAAAAATACAAAGAAAAATAAAGGTACAGAAAAAAGTACGCAAGGGCGGTCGACGACCCATTTATTGAGAAACTATAAATTAGGTAATTCTCTAATGAAGTCGTGTTGAAGCTGTGTCCCTGACAGAAAGGTCCCGCCTCTGTCCCCTCAGAGAACTACGAAATAATTATATCAGCCACTGGGGTCAATCTTTTTAGATTAGTAAGCAATGCGAATGGTCGCAAAGCTGAAGTAGCAATGGATTATTGGAGTTGAAAGTCAACGATTTATCACCCCGGTGCCTCGGAGAGCAGTAAAGGCGTCGGTCTTGCGCCAGATCTCTCTCCATGCGTGTCGGATTTTCGGTCCCATATAAGTAGGGGAATAGAGACTGCATCTTTGTAGGCGTACACACTTGTGCACTATAATATCTCCCGTACAGATGAATCTGAGTGGTGGTTAGCCGCCGTGGCCGAAATTCGGTCAGGAGGACGTCAACGTCTCATCCAATCTAGTGCCTGTATTAATAAGCCGACGTCAGCTAAGAACAGGTTCTTAAGTATGAATCAATCTATGGTTATTATAACGGTCATAGTAGTAGTTGGTCGGTAGTGTACTGAAGGCCTTATAAAAGTAATACAACTGCGTGTCGGAGGCCTAAAATTTTTTGTGTTGAGGGTAGTCGGAAAAGCATTATCAGTTGGAATAAACGTTGTACAAACTCTCAGTGCTTGTTTTCTTTTTGGCCTTATTAGAAAACATATCAGTGGCGACGAGGATGGGATAATAACTATTTCAGTTAGTTTCACAGGTTAGTTTATTGTGTAAAGTTACTTTTAAAATAAAAAAACATTCAAAATGTCTATGTCATAGATTGACCGATGCTTGAGAACCTATTCTTAGCTTATGTCGTTTTATACGAGCCTATGATTGTTGTCTGCATGTTGAGACGCTGATGACGACAAACTGGAGTAATATGGCAGAGGCGTAAGTAACTATTAGTTTTTCTAAGAAAAAGTTATGTTTTAATCAATGGGATACTAACCAGCCGCAGTGAGTAAGTAGTCAATAAAGTTGTAAATAACGTCCGCTTACATTAATCCGCTGTAACTGGAAATTAGGTCGTTTATATTCTGCTCGGATTGCGATGAAGAAAACAACTAGTTACAAAATGAATTATATCGTTGTTATAACGCTGGCTCGTTGGTCAACTGGTTAACATTTCGTCTGAGACATTTTTTTGGAGTTTACCTCCTTTAGAATAGATTTTCTTATAGTATAAGCCCGAGGTATGAAAATTTATGGGGAGTAAAATCAAACTTTCTCCGTTACGTTATTGACTTTATGTATCCATGGTAACACTTGTTTGTTGCCACTACCTACTTATTTATCTATGTCGAACCCTAACCTAACCTACAAGAAAAAGACAAGAAATCGTAAATACAATGAATATTTCAAAAATTGACACTCAGAACATTGAACGGTTCACAATATGTCGACAGTTTACAATCTATCGAGATAAAAAGCGTTAGATTGCAATCTGACGGTTTTTTCAATTTACGGTGACACATGCATTAAATATACGTTGCCCTTATTTAAAAGGCCAATTTACATACCTAAACACTGAAGTAGGTATATGAATTCTTTAGTTTTCAATTTGGTTGGGAAAGTATTATTTCTAAGAGGTTCTTTTCAAGTCGATTTATAGTAGTTAGTAGCATTATCTAGTAATTAGTTACTGAAATAATCAGTTGTAACAGATGGACGGACTGATGGTTAGTGTCGCACCATTAGGATTTTCGTTTTTATTATTTTAATATGGACAATGGACCCCTTATTTGAAGTTTGTACAAAACAAGAGCATAATATTATAATACGAAATATGCTAATATTATAATAATTTCTATCTATTCCCGCTACGATTTATAATTTTATTCATTCATCTATGAGTAAATAAATAAATAACAAACTTTCACTGAATTACCAACGTAGCTGTGTGATATTTAGATACTTACACTATTCGTATGGAAAAGGTATTTTGTAATTTTCCACCTGAGGCTCGATACTTGTCAACATTTCATTGGATTGACTCTTTTTGTAAATATCAATATCAGTCAACAACAACAAACTCGTAGCTTTGCAATGAGGTATCAAGTTTGAAGTGAGCGCGAGATACTATACAAGTTGACCGCTTTGATTACAAGGGGCTCAATTTGAACTTTATTATCTTCTTAAATAACAAAGTCTAGTGTTATTGGGGTTGGGTAAAAAGTGGTAATATAACAGATATGACCATTTTTGTACGTGTGTGTAAGTCAGAAGTTAGAACACGCTTAAGGTAGGACTTCTAGTATTGCTAAAATAATTGCCTGTAATTTTTTATTTAATAATACTTTTTAAAAAATCTACTGAAAAACTTGAACACAATGATATTTTTTTACTTAATAGGGTCAAATCAGCAACTTTTTTTCAACCGTCAAACCGCTTTGTTGCCGGGATGTTGTATATGAAATACTGAACAATGACGTGTTCAAAATTCGACGCACTTTTTAGGGTTCCGTAGCCAAATTTGGCAAAAACGGAACCCTTATAGATTCGTCATGTCTGTCTGTCTGTCTGTCCGTCCGTATGTCACAGCCACTTTTTTCCGAAACTATAAGAGCTATACTGTTGAAACTTGGTAAGTAGATGTATTCTGTAAACCGCATTAAGATTTTCTTACAAAAATAGAAAAAAAACAGTAAATTTTGGGGTTCCCCATACTTAGAACTGAAACTCAAAAATTTTTTTTTCATCTAACCCATAGGTGTGGGGTATCTATGGATAGGTCTTCAAAAATGATATTGAGGTTTGTAATATCATTTTTTTCTAAACTGAATAGTTTGCGCGAGAGACACTTCCAAAGTGGTAAAATGTGTGTCCCCCCCCCCGTAACTTCTAAAATAAGAGAATGATAAAACTAAAAAAAATATATGTTGTACATTACCATGCAAACTACCACCGAAAATTGGTTTGAACGAGATCAAGTAAGTAGTTTTTTTTTAATACATCATTAATCGTAAATCGCAATTTACCTTTCATTCAATCAACTCAAATATTTAAAAAAAACATTTAATTTAAAACTTACTACAGGTTTGTACGGAACCCTCGGTGCGCGAGTCTGACTCGCACTTGGCCGGTTTTTTACTTCAATCAATAGTTGAAAATGGTTTGTGAACATATTGCTAACAGGGGACGTAATATTACGACTTTTGGGAGATCTCCTATTTCTCCTGTTTATTTAATAATCACTAAAAATAATATTGGCATCGCAACTCATAACAGCTATATCAGTTTATTAGTTGGACGGAGGATAGGTTACGAAACTTTGATAAAAACAGCCAGCGTCTATGTTTATAATGAAAACAGTGATTTATTTCTAAGCTTGCTTATCAACGAAGATACCCCAGGCTTAGAGTCACATTGCCTCGGTGAATGACTCACGGTTGACCCCGATGGGGGGTCACAGTAGAGGGCACGAGGTAGCTGCCTGTAATTGGATTCGCGTACAAGCATTTTACAAAATAAGCTCTCGTAAAGCCTGAGAGTAAACAAATCTCTGGGAAAGTTGACAATACTTTCGTATTGAAAGTCTAGAGCTATTTTTCTGTTTATTGATTTATAAGATGGCTTTAAAAATACGAACTTCAAGTCTTGAACGCTGAGCTGTGAAAGGATGGACTTGAAATTCAATTACGTCATGAATAATTCCCAGATTGATATATTTTTTTGAATACACATTTTTAAAGTGATTATGACAAATTTTTAAAGTTAGATCTTATTATTGTGTAGTTGTAGTAGTGAGAGTTGTGGAGTAAACGACGTGAGAGATCCCAGGTACTTGTCTCAGTTAAGTCAATTTGGGTACATCTATATTGGGCATTTTTTTGGGCCGTGAAAGCGAGAGTATGCCTGTCTGCTACAACTCTATAAATACCAAACCGTACCAAAGTACGGATTTTTTGAAAATACATCAATAATAATTGTTTTTCATACTCGAAGACAGCTTCTTAGTGTAGATTAAACGTTGAAACGAAATTCCAATTCGTTTGAGACTTGAGTTGTAGTTCACATTTCAGTCAATAAGTTTCCCTTTACAGAAAATTATATTTGCGTATTGCATGCTTAAGGTCAAAGCCAAGTCTAAAGATGTTTATTCAAAATTGGTAACTATACTACATTTTTTGCACTTAATAGTGCGTGAAGCTCGAAAAATATTTTCTTCACGGGCGTCTAGGTAGCCAATAAAATATTACTTACGGATGATCACATTACCTACCATACCCGCTCGTACGAAACGCAATTGGTAATAATTTGGCCGACCGTAAATTTAGGATGTTTACAAACAGCTGAATTTCGTAATAATAACTCCTGTGGTTACCACCAATGTTACGATATTGTTAAGGGCCCATATCTAAAGTGTACTTTAGGTAGCTTTTTAAATGAAAAGCTTAATTTTTCCCCCAATATCTTTGTCTGGTGGGAGGTTGCGACAGTAGTTCCCACCCTACTAAGCGATTTAGCATTTCGGTACGATGCCGTGAAGAAACCGATTAGGGGTATGTACCGCCGTCCCCCTAAACAGGTTAGACCGCTACCATCTTAAACTGTATCATCACTTACCATCAGGTGATACCGCAGTCAAGGGCTAACTTCAAGAGATTTTTTTTAAATACAATTTACAATTTTTACAGTTGGAGCGGTTTAGATGATTTTTTAATGTTTAGTTTTTAATGTAGACCACAATGTATTTTAATAGTTTCAATTTGATATTTTTGTTATTCGGTGTTAAATTAATAACTTTTTTTACGGAAGGTACAAAAAATCGTCCTAACGTTTAAATCATAATCATGGATTTTCCAAAGCGCGATGAATTTTTTTTTTGGTGAATACGTCTTACCTTAGCCGCGTATTCGGAATCCATTTGGCTTCCAGGATTGGAAGTCATTCTTTTTCCGGCATTAATAGTAGCCCATGTCCATCTCCGTGATGCTTTTACTTCCTTCTTACATTTTGTTTCGTTATGGCCTCTTAACCAAGGCCTAGTGGGAGATTTTCTTCCCACTCGATCGCGACAACATTAACTACAATTTGTATGGAATTGTCAAGCGCTTGACAGATGACGCCCGATCAATTCCTAAACAAGTGAATATAATTAAAATTATTAAAAATACGACTGCTCTGCCGTAGCCCGTATTGAATTTTTCAAAAATTTATAGCCCGTGTCACTCGGGATATTGAACTATAATGTTATATATTTTTGGAATCTACTCATCATTTTCTAGATGATGATTATATAGTTAATCTTATTTTAAATTTTTTTTTCAACTTTAGTCTTTAATGCGGGACCATGGTCACCCCATCAATTTTTTTTAAATTTTACTAGCCTATGTCACCCGGAATAAGCTAGGGATTCTAACGATACCTTATTTATCAAAATCGGTTCAGACGTATAGAAGTTAAGGAGGAATATACAAACTCACATACATACATACATGAACCCTGAAAACAATATACTCCTTTTTTCAGGCAGTCGTATAAAAAATGTTCCGATTGAATACGTAAACAATCTCCCACTCTGATGAAAAATACAGTCCCAACCTGTCCCAACCACGTAAACAACTTTTCTTTGCGAATTTTCTCAGACGTGAAATTTCCTTTAAGGGATTTCACAGTAATCCCTCAGACTGAAAGGTTTCAAAGCCAAAAGGAAGGTTCTCGAACAAACTTTTTGAATATGTGGTAATTAGTTTAGTAATATTATAATATTATATAAATATTATTTATATTATAATTAAATTACTAGATGATGCCCGCGACTTCGTCCGCGTGGATTAAAGTTTTTTAATTCCCGCGGGAATTCATTAATATTCCGGGCGTCGGGTCGCCAAGAAATGAGCCCTAGGGCTCGAAGACATCGGGGGGACAACGTCTTCCAAGGGGTGTCTTCTGTTAGGCTTGCACCTCAGCTTAGATGACGTTGGAACTTGGGACGAATGGAAGGTCGGTTGGATGGTGTGAATTATAAAGTCTATTCCCTTAGCCCGACAGAACCGAATATCTGACACGTCTGGAGTCTTGCCGTAATTAAATCCATCCATACTAATAATCAAACATAATATATAATCCATACTAATATTATAAATGCGAAAGTGTGTCTGTCTGTCTGTCTGCTACGCTTTCACGGCCCATCTGTTCAACCGATTTTGATGAAATTTGGTACAGGGATAGGTTGTATCCCGGGGAAGGACATATGCTACTTTTTATCCCGGAAAATTTAAGACTTCCCGCGGGAATCGAAAAAATTTGGTCCACGCGGACGAAGTCGCGGGAATCATCTAGTATAAGATAAAGGCATTTTTCTGCATTCTGCAATTGAACGGTAACTTTAAAACTTGATTAGGATATTATGATTTAATGCATCGGGTGGTTTTATATTATTGATTTACACTTGCTTTATTATGACTGCAACTCATATATTTAAAGGTTACTCGCAAATTAAATGTTCCGGTGATTTGCTTCATGCGAGAAAGTGCGACGCCCGTGAAAATATTTGGACCGTCTAAATCGGTACCGAACGGCCTCTGGCGACTCAAAGCACAAACTTATTCCTGTGATTTGTTTCGCACGCCCTTTTGATACTTTGCGATCATGGAATCCATACTAATATTATAAATGCGACAGTGTGTCTGTCTGTCTATCTGTCCGTCTGTATGTCTGTCTGCTACGCTTTCACGGCCCATCTGCTCAACCGATTTTGATGAAATTTGGTACAGGGGTAGATTGTATCCCGGGGAAGAACATAGGCTACTTTTTATCCCGGAAAGTTAAAGAGTTCCCGCGGGAATCAAAATCTTAATCCACGCGGACGAAGTCGCGGGAATCATCTAGTAAATATTATAAATGCGAAAGTTTGGATGGATGTATGAATGTATGGATGTTTGTTACTCAATCACGCGCCAACGGCTGAACGGATCTGGCTGAAATTTGGCACAGAGATAGAATATAGTCTGGAATAGCACATAGGCTACTTTTTATCCCGGAAAATTAAGGAGTTCCCGCGGTAACCAAAAAACCTCAATCCACGCGGACGTAGTCGCGTGCATAAGCTAGTATAATATAATTGCGAAAGTATGTATGTCTGTCTGCTATGCTTTCACGGCCCATCTGTTCAACCGATTTTGATAAAATTTGGTACAGGGATAGGTGGTATTCCGGGGCAGGACATTTAATATGCTCCCGCGCTGATGTGTAATCTCTCTATGGAGATATGCCGCCGTATCGGTCGGGAAGTCATTGTTATTTTATCTACACAGTCTTAACATATTTCGTTTCTACAGACAATCCTCGGCGCGCTGCCGCTAGCCGTGGCAGCTATCAACCGAGATCCGAACCTGCTACCCGGCTTCAAGCTGCGCTTCATCTCTGCTGATATAGGCAGGCCTCGACCTACCCTGCCGTTGGATAAGGACAGCCTCTCCTTAAGGTATTGATATTAATTGACACTAGACTAGGTGATGCCCGTGACTTCGTCCGGGTTGATTAAGGTTTTCCCACGGGAACATTTCGGGACAAGAAGCCTGGGATGCAACCTATCTCTGTGCCAAATATCGTCTTAACTAGCTGATGCCCGCGTGGTTTAAGTTTATTAATTCCCGCGGGGACTCCTAAATTTTCCGGGATAAAAAGTAGCCTATGTCACTCTCCAGATCCTCAACTATACCTATGCCAAAAATCATGTCGATCCGTTGCTCCGTTGCGGCGTGATTGAAGGACAAACCAACGAACAAACACACTTTCGCATTTATAATATTAGTATGAAGTATGATTGGTTGAACACATGGACGTTGAGGGAAGAAGAGAAGACAGAACAGAAGAGAACTCTTCTGAAAAGACTATCATTTTCAAGAATTTTCAAAACCTTATATCAGGCATTATCTAGTCTTTTATAGAACATTGTCAAAACTTACGCCTTCAGAAAATGTAACTTGGTAAGCTCATAATCTGGGTAAACATAATCATTTTTATCCCTTAAAAATACGGATCCTTGGGGGTAGGGAATGAAAATGTTGGTAGAAGTTAATCGTCTAGTTGATAGTAAAACTTCCTCCAATTTTTTTTAACTAGATTCATATCCCTTTTAAAAAGTATCGAAGTTGCAGTCCATATTAAATTTAAAAAAAAAACGTAGTTGTAAGAATCATGTAGTATCATTAATTTACAGTTTTAATAGTGTAGTATTAATCATAATGCCATTTTTTTAAATTAATCAGGGTGATGACGCAAATGCGCGACCTCGGCGTGGTGGCGTTCTTCGGGCCCGACGGGACGTGCCACACAGAAGCTAAGCTGGCCGCTGCGTGGAACCTGCCCCTTATCTCTCATGTAAGTTCTGGTGACTACCATCGCTTAGAGCAGTGTCATTTTAATCTTATTGACGCTCATTGTTTCAGAATCCTTACTAGCTGATGCCCGCGACTTCGTCCGCGTGGTTCAAGTTTCTATTTTTCCTACGCGATCTTACGGGGACGGGGGACTGGGATACGGGGATTCCATCAATTATTCCATACTAAAATAACTAATATTATAAATGCGAAAGTGTCTCCGTTTGTCTATCTGCTACGCTTTCACGGCCCATCATTTCAACCAATTTTGACGAAATTTGGCACAGAAATAGGTTGCATTTCTTTTATTCAAATCTTAATCCACGCGAACCGAGTCGCAGGCATCAACAATAGTGTGAAATAAAGACAAACTATTTATAATATTGTATCGGCCGGTTTCTGAATTGTCTCAAAGACTACTTAAGGACTAATTAAGCAAATTTTTGTTTCTGAATTGATATTGTGTAAGGTTTGAGAGTTAGAACTTGCTGTTTTTGCTTGAATGCTTAATTCAGAAACCGGCCCAATATCAATTCAGAAACAAAAATTCGCTTAATTAGACCTTAAGTAGTCTTTGAGACAGACTCAACATGAAATTCTCAATTCAGAAACCGGCCGTGTGTGTCAAAGAGGGTCCTACACGCCGCGGTCTTGCGCTGTCTGAATCCATTGGCTAGTCCTACGACTTGCTTTATGTCATCGTGTGGAGTGAAGGAGGAGTGAACTATTGGGGGGGTCCCAAAACCTTTAGGTTCTTGGAACTATGAGCCCCGCTTTTCTTCGGCCAACTTCGCAACTCGTGGAGCAATATCGGTAACTCTGGTTCTACTACAGATCTCGTTATTCCTGACTTTAATCACGTAGTTTATGTGTACTTATCAAAGTCGTCTCTACTCTACTCAGACTGTTTACGTTGGCCCTAATGACGCAATTAAGTGAAGTGCTTTGTTATGTTACGTTGATACTTCAGAGTTTAGGCTAAGTATGTAAAGGTATAATTATTTATTCAAGACATTATTTATTTATTCAATGTGTAATTTATATAATAGTAGAACATACTTAAACTACCTTATATATTTAACTTCATCAAAATTTGTACGTCAGGGTTGCCTGACAGGATATGCTGCGACTTTTCATACTGAAACTATCATTGTTATATATATTCAAACAAATTAATCTATACTAATATTATAAATGCGGAAGTTTGGATGGATGGATGTATGGATTTATAAATGGATGTTTGTTACTCAATCACGCCCCAACGGCGGAACGGATCTGGATGAAATTTGGCACAGAGATAGATTAGTCTGGAATAATACATAGGCTACTTTTTATCCCGGAAAATTAAAGAGTTCCCGCGGGAACCAAAAAACCTCAATCCACGTGGACGAAGTCGCGGGCATTAGCTTGCTCATTACATTCTATTCTATTCGAGTACGAAAACTCAGGGTCGTCCCTGAGTTTTCGTACTCGAATAGAATAGAATGTAATGAACTTTAGCTGTTAACTAAATAAAAGTATTTTGTAACATTTCGCCTTGTGCAACTAGCCTAAGGTTAATTAAGGTTTTAGAATCAACAACCATCAATTCAATATCAAATGTAGGTAGGAAGTATCTATATTACGAAACAAGAAAAATATCGTTGTTTTGGTTGGTATTGATAAGGTCAATTGATTTATTTATAGATAACTAGCTGATGCGGACGACTTTGTCCGCGTGGATTGAGGTTTTTGGTTCCCGTTTTCCGGGATAAAAAGTAGCCTATGTGCTATTCTAGACTATAATCTATCTCTGTGTCAATTTTCATCCAGATCCGTTCGTTCTGTTTTTCTTGCGTGATTGAGTAGCAAAGTTCCATCCTTATATCCATCCATCCAAACTTTCGCATTTATAATATTAGCATAGATTAGCTGATGCCCGCGACTTCGTCCACGTGGATGTTTGCTGTACCAGCGGAAACTCCTCAATTTCCCGGGATAAGAGCATTCCATGGCCTTCTCCGGGATGCAACCTGTCTCTGTAGTCTGTACCAATTTACCAAATTTCGTCAAAATCGTTTGAGAATATGAACCGTGAAAGCGTAACAAACCGCGCTGTCGCTAATTCAATAGCTTTTCTTTCATTTTGTGATAGCTTTATGGCTGCTGTATAGTACTAAAATGTTGAAACGTTTATACTGAGCAAAGACAATATATAAACCAGTATAAGACTGTTCACTTCATACATTCAATCAAAGCTCGCTAAATGCGCATTAAAGTCGCCGGTAACTTGTAGTTCTTCGCACAATCTGAGATGGCGTAACTGTGCAAGCTGTTTGTTAAAATTAGTTGAATGTAAATTTGCTATTTGCAGTGATTTATAAAAAAAATTGTATTTTGATAACTTTATATAAAATAAATAATTAATACAAATTGAACCAAGAAAATACGATATTTCACCGATTTTACTATAATCATTTATTATAAAGAGCGAGCCTGGTAGCGCCATCTAACGATAGTATTAACCTAGAAAAAAAATAAGGGAGTTAGCAATCTATACTTGGTATTATAATTAATCTATGATACTGAGTAACCGCCTAACCTACTGCTCTCTTTAGTTTGATTCAACAGATGAATATAAATGAAGCAAGCTCCAAATTGCTAAACTTTGATGCGCTGTGTTACTTTCATACGGGATTTGAGACCATACTAGACGATGCTCGTGACTGTCCGCGTAGATTTAGATATAAAAGTAGAACTTACGTAATAATAGGTTAGCCCGCTACCATCTTAGACTGCATCATCACTTACCATCAGGTGAGATCGCAGTCAAGGGCTAACTTGTAGTGGATAAAAAAAAAAAAATTAGGTCACTTGCGTGGGTCTGACTTCAAACTAGTTGCCTGTATTTAGGATATCATTCCCATTTTCCGAGGGGCTTATAAAGTTCAACCTGGGGCCATACTGCCTGTTTCATTGTAGTTGAATTTCGTGTTTTAGAATTAATTATAAGCCTTAATTTAGGAACGTCAAGGTACGTGACATCAAACTGCCATTTTGAGTAATATTGCTCAAGTATCAATATGGCCCCTGTTTTGTTCACAGACACACAAATAACACAATTCTTCTAATATAGTTACCTGCTCCTTTCATTTCATTCACACATTGTCTTTGTTACCAGAAATGCGCTGGGGCTCAAGGCAGAGAGACGGGCGGCCTGGGCTCCACCTTCGCCCGCACTCTGCCACCAGCGCACAAAGTCAGCAAGTCGGTCGTTGCTCTGCTCAAGGCCTACGGGTGGGACAAGTTCGCAATCGTCGCTGGTGACGAACAGACGGCGGCTGAACAACAGATGGACGCTATTAAAGTAAGATTTTTTAAGTATCTATCGTTATCTATATACCAAAAAAAAAAGAACAATTGCCGTGCGGGCATTACGTATTTCAGAAAAAAACTCACCGATTACCTATCGGCGAGTCCTCCCATAGTTTAACCTTATTAGTCAGGCGACAACAATTTTGTAGGTAATCCATATTATAAATGCGATAGTGTGTCTGTCTGTCTGTCTGTCTGCTACGCTTTCCCGGCCCATCTTTTCAACCGATTTGGTATATAGGTAGGTTATATCCCGGGGAAGGACATAGGCTATTTATTATCCCGGAAAACTAAAGAGTTCCCGCGGGAATCAAAAAATGTATCTGTTCAACCGATTTTGATGAAAATTGGTACAAGGACTGGTTGTATCCCGGGGAAGGACATAAGCTACTTTTTATCCCGGAAAATTGAAGAGTTCCCGCGGGAATCAAAAAACATAAATCCACGCGGACGAAGTCGCGGGAATCATCTAGTTTATAATATTTTCTTGATAGTTTACATTTACATGCGTTATTTTTGTCAATGCTGTGTATGCTCATAGAAATTAATCAATGTACATATTATCAGTGAATTGTCTCATATTTTTAATAAATATGTTATAATTTATGTGTTAAATATGTATATTGTTAATGTGCCTATGAAATAAAAAAATATAGTTTACAACTTCTGAAAACAAAGGAAAAAGAAACATTTCAATGGAAAATAACGTTTTGTGCAAGTCAAGATTCTAACATTAGTTTGGACAGATAACGAAACAGCTTTCGGACGAACAACGGAATAAAACATTATACTGGAAATAGCCGTAATCAGCAGTTTCATAAGCAATCTCTTTTTTCGATTCGATATAAAAAGAAAATACAAAAAGGCAAAAATAAAAGTTATTTTTGTAAACCGTCTCGAAATGAATTTTATTTTATTTTAAACTTCTAGTTATTAAAAAAAGATCTTTAATTTTACACGTTTACTTAGTCTCTATTTTAAGTTTTTATGTAAAACGTCAGAACAATATCTGTTTTCTTATAATAAATATTTTTTGCTCAAAGGAATAAAATTGTAATGCTTGTAGAATTTCAATATTTTTCACAGTGTCGCTCAGCTTCACAGATCGTGATTTATTCTTTTCAATTTCTTATTCGAAATTAGACAATTACAGTACATTAAGGTATCCGAGTGGACGGAGAAAAATTCTACAAAAGAATTTCATAGATTCGAATGAAATAAAGGAAATCTAAATACGTTTTTGGCATGCACAAAAACCGGCCAAGTGCGAATGGATTTTATCCAATACTAATATTATAAACAGCAGATTCGAGCGATACGTACGGTGCGGATCAGTGGACGCAGTTGTGTGACTTTCTATACAAAGAATACTACGATCCGTTTGATACGATGCGTCCGATGCGTACGATGCGGACAAGTGGACGCTTGGCAAAAAGATACCTTAATCGATCACGTTTTACATAATTTGACGTTCAAATAATTAGAATAAAATATAAACATTGAATTAAATTGTGACCATGACCGATGTAGGTTTCACATAATAGAACAGCAGCTGTTTACCACTCCGTTGTCCACAGGAGTTATCTCACAGCAATGGACTCACGATAACGGCCGAGCATCGCTTCGCGGACTACATACCGCGACATATCTCACACATGGAACGGATTGTCGACGAGACCTACGAGAAAACTAGAGGTAAGCTCTCCGCTTAATTCCTCATTCTTGAGGGTCGTAGCCTCTTTATCCTTCAGCCTCTCTTTACGTCCTATGCTTACTCGTATTTTCTTTCTTGAAACATACTATTTTCTTATTTTCCTATGTGTTTATTATAGAGTAAAACGTGAATCGGCTCTAAGTAATGAGGATACATAGACTTTATTAATAGACCCTTGCCCCTTTACTTAACTTGATTATAGACAGGCCCTTGAAGTCTTAATTAAATCGTCTATGATTTTACTAAGATAAACACTTAATGGGGCCTGTACTTGGAATTCAATTAAGGCCCTTGCTTCGCTCTCAGGCCCTTTTCACACACACTCGGTTACGGTCCGTTTAAACGGTCGCTGTTATTAAAGCCCTCTTACTCGTACTGAACGCTCTAATATTTTCAAATTTTGAAAAAGTCTCAACAATTTAAGTAAACGTAGCCAAACCAAGATCTTGACAGTAAATTATATAATAGACAGGATAATAAGACAGTAATTTGATAAACTATACAATTTGATAAGTAGACTTAAGTTAAAAACTAAGCTCAGCCGCTCAAGAAATGAATAAATCAACTTCAAATCAAATTAAAAATGGCTGGGGACAAAATATCATTTCAATTTAACAACAGCCTAGCTAGTAACAGAAAAAATATATAATTTAGTTACTTAACTATCAACGGCAAAAATTATTGTGCCTCCGTAATAAAATTTAATTTGGAAGTAGATGATGCCCGCGTCTTCGTCCGCGTAGATTAGGGTTTATTGATTCCGGCGGGTAATTTTCCGGGATAAAAAGTAGCCTATGTCCTTCTCCGAGATGTAATCAACATCCAGACGGATATACAGACAGACACACTTTCACATTTATAATATTAGCATGGATTCCGACATACATGAGGCCATTTAGTATCTAAAATTAATGCAAGATTTTTACTACAAACCACATATTTACATATATAAATGCGACGGTGTGTCTGTCTGTCGGTTACCTTTTCTCAACCCACCCGTTTTAAGATTGAGCTTAATATGCCAGGGGCTACTCATCCCGCAAAACATTTATTTCCAAAACATAAATTTCTATTCAAGATGACATCGCGGTCTAACTTTTTTTCTAAAGAAGGTTTAAAAATAGCGCAATAAAATATGTATTGTGTCATCAAAAGAAACTTCGAAGTAAAATAAACGCCAAGCGATTTGTGAAGGATTATATATTTTGGAAAGTTTCTAAAAGTAACTTTCAAAGGGCAGGTATGTACCTATGTACGTATTTTTAGCACGGCTTATTAATTTTTTACAGTACATAAAGCTCTTGTACCGATACTCAGAAAAAACTTTAAGGTGAGTAAGATGAAAAATGGGGGAAGATAAAAAAAGGAAAATAGCGCCGAACATAGAGGAATTACAAAATCGTTGCATACACCCTTTAGTCAGGTCCCGCCCTGCAGCCTTCATCAGTCGCTTAGTGAAAACGCGCGTATGTTACGTGGTGATTTTTGTGACGACACATTTCCCGCGAAAATTTGGGATTTTCAATCTTACCCCACTTGTTGTATCTTTTTACGCAGATAAGTTACATTGATTTTGTTTAGATACTGACAATTATATTTCAAATGTAATATGCACTATATAGAGGTAATTAGTAAATTTCTCATATTTAAAGATTTATCGTGCCTTTCAAACTAACCCCGGCAAAATTTAAAGGGGTAAGATGGTAATATAAATAATTCCGTCTTACCCCGGTAACGAAATACATAGAAAAAGTCACTGGTTCTCAAATTGTAGTAAAAGATCAATATTCAAATCATCTTAAAATTTGGTTGAAACACATGTAATTTTTTTTATGTATAAAATACTAATATCAGCTAATACTCAAATATAAATAAAATAAACACACTTATTCTTTGCAGAATTTTCGTTATATATAAAATTATAAGACTTGAGGCTAAGTACGGTGGAACCAATAGTTTTTTGTTTCAGGAAGAAAATGACTCGTAACTATTTCAGGTAATCCTTACGGGCAACTTATTGTATCTACTACAACTACCATATGGAGAGTGGAGAACAAAGAAATGACAATGTACGCAGTAGCTTAGGAATATAAGATAATTTAAAGCTAGTTCGACTACTTTCGTTACCTGAGATTTATGCTTCGAGGCTTTGAAGTGTTTTATTAAATGGCTAATTTTGTTTTATTTTTTTATTTTTAAAAATATACTAAATATTGTACGTTTTTATTTTAATTTATCTGCTCGAAAACGTGAGCCTGTATTTTTTTAATATCATATCAAAATATTTGAGAACCTCAGGCTGTCTCACCTTTTTATGGGGTAAGATTGATATATATTTTTAATGAATTATTACTTTAAGCATTAAGCAAGGCGATTTTTTAATTTCAGTTGCTTTCAAGCTATTTAGGTCGTAGAAGCCGGGAGCTTATTTATCATCACGAATGGATAATGGCCATAAATACGATTCTAGTAACTATATCAATCTTACCCCACTGTAGTTCCATCTTACCCCTGATTTTTTTTCTCAAGTGAAAACTTTGCAACCTTTTTTTAAATCAAACAATGTTTCAAACTGATTTCTGTCAACTCTAGTATAATATTTGTACTATACTTTTTCACTCAAAACAATTTTTTTAGCATTTAACATAAAACTCTATTATTTACATCAGTTTCAAATCAACACTATTTATCTCACCAAAAAACCATTTAGACTTGCCCCCACTCACCTTATTCGATTATTCTTTTCAACAAATGTCTATCGTACCTATATTGATACGACCCGTACGTCTATTATTAAGGCATTTTTATATTAATTATCTTGTTCAGCAGGGAGTATTAGGAAATGAATAAGAATACATTTCTACACGGTATCGTACGTCTTTGCCGGTAGGGTGGTAACTAGCCATGGCCGAAGCCCCTCTTTGTCGAGCAATTTGAAGACCTCCTTAGCGTGGTGGTGGTGGTCTTACAAGTGAAAGGTCCCGACAATCCCTAGGAGTCTCAATTTAGAAATTTGAGAATCTTACACTTGTAAGACCACCACCACCACGCTAAGGAGGACTTCAAATTGCTCGACAATGCTGTTTTCCCCAGCAGTGGACCGGCATGAAAAAATAGTTACATGTGCGGTGGTGTGCCACTTGCCAGCGACACTGACGCCAGCCATTGCCTTAATATAAACCTGCTTTTATCTCTCGTCTTTGGTATTATTGAAGTTTTCGGTTATGATTAAACTATGAAAAGTCGGTAGGTATGTACATGACTTTGAAACGTCTAAAGGGTAAGGGACGATCGACGACCTAAGACGAGCTAAAAAGTTGACTAGTCACGTACATTTATTTATTTAACAAGGTACATTAGTATTTCTAACTGCAGAATCGGCGATTCGCTATGAAGCCTGTTGATTTTACATAATTTTAATCTTAATGTGAATTATATATTTAACTATCTAGGTATACTTATGATGAAACTACAATTGGACGATCCCTGTACTTCAAAATCATAGAATTAGATACGTCATGATATGAATGAATGATGCGTCATATAATCAAAGATTAAAATTTCCAAAGTACCTACTTTGGTAATCTCAAAATCTTTCATCATCGTCATCATCATATTATCGCAGGCACAGAGCACAGGTCTCCTCTCAGAATGGGCAGGGTTTTAGCCATAGTCAACCACGGTGGCTAAGTGCGGTTTGGCGTTCCAGTACGATGAAAGAAACCGTGTAGAAACCGATTAGGGGTATGGGTTTTAATATTTACTGCCGTATCCCTAACAGGTAACCCATTGTCCTAGGTGAGCGACGCGACGCAACAAAACGCGATACGACTCTATAAAAAATGACATACTTATCTACGCGACAACGCCACGCAAAGGTTCAGCTGCTATTTGATACTGTCGCGTCGCGTCGTATCGAGTCGCGTTGTCGCTCACGTAGAACAATGCCTTAACCAGTTGTCCTAGGTGAGCGAAAGAAGCGACGCCACGCGACGCGACGTGACGCGAATCCACTCCACAGAAAATGACAGACGTATCTACGCGACATAAGCAGATTCCTAGTTCCATGGCAACAACGTAGGCCACGTGAAGGGTCAGCTACTGTTCGATGTTGTCGCGTCGCGTTGCATTGCGTCACGTTGCCGCGTTTGTCGCTCACCTAGGACAATAATTGGTAGCCCTCTACCATCTTAGACTGCATTTGAACTAACCATCGGATGAGATCGGTGTCAAGGGCCAACACCTTGACACCGATCTCATCCGATGGTAAGTTTTATAGTTGTAGTGGAAAAACCATACTAATATACTTAATAAATGTGGAAATGCGTCTGTCTGCCTACAATCTTACGGCCACTGATTTAACGATAGACGTTGGCGCGAGGAAACTGATTCTCTTTCTTGATCTTTTTGGCATGGCAATCGTGGTTTTTTTTTAACCGACTTCCAAAAAAGGAGGAGGTTCTCAACTCGGCGCGTATGTTTTTTTAACTAGATGATGTCCGCGACTTCGTCTGCGTGGATTAAGTTTTTTTATTCCCGCGGGAACTCCTTAATTTTCCGGGATAAACAGTAGCCGGGATCCTTCTCTGGGATACCGCCTGCCTTTATACCAAATTTCATCAAAATCGGTTGAGAAGATGGGCCGTGAAAGCGTAGCAGACAGACAGACAGACGGACAGACAGACAGACACACTTTCGCATTTATAATATTAGTATGGATTAGTATGGATTAATTAAGTATAGTATGTTCTTCAACAGTGTATGTATTTCTCGGCGAGCACATTGCGCTGGTGGACTTCGTGAACGTGCTCCAAAGGAGGGGCCTGCTAGCTGCGGGCGAGTACGCCGTGGTTGCCGTCGATGACGAAATATACGACCCCAATGACGCCGCTATCACTCACGCTGGTATGTAGTATGTATTCCTATAGGCATACTGCTATCGTTTAAACTTTAAAGCCGTATTGTTTTAATATTGACGTTTGTGTTGTAGAATTATAATCCTTATTTTAGGGACGTCGAGTTGCGCGACATAAAATTGTCATTTAAAAGGATGGCAGTAACCCCCCTGTAGGCATGCAGTATTATTTTAAAATTGACGTTTTATTTGATGTACCTTGACGTTCCTAAAATAAGGATTATAATTCCAAAACAAGAGCGTCACAAAGATTAAAATAATACTGCTTTAAGTGATGATAGTAAGTCCCCGGTGATCACTTTGTTAACACGAATAGAAAAAATAATTCAAATTATATGTACCATGAGCCATAAATTGAGTATACATTTAGCTTGGTAACACCAGCTTCGCGACAATATTTTTTGTCATTTTTTCATGATCCATTCCACGTTTTTCGAGCCTTGTGTTAAGTTTTATGCCCGCGGAGACTTTGCCCGTAATATCTAATTTATTATATTAAAGCCTACAACAATAAACCGTGATAATATTGGTTTTATGTAGGCTGACACTAATTTATAGTTAAACCTGTTCTTTGTCGTTGCCAAGAAATAAATCTATTTTGTCAACTAAGTGTCTTTGCATATTAGGCCAAGTGTGCTCTAAAAATTTCCTTTTTAGGGTTCCGTACCAAAATGGTAAAATGGAACCCTTATGGTGCGACTTTCTCAGTCTGTCTGTCCGTCCGTCACACTCGATTATTTCAGTAACTACCGAAGCTATCGACATGAAATTTTTAATAGTTGTGTATATTAGTGGCCCAAAGACACTGGAATTAAAAAAAATTGGAAATTATTTTTGTTCTTATTTAAAAAGGGGGGAAAATCTGAGGGTTGAAATTTAAAAGTGAGATAACTGTACTGCGTGGGGTATCATATGAAAGGGTTTACTTTGTACATTCTAAAACAGATTTTTAATTATTTTTAGTTATGATAGTTTTTGATTTATCGGAGAAAATGTCTAAAAAATACCGTCCCCCCCCCCCTTATCTCCGGAGTTTACCAATCGAAAAATTTGAATTAATTATGGTCAATAGGAATTTAAGTATACTTTACAGGAAAACTATAGCCAATGCTCTAACTAGCATAGTTTTTTTGATATTAACAATAAACCTCTACAAACAAAGTTAGTCTTGCGGTTCATTAACAAAGGTAATTATTTATTAATAATGGTACGGAGCCCTTCGTGCGCGAGTCCGACTCGCACTTGCCCGGTTTTTTTTTTTCAATTCACTACAAGTTAGCCGTTGACTGCGATCTTATCTGGAGTGAATAATTGTGCAGTCTAAGATGGTAGCGGGCTAATCTGCAGTAATATTAAAACCCATACCCCTAAGCGCCATACACGGCATCGCAGCGGGACGCCAAATCGCTTGGCGGCACGTCTTTCAAGGTAGCTAGATATGCCTGATATGACCCTGGCCTCAGTGGTTCGACCAATAACAGACCTGGCTATCATGATAGTTGTATCTATAGGTACGGTATTCCGTATACGGAATAAATACCTCTAGGTAGGTACGTTACTCTCACTAATGGGTGAGAGAGTTAAAAAACTGCACTATAGGTCTAATATGACATTAGAGTGACAATTTTTTTCTTGAAAATGCATGGAAAATTCTGCCAGTTTCCTCCGTCATGTCCCTATCACCTCGGAGCGTTGCTCTGTCTAGCTCTAGACGCCTCTGTTAAACGACTGCTAGGAAATAACGTATCTCGTTAGACTGTGGTAAAAGTATAGTGTGTTGTTTCAGATCATCTTATACAAAACAGTAGCAGCGACGTCCTGGCGTTCAGGGCTGTGCTCAAGCTTACACCTTCGCATCCGACCAATCCTTTTTATCCGTGAGTATACCATTAGGCATCGTCACAGAATCGATACCTCCCACGTAAGTTGTTGTATCCCCATAACCGCAATTTTACAATAGAGCATTTTAAAGATTGAAATTGGACTAAAAACTGCATTTATTATTGTATCTTGGTGAAATTTGGTATATGAATGTAATTTATAGTATTCTTGACTATGTTGAAAGATAATTTTTAAAAAAATGAATATTTTCTGAGATATCGTTCATACAACATTTTACTGCGGAGTACAGGCTGCGCCATTTGTTGTATCTCATACTTACAACATTATACCGCGGAGTTTTGATTTCGTCAGTTGTTGTATTTGATAGTTACAACAATGTACACTGCAAAATATAAGTTTCATTCCATTGTATGTGGCAATACCCATATACATCGGTTAAAAATTTATGTGTGTATTATTGTATGTGATCAAATTCTAGGTTAAGAAATAAAAAAGAAATATTGTGAAGGATACATTTCTTTAATTTTTTAATAGGAACAATACATACTACTTAGTCATTTTAGGACCATTTTCATGAAAAGTACCTAATATCTTTAAAAAACAAAATAATAATGAACATTAATCTCAAAAAAAACAGAAAGATAATCACTTCCATTACTAGGTAATCAATAAATTCGAAAACAAAACAATCATAGTAAGGTTATTTAGACACAATAAAAAGAACAAAAACATACACATAGCTCAATCTCTTTGCGATATTTTAGTAACATAACAAATTCTATTAATTAGAATCATAAAAATTAACACTGTAGAACATAAAATAAAAAATATTACTTCCTAGCGAATGCCCGCGACTTCGTCTGCGTGGTTTTAGCTTTTTTGGTTCCCGCGGGAACTCTTTAATTTTCTGGGATAAAAAGCTAAAAAAAGGATAGCCTATGTGCTATTCCAGGCTATAATCTATCTCTGTGCCAAATTTCAGCTAGATCCGTTCTGCCGTTGGGGCGTGATTGAGTAACAAACATCCAATTTATAATATTACTAGCTGATGCCCGCGACTTCGTACGCGTGGATCGAGGTTTTGTGATTCCCGCGGGAACTCTTTCATTTTCCGGGATTAAAAGTAGCCTATGTGCTATTCCAGACTATAATCTATTTCTGTGCCAAATTTCAGCCAGATCCGTTAAGCTGTTGCGGCGTGATTGAGTAACATACATCCGTACATCCATCCAAACTTTCGCATTTATAATATTAGTAAGAAGTAAGTAAGACTTAATAATTTCTATGAGATCAAGACAACTAGTAATCAGCTAACGATTTATAATAATTATTATTGGCATTGTAACTACGAGTACCTTGTAATCCATGACCAAATGAGTCACTGGAGGATTTTTTACGAGCAAAATTGGATGCTTGGCATCCAATTTGATTAATTGAGATTTCTTTAGCCTAACACCTACTCTTATTAGACCTTGTGAGTCGAGAAAGGGATTAAGACGCTTGAGACTGTCAGTGAGATGTTTTTGTTGGCGCAACAACTTCAGAGCTTGGGGGAAGGGAACTCTGTGGCCTGGACGAGCTTGAAATCGCCATTTCACTATCGTTTAACTCGGGAACGGATAGGGGTCCAGTCCGGCGTTGAGTTGCGTTCCGTGAATTAGACACGAAGCTACCACGTAGGGTAACTTAGGAAATGTACTGAATTTAGTCAGCAAACCTTCCTCGACATCAGCAACGTTTGACACTAACGGGATTGATTGAGCTTTAATTCCGGGCAAGTCTGACTCACACAAAATAGAGACATCTCCGGCCCATGGTGAAGGATCGGCCTCAAGACATGGCGGAGACCACCAAAGAGGCGACTCGACCAATTGCGAGGGGTAACAACCGCGACTCGCGAGTCGGCGGGATTTTGTGCTGAAGGCACGTGCCTCCACGCAATATTTGGTGTTAATGCTTGAATTTGAGACACACAATTTCCTTCATATGTCTGCAGTGCGTGAGGTGGTTTCTTAAGCCAGGAAAGTACGACGCCGGAATCACACCAGGCCAAAGTGCAATCAATTTTGAGTTTGCCCTTCAGAACACCGAGGATGTGCTCGAGAAGGTGAGCAAGTAAAAGCGCGCCGTTATTTCCAGCTTGGGAACGGTAAGCTTTTGACTTAAAAGAGCAATGCGAGACTTCGCCAACAGTAGTTGGGCCGAAGCTCTACCATCAGAAGTTAGAGCGCGTAGGTAGACTGTGGTAGAAGGGTGCGGTGTCTCAAGATTTGCAGTATCAGAATCTGTTGCTACTTCTCAGTTATTGTCAAAGATGTCTCCATCTATTATAATTGCTAGCTCATTCATTTCAGATTCATCAAGACTTATTGGTAATGGATACTCTGAAACAGTAATAACTTTTTAATTTCATTAGCGGCGGCGCATTCATTAGATTCATTAAATCGTATAAGGAACACACCCACCAAATTTCAGGTTTCTAGGACCAGCTGTTTTGGCTCTGCATTTGTACGGGAGCAGGTGATATGGCTCGACCGTAACAATAGGATGATCATCCTCCGAGCGGGTGTTGTGCTCGGGGACCACTGGTCCGACCGTTCATCTTTGGAGGTCGTATATATAGCGTAATGCAGAGAAAACTTCGTAAGCGTGAGTTGGGCTGTTCGTGGTCGCGTGCGTGTACTAGTAATGCCATCTATTGGATTATGTGCGAACTGCGAAGACCGCCACATCACTCCCCTTCGAGTCTGGAGGTCGTCAGCATTCAGTTGAGCGGCGTTGCAAGCATCTGGAGAAGTGGCGTCGATGAGCATTCAGGTGTAAGCGCTGCGTCGGGAAGTACTCAGTGAAGCGGCGTCGTGTACAACCAGAGTAGTGGCGTTGTAGGCTCATACGACTCTGAGGCTGTGTGACCCACTTGTGCAGCTGGTACGGGGCGTCGACGGGCTGTGTACTGATATGCTGTTGCGAATCGACTGGTGCGGGCCGCCGAGCGTGTGGCTCTGTGAACGGCTGTGCTGCATTGCGTTGCTGTTGTGCCGGAACATCGATCGGCTGTGTTGCGTTGCGTTGCTGTGCTGCGTTGTGATGCTGTTGTGTCCCGCTCTGCGTACTGATGATGCTGTCCTTGATGCGATGACTGCAGGGATTATTAATTGTGTCTGACGAATGAGGGCGTGACGTCGGCTTGATGTGCGTCGGCGGCGGCTTGAAGATCACGTCGGCTTGTTTGATCGTCGGCGGCGGCTTGGAGATCACGTCGGGGTCACCAATGTACGGGAGCAGGTGATATGGCTCGACCGTAACAATAGGATGATCATCCTCCGAGCGGGTGTTGTGCTCGGGGACCACTGGTCCGACCGTTCATCTTTGGAGGTCGTATATATAGCGTAATGCAGAGAAAACTTCGTAAGCGTGAGTTGGGCTGTTCGTGGTCGCGTGCGTGTACTAGTAATGCCATCTATTGGATTATGTGCGAACTGCGAAGACCGCCACACATTCATAGACCAGTCACTAAGTCAGTCAGTCAGGACAAAGCATTTTATAAATTATTTATGGTCCAATTTTAGAAAAGACTTTTGACATACAACATTGAATTTAAGTAAAAAAAAATGTAAAAGCAACGTAAAATCTAGCATGTCACGATACAACGAAGTTTAGAATAACAACTTCCGAAGTAAAATGTTGTATTTATTACATACAACAATATTTTCATTATAGTGTATACGTAAAGTGTTATATGTATTACATACAACATTTTTAATGAACGCTCAACAACGTTTACTGTTGTAAGTAATCTATACAACATTTTAGGTTGGTATCACCAAAAAAAGTAACATTTATTGAGTAAATGCTAATAAAATAATACAATGATAAATATACCTGCGATATTTTGGAGGGTCGAATCACAAAAACGGAATTAATTTAATTTAATCTAATGAAACATTGTTATTTTTAATAGGTTTTTCGTAGTTGCTATTTTGTGTACTCGTATTAATGACGAAATCACATAGTCTACGCCCTCTTGTTATTATACCTGAACGTTTCATTTTTACATATTTGAAGTAATTCAATTACGCAAGTTAATTTTGAGAGAAATTAAACGCTTTCTTCGTACCGCGTGCGGCCTGTTGAAAGTCCGGCGTGGTCTGTTGTATGTGACAAATACGAGACACGTGCGCGTGATTCTTCCCGTCCCGCACCCCGCGTAAACCATTGCAAAGGTAGATACAATGTTGTAGTCCGTTCTTGTTCGAAACTTACAACAAAATACGTCTGGCAAATCCTTGTAAAAATCATATTTTTGAGATTTTTTCACATTGAATGCATAAAATAATACAAATTAGGATAGTTTTCAGTAAAAACGCTAAACGGCATTTTTGTGGCATACAACAACTTACGTGGGAGGTATCGAGATAATAGTACATCATCTAAGAGCGCAAACACGCTAGGGACAAAATAAAGGAGACGGCATTATTGGGCTAAAATTAAAAATTGATACGAACAAACTGTGATTTCTTAGAATGAACGTTTTACCTCTACCTAAGTAACATTGAAATGTTAGAGGTGCGTGTCTGAAATTCAAACTTGGGATCCCCCGAATACCTACGAGACGCATAGACGTATAAATAAATAAGCGGCTCTATACGATATAATAATAATGCAATTCAGCTTTTTAAGAAAATATTTTTATGTGTTGCATGTACCATTTTTTGCAAAATAAAAATAATTATGATTATCTACTATATAAAAATAAGTCGGGTTTTCCTTCCTGACGCTATAACTCCAGAACGCACGAACCGATTTCCACGGTTTTGCATTCGTTGGAAAGGTCTCGGGCTCCGTGAGGTTTATAGCAAAGAAAATTCAGGAAAAAATTCAACAGAAAAGCGGGAAAGTCTTTTTAGCGGGAAAGCCATCTGGTGGCGAAACGGAGTTCGCCGGGTTTGCTAGTGATTATTAAAAGAAAAAAAAGTTTTTTAAGTACACATCTGCTCTTCTGCTGCGTAATTTTTCTGGTATGGATTTACATCGTCTGATGCGGTTATGACAGACTGTACTGATGTTCTCACGGGGGCTAGTATTGACGATAGGGTGGAAAGCTTCAATTCCCTCATTACTAGACTCTATGACGTGCATGCTCCGGTTCGGCCTGTTCGAGTTAAACATCTTCCTGCTCCCTGGCTTTCTGATGATATAAAAAAATTGCAAGATAAAAAGAACGCTGCGAAAGCTAAATACAAATCCGACAATTCTGATGAGAACAGGGAGAAATATAAAAATATTCGGAATCGTTGCAACAGGCTGTGTAGGGATAAACAACGACGCCATATTCATAAATCCATACTTGAAGAAAATGATTCTGGTCGAGTATGGACATTTCTTAAATCTCTAGAGTTGGGAAAGCACGGCAGAATAAAAGCTCCATAAATATTGATCTGAATCAACTTAATCAGCATTTCTCTTCTTCTTGCGCCATTGATGATGCTACTAAATTGCGGACTACAAATCAAATTTCAGCTTTACCCACTTCTGATGATCCTGCTTTTATCTTTAGTCAAGTCACTGATAGTGATGTTAAGAATGATTGATGAATGATGATGAGAATTAAGATGTAAAATGATCATTCCTATTGTCGATATAGTGACTCCTCTTATAAAGTCCATCTTTAATTTCTCGATTTCTACTGGAAATTTTCCCTCATCGTGGAAAGAAGCTCAAATTACTCCTATTCCCAAAAAAGCAAATCCATCTGGTTTTTCCGGATTCCGTCCTATTTCCATACTTCCATTTTTATCTAAAGTCTTTGAGCGTATTGTTCATAGACAATTGAGCCTCTTTCTTTCTAGATGGAGTCTCTTTAATCCATTCAGTCCGGTTTCCGGACTGGTCATAGCACGACTACTGCTTTAGTCAAGATTACTGAGGATATTCGTCTCGGTATGGATAACCAATGTGTAACAGTGTTGACCTTACTAGATTTTAGCAATACATTCAACAATGTTGATTTTGATATCCTATTAGCTATTTTAGCTTCTCTTAACATATCTCCTGAAGTGATTGACTGGTTTCATAGTTACTTGTTTGGTCGCCGGCAGCGGACGCGAGTTGATGATTCATTATCTAGCTGGTGCTCGATCAATGTTGGTGTACCGCAAGGTGGCGTGTTGTCTCCTCTCCTGTTTTCAATTTTCATTAGTTCTATTACTCTCCAGTTATCTTCTCACTACCACCTGTATGCTGACGATCTCCAATTGTATACACGAGACACGAACGAGATTGAGGCGCTCCTTCTTGGTCTAAAAAATACCTGTGCTGTTGGCTGGGATGGAGTTTCGACATCTATCTTAAAAACAGCGAAACATATTCTCCTACCTATTATAACCCATGTTTGCAACCTCTGCTTGGCTACTGGTGTGATTCCAAAAGTTTTAAAAAAAGCCATTGTTCACCCTATTCACAAAAAGGACCCCAGAAACTGTGTGGATAACTACAGGCCAATATCAGTGTTGAGTGCACTCTACAAAATCCTTGAAAAGCTCATCAACCGTAGACTTATATCATTCTTAAACCAAAATAATTCACTTTCAGACAACCAATACGGTTTCAGAGCAAATAATTCGACAGAGGATGCAGTCATAGGCCTGACTGAGACAGTAATACAGAACTTGGACAAAAGAAAAAAGGTTACCGGCATATTTCTGGATCTCTCAAAAGCCTTTGACACAGTCTCTATCCCAAAACTTCTTAATAAACTCGAGAGGCTAGGAGTACGAGGATTGGCTTTATCTCTTTTCCAAAGTTACCTCTCAGAACGGACTCAATGTGTTACCATGAATAATGTTACCAGTCATGAACGTACACTCAACTTTGGCGTTCCTCAAGGTAGTGTTCTCGGGCCTACCTTATTTCTTGCCTATATAAATGAGCTTTGCCAGCTTCCACTGCCAAATTGTAAAATAATCACTTACGCCGATGACACTGTTTTACTTGTTCATGGTAACACATGGGACGAGGCACGTAAGAATGCCTATGAGAGAATGCAGACAAGTGTTAAGAACCCAAGTAAATGTAAAAAGAATTAAAGTCCATAAATGAATAAAAATCCATACTAATATTATAAATACGAAAGTGTGTCTGTCTGTCTGTCTGTCTGTCTGTCGGTCTGTCTGTCTGTCTGCTACGCTTTCACGGCCCAACTACTCAACCGATTTTGATGAAATTTGGTACAGAGATAGGTTACTTCCCAGGGAAGGACACAGGCTACTTTTTATCCCGGAAAATTGAAGAGTTCCCGCGGGAATCAAAAACATAAATCCACGCGGACGAAGTCGCGGGAATCATCTAGTAAAATATATTTTGTCAATTAAACGTCCGCGTAAATTAAGGTTTTCAAACTCCCGGGGGGACTTTATGATTTTCCGGGACACAAAGTAGCCTATTCCTTGCCAGGGATTCAATCTAAGGTTGCCTGTCTACTGAAGCCGAGCGGAGATGTGTTGGGCGGACCAATCGGATTTCTGTCACGCGTCACCTGTCACGAATCTCATTGGTCTGCTTGTCATATATCCGCTCCATTCCTTTTTAGCTCCGCTCTTTGATTTTATCGTATAGGAGGCTCCGCTTCAGTGGACTGGCATTGACAGCTCAGCCAAAAGTTGAAATCGGTTGAATAGCTAGGCCGTGAAAAAGTAGCAGACAAATATACATACTTCGTTTATAAATATTTTACTATGAATATAGCTGGCGCCATTGATGTAGAATGTATACCTACTGGCGCCAATCATTTCGTTGCGTCTGAATTTGACCGCAAGACGGGTCGCATTTAGCATTATTTTCGCGCTTTGTACTATAGGTAGGTACGTACACTGACTTCGACAGTTTTTATGAAAGCTGCGCAAATAATTACTCCCACCTCAGCACAGAGACGACTATTTGACTATGTATACTAAAAGACTAATATGTTACTATCGTTTTGATTGGCACTAACTACACAATCACTCTCTGCTGCTGTTAGTGTTTTTTTTTAATTTAGACTAGCGCTTGGCTGCAATCAGACTTACTGGAACTAGTGATGCAGCCTAAGGTGGAGCGCGCTTGCCTAGAAGATACTTATTCACTCTTGATTTGAAGATACAATATTTTTTTAATATTTTTTTTTATCCACAACAAGTTAGCCCTTGACTGCGATCTCACCTGATGGTAAGTGAAGATGCAGTCTAAGATGGTAGCGGGCTATCCTGTTAGGGGCATGGCAGTTATATTTAACGCAAACCCCTATTCGGTTTATACACGGCATATTACCGGAACGCTAAATCGCTTGGCGGCACGTCTTTGCCGAATGCCGGTAGGGTGGTAATTAGCCACAGCCGAAGCCTCCCACCAGGCCAGACCAGGGAAAATTCAGAAATAATAAATTCCCAAATTGACCCTGCCGGGGATCGAACCCGGGACCTCCGCACGTTAAGACAACAGCGCCACGGAGGTCGTCAAATATACTATAATATTATGTAATACCATTATGGCAATAGTATGGCTTGGGGTATGTCATTGTTTTTGTTTTAAATTCTTTATTGCGCATACATTACAATGCACAAAGGCGAATTTAATACCTAGACTCTAGAGGTATTCTCTTCCAGTTAACCTTTGGTAGTGGGGATAGGGTTGAAATAACAGTGCGTACAATTTAAAGAGAAAAGTTGGGGAAAGAAGAAACATATATTTTATGTAGTAGGTAATAGTGAAGTATGATAGTTTTATGCAATTTAGTAAATGACTTGAATAAAGAATTTAAGCAAAAATACATTCATCTCATTCATTCATTCATTCAATCAAGGTCATTGACCTTATTCAACTACAGGCGTAAAAGCTTTGCGAATGAGCGATGTGATTTTAATGAAAAAAACGAATATCATTCTCATGATTGATGTCCATATTTTTTTGCGTTCACGAGATCTTGCATGAATTACTATAATATTAGATGAAGCCCGCGACTTCGCCCGCGTGTTTTTGTTTTCTTCCCGCGGGAACTACTTAATTTTCTGCGACAAAAAGCAGCCTATGTCCTTCCCCTGGATACAAACTACCTATGTACCCAATTTCATCAAAATCGGTTAGAAAGATAGGACGTGAAAGCGTAGCGTAGCAGACCGACAGACATATATATACAGACAGTCAGACACTTTCGCAAAATAGGTATTAGTATGGATATCTATATGAATTTTTTTCTCAATTAGATTTTTGCACGTCGCGTTCAACTAAATAAAACTAAAATGAAAACGTAAAAAGTCCTGCCCTATTAGCAGTATTATGAAAGGAATAGCAATACAGTTAGAGCTCTCATTTTAGTTTAGAGGTGATGTAGGTACAACAGAACTGTCCTTACTGTCTAGTTGTAATATTTGCTAATTGCTATAGGTACTTACTAATTTCATAAACGCGAAAGTGTGTCTGTCTATTATCACAGCTCATCCGACGAAGTTTTCTAGGTTTTTTTTAAATATCTTTATTTATTTTTACAGGGCTTTCATACTATAAATGTATATGACAGTCCTATCGTACCTTTTCCAGTATTTTAACTATTCTACTTACTTATTTTACTACTTAACTATAATTAGTTAGATCCTACTACTACTCTACTACATAAAAAAATTCTAATTCTTAAGGAGTTCATTTGAAAATGTAAGAATTTATAAATTCATAACTTACAAAAAGCATTCAATTCAATTTTATTTATTTGCGAATTCAGTCATAATGACATGTTAGGTAGTTACAATCTTATCATAGGAAATGAAAGTTTTCAATTTTTTTTTAAAAAAACCTTAATCCGTTCTCACTGACTAGGGGCTGGATTAAACTTTGTTAAGTTAACAATGCGGGTGAAAAGTGCAGGTGTTAAGTGTAAAATCAACATGTAAACGGTCACGCTGTTAAGTGTGAAATGCGAGTGTGAGTAAAGTGATTCGAGTACAATGATATATCATAATGACAATTAATTAAATTTTGGTATTACTTAAATGTAATTGCTATACTTACTTAATACATTAATTTTGATTCAATTTACGTTGCACTCCAAAATGGGCAAACTGTAGGTGCCTTAGATCACTAATCATTAAGTGAACTAGTGAACATTTACTTTACACTTAGCACCGTAAAATATGTCAACTAATCACTTAGCACGAGCACTTTTTACTTAACAAAGTGTAATCCAGCCCTATATCGGGGGCATCAGCCAGTATCTAACAATTTGTAACATTACAGGACGCTCTGCCAAATGATACGCAAACTGTCGGCGGCGCCTCCGTTCTGCGTGCCGAACTACCACAAGATATTCGACGATACCTCGGTAAGTAAACAATGATTCGACACTAATTTACGACATATTTAACAAGGGCCATACTGCCAACGCTTAAAGCAATACTAAAGCAATATTACTCACAATGAAAGTTTGACGTCACGTACCTTGACGTTCCTAAAATAAGAATTACTAGCTGATGACCGCGACTTCGTCCGCGTGGATTGAGATTTTTTTTGGTTACCGCGGGAACTCCCTAATTTAACGGGATAAAAAGCCTATGTGCTATTCCAGACTATAATCTACCTCTGTGCCAAATTTCAGCCAGATCCGTTCAGCCGGTCTGGCGTGATTGAGTAACAAGCATCCATCTATACATCCAAACTTTCGCATTTATAATATTAGTATGATAGTAATTAGTATAGTATAGTATATAGTATAGTATGGAAGTAGGTATAGATAATTCAAACAACACGAAAGTCAACCATAATAAAACAATATACCTATAAGCGTTGACAGCATGGCTTCAGCGCATTCACATAATATTCGGCATAGTAGCTCGCAACTATCTCTATGGACCTATAAATAAGGCTCATATTAAACGCTTGTGAATGTCCAGTAATAATGAACATAAACCATAAAGCGCCACTGCTTATTAGGGAAACTCCTAAAATTATAGGCCTCCCCAATTATAGCAACTAATTATTATATTTCTTATGCCAATCAATTTTCTCACATTTTATTTTCGGCATTACTGCACTACTATGTTTAAATTGTCGGTCCGTTCATCGACATGTTGCGGCCACTCACGCGAATATGTAAATGGACCTTAAATATTTTAATCTATACTAATGTGGATGGATGGATGTTTCTTACTTAATAATCACGCCAGAACGGCTGAACAGATCTGGATAAAATTTGGCACGAAGATAGATTATAGTGTGGCATAACAGGCAACTTTTTATCCTGGAAAATCAAAGAGTTCCCGTGGGAACCAAAAATCCTCCACCCTCGCGGGCGAAGTCGCTGGCACCAGCTAGTTTTATATGTATATCACCAGTACACATTTGTAAGTGCGTTGTAAGTAAAAACTTGTTTACGAATTGCGCGACGATTCTTTGATACTGAAACGCAATTCCAACACAATCCACTAACCGTAATCAAATTCTAAATCCGCTTTAACCCGAATGTATTGTACTGTATTTTTAGAACAACACCTTTTTTTGTTTAGGAAATTTTAGGAACTTTTATACAAAAATACGATAGCGCAATAAGTACAACTAAATCCGTACCAATATTATAATTCATACTAATTTTATACCTAAATGCGAAAATGTCTGTTTGTCAGTCTGCTAAGCTTTAATTGTCTATATTTTCAACCGATTATGATGACATTTGGTTTAGAGAGAGACCCCCGATTGTTTTTATGATTTTTTTGCTATGAAAGAACATAAGCGTGAGAGAAGCGGGCTCGAAAATATTCCTTGATTATTGTGATTCTATAACTTGAGGGCCATTGAAGAGTTAAACTATCCACCTTCTGGTTCCATCCAGATTAGTTCGATGAAACCAAATTATTGTATTGTCATAATTAGCAATGTGTAAGGTTCAAATAGATACGACAGTTTTAGTTACTCAGAAGTTTTTTTTAATTCCGCTACAAGTTAGCCCTTGACTGCGATTCACCTGATGGTAAGTGATGATGCTGTCTAAGATAGTAGCGGGCTAATCTGTTAGGGGTATGGCAGTTATATTATACCCATACCCCTAGTCAGTTTTCTACATAGCATCTTTGCCGGTAAAAATTCAGAAATTATAAATTGACCAAATTGACTCTGCCGGGAATCGAACCCGGGACCTCCCACGTTAAGACAACAGCGCTCAACGCTGCGCAGGGAGGTCGTCACCAGTAAGCTACTTATTCTTAGTTAGGTAGTCTGATTGCAGCCAAGCGCTAGTCTATCCATACTTAATATTATAAATGCGAAAGTGTCTGTCTGTCTGTCTGTTTGTCTGCTACGCTTTCACGGCCCATCTATTCAACCAATTTTTATGAAATTTTGTACCGGGATAGGTTGTATCCCGGAGAAGCACATAGGCTACTTTTTATCCCGGAAAATTAAAAGGTTCCCGCGGGAATCAAAAAATTTATCTGTTCAACCGATTTTAATGAAATTTGGTACAGGGGTAGGTTGAATCCCGGGGAAGGACATAGGCTACTTTTTATCCCGGAAAATTCTAGATTTCCCGCGGGAATCGAAAAAACTTGGTCCACGCGGACGAAGTCTCGGGAATCATCTAGTAACTAATAAAAATACATGTTAAAACTAGGTGCCTACTGCCTACCAGATGCGCATCGAATATATCGTTCATCTCTACATTTTTACCCCTCACAAAGTCAAGGTCAGCCATATTTTACCACCACGAATAGCTTTTATATAACAATCATTACAGCCAGTGTCCGTTGCAAACAAGCGGTGGGTTTATAGGCTCATCAAAAACTAACAAGCCACGGTGAAACACTATCATGATAATAAATAGGGACAAGCTGACTATTTATATCGCTTACTTCAAGAATATCGAGGCGAAACTAGGAATGTCACAATAATAATTTAGAATCCATTTTAATGCCCCTCTATTCAATCGATTTTGACGAAATTCGGAATGAAAAATCAAAGGTGACCTCCCTGGCTGTATTTAACGTGCGGAGGTCCCGGGTTCGATCCCGGCCGGGTCAATTTGAGAATTTATAATTTTTTTGGTTTTGTTTGGTGGGAGGCTTCAGCCGTGGCTAGTTACCACACCACCGGCAAAGACGTGCCACCAAGCGATTTAGCGTTCCGGCACGTTCCGGTACGATGCCGTGTAGAAACCGATTAGCGGTATGGGTTTAATATAACTACCATGCCCCTAACAGGTTAGTAAAAAAAAAAGAGAAAAGTTCCTTAAAACTTGAATCCACGATTTTTGTTTCAGAAAATCAAATATGTACCCCACAAAATTTTTGAAAACCCAATTGCATTCGGGCATCATCTTGGCTCGTATTATAAACTGACGTCATAAGCCAAGAACAATCAGTTCTTAATCATAGCCTATCGGTCCTTGTGTACCAATAGTTAAGATAAAATATTATTTCCTATCACACCCATTCAGGGGAATCTCGAAACATGGTAACTACAAGGGCTATACTGCCATACTAAAGCAATATTACTCAAAATGACAGTTTGATGCCACGTACTTTGACGTTCCTAAAATTAATACTTTTTTAAGTTTTTAAATTAATACTAATTTTTAAGTTTTTAAATTAATACTAACATAATAATATGGACTTTAAACTGTCTGAAATAAACAATTTTTTTTTTATTTTTTTTTTAAATAAGGAGTCCGTGATACAATTAAGTTTCAAATCCTTCATAACCTTGCACATTATGGCGGTTGTACACTATTTGTCTCAGCAAATGCAACGCTGCACGAATTTTAATTGGGACTTACTGGACATAATTGGAGTGTAATCGTACCAATCTCAACGAGAAGGTTGTGAAATTCAATCACGTGACCATGAGATCGTTTTCAACTGTCTACTGTAGGGTCAGATAAAGTATACACATTTTAATAACTTCGCTCCTGACCAAAAGTGGGCCATTTTTGCGTCTTAATGAAATTAACGGTAAAGCATTGGAAATATACTCAGGATTATATAATAAAAAAATCATTAAGATATTAACTGGGAGTTTGGAGTAATCTGAGTTTTAAGTTTTAAGGTTAAGTTTGGTAATTGTTAGGTATTATTTAGCCATTTAGCTTATAATAATATTATATTTATCGACATGCAGGTTTCCGAAATACGTTAGTAAATATTTATAATATAGATAATTATTTAATTTTTATCTTTAAAAAAGTTAACTTAGTTTACTTTGTACCATCTAGATGGCACCACTTGTACTCTAGCTTGCGTAAAGCTAGCGTAACGCCATCTAGGTGGCACAAAGCAAACTAAATTAACTTTACGTAAACAATTATTTTAATTAAAAAGATACGTGCCGAATTGAGAACCTCCTCCTGTTTTGTAAGGCGGTTAAAAATAAACAATTATTTTAATTAAAGCTAAGAATAAAATAAAATAATAACGTATTTCGGAACCCTGCATGTCGATAAATATATTATTATAAGCTAAATGGCTAAATAATACCTAAAAATTGCCAAACTTAACTAACTTAACTTAGTATATTTCCAATGTTTTGCAAGACGCAAGAATCGCCCAAATCTCATACAAAAATGGTCAAGATCCTTTCCTTAGATAAGTTTTTTTAATTCACTACAAGTTAGCCACTACATATACTTTCACAACTCAAAAAATTACGCTCGTCTGACCTCACCCTAACCCGTTGTCCTATGTGAACGACAAACGCGACACTGCGAGTTGCGACTCGATAAAAATACGACGCAATGCGACAGTATCAAACAGTAGCTTACCCTTCATGTGGCCTACGTTGTCGTAAGCAAGTTTTTAATTTTCTTTGGCGTCAAATCGCGTCGCGTCGCGTGGCGTCGTTTCTGTCGCTTACCGCACATACTTTATATTGCAGAAAAGAGCCATTCGTTCTATTTATAAACTCGGATCACGCGAATCACTTCGTGAAAAATTTAAAGAGATTGGTGTTCTTACGGTACCTTCACAATACATATACAATAATATAGTCTTTGTTAGGCAGAACATTAATCATTATAAACAGATATCTGATACTCACAATCTATGTATACTAGAAACCGCCTTAAGCTAGTAACAGCGTCATATCGTGTGCGTAAGGAACAGAAATCCTTTGTGGGGTCGAGTGTACGTTTTTATAACATGGTTCCAAAAGAGTTTCTGGATTTGCCATTACATAAATTTAAGGACTGTGTCAAACAGCATTTGTTAATTCGAGCTTATTATACTATCGACGATTTAATTAACGACAAAGTTGCATGGAAGCAACCGGCCTCGAATCCAGTGACCCACAAGTCGGTGTAATACTTGTAATGTTAAGTATGTATTGTATTGCTTGAATGTTGTAACCTCTTTCTTTTTTTGAGAAAAGAGCAACTGCTGAGTTTCTTGCCGGCTCTTCTCAGTAGAACCAGCTTTCCGAACCGGTGGTAGAGTCTTGACGTATCATAAGTGACACAAGTTGTCCTATGTGAAATAAATAAATCATTTATCATTTATCATTACCTAGGACAACGGTTACGGTACGGGTTAGGCACACTATCCAAACACGTCTGTTTTTAAATTACCACGCCATGGCTCCTGATGAACTTCTTATATATAAAAAAATATATAATACTAGCTGATGCCCGCGACTTCGTCTGCGTGGTTTAAGTTTTTTTGATTCCCGCAGGAACTCCTTAATTTTCCGGGATAAAATCGGGAGCCTATATCACTCTCCAGGTCCTCAGCTATACCCATGCCAAAAATCAGGTCGATCCGTTGCTCCGTTGCAGCGTGATTGAAGGACAAACCAACAAACCAACAAACAAACACACTTTCACATTTATAATATTTATTATATGATAGTATGATTCTTTGTTCCCCAAGGTGCCAATAGATGCAGCCCACCTGTACGACGCGGTGACGCTGTGGGCGCGCGCCGCCACCGCCGCGTTGCGACACGGCCTGCCACTCACCGATGGTGCCACCTTGATTAGGCTGTTACGACCGACCACCTACAGATCACTGCAAGGGTTTGATGTAAGTCCTGCAAACTTTTCTATCCATCCTCACATTCATCCACTGCTGGACATAGGCCTTTTGGAGAGCCACGACATACGGTCCTCCGCCTTCTTCATCCACCCACTTCCCGCTACCTTTTTAAGGTCGTCGGTCCAGCAGGCCGGAGGTCCCACACTGCGTTTACCGGTACGCGGTCTCCACTCCAGAACGCGTCTGTCCCAACGGCCATCGGTTCTGTGACAGACATGGCCTGTCCACTGCCACTTCAGCTTAATAGTACCTACTAATTCTTTGGGCTAAGTCAGTTACTTTAGGTCTCCGGCGGATTTCCTCATTACGGATATCCTTTAGAGAAACACTCAACATAGCCCGTTCTATAGCCCGCGAGCGCCTTTTCTAAAGCGAGTATATAATTGCGGTGATTAGAATCTGCCTTTAGATACTCCGGCTTCATTGCCGCGAGTAAAAGTCAGCAGCTTTTCACTGGGACAGGAAAATTCAGCTTTCGAGCCGAAATTCTGAAATTTCCTTTCCTCTCATTGAGTCTTTTCTTAATCTAAAATGATCCCGAATGTCCCTTGCCAGTTATTATTTACTTTAGTTTATGCTAGATGATTCGTTTTGTTAGCTTGTTTTGTAACATTTAAAGAAACGGTGCAGTAGGATCGAGTTTTCCCTGAGTACAGTGAAATAAAAAATATCATTGTTCAGGTAATAATGGACAGCGCAGGCGATGCAGAAGGCAACTTCTCAGTGATCGGAGTGGTGGAAGACTCCGCTGCGCCGAGTGGCTGGAGCGCGCAGCCTGTCGCTGCCTTCAGATATGCCAACTCCACCGATCTATTGCCTGTAAGTTTACTTTACAAGGAAACCACGTCGACTTAATTTTTTAAAATATGACCCGTTATCCAAAACGATGCCACGCAACGCGAAACGAATAGCAGAAGGAGACGACGATTAATTTACTACTAAAATTAATGAATCCTTACATTATGAGCTAACCTAATGTCTGCGTCGATTGTAGACGCAGCATTTTACATTATGACTACCTAAAGCTAACCTAATCACTCTAACATTCTGCGTCGATTTTAGACGACAGTGTCAAGGACAAGGACAAGTGTGGTGCGGGACGCGGGGAGTGTGCGGCACCGCAAGCCCGCCGCGCGTCTTAAAGTCAGTCGCTGCATAGCCAATAGCCTCAATCCATACATCATAACATTGTAATTGCAAATTCAAAATTAAACAAAATATTTACAGTCCTCTCGCATATCATTTATCAACAGACAGAATTAATGAACGATCTTCTCACTATTTAATTAGCTTTTAATATATCTTAGGTACATTTTCGTACTAAAATCTAAGTGAGGTCTGAAGTCACGTTTCTTTGGACGTGATGCAATTCCGTGGAATCCGCTGACTCTGCACTGGTACCACAGCCATTCGCTGGAGGTGCAAGGCTGCGATCTTGCAACGAAAGTGATTTTCGTCATGAAGCCGTAGGTATACGTAACTAACAATCTAACGATATGACTCCATAGAAAATGTTGCATCGTTTTGTATTGAGTTCTGTTGTCAATAACAATGTAAAGGATAATCTACCATCAAAATGTTTGTAGGTACCAATTTTAAATAAACATATTTTGACTTTATTTCGATAAATGGCTTAGGTACAACATAAATAAACCAGGCGGGCGTAGGACCTGCTTTGACTCAGTCAATAATACATCTGTAGAATAACGACAGATAGTTGGTTCTGATGTTTGTATTTATTGTCAGGAATTCGTGGGCGGTTCCAAAATCGCATGGATAGGTGGCCAACCTCCTGTCGCAGAGCCGGAGTGCGGCTTCGACGGCAAGAAATGCGCCCTGCCGCACGACCCCGTGGCGCTGTCGGCTGCTGCTGCAGTCGCCGCGGCCGCCATCCTCGCTGCTGCACTGCTGGCCCGACATTACAGATACGAGCAGAAACTCGCCTCCGTATTGTGGCGGATTGAAGCTAAGGATCTCACGTTTATCACCCCTTGCAATGACAATAAGGTACAATATACTTCTCTACCTTAAAATACTTATACTAAAGTAAATGTTTTAAACTAATTGAGTATAGTCCGACAAACATCTGACATGGTGACAGCATCGCTAGTATAATTATATGAAAAATAAAATAAAAACAAAAACTAAACAGGCATAATTTTTTTTTAATTTTATTTGTTTATTTGGTTGTGCATTCGACGCTGTTTTAGTTTCCAGGAGAATGAAAACAGGCGATTATACTATTATACTATTATATTAATATTATAAATGCGAAAGTTTGGATGGATGGATGTTTATTACTCAATCATGCCAGAACGGCTGAACGGGTCTGGTTGAAATTTGGCACAGAGATAGATTATAGTCTGAAATAATACATAGGCTACTTTTTATCCTGCGGGAACCAAAAAACCGTAATCAAACCGTAAGTGGCGGGCATCAGCTAGTGAGACAATATAATGTGTAGTAAGTACCTTTGCTAATGCGTGAACGAATCAACAGTAACTTACGGAATAAATGACCCACTGCGACGTTCTATACACCCAAATGTTAAATGTTAAAACTTATATATAATACCTACTGGCAACTTAAGTGATTACGGTTGACTCAAAGACTTCACTCCAAAATTAGTTTCTGAATACAATCAAGGACAGTTATTACTGAAATGTTCAATCTATAAATAATAAATATGTTTTGGACGGTTTTATTCCATTATTCCTTCAAAGCCCCGATTTCGACATTTATTTATCAGTACAAAGTCTATTTTATTTTTGGCTATTATTAAATGGTATACTGTACGTAGCAGACAGACTTTCGTAATTATAACATTTGCTTGTAAGCTGACGTGTAATATAAAGTTTTGTGTCCTAGGATGGTATACCCCAGGAGGTGGATAAGAAGCGTGCGCACACTACAATCGCGTCGTATAGAGGGAACATCGTGGCCGTCAAGCGCCTAAAGAAGAAGAACATCGACGTCACCAGAGCTATTAAGAAGGAACTGAAACAGGTATAACTTGCACTTTTTTAAACTAAACTTCTCGACAAACATTTGTCAGCCCCTTTTTCAAGAAGTTTTATCCGTAAATGTCTAAAAATTAAGTGACCATAATTATATTTATTTTACTTTGATATTTACTTTAAAATATAGGTAAGTATATTATTTAAAATTAATTTTTAGATTTTTTAATGAAAGCATGTGTCATTCGGTGGGATGTAAGGATTCAAACGATGCCCCATACATTCAAACCTGTGCAGGCATTTAGAAGTTATGGTGGAATAAAGAAACTCATATATACATATAATATGAACCCTAAAACATTAAAATTTTTTGGGCAGTCGTGTAAAAGTACCTACTCGTTTTTGTTGTAAGTTAAAAATTATACTAAACGTCTAAAAAACTTCAAAATAATAATTTCGAAATACACGAGGAGATGTTTTTTCGATACTGGAAAAAACACATCCATACTAATAGGATGGCCGGATGGATGTATGGATGGATATTTGTTACTCAATCACGCCAGATGGCTGGACGGATCTGGATGTGTGGCACAGAGATACATTATAGTCTGGATTATCACATTGGCTACTTTTTATGGCGGAAAATTAAAGAGTTCCCGCGGCAACTCAATCCATATCAACACACCTCAATCCACGCGGACGAGGTCGCAGGCATCAGTTAGTTAAATAAATCATTGTTTATAATATAAATCTAATCCATTAGACGCTTGTTGTTTTGCCATCAATTATTGTAATTAATGACAAAACAACAAGCAAGAATCCTCCAAATAGCTTTGAATGGTTAATGGATTAAAACGCTGTAAACAAACTAAAATAGGTACCTCATTAGTATTTAAATGTAGAAATAACAAATTATGTAAATTGGGTTGCCACCTCTGCCACCGTTTCTACCTGATACCTTCCAAAGCAACCGCGATCCAAACTTCATAGTCGGGGATCATTTATACCTCTATTAGATACATAGAAAAACTTTCAGCTTTAATAAAATAACGAAGGTCTGATCGTCGCGGGCTCTTGCTTTACTAGTCAAATCAGCAACCTTTTTTTCAAACGCGCGCTTAGTATTAGACGTTCTATGAAATAATGCCTAACAGGGGGGTTACTATGAGCTCTTAAAGCAGGACAGAAATTGAACTGCAGCACAGTTCAATGCAGTGTCTGCCTACCAGTTCAGTGCCTTGAAGTTAAGTGCAGTTCAATATCGAGCTCATATAGTAACCCCTCTGGTCACCCCGCTACCATAAACACTGCATCAACACTTACAACCAAGTGAGATCACGGTTAAGGTCCAAAATGTAGTCGTATGAAATAAAACAATGTAGAATAAAGCCATTTCGATAATAAATAAGTAATTACTAGATTTTCCCTTGTGTTTATTTCTGCGATCTCGAGCAATAAGAAACGTGCGTTGACTCCTAAATCACATGAAATTTGGTATTTACTGAGATAAAATATTATATATGCGATCTCCATTTTATGCGAAGGTTTTTAATTATAATTAACGAGATGATGCCCGCGACGTCGTACGCGTGTATTAGGATTTTTTAATTTTCCGAAATACATATTATCTTTCCCAGAGATGCATACTATCTCTGTACCTACTGATTAAAATTGGTTGAAATTGAAAGGTTTGTCGTGGAAGATAGCATACAGACAGACAGTCTGTCGCATTGCGTCGTATCGAGCCGCGGTGTCGCGTTTGTCGCTCACGTAAGACAGCCGGTTAGACGGACAGACAGACTTTCACTTTTATAATATTAGTAAGGATACATACACTTATGAAAACTTTAATATTTATGTCTCGAGTGTTACTCGAACTTCCCTCATTCTGGCCCTAACAGAATAACAGCGTTGTGGTTACATTTTGTACCCACAACATTCAGCTGAGTCATTTCGTTGCCGAGAAGGGCGCGAGCCATAGAGATAGTATAGCGAGCCCTTTCGTTGGAACGACACATTTTATACGCTAATAATAATTATGTTAGAATATATGTATGTTTACTATGTCTTGTGTCTATGTTAGATTTTAAGTACTCTCTGCGTATGATCTATGTTTACTATGTCTTGGGTCAGCTAATAAAATAAATTCTACTCTATTATATTCTATTCTAAAAAGTCCTGACTCGCTTTCTCATTGTCTGATTCGTCAAAACCCAACGAACGATCCACTGGAACGAAACCGCTGTCGCTAGTATTTCCATAGGAAATTCCGAAATTAAATGAAGGTATTCATTCTTTTCTAACGCTGAAACGTGTGCTATTATTTCATTTAGCGATGCGCTCGATAAGGGCCTGCCTTTCCACCAGGACGCTTACTCTGAGTTTTAACATTGCAAATACGATTGATCGACGTGAGAGCTAACCACGCCAAGCGTCAAAGTAAAATGGACCCAAAACATCTTGCTTTAAAGTCACAAATTCAGCGTTTGGAGCGCTAGCTGTGAATAAATACACGAAATGGTGAAATAAGCTCTAACCCAATGCAGTTAAGGTTCATTTTACTTTGACGCTTGGCGGGGTGAGCTCTCAGGTCGATCAATCGTATTTGCAATCAGAGTAAGAAATGTGCTACGTTGCATAGCTACGGATGTGTGTAGCTTTGCTACGACCGCTTATGCTACGACCATTCTTGTAGAATTTTAGTACCTACCACGACCAATGGCTACGAGAGTAGAATATGGATGATGACAACTCAATCAAATCAGCAAATCTTTATCAAACTCAAAAACGCGCTTCTAGTATGAAGTTTGTATGAAATATATAGTTGTGACGTCATAAAATTTCAACACACTTTTTTCTTTATTCGATAACTAGCTGATACCCGCGACTCCGTCCGCGTGGATTGAGGTTTTTGGTTCCCGCAGGAACTGTTTAATTTTCCAGGATAAAACCCTATGTATTATTCCAGTGCTACTGGATCTCTGTGCCACATTTCATCCAGATCCGTTCAGCCGTTCTGGCGTGATTGAGTAACGAACATCCATCCATCCATCCATACATGTACATACATGCATCCAAACTTTCGCATTTATAATATTAGTATATAGAATAGATAATTTAAAATGATTATCAAACTTAAAACTAACAGAAGATGAAAATTTAAGGTATTTTGATAGACCAATTGGAAGACCCTCTATATTTAATAATTAATTAATCAGTAAGAAATAACCTATTTTTGATATACGCATCATCACAATTAGGTGCCTATTCATTCCGCCATTACCGTTAAGCTCATAGAATTATTACTTCTAAGGTAATAAGTAAAATAAATAAAAAAATAAGTACTATTTTATCGAGAAAATTCTTAATATTTTTCATTTTTTACTATGAACGTTACCTGAAAAACTACAGGGCCGATTTGATTCCAGTTTTTGTTGTACTACACAGTTATACAGAGAACAGGTTGTTAGATAATGATGTATTAAAATTATATGCGGCAATTCTTCGTGGGTTTAAAAGAAAAACCTGTCAACAGATGCGTGAACTTCGCCACGAAAACCTGACGCCTTTCGTCGGTGTCTGCGTTGAAACTGGTGTAGCTTGCATCGTCACCGCCTACTGCTCCCGAGGCTCCCTAGCTACAGTGTTGGACGACAGGGATCTTCATCTGGACGACATGTTCGTCGCAAGTCTAGTTGCTGACCTGCTACGTGGACTGACGTACCTGCACGACTCAGCGTTGATATCGCACGGAAACCTGACGTCTAGTAACTGCTTGGTGGACAGGCGCTGGGTGCTGCAGATTACTGACTATGGACTGCACACTTTGAAGAGTAAGTCCTTCTTTTATCATAAGAACGCCTTTTAGTGATTGCAGAGCGGTCCCGTTCCTGCTTTTAGTGACTGCAGATCGGTTGTCAGAGTAAGTTATTTTTTGTATAGTTACCCTTGAGTATCTTCTAAGATTATAAGCTTTTAGTTTTAGTTTTAGCTTTTAGACTTTTACGTTGGACTACCTGTGTCCACTCTTATTTTTATCAGTTGCGTAAGTTTACTCTTGTATATTAGCTATGGTATATCAATTCCTTAGTAGAACAAAATATGTTACGTTTTTTATAGGTCTATGGAGTATGGCTGCTTTTCTAAAGAATCTTATTTCTAAAGAATAAATTTTTATAATTTTATTACAGTGCTTTACACACGAGGATAGTTTCTAAACTTACTTAAACATGCATATCAAAAATTCCGGAACCGGCAGGATTTGAATACTTAAGAGTAAGATTTTTTTGTGAATTCTTCTAAATCGTTTCGTTGGAACGAGTTGTAGGTACTCATTTATTTCTAAAAAGCTGAGGAATACGCAATTCAATCGACGTTCATCCAGTTACCAAGTTGGGTAAAAGGCACGACTTTACACGACTCCCGCCAACTACGCTAAGTAACTTTAAAATTTTGCACTTAACGCAACCGGAGTGGGTTCTGGTGACGATGATAGCTACGACAAGGTATTGCACACCACCGCTGAATAGAGATGTGGCACACAACTGAAATGAAATGATTTTATTTATTTCACGTAGGACAATTTGTGCCACTTATGAAATGTCAAGACTCTACCACCGGCTCGGAAGCAGATTCTACAGAGAAGAACCGGCAAGAAACTCAGCAGTTGCTCTTTTTTTTTGAAGAAAACAAGAATCCATTCTAATATTATAAATGCAAAAGTGTGTCTGTCTGCTACGATTTTCAGACGATTTTGATAAAATTTGGTATCGAGATAGGTTGCATACCGTGAAAGGACAAAGGCTATTTATTTTCTCGGAAAATTAAGTTCCCGCGGGAATTTAAAAAACTTAATCCACGCGGACGAAGTCGCGGGCATCACCTAGTGATACAATATGTATGTACTAATACACAACACAATACGTATAATCATAGATTAATTATAATACCAAGTATAGATTGCTAACTCCCTTATAAAAATAATTCATTCGTTAATACTATCGTTAGATGGCGCTACCAGGCTCGCTCTTTATATGATTATAGTAAAATCTGTGAAATATCGTATTTTCTTGGTTCAATTTGTATTAATTATTTATATAAAATTATCAAAATACAAAAATTTGATAAAATCACAGCAAATAGCAAATTTACATTCAACTAATTTTAGCAAACAGCTTGCACAGTTACGCCATCTCAGATTGTGCGAAGAACTACAAGTTACCGGCGACTTTAATGCGCATTTAGCGAGCTTTGATTGAATGTATGAAGTGAACAGTCTTATACTGGTTTATATATTGTCTTTGGTATAATGTAACAATACTTGTGGGCTGCCGAAAGCGAAGCCAATTAAACTGACATGTATTTACTGCACAGCAGTACCAGAATATTTTAATATCAAATTGTCGTGTTGAAGACGTCACGTAATCTAAAATCTCATATCAAACACGGAGATTCAAGTAATAATGTAAAATGTGCTTTCATATTTTGTAATGACGTAAGCACCAAAGAATTCATACGTAGAATACCTGTTACGATTTAATAATAAGATGCCCTTGTGGGAAAAGCTATTATGGAAAATGCTCCTTCAGAGTACACCCATTAATTTATACACATGTTACCTTTTAATGGAGGTAGAACGTAAAACATAAAAGCTTAGCGAAGACTTAATGCTCTTAACACGTCGCGTGACGTTACCAAATAAGCATTGAGTTGATTTTTTTTGATTTAAGTACGTAGGTATGTAGGTAAAGGTAACGATTCCGTTATATTTTCTCTTATTCTCATGTTTAACTTTATGAATAGAATAATCTTCCAATAAAAAGAAAGTACCTATTTAATTATATAAAACTAGCTTTTGCCGCGACTTCGTCTGCGTAGACTGCACAAATTTGGAACCCCTATTTTACGCCCTTAGAGGTTGGGTTTTCAAAAATCCTTTCTTAGCGAATGTCTACGTCTTATTAGCAATTTGCCTGCCAAATTTCAGCCATAGTCGTCCAGTGATTTGAGCTGTGCGTTGATAGATTAGTCAGTCAGTAATCACATATGTACGAGTACCTTCTGACACAGATGTTTGCATGCAATAGGCATGATGACAGTAACCAAGAATCAATGAAATTATGAATTTATCTAATGAATTAGGATGAATGGATTAAAGAAAACCTATTTATTTTTCTTTTTCGAGTGAGATTGCTATTTATTTTGATAAAATAAAACTATAAAATACAGCAATCCACCATATTTGATGAAACACCAAGAAGCGAATGACGTCACGATTGTTTGTTTTCGAGCTTTGACAATCACACTATTGTTTAGTGCACACTGCACAGAGTACATTTTTAAAAACAATAGTGACGTCACAAACGACGCCATGACACCGCCGAGCGTTTTGGCGTGAATTTTAAAATTTTAATTTCAAATGCCAATTTTATCTACCAAACCTTATTTTTCTGCTGAAATAAGATATTTTTCGAAACAGTAGATACTTCCGAACATAATCTGACCATTTTTCAAAATCAGTCATCATGCCTATTATGAATCTTAAAGTCGTTAACATTTTCATACCGCGACTTTACCTAAATATGTTAGCGATATTATATTCAAGGAATTATTTTATGACTAGCTGGTGCCCGTGACTTCGTCCTCGTGGAATAAGTTTTTTTTTAATTCCACGGAAAGCTTTGTCTAGCCTATGACACTCTTAACTATACCCTTACCTATACCAATGCAAAAAATCACGTCGATCCGTTGCTCTGTTGGGGTGTGATTAAAGGACAAACCAACAAACAAACACACATTCGCATTTATAATATTAGTATAATTTTTCGTAGGCGGTTGCGCGGACACGGAAGACGCACTACGGTTGGAGAAACGCATGCTCTGGCGGGCCCCTGAACTGCTGCGCGACCCGACCCCGCTCCCCAGGGGGTCGCAGAAAGGGGATGTGTACTCCTTCGGCATTATCTTGTACGAGATACTTGGAAGGAACGGGCCGTGGGGGGACACTAACCTTACTAATGCTGGTGAGATTTTGATACCATTCTTTCTTGTGAAAACTTTAGGGTTCACCCGCACTGCGAAAAACATTCGCGCGGTTTTTTTTCGCAATTCTGTAACACTAGAAATCATATCGATTGTTCCAAAATCTTGTTTTTTTTTTCTTGTCCGAAATCGGTAGATAGTTTTTCTGATTTTTAGGGTTCCGTTCCTCAAAGGGAAAAAGGAACTCTTATAGAATCACTTCATTGTCCGTATGTCTGTCGCGTTAATTTGATATTAATATTAAATACTTAGGTCTACGGTCCCCTGGAGCTGTAAACAATTAAGTTTATCAAAATATACGTCCGCTTATGCCGCATATTTTCACAGTCGCCATTAAATTAAAACCTATAGAATACTTCCCGTAACCCGTTGACCTAGAATCATGAAATTTTTCAAGATGCAAGGTCTCACTTGTTATTTACCAAAGTAATTTTTATTGTGTAGTAATAGTATGGAATCCTTTGCGCGCGAGTCTGACTCGCATTTGACCGGTTTTTTTATACTTTAACAGAGATAATCGGACGAGTTCGACAGCCAATAGGCGGAATTTTCTTCCGCCCACCTCTTGGTGGCGTGGCTGCCCGACCCTCAGTCCTAGCGGTGTTGAAGGCATGCTGGAGTGAGCGTCCGGACAGGCGACCGGACGTACGCCTCGTCCGGCTAAGACTTAAGGACATGCATGCTGGAATGTAAGTGACTTGAATCTTTGTGGCCATACACTAGTGCCTACTAAAGTAACGGTAGGGTAAAAAAAAAAAAATTCTTCCAAAATCCAACGCTAGGGTAAAGTCAGTAAATCTAAGTCCTAGTCTAGTACTACTTAAGGCTTAATAAGGATTAATTAAGGCTCTTAAAAATACCGGTGTTAAAATTGAAAATACCGGTAAATCGGTACCTATTTTGAATAAAAAGCATAAATGAATGGAAAATAAATTTAAACCCACCATGCGGCTCTAGCTAGATTACACAAACTTCCACATAACAGATTATAATCCAGACTGTAATCTATCTCTGTGACAAATTTCATCCAGATCCGTTTGTCGTTCTGGCGTGAATTATTTATTTTTTGAAAACACACAGTAACATAACATACTATAGATAATACAAACAAATGAACTAAATGTGATTGGGTAACAAACATCCATCCATCTATCCAAACATTTGCATTTATAATATTAGTATAGGTTCGTGGCTTTCATTAATTGATAATTTGATAGCCACTGAGCAATGAGTTAAGTTATAGAATAGGGGGAAACCACTCAACTCAACTGGTTTCAACCTCGTTTTGAAACCAGTAGTCGTGTGTAACAAAATCCTAAGTTCCGAATTCAGAATTATCCATATCATAAGCAAACGGATAATTGGAACAGTTTAAGTAGTTGTAGATGCTATACATGTATGAACTCTATAAATAGTTAATTAGCTGTTTGACAAACGTAACTGATGCGTAAATTTCGTGCCGGGAATGGGGATGTAGGGCGTAACTGCTCAACGGGTCAAAGCAAATTAATCACGATTAATATAATATGATCATTTACTATGCTCTATAATTAAGTAGTTGAATTTTAACGATTTATACCCGTGCGAAGCCAGATAAGGTCTCTAGTATAAAATAAAATTATTTTTCGCTTAGAAGAAGAAAAGATCTACCTTCTAGCAGAAGGCTTCTACCAGTAGGTTTGTAGTAGTTAGATCAACACTAATAATACTCTTGGAAGCGCAACTTTAAAGTTCCATAACTTTTTCATTCTTTGATATATTATTTTGAAGATTCTTTAAAATTTTTGTTAAATTTTACCTTAATTATTAGAATTTATTCAAAAATAAAAAATAGTAAAGAATTCTACATTCTCCAAGATAATAAACTCGCCGGCATATTTAGCGGAACATAAAAAAAAGGTCCATAATTTAAAAAATATGGTTTTATTTTAAAATCCACTTACTACACTTCTTTTGTTATTTAAAGTTTCATTTGTTTTACTTAAAATGAGATCACATTAAGAACAGATTTTGCGAGTAAAGGCTATTTGTGAAAAATGGTACATTTTTGAACTTTTCATGTAACCGGGAAAAGTGAAATTTAATATTAAAATAACAATTAATTAAATTAGAAAAATGGTGATTAAGATCGCGTATTTCCTCCACGTGCTCTTATTAAAGTTTCTACCCGTCTAGGCATACTGAGAATGATGTTATCGATGGTCTCCTGGGATAGTCTTCGCCATTCCTCAACTACGGCGATTCGCAGTTCACCCACGTTGGCAGGAGCTGGAATTCTGGACTTAACTTTTCTTTTCAGCAAGTCCCAAACGTGCTCTATTGGGTTCATATCCGGTGATCTCGCCGGCCACTCCATAACAGTGATATTCATATCATTAAAATAAGCTTGAGTTACCTGAGCGGTATGCGGCCGAGCATTATCCTGCATAAAAACAAAATCGTCACCGATATATGGGGCAATCGGTACGACATTTTCTTCTAAAACTTCTCTGATATAGCAGTCTGCAGTCAGACTCCCTCTGTCAATCACTACCAAGTCTGTGCGAGCTCCCAAACAGATGCCCGCCCAAACCATTATTGATCCACCACCGTATGCAACTGTAGTTTCAAAATTTGTCTGAATGTATCTTTCTCCTTTGCGTCTGTATATTCTTTGCATGCCGTCAATTTGATTTAAGAGAATTCTGCACTCATCACTAAACAATACCTTACTCCATTGGTCCGCGTTCCAAAGTCGATGTTCCTGAGCAAAAGTTAACCTGTTTCTACGATGATTTACCTCGAGCCTTGGAGCCTTGGCGGGCACAAATGAACCCAAACCAGCTTCTTCGAGCCTTACGGTTACACCCCGCACTGCTTCTAACTCATGTCGGGCTTGGACGGCCGTCAAACGGGGGTTCCTACGTACACGAAGCCGAATGAAACGATCATCCCTACTCGAAGTGCGTCTTTTTCTGCCTTGTCCTGCTCTTCCCACATAAGTACCGGTCTCCCTGAACCGTTGGATACTGCGATGGATCGTTGAAACTGGTCGACGAAGATCTCTGGATATCACTCTGTAGGTTTGACCATTTATTCGCATTTCGAGTACCCTGGCAATCTCCGTTGGGGCTAAGTCAGGCATAATTCAGTCATCAACTCCAGAAAGATACGCGATTAAAAAAAAACTAACAAAAAACAGTATTTCAATGAAATTTTAAATCAAACTCAGAAGGAAGAAATACTCGAAGTTCGCTCCAGATAAGGTGTATTTGAATAAAATTAAAATAATTGCATAAAATGTGATGTTCAGTTGTTTTCTTAATTTGAAAATATTTCTTTTTAAATTAAATGACGTATAAACCAGCCAGCAACCTTGCATGATACTGATATCAAACCTTTTTTTATGTTCCGCTAAATATGCCGGCGAGTATATTTTTATAAAAAACCTTTTGCCTTTTCTCGTAATATTGGCAATTCAGAAATGTAGAGATATACTTTGTAGAATCAATATAGACCGACATACCGAACCGAACTTTTTGTTACACGCTCTACTTTAAACATTGTTTTTAAAAAACTTAAAAATTAGTTTGCCTACGGATCTCATCATATCTTGGGATACTCCAAGCATAGCTTTCTACTCCAGCGTCATGACTCTGAGCTGTAGAATGTACGTTTAACAGGAAAACCAATATATTTGACAACATGCTGGCAATGATGGAGAAGTACGCCTCCAACCTCGAAGGCCTGGTGGCGGCCAGGACGGAAGAAGTGATGCAAGAGAAGAGGAGGACCGATGATCTGCTCAATAGGATGCTGCCGAGGTAGGTTTCATAAGACATTGGTAAAATCAAACTCATATTTCTTTACTCAAATAAACTTATGTGCTTTTGAATCCTCGAGTGAATCTACCACTGGTTCGGAATGACATTCCTACCGAGAAGAACCAGCAAGAAACTCGGTGATTGCTCTTTTTAAAAAATTCATTCACAATATATCAATTTGTAGGTAGAAGAAATACTCTGTTTTTCCTTAACTAGAAAAAAGGTGCTACGCAAACTACTAGGTAGGTAAGGTTATTTTTTACGCGCTAGGCACGGCGGATAGGACGTTGTTAACGCGATGAAATGAAAACGTTTAAGGCTCTATAAACAATCAGGGCGAAACTAGCTTAAAGTCGTCCCACTTCAGCATATATGCACGCACACACAGCTCTACGCTCAAATTTATAGCCAACTGACCAATTTTGCTACTTTATTTACTACTTATCTAACGTCTAAAGCGCGGGGAAAAACGCGTTTGGCGAAGTTTCTGTATTTTTTCTTTCCATACTCAAGGGAAACTAGTTGAGTTTCGACGAGCGCTTTTTATTGCCGGGCGTTGATGTTATTTTCATTGTTTTCCCATCCCAAATTCATAAGTTCTGAATTCTCCTGTAGAATGTATATTCACTGTTCACACGCTGACGCTTTCTTACGTTAGGCACTTTTTTTGTTCTCTTTGAAATTGACAAAATAACACCGCTACTTACCATCTACGTGTAGGTATGACTGCATCATCGCTTATTACCAGGTGAGATCGCAGTCAAGGGCTGAATAGGAATGATGACAACTCAATCAAATCAGCAACTTTTTATCACTAAACGCACTTCTAGTGTGGAAGTTGTATGAAATTCACAGTTGTGACGTCATCAAATTTAACGCACTTTTTTTTCTTTAATCTATATTTGACCGAGCGAAGCGAAGGTCTCTGAGTTTACTTGAGTGAATTTGCACTTGTCCGTCCGTCCGGTCGTCCGTCCGTCCGTTCGTCCGTCTGTCAGAGCCTTATAACTTCTGAATTACTGAACGTAATTACTTCAAATTTAATTTAAATAAACCGATGGCCTCCAGCCGAATATGGCTTAAAAAGTAATAAAAATCTTTATTTTAGGGGGCTCTCATAGAAGCGAATATGAAGAAAAAATATTTTTATAGCGTTACATAGGGTTGCGGTATGTCATTTTAAAGATAATTAGGTATAGAGTCTAAAAATATATTTTTTTAAATTGTTCCCCAAAAAATTGACGAAATTGGGGGGCTTTCAAAGTGGAGATTTTCTAACGTCCAAAGTTGTCCTCAGAACTCTAAATTTTCTGAAATGCTGAGCCTGAAACTTGATCAATTATTTGAGTTATATCCTGTACTTGAACAACAAATACTTACTAAAATTAGATAAATATTATATGGAAACGAAATTATTTAATTTTTAATGAGCCTTAGTATTTACAACAGAAATTCACAATGATGTCAATAGATGACGCCGCGAGGTCTCAGTTCGGGTTTAAAATAGTTATCAAACTCAAAACTAACCGAGGATGTGAATTTTAGGTCTTTGGGTAATCCCTCTATTTAATAATTAGTTAGAAATAATTTAATTTTGATATTGGCATCATCCCAATTGTAGTAGATAAAAATCACTTTGAGCAGGACCGTGGCGGAGGCTCTGAAGCGCGGCGAGCCGGTGCAGGCGGAGAGCTTCGAGTGCGTTACAATCTACTTCAGTGACATCGTGGGCTTCACTAACTTGGCCGCCACTAACACCCCTATGCAGGTACTTACTTAGCTCGCCTACTAAAGAAAAACAGCAACATTTCAGATTTGTAGCTCTTCGATTGCTGCATTGCCAGCGAAATCGCGATCATGAAACAACGAATATTATGTGGATGGTTTCCGGAACACGGTTTTTGTAAACATTTACGTGATGTTTCAGAAACTTTGTATCCGAACAATGCATGCTAATAGTATAATATTAAATCTAAATCAACTAAAATTACTGCACTTATAAAGTTAGTCATATTATATTTTTGACGTGATAACGTGTTATAAATCGATGAACACCGGCTGCACGCACGAAAAAGTGTCACGTTCCGCCTGAGCGAGCGTGCAAGTGAGAGCGCGGAACAAGCGATAGAGAGGCACGATCGGCTCAAGCGTTGGCTTGTGACACATTATCTCTCTTCTCGCGTGACGTCAGACTAGTTCGAATAGTTCTGCTACTGGAACGCCGCCACGCGAGCGCGCGAGAGAACTTAGTTATCAAGTAAAACTATCGTCCTAAACCGACTTTACAGACAATCGTATTTTTTATTATTATTCATTATATTCGGGAAAGGTCCTGGGTCTCTTTTTTATTACCTAACTCATGCACCAGAACCTTCATTGTTACTGTTTTAATATTATTTAATGTAAAAATTTAATGCTATGTAATTGGGAAAATAAATAAATTGATTGATTGTTTCTCGAGTGAATAGGTATCATGGTCAAGGAATGATTCGTGATTTACCTATACTGTTAGTTCGTTTCGCTTTTGTTAATAATTCGTCATTTTTCGCTAGGCCAACAAAATAGGTACTTATTTCTTTTTTTCATTATTCGAGTTTATTTTAAACAGAATACCTATATAAGTAAGCGAATATAAAAAAATCACGTTCATTGAATGCGAACGATTTCAAGTAAAATTAGTTGTGAATGAACTCGAATTATAAATGGGAATCTCCACAATATAATAATATAAAAGTAAAACTTCGAAATATTAACGTTCACAAAATTCTCGGTAGACGTAGACAAATTGATTTGATTGAGTAAGTACCTACCTATATATTAAGTAGGTACACCCCCTATTAAATTCCATTCCACGATCAAACTTTTTGTTTTTCGTTAAACTAACGTGAAAAGTGAAAACGTATTGTTATTATAAGGCTGCCTTTCCATCAGAGATGTGCTACGTTGCTAAACTAAGAACGTGTGTCAAACCCTCCAAATCGGTACATAAGCCTGATTTTCATAGCTTAGATCACTAGATGTTAGATCAAGCACTATTATTGGTGGGTTTGACACACATCCGTAGCTAAGTAACGTAGCACATCTCTGGTGGAAATGCACCCTTAAGCTTGAGCGAGAACAACATACTCGCAGAGGCTTCACGAGAGAATAATAATTAATCTAATTAGGTAGGTACTTAATTAATTCATCAGTAAGTATCAGTTATCATAGTCTCGACTAAGGGCCGAATTCCCCAACACTGAGTAACGTTTCAACTAGGGTTGTAAGTTGTAACGGAACCTCGCCTCCGCCTCCGTAAGTGCGGAAATTCCGCAAGAAATCGTGCCTCCGCTTCCGCATCCACCTCCGCAATTTTTTTGCGGAAGTGTAACGGAGGTTTATTTACGTTGACTGACAATGCGAGAGGTACAAATCGAAGCAGGTGACGTCAGTTACACCATTACAACAAGCAAAAAGGCAACTGCCCTAAGAAGAATCCTAAAAAAAAACAAATGTAGGATTCATCGCATCCTAAAGCACAGAAAATTTACGATTTGATGGGAGTAATCCACCTCCGCCTCCGCCTCCGTTAACCTCCCCGCCCGCGGAGGTAAACCCCTTCACCTCCGCTTTCGCCCTTGCTTCCGCTAAGAACGCCTCCGTTACAACCTACGAATAAATATTTTGATGACTAGATGATGCCCGCGACTTTGTCTGCGTGGATTAAAGTATTTACTCACGCGGAAACTCTTAAATTCTCCGGGATAAAAAGTAACCTATGTCCTTCCCCATAATACAACTTATTCCTATACCAACTTTTATCAAAATCGGTTGAACAGATGGGCTGTGAAAGCGTAGCAGACAGACAGACAAACACACTTTCGCATTTATAATATTAGTATGGAAACCATGTTGCCAGGGTCGAAAGGGTACAGCGGAACTTTTCAAAATGTTTGGCCTACCACGATCGCACCTGTCCCGAGGATCGCTCCGGGTACGAGGCTAGGCTTGAGCACTTCCACATGCTTTCCCTCAGTAATCGCCGATGTATTACTGACATGTCTTTCCTGCATAAACTTGGAAACGGTACAGTAGACGCTCCTGACCTACTACAAACTCTAACCTTCACTGTTCCAAAGAAGTCAAGAAGATCAGCTTGTAGGAAAACATTTCGGGTTAATTTAGGTAAAACAAACTTGGGTAGAAATGCTGTAATAAACCGTCTCATTCATGCTTACAACGAGCTTGCCAGTGTACATGATGACGTCGATATTTTCTGTCAGGGTAATATATTACCAAATACTTTAAAAAAAGTTATAGCGTCAGCGTTCTCAGCTTTGAGGGCATAGAGGTATAGGCTATACTACCTCTGTGTTTGAGGGACAGATCGGCCAGTCCTAGTTCGTTATTTTAGTCAGTTAGTTGTGTGCTGTGTATACCTATAAGTGGCGTGCCACACGGTTATAGACCTTATGTACTATTTTTTAATTTAAGCTTTGTGTACTCGCCGTTGGTATACCGAAATACAATAAATAAATAAAATAAAAATAAATAAAATGAAATGAGAGATGTTTATGGGAATTCTGTCAAAATTCCAAATTTATTCGTAGGTTGAACGTTATTCGGAGTTAGAGAAAACGGCCCTTAGTCGACTTAATGTTAGTCAAAGTAAAGTAGGCAAACAAAGAACAAAGGCAACTCGAAGTTGAAACGAGGCCAATATAAAATTTAATTTAAACTTATTTCAGTAAATAGATTAAAAGTCTTATCTATTTTATTTTTAAGATCTTCAAAAAACATTATTTTCCGTTGAGTTTAAAATCTCGACTAAAACGCTTGTCCTGGTAAAGAGATTAGGTACCCTAATTGAAATTCCTGGGGCCATACTGCCAATGCTCAAAGCAACACTTTAGCAATATTACTCAGATTGACAGTTTGATGTCACGCACCTTCACATTCCTAAAATAAGGATTACAATTATTATAATCACGAAAGTCAACAATGATGAACCAATATGGCTTTAAGCGTTGGCAGTGTACTGGGAAAGGCATGGCAATAAAACTGTGAAGGGAGGGAAAAATCAAAGCGTTTTAAAAATAAATTATAGTTAGTTACCTATTAAATTAAAAGATTCATATATCTTCTATACATACGAGAGGGTTTTTAAGTTCGCGGAATGAGAGGGTTGGAGGGGGGTGATTAGGCTCATTAGGATCGTAACGTGTTTAGTGACTCATAATTAGTATAAATACGAGATTTCATTGTTATTAGACCATTAGTCTTTGAGCTATCGCCAACCAAGCAACATAATCAGGAGTGAAAAGTGAAATATGGAAAAAATCGAATATCGTGCCGTTATAAAGTTCCTTATCAAGCAAGGAAAATCAGATGCGGCCATAATGGATGAGATGTCATCGGTTTACGGTGACTCTTGTCCAGGAAAACCATGGTGTACAAGTGGCACAGTTTGTTTAAAAAAGGAAGGGAATCCCTTGAAGACGACCCGAGGCCGGGCAGGAGCATCGAGGTGACCACGCCAGAACTTATCCAAAAAGTCGAAAAACTTGTACTCGACGATGCTCGACTAAAGAAGAAACAACTCCCAGAAATGGTTGGAGTATCCGATACAACCATTTTTAAAATTCCTGAACGATCATCTTGGCATGACTAAGGTCAGCGCAATATGACCGAGATACCGCAAGATACCGAGAATGCTCACGCCGCCGCAAAAACAACAACGCGTAGAGTGTTCACGTGCATTTTTGGACCTCTGCAATGAAGACAAGGATGGTGTATTGAGTCGAATTGTTACTGGAGACGAAACTTGGGTTCATCATTATGAACCTGAGTCGAAACAAAACTCTATGCAGTGGCATAAAAAGGGCACAGCACCCCCCAAGAAGTTTAAGGTGTCACAGTCAGCTGGGAAACTCATGGCAACGGTCTTTTGGGACTCAGAAGGAATATTATTGATCGATTATAAAGATAAAGGTGTTTCTATAACCGGAGAATACTACGCTTCAATATAAGAGCGACTAAAAGAAGCCATTAAACAGAAAAGACGGGGAAAATTGACGAAAGGTGTGCTGCTTTTGCACGACAATGCGCCCGTCCACAAGAGCCGCGTTGCGTTGGCTGCCCTGCTTAAAGTGGGCTTCGATATTTTGAACCACCCACCCTACAGCCCAGACCTCGCCCCGAGTGATTATTACCTCTTTCCAAAAATGAAAAAAGAGCTGCGGGGTAAAAAATTTACCACCGATCATGAAGTTAAGGAGGCAGTTTCAGCGTATTTTGAGGACAAAGACAAAACATTTTTTTATGAGGGTATAAATAAATTAATTGAAAGATCTGAAAAATGTGTCCGTCTTGCAGGTGAATATATTGAAAAGGAAAAATAATTTGGTTTTTTTATTTCAACCCCTTACCCTTCATTCCGCGAACATAAATACGCTCCCTCGTATAAATAAAAATGAATGTTGCTAAGCGCAAAACTCGAGAACGGCTCAACCAATTCGGCCAATTTTCGCGGCTAATTAAATCGCAGGCTTCAGCTAGTACCTAATATTTTCGGAAATAATTATAATAATTATTAAGTATCTGGAACAATATAATTGAAAATCGAGATTTTGGAGATTTTTTTGGGAAAATACTTAAATCGAGAAAATTATATTCAAGTCAATCGTGTTTTTTGTACTAAGTAATATATATATATAAATGCTAATATATATAAATGCGAATGTTACTCTGCCTGTCTGTGTGTTACGCAATTACGCCTAAACTACTGAACCGATTTAAATGAAATTTGGTACAGAGATAGACTTTTTTTGTTGACGGGGGGGAAAGAGACAGTCTAGAGCCTGAGAAAGGCTACTCTTTAATGCGAAAAAAGGGCTGTAATGTAAGCACTATTCGCGGAAGTCACAGGCACAGCTAGTACTTAATAAATTATTTAGATTAGGTAAAGACGCGATACGACTCTTTAGAAAATGATAAACTTATCTACGCGACAACTCCACGTGAAGTCAGCTACTGTTCGATAATTAGCTGATACTGTCGAGTTCGTGTCGAGTCGCGTTGTCGCGTTTGTCGCTCACGTAGGCCTTGATACTTGTAGGTACAGTGGCAACAGCGTTGATAGGTAATATGATCTTCTAAATTGCCTATAGGTATGATATTTTAATAGGGTTTCTATATGAAAACACCTTTTCCCTTAATAAAAAATAATTTGAAGAGATCCCTTACTTAGGTATCTATTGATAAAGTTGTTCTTTGTAAAATATTGTTCCTTCCTTTGAAATAATATAAGCTTGGATTTTTAAATAAGATAAATTAAATCATGTTTCTCTTTTTAAATGTGTACTCAAAGGAATCATACCTTCGCTATTGGACCTGAAAATAATACAAAATTAGATTTTTGGCCCCACAAAGGCGAATTTAGGTTAAAATAAGACTTATTTTGCCCGCTTCTTCGTTGATCCACGCGTTTGAAGCTCGCAAACATTCAGGGACTAAGCAATTTTTACGAGAAGACGTCTCCAAGCTTCCCGAACGCTGCCCAGCCGAGTAACATTTAGCGGCTGTCCTCTTTCTCTAGTGACAACTGACAACCTCTCTGGTGCAGTGGTGAGCGCTGTGGTCTTATTGTGGGCGGTCCCGGGTTCAATTCCCGGCAGAGTAAATTTGGAATTTATAATTTCTGAATTTTATCTGGTATATTGGGAGGCTTCGGCTTAGCAAGCCGTATTAGCAAGCGTTCCGGTACAATACCGTTTAGAAACCGATAGGGATTATAATATGCGTTTAATGTAATTGACATACCCCTAGCCCGCTACTTACTACTATTAACGTATACTGCATCATCACTTACCATCATGTGAGATCGCATTCAAATACTAACTTGTCGTGGAATAAAAAAGAAAAAGAAAGGATATTATGCCGATAGGATACGGAATGCCCGTCTTTCCCTCCACTTGTATTATTGATATGTTCGACACCGGCGTCGCAATGAGTACACCCCCCTTCCCCTTCGTCTCGGGGGTGCAGTTCAGTTGTGAGTGCGTTGCGTCGACGCAGCGCACCGTGCGTACCTACACTATGAATATTAGTATGTCTGTATGTGTCGCTGCGTCGACGCAACGCTGACGCAACGCGCCGTGTGGACGGACCGGCCGTCACCCCTTGCCAGCAAGTTTGATTGCAATTTACAGCAAAGCGCTTGTCTATTATTTAAAAATCTTACTGGAATAAGTGAACCTACCTATTGGGGCGCATAACATAATAAAGTTTGATTTTCACGCGACTTTATCTACGGCTATAAAAACATAGCTTTAATAATGTCCGCAAGCCTTAAATCTGTTATTTACGACTTGACATCGCTTTTTTACGAGAAACATTTCAGTCTAAGCCCGTAAGTCCATTTCTTAACATAAACACGGTATAAGTATAACTCCGTACAGTGGGTCGACGCCCATACTGATGACAGACCCGACTACCAAGATAGTTATAGCACTAAAACCCGTGTTAATAAGCCGACATCAACGAAGAACACATTCTCAAGTAGGTATCGTTCAATCTATAGAACGGTATTCCGAAAAAGTGGTAGATTCACTCGACTAATCAAAAAGCACTTGTTAAAAGTCTTCTTGAATAACAAATTTTTGATTTGATATGACCGAGACTTAAGATGTATGTATGTAGGTTTACTATTACGGGCTCTAGAGGTTTCTCTATCTACGGTAGGTACTCTCAAGTCTCATCTATTGTTGAAAGAGCTATGAACCTGAATCATATGACATTAGAGTGACAGAATTTTGTTTTGATTGCCAATTTCGTCCGTCTCGTCCCTGTCACCCCACATCGTTGCTCTACAGACGCCTCCGTCGAACGACTGTACTGGAAAGGAAAAATTTATCTCCAGGCTGTGACGTGATAGATAATTCCACTCACGTTGTTACGACTTTGGGCACCCTCCCAACCAACCCCTACCCCTACAATAACATTTCATCTTCGTCGTGTCCTGAAACATCCTCTTTATGTGGAATTTAATATAAACCGTTTGGGATATCAAAGTACAAGTACTAGGCTGGAGTTATCTACTATGTTCTGCAATCTGCAATCACTCATGGAGACGGTACGCGTATTGTTTTAAGGAATGTGTACCGATACCTTCCTGCGCCGCGTTTTTTAAATAAAATATATACCTACTAAGGTTAGCGCTTGGCTGCAATCAGACATGCCTGCAGGTGGGCAGCCTAAAGTGGAGCGCGCTTTCCTAGAAGATGCCTATTAACTCTTGATAGGAAGGTACCTAATATATATTAAAATAAGAGGGGAAAACGGAAGCCGAAACTGAGCCGGAGCTTACCTAAGTACTATTTAGGTCCTAACTAATGATTGCTGCAGCTTCACCGATAGTTAGGCGAGCGTAGAAGCTCTGCCAAGAGAGGGGTCAGCCCTAGGGCTCGAAGAAGATCGGTGGAAACGTCCTGAGGGCCCCCTGTAAGACTCTGATTTCAGCTTAGAATGACGTTAAGATGGGAGGGTGCTCGGTTGGCGTCATTTATCGAAACCACATAAACATGTAGATTAGACAGCAGGTACTAATACTAGCACTAACTAATCGCCTCAGTACTATTAGTAGTACGGAGATATTAGCACTACTAATTTCTGTACTACTTAATTTAGTACTTCCAATGCGCCCGTCCACTGATAAATTTTGTAAAAGCGGACACTGAAGTGAGTTTTTATTTTATTTTAGGTGGTGGAAATACTCAACGATCTGTATACGTGCTGTGATGCTATCATATCTTTCTACAACGTTTATAAGGTGAGAAAATTGTTATTAATTATTATTCGGAACTATTTTTTTTTTTATATTATTTTTACGGAAATTTAGCGCACGAAAGGATTCCGTTCAGATTGAATTTCGAATTGATATCATAATTACAACTCAGTAACATTCTTATTCGGAACCGGGGCAGTGGGTCTTCTCCGTTTGGCCCGTGAGGGCCAAGCGGGGATACGGGCCTCGAGGCTGAGCCTCCATACCCGGGCGGGGCGCGGGACAACTCTGTGCTCCGGTGGGTGTCTTGAAGCCGGGTAAGAAACCGGGTAGGGCCTTGTAGGCTACGGGCCCCTAGGTCGGAACTGTTTTAGGGTTCCGTACCAAAATGGTAAAATGGAACCCTTATGGTGCAACTTTCTCCGTCTGTCTGTCCGTCTGTCCGTCCGTCACACTCGATTATTTCAGTAACTACCGAAGCTATCGACATGAAATTTGGAATAGGTTTGTATATTATTGGAAATTATTTTTGTTCTTATTTAAAAAGAGGGGAAAATCGGAGGGTTGAAATTTAAAAGTGAGATAACTGTACTGTGTGGGGTATCATATGAAAGGGTTTACTTTGTACATTCTAAAACAGATTTTTAATTATTTTTAGTCATGATAGTTTTTGATTTATCGGGGAAAAAGTTTAAAAAAATACTGTTCCCCCCCCCCCCCCCCCCCCCCTTATCTCCGGAGTTTACCAATCGAAAAATCTGAAATAATTATGGTCAATAGGAATTTATTTTATATATAAAACTATAGCCAATGCTCTAACTAGCATAGTTTTTTTGATATTAACAGTAAACCTCTACAAACAAAGTTAGTTTTGCGGTTCATTAACAAAGGTAATTATTACCGTTTTACATCTTTGGTCGTTACAGTTTTAGTCGTGTTACATCTACAGTATTACGAACGAATCTTAAAAGTACCCTAGCTATAACTACCTTTTACAATTTTTATTTTAAATTTTTTTTTTAATACGTCATAAATCGTAAACTGCAATTTACCTTTCATACAATCAACTCAAATATTTAAAATAAAAATATTTTTAATAATTTAAAACTTACTACAGGTTTTTACGGAACCCTCGGTGCGCGAGTCCGACTCGCACTTGGCCGGTTTTTTTTAAGTATGTTGTGTTATGGATTGCCATACGCACTGCGGAAATTCAACGCACGAAAGGATTCCGGCCGAATAATTGAATTTTGATTAGGTAGATATCATCCGGCTCTATTTGTAAATTTTTTAATTTATAATATTCAACTTCTAATACTTATTTAGTTCAACATACTTATATTAATTGTTGTAATTATATGCAAATGTTCTATATGATATAACCTAATATTAAATGTGTTTGGTCAAATGTTAAAACACTTTCCAAATACCTAAATATTAACATGACGGTTTTCTGCAATTTTTATAGTAATGAAGCAGAATCTATTTAAATTAATTACTTAAATATATATAAAATTCTGAAGCTCTTCGTGCGAAATGAATTGCTAATTAAGTAGCTGGGTACCGCAACTTACTTTTCTTGGGACTATGTGAGACAGAGTAGAGCTTCTCAGGTGTCCTACTTTATGTTAATTATTTTATGTACATGTTTATTTAGGTAGAAACGATCGGTGATGCATATATGGTGGTGGGAGGACTACCGGAGCGATGCCCACGACACGCGGCTGAGGTGGCGTCTCTCGCGCTGCACGTGCTAGACGCAGTGCCCAAGATACGCATGAGGCATATGCCAGCTGCAAGGCTTCACATCAGGATAGGTAAAGTTGATTATTTTAGGGAACACCTCTTTACGTGTGTACTATAGTAGGCGGGAGGCTCTGGAGCCATTTTCGGGACAAGCACTTTGCTTCTGATTGTCTACGCAGTACTTACGCATAGATCGTTAATTTTAGCTAGTAAAACAGTTATAAAAATAAAATGATTGTATGTATGAAATAAATGTTTATTTATGGGTATGGTTATATTATAGATAGATTTATACATATACTCTTTATTGCACACACTTAGAACAAAGACAATAAATAAAACAGAAGGGTGCAAAGGCGGTCTTATTGCTAAAGAAATCTCTTCCAGACAACCTTTGGGGAAGTTATGGTCTATTTATTTATGGAGGTGAACAAAAAAGTTTGATTACACGTCAAAATCACTTGGATAGGACAATATATTTGCGAGTTTGATTATGGACCGGCTCTGATTTAAATTGATGATACAACGCATGATACCATAGCACTTATAGTTTGCGCGCGATTTGAATGCAGAGCTAATGTACCTATGGTGACATATACAAATCTTCAAACTGTATTCACAAATAAATAAATGAATTATTATTATTAATGCAGTTTCCACTTTCTTTCAATCAATAATTATAATATGTTTTTTCCGATTCTAAGACCAAATTCCTATGTTTATAATAGTTTAAGTTTCACTACTATCAAAATAACGCCTATTCAACAGGTATACACAGTGGACAATGTGCTGCTGGTGTGGTAGGCATAAAGATGCCTCGCTACTGCCTGTTCGGAGACACAGTCAACACTGCAGCGAGGATGGAGTCCACTGGCGAGCCTCAGCGGATCCACGTCAGCAACGACACCTACCGACTGTTGAAACAACATGGTGGATATCACTTCAAGGAACGAGGAATTATCAATATCAAGGTATTTGGTCTGGGAAGCTCTTCTTCTTTTCTTTATGTGCACGCCACTGTGGGTTGGCTATAGACATCCGGTACTCGCTTTCAGGGGTGGGGAGGGGTGGGGAGGGGGGAGAGGGTGCCCCCCATCTTTTTTCCCCCACCGGAAATGCATATTTTTTACGGCCTACCGGCCGGCCGGGCACCAATTGTATTTGTGTTCTAACCTAACCTAACCTAACCTTCCTTTAGGTTTTCCATAGTCTAGTGGTTAGAGGGAGCTTAGAACCCCTAAAATTTAATTTTTCATTTCAAACTAATCGAACCTACTACTACTACTTCCACAACAATTTTATGTAACGAATTCTAAAGCTGTGAGTTATTTTCAACACGAAATCAATTTACAATCACCAAAACACTTTGTTTACATTCGACAACAAATGAATTATCAAACAAATATGGCGACGCATGGCATATGCCGTTCAACCAATCAGCGCGCTAGGTGCGTTCCGTCGCACGGTATTTCACAATTTGACGGTTTTACTTCGATGGATTATAATCTACCGAAAAATAATGCGTTAAATTGTAATCAGTATGTTCAGTTCACAATCTTTCGATAGTTCACAATCTTGCGAGGTATATTATAATCAAACGGTTTTTACGATCTTACGGTGACATATACATATTCCTTAAAAGCCAGCAACGCATTTCAACAACGGTTTTTCTGGCACTGCAAATGTTCCCTGGTGGTGGTAATCACTTATCATCAGATGACCCGCCTGCTCGTTTGCTTGCTAATATATCAGAAATTGTTTTAACTACATTCAAATATATATAACTGTAAACTAAATTAAACATTTTAATTGTCAGGGTAAAGGAGAAATGAAGACGTGGTGGCTAGTCGGTGAAGATCACGGCCGTAGGAAAAATTCTCTGTTCAAGTATCGTAAGTAGTATTTTAAATGTAATACCTATTAAATTGGAGGTAGTAAGCGTTTTTGTTACCTACCGCCCGGATATTCGAAAGGCTTATGCAAGGATTCAAATTTAAATAAAATTGTTTAACGTAAAACAGATCTCTTAATTAAATGCAATGGTTACGAACAAAGCGGTCATACATTTAAATTACCAATTTGTTTTCGTCGTTTTATTTTGGTAATGCAGATAATGTGGATTACAACGAAAACTCTTATATCCAGCGAATATTTAGGTATAACTCAACGCAAACATTTTATTCCATTTAAAACGTCCAAATCCAAAAACGCAAATTGTATTATACATAATATTGTAATGAATAGCGTAGCAGCTATCCTTACCTAATCAATTGCAAAATTATTGATCGAGATTTTATTATAGAGCAGTAAATGTGTCATAATCAATAATTAATTATCTGAACATATCGCCGTCGGAATTCGGATCATGCACTGAGCACGGAAATCTTATTCAGAAAGCTTACTCAGAATAAAAACGGCTTGGGACACAGTTCCCAATCCTGGTAGACTTCACACATCTTTGACACATTTAGAACTTTCAGAGGCATCCAGCTTTTCTAACGAAGTTTTCAATAACAGCAAGTGATATTTCACTATGAAAAGTGTGAATAGGAGACATCTGTAACATCGCGTAAAGTTGTCCTTATGTATACGCTTTGACTGCATTCTTTCGTTGCCGATCAATAGTTATTTGTTATACAAGAGTGAACAGTTGTTTTTTAACCGCGTGCTCAATTTTGATGACCGAGCAAGCGAAGAACGAGTGGTTCAAAAATTAGAATCCTGAGCGTCAGCGAGGGAATCAAAAGAGCACGAGGTGAAAAATCTTTTCACTCGAGTGCAACACGTAACTTTTCATCCCACCTCAGCGAGGAAATGACATGACGTGAAAGAAAATGGTGCGCGCAAAGCAAATTAAAAAAGTACACCAAGAAGGTTACGAGTGTGAGTTTTTAACAAATTAAAAAAGGTTGTATGAAAATTCGGCACCATAGAGGTAGAAGTAAATAGGTTTTAATGATGTTTTGAATTTACAAACTTCATAAACGAGTGATATTTACTAACGTGCACACGATATTCTAAATTCAATTTACTTTATCCTCAAGAGGATAATAACGGCTTTTGCATTCAGATATCGAAGATTAAATCTCTCATCTCTTTCCGAGATGGTGGGATGAAAAAGAAATTTTATAACGCATTTCAGAAGCAGGTGTCATCCCCATGCACCCCGATTCATACGAAGACACGCCATGGAGCTTCGGGCGGTCCATCGTGAATATCCGGGACAGAGCGCGGCTATCCTGCGGGGGATCCCTGGGTCCCGGCTCAGCGCTGTCCTCGCCGGGACCGCCCGCGTGTGCGTGCTTCGTCCCGCAGCGGGACCACCACTCCGCCCCCGCTGTCTCCTTTTGTGAAGACTGACGCTAACCTATCGAAGTATTCCATCCGACAATCTATAGGTATATTTGATTTTTTTATCATCATCAATTTAGGCAGGATTTTCGGGAATTCCAGGGAATTTGACGACCTCCGTGGCGCAGTGTTGAGCGCTGTTGTCTTAACGTGCGGAGGTCTCTGGTTCGATCCTCGGCAGGGTCAATTTGGGAATTTATAATTTCTGAATTTTCCCTGGTCTGGCCTGGTGAGAGGCTTCGGCCGTGGCTAGTTACCACCCTACCAGCAAAGACGTACCACCAAGTGATTTAGCGTTCCGGTACGATGCCGTGTAGAAACCGAATATTGGTAACTATGGGTTTAATATAACTGCCAATGCCCTAACAGGTTTGCCCGCTAGCATCTTAGACTGCATCGTCATTTACCATCAGGTACCTTGTAGTGGATAAGAAGTGACGAGGTCTATGGTTTCTTACGTTAGGCAGCATACTCAGTCCGAAAAACAACTCGACAGTACATAATATGGGGACCGGTATCCGTATGTGACGGCATAGCACCGCGCGACTTTAATATAACGTTATCTTTATAATTAATTAACATGCTTTCCGTTTACCCGCAGGTTGCTTCAATGGAATCAATCAGGAACTGAATAGCTTTAAAGGCTCAACTTGGAGTGGCTTGTCGAAGTACTTTCTAGATAATAAGGGATACAGGGTGTACGATTGTAAGGATACGAGTAACAATGATTTTGACGATGTGATGGAACGGGCGCGGACGTTGGCGGCCATGAAACGGCTGCACTGTCTTGACTTCGATTATAATAATTTTTCATAGGAAAATTTTTAGGGACCTCATTGATGTATATTTATCATGTGGATATGGGTAAAATGGTCCCCTCGAAAAGTACAAGTTTTATTAATGCATAATTGTTAGTGAAATAAACACAACAAACGATTATTTTAAAATTATTTTATGAACATTCAATTTCTTTTTATAAGTAATAAGTCATGTTTATTCGTTACATGTAGCTATACCTACTCGTAGTTGTAAATTAACATTAAACTTAACCAATTAATCACGAGCGAATTTTTTGTGTAAAGAAATCTCGCTGACTGGAGTTGGAGTTTCTTACAAATAGATTGTGTAACAAACCTGAACTTTTCATTTTCCTGTTAGGTTAATTGAGCGGGGTTTCTTTGTGAAAAAAAAAACTTTGAGTAACTTTGTGGAAAAAATACACTTTCAGTGAAATTAGAAGGTTATGTGGTTTAGGGTAGCTTTTATTTATTTTACACCGTGCAAAATACTAGTAGATATCGCAAGCGGCCAAATTAAGAAAAGAGAACGATGGAACAATTATAGTGAATAATTATAGTGTTATGGCTTTAAGCATGTGTAATTTTAAGGTATTCATGATAAGAATTAATATATAATTCATGGATGTTAATGTTATTTACTATACTACCTATGTATTAGAAAATAAATAAAAAATAGCAGGTACTTTTTTATGGGTCTGATGTTAATTAAGGGAAATATTTTTTGATAAATAATTAAGTAGAGTAATTTCTTTATTATAAATAACTCCATAGTTTTAAAATCAATTCTAGTTAAGTAAGTATACGAAACTAACTAAGTATTAAAATTTATAGCTCAACTATAATATTTTTAAAAACACATAAAATGTTGGTATATCTAACGCTGCCAATAAACATAAAAAATATATAAGTGTTACTAAAAACTTAGCTACAATTTAATGTAGGTACGAAAAACTTTGATTGAAAAGTTCATAGATAAAATGTATGCATTAAAATACTTGAAAAACAGTAAAGTTATAGTATGGCCGCGCGAAATAAGTTCGTGCGGTAATAATCCAAAGTGCGTACTTAACTACCTACTTACGCTTTATTATGTAGGCATTTAAATGTGCGCGATTGTCCAGCCCATTCAAACTTTGGGGGCCAAGAAAAAAATATATTTATGGGATAATTATTAAATCAAAACTTTTTACCGTTTTATAAAATCTGTGTAAGTTCTTAATATGTATAATAGGATAAACAGTAGGTACTTGTGCAAAGTATAAGGCATAAAATTATAAAAAGCACTATACTTAGATGTACTATATATTATATTATTAATATATATATATACCTACCTACTTATCGTTAGAAATCAGACATTTAATATTATTATAATGAAAACGACAATTAAAGCTTTAAGGCTTAAAGTCTTGTTTACTAGTCAACAACATTATTTATTTAGTCAAAAAACTAATATGTAATAGGAAACTTAATACGTACCTAGCTTTTGCCATCCAAACTTCTTGTCCGCTTTGAAGTTGCGTCGGCCGCGTCTACCAACATAGGTAGGTAATAATTGTAGATATCTAGGTATTATTGCATATCTAGTTATCTGTAATAAGTATGTATTTATAGTACTTATTTAATAAATTTTATGAACTATTTTCTAGTTTGGGTACCTTAGTATTTATTTATTGTACTTGAAATAGTAATTAATAATTATTTCGATTATTATGGTAATTTGCACCTGCACTTATCAAAACAATAAAATCATACTTTTTTTAATTCGACTTCGAAGCTCTCACTAATCGCTCCCTAGAATACATCCTGTTTATACTGTACTCGTTTTAGTTACTAACGCCAAATGCGACCCTATTCGTCACAACTTCAGAGCAAACTAGATAATTATATTGGCGTCACCTGTAGGTATACCCTACCTACTTCGGGTACCTATTTATCTACATACAGGTGACGAATTAAATAATATTAGGTTACCTACGATATTTAAAAAAAATATAAGATATTCGTATCTCAAATTCTACATGTTTTGTGTATTTTCTGTACTATACCTAATCAATGTTTACAATTATTTAATTAATAACATATTATGTCTAAATAAGAAAACCCCTGAGTGTTATTTATGTACTGTTGTTTGTTAAAATATACACGGTTTTTTAATAAAATAAACGAAACTCATCCTGTATTTTAATTTTTTTTTGGAACATACCTAATATGAATATATTCACAAATAGTGTTGTAGATATTGTAAACAGCGATAGCTCTGATGATGACTCTTTTTATTCTCCTGTTTGTTCATCAGATGAAAGTTTTCATAGTTCTTCAATACCGATAAGCTCCCACCTTGATTCGGCATTTAGCGGGTTCCCGAAAAATTTTAACGTTGTCCATTTGAATGCCCAAAGTATTCCTGCCCATTTCCCAGATTTCTTAGCCTCTTTTGATACTAAGAACATTCATGCCATTCTGGTATCGGAGACATTTTTGAAGCCGTGCCTCCCCTCAACGTCTTACTCACTCCCGGGTTACTATCTAATCCGTAATGACCGGGAGGGGAAAGGTGGTGGAGGGGTTGCAATTTATCTGCGTAGTCATATTTCTTTTTCCATCATGAGTAAATCCCCGTCTGCTTATACGGAATCATCTGAACACTTGTTTTTGGAACTACTGTTTGGCAGCCGTAAAGTGCTTTTAGGCGTAGGTATTTTACAGTCCGTCACTTCGCATTGACTGCTTCCAAGAGTTTGAAACATTACTTGAGAATCATTTGCCTAATGTTGATCACACCATAATCATGGGTGACTTCAATACTTGCCTAGTTAAAGATGACTCGCGGGCGCATAAACTTAAACATATAATTAATAGCTCAAATCTGACTTTGCTTCAAACGAACCCTACCCACTACTTTCCGAACTGTACTCCTTCACAACTTGATCTCATGATCGTCTCTAATAAGGAATACGTAGATGTGCATGGGCAATTATCTGCTGAAGCATTTTCGTACCATGATTTAGTATACTTATCATACAGAGTGCGCCCACCTAAGATCAAATCAACAGTTGTTATGCGACGCAGCTTTAAAAACTTCAACAATGATAACTTCTTGCGTGATTTAAACAACATAGACTGGGACTCCGTTTTTAATGCTCCTACCTTAGATGACAAAATTTCTATCTTCAATTCTCTCTTAACCGATTTGTTTGACATCCATGCTCCTTTTCGTCCAATTAAATTAAAACATTTACCTGCACCGTGGCTTACTCGCGATATAAAGTTGCTAATGAATAAACGGAACGCTGCCAAATCAAAATATAAGATAAAACCTACTGAACCGAATTTATTGAAGTATAAACAGCTGCGTAATCGTTGTAACAAAATCTGCAGAGATGCTCAACGTAATTACATACACTCGTCTGTTGATGGCAAAAGTACGTTAAAGGTGTGGAAATTCTTGGAGTCTATGGGTATTGGAAGGAACCAAAAGGACGTATCTCACGATGTAGACATTGATGCCCTCAACTGCCATTTCACTAACGTCACCACTGATATACTGAAAAAGTTCGAAACGCTCTCTTCCATTAACCTGCTTCCAAAACCTAGCTACGACTTCTTCAACTTAAGCAGTATCAGTTGCGAGTGAAATAAAAAAGCATATTGTTGCCGTAAAATCAGATGCTATGGGTAGTGATGGCATTAGCCGCAAGATGATTATATTAAGTCTAGACTCTATTCTACATGTCGTGTGTCATCTATTTAACTACTCCCTCTCTTCTAATACCTTTCCCAGTTGCTGGCGCATTGCTCAGGTTATTCCTGTACCTAAAATTTCAAAACCATTATTGTTTTCCCAATACCGTCCGATTTCCATTCTCCCTTTTTTATCTAAGGTCCTTGAACGCATTATCCATTCCCAACTCACGCTTTTCCTGAATAGAAATAATATACTTAGTTCTTTTCAGTCAGGGTTCCGCCGTGGGCACAGTACTGTTACGGCCAATGATCTTAGAAGAAATCTTCTAAGATCATTGGTTACGGCACTGACCTAAGGTGTGTGATGACATACGGTTTGGAATCGATAACAAGCAGGTAACCATTTTAGCACTGCTCGATTTCTCTAACGCGTTTAATACCGTCGACCTGGATATTCTCTTAGCAATTCTTGAATCAATTAAGTTTTCCTCTGCTTCTATCAGTTGGTTCAAGTCTTACCTATTTGACCGGTTGCAATGTATACGTGTTAGAGAATAACTGTCGTCCTACTGTCGTCTCAGTGCTGGTGTTCCACAGGGTGGTGTCCTTTCTCCTTTGCTCTTTTCCATATTCATAAATACGGTCACTAATCTCCTTTCCCTGCCATATCATCTTTATGCCGATGATTTCCAACTGTATGTACCTAACCACTCCTGTTGAACAGATATCTGAAGCTATTAAACGCTTAAACGACGAACTTAATATTGTCTGCAGCTGGAGTGAGTCCTTTGGTCTACTAGTGAATGCCAGTAAATCACAGGTCATTATCATAGGTAACTCCAGACAAACGTCTAAGCTTGACTTCTCTGCTTTACCACCTGTGGTCTTTGATGGTACTGCGCTAGCTTATAGTCATGCCGTTATAAATCTTGGAGTTATCATAGACAGCAATCTATCATGGAAACCGCAAGTTTCAGATGTTAGTAAGAAAATCTTTGGCGCTTATGGTTCTATTAAAAGTTGGAAAACTTCTTGCCAATTAAAACCAAGATTTTGTTAGCTAATACACTTCTCCTCCCCATCCTTGATTACGCCGATGTCTGTTATCTCGACCTGACCGAAGATCTTTTAAATAAGTTAGAACGCTTGCAAAACTTATGCATTCGATTTATTTTCGTTCTAAAGGAAGTACGATCATGTTTCGGAATTTAGGAGGAAACTTAACTGGCTCCCTATCAGACAAAGGCGTGATCTCCATGTCCTCTCTGTTCTTTATGCTACTCTTTGCCACCCATGGTCGCCCCCTTACCTAAAGGAACGATTCAGGTTCCTTAGCTCCTTCCCAATTCAGCATACCTTGCGATCTGCCAGTGACAATAAACTTAAAATCGCCAAACGTAACGCCGAGGGATACGCAGACTCGTTCACCATAAAAGCAGTCTTATTGTGGAACGCACTCCCAGCTGATATCAGACGAGCAAAATCTCTAGGGGCCTTTAAAAGTCGTGTCAAAAAGCACTATCTGTCGCTGTAAACCTATTATTATTTGTGTTTAGGTATTTTAAATTAGTAATATGTAATGTAATATTTACGTATATACTAGGTAAGGTGATGGGGGCAAAGTGCGCCATACTTTTTTCATAGTTGACTTTGGTGCAATATTACTAGTGCTTAAGTTCACGAGTGACACTAAATCATGGTACCATAAGGATCTGTGATGTTTTGCAACAACAACTAATGTCGTGTCATTAGAATCTGACGGCAAATTAATGAATTTTAGCATAAAATTTGAAAACAGTCTGACCCGGCGCACTTTGCCGACAAATCGGGGAAGTGCGCCTTGTATTAATAAAACGCAATAATAAAGCATCAGAATAAAAACAGCCCTATATTATTTTAAGAAAACAAGCAACAAAACGCATGCCATTTTTTTATTTTTCATAACCACATTCTAGAAGAATCTATGTATTTAAAACCAAATTTCGGCTAAATGCGCCATACAATCTTAAGTCAGAGGCTATGAACCTTTTTTCTAAATATTGATAATCGAGTGTCAAGTATATTTTTTCTTTTATTTACGATGGGAATACCATGGTTTGGAACTACTTATTTGGTATCAGTATTATAAAGGGACTGAAATAAGAAGTTAGTCATTGAAATTAGTTATTAAGTGTAATATTTATTATGAATTCTTAACAAAACTAGGTAACGAAAAGAAAATCAATGAGAAACACCTTCTAAAATATATTAGTTGTAATAATTGAATTATAACGCTTTTTGAAGCTTGAAAACCAATCTTTACCGGGAGTACCATCATTGAAAGGTGTTTTTAGATCGTTCTGTTTGACATATCCCCTAACAATATCTAGAAATTCTGTAGGAGTCAGGCCGAAGCCATTTTTTTCCATTATATGCAAACATTTTGCCATCATTTTTTCTGTCTCATATTTAAGTACTGGTGGTCTGCCTAGACTTAATGATTTTTGGCCCCTTCGACCTGTGACGTGGTCCATAATAGTTTTTCTTGGGATAGCAAAGGTTGATGCGGCTGCATACCCAGACATTCTACCCGATCGAACAGCTTCGACTGCTTCATTCATAGCCTCTGTGGACCATGAAGGACCTTCAGTTTTTCTTTCATAGCGCCCCATCTTAAAGAAAAATCATAAACAATAAAATAATAATGATTTAATAATTGTGACTTTTACTAGTCTATTGTGTTTGGGTGTGGTGTGCATGTATGTAGGTTAGCCTCATAGCACAATTAATAATATTTTGGCAGTTAAGGTTTCTATGACACTCGGATGACAAGATTTGAAGTAATTTCAACAATAGCACACACTTCTCATGGGATCAAGAATTTAAAAATTACAGTGGAAAAATTACAGTGGTGTCGAACTAGTCACGTACAAAAAATAAATAAATACTTCTAGTAAGATACATTTTTAAAAACAAACTTTTATTTAAGTAAGTATTTTAAAAAGAATGTAAACTTTATGTCAAATCAAAACCACCAATGCCTACAAAATTAAAATTAAAAAAAAAATGTCGCGATCTTAAACTTGTGTAAATGTATTTCACTAATAAACGTATATGCAAATTACATCTTACTCGGTTTAAGATAACTGCTTTACAATTCATTTGCAAGATTTCACCCGAACATACAAACAAACAAGTAAACAAACATTGCAAGTTAAATAAAAGCTTGTAAAAAAGACACATTTTAAAAAGTTTGTAACCTCTGGATTGCGGCGAAGTGCGCCATATAAAAAGTCAGCATGGCGCGCTTCCCCGACTATATAAATTTGAGGTTAGAATATTTAACTTGCAAGAAATATATACATTTCACTAGATAGAAGTGATATAAAGTCAGAATCTTAAAGCAAAATATTTAAATTGTGCACTTACCTCACTCGTATATCGGTAAAAACTCGGTTTCTTGAGATTTACGACGATGATCACGCCATAGTCATCTCTCTTCACCACTTTGAATATCAGTGAAAATAAAATGGCGCGTGTCTCAAACTCACATGACTAGAGCCATCTATGAGTTTCACCAAGAACTATGATTTAGTTTGTAGCATCGATATAAGGTGTCACTACTAGTATCAAATCGGTAGTTTTCGAGATATTTGTGGTAGGTGCACTTGCCCGCTAGGCGCACTTTGCCACCTTCACCTTACTTAATATGTATTATATTTAGATATATATTTATTATATGTATAATTTTTATCTGTTTATAGTAGGTATGTACCTATTAGAATGTACGTTTATGTAATTGATTTTATTTTATTTTATTCAAAGCAATTTCCCGTCTCACAGCAAGTAGGTACGGTCTATTCATGTAGGTTGCCTGGCAGAGATCACTTTAGTGATAAGGTCGCCTTATGTTTGTAAGTTTATAATATAATGTTCTGTGTATATATGTCCATTTTTAGCAATAAAGAATTTAATAGTAAGTACTATTTAGGTAATTAGGTATTTTTGACAACTTTTGTCACTTAGGATAAGTCAAGACTCTACCATCGGTTCGGAAATATAATTCTACTGAGAAGATCCGACAAACTCAGCAGTTGCTCTTTTCATTCAAAAAAACTGTTACAGTACTATGTTTACACGATCAAAGTCTTATCATTTGTCAGTTATGTACCTACTTTTACGTAGATACCTTAATTACCAATTTAAACCTGCCACCAAAAATTCTTTGAAGTTTAATTAAGAAACGCGTTTCGGCCAAAACCCAAATAAATTATTCTATGAATACGAAATGTGGTCCTCCTTTGTCCTGCTTATTTACCTACACGTGTTTTTTTTATTTATCAAAAGTAGTTACGTACCATGCATTCCAGCTGGGAAGACAATAATCGGCAAGGTAAGGAATGTAATCTTTGCAGTTCACATTTTTTTTAAATCCATTACAAGTTAGCCCTTGACCTGCGATCTCACCTGATGGTAGGTAAGTGATGATGCAGTCTAAGATGGTAGCGGGCTAGCCTGTTAGAGGGGCATGGTAGTAATATTAAACCCACACACACCCCTTCTCGGTTTCTACCATAGATTAATTATAAACTGGTTTATATATTGTCTTTGGTTTCTACACAGCATCGTATCGGAATGCTAAATCGCTTGGCGGCACGTCTTTGCCGGTATGGTGGGAACTAGGCACGGCTGAAGCCTCCCACCAGAGCAATTCATTCAGAAATTAAAAATTAAAAAATTCAGAAATTATAAATTCCTAAATTGACCCTGTCGGGGATCGGACCCGGGACCTCCGCACGTTAAGACAACAGCGCTCAACACTACGCCACGGAGGTCGTCAGGTCAAATTCTTCTTCTAAACATATAAAAGGAAAAGGTAAACTGACTGACTGCTGATCTATCAACGCACAGCTCAAACCACTGGACGGATCGGGCTGAAATTTGGCATATATGTATAGATAGCTATTATGACGTAGGCATCCGCTAAGAAAGGATTTTTGAAAATTCAACTCCTAAGGGGGTAAAATAGGGCTTTGTATGAAAATTGAATTCTTTAATTTTCCGAAATAAAAAGTACCATATTCCCATTACCGGGACACGAACTATGATTTTACAAAATTTCATCAAAATTGGTTGAACAAAAAGGCTTGAAAGCATAGCATAGCATAGTCGGACAGAGAGACAGACACACTTTCGCATTTATAATATTAGTATAAATGCATGGATGGATCCCGCATAATACCTACTATGCATAATACATACCTAACAACGAAACTTGGTATTTTGGCTTTCGGTATAATATAAAGAAGTACGTGTGTAAGTTTTTCAAAATTCCACCCCCAAACGGGTAAAATGGGGGTTGTAAGTTGGTGTAAAAGGCCGGCGTTTTTCAAGCTAAACAGCCGTGAAACTTGATATTTGGGCTACCGGCTTAAAGTATGGAATACATAATTCACAGTTTTTATAAATTCTATCCCAAAGGACGTTAAATAGTCCTTCAATCACGCCGCAACAGAGCAACGGATCGACGGGTTTTTTTTTCATGGGTTCTTTTTACTCCGGAAAATTAAGGAATGCCTGTGGGAATTAAAAAACGTATGCCACGCGAACGAAGTCGCGGGCGTCCGCTAGTTTACTTTATAAACATTTTTAATACACAAATAAATAATATCTACAATAGTTATTATAAAGAGTTATTCTTTCTTCAAACCCCTAATCCTCAACTCTAACTCCAAATAAGCTCTCATAGAGGGATCATCCACAGATTTCATGATTTTCTCAGCAATTTCAGGACCAGCGTTCTCCATTTTGGAGGCTAGGGCTTCGGCCCATACAATGAGTACACAGTTGGCACAGCCTGAGCCACAGCAAGCAGTTGGGGGCTCTTCTAGAGAAGCCTGAAATTAAATGAAAATATTTATGTGAAAGTAAATCTGTTACCTTTTCAGTCCATCCAGTATCAACTCAATTCAGAATTCAATTATTTTTTATTGAAATAAACTTTTGTGCTTTTGAATCATCAAGTGAATCTACCACTGGTTTGGAATGCCATTCTGTTTGTATTTGTAAATTTATTTACATGATACTAGATGATGCCTGCAATTTTCGTCCGCGTTGAATATGAATAATATGAATATGTTTATTTACATGAATTTAAAGGAATAAAAAGTCTTGTCTTCCCCAGGCAACCTACCTTTGTACCAAATTTTATCAACATTGGTTGAAAAGTTAGGAGAAATTTTTTGTTCAAACCAAATTATAAAATGTGAAAGTGTGTCTATCTTTCTGTTACCTTGTCTCTACCAATCTGTCTAACTGATTTTGATGAAAAATGGCACAGAAATAGCTTGCATCTCAGAGATAGACATAGGCTTATCCAAGAGTTCCTGCAGTCACAGGTGTCATCTAAGTCAATATCATTTCATATACATAGACCAATGTTACATAATAGTACACTACTGCCTAGGCCAGAAACAAAGAAATTTAGGGCTGAGTAATATTGGAACAACGAATCAAAGCTGAGGACTTAACAAGTGATTTTAAAAGAATGAGGCCCACTTATTATACTTTTCTGTAATTTGGGAGGAAACCGTTTGCTAAGAAATCTTTTCTACATGTTTGACTGTGTTGAATCTCCTTAGCTCGAGTTAAAAAATTCCACTACCTATTATAAACTTGCCTTTACACAAGTTTAAGAAAACTATTAAATGCTCCTGAAAAAAGGTTAAATTATACTGTTGAAGATTATATAAATGATAAAAGCGCATGGATTTGACTCGCGTCAGCAATGCCCAGGACTGCTGTTACTTATATATATCTTTAGATTAATGCAATTGTAAATATACTTATTTTATTTTTTCCAAAAGAGCAACCACCGAGTTTCTTGCTGGTTCTTCTCGGTAGGAACAGCATTCCGAACCAGTGGTATATTCATTCGACTAAGCACTTGTAAAAAAATCTATTTGAATAAAAAACATTTGTATTCGTATTTGTGAAACCAGTGTTGTATTACAACTTGTATTTCAATAATATGATTAGCTGTCAGAAAATAGCCATTGTTTTGTTGTTTTATGTATTGTTTTTCATTAATGAAGCAATTCCCCAGCAAGCAGGAGACTATGTTGTTATCAATTCAATGATCTACTCTATCTTACATTTTGCTTAATCCTTTCGATTTCTCTTTCCTTCTCTTCATCAGCTTCACATTTTTGATTGCTGCAGTACTGTAGTATTTCATGCTGGACTATAGGTCTTACAAAAGACAACCTGGTTTTCTGTAACATTTGAGAAACAATCCATAAGTAGGGAACAACTATTGTTATCAATGCAAGTGTGTCTATTCAATACCTATGCACATAAGTACCACTGAAAGGGGTAATGATAAATCACTTACAAGCATATCTGAGCATTTTATGTTTTTTATTCTTTATCAACATTATTACATAATAATTGTTTTACTTGCTATCCTTGAATTCATCTTGGATTACATTATACATTTTATAGATAAACCTAACCTCTGAATTTGTTTGTTATTTTTTAATTTTTGCCTTCACAGTGTTGCCAGCACGGTCATGTCAAAAGTTACCTAAAATAAATGAAAAAGTAACCTTTTAGCATTTTTTATTGTAAAAAGTAACCTTTCATTTTTTTCTAGTAGAAAAGTATTAAAAGTTCATAGAATAGATGTTGGTTGTAATAACTTACACAAAGGATAATGAAGTTGTCGTTGTATTTTTAATATACTATAGGTAGGTAGGTACTTATTCAAAACACCTAAAATTAAAGACAGAAAAATGAAATTTGTGTTAAATCTTTACATCAATGATAAGATGATAAATAAGGATCGAAATTTATCTAGTCTACTGATTGTCAAAAATCATACAAGATTCATTTATCCTGAGCATTTACCAATACTTTGTAAAAAAATACATCAATATGAAGGTAAGTAGTACCTTCGCGTTCCCCATTCTTGTTATATTTTACTAGTGGGCCCGGCAGACTTTGTCCTGCCCTGAACCTCGAACCCGATTGCAGCGCCCCCTATCGGGTCCAATTGTGTATATTAAAATTAAACCATCCCGGGGTCCAAACAATCACAACAAAAAAGAATTAGCGAAATTGGTTCAGACTCAAGCCATTCATGCGTGATGCCGTGACCAAGTGAAATAGGGATTCATTTTTATATAATATATAGATTTTAGCCGTGAGCATTGTTTTTGGTGGCTCAAATGTTGTCAACAAAAAAATGACGAGACAATCGAAAGTCGAGACGTGTCGAGTTGAAACGAGTGTGAAAGAGAAGTTGAGAACGACGTGATGAGTTGCAATAAGAACATAGAGTAAAAATTAAAAGAACATAGAGTAATAAGAACCACAGATGACAGTCACAGAGCACCTAAGTTTTGCGTTGTTTCAATTTACGTTCCGTTTCACTTTGGTTTCATACAAAAAATTAAGAATTAATTCTACAAGATCCGAAAAATCACCTAAAAGTAACCTTTTGAACAGTGTAACCTAGAAGTAACCTGACGGAGTCAAAAATCACCTAAAAGGTTACAAAAGTAACCTTCTGGCAACGCTGTTAACTTGTCTCTGAGCCAGTGCTGCCAGCACGGTCATGTCAAAAGTTACCTAAAACAAATAAAAAAAGTAACCTTTTAGTGTAAAAAGTAACCTTTCATTTTTTTCTAGTTTATATTATGACGTATTAAAAGTTCATAGAATAGATGTTGGTTGTAATAACTTACACAAATTTATAGGATAATGTAGTTGTCGTTGTATTTTCTTTTTTTAAGTTGCATTTTGCCAGCTACTTATTCAAAACACCTAAAATTAAAGACAGAAAAATGAAATTTGTAGGTGAAAATATGGATCGAAATTTATCTAATCTACTGCTTGTCAAAAATCATACAGGATTCATTTACCCTGAGCATTTACCAATACTTTCAAAAAAAATACATCAATCTAAAGGTAGTACCTTGTTATATTTTATTTTAGCCGTGAGCATCGTTTTTGGTGGCTCAAATGTTGTCAACAAAAAAATGACGAGACGGTCGAGAGTTGAGACCGGTCGAGTCGAAACGAGTGTGAAAGAGAAGTTGAGAACGATGTGATGAGTTGCAATAAGAATCACAGATGACAGTCACAGAGCACTTAAGTTTTGCGTTGTTTCAATTTGCGTTCCTTTTCACTTTGGTTTTATTCAAAAAAAATAAGAATTAATTTTACAAGATCAGAAAAATCACCTAAAAGTAACCTTTCGAACAGTGTAACCTAAAAATAACCTGACGGAGTTAAAAATCACCTAAAAGGTTACAAAAGTAACCTTCTGGCAACGCTGCTTCACAATAATGTCAAAAATGTCATTGTCAGTTGTCACAAATTACACATTTAAAAAAATATATTATAATATGGTCTTTGATTCAAGTAATTTTGGCCTTCAGATATTTGCGTGAGCGCTTTGTAGCCTGCGGTTGCGGTCACTTGCACCGTGTACAAGCATCATTCGATAAAATCATAGACTATAGAGCTATAGGTAGATTTTCAAGGTTGCCAACCAGAAGTTCCGGCGCTTTGCAAGTTTACCTCCGGTTTGCCTGCTGTCATATTTTTTGATCTAGAGATTTTTTTTTATCAAGCAAATTAAAATAAAATTCTAATTCGTTTTTGTACGTGTATTCTTTATTCATGTTAAGTGTTGTTATAAGCTAGCCGGAGTTCTGTTTACTTACAATAATTACTCGTTACTTTTAAGGTAAGTTGAAAGTGTTACTTCAAAGAAATTATGGATGCTTCGATAACGCTGGACCATAGAATGACGAAGCCGATAATGCCCTATGTTGTATATTCATATAGGCGTTAGCTATGTCGCCGTACCTTAATGATATAAATACTGATGCATCATTATAAATAGTAATTTATGCAGTTTAACGCGTTCAATTGAGAATAGGAACCGCCCTTCAACTCTCATGTCGGCACCACGCTTTCGGGGCCTCTGGCTGTATGGTATAAGAACTTGCCATAAAAAATGAAGTGATTCATTGTGAAATCGAAGTCCACTGTCCACATTCCATTCATTACGTTGTAGTATATTTTATAAGGCTTCCCTTATCAAGTTATCAGTTTGGTAGGCATTGGTAGGATTTCATAACAGAATTAGCATGTTTAATTTAAAACTAGCTGATGCCCGCGACTTCGTCCGCGTGGATTGTGATTTTTTAATTCCCGCGGGAACTCTTCAATTTTCCGGGATAAAAGTAGCCTATCTGTTTTTCCAGACTGTAATCTATCTCTGTGCCAAGGTTCATTCAGATCCGTTCAGCCGTTCTGGCGTGATTGAGTACCAAACATCCATTTGAGGTTTTTTAATTCCCATGGGAACTTTAATTTTTTTTATATAAAAACATTCCATGGAAGTTAAGGAACATCCAAACAAAATAATTGCCAAACTGGTCGAGCCGTTCTCGAGTTATGCGCTTAGCAACATTCATTTTTATTTATATAGATATGAGTATTATAGACTACTGCATAGAGGTTTAAAAAATAATAATAAAACAGTCTTTTGTAGTCCATAGATATTATTTCCCTATATGACATTTTCCTTGTTCTGCTAATATAGCTTCTATGTTTTATATGTATACAAAATTTATAAGGAAAATAGTCCGTCCCTTTATTTCAATGAAATTATCACTGCTCTATCCTAATTGCAATTATAATGTTGTGACAATTCCTGCTAATTTTATAAATGAAGTTGCAAGTGGACATTTAGAGAAGAAAACTGTATTTTAGCATTTGAATTTCATTCAATAAAGATAAAGGTTCTGGCTGACTCGCTGAATGACTCATCAATGTCAAGTTCAACCCCTTGGATTTAGAAATTTGCTGAAAGGTACTCTTTGTTAATATAGACAAGGAAAAGGCCAGATGATTTGAAATGCCCATGGAAGAAAAGCTGCAGTCAGTTGCTAAAACTGGCAACACATATATTTACACATAAATTTGGCACAGAGGTGTTGTACCTACATTCAAATAGATGTTTAAGCAATATATCAAAAGTACAGAAATCAAGCTGCCATTGTATTACAGTACAGCTACAGTGTGAAATCATTATCACATGTGATTAATAGATGTATGTACTGTATGTACTTATAGAGGGGAAGCCCAACGTCGTCAGGCGGGTGATCGGTTCATTAATTGAACCATTCCACCCATTTCCCCATGTTAGGACACAGGTTACTGGTGTCCCGGCAGCCTTACCTTCTACTTTGCGACATAAGCTGTTTTAGCTTCTTTTTATCGAATGATTTCAAGAACAACTTCGATTGCCTGTATTGTGTAGAGTTGTTCCATCTTGAATTAGATTCTCTTTCTATAATTCCTTGATTCCGTGATTAATAGATGCCCTATCAGTATCTGAAATTTGTTGTTGCAATAAGGAAAAAATACCTACCAAAATTTTCTTACCATAAATTCATCCACAACACTTAAGATTGTAGCTACTTAAGAGGCTGGTCCTCGCCGCTCGCAACTTCTATTCGAACTGCAAATATAAATTTGCCGGTATATTGCTATCTCTATTTGGCTGAAGATACACGATCGCGTGCAAGCATTTGTTATACATTTAGTCTTGTTCCGTGAATACCAAAAAAAAACCGGGCAAGTGCGAGTCGGACTCGCGCACGAAGGGTTCCGTACCATTATTAATAAATAATTACCTTTGTTAATGAACCGCAAGACTAACTTTGTTTGTAGAGGTTTATTGTTAATATCAAAAAAACTATGCTAGTTATTATAGTTTTCCTGTAAAATATACGTAAATTCCTATTGACCATAATTATTTCAAATTTTTCGATTGGTAAACTCCGGAGATAAGGGGGGGGGAACGGTATTTTTTTAGACATTTTCCCCGATAAATCAAAAACTATCATAACTAAAAATAATTAAAAATCTGTTTTAGAATGTACAACGTAAACCCTTTCATATGATACCCCACACAATACAGTTATCTCACTTTTAAATTTCAACCCTCAGATTTTCCCCCCTTTTTAAATAAGAACAAAAATAATTTCCAATTTTTTTTAATTCCAGTGTCTTTGGGCCACTAATATACACAACTGTTCCAAATTTCATGTCGATAGCTTCGGTAGTTACTGAAATAATCGAGTGTGACGGACGGACAGACGGACAGACAGACGGAGAAAGTCGCGCCATAAGGGTTCCATTTTACCATTTTGGTACGGAACCCTAATGATGAATGAAAAATTATTGTGTTTTTAATTTCGTGTTGTTATTCTGTAACTTGACAATATAGGCTATGTTCCTGATCAATTAGTATCGTTGGTTTTAATATGAAACAAATAAGGAGAAAATATGTCATTTATGTCGCAAAAACATGCAAAACGCAATGTGCATTTCATTTAATTTTGGGAAAGTATTTTGAAAAAATAACTATCCAGGAACCTAGATAAATACAAGTTCAATCTTAATAATCACATAATTTGGTGGAAATATTCTCGAATTACAAATTATTTTTGTATTACGTTTGTATGGCCGATTCCCCCTCCGCTGACACCTTAACAACAGAGATTTGGATTTACACAGTTTTTTGCCTGCAAGTTGATGTCTGTTATATCAGAATCTGTGCTACAGTAAAGTACAATGTGTTTTTTTTTATTATAAAGAAACTATGTCCGGAGAGCCTGAAGTAGCACGCACACCCGAGGAGGAGGAGACGGAAGACGAAGAGATCAAATCCTCGTATAGGCCTCCTCCAGAGAAGACGATCGAGGAGATCCTAGCGGCTGACCAGGAAGATGAGTCCCTCAGGAAATACAAGGAGGCCTTGCTGGGCCAAGCGCAAACGGGGACTGTTATTGTTGGTAAGATATTTCATGACTTTATTTTTAGTCAGTTCCTCTCACTAGATTTACTTAGTTCTGTCAATTTAGTTTAGTTTATAGGTTGGAATATGTACTACTTATTCTTGCATTTATTGAAAACTTTATTCAACATGCAAGCGAGCGCAAAGTTTTTGGTTTTTGAAGAATCCATGTGCTCGACACCAATACCAATACTATTAAAATAAAATAAAGTTGGTCTACATTGGATTTGTACCTGCCACAATACATCCTGGTAGTTATTCTTTTGCCATTAAAACCAATCTCCAAGTGCTTGGAGAAAGTGGCCGAATCAGAGCTAATAATCAACAAAAGGTGTATATTGTATATTTATTACTCAATCACACCAGAATTGCTGAACAGATCTGGATGAAATTTGGCACAATGATACTTAAATTGTAGTCTGGAAAGTCAAGTACAAGATGGTAAGTAATGTTTTTTCGAACACGAATCATAAATACAAGATAATGCATATAGCTATATTGCAGCGTACGTCGGTTATCTTCTCGGCATTTATTGAATTGTCAACCTAACGTGATATTTTGGCTCTTATCTGCCATGATCTCTTGACAACCTTATCAGTTGTTGTTTAGGTATGTCTAGCATGAAGTTGTACCTACTGACCTCAAAATCAATTTCTAGGAACATGTATTTAGAAAGGTTGAACCTTACCTAGTAGGGGTACATTTTTAAACGCAGTCCTAGATTTAAGATGTAATCACGAGAGGTATGCGCCAGCATTTATGAACCCAGTTATCTAAACTAGGAAAAACAGTTATCACAATAGAACCATAATATAATTGCAAAAGTGTGTTTGTTTGTTGTTTTTTCCTATTTAATAATACGCGGGCATCATACTTAATATTATAAATGTGAAAGTGATTGTTTGTTGGTATGTCCTTCAATTACGCCATAACAGAGCAACGGATCAACGTGATTTTTGCATGGGTATAGTTGAGGACCTGGAGAGTGACAAAGGCTACTTCTTATCCCGAAAACTTATTACTCGCGGACGAAGTCGCGGGCATCAGGTAGTCAAACTCAAGTGTTAACTCTTCTTTTCATGGTTTCTATGTGGCGTCGTATTTTAAAACACCCCAATAAAGATGGCCCCCTTAAAGCATCTGTTCTGTTTGCGGCCATTTTAAATAGAGACTCGATAAAGATAAAGATACAAGTTCGATATTATCTCTAGTAGCATCTAAAGTCGTTTTAGTTTTAAATTCTAGAAATCTAGAGTATTAAATAAAGATGTGTTGTAGATCTGAACAACCCCCGCAAGGTGACCGTGGCGTCGTATTTTAAAACACCGTAATAACGATGGTGGCCTCAAAACATCTGTTCGTTTGAGGCTATTTTAAATAGAGACTCCGAATGAAGATCCGAGATCTCTAGCAGCACCTAAAGAGGACGTACTTTTAAATTCTAGAGCTAAGTATATTAAATATAGATTTTGTGTTGTAGATCCGAACGACCCCCGGAAGGTAATCGTGAAGAAATTGGCGCTGTCCGTCACCGATAGAGACGACCTCGAGCTCGACCTCTCCGGAGACCTGACCGATTTGAAGAAACAGGTAAATTCTTATGAATATCTCAACTTTTTTAGGTAATTTATTGATTCATTAAAAAACAAACGGTTGGCCGAACAAAACCTGATGATTTTAAGTCGTTTGAGATTAAAGATTTAAGTTTTTTTAACAACGCCAGACTTGTAATTTAAAAATGTCATTAATGAAAGAAACCCTGGTGGTAGTGGCGCTGCATTCGCGTTCTAGGTTCAGGACAGGACATTGCTGCCAGGCCCACTAGTTTTGAATTAAGATGAAAGTCCAAAGATTTTTGTTTACAACAGAACCAAAATCCCAAGGAACTAAGTAATTTGTCGACTCTTATAATATACCTATTTCCAAAGAGCGCTAAACAATCTTTCGTTTAAAGAGTTTGGTTTTGAGAATTACTATATTAATATTTTCGAAAATTGGCCTATTTGTATTGTTGCCAAGAAAGTGTCAAAGCAATTAGGAAGCAGTCGATTTCTTTAGAAGAGAGATTAATTATCTCACTGAATAGTTAACATAGATTATGATTAGTGATGGCAGTTCAGTTGGGACTTGGGAGTTTCAATTCTTTGAATATACCTAAAACTAAAGTTTATGTGCTCAATCATATTATGGTTAAAATTTGTATAAATTAAAAAAAAAAAACAGGCGTCTCGAAGGACGCATGGTTCTCCGTTATGCCATAGTAAATAAAGCTTAGTTAAGCTAACCTAAGTTATTATTTAGAATGTCGTCGCGCCTCTTCACATGACTCTGCCGGCCGGTGTGCGTTGCACCTAATGCTGTTATTTGTAGGTTGCACTGGCGTCTCGAATATAAGTAGTAAGTCCATTAAGTTGCAGACAATAATAATCCAGTGGAATTATAATGACCTAAAATATTTATAATAATGTATCAAATCCAATCTAAAACTTGAATCCGAGGCAGGTGGCACTAGTAACGGCATAATATGTTTAGCCCATACGAACGACGACGGACTGATTCCCTGGCTACAATCCAAGTCTACACTGCGGTTTATCAATCGAATACTGTGCGATCTTAAATACTACGAGTAAGGGTCGGAGCACGCTGGCCACCCGGCGCGACGCCAGGAACGACGAGACAAAAACTTAGGCGAGGATATTTTGTTTTACTTTTCGGACTATGCATAACACTTTTTGTGTAGAATTATTAAAATGAAGTAAATTTCTTTATCAAATCCAATCAAACTTGAAATAACATAATATATTTAAAATTTTAACACTTAAAAAATAATAACGTAAAATAATTAGGTTATCATAAAATAACTGTCGTACGTCGGCTCGGCGAACCTGGTGGACGCCAGGCTTTATACTAGTATTTACCACGACAGTATTTACGATGGGATTTAAAATCAATACATAGACAGAGCAACGACTTGTAGTGACAGTTATATGTGTCGTTGTAAAACTTATTTTGTCGTTGTTACGGCAAATTTTTTGTCGTGCGACACGCTGTCGTTAGTGTGCCCGTCGCTAGACAAAATGCCGCCTTGACGTCGAAATCTAGTGTAATTGTCACGCTAAACATTTACGTGATTTATGAGACGCGTGTTTTGAAGCTTGTCAAATAATTTATCTTTTTAATGTTAATTTAATTTGATTTTTTTTCTTTTTTTTTAATTTCTTTTTCTTTTCGACGCCAAAACCTGTATCGCAAATTAATTATTGTGAGCAGGGTTTGGAATTTCCGTAGCACTTTTATTATTTGTCAGTGGAATTGTACTTTTATCGACTTCCGGTTGGGATGTACAGTCGTCGGGTTCCGGGTTTTGCAAAATTTATCTTGTGTTAGATTCGTGTTGAACTTTGAAAGGCAACACATATGTACCTTATATTATTATTTGTTATCAAAACCCACGAGTATGAGTTCAATATAATATGTATAGACCCGGAACGGATTTGGGGAGACCCGTAAGGCTCTCAAACTTGGTCGCTTACCATGGGCCTGATAAGAAGGCTCAGTTGTCACTCAGCGGGCGATGGAGAGGGCTATGCTCGGAGTGTCCTTATGTGATCATATCAGAAATGAGAACCAGAGTAAGCGATATGGCACTATCATGAATTTCGAACATAGTATGGAACTGATAGACGTTGGGGTCCCAAGGTGAACGGTGGCCTCGTAACGCAAAGCGCAGCGTTTGACGGACAATCTTAAGCGATTAGCTGGAAGCTAGCGGCACGAGACCGTGTTCTGTGAAAATCCATGCAGGACTCTTTCTACCAGCAGAAGACGATCAAATTGAGGCTTTTTCAAACACTTTAGCTTTAGTTTTAGGATACCGTGGATAATTATTATCACCATCGTCTTATGCTTTGTATACCTACTTGACGTAGGTACAGAAAGTGTACCGTGCAGCTACTTAGTTTTTTTATCCACTACAAGTTAGCCCTTGACTGCGATCTCATCTGATGGTAAGTGATGATGCAGTGGTAGTAGCTACCAATTTTGAATTTGAATTTTAGAGGATCAAAAACTAGGAAAATACCTGTGAGTCATAGGAGGAAAAGCCAACAGGTTTAATAAAAATGTAGTACTTTACTTATGCCCTCGTGCTAGTATTATAGCGTCCGTGTGCACAAGTTATTAACGCCTGACATAGTTCTGAGTTCACTATTTGTGTTGGTTGAATGGCTCTTCCGTCGTCTCGTCGTTTAGTTTTGTTTTCTAGGATGTGACGTCACTCGTGGAAATGGAACTAATATAGACGACACCTATTTTTGTTGCCTAGTTATTGGATTCGTATAGTTATCAGCTGTTAAAACTAACCTACGAGTATTAAGCCTACGAGTATTTAGAGGTTTCCACTGCAAAAGGGTATAATGGCTAAACAGAATGGACTGTGAATTGTAGATGACTTCCACTAACAAAGAGTTTTGACAGTTGCCTTAAATGTCCTTTCCTTCTTCTTTCATCCTAATCGAAAAATCTTAATACACGCTGAGGAAGTCGCGGTTACATAACTAATAATAGTAACGTTATACTACGTACCACTAACGTACAGACCCTAAAATGTAAAGCTGATTTTTGGCACAAGTATTTCTTAGGGTCTTAGAAGTATTTCCTCAAAATTCTCCCCTCCTAGGTCGCGACCTTTCCTATCCCCCCCCCCCCCCCTAAAATGTCTCCCTGAGCGCGGTATTTTACAATTTTCTCAAGAAATATTAGAGCTAGAAAAAAACTTTCTGTGGCAAAAATTATCTTCATTAAATTATCTACAAAATCTCAAAGTATCTTAGTTTATTTCGATAAGACTAATAGTTTAGGAGATATGTTAACACTTTGTGCATGAAAAGAAAATATTTTGCAGGTATGGCTTTTTGTAATGTAGTTTCTTGTAATTTCCATAAAAACTGATAGAGCTACGAAAATGTTGTCTGAAGCAAAATGAAAGGTTATTAAATTAGCTATAAAATGATATTTAGTTTATTTTGATAAAAGTAATAGTTTTGGAGATATGCCTACCTATTGTGTAAGATAAAGAAAATAATATGCAATTACCGTGTACGTTGTTTTTAATTTCCGAAAAAAAAAAACAGAGTTAGGAAAAACTGATTGAAGCAGTAAGAAACATAAACAGTAAATTACCTACAAAATAGTATTTAGTTAATTTTGATAGCATTCATTCATGTCATTTCGAAAATATACCTGTCATACTTAACATGAAAACAATATTTTTCAAAATTTTATATGTTTTCTGTAATTTCTAGAAAACTATTAGAGCTAGGCAAAACACTCCCAGAAGTGAAACACATAAAACACCATTTAACCACTTATTAAAAAATATTTAGATCATAATGATAGGACTAATAATTTCGAATATATATCCATGAATTGTGTACGAAATAAAAAATTGCTAGCATCCTGTGTTATTTGCAATTTCCACCAAAACTATTAGAGCTGTAAAAAAACCTCGGCAGAGTAATTAATTTCACTAAATTACCTACAAAAGTCTTATGGTGAATTCAGATAGGACCAATAGTTCGAGAAATATGGCAACCTATTTTTTTTTTTTTTTAATATATAGGCTAGCGCTTGGCTGCAATCAGACTTGCTTGCAAGTGGTGATGCAGTCTAAGGCCTAGAAGATGCCTATTCACTCTTGATTTGAAGATACCTATAGAAATAGAAAAGAAATAGAAATATCGTTTATTACTCAAAAGCATTGGTACAAGTACATAAAAGCATTAATTACAATTACAGATTACTAATGAAATCTAAAAAACCTATATTAAAAGAGGAGGGGAAAACGGAAGCAGGGAGGGCATTCCATATCCTAGCGGTTCGAATTAGAAACGAGGAAGCAAATCGCTTCGTACGAGCCCGCGGAATTTCGACTGCGTAAGGGTGCGGACTTAGTCGATGCCTTGCGGCTCGATAATAAAAAGGTGACGGAGGAACCAGATCGAATAGCTCCTGAGCACACTCTCCGAAATATATCCTGTAGAATACCGACAGACAGGCAACTGTGCGCCGATGTTCTAAGCTTTGCAGCTTTGAACTGACCAGCGCTTTGTTACCAATAAGTCTCCTGGCGCGACGATCCACCGAATCCAATGCATCAAGCTGGTACTTGGCAGAGCCATCCCATAAATGGCTGCAGTACTCCATGCACGATCGAACTTGTGCTTGGTACAGAATAAGAAGCTGTTCCAGCGTAAAGTACCGCTTGACTTTGTTGAGGATGCCAAGTTTCTTGCCTGCTGTTTTTGCCTTGGATTCGATGCATTGTCCAAAGTTGAGGTTGGACGAAATGAAAAATATATAAACTATATTCCAAGTTTTCTTTTTTTTTTCAACAACCGTGGCTATGTTTTAGAATTTTCACAGAAACTATTAGAACCATAGTAGTACGGGATAGGAAAGCCCGCGACCTAGGAGGCGGGGATTTTTGAGGAAATACTTCTAAGATCCTAAGGTTCACTTTTGCCAAAAATCAGCTTTACAATTTTTATTTTAGGGTTCCCATACAAAGATTGCATAAGTAGCCTGAGCTAAAATGTGAAAGTGTGTTAATCTAGTTGTCAATAATAGTCCTGTCAGAGGATAAATGAGTGCGAAACATTTAAAAAAAAATTATTCCCTGACTTGGACCTCGAACTTGGGACCTCGTCCGTCACAATCGAACATGCTAACCACTAGACCAACAAGGCAGTTTACGTAGTTTGTTTACATAGTCTTCGTTTATTTCCAGGTGTTTATAATAAAAGAGGGCGTGCAATACCGGATAAGGATCGACTTCATCGTTCAGCGCGAGATCGTTCACGGCCTCAAATACGTGCAGAAGACGTACCGCCTCGGAGTACCAGGTGAATTTTTTATGGATTACTTTACTAGATGCATCACGTGTCATAAGCGTCCGATCGAACTTTCGGTTTCAATTTCGGCCTAGTTTCGGTTAAAAAAACAGGTTTCGGCTTCGGCTGCCACCGAAACTACTTTATTTCTAATAAAACCATAGAGTTTTATTGGTCTTTACTATATCCATGCAAAAATCATGTCGATCAATTGCTCAGTTGCGACGGGATTGAAGGACAAACCGACACAAACATTTTTGCATTTATAATATGACTGATATTTCGACTAGTCCACTTCACTGCTACTTACATCTTAACGGTCCAGGCGTTGACTTTCACTTTCCATGAATGGTCCAAGCCTGGTTATTAAAACCCCCCTATTGTCTAAGGAAATCATAATCGTTCGTCAAACGTATAATCCGACCTGTTTATGGAGTCTCATAGATGCCTGCACGTCAAAAACCATGTATGAACCCCTAAAACAGTTCGAGTAATACGTTTTAAGCTGTCAAATGATCACGATTTTCTTAGACAATTGGGCCTCTGTACTAAATCCAAGTTTCATTCCATGCAATCTGGACAGCGGCTGGTATGTATCACAGTATTAATAGATATACATTAATTAATATTCGTATCGTGCTATTCTTACACGCCTATAAATATTCAGGGTGTCGCATTGTTGCGTTTCTCACCATTGGAAAAAATCCGCTATGTCTATAGTGATTAGATTTATAATCGCTTGATACGGGTGTAAGCCATAAATAGTAGCAAGTTATGAGACAAATGTATGATACAGTCATGAGTGTGCCTTTGAAGGTAGATACTAAATTATACATGACGCGAATTCGTCCCGTGGATTTAGTTGTTTTTTAAATCCCGCAACTATTTTATTTACCGGTAGCCTCTTGAATGCAACCTATTTCGTACCAAATATCGGTTAAATTGATGACTTTTTCATAATATTAATAGTATGGACGAATTGTTTCTAACTTGTAAGTCAGTGGAAAACTTAAAGTCAGCCAAATCGCAACTTAGGACGCCTGAGGTATTTCGACAGATTTCTATGAAACGATCTTCATCTATTTATAATCTAATTATTGTTTTGCATTAATGGCGCGTTTACATTTGTCATTATAATCTAATTATTGTTTTGCATTAATGGCGCGTTTACATTTGTCATTATAATCTAATTATTGTTTTGCATTAATGGCGCGTTTACATTTGTCATTATAATCTAATTATTGTTTTGCATTAATGGCGCGTTTACATTTGTCATTATAATCTAATTATTGTTTTGCATTAATGGCGCGTTTACATATTTTGTCATTACTGGCAAAGTGGATGGCAAGAGACCTCGGAGACGTAGCCCGATGCGTTGGTCTGATCAAATCCGCACCGCTCTCGATAGCAAGGTTCACGAAGCCCTGCATGTCGCAAAAAATAGAGCAGAAGGAATCACCACCCTCAGTAATGGGGAATACGACGCAATGAGGAGGACATTAATACGCTTTGGCCTATTCGACTGCAGTTGTTTTCGGTCACCAACTAATGTAAAGTATAATTCGGTTGGCCGCATTCGATCGCAGCCCGTTTACGGTGACCGACCTAGTGTAAAAATTGTTACGGCAGGCCGTATTCGGTCATAACCGACCTGTGGAATCTTGTAGTTGGCCGAAAACCGAACACGGCCGACGCATTCAGTCACCGAACAATAAACAGGCCAATTCAGTAAACGAATCAGATAAATCCACTGTCCGAATGTAAACGCGCCGTTACAATGCATCGGGACTTGCAACCCATTTACTGAAATTTCCAAAAAAAAAATCAAATATTCTAACATAAGCAGTATTTAGTATTTACCTCATTCGTTGTAAAACTTATTCACTCACCAAAAAATTCAAAACAGTTCTAACATTTAAGCATTATTTACCTCATTAGTCTGTTGTAAAAATTATTTACTCACCACATACATTTTAACTTCCAGTCGACAAAATGACCCACATGGTGGGTTCGTACCCCCCCAAAACGGAGATCCAGTCCTACACGACCCCCCCAGAAGACGCCCCTTCAGGCCTTATGGCGCGGGGGTCTTACACCGTTCACAGCCTCTTCACAGACGATGATAAGAACATTCATCTCCAATGGGAATGGACTTTCGAGATCAAAAAGGACTGGAAAGATTAATAGCTTGGCGTAAATGAAAACTGGATTGGACCCTGTCTTTTTCGAAATTAATTCTTACACTAGAACGTGGTTTCGGTGAGCAGACTTTTATTTTAGTTTTTATTCTTACTTAAAATTTAGGTCGATTTTGTTATTGAGATATTAAAAATTAAACTAAACTTACTTTTTAAACAGAAAAAAGCAATGAATGCAGAAAATAAATGCATTTGGATAATGAAATTCACATGTTTAACTAAACAGGGGTCTATGTCTAGAAGTGGGCGCAAAAAGGTTGATTGATTGATTGAGTTAAATAGAATTCAAATCAATATTCCATCAATGAAATTGTTGGTTGACATCTTTTATTTTCAATGCAAAATTTTTTGTGCAAGAAAAACGTGTAAATATTGGATTTCAAATGTAATTTTATTTAATAGAAATATCTACTTGCTTAATTTTATTTTCATAAAATACAAATAATTGAGTATGAAACTGTAACATTCAATGAAATTGAGATTGATTATAAAATATGGCCGGACCATTTAATAAAATAATATCATGCTGAACAATTTGTATTATAACTTTAAAGTAAATCATAATTTCTATAATGGTGTTTCTACACCACTCTGTTGCTTCGCATAATTTAGTTCGCAACAAAAACCGACAACGTATGTGCCATTATAGTGCAAGAAAGTTGCATTGCTCAAGGAAAACTAACAAATGTTACGCACATTTACTATGACACGTCCAATCCAGTTGCAAGTGTCGATGCTAGTGGCTGACTGAGGTAGACTCGACAGTGTAAAACCGCCTTAATTCTAACGCCTGCATATAGGGAGGTCTAAATATTATTACCACAGTGTAAATACAAGATACAGTGAAACGATGCTCTTGATGTTTTAGGACGAGCGGGAATTACGGTGGTAGCACTTACCCGAACGATCATCTACTAAAAAAAAAAGTTTGTAGTATGTTCAGTTAATACCTATCCCGTCTTGCCTCAAACCTAGCCTTATGTGCAAATATCAATCTTATTCAAGTATCAATAGCGTTAAATCGCTGTATGGTTTCTTTTACACTGTGTTTACATAATATTTGGAGTTTAATTATTGTAGATTTGGTAAACTATGAAATATTGTATTAAAAATAGTATTCCTAAAGGTGTAGTTCTAGGAGACGTTCTTAAGTACACTTTTGTGACATTGTCTAACTGTTAACTAAATCATTGCTAAGTTGAATGACAAGTGATTAAAAGTGACAGAATAACTCCTAGACCTGTATGTAGAAACTAGAAATATTTTGAAAGTTGCCTTATTTCTCACCAAATATTTATGTGACCTTACCCTAATAACTAAAGGCGACATTAGAATTTGAGGACATTTTTACATTAAGACACTTATGCGTACATATTATCATTGTATCTATATTAGAAACTACATTTAAAACTAGTTATAAAAAATAATGAAACCTCAAAAGCCTTTTCATAAATAAATAGTAATAATATCAACAGGAATTCTCTCTAATTTTTGATACTACGTAAATGTTGATAGAAACTTTTCTATTAAAATCCGATATTTTTATACAATTCGTATTGTATAATATTCGTGTTCCATAATAAATTAAGTATAAAAGTGGCTTCTCACGGTCCGTGAAAATGCGAACTTCGGCGCAAGTTATATTTTTATAAGCAATCTGACTGAAAGATGTGCCAAAAAATGGCCGTCTCCTTTGTTGTGGTCATCATTACCACCAATAAATAACTATGAAGTCGGGCCAAACAAACTAACCTGACTACAGTAACCTATACAAGTGTCAATGAAGCTATTCTGATCAACCAAACATACAGTTCGGACCTACTAACAAGTCCACGTTGGAGTTGGAAGTTAGTATGTTTGTATTTGTATACGGGTTAGTATGTTGGTAAATATTCCGTAGACTCTTTACGGTGTTTAAATCGATGTATGTTACGATTTTCAAATCAACACGCGCCGTGGGAAGGCACCTTGAGTACAGTCTCTGATATTAAACTCTGGATTGACTGCTAACTTAAAAATAATCATCAAAATACCTAAGATAATAAGGAAGTTCTGAGAGAGCATTTTGTATAGCTGATAAATAAAATGCAAATTATTGGTATAGTTTGTTTATGATCTTTATTGTCTATAAAATACGGTACATTTTGAAATGTTTACGACTATTTAAGTCGGAAATTCGTAAAGCTGAGCACTATAAAAGCAATTGTAAACTGTTGAATTATAAACTTTACTGTTATTAAAATATGGTACATTTACAAATGTTTTAAACAGTTAGTCGTATATATACCCGTTTATTATAGTAAATAACAGCAATTGTAATTATGTACTCTATGGTTCTTGTAAGACGGTATATTTTTGAATGATTTAGATGACCGGCATTCCTGTATCAAGCATTTCAAGCCAAGCTACGTGAGTTTGTCTGTGTGGGAATTACATACATATTTCATAGTTAATAAGTACCCTCATTTTTAATCGAACTTATGATCAACAATATGCGTCATTAACGCAGGTTTATATTGAAAAAATAGTGACCGTTCTCAGATCGACACAATTGCCAGTGAATGGCGTCACTAGACCGTGTTTTTATACGTGTCCTACGTATATTACGAGATTTCCTTAGTAATCACACGCCAGCGATACGTTTAACGTGTTACGGCTGTCTGTAAAGTCGGTTTACGGACGATAGTTTTACGTGATAACTAGAAGTTGAAGAAGATCGCGTGGCGGCGTTCCAGTAGCAGAACTATAATCGAACTGCTAGCTCTGACGTCACGCGAGAAGAGAGATATAATGTGTCACAAGCCAACGCTTGAACCGATCGTGCCTCTCTATCGCTTGTTCCGCGCTCTCACTTGCACGCTCGCTCAGGCGGAACGTGACACTTTTTCGTGCGTGCAGCCGGTGTTCATCGATTTATAAGACGTTATCACGTCAAAAATAGACAGACGCAATGTCTTCCATCTAGTACACTGGCGTGCCAGCGACGCTTTCGTCAGTCATTGTCTCAATGTTAACCTGCTTTAAAAGTAGGCGGCTTAAAATTGGCCGCCTAAGAATATAAAAAAAATACTGTGGTTTTAATATTTTACCATCTATCTCTGTCGTTTTTCGTATTAAGCTATAAGAGAGAGCGAGACAAATATAATTCTAGCGGCGTCGTGTCTGTATGAAGTAAAGGACGTTAATGTTGGTACACTAAAATGGAATATATTTTTAATACCTAGCTTCTAATGTAACTAGAACCCAGTCAGCGACGCGTGAAAGTGGCAATAATATTAAAAGTATTATTCGTATGTATGTTCTATTTCTTTTTTCGATAGTGTAAAATAGTCCTTAAGCGTTTGCGTATAAAGTACATTTTTATGTGCCTGTTACTCGGGCGAATGTGGCATTTTGGGAACATGAAGGTGGATGAATCATAGTAGCTTATCAAAGAAATCATTTTATATTTTTGTGAAATATAAAGTGATTTCCGTTAAAAAACAGGCGAGCCCGCCGCCGGTTTTTTAACGGAAATCGCCGTTGCGCACACGAGCCCGCCGGCGGTCAAGACCATTATAAACTGATTTTTCTTAATGATAGAGTTTATTTTTGTTTGAACAACTTTGGATCATAGAGAAGTATATTAAGTAATCTATACACTGCAACACTAAAATCGTCAATTGCGAAAACAAAAAAAAAAGCTATGGTAAAAAGTCATTTGAATCTGTGCCAAAATTTTGAGTTTTTTTTTTGTGCTGTTTATTGTTTGGACAAGTGGTGACAAATACAAATAAAAACTCAATACAATATGTTTATAAATATATTTTAGTGCAGTATTAGACTGGATTAATAAACTGATTTTTCTTAATGATAGAGTTTATTTTTGTTTGAACAACTTTGGATCATAGAGAAGTATATTAAGTAATCTATACACTGCAACACTAAAATCGTCAAATGCGAAAACAAAAAAAAAAGCTATGGTTAAAAGTCATTTGAATCTGTGCCAAAATTTTGAGTTTTTTTTTTGTGCTGTTTATTGTTTGGACAAGTGGTGACAAATACAAATAAAAACTCAATACAATATGTTTATAAATATATTTTAGTGCAGTATTAGACTGGATTATCACTGAAATGTAATATCTTTATCGGGAAAATATATTTTTGAAAAATCGCGATCGTTATCGCGGTCGTTGACGCATTCTTACCGTTTATATGTAATTGTTTGTAAACGTAAGCTTCTATAAATCATACCTTCATAAAGATATATTATAGATAAAGCCAATGCCGTTTACAGAACCATGATAAGTCGTCTGGGTATTTTTTTGTAGGCGTTTTTCTGAAACGTGATGCATGCGGGGTGTGCGAGGGGCGCGCGGGTGGTTCGCGGGTCGCGAAATATGAACCGTGCAAAGCAGACAAGGTCAAATTCGCGAAGCCAGAAAGGTTAAAGTTCAAATTGGTTACAATATGTCCCAATTTGTTTGGTAGCAGATGTCATGCGCTCGACCATTATAATAGGAGGATCTTCCACCGGGCTAGTACGACCATTGCATGTCGAAACTTGCATATTATGTAGCACTCCGTGGTAAAAACTTCGTTACCGCGATTTAGACTTTGAGTATATTATGCTACTTGCATAAGATTCCTTCGTTTGATTCGAATAGCGACATCTATTGCCTGTGTAAAAGATTAAATCAGTTTTCGCTTATTTTCATATTCCATTGCTTCATTTTCACGCTACTATGATGATGCCTAAGCTTAGCAGGAATGAAATGGGGTGCTTCAGTAGTGCCACTGGTGCTCTTCGGTTTAAGACAGATTGTAATGCGTGTTAATAGACTTCACTTACTAAAATAATCTTATGATATGATAGCAGAGAAACATTCTTGTAAAGTAAAATAAGACATTATCTTTTTCACTTTGAATATAATAATAATTGTTAAACATTTTATTATAAAAGGCCGCCTATTGGTCATCGGTCTGAGTGATCGCTTATTTTAGCAGTTTACGCTTCTATTTAGTGCTTTAACTGAGCATTTTTTTAAAGAACGCTCAGGTCATAACCAATGCGCGTCCAGCCATAGCAATAAAATTAATAAAATTAAAAAAAGCGATGAAACTGATAAAACTCAATAAAGTTACAAAATAGCGCAAATTCATTCGGCGTCTGAATAATATTTTATCGTAAAAACCTTACATTTTATAGGAATTTTGATCCCTTTTTTAATCCGTTTAATGTTTATGTACGCTTCTGACGTCACACGATCGACCTCTATGAAGAATAGAATGGTAACCCTAGTAAGAGTTTGTAGAAAAGTTTTCGAACGTTTCTGTTTTATAGCAACACAGCAAAATGTGCCCTCTATTGTTCATGATCCATGAATATGGATCGTGAATACGAATCATCATGATTGTTGAGCGTGTGGGGTTCGGTTCGCCTTATCTTGCTGGCAGTACGTGCAATTTGTGATGTGACATTTGACATTTTATAATTATATTGTCTTGAAAAGCTGTACCGTTACCGCAAGATTTTAAATAATGCCGACGTTGAACCACTCTGGCGCTAATGCAAAGTGAACCTTATTAGCCTTCTTTTAGAACTTAGGTTTGTCCATCCATCCACAGCCAGCACTCTAAGCGAAACTGTTGCAAAATTAAAATCAGTGGTAATGGGATATTCGAGCGTCGGAACACGTCGTTGTCGGAGTAAAGAGGACCCAAACGCCCTCGATTTAAGGTTAAAATTTCAGTGATTATCACTTATTTTAAGCTCAACGTAGATTGGATTTAAAATCTTGTAGTAAGGGTATCAAAATATTTAATGTCACAAATTCTGAGCCTTGATTGGTGCTTGACGCGTCACAACTTTACGATTATGAAGTGTATAAAATATGTAGATTGTATATTTCACATTTCGGTTTTATTAGCGAATATAAAAATCTTATATTTACTTAATTATTATAAATATTATAGTTAATTATTCTATTATGTATTTACAAGTAAAAAAAAAACAAATTTGAATGCTCGTAATAATAACGTACCTATTGTATTTGTCTAGTACTTAGGTTTTATTGATAATAATATTATGTTCTCGTGCTTTAGGTACTTTTTAATGATTTTATTTGTTACTGCAGTAATTGAATTTTTTTTAAATTTCAATAGATATGTAAAGTTGTATGCAATGTAATAGTTTGGCCAAAAATAAAGCTTATTTATTCAAATGCATTCGTTTCATTTATATTTTCTTTAACATTTTCTATAAATTAGGGGAAGGCTAATCAGCCGATTTCATCGCCCAATGAAATGTCTGTCTGTATAGATATCTATGTACGGACGATGGTGTGTAGCACATTGACAGAGTATGGAACCAAACGTCCTTGACAAAGATTAACACTGAAGTGAGAGTCGCGCATGACCGTAGGTTTCGTTGATCGAGACATGAAGTCATTTGGATTGATGCAGTGAGTGGGCGAATACTTCGGCGTCCATCTACTTAAGTCAAATGACTCTTCGTCAATGGAGCGCTTGAGGGTACGGACTATTCCGCCCTAGAGGTGTTATTGTAGAATCTCGTTGAGTTGCACTTGGTTGCGGCGGTTTGGTTGATGCTGACGTGGCGGTCGCTGTGTCGCGCCGCACAGAGCGCTGTCAGGCGACGCGGCACAACACCGACGCAATGTCGCCTGCCTATCGGTTTTTTATCGGATATACCATGGAGAGTGTGCTCAGGAACTTCACAACCTTGTTCCTCCTTCTCTGTTCTACCACAGAACAGCGAGAAACTGTTTGCGTTGGCATCCTTATGTGGTCGATGTCCAGTTTGCCCGCACGAAACGTTTTTGCTCAACGTTTCTGATCCGAACCGCTAGGATCTGGAACACCCTCCCGGCGCACGTGTTTCCTACCACGTATAATTTAGGTACCTTCAAGGCGAGAGTGAATAGGCATCTTCTAGGCAAGCGCGCTCCAACCTAGACCTCATCATTGCTTTGCACTAATCATGTTTGTCGTCAAGCGCAAGCTAATCTATAAATAAAAAAAAATAAAAAAAAAAAAATAGCTCGCTTCTAGCATCAATTAAAAATCTCAGTTGTCACGCCTGGGGACGAAGCTTGGGGTGACAAATGGGAATGAACGCTTGAATCGGCATTGCGCCTTGGTACAGGACGAAAAAGACGTGGGTTAGTGCAGGATATCGTCGAGTTGCACTTGGTTGCGTCGCCTGGCGGCAGGCGCGCTGCTCGCGACTCGCTTGAGCGCGATACTGACGTGCCGGTCGCTGTGTCGCGCCGCACAGAACGCCGTGAGACCACACGGAACATAACTCGCTTCTAGCATCTTGAGCGGCATTACGTATTGGTATTTGGTACAGGAAGAGATAGACGTGTGTTAGTACAGGATCTCGTCGAGTTGCACTTGGTTGCGGCGGCTGGCGGCGGGCGCGTTGCTCTCGACTCGCTTGAGCGCGATGCTGACGTGCCGGTCGCTGTGTCGCGCCGCACAGAACGCCGTGAGACCACACGGAACATAACTCGCTTCTAGCATCTTGAGCGGCATTACGTATTGGTATTTGGTACAGGAAGAGATAGACGTGTGTTAGTACAGGATCTCGTCGAGTTGCACTTGGTTGCGGCGGCTGGCGCGTTGCTCGCGACTCGCTTGAGCGCGATGCTGACGTGCCGGTCGCTGTGTCGCGCCGCACAAAACGCCGTGAGACCACACGGAACATAACTCGCTTCTAGCATCTTGAGCGGCATTACGTATTGGTATTTGGTACAGGAAGAGATAGACGTGTGTTAGTACAGGATCTCGTCGAGTTGCACTTGGTTGCGGCGGCTGGCGCGTTGCTCGCGACTCGCTTGAGCGCGATGCTGACGTGCCGGTCGCTGTGTCGCGCCGCACAGAATGCCGTGAGACCGCACAGAACATAACTCGCTTCTAGCATCTTGAGCGGCATTACGTATTGGTACAGGAAGAGATAGACGTGTGTTAGTGCAGGATCTCGTCGAGTTGCACTTGGTTGCGCCGGCTGGCGGCGGGCGCGTTGCTCGCGACTCGCTTGAGCGCGATGCTGACGTGCCGGTCGCTGTGTCGCGCCGCACAGAACGCCGTCAGGCGACACGGCACGTAGCTCGCTTCTAGCATCTTGAGCGGCATCGCGAGTGTCATACAGCCGTGCTCTGGAAGACAAGACTGGTATTGTGCTTATTTTATTTTTATTTACATGCCGATGATCACTATGTGAAATCATATAATAGCCACCCTAACATTTAAGTATCCTAACTCATTTACACCCGAGTCCCGAGGTATTTGAATTAGGTTTACATAATTTTAGGGTAGGTAGGTACCTACTTAGTTACTATATGGGCATTTTTCTCGAGTTAAACTTTTCATTTCGAATATGAGGAAAGTAGGTTTAACCAACTCAAGTAAAAAAAAAGATTTAAATACTTCGTATACCTACATGTAAACGGTACAGGTAAACTTTAATCGCCTTTAAAAAAAGTTAAGATTCTTTTCAAGATTGTCTGTTTCGACTGTTCTTTCTTTGAGTTACTTTACCTTCCCAGGGAGGAAATGTATCGTTTTTCACCCGCAGTTTTGATAGAGAATGCCTTTTTTCCGAATATAAGATAATTCCTCACCAGGCAACTTCTTCCTCAGATGCACATTCTCGATCATATACACGCCGCTCCTTGCGAGCACGTTGGAGACGGTCCGTGACGTCAGCTCCCGCGTCTGCTCCGACTCTAGCGTGGGGGCGTCTGTTGCCACGCCCACCACGTGGCTCAAGTTCGCTGCTATCCATTCTGCTAGCTCGTAGCTGAGACCTGAAAGTGTCCATTAGGTAGGTTTTTTTAAATGGAATGAAACTAAAAAGATAGCAATAAAAATATTGCTAACCCTTTCATAATACTCCCCGCGGAAAGGGACGGAACTAGATTTTGAAGCTGTTCTTTTAGTTTATAGATTGTGTTATACAGATTTGGCCACAACTATCTTTTTCATAATAAGAATCACACATGTTTACTGACCGGGTACTTTACACACGCATTTCCTCTGCGGGTTGACCTCCTTCCAGCCGAACTTGAACAGGATGAGGGTTGGTTCCCGCGGATCGTGCTTCAGGACTGTCCACTGCAGAGCCACTTCGAGGGACAGCACCAACGCTGGGTTCAACGTGGCGAGGTAACTGACGTCTATTACTGATACTGCAAGACCCAAAAAAGGTTATCTGTTCAAATGAAGGTGTACATAAACCTCTAGAAATCAGCCCCCCGATTGTGTAAGATAATTGTAATCGTAAACGTTTGCCAAACGTATAGTTATGTACAACTGTTTATAACCCGGCCGGTTGTACCTATATGACAGGTCCTAAGTAACTATTGTCTAAGCAAATCGTAATAATTTGACAGCTTAGAAAACGTATTTAACTCGAATTGCTTATGGAGGAATCGAATCAGTAACACATTAGATTTAGAACATCATTGACTGGAGCTGCCAAAAGTTAACTAAATGATTGGATAGAAATAGTGTCTAATAGATATATAGGTACTTACACCTTGTTAACAAATATTCAGTAGGTATAGCGGCTGGCTGCATAGACCCTGAAGGACTGTACTCCAAATGTATCGCCGTACCAAGACCAGGTATGCCGCAGTTTAAGCATATTTTCCTTGAATTATAATAATTTATTTAAAAAATCTATTGTTTTTCAAATAACTACTTACGCCAATTTTTAGCTCTAGGTATATCTACAAATTCTCAGGAAACTTAGCAGTTACTCCATTTGCCTTAAACCTAAGATTTTATCCAGGCAAAGATTCTACATAAACTATGTACCTACTATAATTACGATTCTACCTAGCCTGCCTTTGCTTTTAATAATTTCATCTTTTGAAGCTTTGCTTTTCTTTTTTTCTTTCTTGTTCGGAACCAATTTTCACGTTTGTAAAACTGAAATTGCTACTGTGCGTAGATACCTACCTATTTAATCCATAATAAGCAAAATGTGAAAGTCTGTGCATTCTGCTAGTACAATTATCACAACCTAATCTATTTAGAATTTAAAAATACTTACCAGTGTTTTTCAACGGCCTCATAGTAATCAGACATGTCCTTCCAAGATGTAGGATAAGTTAAATCAATCACGTCTATTATCGACAGTTCTTCATCTTCCAGAAATCTTTTTTTTAATTTACCACCAACAAAAACATTGTATTGCGTTATTACAACCAAATACAAAATTATATTCCGGTACATTGTACTTAGGTCAATAACTCAGTCTGTATTGAAATTACGTCCACTTTGATTTGGGTTTTATTTATTTCCTTGATCTCAATTGTGTTCATCGTGTTTATTAAACATCGATTACAATTTGTAAGGGTGTATAAACAACCAATTCGAAAGTTAAAATATTGCATTGTTATCAAGGATTTGGTCATCTGTTAATTCATTAAGATGTCAAGGCGGCGTTGCACGAGTTGAAAAGGTGATGCCTGATCCTGTGATAAGGTTGAATTCATCAGGCGGTTTCGCGTTTGCTTCACTTTGCGTCATATTTCAGGTGATTTCTTTCTAAAAATCAATTAACGCGCACTCGACTTTCGATGTGAGCTATTTTTTAGATTCTATTTTTTGCATAATTCTTTTTGCTGCCTTAAATAATATAGGAATAACATATTCAACTTTTCGCTCTCCTCCTGTACATTCCCAGATATGTGGCGCACAGCTTTTGTTATTCCTATTCCTAAAACATCTAATCCGCAGTCTCCTTCTCACTTTCGACCTATCTCCATTCTTCCGTTTCTTTCTAAAGTTCTGGAGCGCATTGTTAATAAGCAACTCAGTCTATTCCTTTACAAGCATAATGTATTGTTTCCATTTCAATCTGGTTTTAGACTGGGTCACAGTACAGCCACTGCACTTATTAAGGTCTGTGATGATGTCCGGTTAGGCTTGGATAATAAATTGGTTACAGTGCTTGTGCTCCTTGACTTTAGCAATGCGTTTAACACCGTTGATTTTGACTTACTTCTTGCTATTCTTAAATCTTACAATGTTTCTCTAGGTGTCGTCGACTGGATTCGCACATACCTGTGTGGTAGGCAGCAATGCGTTCGCTTTGATAATAAATGCTCTGCTGTCTCCTTTCTCTCTGCCGGTGTTCCACAGGGTGGTGTCCTTTCGCCCCTCCTTTTCTCCATTTTCATTAACTCCATCACTTCTGTAATGTTTTCCTCCTATCATTTCTATGCCGACGATCTACAAATATATATTTCAGCCTCTGTGGATAATATCGCTGCTGCTATTGCCACTTTAAACTCAGACTTGGCACGAATCTGTGAATGGTGTAAATCGTATGGCCTCTCAGTTAACCCCATTAAATCTCAAGCCATTATTTTTGGTAGCCCTAAATTGTTATATAGGTTAAATAATTTACCTCCTATTAGTTTCGATGGCATGCTAATGCCACTTAATGACACTGTTAAGGACCTGGGTCTGGTGTTAGACAGTTCGCTCTCTTGGAAGTCGCAAGTGGCAGAGGTGAGTCGCAAGAGTTTTGCTACGATTGGCTATCTTAGGCGGTGGAAGTACCTACTGCCCATTAAAACTAAAATTGCCCTAGCAAATTCCTTGCTACTGCCTTTATTGGATTATGGAGATGTTTGTTATCCAGATTTGACTCAGGAGCTTTTAAACAAACTCGAGAGGCTGCAGAATATGTACATTCGCTTCAACTTCAATTTAAGAAAGTATGATCACGCCGTACCGAAATCAACTTAAATGGCTGTCAGTCAGCCAGCGGCACAGACCATACAACCAATTGACTGAGCATAGCGTGCCCCCTCACCAGCCAAACGTTAGCAGTATGAGTACTAACGCTACGTTTTGTGCCTATAGCCGCCCTCAGTCCGTATTCGACCGTGCTCGGAAATTGATCGATTAAAAAACGAAAAATAGGCCTCTCTGTAGCATTAAATGGCGTGGAAAGAGAAGCAATACCTCCAGCTGTGTAAAGGATGGGATAAAATTACATAAGTAAGTGTAGTTTTGTAATAATAAATGAAAATCATCAATACGCAAAAAAATAAAAAACATAAAAATATTTACAAAAATGAAAACTGAACCCGTTGATGTCTTTCAGTTTTTCTTTGTCTTTCACATGTAGTTCTATATATCTCCGTCTCTTCCACGCATAGCCCAGTGTAGCACGTGTAACTATCGAGAAATTATATCGATAGCCTCAGACTACCTACTTGAATGCCAATAAATTAATTTACTGAGTAAAAACTTATATTTCATTAAATTCCGAACAATTCTGAAGTAGAAGAACAGGTTAGATGTCTATTATTTATTTGATTAAAAAGATGTTGTTGAAAACTTACGTTCTTTAGTATAGAACTTGGGCACTTGGGCAATTTAAAAAAATTATATGTCAGATAATTATCTATAATCATACATATGGTTGTCTTTTGCTGTTTGAATAAAATTATTTGTATTGATTTTCCAATGGTAATTTTTATCGATATATTTTTGTCGCGCAGCGGGCAGCCCAAGTGCCGCGGTAACATATACTTTGTACTTATAACTGTGTAAAGTTGACCTTGAGCCAGCCAATAAGAAATGCTATTATTACCTCGTCCCCCACCTGAAAGTGGTGAGATATGTTTCAAAGCGAAAATGTGGCTATTAGCTCTCAATAGGTTTACTACTCGGTGGCCAGCGGAGAAACCTACACCGTCTTTCGCTACTTTACGGTATATTGTATCATGCGCAAACTCCAGTCTACTTAAATTAAAAGAACGTTTTCACTTTCTTGGAGCGAATAGTGCGTTCTCACTGCGCTCCAGTGTGGATAATAAGCTTTAAATACCCCTCAGTCGAACAGAGTTTTATAGCAATTCGTTTACAGTAATTTGCGCCAAACTCTGGAACTCTCTTCCGGCAGAAATCCGACATTCCAAATCACTTAAAATTTTTAAAAGTCGTTTGAAGAATTTTTACCTATTTCAGTAGTTATTCATAAAGTCAGTCATTCTATGTTATTTTTTATTTATTCATATTTATATATATATATATATATAATATTTATATTATATTTATATATTATAATTTATAGTATAATATTTATTTAAGAACGTATATATGTAGGTAAAGTAAGGCCATTTTAAGCGTGGACAAAATGTAAACAAACAAACGAGCGGTCGTTCGCCTAATGAAGGGGTAAACAACACTTTGGTCTTCTGTAAAAAATAATACAATCTATCGGCTCATTGTACGGAGTCTAACTTTTTATTCTTATATAGTAATTGATTCATTTGTAACCTACTTTAAAAAAAGGAGAAGGTATAAGCAATTTGACCCAGATGTACCTGTGTATATGTATATTGAGGTTCCGTCAAGGGCTACGTTTACGTATTAATATGTTTGAAGATAAAGTCTGGAATTTTTGATCTTAGAAACTAATCATTGATTAGATAACGATTTTATATATATATATATATCTAATATCTATATAATATAATCTATATAATCTATATCTAATAGATTTAATTCAAAGGCAAAGAAAATAAACAAATGAAGTTCATGTTTTTTATTATTATTATTTTTCACAAATTCTTAAGGTTCACATAGCAACTGTGTAATTATTCGCAACATTAATTGATCGTTGATTACTGAACTACGAAGTACATAATAAATATATTTGCATACATTAGTACTACTATAGTAAGTACATTATGAATCATGTGGTAAATTGAATTTTACACTCTTTATACCTCACAAAGCGCGTAAAATGTTACTTACACCTATGTTTCGCTGGTGAGACGTCACGACTTTTATTATGAAATCCACTCTCGACACGTAAGCGCGTCTATCCCTATGCGCGAAAGAGACAGTTATAGTTTTGGCGTAGTTTAGTTGGTTTCGTGAGGGTTTCATAGTGAAGGTGCGTCAATGAACTTTTGTCCACGCTTAAAATGGCCTTACTTTAGTAGGTATTGGTTGTAGTTAATATATCTACACTAATATTATAAAGAGGAAAGATTTGTATTTTTGTATTTTTGTATGTAACGAATAAACTCAAAAAGTACTGGACCGATTTTAATAATTCTTTTTTCATTAGAAAGCTACATTATCACTGAGTAACATAGGCTATATTTAGTACTAGATTACTATAGAAATCTTTAGAAATTCCTATTAAAACCAACCGAAGGTGTAAAAAAATTAGCCATAAAATGTCTTTCATCGCATACGCTGCGAAGAGTATTAATGATAGGACAAAAAAATGTTCGACAATATTATAGAATATATCAATATCTACAAAAAACTTCGCGAGACCATGCGTCTAACTATTGTAGTTACGTCACTATAACTACTTTTTTACATTTAACTAATTGATAGAAATGCCGATCAAAATCAGACCGTGTTATCCATACCATTTATAAATTTTTATCCAAATAAATAATTTAATATTCAAGACTGTCTCAATACCTGATGATTACTTTTTGAATTATTGAAATCGGACATTCCATTCAAAAGATATCATGAAATTAAAATAAAAATACATGCCGGCGGCGGCCGCCACGCAGCGCATCGAGTAACTAGCTCTTCGTGAGAGGGGCAGTGCGGGAGAAGGGGGTGCACCATTATGAAAAATATGTGTACCTATTTATCTCTACCCGTGCGAAGCCGGGACGGGCCGCTAGTATAATATATTATACTTGTAGTCTGCGCACCATCCCGTTTGTATTCTCTTCTCCTGTCTCCAAAGGTTGTCTGGAAGAGATCGCCTTAGGCGATAAGACCGCCTTTGCATACTGTTTAGTCCTAGTTCGTAGTTTTAATGTCTTTTTTATTTCCGTTCTGTTGTGTGCAATAAAGATTTAAATAAATAAATAATATAGTTATTATATGTTATAAGTTTACTTATGTATTTATGTATTGTTTGCTTGTCAGTATAATAGGCCTTCCTTATGTTCTTGCATTTGGCATGTTCATGTGTTTTTGATTTAAACATGACTGCTGCAGTGATTCTCAGGTCATCTTTTCACCTTCGTTGTAAAGGGATCAACAGTAAATGGTAATTATTATAATTTAAACTAAAAAAAACAACTCTTACTTATCATCATGATTTTAATATTGCAATAATTAATGTTTTAATTTATGGAACAGAATTCTTCTACTGACTAAAATTTTAATATTTACAGAACATTAATATAAAAGTGGTAAGTACAAATTACAATGTCATGCAAATAAAAATATAAATAAACACAATCTAAAGATAAAGACTAAAGCAATTTAGTTTCTTACAATTTTTTTAGCATCGTAGACTACATCAAACGATGTAAAATAATAAGTACCTATCTATCAAAGTAAGTTAAGTATATTATGTAATCTTAAGTGAATTTTGTATAGACACAAAATTACCAAGATATATTCAGTCTTACACTGGATCTCGAAGTGCATACATGCTCGACGTTTTAAAGTTCATTCGACCAGATTCGAACACGTGTACCTACGTCGAGCATTGTCTACTGTGCTCAGTCTAAATCTTTCTCATCGAACATGTATCAGCGTGTGGACCCAGTTTCTAAGAAAGATAACAATTTCGGTACATAATATATTTCCATTGACAGGAAATAATTGAGAATAATATTGCACTATACAAGATATTTACGTACACAATACTTAAATTAGTCGTTGGTTTTATGCGTTACACTCTATAACAAGTATTTAATTATAAATTACCCCGACATGCGGCATCGATTCCGATTCCCTACACGGACTTGTGGAATGTTACCAAAACTATTTCAATGTTTTCCTTAAATTCCTTACTGAGACGATAAAAATGAGACCAATAAATATTTGTGTCTCTGACGATGGCATCAGGAACTTTCTATCATCAACTTATACAAAAAAAGGCATCCATATCAGGTAAATGTTGCTCATAAGAAATCACATTGGAATCAGTCCATCCGTGTAGAAAATGAGAATCCACGACTAAAGTTATTGTGACAAAGAAAACCTTTTTTTTGTCGACGGGAGTTAAAAATACTTATCAAATCAGTATAGACCTGAAGGCATGTCAGTTACTTTATGTAATCCAAAATTACTAGAAGACCCGACTGATGATACTGTTTTCTTCAAATCGCTGTAGCTATGTGTTCCTGTCATGACTAAACTTGTCATACTAGCGGGTGCATCTCTTAGTATATGGGACCCAGAATACAGCCCTGCGGTACTCCCACGTTTCATAATAAACGCGTGATTAATGAAAGCAGACGTGTCAAACGAACCCGAGCTAAGTTTTGAAGGCAATAACTTCTGCTCTTTATTTTCATCTTTGCCTTGATAACTCGATGATTTAGAGTTGTATGTATGAACTCTGTTATTTGATCTCGTGAAAGGTATTAGTGGTGATTCGTTTCCTGCTTCACTATTAGTTCTCGATACTGATCTCTGTCTTCTTTCATACCATGATTTCTTAGGTTCATGCGTCATCACGATATCGACCATAGAATTTAGCCCTTCATCGATTCTATCTAAGCTTTTCGTCAACTTTTTCGATTCGATTAGATTCACTATTTCATCAACACGATTACATTTTGGTGTTGGTATCTTTGTATCGACTGGACTTTGATTTTGTGATTCGTAAAACATACTCTCGATGTGCTCGCGCTGACGCGATCCAATTTCTGAATTTTGGAAGGATTCGCTACGTTTAACTGAAGTCTTTTTATATTCTTCTATTGATCTTGTTCTTGAACGTTTTATTCTGCTGTCATCATTACGTTCAACGCTGTCAAATTTAGCGCGACATTCTTTAAAATCAAAGCTCGTGGTAGAATTATTTTTGGTTACATTATTATTGTTATTTTGACATCGCGATGCACTTAATAAAGAGTCTGATCCTTCATCACTCGAGTAGAAGTTATCGTCAAGCATATCAGGGGCTTTACTATATAACAATCCATGTTCTACAGGCGGTACAAATAAATGTATTAAACTTTTGGCTTTTCTCGGTGGATGAGGTAATATTTTACTAGGTACAATTTCCGCTTCTTCTTCCTCATTGTTATCATCATCTATGTCTGTATTATTTTTTATTGTGATGCTGTGCCTAGTGCTTGTAACTGAATCTTCTTTTTCAATCGACTTGTGCTTTTGGTAGTCATGTAGAGAGATTTCAGAGTCATCGTTACACCTTGACCTATCATCATAAGTTCTGTCTCTTACGTATTGTTCAGATTCCGCATGATTTACGATATTTCTTAGTTCCTGTATAACTTCGTCTATAGTAGTTTCATCGTCTTCGTCTGATGATTTTAATTTTGGGTCAGTCTTCTTAGTGCTTTCTAGTTTTTTATGCAATGGTCGTTTGTTTCGCAATAGGTCATAGGTTTCGTTCTTTATGTTGAACACTTCGTATACCATTGATTCTCTTTGTGGATCGGCTTCAGGACTAAGTGACCGCTCTGAAGAACTTATGCCTTCATCTTCTGGCGGTGATGACTCGTCTGAAATTAAATAAAAAAATATATTTTGTTTTTCACAGTTATTTTACTATATAACTTCAGACCAATATTTTTATTTGAATTTTAACAGCAAGGCGAGACTAATTGTGACATCATCACATGAGTAGATCTATGCCCTACTATGAGAAGCTATATATAAATTTACCTCTATTTTTGTGAGCGGAGTTTTTTTTCTTTATTACAAAAGTCTTCTTCCGATTTGAGCTGCCATGCTCCGACCTCAAAGTGCTTACTTCCTCCTGTAACTCGCAGCATTTCTCTTGCAAACATTTCTCTAGCGACAGGAGAATCCCTTTCTCTTCTTGCAAGATCTAAAAAAATATTAAATAAAATCTTTAAATAAAAGTTTATTTTCTCTCTCTAGCTGACTACTTTTAGTTTCCGAAAACTTTTCCCCTTTTCAATTTAATGATAAAAAGGTATCATCATATATTAGGGCTTATACTCAGGTTATCTATGCTGTTTCAATTTTATTGGGGTCACTAGCTTATGCCCGCGACTTCGTACGCGTGAATTGAGGTTTTTGGGTTCCCGCGGGAACTCTCTAATTGTTTGGGATTAAAAGTAGCATAAGTGTTATTCCAGACCAAAATCCAAAATGTGCCAAATTTTATCCAGATCCGTACAGCCGTTCTGGCGTGATTGAGTAACAAACATCCATGCATCCATCCATCCATCCATACATCCATACATCCATCCAAACTTTCGCATTTTTAATATTAGTAAGATTAATCTAACTTTTATCACTCTAAAAGACGTGCACGTCTTCTTTGATTAACAATGATTTAAATTGAAAATTGTAATATCACCTTTACTCGTTTTTCTAGTAAATCCAACTTGTGCCTGAGATCATCTTTCTCTTTCAGCGCCTCGTTCGCCTTCTCGTTGAGAGTGTCGATATCGATTAGTTCTTTTTCGTAACTCTCTATCTCCTTTGTTACTTGTTCGTTGGTACTCGGCAGTTTCATTACGATCTGCGGACAACATTCAAATTAATATCATATTCATCTGATTAAATAGTAACAATTGTTGAACTAGCCTATTGGTGCATTAGTTTATGGGACCCTTATCATTTTATCAATTCCAAGTTTCACAGCCCTAGATTGTAAGTTGTAACCCTAGTCTATCAATAACTTATTATTTAACCAAAAGTACTTTTTCTCTCAGGTTAACATATTTTCTTGTATTGATTTTAAATTGAAGTTTTAATTAAGTCTTTTAATTTAGCTTTTATTAATAAAATACTCAATAAAAAATTCAATTCAATTCAAAAGGATATAAATCCTTCTAAAATGACTATTCATTAGTGCTGCTCGAAAACAGCGAATATAATACTTAAATGAAATATATTGCATATTTTACTCACCTTCTTCAAAGTGACAATATCGAAACCAGCCTGCTCCAATTCAGCCTGTATATAAAGCTTCCGTTGAGGAGTTGGGGCACTTGATAACAGGGCATTGATGAAGGACAGACCAGCTGCCTGCAGTTCCCCAGAACCTCCTCCACTTTGAAGCATCCCCACTAGAAATCTAAAACGCACTGGTTCGCCGAAACGGAGACGTAATGTGGATAGAGCTTCAGATATCATACTGTGGCCTGACGCTGGTGGGTAGCATGATTTGGTGAGCAGCTGAAACATAACGCAAAACTTTTTTAATACTTGAAAAAAAGAGCTACTGACTTATTTATAACGTTCCTCCACTAAGTAAGTATTCTGAAATTTCCCCCGAGTTCAGTTAGTTTCCTTGTCAACATGTTATAATGGCAAAAATTTGAAGGAGGAACTTTGTCGCTTATAATTTTGTTTTTCTTCTTCTTTAAGAGCCTTTTTTCATCCATTGTTGGACAAGGGCTCCTAATGTGCACGCCACTCTCACCGATGTTGGGCAAGCTTCCTCCAAGTTTTCCCCGCAAGGTTGGTCCAACGTCATAAAATTTTAACTAGCTGAACCCTCTAGCTCGCTTAGTTCAAGTGATCTGAAAATCCTTTCTGGATCTAATTTATTTGAAGGATGATAGTACCTGTAAAGCCAAGACTCTGGTCTTGTTAACGGTGGACATGATGCACACTGTGAGCGCGTACACTCCGTTGGAGGTGGCCATCAGTCTTCTGACGCAGTCGGGGTATCTGCTGCAGCAACTCCATAGGCATTGTCTGAAATACCCATATACTCGTAAAACATTGATTTGTTAACACAACTTGCTCGGAAATGGGAAACACCCAATTAAACTCCTCGCAATTAAACACTTAAGAGAATTTATATCACGGCAACTTATCTCAACTGAGATTTGCAAGATATTTTTTTAAATTGCGAAATAGGCTTGTGCTTGACTACAATTATGCTTTAGCAAAGCAATGATGAGGTCTAGGTTGGAGCGCGCTTGTTTAGAAGATGCCTATTCACTCTTGCCCTGAAGGTACCTACTTAAGTCTTACAAGCAGGAAACACGTGCGCTGGGAGGGTATTCCATACTTTCGCGGTTCGTATTAGAAACGTCGAGCTAGAACGTTTCGTGCAAGTAGATATTGGACGTAAACCACTTATGGATGCCATTACTGTTGGTTTCTTGCTGTTCAGAACGGTAGTAGATACAATTCTTAGTGCAAGTGTGTGTAAACACTCGCGCAATCTGCACTCCCTCCTGCAATCCTCACTCTTTAGTCACATGGGACGGCAGTCCGACACTACCGACGTGAGAGCCGTGGCAAAAGGCTGGAACCCGGGGAAGTTGAAATAGTTCCAGACAGGTTATTACTGAGAATTTTCCGAATGAAACGACCACAACTAAAAATTTTTTAAAGCTAGGCTTTTACTGAGAATTTTTGACAGAAAATCCACACAGCATGAATTCGGAAATGGATGAAGTTCTCGCGTGGAAGGGGTTCAACTAGGTACTTGTACCACTTTTAAATTTAAATTTGATTTAAGTATTTTTTTTAAGCTATTGCATAGCTTCTATCGCGGGCCTTGATCGTGGAGACCGAATCCAGAAATTCCGTAACGAAAAAAAACCTTACACTTTGGTTGCTATGACTACATGTGTTGTTGACTTCAAGTTGTTGAAAATATAAAGGCGAAATAATTTTAAAGAATTATGTTTACAATAGTCCGGGTGTCCAAGGGGAATTAAAAAGGTTTTTGATTAGCAAATAGCTTTACGGCGGCAGTCTCCGAGTGCCACACGTCTTTTTTTATTTTAATTTTTTTTTTTTGTTATGAAGACTAAAATAATAGTGGTGATACGCACAAGCAAGCCAGCTCATCCAACAAAGGTCTCCGTCTAACAGCTGGAGGGCCCCGCGCGGCCTCACTAGTCTGACTCAGTTGTATATTACGCAGCAGCTCCAGAAGCAGAGTCACGCCATCTAGCGGCTCGCACGCGAACTCTTGCACGAAACTGAAATTCAATACAATAATAATGATTAATACCACTTATAATACGCCCAATAGGAGGAGATGCGGCTCTCTTTATCTCTCTTTTAAATCTATACTTAATTTTATAAAGAGGTAATTAAAGTTTGTGAGTTTGTGAGGTTGTAGGAGTGGATCTAGTTACTGAACCGATGTTGAAAATTCCGGTACCAATAGAAAGCCACATTATTTGAGAGTGTCTTAAGCTATATTATAATATCAATCCGGAAAAGGATTTCCCGTGGGAATTTAAATAACTTCACGCGGACGAAGTCGTGAACATCTGCTAGTAGAATAATAAAGTAAACTATTTTCCTGTTTCGTATTTTCCTATTGACAAAGTAATTATTATCAGTATTGATCTGGAGTACCTACAAAATCAAAAAAAATCAAAATCAAAATTTTTTTTATTCAAATAAACTTTTACAAGTGCTTTTGAATCGTTAAGTGACTCTACCACTGGTTCGGAATGATTGTTCTTAAACTTGTGTAAAGGCAAGTTTAAGATAAGTAGGTTGTGGAATTTTGTTATAAAATAGAATAATCATTCCCACGAACGACCTTCGGACCTTCTTGAGGCGGAGCGATGGAGTCACGAGATTATGTCGGCCTCTAGTTTGCCTATCATGCAGATCGCATAGGTATCTTACAAAAAATGTAATTGTGAATGTGCTGTTTTACGAAGATTAAATTACTATAAATACTTATATTGCGAGGCTACTGTAAGAATACCTACCTATTTCCTTAAATTTCTCTCTAAGAGATTCGCGCGGTTTTTTAAGTTATAAATTGCACGTATTGCCCTTTTTTGTACATACTGAAAATTCTGAAAATTCTGATTGTCTGTCCGAATGACTCTGCTACGTTTTCACAGCCCATCTGTTTGAATGGCCTCAGAGATAGATTGCATCCCGGGAAAGGCAAAATTAGGCCGCCAAGACGTCTCACGGGACTTTTCGAAAACCATCCACGCCGACGTAGAATGTCGACGGATATCAATAATAAAATAAATCATTATTGAAATCTCCCAATAGAAAATTAAAATCGTTAAAATCCTTTGATAAATCGTCATAAAATATGCAGTAAGGCAGTAAACTGTAAAGTTACGAGTTTCTCCATAACATAAAAGGCATTCCATGAGCAATAAAAACATTAACATGCCGGTATTTCATTCGTATTTTACCGACAATAGGTATCTTAATAAGAGGCCGCCCGTTCCTACTTATGTACGTACCTATTAAGTAGGTAGGTACGTACCTTCCTACGGTAAATTAATATTTTGTGTTCATTTAAAATTATTGTTTTTAATTATCTACCGAGCGTTCCAGACTCATTAAGCTGGAATTATTAATTTTTTTGTTTTAAATACTGTCAAAAAATCTATGAAATGGGATGAACACACGGTGCGAGCTACTGACCTGACAGTAGACAGCATTAGGCTTCTCGCACGGCACCCAGCAGCTACTTGGATCGCACGATATATAAGCAAACTGACACAACAGTCTAGCAACCACAGCGACAGATTATGTAGGTATTTATTAAAATTATGGCATTCAGGCACTCGGTAGCGGAAGGCGAGTAGAAATGTTATGGGAAAAAAAAAAATCAGCTAACAGTATGTTCTTCGCATTTAGGCGGCATTTTGAGAAGAGCGATAGGATTGCAGAAAAAATAAATAATATATATTTTTTTGTAATTGAGTATTGTTAATAAGATTCTTATTATACCTAAATACTTAATATAAGTAAACGCCTTATTAATAATTAATAATCTGCCGGGTCTATTTCAGTAAAAAGGCATTATACCTGTTACACGATGAAATTAGTACTGCAGTAAGTAACTGTCCAGTACAAGTAGCATGCATGCCGCACGCTAGCTTGCACCGTGTAACCAGGCCATAACAAAATACCAGTACCTATTTCTCATAGCGCCAATGTTTTTGTCAAAATGAAAATTAAATAACTCATTAGCGAAGTCGGACAAGGCATAAGAAATGTGTAATCTGGCAGTATAAACTATAAAGAAATCATTTTCACAAATTACCTTCACTCCGCGATGATTTGCCTCAATCGTCATAGCAATTTGAGTTGCATAGAAAAAGTATGTATGGTCCGAGTTGTGAAATGTAGCGGCTAACATTTACCGTCATCTTATGTAGTTTCGAATTTGTTTACTTTCACTTGCTCGTGATTCGTGATAAATTCAGTCCAAATATAGCTTTATTACGGCTTTAATGGATAAAAACTAAATTATCAATTTTTAGCGAGAACAATATAATTTAATTAACTTGATTCTATGAATAAAATTTGGTGCTTTCTTTGTACCGTATATTTTCCGATATAATTAACTAAAAAAAATCCAGCCCTTACATTTTTAATAAATTGAGTACAATTTTCGAAACATAAATAAAAAATAAGATTACTTTAAGTTTAAGTAGGTACTCTATATGTTTGCGACTCAACTAGAGTTGACCTATAATTATGATTAGCCTATTATATCATTACTTTTAAGCTTTTGCCATAGCCGCGTAATGTAATAAATCATATACCTACGGGCTACTTCTTTATTGTCATACTAGGTGATGCGCGCGACTTCATCCACGTGGTTTAAGTTTTTTGATGCCCGCGGAAACTCCTTAAAAAGTAGCGTATGTCAAGTAGCCAGCGTAGCCAGGTCCTCAACTATACCCGTGCCAAAATCACGTTACGAAACCCATGAACATTTTGTATGGGAAAATCAAGGGAATATGTTTTTTCTTTTATTTTATTTTTTCCGACAATTTTTCAATGTTTTAGTTATTCTGCTAGTCAGGATGGAGACAAATACAACAAATCATAAACCATGAAAATCGGTCCAGCCGTTCTAGAGTTATAAGTGTTTTATATATTATAAGAAAGATGTTATTCATTAACCTTAAACCGCTCAAGCTTCCAACTAGCACCACCGATCCCAGTCATAAAAGCAATGCAGCTGACCGCATCGCAATGATAAAGTAAGATGTAATTGAAAAAGATACTTGTCCATACATTATCCCGTTTTGGTTTACTTTTTAATGTCATCTCGAGAATTATATGGCGGAATGTTTTCAAGTAGCGGTGCTGTTTATACCTACGATGTGACCGCGAAATAAAAGGAATGAGAAATTTATATTATCTTTTAATGAACATTCGAGTTCTGTAGTGTGTATATTTGTTTCAGAGTGCAGCATGAATATCTTGCTTACCTGCAAGATATTTATGCTGCACCTATAAAATATTTAGTAAAAGCTTCAACTTTAATAACAGAAAGAAACTTAGGTAAGATAGGTAGAACTTAAAAACTTTAGTAAGGAAAGACTTAATTACTTAATTCAGTCTGAATTGTATATAAGTTATAAAGTAAAGATAGGTATTAGTACCTATCTTTACTTTATAACAATTTACTAATTTTACTTAGTTGACAATATAATATGCAAGTATGGGTAAATTAACCATACTTGCATATTATATTCAAAATTCAAAATTCAAATTATTTTTATTCAAATAGACTTTTACAAGTACTTTTGAATCGTCGAGTGAATCTACCACTGGTTCGGAATGACATTCCTACCGAGAAGAACCAGCAAGAAACTCGGCGGTTGCTCTTTTGAAAAAAATAATATAGGTACAATTTCATTAATTTGTAGAATACAAGTAACAGCTGTCCTTAGCATTGCTGGAGCGAGTCAAATCCATGCTCCTTTGTCATTTACGTAATCTTCAACAGTATAAAAAGCTTTTTTCAGGAGCATAGTTTTAATGGACTTCTTAAACTTGTGTAAAGGCAAGTTTAAGATAGGTTGTGGAATTTTGTTATAAAATAGAATGCTCATTCCCACGAACGGCCTTCGGACCTTCTTGAGGCGGAGCGATGGAGTCACGAGCTTATGGCGGCCTCTAGTTTGCCTATCATGCAGATCGCATATTTTTTTGTAATTGTGAATGTGCTGTTTTACGAAGATTAGATTACTATAAATATATTGCGAGGCTACTGTAAGAATACCTATTTCCTTAAATTTCTCTCTAAGGGATTCGCGCGGTTTTAAATTATAAATTGCACGTATTGCCCTTTTTTGTAATACAAAAATTTTTTGAATATCTGCCGCTTTACCCCATAGTAAGATTCCGTAAGACTTACTACTTAAGACTTAGTGTGTATTTTGCTTACTATGAAAGTAAGCAAAATACACAATTTTTGCAGTTTCAACGTCAGTAAACTGTCGAATCTTTCTGACAGCGTAAGCAGCAGAGCTGAGTTTGCCAGCCAGAGTTGATATATGAGTGCCCCATTGAAGCTTTGAATCTAAGGTCACCCCCAGGAACACAGTGGTCTCTTCTATTTTTAAAATATCATTATTTACAGTTAAATTTATGTTTCCTGTGGACTTGGTATTCGACAATGCGAATTCAATGCACTTGGTTTTCTTTGCGTTCAAAAGTAAGTTGTTTACTGTAAACCAGTTAGTGACTTGAAAAATTGCACTATTTACGTCTTCATAATGGTCCTTGTTTCTATCCACTTTTAAAATCAAGGACGTGTCATCAGCAAACAGCACAATATCGCAAGTATTTTGGACGTTATATGGTAAATCATTTATATACACCAAGAACATGAAGGGACCCAGAATAGAGCCTTGAGGAACACCCATTTGTGAGGCTGATCCGGACGACTTCACATACCGTTTGAATGCGATCACTGAGATATGATGCAATGAGGCCAAGTGCAGTGTCTTTGATTCCATAATGGTTCAACTTAACTAAAAGCGTCTCATGCTCAACGCAATCAAATGCCTTAGACAAATCACAGAAAATACCAATAGCATTTTGTGATTTCTCCCACGCATCGAATATATGCTTTAGCAGCATAGCTCCCATAGCATATTGTCAACTAAGTAAAATTTAATTGCAAAGCAACAGCAGTTAACAGCTTGTTGCTTCCTAAAATTACTACAGTGTCTAATTTAGAATTTTGTAAAATGAAATTTCCAAATATCCAAGTACTATTTTTGACTTGTAACCTGCCAGAGTTTGACTAGTCTGCCTGTTATATTCGTAAGTCGTAACCGAGAAGGGGTATAGCAAGTTTTTATTAAAGCAATAGTTACCCCTGATTGCATTAACAACGCGACATCGTATGGGAACTCTAAATCGTCTGCCACTATGGCTTTGCCAGCTTGCGCAATATTTACTAGTAATAGATAATTTTATTCAAACAAATCTAATTAATCGTCTTTTCACATAACTGCACAAATTAAAGCAGGCGATTAACTGGATTGAGGTATCCGGGCCACAGCGGTCAGTGCACGTAAAGAGATTACAGCGTCGCGTCGATATGGAAACCCTCGTAATTCGATTTGTACCCTATTAAAGCTATGAAATAGATCTGCTTGATCAGATATTGCTAATCCAATTGGTTTCAAGTATTTCGATGAGAATACATATAAAAAAATTTACCTAATAGTTGTAGAAAGGAATGGAATATAATGTTATAGCGCTGTGGAAATAAAATATTTATTTTTAAGTAAGATATTTTTTAGTAAAATTGCAACAATTTGTAGGCTTGTGATTTGCACAAGTGAAAGTAATTAGTAAGGATATATATTCAATTGATATTTGTACTAACTAATTATTTTCGGTAAAGAGGGCGGTTATATTCTGGAAATACTAGAGAGCCCGCTCCAGAGCTGAACTAATAGGTAGTAGCTTAGTGCGTCTGTCTGTATCTAATTATTTTTTAAAATTTAAAATAAAAGTATCAAGTTATCCCATGACCTACTTCAGGTTAGTGTTTAAATGTTCTGCCAAATTTAATTTCATCAGTTTTATATAATCTAATCATCATCATCCATCACTACAGCCTATTAACGTCCCACTGCTGGGCACAGGCCTCCACTCTCATAGGAGAGCGGGAATTAGAGCTTAGACCCACCACGCTGCTCCAATGCGGGTTGGCGGGCTTTAACGACTATTATCATGTTAGTGATAATAACCGGGACCGACGGCTTAACGTGCTCTCCGAGGCACGGGGGTGAAACACCGCCAACTTCCAACTCCGGGCTGGCACTGAGAATTTCTTAATTGAAAACCCAATACCTAACTTTTTATGCCCGACCGGGAATCGAACCCAGGACCTCGTGATCCGCAGTCGACTATGCTAACCACTAGACCAACGAGGCAGTCGTTAATCTAATATGAATCATTAATTATTCATTTAAAATGTAGTTGAGACGTTAGTGATAAACAAACGTGCACTCTTTCGACTTTTTAATACGTTAATCCTTGACAATAATATTATAAAATATTGATCAATTTAAACTACAGCGGTACACAATATCGCTAGTAGTGTGCGATAAGAAATCGCAACCGCTTATGCCTTAAACATTAATTTGTTTGAAACTTGGCAACCTATTATACTGATTTTAGTTGCAAGTTTAGTTTAAACAGCATCGAGTAAAGAGGCGTTCTCGTACTGTATTCACTGAAACGCTATGTGTATTGAGTAATGTGTGAAAACTCATGTGAACACGCTTTTTTCTTATTTATGTGCTGTGTACCTTATTGGGAACGTGTGTACAAAAGTGAATTTCGAATGGCTGCAGAAACTGGCTCACTATTTTTGTACAACTTTGAAGTAAGGTAAATATAAGAAACTAGATGATGCCCGTTACTTCGTCCGCGTTGATCAAGTTTTTTTGGTTCCCGCGGGAACTTCATTTTCCGGGATCAAAAGCCTATGTCCTTCCTCAGGATACAACCTATTTTCATAACATATTTCATCAAAATCGGGTGAAAAGATGGCCCTATAAAGCATAGCAGACTGACACACTTTCGCATTTATAATATTACTATGGATAGTAGGATGGATGATGTCCTCGTGATTTAGGAATAATGAATTCCCAAATTGACTCTGCAGGGGATCGAACGCGGAACATCCCACTGGTAAAACCACTGCGCCAGGTAGGTCGTCGCAATATTATGTAGCAGTAGATTAATACAATTAGGTACCTAGGTAGCCAAATTCTTGGGTATTGGTATACCTACCTAAAGTTTACCAATAACTTTCTCGATTTTTTTGCCGCCAAGGAATTTGGAAACGTTTTACTAACCTTGGAAAAGAAAGCCTGAGATCAGCTCTGAGTTTGGTCAGCAGTTCGCTGGGGGTGCCGAACTGACGCAGGCTCATTTCCTCCCCCAGACCCAGGCATGGGTTTCTGAAACACGAGCAAATTAACAATATTATTATAATAGGTATATCTAACCTCGCCCTGCCTCTGGTGACAGAAGGGCGGGCTCATTTTCAACCGACTTCAAAATAATTTAATAATTTAATATAAAAAATTCTTTTCAACCGACTTCAAAAAAAGGAGGAGGTTCTCAATTCGACTGTATTTTTATTTTTATGATTGTTACCTCAGAACTTTTGACTGGGTGGACCGATTTGGATGATTCTTTTTTTATTTGAAAGGGCATACTTCCCATGTGGTCCCATATAAATTTTATCGAAATAGGTCGAGTGGTTTTTAAAATATGAACAATAAAATAAGTACTCTGTATAGCGTGTGCTTGTTGTTGTAAAGTTGGCGCGGGAGTTTGAAGTCGGTTGTTTAAAAAGATTTTTTTATATTAAATTATTGCGCAAAGGATCAGCATGGCTGTCCACCGCGGAAATGCAGAAAACGCTCTTTCCACCATTCTATGCGGCCCCATGTACGTACTATAGTAATTAGAAAAGCGCTAAGTAGCTAGCTTGGTTTTATGATAAAGGTTGACGATGACACCTAATGCTAACCAAAACAATAAATACGCTTATGTAAAAGAACAGAAACTGTTTGTTTAAGAAAACCCATGACTTAAAAAAATTGATGCTTTAGATAGGTACTTAATTTAATTATAATGATGCTTCATCGATATTGGATTTAAAATGTTAATGTTAGACTCTTAGGTTTTTGTAACTATTAACTACTATCAGATGTTAGTGATAATTAGCGGGACCGACGGCTTAACGTGCTCTCTGAGGGACGTAGGAAACGAAAAGGACAAATTTGAACATCCAAATTCGGTCACCCATCCATTTACCGACTTGGGTCAACGTTGCTTAACAATCGTTATCGACTGATATGCGTTGTCACTACTAGGCCACTCGTCCTTCATGTTGCTCACCTAGGACAACGGATAATAGATCTAAGTAAGAGGTAAGTAAATCACTATGGCAGTAACTAAAAATGAAGCGTCTTGTTCCGGCTGCCGCGTGGTTGCCGGCATAAGCTATTAAATCGAGGTAATACATTTCTATGACCTGGTTTAGATCTTAACAAACGGACGTATACAATAATACTCATTGTCTATTGCGATTATAAATTCGATACAGATTTGTCTTGAGATCTCTTACTTTCGTTCAAATTTCGAACGATTATAAATACGATATACGTTCTCATGCATTACTAATGAAGTAACGAGTCTTGATGTCTATCTGGGACAGCAATCCGACACTACAAGAGCAAGGAAAGGAACACACAGGTATTGTCAAGTTCTTCTTAAGCTGCTGGCGAGTGATGATGCAGTTCAAGATGGAGCGCGCTATATGCCTACATAATGACTATTCACTCTTGATTTGAAGGGACCTTTAAAAGAGGAGAGGAAAATGACAGCCGGAAGGGCCTTCCACATCCTCGAGGAATCAAATCGCATCGAGGAAGCAAATCGCTTCGTATCTACGCGTCTGTGCAATTTCAGTTAACTACTTAGGTATGCAGAATGAAATGTTGTTGGCGAAGCCTTCTGGTGCTTCGATGAAAAAAAAACAGGATAGCAACTGTCTAATCAAATCGTTATCATTTGACAGCTTAAAACATAATATAACTCGAACTGTTCATGGAGTTCATACTACAAGCTTTTTGGCGTGCAGGCAACTTTAAACACCTTACATAGGTCGAATCAGGTCCTTACACAATCGGGGGGCATATGGAACATTAGACAGAACGTTACAGAGAACGTCTCCAAGAGAACAAATACGACGAACTACTATGTACCTGAAATCTTTGCTGCCCTGCGTGGGCAGTGTCCTGGCCTTATTCGGGTCTTGTCCAGGGTCTAGATCGTATAAACTGCCCGTGCCGATCTTCTTTCCCCATTTCTTGAGCGACGTGGCATAGTCTTCTGGGTTGTAGATTGGAGGTCTTTGCTTTTCCTGAAAAAAAAGTTATAGCTTATTTCCACATGCGTAAGTGTCATATCCCACCAAAAACATTTCATGTAAAATTGGTTGCCAAAGACTCACAAGTGCATAATGCTTTCACTGTTAAAAAGTTATGAGATCTCTAATTAGAGCCAAGCCCGAAGGTGAGCTCCTCTTTGTGCTGCGCATCATAACCCACGGAGTCTGTCTCAAGTTCAAAGTACATAGTTCTAAATGCTCTTTACTGTGTACCAAACTAATAATATTAAATAACATGTAAGTCTATATAAAAAACTTGTCCCTAGAACCTCTACATCTTGGTAAAAAGGTATGGCTTGGCCGTTTAATATTCGTCGAACATTTCCTGACATAACATTTAAGTCATTAAGGAATAGTTAGGGCGACATATACGAAACGGCCAAGCCGTACCTTTTTACCAAGATGTAGAGGTTCTAGGGACAAGTTTTATATATAGACTTACATGTTATTTAATATTATTAGTTTGGTACACAGTAAAGAGCATTTAGAACTATGTACTTTGAACTTGAGACAGACTCCGTGGGTTATGATGCGCAGCACAAAGAGGAGCTCACCTTCGGGCTTGGCTCTAATTAGAGATCTCATAACTTTTTAACAGTGAAAGCATTATGCACTTGTGAGTCTTTGGCAACCAATTTTACATGAAATGTTTTTAGTGGGATTTCATTTATTTTTGGCAGGCGCCCTAGATTTTTTGATTTTTTTTAGCTGAATGCTAGATGATTGATACTTGGTAAGTTTAATAAATCTGTCAACGACATGTTATCCTGAAAATTACAGCTTTCTACCATGTTACGTACCGAAGTTATGACTGTTCTAAAATACAAGGAAATGCTGTCAGATTTGCACCCCCTATACGAGGGGTTGGAGATGAAAAGATTCAGATTTCTTAATTTTCCTGTTGTTTATATGCAAATTCTAGCCTACATACCAAATTTCAGTCTTCTAGCACTTCAGGAAGTACCTTTTTTCAGTTGATGATCATCAGTGAGTGAGTACGAAATCGACGTATTTTAGGTAATCAATAAACTGAAACTATAAATGCTAAAAAATTGAAACTTGGTATATTCGGTAAGTCCCCCAACAACATCTTATCCTGAAAATTTCAGCTTTCTAGCGTCATTCGGACCGAAGCTATGACGGTTCGAAAATTCGACGAAACGCTTCGAGAAAAGGTAGGTAGTGCCCCGTTTCCTTTGGCTCGTCTTTGGCGGGGACACTCCCGTGTCCCCAGATTTTAGTCTACATGTTGCCAAATTTTCAGCGTCCGATAGCACCGGTGCAAGATATACTCAAAGAGAGTAGAGAGGCTATGTTGATAGGGTCGGGTAAAGAAAGTAGAGAATATACAGACCAAACCACGAGGGAACAGACCCCATGCCATATATGGTGGTAAAATGTCGAGAGTCGTGTTAAAGCCCTTATTACCCGCCAAGGACACTCCAAAACATAAAGATCTGGCGCTTACGTTCAAGGAAGCCGTACGAAAAGACGATGGCAAAGGAAATAATACTTTATTAGACCTCCATCAGCAATAGTTAGTGTTAGATGGAAACTAAAAGTGAGGTGAACATGGTATCCCTGCCTGCATAGTCTATGGTGGCAACACTGGTCTATGGTAGTTAGATACTCTCTGTATTGCGCCGGCTGCCATGTTCGTGTTTTCTATTAAATCAATCAATCGTTTATTTGCTTGTTTATTATGTGGATAACCTGTTTCTTTTTAATAGTAGGTAAGTACTTAGGTACTTATATTCCAGTAAAATTAGAACAGGATTTAAACCGAAACTAGGTACTGTTACCTAACATTATTATGTTAGGTTATATACCAATAGGTATATAACTACTGGTAGTAAGACAAGAAAAATTCTAGATTCGTGATCACACCACATTCATATCCCGTCACATTGTAGCTTTCGCGAATTTATCATTTAATTATGAATGTCAAGCTGTAGCCACAAAGCCAGCGGCTATTAGGATGACTTTGGCTTTAAATATGCATTTTTACCAGACTGCGGCAAAGCCATAGGTAGGGTTTATGTTTGTATTTAAATGTAAGTATATTTTTCATGAATACGGTGTCAATTGTGATAATAACGAATCATAACACAAACACAACAAAAGGGAAACAAAACGAATCAGCTTATTGGAAAAGATTTCCTTTTTTTTGGTTTTTACAGCCCGGGTGACATGGGCCATATTTTATACTAGCAAAATCGATAAGACGGACGTTCAAACGTAAAAAGAGCAATCACCGAGTCTCTTGCTGATTCTTCTCGGTGGGAATGGTATTCCGAACCAGTGGTAAGTAGATTCACCCGACGACTCGAAAGTACTTTTAATAAGTTTATCTGAATAAAAAATATGTAATTGGATTTGATTTGATTTTCCGTGTTTAATTTCTACAATATGGTTCTTCTGTAGGTATCTGCGGAAAAGATTTAGAAAAATAAATTTTATTCTTCTTTCTCTACAAAACGATTTATCCATTTTACCTCAGATTAGCAGCTAACTCATGGGTTTTTTTAAAAATATATATTCTAGTGAGAAACTGCCGCTTTCAATGTGGTGGCACTATTTATAGGTACTTACTGTTTTAAATTGTGAACTGTTCTTGTACCTAACTTCTTTACGTGCAGTTTCATGCCTTACAAACTACCTAATATTGAACTAATCATTAACTATATAGTTAACTCTGGGTTAAAGAGGATAACCCGTCGTTTCTGCAAGTGGGTTTAAATCTTTTCCGCTGTAAGTAGCACCACACTATACTATTAAACTCATCGGAGTCTGCAACGCGAGCATCCATTTATCCTAACAATGGACTTATGACAATACTTACTTAGTTCTTGAATGGTGAAAGTTTTACGACACACTGTTTAGTGCCTAGACTAATTTTATAGCTCAAAGTATGTGAAATCCTCGAAATTCGTTATAGAAAATGGGAAAACGTCAATTCGAGTAGCATGCTATGTTAGAGCGTTCTACATTCGCGGACACGATAACAATCTAACAATAATTTAAAAAAAATGACAGTCAAAGGGACTGCCGATAGAAGTGAAAACGAATATTAAAAAAATATTTAATTACTTTAATTGTTCTTCTTTTAAATAAAAAAATATTATAATATAAACCTTAACACGAAAATTAAATTACGAATGTAGTATATTTACTATATAAATTAAGTCTTCGTAACAACGCGAGCATGTCGCTGTTCGCATGTCGGTGTTCGCGAGCATGTCGGTGACGCGATTCCACAAGTGTAGGTAGGGGGTCCTACCAAAAAGTGCTCGACGCGGCTAAAGAAGTATTCCCTTCAATAATACATCTAAGTATAGTCTATAACTATCTTACTAATATTATAAATGCGAAAGTTTGGATGGATGTATGGATGGATGGATGTATGGATGTTTGTTACTCAATCACGCCCCAACAGCTGAACGGATCTGGCTGAAATTTGGCACAGAGATAGATTATAGTCTGGAATAGCACATAGGCTACTTTTAATCTCGGAAAATTAAAGAGTTCCCGCGGGAACCACAAAACTTCGATCAACGCGTACGAAGTCGCGGGCATCAGCTAGTAATATTATAAATTTGGATGGATGTATGGACGGATGGATGTTGGTCACTCAATCACGCCAGAACCGCTGAACGGATCTGGTTGAAATTTGGCATAGTGATAGAATATAGCCTGGAATAACACATATTTTTCCCGGAGAATTAAATACATCGGTAGTTCCAGCGGGAACCAAAAAACCTCAATCCACCCAGACAAATTCGCGGGCATCAGCTAGTTTATACTATAAATAACTAATTATAGATTTTCCTATTTGAGATTCACAAGATTTACAATTACAATTTACAACTCATATTTTATAATTTTATGTAGATTACGTGTTTTAATTTGACATCCATAAATTATGAAGAACATGGGTACATTTGCATATTAAACGAAATAGAGTTAAGTATATCAGAGGATTATGCAAATAACCGAGACATTCGTTGATCAACATACTTAATATTATAAATGCGAAAGTGTGTTTGTTTCTTGGTTTATTGGTTTGTTAGTTTGTCCTTAAATCACGCCCAATGGAGTATAGGTACCTAAACGGCTCGACGTGATTTTTGGCATGGGCGTAGTTCAGGACCTGGAGAGTGACATATAGGCTACTTACTTTTTATCTACTAATATTATAAATGCGATGAGTTTGTTAGTTAGTTTATTGGTTTGTCCTTCAAACACGCCGCAACGGAGCAACGGATCGACGTGATTTTTAGCATGGGTATAGTTAAGGACCTGGAGAGTGACATAGGCTACTTTTTATCCCGGAAAATGAAGGAGTTCCCGCGGGAATCAAAAAAGTCAAACCACGCGGACGAAGTCGCGGGCATCAGCTAGTATCTCATGTAAGAAAACATCTCATTAGGTGAGATATGGGAGCCATAAAAAAGAAAGCGCTGATGCTTCGCCATATTTTTAAAGTTTTATGTGTTTTTCCATGTTCGATGTTTATTGGTTCAATAAGTATTATGTATGAAGTACCAGGGTCCCTTTCTGTTTTGATTGTAAACAAAAATAAGTAATTATACTAAAAACGACTAAACGTTTTTATTTTTTTATAAAGGAGGGTTATGATTTTGATTACATACGTGGTACCTAAATACTTTAGTTGAGATGATGTCCTAATTGTTATATAGGTAAGTTCCATAGTAAACTTGAGTAAGTTCCAGTAAACTAATAAATTACTGCTATTTTAAATTCTACGTACTAAATTAGCTCTTATAATATACCTACATGCTTTCGCCCGCGGCTTCACTGACGTTAGGTTCGAAGTTCATACAAACTTCAAAGCCCTATTACTCAAACCCCCTTAATTTTCAAAAACCCTTTCTTAGCGGATGCCTACGTCATAACATCTTTCTATCTGTATGCCTTAAGAGCCGATCCGTTCAGTGGTTTGACCTGTGTGTTGATAGATCAGCAGTCAGTCAGTCACCTTTTCCTTTTATATATTTATTAAAAATAAGGCTAAATAAATAAGGAAGTTAAATATGATCACTTAACTAGTAGGTAGTGGGTTGTTAGCTAATGAATAGCATTACATCATGACTATAGAAGCTTAATCAATTAAAGTAGGTTCTTATATGGCTTCTTCTAGCTACTGTACAATGTAAATTGTAATGATAACACTATTATGTCTCTAGATTCTAATCTGTTGAGATTCACATTTTGACAGCGGTTCCTTTGTAGGGCTGCCACCTAGAACAGTGTTTTGATTGACCTTCTTAGGTATGAGACCTATAAAATCTGTGTGCTTCTACTGGTTATGGACTATGGTTAAATATTAAGAAGCAGTAACATGACCAATGACCAATATGAAATAAATTGGGAGTTTTGAAAGATTTTTATATTATAGGTACCTAAGTAGGTATAGATACGCAATTAGGTTCTAGTTCTACCTAATTTCTCAGCACAAAAGAAAATCGGCACCAAAATCCAAAAATTAAGCCTCATAATCGGCGCCATATACTTATCTTATTATTATTATTATCTTATTATTTAATCCAAACATTATTTTATTTATTAGATAGTAGATTTTTGTAATTATGTAGTCACGTAGATATCTAGAATTACCAAAATCTTCATATAAAATTGGTTTTTGTTTAGTTAAATGTAATACTTCGTTTATAAAAACGTTGCTTTGCTGCCTTTTATTTCTCGGCACGTAAAGCTACACTAAACAAAAAAAGTTTAGATATTATATTATTAGTGATACAAATGGGCGAACCGATGGGCGTTGGGGTCCCAAAGTGCTGGAATGGCGACCCCGCACTGGAAGGCGTAGCGTCGGCAGACCCCCCACACGGTGGACAGACGACATCAAGAGAGTCGCAGGGAGTCGCTGGATCCAGGCGGCGCAAGACCGTGGCTTGTGGAGGACCCTACAAGAGACCTATGTCCAGCAGTGGACGTCCATCGGTTGACGACGACGACGACGACGAGTGATACAAATATAAAGTTGGCAGCCCTAGTTCCGTCATTGTAATTGCGAGATTGATGTAACCAGTGTAATTAGAATTACATGTACCAAGAAAAGAAAGGTACTTAATCTTGTATTAATAAAAAAAACTATAACCATCAGGGCTAATTGGAACATTGTTTGGAGCAGCGAAACGGTGTGAGGGAGGTTCTGGGTTCGGTTTCCTGTTGATGCAAATGTACTTACCTAAATAAAAACGCTTTGATGTTGTCTTCAAAACTTTAAGTTAGTATATAGTATCAGTACCTAGGTATATTAACTTAATGAATAAAATTATAGATAAGTAGGTTATTAAAAAATTAGGTAGGCAATTGGTATCGATAACTTTGGATGAGTAAGTAGATAGAAGTTTCCGCGGGAATTTAAAAAAAAACTTAAGCTACATGGACGAAGTCGTGGGCTAGTAAATAGTATGTAAGTACTCATCTACTACGTAGATAAAAACTTATTTTGTATGTGAGCGTAAACACATTGAAGATGGAGATTAGGTACCGTCTGGTGGGAGGCTTCGGCCGTGGCTCGTTACCACCCTACCGGCAAAGACGTGCCGCCAAGCGAGTTAGCGTTCCGGTACGATGCCGTGTAGAAACCATTAGGGGTATGGGTTTAATTTAACTGCCTTACCCCTAACAGGTTAGCCCGCTACCATCTTAGACTGCATCATCACTTACCATCAGGTGAGATCGTAGTCAAGGGTCAACTTGTAGTGGAATAAAAAAAACCGGCCAAGTGCGGATCGGACTCGCGCACCGAGGGTTCCGTACAAACATGTAGTAAGTTTTAAATTATTAAAAAAACTACTTACTAGATCTCGTTCAAACCAATTTTCGGTGGAAGTTTGCATGGTAATGTACATCATATACTTTTTTGAGTTTTATCATTCCCTTATTTTAGAAGTTACAGGGGGGGACACACATTTTACCACTTTGGAAGTGTCTCTCGCGCAAACTATTCAGTTTAGAAAAAAATGATATTACAAACCTCAATATCATTTTTGAAGACCTATCCATAGATACCCCACACGCATGGGTAAGACGAAAAAAAAAATTTTGAGTTTCAGTTCTAAGGCCCACTTGCACAAGTACTCCTAAATTGATTTAGTTAAATATTTTAATGTTGTCCCTTTTTGGCAACTACAATATGCACTTGCTAAAAAGGGACAGCATTACAAAATTTAACTAAATCAGTTTAATTGTCTTTATGCAAGCGGCCCTAAGTATGGGGAACCCCCAAAATTTATTGTTTTTTTTCTATTTTTGTAAGAAAATCTTAATGCGGTTCACAGAATACATCTACTTACCAATTTTCAACAGTATAGTTCTTATAGTTTCGGAAAAAAGTGGCTGTGACCTACGGACGGACAGACAGACAGACAGACAGACAGACATGACGAATCTATAAGGGTTCCGTTTTTGCCAAATTTGGCTACGGAACCCTAAAAAGGAGACGCATTCATTTTAAGATCAGAAGGAAATTACTATACATGGAAATCTCATTGGATTACCAATAGCGTGTCGAAATGCGGCAAGACTGGCGGAGATATTGAAATCGAGAGCGTGCGACTGGCGCGCAGCCGCCACCCGGCACGCTTACACGGCACGTGATTTTGCGTGCCGACTGCCGAGTGCCGCGGATGGTTTCTTGCGTTCAATAGGATTCGTATGAGATTTCACATCTCGCCAACGTTGATAGAATTCGAGCTTAGACCTGCCATACACGGACCGCTCTTGCAGTCATAGTCAACAGCTTGAAGCTACCATTGATAACTGCTGCTAACACTGCTGCTAACAGTGGTAGATTCATTTGACTATTTATAAGAACTTGTAAAAAGTCTATTTGAATAAAAATCATTTGAATGTTGAATTTTTGAAAAAACCTCCCGAAATAGTCGCAACTGCTCGAGCGGTTCCATGTATGTGTGTACGTAGAAGACTGTAGGTCACTATGCAGTCGCATCTTGACTGCTTCAAACTGTCCGTGTGTGGCTGGCCTTTGATGTAAAATTGACCATGACAGCTAAATGAATAAAATATAGTCCCACAAACTTAACTGGCCGTGGCCAAAGTTGAAACTAATTTTTATGCCTGTTTAGTTTTTGTTTTTATTTTATTTTTCAAGATAAGTTTGTGGGACTTTATTTCATGACAACTTGTGTCACCCATTTGGACTGGACTCTACCACAGAGCTACCAAAAATGATTCAAAGGTCCATAACTATATCTATTTAGTGGGGTCTGACTACGAGGATGACAACCAATAAAACCGATAGGGTGCCACTGCCATTCGAGAAGCAGATAACCAAACCGAACGCCGGCTAAACTACATATTTTCTGACTCTGTGCTCTATTATGTAGTAAGTCCAATTCGTTATTGTGTGTCGAATGCTTCCATTCTATTAACATTAGTGAGATTTTATATACCTAAATATGTCCTCCCGACCGAATTTCGGCCACAGCAGCCATTTGCGCGAGCGAGATATTGTAGTGCACAAGTTTGTGCGCATACACAGGTGCACTCTCTGTTCCTTTACTCTCATAGCCCGATGCGACGGAAAATCCGAAACAACCGGAGAGAGATCAGGCGCAGGACTGACTGCTTTACGTGCTCTTTGAGGCACGGGGGTGAAACACCGCCAAATTCCTTACTCCGGGCTAGTACTGAGAATTTCTTGTCAGAAAAACCCAATACTTGTTATGGCCCGACCCGGGACTCGAACCCGGGACCTCGTCGGCCGCAGTCAAATATGCTCACCACTAGACCAACGAGGCAGTCGATCGAGAGGAGAGATTTAATAGGAAGGTATCTATCTTATACTAACCCTTCTGTTGCGTTTGGTGGAAGCATTCTATCGGGCACACAGGTTTTCTTCAACCTCTTACATGGTGTACTAATGATCAGTTCGACACGCTATCGTTTCTTTCAATGATTTGTTTTATACACTTTTTTATGTAAATTTTAGTGTTGTAGAAGAACTGAGGTAGTGTCATCCTTTATGAATCTGATAAATCCTAGTAGTAATTAAGAAATCCTATTGCATTCTTTGTGGCCCCTAGGATACAGGTTTTTCCTGTTTGGGGGCAGGATCAGGATTCCAATGTTCTACAATCTAAAAGATCATTTAGAGTTTATCCAACAGCTGCTCATTCACTTTTCATTCAAGAGTGCGTGTCTCCTCTCAGATTGAGAAGGATTTTGGTCCAATCCACCAGTGGACCAGTGCGGACTGGCAGACTTCACACACTTTTGAGAATATTATGAAGATCTCCCAGCCTGCATCAGGTTTTCGATGTCGATATCGATTTCGTTGGAGTTAAATGTAGCCTTTTTCACCAGCACCATCAATAACGAATCGATTGACTCACTTCATGAAAATCGCCTCAGTAGTTTATGCACTACAGTGGGACATACATAAATTCATACTTACTCTCTCACGTCGTATTCCTAATTACTGAGGCTCGTGACCCATTTCCATTAATCAAATAATGGTAGGAGTTTTCTTGGAATTATAATGCGGTGGGTTCCCACGTTCTTCCGCATAACAGCATAGACTGCTAAAATCATAAACCCTATTTTTGACTTTGGGTAAAAACTAAAAATACTTAGTTGCTTACCTTTGATACTGGCTCTTCACTCCACCCCCCACAATTGGCCATTCCTTCTTGTAACGTAAGCTCACTGCAACAAGTAAAAGATAAAATATAAGTAAACTTTATCACTAAGTTAGCCGTGATTCGGATTATCGCCTATCATTTAAAACGACGTTTTTTTATCCGCTACAAGTTAGCCCTGGACTGCGATCTCACAAGATGGTAGCGGGTTAAAGAAAAGTGAAAGAAAAGTGTGTTGAAATTTGATGACGTCATAACTATGTACCTAAGTACCTACTTCATACCAACTTCCATATTTACGTTTTTAAGTTTGATAAAGAGTTGCTGATTTGATGAGTTGTCATCATGCCTATTCTTGAGAAACATACCCATGTCTCTCAAGAAATATCTATGCAAGCTTTCTAGCAATGGTTTCCTTCACTACATTATTTTATGATGCATAATATAATCCTGCTTGTAGATAGAGTAGGACTCATAAACCGCTGTGAGTCGTGCTGGTACCGTAATACTATAATGTAATGCAGCACAAATATAATACAATGACCGTGAAATTGTTTGTATGCGATCCGCACCAAAATTGTTACCTAACGAATGCATTTTAACTATAGCGAATATTAACGAATGTATTTTTAAAGGTTGTTATTTATAGTTAAAATGAGTATCACTCACGATAGTTTAAACCTTAGTTAGATTCGATTTGTAAAAACTCTTTAATTTTCCTTCCACGCGGACGTAGTCGCGGGCATCAGCTATTTTACTATACTATTATCTACTTTATTACTTAGTCAAGTCAAGTCAAGTCAAATAACGTTTATTCAATTTAGGTAGGTATACTACACTTATTGACGTCGAGTTTTTTATAATATATAATGGTGATAATCAGTACCTAACGGTATCTTAAAACTAAAGCTACGAGGGTTCCAAACGCGCCCTGGTTTGAGAAGAGCCCACAACAAATTCAGCCGGGTTTTTTTTTCATTATCACCATTTCACAAATCATCTTAACTAAGGAACTATCAGAGCCAATAGATCAAATCATTGCCAAGCTTGTCCTTGTCATTTAAGTAATCCTTTACATGGTAATAAGATTTTTTAATGAGTTTACGTTTTACATTAACTTTGAACTTATTCAGAGACATTTTCAACATGTCTTCTGGGAGCTTATTGTAGAAGCGGACACTGTTTCCAACAAATGAATTGCTAGTTTTACTAAGCCTAGAAGTAAAACTTTCTTTCTTTTTAAAAAGCTTAGTAAGGGCCGCCGCACATGCCAGATTTTCGCGTCAGTTTCCCAGATACGGTCACCGAATTAGAAGAGGGTGTCAATTTCATACAACATATCAGTTTACACAAATACACAGAGCACAAGATTCTGATACAACATAATGAAAACGAAGACAACCGTACCTCGTGGCTTAACTTTCTTAAAGCTTTCTTACCTTCATAATATCGCAAAATATTAAAATATTGATAAAACAAGTGAATATCATTAAAATTATTAAAAATACGTATGGTCTGCCGTAGACACACATACATACACGAACCCTGAAAACATCACACTCCTATTTTGGGCAGTCGTGTAGTAAAAAATAGAAGTACGGCTACGACTGCTACTACCTACGTCACGATACCACAGTCATTAATTACCTTTGGAATCTTATTCACATTTTTATTAAATGATATTTTTTTGTGAATCACTGGATATTGAACTATAGTGTTATATATTTTTGGAATCTACTCATAATTTTCTAGATGATGATTGTATACTTAATCTTATTTTCGAATTTTTTTTTTCAACTTTTGTCTTTAATGCGGAACAATGGTCACCCCATCAATTAAAAAAAAATATTACTAGCCTATGTCACCCGGAATAAGCTAGGGATTCTAACGATACCTCATTTATCAAAATCGGTTCAGGCGTATAGAAGTTCTGGTGGAATATACAAACTCACATACATACATACATACATGAACCCTGAAAACAATAAATAATATAATTTATTATACTCCTTTTTTCAGGCAGTCGTATAATAAAGCCGCGTGCGACCAGTAGATAGCAATAGTAGTATTCCTATAACTCGAGGAGGCCCGTTAGAGACATAAACGTGACCTACCGCATGCGCCATTCAATGACTCATGTCTTCACAGTGGCATGAGCCAAAGGGTACAGTGGCCGGCACCGATGCTGAGCACAGCTCGACAAAAGAGTGGGGGCCAATATTATAATCGTTAAATCCATACTATCCATACTTCCATGCTAATATTATAAATGCGAAAGTGTTTCTGTCTATGTCTGTGTGTCTGCTACGCTTTCAGGGCCCATCAGTTCAATCGATTTTGATTAAATTTGGTAGGGAGATAGGTTGTATCCCAGGGAAGGACACAGGCCCCTTTTTATTCCGGAAAATTTAAGAGTTCCCGCGGTAATCAAAAAAAAATATCTCTTCAACCGATTTTGATGAAATTTGGTATAGGGATAGTTTGTATCCAGAGGAAGGACATATGCTACTTTTTATCCCGGAAGATGAAAGAGTTTCCTCGGGAATCAAAAAAGTCTTAATCCACGCGGATGAAGTCGCGGCCATCATCTAGTAAGTAATATTGCTTAAGTTTTAGGTACTTTAAGCGTTGGCAGTATGGCCCCTGAGGATTTAAATGCAGGGGTCTTCACTCTTCAGTCTCCATACAACAAACCGCTCCGTTTCCTAGACGACTGTGGCTGCGACGTCACCAACTCACCACATCTTACGTTTAAAGCAATTTAGTTGGCTCGCGGTACCGTTGTCCCCGCCGGCCCCGACGTTCAAATCACGGACGATTACCCACACTCAGTTCAATATTATAATATTTACTGATACTTATTTGCCATCTCTCATGTATCTCAAGTTCAAATTCCAAGTTTTATTGTACCTATTAAAATAAAAAGTACAGTTTGACGTTCTAATGTATCTCTTGATTTTTTAATCGTATTTCATAATGTGGTGGTGCTTTTGGACTTTTGGTGATCAATTCGAAGCTCCGAAGCGATACTTCGGCGCAAAGTTGCCTGAGTTCGGAAAGTGCACCAGAATTAAAAAGTGAATTGAATTTTTTTTTAAATCTAGTTCATCCCTTTTTTACAATCGACGATGTACCTTGCGCGGTGCACCTTTTTATTATAACCGTTGTAGGCACCTTCCGGCAACGACCGTAGAAAATTGAAACCACGGACGATTACACACACTCTATTCGATATAATAGGTATGTATTTATTTTTTAGTTTTAATTGCTAGTAATTTGCTTTGCCGCTACTGTTTTTGCTTCTATGATTGAGGAAACGTATATATTGATTTATTGTAGTGTGAAAAAAGTTCATTAATATGGTAATTTTTTTATATGAACGCCATTTTATTTCAACCAGTCAAGACATATTTTAATCAAGTGCGGAATCTGGAGGAGTTGTAGAAAGAATAAAAAAGTACTTAATATAATATATTCCATTGTCTTTTGACGACCTCCCTGTCGCAGTGGTGAGCGCTGTTGTCTTAACGCGGGGGTACCGGGTTCGATTCCCGGCAGGGTTAATTTGGGGATTTCATAATTACAGAATTTTCTCTAGTCTGGGTTGGTGGAAGGCTTCGGCCGTGACTAGTTAGTAACCCTACCGGCAAAGACATACCGCCAAGCGATTTAACGTTCCGGTACGATGCCGGTGAAAACCGATTAGGGGTGCGGGTTAAATAAAACTGCCATGCCCATACCCCTTAATAGTTTAGCCCGCTACTATCTTAGACTGCATCATCACTTACCATCAGGTGAGATTGCAGTCAAGGGCTAACTTGTAGTGGATAAAAAAACTCTTTGTAGTAGTAGCATTGTCAAAGGAGGTAAGTATTGCGTTCTTTCTTGCGTCCATATCAAATAATATATAAAGAGTCTACGTTCTTTCTTGCGTAGTCTAAGTACCGAGTCTATACGTTCTTTCTTGCGTCCAATCTACCAAGTCTACCAGCGCACTGTCAAAACAGAGCTCACCGATGCAATAATACTGTGAGGTGTAATATTTTTCAAATATAACCCACTAGCTGATGCACGCGACTTCGTCTGCGTGGATTGAGGTTATTTCCTTCCCGCCGGAACTCTTTAATTTGCTGGGATGGGTAGCTCTTGGATCCCCGGTAGACTCACTAACCCTTTTTATTGGAAATATATCAAAAAGCGCACTTGCCCCCGGCCCCCCCGGGTCCCACGGCTCCAGGGCAAATAATGAAACTTGAAAGCTTAATCATACTAATATGTATTATAAATGCGAAAGTGTGTTTGTTTGTTGGTTTGTTGGTTTGTCCTTCAATCACGCCACGACGGAGCAACAGATCGCCGTGATTTTGACATGGGTATAGTTGAGGACCTGGAGACATAGGCTACTTTTTTCCCGTGGGAATAACAAAAAACTTAAAACACGCGGACGAAGTCGCGGTCATCAGCTAGTAACAAATATACTTATTATATTTGTATTATATTCATTATAATATTTTCAGATCAAGTATTCTCGATGTGAGAAAATGATCTGCCAAAAATTATTAATACCCACTTCTACCAAAAAGTGCAAAATTTTAATAGGCGAATTCTACATTGAAATTTTCGATGGGAAGCTTTACATATCGAAAACCCCATAACTATAGCGCGATACAAACGACTTGTGGTGCCATCTTTTATCATAATAATATATTAAAAACTTTACAAGCTAATATTATAGGTACTTGCTACGTACTACGTAGTACTTACAGTTCGCGCGCGAGTTGAATGCAGAGTAAATGTTTGTCTCGCCATACATTTGCTCTGCATTCAACTCGTGAACGCGAACTATACATTACCGTACCGTACCCTCAAAAATAATCGCGCAAGTCGAAACCGTTACTCAATAATTATGATATATTCCTGATAAAAGGCCTGTCTGCCTGTATGCTACAATTGCACGGTTCAAGAACTGTACCGATTTTGACGAAATTTAGCACAGAGGTATTATGAGCGGAATAAAGATACTCGTAAAATAGCAACAATTGCGATGTCGCTTGACAATGCGACAATCCAATTAAAGAAGCAAATCTAAAATGGCGCTATTTTTGTTTTTTTTTTTGTCATTGTCATAATTATCATTATATGCAAACAGCTTTTAGAACTAAAATTACAGAGTTTTCGAGAGAGCCAAAAAACTTCAATCCACGCGAACGAAGTCGCGTGCATCAGCTAGTATTAGGTATATAATAAGTAAAAAAAACTAAAATCTTAAAATTAGTCCACCTCGATGCCACCGCAGTGAGGCCCACGATGTTGGCAGCATTGCCTTTTTGGATGACCAAACTTATTCTATCCAAGGTAGCTGTCAGCTCTTGTATCCCCGGTAGACTCGATAACCCTTTTTGAAATTTCATTAAAAAAGCTCACGAGCTGTCACGAACCCCCCACGGTCTCAACCCTGAAAGGCACAAAAATGAAAGCTAATACCATAATTAATCACTAGAGGATGCCTACGACTTAGTCCGCGTAGTTTTAAATAATAAATTTTTCATTCCCGCGGGAACTCTTTAATTTTCCAGGAGTAGTCTATGTATTCCCCGGGATTTAAGAAACTCCCACACCCAACGAAAAAGACGGACCCGCAAACTGTTTCCATCAAGTGATTAACATTTGATGGAAACAGTTGGGTCCGTCTTTTTCGTTGGGTGTGGGAGTTTGTTACATGATGGATAATGTTCAATTAGGTATGGAATTTATGTAATTGGATAATGTCCAATTAGGTATGGAGTTTATGCAATATTTTGTTCTGATTGTTTGTTTATTTTGTACGATGGGGCTGACATGTCCACAAGGACAAAAGCCTCCAAAAAATAAAAGATTAAAAAAAAAAACCTACCTCTATAACAAATTTCATCAAAATCGGTTGAAAAGATGTGCCGTGCCGTAAAAGCGTAGCAGACACACTTTCTAATATTTTATAATATTAATTAATATGGATTATTATATTTTCAGATTCAAGTATTCTCGACATGAGAAATTTCGTACAATAAGTTTCGGGTAAGGGTCGTATCAAACCACAATCTATGCCTATCGAATATCGAGACAAAACTGTTTCAATGGGAAGCTTCTATAGCGCGATACGAAGTATATGTGGTGCCATCTATTACTCTACTCGTATATTAAATACTTTGCAAGCTAATATGAAGGTACGTAGTTCTTGCATACCGTACCGTACCCTCAATAAAAATTATTTCCAAAAAACCGACTTCCAAAGCCACTGTAAAGTAAAAAATAATTTTGATTTCTACACACTATGTTGAAGTCGGGCGAGCCTGACGCGTCAACTATGCCTATCTTTGTTATACTCGCCCGATTTCAACATAGTGTGTAGAAATCAAAATTATTTTTTACTTTACAGTGGCTTTGGAAGTCGGTTTTTTGGAAATAATTTTTATTTTTAACTTTCTAGTGTACTCTAAATCCCTACGGCTTAGGAGTGCAATACCATGCAGCATCAGAGTTGAGGAGTTGGAAATTGGGTTTAAGTATGAAGTCGTTGCTTGACACCTACAATATTAATTCACCATAAAAAAATCCTAAACCACTATGTTTAAGGAGTTCTGTACCCAGTAGGCCGAGCATGGGCGGGGAGATTTTATCCACGGGGAAAGGATAAGATGTCCCAGTTGGCTCGAGACATCTTTTTTTATTATTTAATGGTATGAAAATAAACTTAACCTACGTCCTATGCACAAGTCAAACAGGGATATACTTCTCCTTTCCCCTGTTGCCATGCTCTAGCATAATATTAACTCTTGTCAGTGGATATAATCGGGGGTTAAGATTTTTGTCCCCTCCCATGCTCGGCCTGCTGGAGCGTCAGGGTTGAGGAGTTGGGACTTGGGTTTAAGTATGAAGTCGTTGCTTGACACCTACAATATCAATTCACCATAAAAAAATCTTTAATCGCTATTTTTAAGGAGTTCTGTACGCTACAGCATCAGGGTTGAGAAGTTGGGACTCAGAGTTGTATCGTATACACGTGACTTGATTCCTACTATATGAATTCACCATCAAAATTTCCTAACTCACTAGTTTTGAGGATTTCATGTGGTACGGTACACCTACAGCATCAGTATTGAGGATTTGGAGTCAGAATTTTTTGTGGGACCACCTCGGAAGCTTCCTCTAACCAATGAAAAAAAAAATATTCAAATCGGTTTGGAAACCACGGAGATATGCACCGACATACATTAAAAAAAAAAAGATACGCGCTGAATTGAGAACCTCCTTCTTTTTTGGAAGTCGGTTAAAAATAATCGTGTAAGAAACATATCTAATATTATAAACAGGAAAGGTTTGTTTGTTTGTAATGGATAAAATCAAAAAATACTTAACCGATTTTAAAAATTCTTTCACATAAAGAAAGCTACTTTATCAGCGAGTAACAAAGGCTATCTTTTATTTTCAAAAAATTAGAGATCCTCACGAAAATTGCAATAATGTGAATGAAATCAGAAAAAATCCTCTTATCTGAGAGCTCCAGTGGCGTGCGCTGCGTAAATAGTAAAAGTTACACGAAAACAATGTATGGTAGAGTTGTTCCTCTCAAAAAGTTCTAAAAAAGTCCACGGCCAAAGCCGTCCCACGAGGCCAGACCAGTGATAATTCCGAAATTATAAATTCCCAAATTGACCCTGCCGGGATTCGAACCCGGGACCTCGGTACGTCAAGACAAAAGCGCTCAACACTGCGCCACGGAGGTCGTCAAAAAGGCTGGATGGATTTACACGAAGGCTGTAAATCCATTGTTCTTTGAGAAAATCGCTAGCCTATTATACTTCGCTAGCTTATTATATACCTTGGTCAATCATAAACAAGATCTATGGAATAACATCAATCAAAAAATAATTCCACTATTCAATATCGGTTAGGAGTTAGAAAATGCAATTTTCTGAAACCGGTTGTGCATAAATAATTTAATACGAGTAATAATATTTTACCGCAACTCTATTTACTATTGATTCAGAAGAAAGTGTGCTATAGCTATAGACCTGTGACGTATTTATAGACGGAATATTTAGCAATTGAAAGGGTGGTCGAGTATGTTTACTTGGGCCAGGTGCTGACCGTGAATAAACAAAGCCAAATGAGAGAAGTGGAACGCCGAATTCAACTCGGATGGGCTGCCTTCAGCAAACTATCCGATGTCCTGAAGAACAAGAAGATCCCCATCTATCTCAAGCGGCGCTTGTTCGAGCAGTGTGTGCTGCCAGTCATGACCTACGGTTCGGAAACATGGACTCTGACAAAACAAATTACAACTAAGCTGCAAGTAGCACAACGAGCAATGGAGCGGGCCATGCTCGGTATATCGCTCATTGACCGTGTGCCAAACACCACATTGCGCCAAAGAACGGGAATAACCGATATTGTTTTGAAAGTGTCCAGATCAAAGTGGAGGTGGGCAGGGCATGTCTGTAGGACCAAAGATGATCGATGGACCCGTTTGCTACTAGAATGGAGACCACGTACCGGCAAACGAAGCGTAGGACGACAACCATCTCGCTGGTCTGACGACATCACCAAGCTTGCGGGGAAAACATGGAGGAGGCTTGCCCAACATCGGGAAGAGTGGCGTGCACATGAGGAGGCCTATGTCCAACAATGGATGAAGAAAGGCTCATAAAGAAGAAGAAGATTTAGCATTGAAGACGCAAAAATCCTTATTCTACACTGGAATACAAAGTTGACATAACTTGAAAAATTTGAAGTTGGATATATTTAGTTAACTTGAAAAATTACGGACAAATACAAACTTTCACCCCCTATTTAACTCGCCTGGGGATGAAATTTCGAAAAATCTTTCTTAGTACACCTCAAGGGTTTCAAGGAATAATGAGTAAAAGATGGTAAGTATAGGCTTCTTAAAAGCTATGCCCTTTATTATTTCTATATGAAGGAAGTCCTAATTATTATGGAATATGAAGGGCTTCTGCCAATGAAACTAGATTAGGTACCTATGTTAATATTAAATTCTACTCACACCTTCAAAGGGTACTGCATTGTCACAGTGTAAATACTTACAGTGAGACCACGCCCTTGATATTTGCTGACAAGGAAGCTCTAAACACCTACATAGTTCATATCTACCCGAATGACTATAATATGAGACTATAGGAAAATGATTAAAATTTGTTCTGGACGCTTGTGACATTCAGTTTAATCATTTCCCTATCTCGCTCCTGCTAAGACGTCTCCATTGATCGACTGTATGAAGTATAATTCTTTAGGCTGTGGTATTGCCATGAATTTGGTATTCAAATATATTCTGGTGCTATATAATGTGCATCTTGTATTATTATAGTGTGGGAATTTCGTTGGTGGCATTCTGGGTACGGCGTGAGAATGAATAGGATGCTATTGTTTTACGAGTACTATAGAGATGTGAAGCTTATCGATAAGTATTTTATCGATATCGCACATCCAATGCAATACGTGCATACTTACAGTATTAATCAACCTTTTGTTTATTGCAAGATTGGAGTGGTGTGCTTAGCGATGTAATTTTTAACGATATTGGGTTAAGTAAATACTTACAAAAAAAGTAAATACTTATTTATTATTAATTATTGTTATTTTTTTGTATTTTTGTGTTTAATGCTACGTGAGACTTATAGTGATTATATATTACGTGCTTAAATAGCATCTAAAAATGCCCTCAAGTCTATCTATGCCCTAAGAATTTTATGAGTTATTTTTCCAACGCTTAAAAATAAATTACGAACATAATATTAAACCAAAGTTGCATAATTTCTAGAGTTTGTCTCGATAACAAGTAAGTCTAAAAAATGTTTACATTTATCAAGAAAGCAATATTCAAGGCAGCATAAAATCTGTTTTCTATCAATATTGCGAGGTCGTTCATGACCTCTTTCAAAATTCTATATCAATGGCTCGGTAAGCGTAGCCGTAACGGTAGGTACCATAACCAATTAAATAATGTTTTTAGTCTAAAATGTTTAAATTTTTGTAAAGAATTAGCTTTTTATCAATATAAAAGAACGATGTACCTATAATTTATTTTAAAAGCTGATAAAAGATATTTTATCAAAATGCTAAATGATATTTAGATATCTCTTTTTACTTTAAAACCCGTAACGTACTTATCCTTTTTTAACTTATACTTATACTCAGGTATAGAAAAATAAGTATCACAGGTTTGGTTAAGTGCAAAACTTATGCTCATGTTTTAAAGCTTTGTAGTGACTCCTTGAAGTTTTTGTTTTCATCGATAGGATATCGATACAAATTGTGAGTACAACATTATTTTTTCCTAAGATCAAGGACCTTGATATACAATTACTCACGTACGGTTATGTCTATCGTCCATCAGTCGGTGTGATACAAACAGACAAAAGTTGTTAATTAAGTTAACAGAAAATAACCGGCAGTATACGTACCTACCTTTTTTTTATTCCACTACAAGTTAGCCCTTGACTGCGATCTCACCTGATGGTAAGTGACGATGCAGTCTAAGATGGTAGCGGGCTAACCTATTATAAAATAGCAATGCACAATGGCCTAATATTAATAAGGCCCATCGGCGTTTCTATAGGAAAAATTCACAGATTTCGCAGTCCCCGCAAGAATCGGAGCATTGAAAATGAATACCAAAATGTACGAAAAAACACTTCTCGCCTGCATCCGCATCTTTTAACACCATTACTATGACGATCGGTGAGTAATCATAGAAGCTATATCACTGTTTATATACGGAAATACCCGTTTTTCTACAGTTCCAAAACTAAAGGGATCACCTACAGGTCACAATTATTAACCGATTTTCAAATTTTTTTTGCCATTTACTTAGTGGCTAAAATAGGTCCCTAAGACCTTTTTTTAATATTTTCTTAAGTCAGTTTTTTTTCGAAATATTTACAATTTAGTCAGACACCGACCGAAAAACCCGACTTTTTTATATTTTTCAAAATTCTAAAAAAAGTTGCCAGGCTATTTTCAAAATTCGAACGCTTACACGCTGATAACCATATTCAATGGTAAAACCGTAACTTGTGGATTGGGCCATAGTATACGAGAGCAACGTACACACACACTTTGCGTTGATATGCCCTAGACCTAGACCTAGAGTAAATAAGAAAGCTTCGTCCTAAGCTTTTGGTAGCTGTGTACATTTTGGAGTTATAATCTCTCTAAATATAAAATTCTCGTGTCACAATGTTAGTTATACCATACTCCTCCGAAACGGCTTGACCGATTTTTATGAAGTTTAATATGCATATTCAGTAGGTCTGAGAATCGGCTACTATCTATTTTTCATACCTCCACGCGGACGGAGTCGCGGGCATCAGCTAAGTAATAATATGAATTATCTTTTATCTGCTATGCGTTTCAAGTAAGGAGAGTCTTGCCTATTTGAAACTAGCTTTTGACCGCGGCTTCGCTCACGTTAGGTTCGTTTTTCATACAAATTTCAATGCCCTATATTTTTACCCCCTCAGTCATTATTATTATTATTATTATTATTATACACTTTATTTGTACCACCACAAGATGAAATTACATAGATAAAATTGGAAAAAAGTAAACACAGACAGAAGTAGGATACAAAAGGCGGCCTTATCGCTTAGGTAGCGATCTCTACCAGGCAACCTTAGGAAAAGGAGAAAATAAGGGAAAATAGACTGCAGGTGGATCTATAATATACTTACATCCAAATAACTACATACTAATACATAAACCAATAATAAACATATAAATAATATTACATAATATTGCTAATTATAAAATATACTAATATATATGAAATATAACATATAGGTAAGTATATCAACTATGCTTGAAGAATAATTTTCGCTGTCGTCTTTAGTTTGCAAGATAATGATTCTTAACAGCATTTTTGAATATGTCCAGTGACTTAGATTGGCGTATGGTCAGTGGAAGCGCATTCCATAGCTGAACGGCTCGAACACTGAACGAATTGTTAAAGAACTTCGTTTTATGAGTTGGGGTTTTCAGCGTTAAGGTTCGGCATGGTCTTATATCGGATTGCACACCAAAAAAACTGAATTTCTCCTTAAGGTAGGAAGGAGTTTTTAAATGAAATAGCACACAGTACAGAAGAGAAAGTACATGCAGATCCCGGCGACGGCGTATAGGGAGCCACTTGAGCTTTTGACGAAATTCGGATACGTGGTCATATTTGCGTAAGCCGAATATGAACCGAATGGCGAGATTTTGGAGTCGCTCAAGCTTGTTAAGTTGATCCTCAGTCAAATTAATATAGCTTGCGTCAGCATAATCGAGAATAGAAAGAAGGAGAGATTGCGCCAACATAACTTTGGTAGGAATTGGCAGGACAGAGCGCAACCGTCGCAAAGAGTTCATCGTAGCAAAAGTCCTCCTACTCAGCTCTTTAACATGCCCAGACCAGGACAGTTGTGAATCTAAATATATACCTAGATCTTTAACGGAGTCACAAAATGGGATCACAACACCATTAAAACAGATCGGGGGTAGTCCTCGCAGGTCAAGTTTTGCAATGTATCCCGGACTGCCAATAATGATTGCCTGTGATTTGACTGGATTAACGCGGAGCCCATACTGCTTACTCCATTCAGCAACAGCAGTTAGATCAGTATTAACGGCAGAAACAGCAGCGTCCAGATCTTCTAAGGGTGCTGAGCGATAAATTTGGATATCGTCTGCATACATGTGGTAGAGAGAAGAGATGAACGGGGTAATAGAATTAATGAAGATAGCAAACAGTAAAGGAGACAACACACCACCCTGAGGTACCCCGGCCGTCACATCACACCATGACGAACAAGTATCGTCAATTTTAATGCGCTGTCGACGACCTCTGAGGTAACTCCGAAACCAGTCAATCACCGATGGAGCTATGTTAATAGAACGTAACAGACTCAGCAAAATGTCGTAATCAACGGTATTAAACGCATTACTGAAGTCGAGCAAGGTTAAAATTGTGAGCTGTTTATTGTCCATCGCCCATCGAATGTCATCAGTAACTTTGACCAACGCTGTTACCGTACTATGACCGGGACGAAATCCCGATTGCAACGGACTGAGAAGGAAGTTTTTGTTAAGGAAAATATTCAACTGTTGGTAGACTAACTTCTCAAGGATTTTTGAAAGAAATGGCAAGATAGAAATGGGACGGAAATCATTGACTGAAGATGGGTTAGACTTTTTTGGAATAGGAACAATTTGAGCAGTTTTCCAAGCTTCGGGGAATTTGCTAGTGCTGATGGAACAATTCAGAATATGGGTTAGGATAGGAGTTACAAAATCAAGAATGGGTACGATCATATTACGGCTGATGCTGTCTGTGCCAACAGCATTCGACGTGACGGACAATATGTTCTTCTTAACATCACATTCAGTGAAAGACTCAAAAGAAAACGGTAAAAAGTCTGGAGATGAGGAGGATGAAAGAATATTAAGAGTATGTTCTTTATCGACACTATCAATTGTATCGGAAGTAGAAAAGTGTTTGTTAAGGAGTTCAATATCAATATTAATAGAAGGTTTTTGAGAAGATTTACCAACTCCAAGTGACTCAAGAAATTTCCAGGTTTTAGCAGTATCACCATTTTCAACTGACTTATGTATGTGGCGTCGTTGAGCATCTCTACACAGTGTATTACAGCGATTCCGGGCTTTGTGGTATTTCAACCGATTGGCATCAGAGTCGTTCATCTTAAATTTATATTTAGCTGAGTTTTTTTTATCCATTAAGATTTTAATTTCATCTGATAACCAAGGTGCTGGGAGGTGTTTCATCTTAATCGGTCTTATGGGTGCATGTGTATCAAAGAGCTGTGTCACTAAGGTATTAAAAATTTCGACTTTACTATCAATCGATTCAACATCTCTGATTGCATTCCAGTCCAAACACAGACAGACAGACAGTTGAAATAGAATTAGCGGATAATTACGTCATAACAGCTAAAGCGTCATAATAATAGCGGATTTAAGTTCGCCATTTGATTTAGGATTTTAGTACCTATCAGAGGCGTCTTTACCTATGGTGCAGGGTGTGCGGTGCACACGGGCGCAGCGGTCCTAGGGGGCGCCGAGCGCCGCTCGCTACGGAGCCCCACTCGGCGCGCGCGTTGACCGGTCATGGCACTTTAATTGACCAAAATAAAAAGAGCTCCGCTTTGCATACATTTTGTATAGCATCTAGAGCTCTTTTTGTATTTGTCGTTTTACAGCAAAGCAAGGCGCACCACGAGCGGCTAAATTTGACAGTTTGGCTGAACTTGGCGGTTTGGCTTTTAGGTAACTTTTACTTTGTACCCATTCCATTTTGACCGCGCGCTTACTAGGGGGCGCTAGGGTAATTTTTGCACACGGGCGCTGTATGGGCTTGAGGCGCCTCTGGTACCTATCATTCTATTTCAATGAAGTACGCCAAATTTCAGCCCGATCCGTCAAGTGGTTTGAGATGTGCATTGATAGATCAGTCAGTCAGTCACCTTTTCCTTTTATATCTAGTCGTTATCACGCAGTCAAACATACTAACCACTAGATCAACAAGGCGGTTATAAAAAGTAAGTAATTTAACTACAAATACATGCTACGAGCACAAATCTCTAGCCCCGCATCAAGATTTATCAGTAGCCGTCATCTGCCATCTCGGAATGGTAAATATTTGCAATAATTGTCAGCTGTGAGCCTGAATCAAATAGATTACAGATAGCTAGGTTCCAGATTAGATAACTCTAGATTATCTCTGTGTAAATTAAATGAATAAATAAAGATTTCTATCATCACCTCGATACGACATTTTATTTGAATGTGCCCTTTTTATTTTATTTTTGTGCAGAAGTGCTCCAATAAAGATTTTTCTTTCTTTCTATTTTATTTTTAGTCCACTAAACATTAGCCTTTGACAGCAATCACATACACACACAAGTTAGTGGGTGGTATTTTGAATGTATAATAATATTATTTTTCGTACCACTTGCTCAAAAAAGTGACATTCTATGCCTCAAAAAGCGAACTTACCAATAGTCATTTTTAATCTGTTAAAAACAGGGAAAGAAAATTGTACTGAATTTCATTCACCTCTAGGGGGAGAATGTGATTTAAATTTGGAATACTTACCGTTTATACTGAACTACATCTGTGAGTACACCATTGAGTTTGTATATAAATCATTAAACATCTTTTTGAAAAAGGAATACCTACGCATTTATTATGCAGTTATGATTATTAAATAAAATTACGAAATCAGACGAGGCCGTATGAGCTTGATGCCTTTGCTTTTCCGACAAAAAATATTGGTCTAGGAATTTGCCGCGTTTTTGTTTTCTTCAAATACATAAACGTTAAGTTTATTTTAATTTATTTTTATAAATAAGTTAATGTTCTAAACAGTTCCTCAGACGCAAGAACAGAGAAATACTCAAATCAACTCATTAACAATAAATGTACCAAACAAAAATGTAACTCTCTCTATCAATAATTGGACCAATGTTTCGAATGTTAACTTTTACTTTTAATTGTCATTATTTTTAATAAATGCTTATCTCATATTATTATTGTGTTAATTTTTTCGCAAATGGTACGAAATGTAGAGTATTTTCCTCGGTGATAAAGCTGTCTTAGTCTTGGGTGAACTTAAATCCCTCGCTACACTCAGGACTCGTCTTAAATCCCTCGCTTCGCTCGTGATTTAAGTTTTTAACACCCTCGCTTCGCTCGTGATTTAAGTTTTTAATACCCTCGCTACGCTCGGGAGTAAACCTCGAGTCCTTCGTTACGCTCGCGATTTAAATCGTCACCCGCGACAGAAGACACTGCTTTATCCCCTTGGTTAATAATCTACTATTATAAGCTTGTTTTCAGTCTTGCCTGAAGTAAGTCAACCTAAGCTTAAGGGCGAAAACACTTTCTGTCTTTTTTCTGGCGGACAAATTAAAAGTCCGCATAATTCACTTTTTAATGGAGCGTGCACACTATACGACCGGACGTCGTTCCCCTTCGACGCAAATATTTCGTGCGGACGCTCTGTACTGTACAGTTGTTGTATGGTATTTTTGCGCTAAGTTACAAAGTAGCAAACCTCAGGTATCCACGAAGCATGTGCGTACTAATGCGATAAAATCTAGACGCATTACTTGAGCTGCAATTAAATATAGTTGCTAATAAACTAGCAGGCTTTTTATCTTACATCGAAGAATGCATACTGTAGGCGCATACGCCTAGCCACAGACAAAAAATAAGTTTAGAAGTGTAAAGAAACATAAGATATATGGGCTTGGGCTGGGCGTTGATCAGTGAGTCAAGACTTTGTATATTGAGACTAGCTGATGCCCGCGACTTCGTCCGCGTGGATTTAATTTTTGAAATCCCGGGAGAACTCCTTAATTTTTCGGGATGAAAAAAATGTCCTTCCCCGAGATGTTACCTACCTCTATACCTTTCATTATAATTTGTTGAGAAGATGGGCCGTGAAGGCGTAGCAGACAAACAGTCAGCAGATAGACAGGCACACTTTCGCATTAATAATATTAGTATGGATTTGCATAGCATCTTTACTGCTTTCAATGCAAGAATTTCGAGTCACCATCATCATCTTAGTCTACGGTCTCCAATAGGGACCTACCTTTCATCGAAACAAAAGATGTTAGGCCAAAACGCTGGCCAAGTGCGGATTGATTGGCTTCACACACCTTTGAGAACCACTAAAAGAACTCTCTGGCATACAGGTTTCCTCATGCTATTCTCCTGCACCATAAAACGGTTTATGTACGAGAATTTGATTTATTTTTGTAGTTTTATTTTAGTTTTGACGAGTTGCTCAAAATCGGCGAACATTCATTTCTGTTACTCACTATACTTCGAGTTCTGTGGTCCTAGCTTATAGCAAATAGCTCAGCAAAGATAAGCATGACATTAACTTATTCTAGACTATTAATTTATTCTTCAACTAGCTGATGCCCACCCCACGACTTCGTCCGCGTGGAATAAGTTTATTTAATTTCCACGGAAACTCCTAAATATTTCGGGATAAAAAGAAGCTTAAATGTCCCTCTCGTTTAGCAAGAAAATAATACAATTATTTTGCTATAATCCTCCAACAGAAAAAATTCTGTATGGTCAAGCATGCAGTTACAAGCGAAGCACCGTTTACCTTCCCAACTAAGCAAGAAAGCTAAGTTCCCAAGCAAGCAATGCCTGGAGCAAAATAATTGTATTCTTTCTTAATCATAAACTTCCGCAAAGTAACGCCTGATTCTATCCAATATGTCCCTCTCGTTCTCAATGATGTCCATGCAAAAAATCATGTCTATCCGTTGCTCCGTTGCGCACACACTTTCGCATTTATAATATTAGTAAAAATTATAAAGTAGAGGCAAATTTATTTTCCTCTGTCTGTCTGTTTGTCCGGGGGAATTGGTAACCTTAGTAACTACATGCAAGTCAATTCCAGGAAAGTAATCCTGGAATTGAAACGTTGGGTCAGTAGTTAGCACTTATTAAGGAACTAGCGGATTCCCACGACTTTGTCCGCGTTGTTTGAGTTTTTTTTTAATTCCCGCGGGAATATGATAAATTTCCGGAATAAAAAGTAGCCTACGTGTTATCCAGACTATAATCTATCTCTTATCTATATATTTGTAATATTATTTTGTGCTAGATGATGCTTGCGACTTCATCCACGTGTATTAAGATTTATTGGTTCCCGCGGGAACCCTTTAATTTTCCGGGATAAAAAGTAGCTTATGTCTTTCGCCGGGATATAATCTACCCCTGTGCTAAATTTCACCAAAATCGGTTCAACGGATGAGCCGTGAAAGTGTAGCAGACAGACAGACAGACACATTTTCGCATTTATAATATTAGTATGGAAGTATGGATGTTTATCTTAATCAATAAATAAAAAAAAAACCTTTGTCCAACTGTGAACGTTGAGACGACGAAACCCAAGAGAACTTTTCTTTGCTTCTTTGGAAATAAGCTCTTTAAATTTAAAGAGAGCAACCCAAGCCAACCATGCTTAGCTTAAGTAGTTAGTAGGTACTCTATATTAGCGTAAACAAGGTACGAAGCGTCACACAAACCGGCTCTTAGTCCTAAGTATACTTACACTGAGCAGCTCCCGTAGGCACGCCATGTTACACTGGTTTGAAGTGTAGTGCCGCGGTGATTTATGTGATAATTATGTTTTATTAAGAGCGATAACTATAGTCAACAGATACGACTACTTTGCTTGGACATGCTTTTCTGTACCTATCCTATATTACCAACGTCCATAGTCAAAACTGTTGTGACTGTTTTACGCAGTGATTTTGACTGGATATGAGTTTTGACGGTAACTTATTATATACAGCATAGAAATTTCCAAATAACGAAACACGTATTGTTTTATTTTAACCCGGTAAGTCAAATAACAAAGTTTCATGGATGTAACTTGAAAAATAACGGGCTTTCATACAAATATTTTCAACCCGTATTTACCACTTTCGGGGTAGAATTTCGAAAAACCTCCTCTTAGTGGATACTTCTCTTCACAAAGAACACACCCTCCAAATTTCAGGTCTCTAGGACCAGCGGTTTAGACTGTGCGCTGATATTATATCAGTCAGTCAGGACTTTGAATTTTATAAAATATACAACATTTCAGTGCATATAGATATTGCAGTCTATTATGAACAAGCTGAAACACAAAACACCCAAGTTCTTGAACTTGACATAAAACATAATATCTGCTGTAACGATCTCCACTGGTGTCCAGTGTCCACGGCCGGCCGGACCGGTTGCATTACGTGCGCATTACAGTCTATTAATTAACAAATTATGTAATAGAATCTTCTTTTTAGGTATCGATCGTTCTCAGTAAAGTGTGCATCTACCTGTTTTTGCTTTGAAAACAACCGGACTGGAGCCCAGTAAACAGGAGGAAACATATATATTTTGCATATTGTGCTTAGTCTATCTATGGATAGGTATGATGGACACATCCATACTTCCATACATAATGTTATATATGTGAAAGTGTGTCTGTCTGCTACGCTTTCTCGGCCCATTTTCCAACCGATTATGATAAAATTTGTTACAAAGTTAGGTTGTATCCTGGGAAGGACGTAGGTTTACTTTTTATCCCGGAAAATTAGGGTGTCCCCGCGGGAATCAAAAAACCTTCTTCCAAACGAACGAAGTCGCGTGCATTATCTAGATAGTACATAATAGAGTTATCTACGGCTACAAAGTTTTAGTTACTTAGAGCTGTACCTAGTTATCATTTTTCCTGTAACTTTTAGTTTAGAAAATAAAGGTAAGTAAGTATATTAAATAAGTATATTATACTAGCTGATGCCCGCGACTAAGTTCGCGTGGATTGAGGTTTTTTGTTCCCGCGGGAACTCTTTAATTTTCCGGCCTATGTGCTATTTCAGATTATAATCTATCTCTGTGCCAAACAGCCAGATCCGTTCAGCCGTTGGCGCGTGATTGAGTAACAAACATCCATACATCTATCCATCCATACATCCATACATCCATCCAAACTTTCGCATTTATATATTTTATAATATTAGTAAGAAGAATTTAAGATAGATTAAGAAAAAACTATTACCAATTATTATATTTACAAAAAATACACGCCGTCCAAGTGATCCAAAAATCTGGCCTACCTCGTTGATCAAAGAAAGAGCTTATTAACATCTCTTGCTTGTCATGTTTAGAAACGAACGCTACATCCTGTAAAGTAATTTGCTAGAGATTTTAATCCAGAACCGTTATTTCTAATAGCTTTGATGCTCATATATTTCTCAGGTTTGACAAGTTCACGAGTAAAGATCTTTGCACATTACACAGACTCGACGCCGTCTCCACTTTGATGCAACTCATAGTAAAGGGTGCGTTTCCACCAGAGATGTACTACGATGCTAAGCTACCAAGTACGAACCCACCAATAAGACAGCTTGATCTAATATTCTAATGATCTAAAAGTGCTCTTAGATATACCTAAAGCATCCATCTAGAACGCATGAAAATTGCATTAAGGTGCTTCTTACGGTGGAATTTTCAACATTTAATTGAAAGAAGTAGACCACGCGTAGTCCACGCGTCGTAAACTTATGGCTATCTCCAACAAGTTTGTTATATCAGTGTTAATTTTACCGTAAGAAATCAAAATATATAAAAGAAAAAGGTGTCTGACTGATCTCAAGCTCTCAATCACAGCTCAAACCTCAAGACGGATCGGGCTGAAATTTGGCATACAGATAGCTATTATGATGTAGATATCGGCTAAGAAAGGATTTTTGAAAATTCATCTCTTAGCTAAGGGGTTTTAAATTTCAATAGTTCACGCGGACGAAGTCGAAGGAAAAGCCCATACTTTACTGTGAATTGACTCAATGTTTTTTTTTAATCCACTACAAGCTAGCCCTTGACTGCGATCTCACCTGATGGTAAGTGATGATGCAATCTAAGATGGTAACGGGCTAACCTGTTAGGGGCATGGCAGTTATATTAAACCCATACCACTATTCAGTTTCTGCACGGCACCGTACCGGAACGCTAAATTGCTTGGCGGCACGGCTTTGCGGGTAGGGTGGTAACTAGCCACGGCCGAAGCCTCCCACCAGGCCAGACCAGGGAAAATTCAGAAATTATAAATTCCCAAATTGACCCTGCCGGGGATCGAACCCGGGACCTCCGCACGTTAAGACAACAGCGCTACACAACATGTGGAGTCCGTGTCGAGTTGGTAGTTATAATGTGCGAAGACCTTTACTTGGCCATCCGGTAACACTTTCGCTACACTATATGTGACACTAAACGACACTTTCTTGGTTAAGTGCAGGTGCCAGGTTGCAATAATTACCGGTGTGTGATTGGTTTCTATTGCTAATGGCCACTTCTTATAATTGCTGTGCAATTGATTCGTAATTAGGTACAGTTCATTTTAAACTTATCTAAGTAAACTCTACACTCTAACTACTGCTGTACTCTACAGTATTTGTCCCTTTTTTGCAAAAATTATCACCGCGCCATTCGGATGGGGTTTTACATCCTTGAAACTATGTATATTGGAAAGCATAATCCGTCTTCATAAAAGGAGTATAAGTCCGAGTCGTAAGCTCACTCAAAAGTCACTTTCTTAAAGCCAACAGCATTTTAATGGTTATCGCTTGTATGGCTTGCTCGCATGTCAAATGGAGGTGATTGTACGCCATGCTTTTTGGATGCATTACCTTCCTTTCCAGAATTTGAATAGATTCTAAATAAGTACTTACGTAAAGGCTAGGACGATGTTTCGAGGAGCAAAGTAAAAAGTGTAGAGTTATTTTATCAAGAAATAAAGCTTTCCTTGTAAGTTCTAATATAAAATTATTTAAGTAGGTACTACATTATAGTAGAAATCTTATTTTACCATTGATTTTTATTCGACGACAAATTATTACACTTTACATGCGATCTCACGTATGGTAGTTATAATATTAAATAATCAGTTTGAACAACACGGCACCGTTCCAGAACGCTAAATCGCTTGGCGGTACGTCTTTGCCGGTAGGATGGTATCTAACCACGGCCGAAGCCTCCCACCAGACAAAAACTAAATCTCTACTAGATCAGGTACGTAGTAATAATATATATATAAGTAAGTATTATGACTATATGACTTTATTTATTGACTTCTATTATTATACTTACCTTACTAAAAAGCGTGGATTAGATTCGCTTCAACTATGCGTTGACTGCCTCGTTGGTCTAGTGGTTAGCATAGTCGACTGCGGATCACGAGGTCCTGGGTTCGATTCCCGGTCGGGCATAAAAGTTAGGTACCTATTGGGTTTTTCAATTAAGAAAGTTGGAAGTTGGCGGTGTATCACCCCCGTGCCTCGGACTCGGAGAGCACGTTAAGCCGTCGGTCCCGGTTATTATCACTAATAATATGGTAATCATCGTTAAAGCCCGCCAACCCGCATTGGAGCAGCGTGGTGGGTCTAAGCTCTAATTCCCGCTCTCCTATGAGAGTGGAGGCCTGTGCCCCAGCAGTGGGACGTTAATAGGCTGTAGTGAGGAGGAGGAGGATGCGTTGCATATGCGTACAGTTACATATTATTATGTATATCTACCTACTTTAAATACCTATATTATGATTCTATTGCCGAGTTTCTAGATTGTTGTTCCCGGTAGAAGTGGCATTCCGAACCATTGGTAAATGCATTTGACAATTCAAAAGCACTCGTAAAAGTTTATTTCTATAACTTCTTTTAATTTCCCATTTCCTTTATCTAAATTTAAAGAGAAAATGCGGCGACACTAGAAAACCATGTAGACACCTGCAATAAGGACAAGAACGGAAATTCTAACCATTTTCTTTGTCCCGTCAACCGAGCTATTAGAAGCCTAGTACAAAAATAGAAAATCGCGATTCCCCGGTGTTTTTATCAAGGAATCTCAGCTATTACGAGTATTACGCCGCAGTGTAGGTAAGTAACGAGCCGTGACCGGAAACGCGCTGTCGCGGCGACGTGTAATGTCGCCACAACCGGTCCCCAGAACCTATATTTTATCCCTGTATCTGTCCCGGCTACGACCCGTCCCTCCTACTAAAAACATCACGTCTCACGTCATGTTTTTAGTTCTGGTCAAGAGACAAAAAATAGTAAACATTATGCATCAGGTTTCCACAAACTTATCTCACCCGGTGACTGGCGGCCGGTTTCTGAATTGAGAATTTTATGTTTAGTCTGTCTCAAATACTACTTAAGCAAATTTTTGTTTCTGAATTGATATTCGGCCGGTTTCTGAATCAAGAATTCAAGTAAAAAGCAAGTTCCACCTCTCAAACCTTACATAATATCAATTCAGAAACAAACATTTGCTTAATTAGTCCTTAAGTAGTCTTTGAGATAGACTCAACATGAAATTCTCAATTCAGAAACCGGCCGAGGGTCACTAATAGATTTAAGAAAAATAGAATTAAAAAAAACTTAACAGGCATAAACATAAGTTCCACCAAAATTAGTTCCGGGTCAGAAAAGTTTGACGGACTATACGAGTTTTATTAAACTACTATTTTTGTAAAGTTTTTGAAAGATGCCGTGGTAAGACACCATTATGTACCAAATCTCTCTCTGGATCTCTGTACCAAAGTGAGCAAAAACAAGTTTGGCTCACTAGTTTTAAGCAGTAAAGGCGCATTTTTCGAGCTGGAGAGGTGAGAAGAAAATGAATAACTTGCGATCCGCTATTTTCATGTTTACTTACTATGATACTCAACATCCGTTGTGCCACGGTGTTAATCGAATGTTTCATTTGTTTATAATATACGGTTTCCTAAGGCGAAGGCAGGATGTAATGCCGTTTCGAATCAACTTGGCTGTCGTAAATAATGATTGCAAACAGTGAAACAGTGGTGGACCCGTTAACAATATCCTCATGTAACAAGACTTTAAAATTTCCTAATATCTATTAACAGGCAACAGTTGACCATGAATACCAAATCGATATTAATAAAAAAGCTGTTCTTAAACAGTCCTGGCGCAGTGATGAGCGCTGTTGTCTTAACGTGGGAGGTCTCGGGTTCGATTCCTGGCAGTATATTTTATAATTTGACCAACGGACGTAAAATTTTCCTCTTATTTCAATATCTCCAAAGACTGGATAGACCATCCATTTACCGACTATAGTCAAGGTTGCCTAACATACTTCACTGTAAAAAATACAGAAAATGACGCAGTAAGTTATTAGAAAATAAACTTAGGTGCAAAACAGCAGGAAATTAATTATCTATAGTTCTACATTCTATACACTCAGACAGTTTAAATTAATTTAAAATATCTCATCCTAATAACTGATACGTCATCATAAGTCTGACAAATCGTGTATCAGCAACGAGCAGGGTACAGTTAGAGCATCATTAGCTCTACCACTTAGTCATGGGATTACTTGCTGAGTAAGATCGGACGGTAGCTAAGGACTGTAGTGGTAATAAATCATGCCAAAGCCTTAACAAGGACGTACCTACAACACGTTAAACCTAAATCCATATGGTTCCGTGTTTTAATCGGTTTGTGGTTGCCCTTTCATCCTTTGGATTATTCTTTTACTAGCTGATGCCTGCGACTTCGTCCACGTTGTTTAATTTTTTTATTCCCGCGGGAATTCCTTAACTTTCCGAGATAAAGCAGGATGTCTTTCCCCGAGATTCAACACCTCTCTACACCAAATTTCATCAAAGTCGGACAGACAGACATACACACTTTCGTATTTATAATATTAATATTAAGGACGAATTTTAAAGGATTCCTGAATCGAAAAGTGGCTTTTCCATCCCGCCAGTTTATTTTTGAACGATCTTTCCAACGATCTTTCCATCCCTTTGAGAATAGACGAGAAAAAAGTGTTCCCACTTTACGTGTAGGAGAGGTAGGGTCCTCATTTTATTTTTATAATTTTATTTTAGCACTTTGTCGGCGTGACGTTTACCTATATCAAATTACAATTTAATTCTAGAACTAAGCCTCGGATAGACAAACAGGCAGACAGAGGGACATGGCTAAACTATAAGGGTCCCTTATTGACTACGGAACCCTAAAAATGCAGCCGGGTATCAATAGAACCTACAAAATATACCTAAAGACCGCAAGCAAGCTTGTTCGAGCACTGTAATGGTCCAACCCCATTACAGAGGCGCGGCGCGGCGCAGCACGTAGCGGCAAGTATTATTTGGCTCTTTGCATAATTATGTCGCAGTGCAGCTCCATACCAACTCATACAAAGAATATTTGCCGCTACGTGCCGCGCCGAGTCATATTATGTAGTGAGGCTAGACCTTTGTACCTCCTACCTAGTTCCTAAACAAGGCTGAGGTTCGCCCCATTTCTCCGACCATGATTACGCCATGTCTCCATGGTCTACTTTTCCATAATTATACTATCATTAGATCACGATCATAGAACTTTTTGTCCATTAAGATTGAATCTGTATTAGCTTTAATAATGTAGGTTATGTTTTACAACTTGGTGCTTTCTTGAGAAGGTTTTCCCCTTAATGCCTATGTTAAAGATAATGAGATAGATAGAGTGAAGATAGCGTAAATATACCTGCTTAGTAGTAGAGTTAAGGCACGTCCTTATGTCCCATGTATGTATGTAATATGTGTATGTTTTTTTTCAAAAAAAATCTATAATAGACACAAATAATGGTGACAGGAATACGATAGGATACAATTTTCTCGATGCAAACATATTTTCCATAAAATGCACCAAAATATTTTGTAGTCATTTTATTCAGAAACGGTAAGTTTTTCTGTAAATATTATTGAATCTAACACTGAATTTCACGAAACAAATTCAAAAATATAAGGGGTGATCAGTGATTACTGATTAGCCTAATTTAATCACTGGAATTGTATGGAATCTTGTGATTAAATTAGTTTAATCAACAATTTAATTTTTAAATTTGTTTCGTGCAACTTAGCGTAAATGTTTTATTTTAATAAATTTTATCCATAGGACCATACTAATATTATAAATGCGAAAGTGTGTCCGTCTGTCTGTCTGCTACGCTTTCACGGCCCATCTGTTCAACCAATTTTGATGAAATTTGGTACAGGGATAGGTTGTATCCCGGGGAAGGACATAGGCTTATAATAATATCCCGGAAAATGAAAGAGGTCCCGCGGGAATCAAATATCTTAATCCACGCGGAAAGTCGCGAGCATCATCTACCTAGTACTTAATATGATTGAAAAAAAACTTGATTAGTTTCTCCCGTTACGACAAACGTTGCTTTATTGTCATCTATTTCCTTGTAACCTATAGTGAATTTTATCTTTCCCATTCTCTTTGGATCGTTTTGGGCTACTTGCGATATTTTAAACAGTTATTTTAAATAAATAATACTTAATAAATAAATAAACAGCCTAAATGCAAGCACTCGAATTCGCATCACCTAGTGTGGCCATACAAGTATCAACATTCTTGCAGCAAAAGTATGCACCTGCTCATAATAAATTCATTTCCTGACACAGATTCCCAACGTAAATCTCCCAGAAGGCCGATGGTACGTCGAATGCTTGGCCAAGCTACCGATATGGAACGTACGTGGTGTAAAAAACATCATCGGCTTAAGACAATAAACGATGATTTTGTACCGTTATTCAATGGTGGACACCGTTTTCATATTATAGCAAGGGACATTTTGTGATTTGTAGGTAAGTTTTTCGAAATATGTGGATCAAGTGAATTCTTTGTTTCATTGTACAGCAATTTAACTCAATAGTTTCGTCCAGTCTGTTTGTCTCTCGTGTGTCCTTTAGATAGCCCTTTTGAAAATCCATATCCATACTAATTCATACTACACTTATAAGTGCGAAAGTGTGTCTGCCTGCTAGCTGCTGCTTGCTACGCTTTCACGGCCCATCTGTTCAACCGATTTTAATGAAATTTGGTATAGAAATAGTGTCTCCCGATGAAGGACAAATACTAATTTTCGGAAAATTCAAGAGTTCACTCGGAAATCAAAAATCTTTGGCGTAGACCGTTTCTTCTTTGCTTTCAAAAAAACTATTTACATTCCTTTTTGGTATTTAATTATAATATTATTATGTTACTTTCTGTGAAGGCAAAACATTAGTGACTATGGGAACTCACCTATCGAGTAAGGCTTAAAAAAATTGGCTTCGACAAAGCAAATCCCGGAAAAAGTAAATAAAATAAATTTCCTAAGGCTTTGTTTTCTTCCCATGAATAAAATTAAAAATAAGAGTTTTTGTATTGTAATATAAAATAATATAGACTGTTTGACTCCATACATAATTTTCTATTACTTCTTTACTTCTATACTGTGAATTTATCCTATATATATATTTTTACATTGTTTATATACAAGGTGTAAGGTAATTAGTATAACATACCCGCGGCTACCCATGTTAGATGGTGTATAGATATATTGGAAAAATGTCATAAGACGTGTAGCTCATATCCTGGGGGAGTTATGTGGACTTCAAAATTTTAGCATAAATGTTGAGGTGGCATCCCTCAAAACAGCTGATTCAATATCAATGAACTGCGAACAATACGACGTATGTTAAGCCTCGTCGCCAGTGCGAGCGTTGCGATAAAATCCAGTCGCGATACTAAAGTAATCATTATTCGGCATGCAATTAAATTCTCAAAGCATAAGTCCGGCTAGAACTTACGTATTGTTGTAAAAAAATGCCCGACTAGTATCGGACTTCGTAAGTCGAAGTCAGTCACTTATCCTTACTTTATGAGCCGCCTTTCCCTGTGATTAATTTCTCGACTTACTTCGTTTAAGTTTTGATCAATAATTAATTATTCTGTGTAGGTAGTTTGTTCTTTCAATGATTTGCAAATTGTAATGAATTGCCAACGATACGATAATAATTATTATTATCGCTTGTAGTACAGTTCTGACTTTAGGTGTAGAAGAAACAAAAGACTCCACAGGGTTGCCAAAATTTATTTTCCATAATTAACTAATAAATTTTGTATGGTAGTTTTTGATAATTAATTTTGACTTTTTAACTCTACCATAGTGTTTATAACGTCAAAAAGGCATGGGTAGTCGCCGGTATGTTATACCATTTACCTTACACCTTGTATATACAATATTTATTTATTAATATTATGTTTCAGTACACCCCTCCCCAGCTTTCTTTTAAAAGTTTCCTCTGCCCTAAGGTTGCCTGGAAGAGATCGCTGTTTAAGCGATAAGGCCGCCTGTTGTGCCGTATCCATTAATATGTTTGTTTTTTTTCATTTAATTTCTTTGTGTACAATAAAGTATATTTTACTTTACTTTTACTTTTACATAATATTTATTAGCATTGCCTTGTAAAATATTATGTTTGCTTCATAGGACGATGTTCCAACTAAGTAACGAACATTGGTTTGCTTCCTGCACCCCGCTGGGTTCCTGCTAATTCCAGGAAAATATATGAGACATTGTACATAAGACCTTTGCATTTATCTGAATACTAATATGAGACTACATAGATATAGGCTACTACTATGACTAGTCTAGTTAAGACTAGTCCTGGTATTATGATATGCTAGTGAATTTATTGTTTACAGTAAGATGCAAAATGTATCTTTTTATTGTATCGAAACGCTAAACGCTTTTCTTTGCTGGTATGGTGCAGGAACCCGTGATAATTTAGAAATTATTCTCAAATTGCCACTGCTTGGAATCGAACCCAGGACCTCCGACTTCTTATACAACAGACTAAAGGACCAGGGAGGTTATCATGGAAAAATACAATTAATGGATAAGTTATGTCGCTCTTATTTAATATTTTTTCCTTCAAAAGTAGGTACCTAGGTAGGTAGGTAGGTAGGTTTTTTCCCTATTTTAAGGACAACTTAGTCCTTCTGTATGCTCTTTTTCAAATTATTATGTGGTAGTTTTAAGAACGAATATTTATTTAAATAAAACAACTCAGGAGCTAGCAAACTGACAACCCTGGTTTAATTGATCCAATGTAAACACACCAAGTTCAGATCCATAAGTACCAATAGAAACGGTAAACTGAAAGTGAAACAAAAACGGGTAACGATTACCGATCGAATCGTTAAGCGTCCATCACCGCATGTGACAGTCGTTACGGCGCGATGTAAACGGGACATAACTGTCGATACTGGTCCACTGGCGCTTTATATGGACAAAATCGGAGGGTCCCGTGACGATATTCATGCATAAGAAAGTGGTACCACAGACGTCTTAATAAGACGATAGAAATGCTATCAGTTTATACTAGCATAACGCGCCGTATGTTTTGATGAACTTAAGCATCTATTCATTCACAAAATACGAAACATTTCAACCTGGAAGAAGGAAGCAGGGCGGAACAATTCTATCATTAGTCTTCTCATACAATATTGAAAAGTCCTTATTGGCTTATGCGCCTCGGATCAGGAAATCTGTAATTTTACACATAGGTTCCCTTTATATTATAATAGCTATTTATGCAACTGTATCGTAATGAGGGTCATTTTAATTCGAGTGCTGTTTTTTGATACGAGGCTTGCCGAGTATCAAAATGGGATAGTACGAGAATTAAAATGACTAATTACGTACAGTTGCATACAAGATTTTATCTACGACAAGGACGTCTTTATAATTTTTTACTTTATAAATTAATAAAAAAGTCAAATCAATCAAGTGCCAGAACCCAGAGCCGCTAAGCTATAGGTATCCTATTTATGAAGATAACCATATCGATACAGCTACGACTCATAACGATACAGCTCCCATACAACGAACTGTATCGTTATGAGAAGCAAACACGAAAGAGGGTTCAATTCGATATAGTTGTCAAATTCGAAATTGGAACTTTTCGATGCTGGAGTAGATAAAGTTATAATAAAGACAGTAAGGCGGGATTGCACTCGCATATAAAAGAATAAGCATTTTCACTGAAATGTCATTGTTACAGTTCAAGCTAGAAAGTCTAGTCTTGATATTTTGTATGCATTAGGGTACAATGCGCCATAGGGTGGATTGAATACTAAGAAAGATTTTTTAAAGATCTGGTGAGCTTTTACAACAAAAATAACACGCAAGATCGCAGTATCTCTAAGATCCAAAACAACAGTGTGACAGTTTGATCCAAAAAAAATCAAACTGTCACAACAGATACGTCTCATTTGAGAACAACAACGCAACATGGTAACTGCGCTATGCACATCAGCAGTGCGACGATAATATAACGCTCCTATAACACTTCTATACTTAGTTCGAATTCTGTGGAGGGTACTCAAAGCTTGTAGGGCTACAACATGGGCACAGTACAAGGCGTACTCAGTGACTTGGGACACAGAACATGCTGCGGGTTTCCCGTTATGCCTATACCCAATATACTCATATCCGTAAGATGGTTAAAATGTGTTAATTGATGTAGCTTGTATAGGATTTTTCTTCCAACACCACCACCATTACAACCCATTAACGTCCCACTGCTGGGCACAGGCCTTGCCTCTCATAGAAGAGAGGGAATTAGAGCTAAGACCAAAAGACCAAACGCTGCTCCAATGTGGCTTGGCGCGCTTTAACGACTATAATCATGTTAGTGATAATAACCGGGACCGAAGGCTTAACGTGCTCTCCGAGGCACGGGGGTGAAACACCACCGTCTTCCTTACTACGGGCTAATACCACAGCTAGTACTGAGAATATCTGGTAAAAAAAACAGTATTTAATTATTACTAGCTGATGCCCGCGACTTCGTCCGCGTGGAATATGTTTTTTTTGATTCCCACGGGAACTCATTAATTTTCCGGGATACAAAGTAACGCCTATGTCACTCTCCAGGTCCTCAACTATACCCATGCCAAAAATCACGTCGATCCGTTGCTCTGTTGCAGCGTGATTGAATGACAAACCAACAAATCAACAAATCAACAAACAAACACACTTTCGCATTTATAATATTAGTGTGATGGCCCGACCCGGGACTCGAACCCGAGACCTCGTCGGCCGTAGTTGAACACCACAGTGGTTACAATGAATAATTATTATCATTTCACCCCACTGCCAGCTCACTATAGAGCACGAGTCATTTCTCATGGTGCTGATGTGGCACTAAGGAAGGTCATTAACCTTAAGAAATAAACATTAAGAAAGTCATCTCTGGGAATGAGCAGGGTTTGGCTTTAGTCCACTACGCTACAGCAACATGAATACCTATTAGGTATCTTCTTGGAACGACATGGCCTTAGTAAGCTTGCAGAAAATAACGGAGCCTTCATTTCAAGGAATCTTTTAGGAGTCCTAGCATGTTTACCGTTTAACTACGCTTCGAGATAAAAACGCAGACCACTCCAGCTACTCTGATAACGGAACCCACCTTCCGCAATTCCGGCTTAAGACGACGCTCCTAAAATACAAAACTGTGGAAGATTGCTTGAATAGGTACCTGAGTTCAACAAAGCTATGTGCTATTGCTATGTTATGGTAGCCATGCTATGACTGTCTTACGAATTCTTAAAAAATTCGTAATTTGAACGTTTAATTTTGAGATGTAAAATTACCAATCACAAAAATGCGAATTATTTCGTGTTAGTAGTGACTTAAAACTACGGTTAAGATATAATAAGTATATTAATTTTTAAAAATAAAAAGCAATATTTTGTAATGAGAAAACCTTTGAAGTGAAGACTATCTTAATCATCATTTTTACGAAGGTCTAGATAAAAGTCTACTAAAAATCTATATTTTGAGGCATGTTTTCGACTCTGTAGGTGGTTTGGGATGACTAGGTTTTTTGCTGGTAATTTGACATCCCTAAGTGGACAATTCTTGCGGCGATGCCGCATTCATGAAATTCTTTGAGTGTATTTATAGGCGCATTTATATTTGATTGTAACCTGTTCGGTTTTTGTTGACATTACCATTTTGATTTCTGCGAAACTGTTAAAAGCTTTAAAATACCAATACATTATGAAAGTTTTCAATTACCTACTACGCGGCCTCAAAGTAGGTATTGGACTGGCAACCACACACCGAAAAGCACGGAGTATTTTCATAAATGCGCAATCAAAACATACAGGAAATGAGTAGGTATCTCAGCAAACTTCAAATTTCTATATTTTTTAATCAAATAAACTTTATCAAGTGCTTTTGAATCTACCGCTGGTTCGGAATGCTATTCCTTACGAGAAGATCCAGCAAGAAACTCGGTGGTTGCTCTTTTCTATCAAAAATAACAGTCATACTGTCATAACAAGGATACAATGTAACTGCAGTGCCAAGCATAGCTGGAGCGAGTCAAATCCATGCTCTTTTATCGTTTACGTAATCTTCATCAGTGCATAATATAGCATGCTATTAATGAACTTTTTAAACTACCCACGTAGCAAGTTGTTGTTGATCGTTAAATAAGTAGTTCTTTTATAGGTCTACTAGATGACGCCCGCGACTTCGTCCGCGTGGTTTGATTTTTTTAAATTCCCGCGGGAACTCTTCAATTTTCCGGGATGAAAAGTAGCATATGTCCTTCCCCGGGATGTAAACTATCTCTGAACCAAATTTCATCAAATCGGTTGAATATTTGGGCCGTGAAAGCGTAGCAGACAGACAGACACACTTTCAAATTTATTATATTAGTAAGTATAGATGTAAATAAGTTACTCAACTTAATTAAGGCTCATATCAGTCTACACTGTATGATAATATTATGATTCACACGCATTTTTACAACCGGTTCCAACTTTAACGGTACAAATAAAAATGGCTACTTTGTTAGTTGGGTTACTCATTATGTACGCTAAATGAGTTTAATGTAGAGTTTATGTTGTTGATAAAGTAATCTGCGTAGTATATTCTTTAATTTAACATTTATAGAGACATTTAGTGGTAAGTTTATAGAAATATTTTACTGTTTTAAATGATTTTAATGTAGTCATTTAATTGGCGCATTGTACTTAGATAATGATTATTTGCTTAGTATGTATAGAAAGAAACCACCGAGTTTTTTTGCTGGCTCTTCTCGGTAAGAATGGCCTTCCGAACCAGTGGTAGATTCACTCGACTATTTAAAAGCAATTGCCAAAGTCTACTTGAATAAAAAAGTTTTGTATTTGTAGAATTTGTAAAAACGAAAATCGGTAGCCATCATTTGATTAGTTATTTGTGTGATTTAAAACGCCCTAATAGTTATAAGATAGATAATGTAACTATTAGATATTGATGTTACTGGATTTTTGTGAAACCCTTGTGAAACTTTTAAGAATACCAAGTCAGAACTATAGTGCTTATCAAGATTAAAATGGCTTTACTCTTTATATATTTAAATTATAAGATTGCACTGACAACATATAATTAATTGACATAAAATTAATAAATATCCCATAACAATAAATAACACATTTAAATGTCAAAATAATAATTTCGTATTTTTTTTAGAAACAAATTATTGCAACAACCTGTCATTGAATATTTTACGATCTAAAAATAAATTATATTATGCCTATAGCTCATTTTATTCACCGAAATGCTTTAACATGCATTAAAATATAGTTATGTATTTGTTATAAAAATCGTAAAATGCAAGGTTATGTTATAAATAGATCTATACTAATATAATAAATGCGAAAGTTTGGATGGATGGATGTTTGTACTCAATCTATACACTGACTGATCTGGACTGACGAATCTGGATGAAATTTGGCACGGAGAAAGATTATAGTTTGGCATAACACAGTCCCGGGCATCAGCTAGTTTGGTTTATAAATCATAAACTGCAAGGTTATTTTTTTTCTTTACCTACTTGTTTAGGGGCTTTTAGGTATATAATAGATACATAATATTTTGTGGCTTTCGCTGGAATGCCGTTGAACACGCATTCTCATAATACTTATAACCATAAATAATAAATCAGTTACACTTTTCACGTAACATGTCGTTTTATTGGAAACACATTCGATTTCTCTAATCACTGTCGTGCTATTGATCACGCATGAGTTTATTTTATTTTAATGCCAATACTTAATAATTATCTTAAGCGAATGGATTCAGTCAGATCGATTAGATTAAATAGCACCCATACTAATATTATAAATGCAAAAGTGTACCTATCTGTCGGTCTGTGTGCTACGCTTTCGCTTTCACGGTCCATCTGTTCAAACCATTTTGATAGGTACAGATATATATTGTATCCCTGTGAACACAGACCAGGTTTACTACTCGGTGACTGTGAAGGACATAGGCTACTTTTATCCCAGAAAATTAAGAAGTTCCCGTGGCTATTAAAAAAAACTTAATCCACGCGGACGAAGTCGCGGGCATCATCTAGTGAAAATATAATTTTGAAATATTTTTTTTATAATTTATCAAGGCAGTCACACGTCCAATACCAAAACTTGGCGTGCGAATGGCCTTGACAACTTACTATAAAATAATTAAAAAAAATTTATGAAAGAAGTTTTTTTATAAAGATACAAAAGTACATTATTGCTGGATTTAGTGATTGGATTGACAATAATGAATTAATACTTCAGTTTACGTCTTGTATTTTTTTTTATTTTTTGGTATCCGAGCGATTGGGTTTGCTTTTTTAAGTTACTTTTCATTTTAGTAAAACTTAATTATGACCGGATAAGAGTACAGTGTAACATGATATTACAGATATTCATAATTTTTGAAAGCGCCATTTTGTTCATAATCACGCCCACTGCTGCCATTAATTAAATGTATCATCACTACAGCCTATTAACGTCCCACTGCTGGGCACAGGCCTCAACTCTCATAGGAGAGCGGGAATTAGAGCTTAGACCCACCACGCTGCTCCAATGCGGGTTGGCGGGCTTTAACGACTATTATCATGTTAGTGATAATAACCGGGACCGACGGCTTAACGTGCTCTCCGAGGCACGGGGGTGAAACACCGCCAACTTCCAACTCCGGGCTGGCACTGAGAATTTCTTAATTGAAAAACCCAATACCAAACTTTTTATGCCCGACCGGGAATCGAACCCAGGACCTCGTGATCCGCAGTCGACTATGCTAACCACTAGACCAACGAGGCAGTAATTAAATGTATAGCAAGTAAGAATGCAATCACGCTCGCACTATGCTGCGATGAAATTTAGAAAGTGTTCCGATTTGAGATCTATCGCATTCAATGTATAACTATGTATTCGGGGTGAAAATATGAGATGGATCAGTATGGCATTACTACCTTAACTTTGTTAGGTAAAGATAGATAGTTTTAATTACAGATTAGGCTTAAGGATATATTAGTATTTGGTGTCATTTGATGAAGAATCTTAGCATTACTTATTAAGGCCTTCCTGTACAACACTGCCTAAACTGGTTTGGTTAAATTGCCGCTGATGCTGTCACTGTTTGTTAAGCTCGGGGAGATACGAAATTAATTTAATTTGAACACATTCATGATTTAACAGTCATGTGCAAGTGGACCTTAGTTATAAAAATGTGAGAAAAAAGTTTTAAGCTCTAAAAGATGCTTAGTACACCATTACAGCAAATCGGACAGTGGTAAACTATACTGTTTCGCAAACTTGTAGTCGGTCAGTCAATATTTTTTTGTCCCCAGTGTATTAGAAAGTAAGTAGGTATATTGAAGTGAAACTTGTTTAGAATTGTTGTGATTTGAAAATTCGATTTAACGAAAATGAGACGGAAAAGCGACACCAAAAAGAGACAAACATATTCATAATACCTACGATTTAGCCTGCGAGAGAATAAGATAGAATACAAGTTACATTTATCTCATTATCTCGTAGGGTACTTTTCTGAAGTGTCACTTCTGCCGTGTGCAATTCACACACGGCAGAAGTGACACTTCAGAAAAGTACACACAAACTTTTTTTTACTTATGAATTTCTCACTATTTTTGTGCCAGTGATCGTTCCCAAAATATCACCCTTTATAACATGATCAAGTTTCCGTTCTCGTTACTACTGCGTCGCGTGCAATATATCTTTCAAATTCTTGGCGATTTGGTTTTTCTCAAGTGTTACCCGTTAACGCATCTGCATGATATTCGAAATTTAAGTATCGTATTGAAATTTCAGTGCTGATGACGATTTCCTTTTTCGCTAGGAACAGAATTTAAGCTTCCGTTTTTTCCTTCCTCCTAATAACGTGAACATAATGACAGGATTACAGGACATTGTCTGGTGGGTGCTAGTTACGACCTTACCGGCAAAGACGTGTTACCACGAGATTTAGTTCCAGTACGATGCGATTTCTATGTCACCGTAAGATTGCAAAGGCCGTTGGATTGTAATCCAACTAGCGATATTGTAAACTGTCGACAGATTACAATTTAACGCATTTTTTTTCGGTAGATTGTAATATGTTAGGTATATTAACCACTACCTGATCATTTATGTCGAACCCTAACCTAACCTATAAGAAAGAGACAAGAAAACGCAAATACAATGAATATTTCAAAAATTGACACCCGGAACATTGAACGGTTCACAATCCGTCGACAGTTTACAATATCGCTAGTTGGATTATAATCTAACGGTGACATCTACATTATACCGACTAGGGTATGGTTATATGGTATGGGTTAAACATAACTGCTGTGCCCCTTGCAGGTTAGCCCGCTTCAATCTTAAGCTGCATCATAACTTACCAGTTGCCACTAGGTTAGATCATAGTCAAAGGCTATTTTGCAGTGGAGTAAAAAAAATAGTTGCTGGATCCAGACAACTGCCTCGTTGGTCTAGTGGTTCGTATGTTCAACTGCTTCCAACGAGGTCCCGGTTTCGAGTCCCGGGTCGGGTCAAAATTAAATATTGGGATTTTCTGACTAGAAATTCTCAGTACTAGCCCGGAGTTAGGAAGAACGAAGACCGTCGGTCCCGGTTATTATCACTAACAGGATAATATGTATTAAAGCCCGCCAACCCGCATTGGAGCAGCGTGGTGGGTCTGAGCTCTAATTCCCTCTCTCTTAATATGAGAATGGAGGCCTGTGCACAGCAGTGGGACGTTAACACATTCGCTGCGGCAGCATTGGATCCTAAACCTACGGCTCGTGCGGTACGAGACAAATACTGCCCGTATCTATATTTCCTGATATGCGTTACGACCTCTATTTTGCCGTACCGGAACCTGACTTTCAAAGTCCATGGAGACGTGGAAACTCACCATATCAATGGGTTTTTTGAACAAATCGATAGGCTACATCCTCGTGTATACCTAGCTGCGGTAGCCCCGGGTTCTCTATGATATTTCGAAAGATACAGAGATTTTTCAAAATCAGTCATTTACGGCAATATATATGCCGTATAGCATAGAAGTTAAAAAATTGCTAGGGATGGGTTTACTTCTGAAATGACAATCGATATTTTAAAGATATTCTTTATTAAAGACACAACAAATTTAAGTGTATAAATCAACATAATTCTTCATAATTAGTCAACATAATAATTACTCTTACAAGTACCTATCGCCAATTTAAAAAAATATATTTAAATATAAAAAAAATTAAAATAAAAAGCAGTCACTCATGTAAGTTTAGTACAAATACACTGATTAATAAATAAATAATAATAAATACAAATAGGTTTTTTAAATTTTGATTCATATTAGGGTACCAAATTATTATTGACCGAGCGAAGCGAAGGTCTCTGAGTCTACTTGGGTGAATTGGCACTTGTCCGTCCGTCTGTCAGAGCCTTATAACTTCTGAATTGCTGAACGTAATTACTTCAAATTTAAATATAATATGTAAATCGATGGCCTCCCGCCGAATATGGCTTAAAAAGTTTTAAAAATCTTTATTTCAGGCTCTCATAGAAGCGAATGCGAAGTAAAATATTTTTTATAGCGTTACATAGGGTTGCAGTATATCATTTTAAAGATAATTAAGAATAGAGTCCAAAAATATTTTTTTTTGAATTTTTCCCCTAAAATTGACGAAATGGGAGGCTTTCAAAGTAGCGATTTTCTAACGTCCAAAGTTGACCTCAGAACTCTCAATTTTCTGAACTCTCAAGCCTGAAACTTGATCAATTATTTGAATTATATCCTGTACTTGAACAACAAATACTAAAATTAGATAAATATTATAAGGAAACGAAATTATTTAATTTTTAATGATGATGATATTTTTAACAGAACTTCACACTGATGTCAATATATGGCGCTCTGTGAAACCGCGAGGTCTCAGTTCGGGGCGAACCACTAGTAATTACTTTTTATTTTTAATCTATGATGAGATCATATTAGGAACTTTAACGAAATAAAATAAATTTTAAAAAGTAGGTAATTCCCTTACTCATATCATGTTTTTTACGTGAAAGTCTCGTCGCGTAGTTTTTTGCATAAAAAATATCGAGCACTTACGGCCAACACTAATGCAAACTGCGAGGCCGCGCGGACGCATGCAGTGAGGCGCGGGGTTGGGGGGGTACGGCAAGATAGTCGCCGTACCGCACTGAATAAAAATAATTACCTTGCTGTGCGTTACGGCAACTATTTTGCCGTACATTATTAGTATACAATATCATTATATTAAAAGCAACCATATAGAAAAAATCACTGTCTCTTTCCTACACGTACGGGAACATAGATAAATCACCCCCGCACCGTGCGCAAAACAAGGAAAACTAGCTGCCGCACTGGCTGACCGTCAAATACGGCAAAATACTTGCCGTAACGCAGCGAAAGTGTTAATGGGCTGTAGTGGTGGTGGTGGATCCAGGCAGCGCAAGACTGCAGCATGTGACCCAGCAAGCCATTCTACTCAATTGTCCAGCTGATGTACGTCAATCGATTGACGACGACAACGAACATGAATGGCTTCTTTCTTTCTTCCTACAGGTTAGGTTTCCGCACTTATGAATCCTAGAAGACCGCCCAAGTGTGAAAGGCTTGTATTTAGAAACTTGACGTAACGTTATTTACAAATAGTTCAATTCAGTTACTTTTAACTGATAACTTGTCTTTTTCGCTTTTCTATTGTAATCAAATAATAATGACTATATAGAGTTTTCCATTCAATTCAATTTAATAACTGATTGTATTTTAATATGTGTACGAAATCGCAAGTCATGTACAACGTTCAATATTGAAAGTAGAGCTAAAAGAAAAAAAAATAGCTATAAACATCCGCTTGAATGTGATGAAATTGTATTAAAAATGTATGGAGTTGTGATTTTCCATTGATAGAGTTTTTTTCATTGCTTTTTTTAAATTCTTGTTAGATAGCTATCAAAATGAGAAGTTACATTCTTAGGAATAGGTACTTTTTACTGGCAAACTAGATCAAGCCTACAATTTCATCTACACCCATGGATTTTGATATTACACTTTCCCACTGGTGGGAAGTGTAATTTTTAATGTTTTGCCGTCGACTATATGCTACTATTTCATTATGGTCAAAACTCAACTTTACCAGCCCTAGTGGGAAGGGCTACTATTAGCCCTAAAAACTATTTTTTATCGATGTAATTAACCGACTTCCAAAAAAGGAGGAGGTTCTCAATTCAGCGCGTTTTTTTTTTAGTGTATGTCGTTGCATATCTCCGTGGTTTCTGAACCGATTTGAATTTTTTTTCTATCAGTCGTTAGAGGAAGCTCTCGAGGTAGTCCCATAAAAAATTCTTACTTTAAATACTCAACCCTGACACTAAAAAGTAAAAAATAAAAATTCTTTCCAAAAAACCGACTTGCAATGCCACTGTAAAGTACAAAATACGTTCAAGGCGTTGGAAGTCGGTTTTTTGGAAATAATTTTTATTTGCACCACCAAAATGAAATAGTGCCACAAAGTCACTTTTCCCGTCCGGGACAACTTGGGACAACTTAGTAAGGCAGAATTATCTATTCTGTAGTCAGGCTTGATATTATTATAATTGGTTCTTGTTTGGCTGTACATAATCTCAGATATATTCCTATTACTAAGCACAATGTACCTAACGCTTATTTTGGCCCTCTCAAAACTAAGTCTAGAGATCGCCAATCCCCATATTTATATGATCTGTCAAAATGTTTTTCTTAAAAACATTGTTATTGTCGGTAGATAAAATCTTTGATGATAGATATTGCAACACAAATTACGTGGGATGTGATAATTGGTCTAATGGTGAAATTAAATTGACCGGATTGCGTGATTTCATTCACGTAATCGTTATCTACATAGAAATTTTAAATGTACTAAGTAAGTAACCTAAATACCTACTCGTAGGTATCCTGGTGGAGCTGCTATTTAAGACACCCTCCAACTCAATTTATTTATTTATTTATTTATTTATTTAAGGGCACCAACAGTTTTACAGCAATAAAAACATACAGTCATATTAAATGCAAATACAGTTCTTAAGTATGCTATAAAAACCACTTACAAGGTAGCCACAACATGCGACTTAAATTCTGTATCACAAAATAAACTCATGAGATAAAGCAGTTACAGCGGTTGACTGAATTACATTAATTATCTTAAATTTTACAATATGCAATTGATATTGAATAAAAACTATATAGACACAAGTACATAAATATAAATAAACTACCTACATACAACCAAACATATAGGTAAATACTAAACGAAAAACAAAGAACAAAATAAAAAATACTAAGTAAGTACGTCAGAATTAAAAATTAAAAATTAAAATTTAAAAATCAATCTAAACCTAAATCCTAAACCCTGGGTATTTTTCACCAACAAAATCCGTATCCTTATATTATAAATGCGAAAGTATGTCAGTATGTATGTCACTTTCACGGAACATCCATTTTAACCAATTTTGTTAAAATTTGGTACAGTCTGTACAGAGATGCTTGTTTAGACCGATGGTAGACTTATCCCGGAAAATCAAAAAGTTTTCAACATCCCACGGCATCACACTTCATATCATACTAATAAATGTGAAAGTATGTTTGTTTGTTTGTCCTTCAATCACGCGACAACAGAGAATCGGATCCACAAGTTTTTACATGGGAATTGTTGAGGACTTGAAGTGACATAGGCTTTTTTCCCGGAAAATAAAGGAATTGCCGTCCGGAATTTGCGAAAGGATTAAGGTCGTTCGAGCGGGAATTAAGAAATCTAAAACCACGTGGACGAAGTCGCGGGCATCATCTAGCTAAATAACGAGGCAATTTTATTGTCACCAAAACAAAAAAAAAACCGGCCAAGTGCGAGTCGGACTCGCGCACCGAGGGTTCCGTACTCAAGAAGTAGGTACTGAAGCAAAACAATCAGGCAAAAACTAATATGTTTATTTGACGACGAGTACGAGGTTTACTGTTAATATCAAAAAAATTATCTAGTTAGAGGATTGGCTATAGTTTTCCTGTAAAATATACATAAATTACTATTGACCATAATTATTTCAGATTTTTCGATTGGTAAACTCCGGAGATAAGGGGGGGGGGAACGGTATTTTTTTAAACTTTTACCCCGATAAATCAAAAACTATCATGACTAAAAATAATTAAAAATCTGTTTTAGAATGTACAAAGTAAACCCTTTCATATGATACCCCACACAGTACAGTTATCTCACTTTTAAATTTCAACCCTCCGATTTTCCCCCCTTTTTAAATAAGAACAAAAATAATTTCCAATTTTTTTAAATTCTAGTGTCTTTGGGCCACTAATATACACAACTATTCCAAATTTCATGTCGATAGCTTCGGTAGTTACTGAAATAATCGAGTGTGACGGACGGACAGACGGACAGACGGACAGACAGACGGAGAAAGTCGCACCATAAGGGTTCCATTTTACCATTTTGGTACGGAACCCTAAAAATCTTCCATTCTGACAGTTCTAGTACGCATGTTTTTAGATTGAAGAATTTTAAAATTATCTCGAAAGCACTAACTAGTTTAATTGCAATAGTAAGAATAGAACAAAAACTGCATGCGGTTCTCTGCGATCCAGTGAAGAAAATTATACTAGTTAACTTGTTTCGCTAATTAAAATACCTCTAGAAGAGATTCTTTGTTAAAGTACAAAAATATTATCCATACTAATATTATTTTTCTCAACATGCTTGGAAATTTGAGCATTATTTTGACAACCATCTTCGAAATAAATCGAAATTGCTGTACTGGCCAAATACATGCGAGCAGCGGCCGGTGTAAAGTTGTATGAAAATCTATATCTGTCGTGGTTTAGCGGCCAAATAAAATAAAATAGTAAATTCATATCTGTCGTGTAATTTAAAAATGGAACGATCTTTTACTCCGAAACATGGCAACCAAGGAGGTAACTTATCACAGGTTTTATTTAAATTTCGGACGAGCTTGCAAATAGAAAGCTGTTTATTGAAAAAAAAACAAATGAACACTTTAACGCGGTAAAAATTATTGTTGTTCGTTGTTCGTCATTGATTTTGAAATGTATTTGACAAAATGAGTTCAAGTGAAGACAATGAGTGTGATGAACTTACTTTAACGCCACCTGAAATTCAAGAGGAGGCAAGAGCCGTAATAGAAAACTTGTTACCGCCAAAATCGAAAGAAAAATATTTGAAAACTTATGAAAATTTTGTTCAATGGAAGAATGAAAGAAAATCGTAATCGAAGTTCTGTCTAGGTACTACTTAGTTTTAATTTCCGCGCATTATTGAGAAAAGTACTATACAAGCCTTGGCCACAACTAGGCATTGATGGACTTACGTATGTGAGCCGAGGCGAATGTATTGCTGGCCGCAGCAGTAATGTACTAATAATTACAACTATTCAAGCCAAAACAAGTTTAGAAAACAGTAACGGAGAGATAATAATTTGTAAAATAATCAAGAATAAATCTCTGCTGACTACATTTTGTATTTTTTTTTTGTTATAAAATTTTACGTGACTAGTGCGTTAATGAGATCTTCAACGCGTAGTACGTAAATAAAGGTATGTTTTAGTCTAAATAGCCATTAAAAGAACATTGAAATTAAATAAAAAAAATGTATTAAGTAAAGGAGTAGGTATGTATGGAATAAAACTTCTGGAAGTATGGTTAACAGAGTGCCTAGTGGGAGATTTTCTTCCCATTCGATAGCGACAACGATAACTACTATTTGTTTGATGTGTATGCTCCTGAAAAAAGCTTATTATACTGTTGAACATTATGTAAATGCATCGATTTTGCGCCTAAGGTATTGATAAGTCAATGTGTAAATGATAAAAGAGCATGGATTTGATTCGCTCCAGCAATGCTAAGGACAGCGGTTACTTATGTATATATACACGTTGATGTAATTGTAAATTATTTTTTTCAAAAGATCAACCGCCGAGTTTCTTGCTGGTTCTTCTCGATAGGAATGGCATTTCGAACCAGTGGTAGATTCAATCGACTATTCAAAAGCACTCGTCAAAGTCTACTTGAATAAAAAAGTTTTTTATACCACTACAAGTTAGCCCTTGACTGCGATTTTACCTGATGGTTAATGTGAAGATGCAGTCTAAGATGGTAGTGGGCTAACCTGTTAGGGGTATGCCATGGTATATTTTGTATTTGTATTTTATTTGATGATAGCTGTTGCTCGATCAATCATATTTTACTAATATTATAAATGCGAAAGTGTGTTTGTTTGTTGGTTTGTCTTTCAATCACGCCGCAACGGATCGACGTGATTTTTGGCATGGGTATAGGTGAGTACCTGGAGAGTGACATAGGCTAGGTAGGCCGGGTTTTTATCCCGGAAAATTAAGGAGTTCCCGCGGGAATCGAAAAAACTTAAATCACGCGGACGAAGTCGCGGGCATCAGCTAGTTCGATATAAATGGCAATAAACATTGTCGCAATCGAATACATAAGAAAACTCCCACTAGGCCTGCTGCATGAATCGAATATTAAAGTGAGAACTCTCATATTATGACAGTTGAGCTGCCGGTAATGTGAAATTCAATAGTTTCACCACTGTATCGATCGACATGGCAGCTATTGTTCGTTACTCGGTAACACTTAGCTCTTATTCCGAACGCATCCATTGTTTAGTGGAACAGAATCAAACTTAGGCTGTTGTGTCATGGTTTCAAATGTCAAGGTAAAGGCGGAGACATTTTGATACGCCTGTTAATCAAATCAATTTATTGTACGTACCTACCACACAATGATCTATCCATACCAATAGAAAGTGTGTCTGTTTTTTAATTTATTTCACAATGTTTAAAAAAATTAAACTTGTTATCTTTATTCTTAGCTTATTAACTTTGTTAGTCTGTCCTTTACCTCTAGCTGGGTTTCTACTTTCCACTTTGAGCGGAACGAGCTCCGTACGGACTCCTAATTTAAACTGTCTAAAACTGGTAGTTATTAGAAGTGTAAACCTATTTTTGTCTACGAAGTCCGTTTCTCTTAGCCATTTCCCGCTCATTACCCTTTTGCAGTGGAAACCCCGCTTTCAATTCTTGACATCGAATTTGACGTTTGGTACAGAAATGGTTATATTCTGAGGACGTTTGAAGAAGTTAAGACTGCAAGTTGCGTCTTGGAGACGGACCGGACTGGCTTTACAAAAGAACTTTTCTATTCTACTACTTGAAACTTATTCTACAATGAGCAAAAATAATAGATTTTATTACACACGCAAAACCATAGACCTATAATTTAAACAAAAGCTTTGACGGTTAAATCTGTAACTAATTGCAGTGTATGTTACATGATGTAACAATACTAAGTTATGGAAATCATAGCAATCATATCAGGTAGATATTTTGAACACAGATGGCGACTTTCTAACTTGTTACCGTTTCTAATGACAGTGCAATCACTATAATTTGTGATGCTGCACGAAAAATGGTAACTTGTTAATAATTATATCTGTTTAGAACTGTAGTAAAGTTAAAGTCTAAGATTACGTCGCTCTTTCCTATCAGTTATAGACAAACTAGAGGGGCTGGACTGAGGTATTTTGGTTCCCGCGGTGATGAAAAGTAGCCTATCTGTTATTCCAGGCTATAACACTTTCGCTGCGTTACGGCAAGTATTTTGCCGTATTTGACGGTCAGCCAGTGCGGCAGCTAGTTTTCCTTGTTTTGCGCACGGTGCGGGGGTGATTTATCTATGTTCCCGTACGTGTAGGAAAGAGACAGTGATTTTTTCTATATGGTTGCTTTTAATATAATGATATTGTATACTAATAATGTACGGCAAAATAGTTGCCGTAACGCACAGCAAGGTAATTATTTTTATTCAGTGCGGTACGGCGACTATCTTGCCGTACCCCCCCAACCCCGCGCCTCACTGCATGCGTCCGCGCGGCCTCGCAGTTTGCATTAGTGTTGGCCGTAAGTGCTCGATATTTTTTATGCAAAAAACTACGCGACGAGACTTTCACGTAAAAAACATGATATGAGTAAGGGAATTACCTACTTTTTAAAATTTATTTTATTTCGTTAAAGTTCCTAATATGATCTCATCATAGATTAAAAATAAAAAGTAATTACTAGTGGTTCGCCCCGAACTGAGACCTCGCGGTTTCACAGAGCGCCATATATTGACATCAGTGTGAAGTTCTGTTAAAAATATCATCATCATTAAAAATTAAATAATTTCGTTTCCTTATAATATTTATCTAATTTTAGTATTTGTTGTTCAAGTACAGGATATAATTCAAATAATTGATCAAGTTTCAGGCTTGAGAGTTCAGAAAATTGAGAGTTCTGAGGTCAACTTTGGACGTTAGAAAATCGCTACTTTGAAAGCCTCCCATTTCGTCAATTTTAAGGGAAAAATTCAAAAAAAAATATTTTTGGACTCTATTCTTAATTATCTTTAAAATGATATACTGCAACCCTATGTAACGCTATAAAAAATATTTTACTTCGCATTCGCTTCTATGAGAGCCCCCCTGAAATAAAGATTTTTAAAACTTTTTAAGCCATATTCGGCGGGAGGCCATCGATTTACATATTATATTTAAATTTGAAGTAATTACGTTCAGCAATTCAGAAGTTATAAGGCTCTGACAGACGGACGGACAAGTGCCAATTCACCCAAGTAGACTCAGAGACCTTCGCTTCGCTCGGTCAATAATAATTTGGTACCCTAATATGAATCAAAATTTAAAAAACCTATTTGTATTTATTATTATTTATTTATTAATCAGTGTATTTGTACTAAACTTACATGAGTGACTGCTTTTTATTTTAATTTTTTTTATATTTAAATATATTTTTTTAAATTGGCGATAGGTACTTGTAAGAGTAATTATTATGTTGACTAATTATGAAGAATTATGTTGATTTATACACTTAAATTTGTTGTGTCTTTAATAAAGAATATCTTTAAAATATCGATTGTCATTTCAGAAGTAAACCCATCCCTAGCAATTTTTTAACTTCTATGCTATACGGCATATATATTGCCGTAAATGACTGATTTTGAAAAATCTCTGTATCTTTCGAAATATGATAGAGAACCCGGGGCTACCGCAGCTAGGTATACACGAGGATGTAGCCTATCGATTTGTTCAAAAAACCCATTGATATGGTGAGTTTCCACGTCTCCATGGACTTTGAAAGTCAGGTTCCGGTACGGCAAAATAGAGGTCGTAACGCATATCAGGAAATATAGATACGGGCAGTATTTGTCTCGTACCGCACGAGCCGTAGGTTTAGGATCCAATGCTGCCGCAGCGAATGTGATAATCTAACTCTGTGCCAAATTTCATCCAGTTCCGTTCAGCCGTTCTGGCGTGATTGAGTAACAAAAATCCATCCATCCATACATCCATACAAACTTTCGCATTTTTAGTAAGTAAGTATATAATAGGTTTGCGCTTGACGACTATCAGGCTTAATACAAGACAATGATGAGGTCTAGATTAGAGCGCACTTGCCTAGAAGATGCCAATCACCCTTGAAGGAACCTAAGTTATACGTGGCAGGAAACACGTGCGCTGGAAAGGCATTCCACACCTTATGAGGAACGTAGAGCAAAACCGTTTCGTTCGATCCAATTGGACGTCAGCAACATAAGGATTAAGGATGTCAACGCTGACGGTTTCTTTCTGTTCTGTGGTAGAACGGTGAAGGAGGAACAAGTTTGGAAAGTTCCTGACCACAATCTCCAAAGCATATCCAACTTCCAAGCAGAGGCGGCTCGTGAAAGATCATATTGGGAGTTCACTAAAAAAAAAGAAAATGCTTACCAATTATTTGTAAATGAAGTCCATTCGGCGGTCATTACGTTATATTGTTCCATTTTAATCGCCTACACTATTTACATAAATCACAGTCTTTTCCACATAAATACACAACACAATATGTACACTATTTAAAACAACAATACAGATTTTCTAGCCAATGTACAATGATTCGACGCACTCGCGAAGAAATCAAAATAAATTTACTTTCGTATTTTGTGTTTTGTTTACATTTTACCGGCATAATACGAATAAAAAAAAAATACTCGCGAGTTTTAACTTTCTTCGTGACAACAGGCCATGTCATTTAGTCGGGTAATATCGCGAATGCGTACTTCGTGTCAGGAGCGCCGCTCCATATTTACCAAATGTCTCATACAAATCTTTTGTCTCACGCGCCGCTCGCATCGAATGTTCTCTTTTACTCTCATTACATTTCAATAAGAACGTTGTACTAAACTTTCGTCTATAGGAGCGTTGTTCTAAGCGCTCCACTTAACAAAAATACCATGTATTAAATTTGTGTTGATTGATGAAATAAGTAGTAAAGTAGGTAGGTAGGTACTTATGGATATTCATGATGAAAATGACAATGGGAATAGATTTATATAAAAATATTTATAACGTTTATAGCAAAGTTTATTTGATTATTATACCTACCTAGTACCTATGTATTTTTTTAAATTTGGTGAGAGTTCACTGCACCAGCGCTCCTTTGAGCGAGCCGCCTTTGCTTCCAAGCTGAGCCAAGTATGCAGCTTGGAGGTTTCTAATAAGAAGGTCTAAGACTAAGTAAATGAGCTTTTGGTCTGCAATTTGTATAGGTGTCGACTAACTGTGGATAATACTTAGTTATATATTATGTATACTAACGCTGTGGAATCTGGATAAGAATAAATCTATTTTGCTATGTATAAAAATCTGTTTATAAATTTAACAACTAGGCAAGCCGTTCACCGAAGTTTTTAAAAAGCTTTGTATCACATAATTAAGTGTGATAGAGTGTGAGTTATTGTGAGCCATACACAAAATCCCGTATTACGCAACCAAAGATATTTTTAAACGCAACAGTTTCTTAAACAAACGGTTTACACCATAAATAAAATTATACTTCGTCGCTTCATTCTTCAGATATAATTCATTGAACTATGTAGTTTCCTTCACGTAGAAACAACCAAACGCACGTTCTTCAGAGGAGTTATAAAAAAGAACCCCTACTAACCGCCTCTGTCTCGCGCGACACAGCGGCTTCGTTCGTCATTCCTTTTTCGTGCGTAGCAACGATCACACGTTCCTACTTTCTACACACTTAAGATAATTTTATCTGTAAATAAGTATAAAATAATATTAAAATTAGTCTGTCTGACTAATTAGTAGTCGGGTGAGTCTTTAATCTTTCATTTTCAGCAATTTATTTCAGCACTACGTGGTTGAGTAATCATTATTAATTCATGCAGTGTTTATATTTTACACTAAAGGTTTTATTGGGGGACCAAGAGTCAACACGAAGGAGAATAAACCTTTCAGCATGACGCGCCTAAACAATTATACTTTCATGCAGTGTGTGTTACACTAAGGGTTTTCCTGGCGGTTGTCCGAGGGTCAACACGAAGGAGCATAAACCTTTCAGCATGACGCGCCTAATAAATAATACTTTCATGCAGTGTTTGTTTACACTAAAGGTTTTCCTGGCGGTTGTCCGAGGGTCAACACGAAGGAGAATAAACCTTTCAGCATGACCCGCCGAATCAAGCATACTTTCATGCAGCGTTTGTTTACACTAAAGGTTTTCCTGGCGGTTGTCCGAGGGTCAACACGAAGGAGAATAAACCTTTCAGCATGACGCGCCTAATCAAGCATACTTTCATGCAGTGTTTGGTTACACTAAAGGTTTTCCTGGCGGTTGTCCGAGGGTCAACACGAAGGAAAATAAACCTTTCAGCATGACGCGCCTATTATATTATACTTTCAAGCAGTGTTGGTTACTCTAAAGGTTTTCCTGGCGGTTGTCCGAGGGTCAACACGAAGGAGCATAAACCTTTCAGCATGACGCGCCTAACCAATTATACTTTCATACAGTGTTTATTTACACTAAAGTTTTTTCCTGGAGGTTGCCCGAGAGTCAACACTATGGATAATAAACGTTTCAGTACGACGCGCCTGAGGAATTGTGGTACAATACTATGTAAAATGTATGATTTCCTAAGGAGGATACTAAAAATAAAAGTTAAGTAAGGAGGGTACTTAAAATAAAAGTTAGTATTGAATCAGCTATACGCGCTCATTACAGGAATTACACTTTCATGCAATGTTAAATTGCACTAAAGGATTTCCGGGAGGTTACTCGAGAGGTAACACGAAAGAATATAAACGTTTTCAGCATGGATCGCACTTAAGAAATTGCTCGTCCATGGAGTGTTTAATTGCACTAAAGGTCTTTCCAGCGGGTTGCCTAAAAGCTAGACGCGTCTGGCGATGGCATCTGCCCAATTAGCAGTCCGGCGAATTTGTCCACCAAATCAAGATAGCTGGCACTTAGCAAGCTGTTAACCGTCCTCTGAACAAGGGGGAAGACGTTGAGGGTCAAAGTGGACCAACGATCGGATACGTCACCAAGGCCCAGCTTTGTAAGCCTAACACAAATTGATTTCGACCAATACTTGAGAAGTAACCGGAATTCAGGTAAATACTATGCACCTACCATAAAGAAGGTTACCTTCTACTTCATTTATCAACTGCTGTAAATTATTAACAATCTTCAGTTTTTACTGGGTCAAGGATTGTATGGATACCGACTTACCTACGAGTACTTAATTCGAAATCAAAGCTAAACATTATCTTTCGTACCTAGGTGTTACCGCTGTATCAAAATAGTGGACATGATTTATTCAATCATAAGTACATTATAATATATTATATTATAAGTGTTTGCATCGCCTACCCTTTTTTGCTTTGTGTTCATAGTTCATACACTATCACCGCCAAGGCCAAAATCCTTATACTAATGAGGTTCTGTTTTTAAGATAAATCTATTAGCATGGAGGCACAATAAAAGTGTTTATTATTTACGGCGACAGATAAACAGAATACTTAAAAATATCTATGTATTTAATTTCTTTCAAGCAAGTAAATGCAATTATTAATCTAATACCGTTACCACAAAACGTTATTTTAAAATGTAAACCTATGGAACAAATTCCATAATAAAATCTCTGGAGTACCGTCTTAATAAAAAGGTATATCTGATCGACTATAAAAAAGACTAGTTAAATTCTATACCAATGTTTTAACTTTCAATGAAACACTTGTGGTGGTTCTAGTCATTTCTTTAAACGTTACAGTTTACATAATATCTGCTCGGCTATAACATGAAAAGATCTAGCATTTCAGATTTTTATTTTGGAGACTGCAATAAACAATAAAGTTATATCGAAGCACTCTTACTAGAACGAAGAAGAACAAATATTTATATATATATATATATATATATATATATATATATATATATATATATATATATTCAGCTTAACACCACTACTTAAGTTTTCAGCTTTTGCATATTTCAGTGTCTTACACGCAGTCACTAGACCTAAAAGAAACATAAATGTTTCATTTAGTGTATGCAGATTCAAGATCTGGGGCTCAAAATTTTCAGATGTAATTGTTTACAATGCAAAGCCTCTTGGAATCAAACTTACATACACCTGCGGAGTGGTAACTAAAGTTCTGAGAATTCTGAGGTAATAAATATATCTTTATCTTTTTTTTTATCAGCTAAGTACTTCAGCAATAAATCAATTTATTTGCAAATACTGATGTAGATACAGAAACGTCGAATTTGAAAAAAAAAAAAAAAAAACTGCTAGTAGAAATCCTCAGCGTGGTAGGTACGCAAAGAACTTTTACGAAGGAAATGTGTGGTAAGATTGCAAAAATTACCCACAAGTTTTATGTTTTTTCCCTAACAACGTAGGTACTCTCGAGTTTTACAACTTAATAGTGCCCGGGAAGCATATATCATACACCCGTTGACAGGTAATACGGTTGATTATGCTTAAAACAGTTCGAAAAACCAAAAACTAACAAAGAACCTTCTTCTTTTTGGAAGTCGGTTAAAAATAAAGATAATCTAACGGCGAGTATTTTGACGACCGGATGTAGATTATATTATAATATTACATACTTAATAGTGTAAAATCACCAGCTAATTACTGTTTTAAAGATATTTCGTGGGCATTTGTTTAAAACGTAAAACGCGTAAAACGAGGGTTGTCTTACCCGAAGCGGGAATCCAAGCCGGGTGCCAAGGGTCACTGGTAGAGATCTCGTATAGAGATAACCTACCTACCTTCCTGGTCCACTATGTTTCTGTTTTTCTAAGTATTTCATAAATTTTTGGTAAAAAATAAAATAAAAAAGAATTTTAAGTTTAAGATCCATTCATATATATCCATTATCCACATATTGGAAACAATCTTCGAAAAACTTATAAAAAAAAAAATATATATATATATATATATATATATACATAATCGGACTGGAGACGTCTGGACTCGAGCCGGGGTGTTCTGGTATCGTGGCCGCCCTATTTCCCAACTGAGCTATTTTAATCTTGTAGATGGCGGCGAAATTTACCTTCGTATTCTAATGATAGTGTTAGGTTATTTTCGTTACGGAATTTCTGGATTCGGTCTCCACGCTCGAGGCCCGCGATAGAACCTATGCAATAGCTTAATAATACGTACATCGTAATCACTCGTGGCAAACATGGTACGTAAACAATATGCCCCCGCAACACTTGCCTAGAGCAAAATTAAAATTCTTGTTTAGTCAAATCAGACCCTGAATGAGAGTTACCAATTAAGACATTAATGGAAACCCAAAATCGGCTTAGAGCAGTGGCCGCAAATGTAACATTTGGATCACGCTTACCTCACATAGATCAGCGGTGTCAGTGCATCTTCCATAAAATATCAGGGAATTAATGCATCCATTCAAAAATTCTCATTTTAAATAGCTTATAATGAGGTTTATTTCTCTCATTTCATGTTTTTTATTAAAACTCTATATTCAATGGCCTGAACAGCTAAGTTATCTATCGTTGAAAAGTATCTTACTTTAAAGCTCCTAACGTCTGTGGGGCAAGAAAGTTCAAACCAATCGATTAACCCTTCAAAGTCGATAGTAGTCGGTCACAATATCGACCGAATATTCATTCTTCACCTATAATTTCGGGGTAACTTTTACGCGGATAGGAATTTATAAAATTTTACTCAAATATATAGCTAAAGCAATACTCGAAATACCTTCACAACAGGACCAGAATAAAACGGTTCTTTTCCCGCCGCGCTTCCAAAAAAAAAAAAAAAATGCATTTTTATGCTACTGGGCAGGATTTCGCACATAAACGCCCCATTGGATGTCTGTTGTGCTAATTGTGTAAATAAAATAAAGTATTAATATACTTTGTACTAGATTATAAACCTTGCAGTATTGACATCAATAACTCCATTCATTCCGTTCCATTCGTTTGCATCGAAACTATAATACGTTTATGCTTGTTACTAGCAACTAAAGCAAAAGAGCGCAAGATTATATTATTGGTAAATTGAAAGTTATTTAAATTGAAACTTTGTACAATAAATACTTAAGAAAAATTTTAAAGTCATCTTAAACGTACGTAGATAAACTTCTCGGGAAATCAGCAGATGCCACACTAAACATAAACTGTTTAAAACATTACAGCTCAAATAAGAGATAAGAAGAATAAATAAAATTATTGATAACAATAATTAGTATCTATTCAGTGTAGATACAGTTCTTGCAAAAATATATATCTCTTAACATCTACATAGTTCAATGAATTATATCTGAAGAATGAAGCGACGAAGTATAATTAATGATTAAACGAACTTACCTGTAAGTGAAGTTCTATCATAATTATATGAGTCGCTTCATTCGAAGATATAATATTAAGCTCCCAACCCACCCATCCCAAAACATATTTTCGCAAGAGCTTTAAGTATAGGTACCTATATCTCTAAACTAAATGACGAACGAAGCCGCTGTGTCGCGCGAGACAGAGGCGGTTAGTAGGGGTTCTTTTTTATAACTCCTCTGAAGAACGTGCGTTTGGTTGTTTCTACGTGAAGGAAACTACATAGTTCAATGAATTATATCTTAGAATGAAGCGACTCATATAATTATGATAGAACTTCACTTACAGGTAAGTTCGTTTAATCATTAATAACGAATGTTAAACAATCAAAAGATAATCACACAAAAAATAACTAAATCTGCTGTGGTAGCACTATGACGAATTCAAAAATCCATGACACACTTAAGTTTTTTTTTCTCATCCAACAATGCCCGTTAGGTATTAGGCTTCCATAACGTTACAAGAGGTAGATGACCGTTCCGATACAAACGAAACGTGGCAATGAAATATAAACTTTATTATATCTCAATAATAAGGAAGTTTATAGAATGTATTTGGCTGTAATAAGTAGCGTTCTGGTTAGAGATTATTCAATAAGAATAATTGAAGTGGATCAAACGAAGAAATCGTCCGATTCAAGGCCGACCGATTATAGCGAGCGATTATTTTGTTAATGGGGTTACCGGGTACCCGGGCAATCGGCGATTTATATGGTTTGATCATTGATGATCACTTAAATAATGCCAGTTGATTTGAAGACAAGTAAAATAATGCCACCATTATTTCAATTTTTTTTATTACAATAAGTAAGCGTTGAGTTTGTATTGGTATAAAACATAACTATTTTGTATATTAGTTAATGCATTTAATGTAAGTACCCATTTAGTAATTATTTCATGGACCATAATTATTAATGTGAATGAATTATAATTTCTTAGTTAATGTGAAAAGCCTTCCTCGTAAAATGGCAAGTTATGAAACCCGTATGAAATTGCGCTGGGGAAATCTAGACAGGACGGAAAATTCTCCGTACCGACATAAAAAGGGGCTAAAAGTCCCTTTTTACGGCTATTCCCTGTCATCGAATATAAGGGGATAATCTGATAGTAGATAATGAACCTTTGTGAAGAAAAGTAATTAAAAAGAAATGGTTATGATTTGCCGGAGTTATAGAGTATCATGCTACCGGGAATTACCGGTATCAAAAGTACCGGGAATTCCCGAGACTTCTGAATATTTTCAGTCCCGGTTCTCCACACCACAAAACCGGTACTTTTGATACTTTCGAGACTCGAATTAAATAGATTACTTCTCTAATTAAGTGCGGATATTTCTGAATGTAACAAGAACTTCGTTCACTACACTGTATTTTATGATCACAAATTCGAGGTTTTAGTATAAAAAATCCTATTTTTACTTTGAGTATTTATACTTAGTCTTTCTAAATATTATTTACCAGCTTTTTTGAAGATCAATTAATTGATGAATCTGTCACTCCAATAAAATTTGTTCTGCTTTAATGAGTTACAGTAGATTAATTATGCTACTCTGATAATCGTATTATATTTCAGTTCAAAGTTTAGTTTCAAAAAAAATTGCCAAATTATTTTTATAGCAATTAAATGCCTCAATCAATTTATTACTACAAGCAGTTTGTAGAAAAAAGCCTTGAGGGACAGAGGGACAACAAAGTGATCCTTAAAGGGTCGTTCTTTTTAATATGGCATACGCAGTAACCTCACCTCAACGAATAACAAATATAAATCTATCAATTGGTCAATTGGTTGGTCGATTTGTTGGTTGATTGGTTGGTTGATCGGTTGGTCGATCGGTTGGTCGATTGGTTGGTCGATTGGTTGGTCGATCGGTTGGTTGATGGTTGGTCGATTGGTTGTTCGATCGGTTGGTTGATCGGTTGGTCGATCGGTTGGTTGATCAGTTGGTCGATCGGTTGGTCGATTGGTTTGATCGATCGGTTCATTGGTTGGCCGATTGGTTGGTCGATTGGTTAACCGATTGGTTGGTCGATATGTTGGTCGAATGGTTATCCGATTGGTTGGTCGATTGGTTGGTCGATCGGTTTGTCGATTGGTTGTTTGATCGGTTGGTCGATTGGTTGGACGATCGGTTGGTCGATTGGTTGGTAGATTGGTTGTCCGATTAATTGGTTGATTGATTGGTTGATCGGTTGGTCGATTGGTTGTTCGATCGGTTGGTCGATTAGTTGGTCGATCGGTTGGTCGATTCGTTTGATCGATCTGTTGGACGATTGGTTGGTTGATTGGTTGGTTGATCGTTTGGTCGATCGGTTGGTCGATTGGTTGGTCGATAGGTTGGTCGATCGGTTGGTCGATTGGTTGTCCGATTAATTGGTTGATTGGTTGGTTGATCGGTTGGTTATTCGATCTAATGGCCGATTGGTTGGTCGATCGGTTGGTCGGTTTTGTTTGATCGATCGGTTGGTCGATTGGTTTGATCGATCGGTTCATTGGTCGTCCGATTGGTTGGCCGATTGGTTGTCCGATTGGTTGTCCGATTGGTTGGTAGATTGGTTGGTCGATCGGTTGGTCGATTGGTTGTTTGATCGGTTGGTCGATTCACGATTGTGTAAGAGACAATCCAGAAGTAGGTATTTATGAGACACTTATAATATATTTGTACTCTCATTTGGAACTTGCACGAATAAATGGTTAAAAAGAACTACATATTAAAAAGATGATAAGGATCACTTTGTTGTCCCTCTGACCAAGCCTCAAGGCTTTTTTCTAGAAACTGCTTGTAGTAATAAATTGATTCAGGCATTTAATTGCTATAAAAATAAAATTATAAGCTTATCACGATACAAAAAAACAGCTTTTCGAAGTGTATTTTCAGACAAGATGTCCCACGCTATCACTGTAAAACAGCCGGCCCTTCGCGTTGAACTACAATAAAAGTTTGAAATTTGGAAAGATGCGAATTATTGCACAAGTTCATTAAAAATCATGAATTTATGATTCTGTGTGGAAATATTACGCGACATTATACATCATTACATTTATTTGACATATTATGTCAAATAGTTGGTCTATTTCATACTTTCTGTAATGTATTTGCCTTGTTTTGTGATAATTTATGGTAGTATCGAAAGTATCGAAAGTACCGGGAATTCCCGGTTCTATGCCAGTATCGGTCCGAAAATTCCCGGTACTCAGAAGCAGTATCGACTGCATGCCCTAGTAGGTATCAGGCATTTGCCTAACTAAACACTAATACCCTGAAGGCCATCCTTGTAAAGAAACACGGATGCCGGAAGGGCGTTCAAAACCAAAGAATTATTTTTGACCAAAATTTCGTTAAATATATTTTCTAACACGTCTTGACCAGTTACGAGTAATTCTGTTTAACTTTTACCTTTTGCAACGACGCAATCTATAGATTGCAAGAACTGATCGTGTACCTAATAGGTAATATACGTAATATAGCAGACTAGTATGGATTGTAGAATTAGATCCAAAGAGCTGCTATTTAATCTCCTGCGCTTCACTTCTTAAGATTAACAGTAATTAACCGTGAAATTCCGAGATAACATCACGACACTCCACGAGCTGTGTTTCGCACAAATCATACTTTTCTTTATGTCATTGCACGTCTCCAGTAGTGCTTCGTATACTCCGAGAGCCCGTAGGAAATTTTCACGAGGTGCTTTTTTTGAATTTTTTTCGCTTTCAATTTTTAAGTTAGTTAGACTTAGTCTTAAATAAAAATGCAGTCCGAGATGGAAGCGGCTTATTTTAGTAGGGGTATAGCAGTTTAATTAAACCCATATAGGTACCTGTAATTAATCAGTTTCTAGACGAACTCTTACCGTAAAATAGGGGTTTGACTTTTGTCATTTTCTACCACGATTAATAAGTTTTCATGATGTAGGTACACTACCCCTATCAGTGGGTTCCAGAGTACATGCATTCTCGCAATGCTCCATTTCTGGTCGCCTTATCATTTCGTCATTTAGCGCAGCAAAGCTCTAAACTTTGAAATAACCTGCCGTGAGGAGGGCAACGTTTTTACGCCACTACAAGTTAGCCCTTGACTGCAAACTCACATGTAAGTGACGATGCAGCCTAATATGATAGCGGGCTAACCTGTTGGGGGTATGGCAGTTATATCAGATACCGTAACCGACTATCACCATCGTGTTTTTTTTAAGTAAGTAATTTTTAACGTCAATAAGTGTACCTACAGTGTACCTATATTGAATAAATGATATTGACTATTGACTATTGACTATTCACACTAATATTAAAAAGGCGAATATTTGTATGTGTGTATGTTTATTACTTCATCCTAAATTAACACATAAGCTATTTTTTCCCGGAAAATTAAAGAGATCACGCAGGAACCAAAAAAAACACAATCCACGCGGATGAAGTCGCGGGCATCGTCTAATTAAACCATAAAAATATCCACTATCCCAACGTTCAGCTTTTATCAAGCAACTCCTCAAAGTCCCCTACGTACTCTCGGGCCTCGGCGAAGCACCTATCTGTGATCTCGGCGGTGGCTATTAAACAAATGCCGAGTTATCATGTACCGGTCCGAGCGGGCATGTACGCCGAGTTATGTCAACTGATGTGACAACACAACTACATGGTACACGGCCATATCTGTACACTTAGATAAAATGTGTAGGTATTTATAAAATGCTTTGACTGTGTTTGAAATGTGAAATAATTAAACCCGCTACTTCGTCCGTGTGGTTTAAGTTTTTTTGATTCCCGTTTCCGGGTTAAAAAGTAGCCTATGCCCTTCCCCGGGATGTAAATTCCATCAAATTCGGTTGTAAAGGTGGTCCGCGAAAGCGTAGCATACAGACAGATAGACAGACAGACACACTTTCGCATTTATAATATTAGTATGGATTCCTATCTAACTAACCTTAGTAATGCAATATTATCATATTATCTGAGAGAAGTCCTCATTGCAGGGCTTGCATTGGAAACAGTCGAAACGCCGACACACGTGTTACTGGAATGCACAGGCGTCAAAGACCAACGCGAACGCTACCTCGGATTCCCAACCTCCTTTCGAGAAGCCCTCGACATCCTGGGCGGTCTTCTAGGCTTCTGGAGCGAGCTCGGGTGCTTGGAGTGAGAGCTCCGGCGGGGGAACACGTGGGAAGAAAGAAAGATCTGAGAGGAGATAGGTGCTCAGTATAACTTGAGTATGGCATAGCGGGGAAGATGGATAGTCCTCTGATGGGGAAACTCATACAGAGGACTAAATCCCTATTAGTTTTTAGGTACCAACATAGATTAAGTTAATACCTTAGATTGTAAGTAGGTACTAGTTATTAAGATTATACTGTTACTAACACTAAAGTGGACCACAAATGTTGTCTGTTAAATAAAATAAATGAATAAGGCCGTCCAACGAGTTTTGATGATGACTATTGATAATGTCGAATGCAACTAGTTCTATAACAATATTACTACAGGTGCTTTTCTCATTTCATTTATTGTAATCTTACTAACAACTTAACAAAGCAGTGTTTTCTCGGAATACTACGGACATTGGTCTGTGAAGACGACTTGATAATATCTTCTTCAAAAGTAAGAGCTCGTTGCTTTTTTTACCAGAAAACTATGATGTACGAGATGATACCGTAAATCACCGGACTATAGCGTAAAATATGCAGAATTTTTCCAAAAAAACCTGATTCGCTTTAGCGAAACGTTTATCTAGGCAAAAATATTAAAACTAAAACATAGACAAGTTTCTCAAGATGGAGATAAAAATATTGCAAGGAAAGCTGCAAAAAGATTTTTGTTTGAATTTTTTGATTGCAAAAACAAGATTAGAATAATTCAGGTTTACTAACTATACTAATATCCTACTGTACGTAGGTAACATGATAAATTGGCGTAGATTGTAGAGATGTAGACCCACCTAAATGGAAAACTTGTTTTCCGTCATTTTCGCTTTATACGCAATAGTTATTTGTTATACAAGAGTGAAAAGTTGTTGTGTGTGAAAAATCTTTTCACTCGAGTGCAACACGTAACTTTTCATCCCACCTCAGCGAGGAAATGAAATACTTCTCGCGTGATTGTTGAGGGAAAAAGCTCATTTCCGCATTTTTAACAGTTTCAGTCAATTCTGTTGGCGTCAAATTAACTTCTTCGTCACTAGAATCACTCATTATAGGTTTTTCACTTATTTTCAATTTTCTTGTTTTTAATCGAAGGTTTTAATTTTAAACAATATGACGTGAAAGAAAATGGTGCGCGCAAAGCAAATTAAAAAAGTACACCAAGAAGGTTACGAGTGTGAGTTTTTAACAAATTAAAAACGGTTGTATGGAAATTCGGCACCATAGAGGTAGAAGTAAATAGGTTTTAATGATGTTTTGAATTCACAAACTTCATAGACGAGTGATATTTACTAACGTGCACACGATGTTCTAAATTCAATTTACTTTATCCTGAAGAGGATAATAACGGCTTTTGCATTCAGATATCGAAGCGTAAAAATACTCTTTCCGAGATGGTGGGATGAAAAATATATAATATCTTGGAAAACCTAAGTACCTAGCACGTCGACCTGTTTATCACTACAATTCCATCGTACTAGATAACTAGAATATCTAGTTCTAAAATATAAAGCCCGCTTCATAACCCAATAAAAGCCTTAGTTTATATTTCTAGAAAAGATACAGAAAATACTATTCGGCTCTTAAAAACAAATCCTTAAAAAAATAGAATACGTAACTATAAAAAAAGTGTGTGTGTGTAATTCATACACGGTAGAAGTGAAACTTCAGAAAAGTAGCCTACGCGAGCATGAGATAAATATAACTTGTATTCTATCCCATTCTCTCGCAGGCTAAATCCTATTATGAATATGTTTGTCTCTTTTTGGTGTCGCTTTTTCGTTTCATCGAATTTTCAAATCACGATTCTAAAGATGTTTCACTTCAAAAGGTCAAAACCCAGCACTTCTGGACAGTTTTTTCTTTGACCTCTTTAGGAACATGACAATTATAGTTTTTTTTAACACAGAGTACAAATAAAAGGTAATTTCCGGTACATAATGAACTCTATTGAGAATCACTTTATAAACAAAAGCGCCTAATGATGGGTTCCATAGAAACCCCATGGGAAACTTTGTAGAGAATCTCTTTGTTTAGATTGAAAGTAATTTGCTGGTGGTATTGTTTGTATGATATATTGGATGAGAGTTATGTTTATTTTAGAAATATAAGATACTTCCTAGATATGAATTAAATTACGGCATTTATATGTCCGTTAGATTATAATATAACTCGCGAAATTGTAAACCGTCGGAAGATTACAATATGACGCATTATTTTTCGGTAGATTGTAATCTATTAGGTATAATATAATATAATAATAAACCGATACAGGGTGTACCCTGATCGGTATCAGTACCCTTATTTATGCTTCTATATCGTGCACGCCACTAACATAGGACTTAGTTCGTCGTAATAATTTGTGAGAGTGACAACACTGGTTCAATAAATGATTTAATATTATTATTAAAAAATCTGTTAAAAAGCAGACTCGGCAGCTTACTTTTCTAATATTTTAAATGAATGGCCAAAGTTATGCCACTTTTCAACATTATGCAAAACCGACTAATTAATGTAAATAAGACAAGATGGCAGTTTATAATTGACAACAATTAATCGGTTGACAGCGATCAGCGTGGCGTGCGGTATGCGGAATATAGAAACGGTAGTAAGTTTTCTAGAAAACCGATCGAAAAGAAAAAAGTAACATGAAAACGTGCAACAAATTAGTTTAACGTCTATATCCGCGATATCAAAATGAAAGTGAACTGAAAAATTATCCAAATTGCAATTACTATATTATTAACTCCAGTTAGTAAAAATGATCCATGCTAATCTATACAAATATTATAAATGTGAAAGTGTATTTGTCTGACTGTCTGCTACGCATACGCGGCCCATATGTTCACCCACAGATCACGCCAACAACGCAACCTTGTTTGCGTGATCTGTGGTTCAACCGATTTGAACAGCTACTCGTACTAGCTTAGCCAGTTAGGTAGCTGGAACTGGCTTTTTATTATAGGCCACCAAAAACATCATCTTCTATAGCTCGTTACACAAATCACTCCACTTCTATGTGTTTAATGATGATACAGTCTAAGATGGTAGCGGGCTATCCTATTATAGGTGTAGTGTCCTAGTGTAGGTTTGGCCATGAAAGATTGCAATAAAATGTAAATAAACGAACAGAATAGTGCCACCACCACCACTACAGCCTATTAACGTCCAACTGCTGGGCACAGGCCTCCAATCTCATAGGAGAGAGGGAATTAGAGCTTAGACTGCTCCAATGCGGGTAGGCGGGCTTTAACGACTATTATCATGTTAGTGATAATAACCGGGACCGACGGCTTAACGTGCTCTCCGAGGCACGGGGGTGTAACACCGCCAACTTCCAACTCCGGGCTGGCACTGAGAATTTCTTAATTGAAAAACCCAATACCTAACAATTTTTATGCCCGACCGGGAATCGAACCGAGGACCTCGTGATCCGCAGTCGACTACGCTACCCGCTAGACCAACGAGGCAGTGTACGTGAATGTACAGTACAGAGAATAGTGCACTATGAGAAAACTTTGTCTTAATCAGTGTTTAATCCTATGGTATGTCCAATGTCAGCCTCCTCGTTTCCCTTGGTTTGGTAATATTAGGCTAAGTAGGAAATATGTAGTTGTAGCTCATAGGTTGCGTTCTGGACATTATCATTCTAAGAAATTCGCATTTTTAATGAAAAAAGTGGATTCTGCTAATTGCGATATCTGTTTAAAAATAGATGATGTCCAGCACGTCCTAGTTGAATGTAGCAAGTATAGCGCGCAGAGGGAGCTCCTTATGCAGAAATATAATTTGAATAGATATGACTTAGGGGGGGGGGGGGGGGGGGTAAGGGAGTGCGCTTCCACCTAGCGCTCCAACAGCCAACCTCACCTGCCCGTGTAACCATTTCAAAATTTGGCTGGACTGTCTAAATGACACAGGCCGATGTCGGGCAGCAGCGACACCGGTGCGAATAGTCTGGCCCTGCGATGACCAACACGCCTGCCCAGCGCGGTCATTATGGGCAATATCCTTGTATGGGTATGAAAACAAGGCCAAGGCCCCTAGTCCCCGGCGGCCCCGCTATTCCTGGCTCTGGTAGCGGTTATGGTGACGGCGGGGCAGGGGGTGCTAAGAATCTCCGGCAGAGATTCCGCTGCCAACCCCGACGACTAGACCTGGCAACATATAACGCACGCACTTTGAGGACCGACGAGAAGATCATCGAGCTGGAAGAAGCAGTGAGCAGGTTGCGCTGGGATATTATAGGATTGTCTGAAGTCCGAAGAGAGGGGGAGGACTCGATAATCCTGAAATCCGGCAACTTGTTCTACTACCGGGAGGGCGACCAACAGTCCCAGGGTGGTGTCGGATTCCTCGTCCACAGGTCCCTCGTTAACAATATTGTTCAAGTCGAGAGTGTGTCGAGCAGGGTAGCGTACCTTATGCTCAGAATTACCAAACGGTATTCGTTGAAGGTCATACAGGTTTACGCACCGACATCGGCACAACCCGACGAGGAGGTGGAGGTTCTGTATGAGGATATCTCAAAAGCCATACAAGCCTCTAAATCCTACTACAATGTTGTGATGGGGGACTTTAACGCAAGGTTGGGTGAGCGAAGCGGTACAGAGGTGAGAGTGGGGCAATTTGGATATGGGCGGAGGAACCACAGGGGCCAAATGCTGGCCGACTTTATGGAGAAGGAGGGCCTCTTTATGATGAACTCCTTCTTCAGGAAGCCGCCACATAGAAAATGGACTTGGCTGAGCCCTGATGGTTCCACGAGAAATGAGATTGACTTCATTATGTCGACCAAGCGGCAAATATTCAATTATGTCTCTGTGATCAATAGGGTGAAAACCGGTGGTGATCACCGTATGGTAAGAGGCACATTGAATATCAACATAAAGCTGGAGCGGGTCAGACTGGTGAAGTCTACTCTCCGACCTTCTTGTGCTCATATCCAAAACCCTGAAAGCTTTCAACTCGAACTGCAGAACCGTTTCGATTGCCTAGCAGATTGCGACTCTGTGGATGAGCTAAACAACAGGCTGGTCGAAACTGTCCAGACGGTGGGGTCTAAGTTCTTTAAGACCCACCGTACGCATAGAACCAAAAAGTTCTCAAACCAAACTCTCAAGCTCATGGAGGAGAGACAAGAGATGAGACTGCAATCTTCAGCAGACGTGTCTGCCTACCGGCAGATTAATAGACAGATCTCTAAAGCGCAAACACGCGACTTGCGAAATGCGAATACAGAGTTTATTAAAGATACTATCGAGCGAAATAAGGGCTCCAAAGTGTTCGCAAGAGATCTGGCTATCGGACAGAGCCAGCTGACGCATCTTAAAACTGATGATGGTAGTCTTATTTCTCCGAAACCTGAGATCTTGGGGGAGGTAGAGAAGTTCTATGCACAGTTATACACCTCAACACAAAAGCCTGTTGAAGATTTGGCGAGAGATCCCAGAGCCAAACTGACCCGACACTATACCGAAGATATCCCGGACGTCAGCCTTTACGAGATTAGTATGGCTCTTAAACAGCTTAAGAACAACAAGGCGCCAGGTGAGGACGGAATCACGGCAGAACTCCTGAAAGCGGGTGGAAAACCGTTACTTAAAGTCTTTCAGCGATTGGTCAATTCCGTCATTCATCAAGGCACAACGCCTGAGGCATGGCACAGGAGCGTTGTGGTTCTGTTCTTCAAAAAGGGTGATAATACCCTGCTGAAGAATTATAGACCCATCTCGCTGTTGAGTCATGTCTATAAGTTGTTTTCAAGAGTCATAACGAATCGTCTCGCTCGCAGGTTTGACGACTTCCAGCCTCCCGAACAAGCCGAATTCCGAAAAGGCTTTAGCACCATAGACCACATCCATACGCTGCGGCAGGTAATACAGAAGACTGAGGAGTATAACCGGCCACTTTGCTTAGCGTTTGTGGACTATGAGAAAGCCTTTGATTCGGTGGAAACTTGGGCGGTATTGAGGTCTTTGCAGAGATGCCGGATTGATTATCGGTATGTCCAAGTGCTGAAGTGTTTGTACGAAAGCGCCACCATGTCAGTCCGTATACAGGACCAGACTACGAGGCCGATCCGACTGCAGCGGGGAGTGCGACAGGGGGATGTTATCTCCCCGAAGCTATTTACCGCTGCATTGGAAGACGTCTTTAAGCTTCTGGATTGGAACGGATTTGGCATCAACATAAACGGCGAGTACATCACTCACCTTCGGTTTGCCGATGACATAGTCATCATAGCAGAGACTCTGGAAGACCTCAATGCAATGCTCAATGACCTCAGCAGAGTTTCTCAACAGGTTGGCCTAAAAATGAATATGAGTAAGACGAAAGTTATGTCTAACGCTCATGTTCCGCTCCACCCAGTGATCGTTGAGAGCTCTGTACTCGAGATTGTAGACGAGTACGTGTACCTGGGACACACAGTTCAGCTGGGTAGGTCCAATTTCGAGAAGGAGGTCAACCGCCGAATCCAACTCGGCTGGGCTGCGTTCGGGAAGCTTCGAGATGTCTTTTCGTCCAACATACCTCAGTGTCTGAAGACGAAAGTCTTCGAACAGTGCGTGTTGCCAGTGATGACTTACGGATCCGAGACATGGTCGCTGACTATGGGCCTGATAAGAAGGCTCAGAGTCACTCAGCGGGCGATGGAGAGGGCTATGCTGGGAGTGTCCCTACGTGATCAAATCAGAAATGAAGAGATCCGTAGGAGAACCAGAGTCACCGATATAGCCCGAAGAGTTGCGAAGCTGAAGTGGCAATGGGCGGGGCACATAGTTCGGAGAACCGATGGACGTTGGGGTCCCAAAGTGCTGGAATGGCGACCCCGCACTGGAAGGCGTAGCGTCGGCAGACCCCCCACACGGTGGACAGACGACATCAAGAGAGTCGCAGGGAGTCGCTGGATCCAGGCGGCGCAAGACCGTGGCTTGTGGAGGACCCTACAAGAGACCTATGTCCAGCAGTGGACGTCCATCGGTTGACGACGACGATGACTTAGGTAGTTTTACAAGACTTCTCAGCCTACCATCGACAGAAGTTTTCAGATCTATAGTCGAAATATTTCTGCATAGGGAGTAATACCTGATTAATTGTATATTAATTTTAGTTTGATTAAGTATTTTTTTTAAATAATAATTAAGGTTACGATGGGGCTGGCGTGTCCGTGTCGGACAAAAGTCCCAAATAAATAAAGATTTAAAAAAAAAAACCTATGGTAGCGGGCTGACGTATTATAGGGCCATGGAAAATTGAAATAAAGTGTAAACAAACGAACAGAACAGTGAACCATGAGAAAATGTTGACTAAATCAGTGTTTTATCCTACAATGCAGGTTTATATGTATAAGATAGTATCAATTACAGTATTACAAGCAACTGGCAGCTATAAGTGTTGGTGTGAAGTTGTTTTGTCATCCATTATACGCACGTTATAAATACTCAGTCGGCCGTATACGGGCCAAAGGTGTTATGTTTATACTACTAACCTGCTTGTTCTTTCATCATTATATTATTATGGAGAAGTAATATTTTCATTGAGATATTGTCAGTTTATCATAGAAATTAAACTGCATTGTTGGTCTAGTGGTTGTCATGTTCGACTGTGGCCGACGAGGTTCCGGGTTCGAGTCCCGGGTCGGGCCATAATTAAGTATTGGGTTTTTCTTACTAGAAATTCTCAGTGCTAGCCCGGAATAAGGAAGTTGGTGGTGTTTCTTCATCCCCCGTGCTCTCGCGTCGGTCGGTTATTATCACTAACATGACAATAGTCGTTAAAGCCGCCAACCCGCATTGGAGCAGCGTGGTGGGACTTAGCTCTAATTCCCTCTCTCCTATGAGAATGGAGGCCTATGCCCATCAGTGGGATGTTAGTGGGTTGTAGTGGTGGCGGTGGTCATTGAGATAACTAGATTACACTTCTTGGTATTATCGAGTCGCAGGAATTCTGCCTCTGTGGCGTATGAAATTCCTTATCAACTTATTGCTAGCTCACTACTGAGCATCATCTCCTCTCGGAATGAGAGGTTGACAATAGTCCACCACGCTGGTGAAGTGTCAAGACGACGTCGCGGGCATCATCTAGTAGGTACATAAAATGAAAGATGCCGCTGCTGCTAGCATGTCTGCTAAAAGATGTCTCAATCTACTAATAGTCTACAAACTTTTGATTTAAAATGCAAATGCAGTCGTTAAATTTCGCAACGGAATGTTTATCTTCTAATGACTTTTTGACAATACGACACGATTTCATTTATTGATCGATTTATGGTCTCCGCGATACGGGTTCCCTAGTGTGGAGACCAAAGTTTAAAAAATGTCTGTAAATCTTATTGCCAATAAATATATATTTCATTTTATTTTTTTATTTTGAATAAGATTCATGTTACCGTCGCAAATCTTATTTGCAATACGATTATACTAGAGTACAGAGGTACATTGTGTGTAGTAGTAAATTATGACAGTAGATTGTGCACAAGCCTAGAGCAAGTCAGACGGAGGCCTGGTTTTATGCGTAATATTATTAAGGTAACTTTTGTAGTTTACCTCCCTATGAATCGATTTACATATAAAAGCCTGGGGTATGTAAATTTATGGGGACTGGGGATTAAAATCAAAGTTTCTCCGTTACGTTATTTACTTTATGTTTCCATTGTAACACTTGTTTGTGTTTCCATGGTAACACTTTTCGTTCGTAAGGAGTAAACTCTAGTCCTGCGTCGAAGCTATTTTTTTTAATGCGTCTTGTATGTGTCTTTGAAGAGGCTTTAATTCGGAAAATTAGACACGGTGCGGTGCGTGCCTAGACAATTCCACTAAAATCGTTTAATAATGTGGAGTGAGAATTTTGAAAAGTTGGCTTTTCCTATATTATATCCATTCCTGGATGTTCATAACTTATACCACGTATGTCCATACTTATGTCCTCACGACTACGATACGGCTTTAAGAACGTAGTCGTGGGGTGTAAATAATTGTGAAAAATATCCTTATGACCGTAGAATAAATAAATGGTAGGAAAAAGTTATTTATTTGAACATATTTTATGCGTTAGTCAAGTTTTGATGGCCGCTGGGAGAAAGTTTACGTTTCATTTTACTCAAAAGAAATAGTGATTAGCGATGTTTGATCAGTATTTAAAAATCTGGTCAAGTGCGAGTCAGATTCGGGCATAAAGGGTTCCGTACAACCACACAATATTTTAGTAAATAGCAAGAAATACGTTATAACTTCACTTCACATCAAGATGTTATGAACTCAGGTAGGTTACTTAGGTAGGTATATTTTATTATGCTTACTAGATGATGCCCGCGACTTCGTCCGCGTGGATTAGGCTTTTTTTATTCCCGCGGGAATCCTTTAATTTTCGTAGCCTATGTCCTTCCCACCAATCCACATTCGAGCAGCGTGGTGGGTCTATGGTCTAATTCCCTCTTTCCTATGAGAGTAGGGGCCTGTGCCCAGCTGTGGAGCGTTAATGGGCTGTAGGGGTGGTGATGGATGACCTTCCCCGGGATACAAACGATCCCTATACCAAATTTCATCAAAATCGGTTGAACAGATGGGCCGTGAAAGCGTAGCAGACAGACACACTTTCGCATTATAATATTAGTATGGTAGTATGGATTATAAGTTTTCAGGCAGTAACCAAATTAGGGTAGAGAGTGTTTATGGAATTTATCTCACTTCCTTTTTAGGTACAGTCTGGTAAAATTAGAAACTTTTAAAGTTTTCTTACCTAACGGTGTACACCAGCAATAGTAATGGACACTTTTACGTAAAGCTAAATAAAATTACACCTAATTAAAGGTGGTAAAGGCAGAATTAAGACATTAAATCGAACATGGCGGCTATATTACTAATAATCGTTTTACACCCTCCTGAGGCTTGCTTCTGAGCGGCCATTAACTTAAGATGTGGTAATAATAATCATCGCCTATCTACACTAAAATAAAAGAAAGTAGATTAGGTAGATAATATGCAAGTATAGGAATTACGATGAACTTAAAAAGCCTGGTTTGATATCGAATGGGTAAATTATATTATGATAAAAATTCGCGCGCGAGTTGAATGCAAAGTATTTATGTATGGTATGGCAACACATACATTTACTCTGCATTCAACTCGCGCTTGATCTGTAGTTCCTATTTCGAAACTGTTGTCAATTTTCAAAAAGTTGATGCCTGCCACGTTAGTTAGTTTAATTGCCTCGTTAGTCTAGTGGTTAGCATATTCGACTGCGGCCGATGAGGTCCCGGGTTCGAGTCCCGAGTCGGGCCATAATTAACTATTGGGTTTTTCTAACTAGAAATTCTCAGTACTAGCCCGGAGTTAGGAAGTTGGCGGCGTGTTACTCCCGTGCCTCGGAGAGCACGTTAAGCCGTCGGTCCCGGTTATTATCATGAACATGGTAATAGTCGTAAAGCCCGCCAACCCGCATTGGAGCAGCGTGGTGGGTCTAAGCCCTAATTCCCTCTCTCCTATGAGAGTGGAGGCCTGTGCCTTGCAGTGGGACGTTAATGGGCTACAGTGGTGGTATGATAACACCGAGTAAGAATGCAGTTACTAATGTGGCATCCCAAAAAAAAGCCAAGAAGTTCATTGAACCCCCAAAATTCAAATTGTATCATCGCCCGTAAGATTATATTCGCTTCATAAAAAGTTCCGCTATTATTTCCAATCACGGCACACAAACATAATTTTCTGTGTCACTTTCTCCCATACAAATTGTCAAGTCACTATGGTAAAAAGAACAAAAGTGTCGAGTCACCATTGATTTGAGAATCTCCGAATATTCTGACCTGGAAAAGAGATGGCGAAATGCTTCCGATTGATGCGGAAACGAGACGGAACATTGTTTTTCAGATACTTTTCTGAGCCCATTGTATTTTCCAAGCGTTCGATTTCTATACGTATACTCGTGATAGGGCTTTAAGTGCAGTTAGAGCATTTCTCTAGCCATTCATCATCATCATCATCATCACTGCAGCCTATTAACGTCCCACTGCTGGGCACAGGCTCCACTCTCATAGGAGAGCGGGAATTAGAGCTTAGACCGACCACGCTGCTCCAATGCGGGTTGGCGGGCTTTAACGATTATTATCATGTTAGTGATAATAACCGGGACCGACGGCTTAACGTGCTCTCCGAGGCACGGGGGTGAAACACCGCCAACTTCCAACTCCGGGCTAGTACTGAGAATTTCTAGTTAGAAAAACCCAATAGTTAATTATGGCCCGACTCGGGACTCGAACCCGGGACCTCATCGGCCGCAGTCGAATATGCTAACCACTAGACTAACGAGGCAATTATTATACTAATATTATAAATGCGAAAGTGTGTTTGTTTGTTGGTTTGTCTTTCAATCACGCCGCAATGGGACAACGGACCGACGTGATTTTAATTGAAAAACCCAATACCTAACTTTTTATGCCCGACCGGGAATCGAACCCAGGACCTCGTGATCCGCAGTCGACAATGCTAACCACTAAACCAACGAGGCAGTCTCTAGCACATAGTCTCTAGCACACGAGTATTCTCTAGCCATTAGCCAAATACTATTTGCTTAAATTCGTGCTTTCTGTTTATCTGCACGATTGACTATATAGCGAAAAGTGAAAACGCATCTGATGAAACTTGGGTTGGATTGTCGTCGGAAAATAAAAAGGTTCGGACGTTGAGTCTATCACAAAGTCGGTCCGAAAACTAATCGGACTGAAAACTTAACTCAAAACATATTTACTTATTCAAAATAGGTACCTACCTACAAAGAACACTTTTTGAACGTCATGCTTACAAAGTATGACACAGACATAGAAAGACGTGATGGTGATAATCTTATAATTTAATGTAAAAAATTATTTTTAAACAACCGAATTCAAACTCCCGCGCCAACTTGACAACAACAAGTACACGCTATACAAAGTACTTATTTTATTGTTGATATTTTAAAAACCGCTCGACCGATTTCGATAAAATTTATATGGGACCACACGAGAAGTATGCCCTTTCAAATAAAAAAAGAATCATCCAAATCGGTCCACCCAATCAAAAGTTATGAGGTAACAAACATTAAAAAAAAAATACAGTCGAATTGATAACCTCCTCCTTTTTTGAAGTCGGCTGAAAACGAAAGCTACGAGGGTTCCAAACGCGCTCTGGTCTGAGAAGAGCCCACAACAAACTCAGCCGGTGTTTTTTTTATTATCACATTCTCACACAACTATGGGAAATTACTTAATTCGATTTATAATTATAACAATTACATAATTTGCCGCTGGAACAATTCATAGTTCATATACCCATTGCCTTCCTATCATTCTTCATGTCTTCTGGGAGTTTAAAAAAATAAAACTTACAAAAAGACTGACGTGGGCGGAGGCCGTATGGTGGGAAAAAAAACAGGAGTTATCCATAGAAAACCTACTAAGTACTAAACTATGTATATTCACAGTTAACTAAGATGTTGCGAACGTGACATAATAATATCTCAACTATAGAAATATGGCGGACGGTTAAGAAAATTCTAGGCTAAATTAATATAGACGCTTCAAAGCTTAGTTGGACTACCTATTAAAATAGTTTAACCTGAACTCAACTTCATGCCGTTAGACTAATATACGACCGTTACAAAACTGTCTCCTGCTCACAAGTCTTAGATAAAATTCCAGATCAGAAACTAATTGAGATGCCAAGAATAAGTTGCACATTAAACATGAATAACATTCGCTGAAAAGCTCAGGGGTCATACTGCCAACTAAAGCAATACTTATTAGCAATATTACTCAAATTGACAGTTTGATGTCACGCGTAACTTCCTTAACGTTTATATAATAAGGATTATATTCATCTAATACACGAAAGTCAACAATAATGAAACAATATGGCTTTAAGCGTTGGCAGTATGGCCCCTGCACCAATTGTGTAATAATTCGCACTATTTAAGGAGTTCATAGATGCACGTCAAAAAGCATGTTTGTCAAAAGTTCGAATAATACGTTGTAAGCTGTCAAATGATCAGGATTTGCTTAGAAAATTTCGCCTCTAAGTTCAATCTAATTTAAACAATGCGAAGCGACGATAGCCTCTAGTTGAGACCTCGATCTCCCAATCGGGGTGCTTGGGTTTGATCTCAGTGCACGCAACTTTTCGCAGCTATGTGTCTTCTTTCTTTAAATAGATGAATTTGTAAAAGCACCCACTTTAAGCTGGCCATACACCGTCAAGTTTACTGGACGGCGCTTCAAGTCCGCTGCAAACTCGACAGTGAACTTGATCGTGTATAGTCAGCATAATACGTAGTACCTAAATCGTATCACTAAATGATGCTCGCGACTTTGTCCGCGTGGCTTGAGGTTTTTGGTTCTCACGGGAACTCCTTAATTATCCAGGATAAAAAGTATACATGCTATTCCAGACTATAATCTATCTCGGTGCCAAGTTTCACACAGATCCGTTCAGCCGTTCTGGCGTGATTGAGTAACAAACCCATCAATCCATCCATCCATAGGTACTAAAATTATACATCAATGATCCATCCAAACTTTCGTATTTATAATATTAGACGGTCTGTGAGTGTAGAAGTAGGGGTATAATAAATAAAATAAAAATAAAATAAATAAAATAGAAAAGCCTTTATTATTCCTTAGTTTACAGGGATATGTCATAGAGTACATATTATGTCACCGTAAGATTGTAAAAACCGTTAGATTATAATCTAACTCGCGAAATTGTAAACTGTCGAATGATTACAATATAACGCATTATTTTTCGGTAGATTGTAATCTGTTAGGTTTATTAACCCGATAGAACCTAAGGGCACTACATAATTATTTATGTCAAACCCTAACCTAACCTACAAGAAAGAGACAAGAAAACGTAAATACAATGAATATTTCAAAAATTGACACTTTAGAACATTGAACGGTTCACAATCTTCCGACTGTTTACAATCTATCGAAAAAAAAAGCGTTAGATTACAATCTTACGGTTTTTACAATTTTACTAATTTTATAGATGCTCAATAATAGGTATATACCGTGTATAAATGAATCGCAAGTGAGTGTTCGCGCAAGCAGCTGCGTTTCCATTCCGCGTCCGATCCGTTTCATGCGAATGATCAATATACAGACTTCAGTTTCTGTTCACATGTTATACGAGTCCGTATAGAGACGTTGCATTCGTAATAGAAACGTTATATGGAAGAGTTTTTTTTATTTGAGAAAAAAATCAATAGTTAACTGATTTTTGACTTTGACTTGGTAAAGCTTTCAATTCAAAAAGGTATCCAAAGTTTTAAAATAGTTCATAGGCACTACACGGTCATAATCAGAAAAATCTGTTAAAATTGAGAGTATAGGGATGAAAAACAGGTAGTTTTCCGTCCATACTAAAAATCAGATTTAACTAAGACGTCTTGCTTGAAAAATCGTTTGCAGAAGGTTAATAGTGCCCAGGTTATTTTGAAGGCAAGTATCCATTTAGGGCAGTAGTACCTAAATTATTATTAATTTAACATACACATGCACTTGCATAATTTAAGCCACTAAATATAGCAACAACTAGCTGTTGCCCGCGACCTTGTCCGCGCCAATTTCTGTTATTATAATCGCGAACCCAGTCGCGGACATTTTTAGATCATTTAAAGAGGAATAATTCTTTCATACATATTTTTTGCGTAAATTGAACCAATTACGCAGCGCACGCAACGGAAGCCCTCAAATATGGATAATTTTCCCCGTTGTTGCAACGGAAATTTTTCACTGATGCTTCGCTCCTATTGGTCGCAACGTGATGTTATATAGCCTAAACCTGATTCCTGAGATTGGCGCGTTCAAACAAACAAACTCTTCAGCTTTATAATATTAGTATATTATAGTAACAATTCAACTGTACCTTGTACCTATACCTACCCTTTTCAAACCCTATAAAGAAGCTCTATGTCAATGGCCCTTAATTGCTGAGCAAATAAATTTCAAATTGCAGACTTTATACCTATTGCAACAGAGTTGATTGTCGCACAAAATATAATGATAGCACACTAATTTGAATATAATAGAAAATTGCTCGCACGAAAGACGAATGCCTGACAATTTATATGTAAAATTCCTTCGAACCATCTGCCTGTTTATTAGACATAATTGCATACACGACATGCAATATACATGCATATTTCTATGCAAGCTAAAAATTCTTGAAGAAGTTTACTACCACAGAATAACTAAGTTATAAGGAATGCTTTAAGGATTAGATCACTTTTGCATATTATAGGTACCATTATAGGTGTGAATTTTTAGAAAATTCATCCACCAATAAAATAAGGTAGTATAGGTAGTCAAATAATAATACGGTTTAAGAAGTGCATCCTCCGTCAGTATCAGTGTTAGAACTTTATAAGTAGTTAATCTTTTATCTAGCTGCCCGGCTTATTTAAATGCAAAAATAAGGTTTACCAGTGGCATCAACTTTAAAAACAAACGGGTAAACTATAGTTAGTTACGATATGGTCCCACGAAGATACGGATTAGTTATCGAAACATATTTTTAACGTGGTCATGAAGAATTCACAATTTTTTTGTCATGGTGCTGGACCGCTGGGTCCAAATAAATACAAATTCAATAAGTAGGTATATGTAAATCAAGGAACAGTATAAATGAGGTGTCATCGAAGTGTGAATAGTCATCGTCACTTATCTACTATTTAAGGATTTTTTAAGGATGTAACTTCATTTATGTTAAATAAAAACCAATATATATGATTTTACCTTATTTAAACGTGGTCTTCAGATTTAGAATTTAGATAGGGCTAGTAATAATCAATTAACCGAATTAATTTTATTTGTCTTCTAGAGTCTACAAGGTTCTACAAAATATTCAGAAAAAAAATGACCAGCGCTGGCACCATAGTGACGCTATTGTTCGGTAGTGCCACCAATCGCAGTACAATATTATGTTATGCGAGTGACGCTGTTATAAGTTACTGTCTATCCATCCTAGTAGCATGTCTACACCTTGACGTGTAGCTCGACGGTCCGATGTTCTCATGTAGATACGAGTAAGTTATCGAAACGCATTAATCTATGTGGGCGTAAAGAATTTATGGCAATTAAGGGTTGCAAGCAATTTTTTACTGAATTAATTACTACCACAGAACTGATAGTTTATCTGATATATGGACGCCGTAAATAGAGCTAATGGAAACGCATTATTAATATTCATATGTATTAACGAGATGTTCTATAAAATAGGAGTACATTTATGCCTGTCAGATTTGATCGCATTACGTGTTTGCCACAGATTTACGAATAGTTATAGAAGGGACAGAGCCCAGATGATGCAAAAAAACAGTGGATACATTTTATCTTTTTTTGCAATGAATTGACGTGATTCCTTGCATTTCATACAGAAGTTGAGGACTGTGATAGTGACAGTTTTTTTTAAATCCCGGGTAATCCCGGGATCTTTCTCTTTGATTTTCCGGCATCAAGGGATTTTGTCAAGTTAAATGAAAACGGACAAAGTCGTGGGCAGATCTAGTAATAAATAGCAAGTGGACTCGCCTGGTTTAATAAAAGCCTGACCTGCCTAATTGGTATTGCAGTAAACGTCGGTCTCACTGTGGTCTCACTGAGGCCTTGTTAGAACGGTAATCCACTCCCAGTCCAGTGGCTCCAGTCTCTAAATGAGAACATTTAGTGTTTGCAGTTTGTTCTGGTTTGTTCAGAGGCTATTGGGTGTCTTGTTCGAAAGGGCAAGTGGAATTGACAGCCGTACCGTGTTACAGTGCAAGGCTCAGCGCACATTATGGTGGGCAGCATTAATTCGGACTTCGGGCCGCCAAGCGCTGTAATTCGCTTACACGCTTCACACCATTTAAATGAAGTACTAGCTCTTTGGTGGCTTTAGACGTTCTCACTTCCATAAAGAAGCGATCTCCTAAGTCCTAATGAGTCAGTCGGGGGTTAGATCTTTGGGCACGCTCTCGGCACACCCTTCTTACTTACTCGTTTATCGATTAAGCAATTAAATATCACTTATTTATTTATTTAGTTTAATGAAAGACTTTTACGTTTTTAATTTGCTGTAATCCGCTAAAGTATTTATTATTTTGTAGTTGTTTATGTTATTTAATTAGGTTCACTTACTTACTTATATTCAAAAATAATGTTATCTTGTAAAATATAATAACTTGAATTGGTAACAATAGCTATAAGGTGACAGAAAACATCGCCATCGTGAGGAAACATGCATGCCCGAGAGCTCTTCATAATATTCTCACTTCACAAAAATTAAATTTCCGGAATAAAAAGATGTCTGTGGCAAACTCCGGGATACAACCTACCTCTATGCCAAATGTTGTCAAATCAAATAAAATCATAGATTGAAAATATAGGCTGAACAGCGTAGCAGATGGACAGACACACTTTCGCATTTATAATATTAAGTATGTATTTTGCTCTACATTGCGGCCCGCCATAGTATGCGCTTATCTTTATGTAGGCTTGGTACCGTTTTAATTTTAATTGGTTTTACGGATAGTGGTCAAGTAGTATCCAAATTGGTGATCCAGAGATTTATTGGCCCAATAATTTGCCAAGTGGCTCCAAATGATTATATTTGGTAAGTAAATTAATTTAAGATCTTTATGATAAACTAACTGATGTGCGATTTCGTCTGCGTGGAATATAAAAAAAATTAATTCACTTTCCGGGATAAAATGTAGCCTATGTCACTCTCCAGGTCCTCAACTATACCAATGCCAAAAATCACGTCGACCCGTTGCTCCGTTACGTTATTTGTACGACAAAGCAAAAAGCAAACACAATCGCATTTGTATGAAGATCTCTAAATTATTTAATCACTTAAGTCAATCCTAAGGAAATACCTAATAAATATACTCAGGTGTTCTAACGCATCAAGTAATATACAGTAGCCATATAATAACTGCTTTACACTCGTCCGACCCGCGGCTATTAACGGCTGAGAGCACAAACAAGCGCTCATTGAACCAAAGAGTATTTAAGTAATTCAAACAGAAGCTCGACTTTGCACTTTTTAGTTTTTACTCTCACATGCCTATCAAAGCGTGTCAGGCATAAAACCACAAGACAAGTAAAACTGTAGTCAAGGTTCTCTGAAGATAAATGATAAAATATTAAATGATACCTAAATGATTTATTTTTAACTACGCGTGAAACTAAGAGATCGCGTGAAGTGCTCTGACATAAGGCAACAAACTAGAGCAAGAGGCGTCTCTTCAACTTAAATGGAGATGGCGGGTCATATTCAAAGGTGTCAGGATGAAAGGTGGACCAAAACGGTGACAAACTGGTATCCTTTGCACTTGAAACGTAAACCTGGAAGGCCAATAAAAAGATGGGATGATGACATCGCAAAAATTGCGGGTAAGACATGGAGTACTCTAGCCAGAAATAGGTGCGCATGGAAATTTATGGAGGAGGCTTACACCGCTACAGCCGGTCCTTACATGTAAATATAATTAGTAAAAATAGTTACAAAAATATAAATATAGATACTTATAATAATAATAATAAATAGTAGTTTATAATAAGTACACTTATATTATGTAAAATTAGTTAAGTAAGCATAATATGTTAAAGTAGAAATAAGTCGATAAGATAGATAATAATTAATAGGCAATAGTTTTCATTACTATGTAAGGAATTGAAATAAAGCTTTTTATTATTTATTATTATTATTATTATTATAAATGATTTATTTATTTCACGTAGTACAACTCGTGTCACTTAAGATAAGTCAAGATTATCACCGGTTATGGAAAGATGACTTTACTGAGAAGAGCCGTCAAGAAACTCAGCAGTTGTAGGTATGTTCAAACAAATCTCATAGATACATAATCAATCAAATAAATATTAGGTATAAATGCGAAAGTTTGGATGGATGGATGGATGGATGTATGGATGTATGGATGTTTGTTACTCAATCACGCGCCAACAGCTGAACGGATCTGGCTGAAATTTGGCACAGAGATAGAATATAGTCTGGAATAGCACTTATGCTACTTTTTATCCCGGAAAATTAAAGAGTTTCCGCGGGATCCACAAAACCTCGATCCACGCGTACGAAGTCGCGGGCATTAGCTAGTATAATACCTAAAGTCTTTCTGTCTTTCCCGGCTTTTGACGAATTTCGGTACAGAGATAGGTTGTAACTCGTATCATAGGCTATTTATCCCGGAAAATGAAATAGTTCCTTAATGTACGAAGTCGCGGGCATCATCTAGCAGTTCTGGCTATATTTTTTTTAATTAATCCATAATTACATATCTCAGTCACGACGCAAATGTATGAATTCACATCAATTAGGTCTTTATCTAATCGTTTAACATACATTCCTGATGCAAGGTGTCTCGCGTACTGTCAAGCGCTATTTTTTATTAAGACAGGGCGCAATGCATTCCTCATCTAATAAATGTTCCAGAGATGTTATTGCTAGTGTCTAATGTAATGTGCATTCACAGTCTAAAGAAATACGATCTTTCCTACCAGTCGTTCGACGGAGGGGTATAGACTAGAGTGCCTAGTGGGAGCTTTTTGCATATTCGATCGCTCGACGTTAACTACGATTTATATGGAATTGTCTAGCGTTTGACAGCTGGCGCTCGATCAATTCCATAAATTATAGTTAACGTTGACACAATCGAATATGCAAAAAGCTCCCACTTGGCCCTTAGTGCAACGTGTATGCGTAGCACGTGATGGAGGAACATGATAAAATTTTATTTACAAAATTCTATCATTGCAATGTATTTTTGCGGCTTAAGTAATTAAATATCACTTGCTTCAAAGTTCAAACGGTGAAGGAAAACATCGTGAGGAAACTTGCATGCAAGGGAGCTCTTCATGATGTCCTCGATGGTGTGTGGAGTCTGTCAATCCACACTTGGTCAGAGTGCATGGCCAAAACTTTCAAATTCGAGAGGAAAGTCGCAGTCAGTATTACTGAGCCACTACTGACCGAGTAAGTAGTGAACCGGTAATAGGTCAAATTTTGTGCAGTTTTCTACCTCTCTCAAACATAGGTAAGAGTACTGTACCTCTTAGTAAGTACAATACTGTAAGGGTATTCGGGTATGTCACTTGTATGGGTATCGACCCACTGTATGACTTTACTAAACTTACACTGTGGTACATTCGTATTTTAAATATAAAGAAAATGCCGCGTTTGCGTACATCTGCCTGCCATTATGCAACACGCCTCAGGATAATGGGGTTTTATGTTATAAAATAGTTTGAACGCTTTCAAAGGTCACACAAAGTGAAACAAGTTGAGTTAATCTAGTATCTAATTATAAACACACAGTAGTAGCATTGATCGATTAGTTATGAAAGACAGACTAATTACTTTTTTGTAATGGAACCAACGACCTCAATTTACATAGACGGGCCCTGTCAAACAAAGAATGTGGGCGTATTTTTAGCAACGCCATCAACGCCATCTAGTCTGAAAAGCGGGAACTTGCTTGCAACATTTGAATGAAAGCTTGAAAACGTATGAGTTATGACTCCGTCATAGATAATATAGGCCAAAGCCATAGAAGCCGTAAGGCCAGTTAGTAAAAAAAAAATATCATACAGTTTGCCGCGGAAATTAAATGATTGCGCAATGGAAAAAATATTAAATAGGAAGATTAAATAACGTTTTTTTGGAAATGTATAATTGTGACTTGAAACACTTACCTTAAAATAAAAATTGTACAGTGCCAAACTAATAAGACTTTAGATGTTAACCTAAGAATAACAAATTATCTACTCGACGAGCGACCGTGACAGCGCTACGATTTTTTGAAAATTCTGGTACCAATAGAAAGTCACATTATTGTTAGAGAGTTAGATAGTTCCCGTGGGAATTTGAAAAACTTATTTCACGCGGATGAAGGTCGGGCATCTGCTAGTTTCGAATAAAAAGACTCATATTAAAAATAAATAAATAAAATAGATCAATAACGGGACACTGCCCTCCAAACAAACAACTATATATTCTAGGTATCACCGCTCACTATGTAGAGCCTGCATGGAGAGCGACGAGACACCGAAACACGTCAACATGTGCTGCTCGAGTGCAGCGGTGTTTCCACCCAACGAGAAGCCTACATTGGCTCCCCAGCAACACTACTGGAAGTTCTCGCCGACCTGGGCGGCCTGCTTGGATTCTGGAGTGAGTTCGGCAGGCTGGAGTGATCCGGCGGGGAGTCGCACGGCGCACCAGTTTCACGTACAGCGGACGGACCCAGAACTATCTCAAAAATCTTTCAGTATCTATAGAACAGATCTGCTAGCACTTGCTCTGCTAAGTTCACGGACACCTCGACCAAGAGCGGATAATACCCCCAGGACACACGAAGAAGAAGAACAAGATACCACTAGTCCATCATCACTTTTTCCATTCCATACAAAGATTTATTATAATATCAATATTTTTTTCTATACTATAGTAATTAGACGCCAATAAGTGTAAATAGTGTACCTAGTTTGAATAATTAATTATTGATTGATTGATTTAATTCCAATTTTAATCAAATTCCTATATCTTGTCGAACTCAAGTTCCATGATCTTATAGATCTTAGTTACGAACTCACCGCAACCTTTTATTAAAACTTGTTTAATTTAACAACTTCCTGATGTTCGCCTGTGAATTGTATTATCTATAACAAAGTACAGTTAGGTATTACGTTTTATGAGGGCAAAGTGGGGCAAGTGGTCCAAACCAACGAACTGGCCCACGAGACTGTGGGAGAATTTTGAGTGCTAATTTTTTTTTGTCGACGGCCATGGAAGCTATGATTTTATCTTGTCTTATCTCACTATGGTGAGTAATGATGCAATTTAATATTAATGAGCTGAAGTGAAAGATGTACTTCCAAATATTGGATAGAAGTAGGCGTTACTTTGCGGAAGTCCATGATAATAATAAAGGAACTAGAAGTGTAAGTTTATAGTTTAATTAGTAGATATAGTTACGAAGCCGTGGCACGCATGCCTTTTCAGGTTGTCCCACACACGACAAGCGTTATCAGGGTGGCTCTAGGACTTGACCATGAGTTTAATGCTCAAGTACTGGAGGCGCCATGGTAACTTTTAACTTAAGGTATTGTAATGTGTGGCACATGGTGATCATAAATAGTTTTTATTATCACCATTGTGATAATAAAAACTCTTCTTTTCACTTTATTTTTCTTTATTTCCTTTATTTTCTTTCCTTTAATATATATATAGCTACTCGTGCTGATTCATTGATTGATCACCTCTCCTGAACAATTTTGTATGAAAAAAATTTTTTTCACTGACCATCTCGTATAGAGGGGAAAAATTCATGAAGAGGAAAAATACGGAGAGAGCTGATGATTGAGGATTTCGAAGACGGGTGAACAGCACAGCCAGGGTATTGAAGATAGGTGGGGGGTGCTCGACCAAATGTCATTCGACACTTCATCCAATTGACAGTGAGCTGAAAAAATTTTCAAAATGGCGGATTTAAGATGGCCGCCATACAAATTTCGTCAGTGTCTATCTCGGAGAGTATAGAAGATGGAAGAGTGGTTTCTTGGCAAAAGATGATCAGGACATAAAGGTCTACTTGATGAACAGGAAAAAATTTCAAGATGGCGGAATTTATTTTTCCATAGAAAATGTATGGCGAATATTGAAGAGGCTACAATTTAGTGTTGAACTATGCAATACTTTGATGCGGTTCCTTTTCAAAATTTGTTCTTAAAGAAGAACTCTCCATAATTTTTCGGAGAAAAAAATATATGGAGAGCGATGATGATCGAGGGTTTGAAAGATGGGTGAGGAGAACGGCCAAAATTTAATAGGTGTCTATTTCAGAAAGTATACTAGGTGGAAGAGTGGAAGTAGGAAATATGCATGACTTTGATATGGTTTTTTTTACAAGATTTGAGAATTGTCGGTTTGCCGTTAGGAAAGCCAAGATGGCGAAATTACATGGCACCCAAAGGTACCCGATCGTCAGCGGTATGATATTGATACTAATCAACTTAGGAAGGTTTCTTTGTGTTTTTACTTCAACGGTCTCTTACACTGCATGCATGTCTGGAAAGTTTTTTTACATTTAAAGGCCCTTTTAGATTTTTAGGGGGGTATCTGTTTTATGTTTTCTTATGAGATTTTTTTTTACGTATGTCGGACGCTTGGCACGCTGGCGCTTCCACTGTGCTCACTAGCATAGTCAGTGTGTTGTTTACTTCAGAACACGTAAGCAGTAAACACTAGGATAGGAGGAGAGGAAGTAAGTAGACAGTGGGCCGCGCGGTCTGCTACGCGGTCCGCTTCAGCGGGCCGCGCATCCACGCGCCATATACTAGTCTTTCTATAATTTGACACCGCAATAATAAATCAGTGCGAATTGCTGGCTTACTGGGCGGTGAATATAGCTACAAGTGCAAGATACACATGCTGTACCTACATACCAAGTAGATTTGTCTACTGTGGCGGATTATAGCGAATTAAACTGATAGTTCCTTCATTAGATGTACTTCCACCAGTTATGCATGTACTGTGATTGTAATGTATAATATATAATATACTTATGTACCATAATTTATAGTGTGCATGGTTTAAGTTTTTTCATTCCCACGGGAACTTCTTAAATTTCCAAAATAAAAGCCTATAACCCCCGTACACAACCAATGGTAAGTTTTGAGTACATTACAAGTATCTCACGCTAGCCGTTTAGGTTGTGCGTTTATTTGATAGATCACTCATCGGTCAGGACAAATATTTTTATACGTATAATATGACGAGTATCCACTATACCTATTTATCGATAAAATATAAAATTCAGAGTCACCAAAGTCGCTCTGCGCATGCGGATGTGTTTGTTTATTCAGCCATAACCACATAATCCACAGATTAAATAATTAATAGCTGTGACTTCCGTGAGGTCGTCTAAGAAAGGTGCATAGAGGGGGCATAACATATGACAAGTGAAAATGTAATAGGCTTTTTATTTTAAGAAGCGGTCAATGACCATGAAAAATATTCTGACGCACTTTATTTGAATGATATATTATATTAAGTTCGGAAATCCGGCGTTAAAATCTCAGCTGTAGGTAGGTAACGGTGGTTTAGACATTATCTAGGATTTTTTTTTAAATAACAGTAGAAACCGTGACTTACTTCAACTAGATTTAGGATTTAGGGGTTTTAAAGTTCCGAGGATTTTCCGAGACGAAATGAAACTTATCTTATCTTTCTTACTTCTTATCTTACTAATATTATAAATGCGAAAATTTTGGATGGATGTATGGATGTATGGATGGATGGATGGATGGATGTATGGATGTTTGTTATTCAATCACGCCCCAACGGCTGAACGGATCTGGCTGAAATTTGGAACAGAGTTAGATAATAGTCTGGAATAGCACATAGGCTTTTTATCCCGGAAAATTAAAGAGTTCCCGCGGGAACCAAAAAACTTCAAACCACGCAGACGAAGTCGCGGGCATTAGCTAGTTTATTTATTATTTGGGGATGCAACCTACTCGTATCTCCATACCAATCTATTTCGGTTTCAATATGGGTAGGCCACCAGATGAGGCGTAGAAACGCAGATAGACAAACGGACAGAACGGACTTTAAATTTATATAAGTAAAACGGATAGTTCGATTTTTAGAAAGTAGGTAGGTGTATCTGGTAATGTGAAGTCAAGAAATTGGTAGATAAGTGCATTAAATATAAGAAGTACTTGCTATAGAAAACCAAAGTCAAGGTGGACATTTTTTCGTATAATGTTCCAGTTATCTTTTTTTTCTGCTCGTTTCTTTACGTTGTACACGAAAAATCAAACAGCTGATTTTAACTTTCACTATAAAACGTAATAAGCATTATTATTATGCAGTTTATAGGGGTCAAATAGCAATATTTTAAAAAAAAATTTTAAAAAATCCTCAGTGTTTGAAGATCGAAGACTAGTAGACTAGTAGGTAGACCAATAGGCATTTTTTTTAATTTATCGACTAGCTCTTGGCTGCAATCTGACTTAGGATACAGCCTAAGGTGGAGCGGAGCGCGCTTGCCTGGAAAATGCTTTTTCACTCTTGAATTGACTATACCAATATTAGAAGCAGAGGGAAAAACGGAAGCCGGGCGTTCCGCATCCTAGCGGTTAGTTAGCGGTAGTTGCTAGATGATACCTAATTATGAAGAACCGATAGACATTGAAGTCTTTTAAGGTGCCAGATTGGTGACACCACACTGGTAAGCTAGGCGTATGGGTATAATATACCCATACAACTAACAGGTGCGCCCGCTACCATCTAGACTGCATGTCTTTTATTTGAACAGACACTTGAGGGCCCGTCTGGCAGGTCTAAGAAATTTAACGGTTAAGTCGGGAAGGTGAAATCAAAGCCGAATCTTGCAGCGGAGTAACAGACATTTAATTTGAAATTACTTTTTATGTAAAAGGGATGACCCATAGACAATGTAGATCCTATATTATTAGTACTTACCAGGTGAGCTCGCGGTCAATGGCTAACTTGTAGTTGATAAAGAAGAAGCACCCTACCGGCAAAGACGTGCCGCCAAGCGATTTAGCGATCCGAAATGATGCCTTGTAGAAACCGATTAGGGGTATGGGTTTAATATAACTGTCATACCCCTAATAAGTTATTCTAGTACCATCTTAGACTGCATAGTCACTTACTATCAGGTGAGATTGTAGTCAAGGGCTAACTTGTAGTGGCGTGCTAAAAATATTGACCAACGATTAAAGTAGGTAATTCTTAGTTTTCTATAAAAATTGTTGAGTTTATTAACAGTTGATCACGCGGTCTGCGGTAAAAGAAACAGGGAACCATCGTACCGGAACGTTTAATCGCTTGGCGGTACGATTTTGCCGGTAGGGTGACTTCAGAATAATTAAACCAAGAGTGTTTTGATGAGTAAAAGAAATTGTTTGACTGATTCATCTGTTAATTAAAATTTGGATCTTACAGACAACATTCCTACTTATACCTACTCAAGAAATCCAAAAAACACACAAATAAATTAAATCGAAAATTTCCCTAGACAGGAATCGATCATTAAGTGTGCGTTAAAACAAAAAAACCATACTTCTAAGTTCTAATCCATAATTTTTACTGTAAATACGAAAGTGTGTCTGTCTGTCTGCTACGCTTTAACGGTCCATCTTTTCAACCGATGTTGATGAAATTTAGTATAGAGATAGTTTGCATCCCGGGGGAAGGACATTAGGCATTTTTATGCCGGAAAATTAAGGAGTTCCCGGGCATCATCTAGTACAATATAAGTACATCGAAATATTAACACACATTATATAGCAACAAATATCGATTAAAGTAAAACGCACATATGTATGTAAAAGCAAAGAACAGCTTCCATACAAGTAATCTTATTTATATTATGAGAAATGATAATCTATACATATAATATCATGCCATATTTTTTTATGCAATAGGTTATGGTCATTATTAAAAATTGGCAGTTGAATGTCTGTGTTTTTTCCATGTGTATTTTATTATGAGTTATTACCATTACCTACTCATTTTAATGTTCTTTTTATGGTTTGCATTTATGTATTTGCGGTAAATATTAGGTACCTACTCATGATTATTTCTATAGCACTCAAGTTCTCAATAAACTTTTTTTATAACCTTTTCTTTATGAAGGCAACAGAAAACGTTATAAAAATATTTAGATAATATATTTAAATTATGTAAATGCGACAATTTCTTAAACAGATACTTTATCAAAAATTTATTAAAGTTAGAACTTTTCATGAAAAGCTTTTGTATCGAGCGATTAGTAAACAATAATTATTTATGCTTGAAATTGAACAAATTTTTTAATATTTCTATGAATACTAATTATTTTTTTCCTTAAAGGTAATAAATTAAAATATTACAATCTCACCTCAAATAAAACCGATATCAATAAATCCTGGCCACCAATAAAACACTAAACACTTAACAATCTATCACAAACACATACCTTACTACATTAATATAAAAACTCTTTGCATGAAAACTTTTTCGTTTAGTCTGTTATTATAATCTGTGGTAGAACGCGCGCGTTTCCCGCCGGACGGCAACGTACTGTCACTGCGTTTGTTTGAACTTGGAAGGTGGCAGTTTTCAAGAGCGCGCACTTATTCTGTATACGTCTTCGCTAATATAATAATATTATCGCATTTCTTCCAGCCATCTTCCATCTTCCATTTTCAATGCCTGTTGAGTCACCTGAAACTAGTCAATTTCAGACGAATAGGTACCTAGATACGTCATGCAGCGATGCAGAAAACAGTCAACCCAAACAATCAATGGTTTTCTATCCCATCACCTTCTGCCCTAAAACTGAATGACGTAGCGGCCCTCCTTTCAATCCTGTCAGAGTATTTCAAAATTTTCAAATTTCAAATTACATTGTCCTATATCCTTGTATACTCGTCTGAAATTGTATTGTTTCACCCTTAAGCACACAATATACTGTTTTTATTTTAAAATGAGTAGGTAGTAGGTACCTACCTATGGGTACCTAGATGAAGTTTTTTACTCAGTAAAGTCAAGGCTTAATTAAGGTACTTAATTCCAAATGACCCTTTAATTTTTTGTAAGTTAAAAAAAAGTATTTACATGGTATAATTGGCTATAATCTACAATTAAAAAAAAAGCAATTCTTGGTAACTAATTAGAGACATAATTTTTAGATTACAGTCTAACGGATGTTATTGAATTATTATGAAATCATTATACTAAAGATTTTATTACACTGCATAGCCTGTTTTAATTTATCTTTCATAACTCTATGTGCAAATTCAAGGCTGATTAAATCGATTAAGAGCCTAAACAGTACGCTTACTCTGAGTTTTAACATTGCAAATACGATTGATCGACGTGAGAGCTCACCACGCCAAGCGTCAAAGTAAAATGAACCTTAACCGCTTTGGTTTAGAGCTCATTTCATCTTTTCGTGTATTTATTCACAGCCAGCGCTCCAAACGCTGAATTTGTGATTTTAAAGCAAGAGCTTTTGGGTCCATTTTACTTTGACGCTTGGCGTGATGAGCTCTCACGTCGATCAATCGTATTTGCAATGTTAAAACTCAGAGTAAGCGTACAGGCCTCCACGTATGTTGGTCTCACTCTAAAACCGATTATCCAACTATTAGTACAGAGGTAATAGCTATTATTAATAGAGATGAGGAAGGTATGAAATAATGAATTACAGTCGTGCTAGACTTGGCCTGTTGACAATATTTTATCAATAAAATAAATATTAAAAGTAAAATTCACTGTTAATTTGAATAAACTTACTATTCTTCTCTACTTACCAAGTACTGAAAAACTTTTGCTTTACAATATAAAAAAAAAGACGTGTGGCACTCTGAAACTGCCGCGGTAAAGCTATTGCATAGCATTTTTTATCAACTTGCTATGACTACTTGTGTTGTTGACTTCAAGTTGTTGAAAATATAAAAATAGTCTTTTTATTTTCAACAACTTGAAGTCAACAAACAAGAATTTCTGGATTCGGTCTCCACGCTCAAGGCCCGCGATAGAAGCTAACAATAGCTTAAAAATATACTCACACGAAAAGTTTTATTTTTATTTTTGATGTTTAAGCTCTAGTCTAGACGCCACAGCGTAGGTACAGAGAGTCGGAAGTCGATCGTCAAGTGACGTTTACAGACGTGTACGATAGAGCATCGTGTTAGTTAAGGGTTAAACCGTCTGAGCAACCAGTATAAATATTTTTTACAAGATGATGCCCGCGACTTCGTCCGCGTGGATTAAGGTTTTTGATTTCCGCGGGAACTCTTTAATTTTCCGGGATAAAAACTAGTCTATGTTGTTCCCCGGGATACAACATGTCCCTGTACCAAACATCAAAATTGGTTGAACAGATGGGCCGTGGGACAGACAGACACACGCAATTTCCCATTTAGAATATAAGCATGGATTCTTGTATGTTTTTATCTTTAAAGTCATAGAAAAAACGTGACGTATAAAGTTACCCTCAAGAGATTATTAATATATGTATTTTAATTAACCTTGCATAGACTTGGACGAGGGTAAGCAATGCGTTTTGCCTCTATGAGCCGCTGTTGAAGAATAAACACCATAAGATACAATGGGAACGATAATAGCGCCTTGAATGTCTCCATTGATTACGCGCTAGCCGCAGTGTACAAGACTGGTAACCACCGGAGCGTAACCACGGTCACTCACCTTTGCCTCGAACGTAACTCACCTTTTTAACCGACTTCCTTATGGGAGGAGGTTCTTAAATAAGCGTGTATTTTTAACTTTAGGCCCAGCGTAGACTGCAAATTACACGCGCACTTTTCTTTGGATTAAATAATCAGAATTTGTTGCTAATTATACATTTTAATATTTTTGGTATAGGCACATTTCGTTAAACTGTGGTATAGGTACGAGTACTTACTGCACATTGCAGTTTTACTACCTCGTACAACTAACTTTACTTTTACTACTTAATAGTTAATTTTGATATAAAATAAAGTAATTTATGTGAGTAATCTATCTTTATGAAACTAAATTTTTAATTGGGAACAGAATTTCACAAAAATACAGCTGACCATGAACCAGTATAGTAAAAATAACAAAAACAAAAATTGGAAATAAAACAAACACAGTCAGAAGTAGGATACAAAAGGCGGCCTTATCGCTTAAGTAGCGATCTCTACCAGGCAACCTTAGGAATAGGAGAAAATAAAGGAAAATAGACTGCAGGTGGTTCTATGTTAAACTTACATTTAAATAACTAATAGTAAACTTAATAAATATATAAATTATAATATATAATATAACAAATAATAAAATATACTAATACATATGTATAATAATATATAATATTGTCGACTCAACTTATAGAATAATTTAGTTATGTCCAGTGACTTAGATTGGCGTATGGTCAGTGGAAGTGCATTTCATAGCTGAACAGCTCGAACACTGAATGAATTTTCAAAGAACTTCGTTTTATGAGTTGGGGTTTTCAGCGTTAAGGTTCGACATGGTCTTAAATCGGATTGCACTCCAAAAAACAGAACTTCTCCTTGAGGTAGGACGGAGCTTTTAAATGAAACAGCACACAGTACAGAAGAGATAGTACATGCAAATCCCGGCGACGGCGAATAGGGAGCCACTTGAGCTTTTGACGAAATTCAGATACGTGGTCATATTTGCGCAAACCAAATATGAACCGAATGTCAAGATTCTGGAGTCGCTCAAGCTTGTTAAGTTGGTCCTCAATCAAATTAAGATAGCTTGCGTCAGCATAATCGAGAATAGAAAGAAGGAGAGATTGTGCCAACATAACTTTGGTAGGAATTGGCAGGACAGAGCGCAACCGTCGCAAAGAGTTCATCGTTGCAAAAGTCCTCCTACTCAGCTCTTTAACAAGCCCAGACCAGGATAGTTGTGAATCTAAAAATATACGTAGGTCTTTAACGGAGTCACAATATGGAATCAAGACTCCATTAAAACAGATTGGGGGTAGTCCTCACAGGTCAAGTTTTGCTATATATCCTGGACTGCCAATAATGGTTGCCTGTGATTTTACTGGGTTAACGCGAAGCCTATACTCCCTACTCCATTCAGCAACAGCAGTTAGATCTTTATTAACGGCAGCAACAGCAGCGTCGAGATTTTCTAGGGGTGCATAGCGATAAATTTGGATATCATCTGCATACATGTGGTAGACTTATATAGACTTAGACATATGCTACTTTTCATCCAGGAAAATTAAAGAGTTCCCGCGGGAATCGAAAAAACTTAGTCCGCGCGGACGAAGTCGCGGGAATCTTTTATTTATTATAAAAAAACTATACTTTTTTATAATTATGTTTTTCACTTATGAAGTTGCTATCGTTTTTTCAATCATTTCGTTCTGCTAAGTAGTTAAGTGAAAGTCATTACGACAATTTCGACATAGGAAGGTATATTATAATAAAATTTATTAACATCTTAACTATGTAGATACCTATCACGTATCAATGTGGTTTAATCAAAGTCTAAATGACCAAAATAAAATAAGTTTAGTCTTTAACTAGAACTAGTCTTTAGTATCTAACAATTCACGTTAATATCTAAGAATGAAGTGTTGATGACCTTTAAACAGTGAATCAGTTGAAGTGTTGTAAGATTATTTTATTCATGAGTATAAATCATAATAAAATACCTAGAATAAAAATATTAACACGTTTTCAACATTTAGAGTCATTACCATGGAAAATGTGTTTTTATTTCTCGGAGTAAGTAGGTAAGTGTGTAAATAAATATGAATAGATAATAATCTGAAATTACGGCTGAGGTATTTATTACATGCGATCCAATACTTAAGGTCGCATTTTCAATGTTCACCTGTGTAGGTCATGAATAAAAGAATGAATTTTATTTTTTTAGTATGTTTACCACAGTCTAGCTTATTTATATCTAATACAAGCGTTTTCCCGCGACTTTCTCCGCGTGGATTTTGGTTGAAAAGAGAAATTTCAAAAACTGTGAAAAACATAAAATGCTTAATTTTTCAACGAAAGCAACCTTCTATACCAAGTTTCATGGATATAACTTGAACCACCTTTTTAACCTCCTTGGGGGTGGAATATCGAAAATTTCTTCCTTAGTATCTAGGGCGTTCAAGAAACACTCTCTCAAAATTTAAAATTTCTACGTTCAGCCGTTTGGGCTGTAGGTGGTCTGTCAGTCACCCAGGACAACTAATAAGCCCTCAGGGATGATGCACTTTTGATATAATGGGGCAGTGGAAAGTAGTAAAGGAAAGCTGAGTACACGATTGAGTATTATTAACCTATCACTTCCCATAGTGGTGGGATTTGATATCGATCTTACGGATCACACCTCGTACGTTGAGCTTTTGGAGCTTATTATTTATCAATCGAGTATCAATAGTAGTATCCACGCTGTGATATTTCCAATCTAGCGTACCGTTCTGATCACGTTCGGCATCAAACGGTCCGTGTTGGTTTGTGGAATTCCGAACCGGTAGCTCGTTGTACATAAATAATAATAGTGCGTAGGTAAGTACTGCAGTTTTTTAAACCACTACCAGTAAGCCCTTGACTGTGATCTCACCTGATGGTAAGTGATGATGCAGTCTAAGATGGTAGCGGGCTAACCTCTTAGAGGTATGGCAGTTATATTAAACCCATACCCCTAGTCGGTTTCTACAGGCCATCGTACCGGACCGCTAAATCCCTTAGGCTCTTAGCAGTACGTTTTTGCTGGTAGGGTGGTAACTAGCCACGGCCGAAACCTCCCACCTGACCAGATCAGAGAAAATTCTGAAATTATAAATTCCCAAATTGCCCCTGCCGGGAAGCGAACCCGGAACCTCCCACGTTAAGACAACTGCGCTCAACACTGTGCCAGGGAGGTCGTCAAAAAAATAATGAGTGTTCAAAAAGGAATGAAGGTGCTTCGTTAGTCTAGTCTCTAGTGGTTACCGTGATGTGGTCTCGTCATAATAATTGTATTGGGGTTTTCTAACAAGAAATTCTTAGTACGAATTTGGAGTTGTCGTCACTTGCTTTGACAGCTAGTCATATGCAAATCGTCTCATCTGAATTTACGATTGATTTTTACTGAGCGTACCTACTTAACGCGGCAAAAAGATTGTACGCTCATTTTACAACTTCTTTAATGTACCGTATGCTTCTGAATTCTGTGGACATTAAGTAAGTATAATTTTTTTTAAAGCAAAAAAATTTTTTTTTTAAATTCATTTTTATAAAAATATATAATATTATGTTCATCTTTTACTGTACTAGTATTAATTATTAACCATAATAATTGTTGGCTACAAACATTTAGCTAAATAAAATAGAACTTTTTTAAAATTAAATTTTAGAGAAATATCTACTTGGCGACATCTTGTGGACTGGTTTCGGTATCACCATGTACACCAAGAACGACGGTGGATAATACGTCCAGAGTGAAAGTACTTTCTATCAGTAGCTAAGAAGTACCACCGTATACCGCTAGGTGGTGCTTTAAGTATTATTTTGAGCCGATCATGAATGTAATTTTTTCCCGTCTTCCAAAAAAGGAGGAGGTTCTTAATTCGCCCATTGCCTATTTTTCATAGGGTTCCTTAATTGTCCGTTACAATAGTCGAACATCTTTAACTTGGTCGACTTTTACTCGTTGTAACTTGTAAAAGCCTACTTAGCAGTGATAATTTAATTTTTAGTTATGTATATTATACTACTGCCATGATTTTTTTAAACGTCCAAAACATCAGTTTAGCTAGCATAGGAGGGGGACACTTAAATCAAACAAAAATTAACCCTTTAAAGTTAAATATTCGGAACCTGAATTTAAAAAAATTGTGTTCGCAGATCCACAATATTTTTTGAACCACCTAAACATTGGTATAAGTTACACGCGAAAAAAAATTATCCCTAGATTACGTGTAGGGGCTTTCCCCTAAAAAAATAGTTATTTGTTATACAAGAGTGAAAAGTTGTTTTTTAACCGCGTGCTCAATTTTGATGACCGAGCAAGCGAAGGATTCTAAAATTGAATCACGAGCGCAGCGAGTGGTTCAAAAATTAGAATCCTGAGCGTCAGCGAGGGAATCAGAGCACGAGGTGAAAAATCTTTTCACTCGAGTGCAACACGTAACTTTTCATCCCACTTCAGCGAGGAAATGACATGACGTGAAAGAAAATGGTGCGCGCAAAAAAAATTAAAAAAGTTTCTATGACACCAAGAAGGTTACGAGTGTGAGTTTTTAACAAATTAAAAAGGTTGTATGGAAATTCGGCACCATAGAGGTAGAAGTAAATAGGTTTTAATGATGTTTTGAATTCACAAACTTCATAGACGAGTGATATTTACTAACGTGCACACGATGTTCTAAATTCAATTTACTTTATCCTCAAGAGGATAATAACGGCTTTTGCATTCAGATATCGAAGATTAAAAATACTCTTTCCGAGATGGTGGGATGAAAAAATATTTTACCACTTTGTCGGCATGTTTATTTAAGCCGAGATACAGGTTTTTTGTACATACTAAATTACTAACAGCTTTTGAGCTAAACCGCGGGCGGATAGACGTATGGCCATGGCGAAACTCTATGGTTTCTTTGTTGTCTACGGAACCCTAAACAAAATTATTTTGTATTATTGTTTAATATTTAATTACAATCAAAGACTACACATAAACCTGGTATTATAATTATTAATCTATGTTACAATTAAATAGTTCCCCCGGGATTTTAATATCTAAAATGCACGCGGACGAAGACGTTGGTATCGTCCGCTATTTGTTTAATAAATTCCATGAGAAATATTTTTCAATATCAGAATATTAATTTACGTAAAACATTTTCTCAAAGAAACGAACGCGACGTGAAGCTCAAAAAGAAATAAAAGCCCGAGCCGGGGAAATGAGGAAGTCTTCTAAATATTAGTTTAGATCTAATATTTCTCTGAGACCTTTTGAAGCTGCAGAATAAATATTACTCCTTAAGGTACGTTCATACAAACGTGATTTTAAGACGATTATTTAGTCTAAGTTTTAGAAATAATGTAAAAAATAAATAATGTAAAAAATAAATAATGTATAATGGAAAGGTCTGTAGGATCAGTCTGTGCTGTTTCCTCATTGCTGAGGGTCCTGACAAATTGTTCTTTGTAACTATTTTTATAGAGTTACTATATGATGATAGAGGGTTTCTTAATAGCCGTGTGTTCCTGTAAGAGAGACGATCACCAGTTTTTATCATTAACATTGTAATAAAAGTTATGTTCTCTTATTCGAGTCGTATGCGGAAGGTGCTTTCTACATTATTAACCCTAGAAACACCCATATTATTTTAACCCATTCTCAATCCTCTTACAATGAGAAGGACTTTAGGCCACAGTCCACGATAGCAAATCGCAGATTGCCAAACTTTACACACCTTTGTGAACATAAAATGTAGGTATCTCAGGCATATCATATAATATATCAGGAAGGTTTCCTCATAAGTTTATATATTATATAGCTGTTAACTCAAGCTATGCTTTTAATTAGTAAAAATGCACCTTTTTAGGGTTCCGTACCAAAATGGTAAAATGGAACCCTTATGGTGCGACTTTCTCCGTCTGTCTGTCCGTCTGTCCGTCTGTCCGTCCGTCACACTCGATTATTTCAGTAACTACCGAAGCTATCGACATGAAATTTGGAATAGTTGTGTATATTAGTGGCCCAAAGACACTGGAATTAAAAAAAATTGGAAATTATTTTTGTTATTATTTAAAAAGGGGGGAAAACCTGGGGGTTGAAATTTAAAAGTGAGATAACTGTACTGTGTGGGGTATCATATGAAAGGATTTACTTTGTACATTCTAAAACAGATTTTTAATTATTTTTAGTTATGATAGTTTTTGATTTATCGGGGAAAATGTCTAAAAAAATACCGTCCCCCTCCCCGTCCCCCCCTTATCTCCGGAGTTTACCAATCGAATAATTTGAAATAATTATGGTCAATAGGAATTTACGTATATTTTACAGGAAAACTATAGCCAATGCTCTAACTAGCATAGTTTTTTTGATATTAACAATAAACCTCTACAAACAAAGTTAGTCTTGCGGTTCATTAACAAAGGTAATTATTTATTAATAATGGTACGGAACCCTTCGTGCGCGAGTCCGACTCGCACTTGCCAGGTTTTTTTAATTTATAGACTCGCGCTTGGCTGCACTCAGACTTGCTTGCTTGAAGTGGCAATGCAGCCTAAGGTGGAGCGCGCTTGCCTAGAGAATAACCTCTACAAAGTAAGAGGTTTTCCCAGCATTCAAACCATGGCATTGAATATGCAGCCGAATTCTTAACCAAGACTAAGGCTACCATCTCGTCACAACAGGGAAATTATAACCAATTTAATAACCACATAAACAAACGCATACGCATTTTTATTCTTTCATTATAAATAGAGCTTTACAGCCCCAATATTTCATGTCCGAAAATTATGAAAAGTTGGCGTCACGTCGAGCCGCTCAAGCTTGAAGCTCACGTCTGAGCCTTTGAGCTGAGAAAGTATACAATTTGGTAGATATTATCCTTTTGAGGAGCGTGTCCCGTTTCATTGATATAAATGATCTACCCAGTCTGCCTCTGACATAAAATTGTAGATCCTGAAAATTTGATACAGAAAATTTGGTCTCAAACTTATACATTGCCTTGATGCGGCGTGATTAAACCAACAAATAAACACACTTTCGCATAATTTGTCTGTCTGTCTGCTACCTTTTAGCGTCTATCTGCTCAGCCGATTCTAATGATTATTTATAGGGAACTTCTGCGCCTGTAATCTGAAAAAGTATCTTTAACTCAGCAGTTGCTCTTTTTTTTATAAAAAAAATGTTACAGTGTTTGATGTATCCCAAAGAGGTTACGTAGGTACCTACTTATGTTTTTTTTTAAGTAAAATAATTGGAATACACGCAGATGAAGTCACGGGCATCGTGTAGTAGATAAATGATTTGTATTATTAAATCGTCAGCGTGAAACGCCAGCGCGCGCATGTTTATATGGAGCTGCACAAACCTGCGCGACACAACGAAACGTGTTTCCCATACGAAGCGGGCGTTTAGATATGTCCTGTCAGTGTGTTGTCCCCGTAAAACTCTTAGTACAGCTTGGGTATTCCAACAATCGACGAACTTTTAAAAGGTATACTCTTACCTTCTTAGGAACTTTCCTACAGAAAAACAGTGAAAAAACCAAAGTCTTTTGAACGAAAAGCTTCAATACGGAATTGCAGTAAGATTTAAAAGCTTCAAAGGAAATGGAAACAAAAGTGGTAAATCAAACAAAATTAGCAGCATTACCACTGAGGCGAGCGCGTTTCTTACATTTCCAAGCGAGCACTTCCTCAGAAGGGTAAGTATGAGATGGCATATCAAGCCAACGTTGATAGAATTCGAGCGTCGAAACACAATAATTTTAGAGTAAAATAACATTTATTGAAAACAATACAATAGAACTTAAAGCTAGCTAGCATAACCTAATTAAATAAATATTATAAATTTGCGAAAGTTTGGATGGATGTTTGTTACTCAATCACGCCCGAACGGCTGAACGGATCTAGATGAAATTTGGTTCAGAGATAGATTGTAGTCTGGAATAACACATAGGCATAACGCATAGACATCCCGGAAAACTAAGGAGTTCCCGTCCTAACGCGGACGTTGTCGTGGGCATTAGCTAGTTACTATATAAATCATGCCGCCACATGACAGCCGGACTGATCCTTTGCGCAAAAAAATAATCAACAAAATCTCGCAAAAAAAATTACCACTAAGACTCCACGGCCCCAGGGTCTCTACGGCAAACGGAACAAACATGTAACTCTCTATGAGAGAGGCATAGTTACTTCCGCCGCTTCCGAGTAAAATAGACCTAGTCTTTGGTTTAAAGTCAAAAGTTGTTTTCCTGTCTTCTGGACAAGCCGAAATCTTTCAACTTCCTTTACTTGTTCAGGCGTGCGTTCACTATTGTCCGTTTTGCACGACATGTGGGTTGATTGTTTTTGTTTGTTCAATAGGAACTCGGTTATTTTTACTTGTTAACAAAATTTTGTAGTGAATCGATTCAACTGTTGTCTCAATTTTTATTAATCTAAGTTTATTTTTCGAATTAAATCGAGTATAATTCACTTCTTCACAAAGTTCGCTGGATTCGTTGCTTTGTTTGTGTTTAGGTATTAATTTTTCAGAAAATTCACAATTTTGCGATTTTAAATTAAAATTTTAATTTCGCAAGATTTCCGCTGGGAGCACTGCTGTTGTATATTTACAAACTGTTAACTTTCAAACAAGGAAGGCACGGTCCATTTTACTTTAACGCTGTTTCGATACTAGATTTCTATCAACGTCTTCGATGATTTATATAAAATCTTATACTAAGGCCTCAGAACTCTTAAAGGCTTTCACGTAATGAGCGCTCAGTTCGTTAGAAAAATGCTTTTTATTGCCCGAAATTCAATGCCGACATCCGTTCCTCTTAGGCTGTGGTAAGTGCTTACTTAGATTCAAATAAAAGCATTTATGTACCTACTTAAATATCAAAAGTATATCCTTGGAACAAAAGTTACAATAAGCATTTTTCACCTAATTTTTTTTCTTTCGTTCTGTTGGTTTGTCATTTTGTCCTTCAATCACGCCGCAACAGAGCAACGGATCGACGTATTTTTTTGCATGGGTATAGTTGAGGACCTGGTAAGTGACATTTGCTAGTTTTTATTCCGAAAAATTAATGAATTCCCGTGGTAATAAAAAAACTAACTCCACGCGGACGAAGTCGCGGTCATCAGCAACTTAGTAACACTATATTTTCTTAGCTAAGAACTTTATCTAGCTAGGAGCCAGAGCTTTGATTCACTGAAAAGTTTGTCTTAAATCAGTTACCAGACTCCATTGAAAAGTCTGATCCTGTTTTGTAAATCCAATTGAAGTCAATACTTGATTAATTGAAGTACTGTCTGTTCTTATTAGAAACGTATTCAGGGTGGTTGAATTCACCGCAGTAAATTTATGTTTTAGTGGCTTGTATACTTCGTAGGTACATGAGAAAAGTCTCCAACTTCGGTCCCAATAAGATCGAAAAAACTTTCGTCTAAATTAAAAATATCATAAGTCAAAAAGATTATTAATCCGATCGCGTAAGCGTTAATTCGTTAAAAATGTAAAAAAAGGGTATTAATTAACCCTAACTCAGGCGAGCTTTGATCATAATCTCGAGCGAATATTTTAGAAGTTGTCAGCAAAAAGGTTCGGAGCCTTATGGCCTGCTTACATTAGGCCGGTGACCGATTGCGTTAACAGAATTGGCTTAGCTACATTATGTCAGTGACCGAATACTTCAGGCGTATTCAATTTTCGGCCAACAACCTACCTACGTCGACTAAGATCGAAATAGGCCAACTGTAACAACTTTTACACTAGTTAGGTCACCGCAGAAGGGCTGCGATCGAATGCGGCCGAATTACAGTTTAAATAAGTCGGTGACCGAAAACGGCTGCAGTCGAATACGCCTAAACTGACCTCGGTGGGCTGATGTAAACTCGCCATTATAATCTTGTTGTTGACCGGCCCTTTAATTAAATTTAATTCGGCTTTTGAAGCAAATAAGTTTTATCTTCAAAATTTCTCGGTTGGACTTTTGTGCTAATTATTCAGAATTTGAAACGGCGTGATAATTGCTAGTTTACTCTGCTGCTCCTTTCTTGGGCGAGATTCGATGGATTTGATGCCCGCTTACCTGAAATTAGAAGACAATAAAAGTTTAGTAGTAAGTAAATGATCTTTTAAACTTTTAAAAGATCATCTCAACTTTGGCATTAATGAGTAGTTCTTTTCATTAAAAAATGAATTCGTATATGGCAAACTCTCGAATAATAATATGACGACAAGGTGGAAGAATCATCAGTCTTTCTTTATATTTTCTTGCCGGCTCGTCTCAGTGGAATCACTTTTCGAGTAGAGTCTTGCGACTTACTAGTTCTCCCACTTGAAATAAATAAATCATTTCATTTCATTCATTTCATTAGGGTTCGAACCCAGGGCACACAATTCTAACTTTTCAGAGTCGCGTGAGCCTTAAAAAATTAAATATCACCTGCTTTAAACGATTGAAGGAAAATAAAAAATTGTGCCATTAAATTTATTGAAATTTTAGAAGTTATTATCACTATATTTCGAAGTTATTATTAAATGCAATTATAGGTTGCATAGGTTTCATTAGGAATAAAGTAATGTTTGCATGCCATTTCATGACTGATTGTGGCTTTGTTTCTTGTTTAAATGTAAACCCTCTTTTGTATACCTACAATCTAGCAATAAAAGGATTTATTCATTTCATTTATTTAAAAAAAAAACCTGTTTTCTTCATCTCACCTTATGCAATCCTGAGCGCAGTCCCTGAGCCGGCAATAGCTGCAACTGCAGGCAGAATAGCAGGATCCTTCTGAGTCCAGGCTGACAGAATCAAAATGGCGGAGGCCTTCACCAGAACTGGGCACTGTATGGGAGTCACGCCATCTGGAAATAGAGGTTGATATATTTTAAGGTGTGACTTTATGAAACTTTCAACTTTTTTGCTCAACTTTAAACGGTAGGTATTAACGAATATGCTTTTTATTGCTTTTCCTCATGAAAACTAGGTTTTAAAGATTTTTCTTGAAACAGCTGATTCCAGCTGTAGGAAACACAGCTAGCTTTAACTGTTGAAATGTAAAAACATATAATCAAAATGACTCTTGACAATCATCGATGACAGTAAAGGATGATCTACCCTCAAATAGTCCTTACCTTACGTTCCTGATGTACCTAATAGTATGCCTGTGATATATTTAACTTATAAATTTTCTTCGTTAACTTTTAGGAGGCTATATAATGTTATTTTAATTACTTTTCCTCATGACAACAATGTATTTGGAGATTTATCTGGTGTAATACATATATTTAGTAGGTAGCTTCGCATTGCATTGCTAGTGCATTTTTATCGCGGGCAGCCACTTAAAAGTTACGATATGATGTTATCCATACATTTCAAGAATTTTCAAACGTTATTACCACGAGTTTATGCTTACCTCCCGCTTTTCGAGTCCATATGTTCCACTACGACATTCCAGGTCCTGTGTATGAGGTACAGGAGGAACAGGATCCTGGAAGACTCAGGGTTTGGAGCTTCCTTCTTCGAACCCTTTCGGCTGTTGGCGCTACTGAAGCCGCTACCCATTTTTGAATTTCGACTCCTTAAGGCATTTGGATGCTGAGTGTTAAACTGCGAGGACGTGTGCTGGAACGAAAAAAATAATCTTTTGGTACTAGGTGATGGCACGTAATATGCTTTTTGGTCAAGTAGCGGTCATTAACTGAAGTCGTATTAAAGGAGCTCATCCTTATACCGAATATGGAACAAAAGTAATCATATCCATACTTCCGTACTAATATTAAACGTACGAATTCCTAATTTATTTATTCGTTTGTCTGCTACGCTTTTACGTCCCATCTGTTCAATCGTTTTTTACAAAATTTGGTACAGAGATAGATTGTATCCCGGGGAAGGACATATGTTGAAAACTATGGGATAGTAAGAGTCTCGGGATATTTAAAACCTAAATCTGACTGGTCAGATGTACTGAGCACATTCCTAATTATGTGTTATAAATTATAAGTATTGCAATAAAAAACCGGCCAAGTGCGAGTCGGACTCGCGCACCGAGGGTTCCGTACAAACCTGTAGTAAGTTTTAAATTACTTAAATGTTTTTTTTAAATATTTGAGTTGATTGAATGAAAGGTAAATTGCGGTTGACGATTTATGACGTATTAAAAAAAACTACTTACTAGATCTCGTTCAAACCAATTTTCGGTGGAAGTTTGCATGGTAATGTACAACATATATTTTTTTTAGTTTTATCATTCTCTTATTTTAGAAGTTACGGGGGGGGACACACATTTTACCACTTTGGAAGTGTGTCTCGCGCAAACTATTCAGTTTAGAAAAAAATGATATTACAAACCTCAATATCATTTTTGAAGACCTATCCATAGATACCCCACACCTATGGGTTAGATGAAAAAAAAATTTTTGAGTTTCAGTTCTAAGTATGGGGAACCCCCAAAATTTATTATTTTTTTTCTATTTTTGTAAGAAAATCTTAATGCGGTTTACAGAATACATCTACTTACCAAGTTTCAACAGTATAGCTCATATAGTTTCGGAAAAAAGTGGCTGTGACATACGGACGGACAGACAGACAGACAGACATGACGAATCTATAAGGGTTCCGTTTTTGCCAAATTTGGCTACGGAACCCTAAAAATGACATAGTATACGTAACACAGTCACGAAATAATTCACTAGAGCCGTCATCCTAGTTTTCCTCTAACACAAAACAAATGTAGTATCCGCAAATCCGTACATTTTATTTCTTCCGAAGATAAACTGAGTTCGTCGAGAGCTGGCGGAGGATTTATTCCAAGTCTGTGACTTAGCTAGTCGCCTGCCTATAATTGGCCTTCTATCAATCAATCAATTTATGCAATCTTCTAATTCTATCGGGTATATTTTGGAGAGTGTGCTCAGGAACTTCACAACCTCGTTCCTCCTTCACCATTTTACCACATAACTGCGAGAAACCGTAAGTGTTGTATTTTTTCTGTGGTCGATGTCCAACAAACTCGTATAAACTTTTTTGTTCAACAATTTTGATGCGAACCGCTAAGGTTTGAAACATTCTTCTGGCGTCCGTGTTTCCTGCCACGTTTCACGTAAGTACCTTTATGGTAAGTGTGAATAGGCATTTTTTAGGCAAGTGCGCTTCAACCTAGACCACAGCGTTGTTTTTATGAGCGTGATTGTACTTGTAAAAAAACACCTGATAGTTAAATCGTTAAAATCAGAGAGTTGAAATAGCACTTTTATTTGAGTTGCATGCGGAAGGATCTGGGATCCCAGTGTAATAGTATACCAAGAGTTTTCTTGGTATACTATCACGGTTTTCTTATAATCGCCGCGGCGTAAGTTGAACCCTGCGCAGAAACCCAGTTCGGGTTTCAAACGAAGTGCGGTATGAGGTGGCTCTTTAGTACAATGTACCTTTATGTGATTATTGGAAAAGGCTCGCGGTTCCTCAAAGCGCTGAAAAATATGACGCGGAGTGAATGAGTACGTACCTATTTTTGGATTCCGATCTGTAGTAACACATTGGTCAATTATTCTATCTGCTCTTACATATTAGTCTTTTTGCTGAGGCACTTGACTAAGCGGCTTCCCCAAAGATAGTATTATCTCAAATTTATCACCGTCCGAAAAACACTGTTGGGTTTTTATTAAAGCCGACTTGTGATCCTTTGATGCATTAATTAAGTCTGTGAAGTAATGACGCATTTATCGAAACTTATCCGCAAAGATTGAGCCTTAACTTAAGGCACGTTACCCATACTAATAATATAAATGCGAAATTGTTTGTTTTTTGGTTTGTCCTTCAATCACGCCGTAAAATATGAAGAGATCTAAACGTGATTTTTTACATGGGCACTGTTGAAGAGATGAAAAGTGACAGACTACTTTTTAATCTGGAATATCAAAGAGTTTCCGTGGAAATAAAAATGCCTATGCCAATGCCTATGCCCCTGTTTGCCCTCCCCCCTCCCCCCACCCAAATTTCACCACAAGCGGCCCAAAAGAAAGGCCGTTGACTGACAGATAGAATTTCCTACCAATGATATTTCGCTTTAGTATGAAATATTGTTTTTTTTATTTTATTTATATGGGACAATAGAGAATTACATATTAGATTTCAAATTAAAATAAAATCTATTAAAATCTAAAATAAAATAAATCTAAGTAACTTTTTTTTTAAACCACTACAAATTAGCCCTTGACTGCGATCTCACCTGATGGTAAGTGAAGATGCAGTCTAAGTAGCGGGCTAACCTGTTAGGGGCATGGCAGTTATATTAAACCCATACCCTATTCGGTTTCTACACGGCATCGTACCGGAACGCTAAATCGCTTGGCGGCACGTCTTTGCCGGTAGGGTGGTAACTAGCCACGGCCGATGCCTCCCACCAGGCCAGACCCGGGAAAATTCAGAAATTATAAATTTCCAAATTAACTCTGCCGGGGATCGAACCCGGGACCTCCGCACCTAAAGACAACAGCGCTACACAATGCGCCACGGAGGTCGTCAAAAAAACTTAGATCAGACATAAAATATTGTAAAATATGCAACTGCAACTACACTGTCCATGAGAATAAAGGCGAAACTAAAACATACAGTAAAAAGTTAATTTTATAATAGCTATACTAAAATATAATACAAAAATTAAATTTAAATTAAAACAATATGAAGCGATACTGAATGAGATTACTGATGTTACTCCAGTTTGAAACGCTAGATGCTATCCATACTAATCCATACTTAATATTATAAATGAGAAAGTGTGTCTGTCTGTCTGTCTGTCTGCTACGCTTTCACGGCCCATCTGTTCAACCGATTTTGCTGAAATTTGGTATAGGGATAGGTTGTAACCCGGGGAAGGACATTGGCTTTACTTTTTATCCCGGAAAATTCAATAGTCCCGCGGGAATCAAAAAACCTTAATCCATGTCTGTCTGCATCGCGTTAACGGCCCATTTTTTTAAACGATTTTGATGAAATTTTGTATTGAGGTATGCTACTTTTTATCCCGGACAATTATGAAGTGCAAAACCAAAAAACTTTATCAACACGGACAAAGTCGCGGGGCATCATCAAGTAATTTGATAAAATCGTCTGTCTATCACGCTCTATACTATATACCTATACCTACAAAATGGTGTCAGGAAAACCAGCCTTAGGTTTTATTAACTTCGAATCTCGTACCAAGATACATTAATATTGTCTGCGAGGCTATGAGGCGGCGAGGCAGTCGCATATTGACGCATTTATCACTCCAGCCTTCAGCTTCGGTTACAGTATTGACTGCCGAACTCTATTTATTTTGGAAGGTTGGTAACGTATTTCATTAGGTAGATCTAAGACAGATTCGTAGACAGAACCAGTAAATTATGTACAAAATATGATGTGATAAATAAATACACTTGAGGGACGTGGCCTAGTTGCGACAATGCATATCAGTCGATTGCGATTGTTAAGCAACGTTGACCCAAGTCGGTAACTGGATGGGTGACCGAATTTGGCCTTTTCGCTTCCTCCGTGCCTCGGCGAGCACGTTAAGCCGTCGGTCCCGGTTATTATCACTTCTGATAATAATCGTTAGTAACCTACATTGACTAAAATTCTACATCAATGGTAACCTAAGAGTTGAAATGGTACTTTTAGTCGAGTCGCATGCGGAAGGACCTGAAACCCCACCGCATTATTATCCCCAGAAACCCCTGCTATTATGTGATTAATGGAATGGGGTCACGACCCTCAGCAATGGGGAATACGACGCAGAAAAGAGAAATAAATGGGTAAATAATAAATGGGTGAGAAATAAATACAGGATATTTTTTATCCCGGAAAACATAAGGACTCCTTCGGGATAGGGGATGACGATTTTACTCCATAGCTCCGTCGAATCACGGGAACAATGTGTAACATCAAATCTTTCTTGATCATATTAAAAATAGCAGAAATAGTAGATTTTCAACGTGTTTGGTAGTAAGTATATCTAGGGGTTCGAAAATACATTAATAATATTTTCTGCGAAGCAACAAGGCGGTGATACAGTCGAATATTGACGCTAGAATATTGATGATGGGTTAATATAATATATACTCTTAGAATATTTTTTATCCCGGAAAACATTTGGGCTCCTTCGGGATAGGTGATGAAGATTTTACTTAATCTAAATTAAGATCGTCGAATCACGGGAAAATGGTTAGGTGCAACATTTGTTATAAAAATTGCTTATGAAATAGCAGATTTTCAACGGTAGTTACCTTAAGGGTTCGAAGATAGATTAATAATCTGCGAGGCTACGAGGCGATAAAACAATGGAATATTGGTTTTATTTTCACCCATTTATCACTCCAGCTTTCAGCTTCGGTTACAGCATTGAGTGCCAAACCCTATTTATTTTGGAAGGTAACGTATTTCTTTAGATCGCTAACAGACTTGTATAAGACAGAACCAACAAATTATGAGAAAAATAATATATTGTTATTTTTTATGTTGTAAATTGTAATAAAAATACTGGGACAATATATAGGATGTTTTTTATCCCAGGAAACATAAGAGCTCCTTCAGGATAGGAGATGACACTTCTTGACGATTTCAATCCGAAGCTCCGTCAAATCTAAATTAATTTTGGCGTTTCTTTATTCTGAAGGCCTTCTGAGGAGGGGATGAATTTTTTTTAAATCTTGCGGGAACTCTTCAATTTTCCGGGATAAAAGCGGTTGAATAGATGGGCCGTGAAAGCGTAGAAGAAGACAGACAGACAGACTTTCGCATTTATAATATCCTACTAAAACTAATTCTTATTTAGAAACAGCTCTAAGTACTACATTTTTTATCCTAAAAACGGTGTCTCTGATATAGATGCATGCTATCAATTAACATGAGAGCGCTACATTCGTTTTGTATTTTATTACACCTACGATTGGAAACGAATTCTTCTAAAAAACATAAAACATGAAGATCTTTATACTTTGCGACTACGACTTTTATAAAATTACAAGACATTTTATCGTAAGGTTTAGGCATAATATTGCCTTTTATTTCCTGAAGGGTTGCTTAATAGACTAAGAAATAGCTGCACTTTTTGTAACTATCGCCTGAAAAGCTGATTCAGTATTAAGTGGGTGTAGGGCTCTCCACTTATGTCAAAAGTGAAAGTCTGCCCGCATATGGATGGGCCTTTCGCTAGATATGACCGCTTAAAAACGGTTTATCGTTACCAAAAATTAACCATAATTAGAAAAGCTGATTCTTGTACAGTATTAAAGTATGTGCAACACCTATTTAAACAGTAATAAAACTGACGCTATTCTTCGGGCCTTTCACTAGATAAACCGTTTTTAAGCGGTGATATCTAGCGAAAGGCCCATCCATATGCGGGCAGACTTTCACTTTTGACATGAGTGGAGAGCCCTACACCTACCTAATACTGAATCAGCTTTTCAGGCGATGGTTACAAAAATTGCAGCTATCTCTTATAATATAAGAATCTGTGCGTTTTTTTAATGAAGCAATTGGCATATATGAAAGAATAGAAGGAATAGAAAGAATTTATTAGTCTGATATGTGGTTACAATGATGGTTAAAGTATGAAAAGTCACAGCATATCCAATCAGGCAACCCTGTCGTACAAATTTTTATGTACTTACTTAGTTAAGTATTCAAATGACATAGTACAGGTATGTTCTGGTATTAGTATAACATTTCATAGGAATTACATAATATTGAATAAATAAATAATGTCTTGATTAATTAAATTACAAATAAAGTCAGGCTTTGTAGAGATTAATATAATGCTTCATCAATGATATGTTTATGTGTGTTGAAATGCTCGGGAGCCGGGCATCTTAATAAAATTATTTAAACAGTCCTATACCATAGAGATGTTTTGTCAGCCTAACTGCTCAAAAGAGGGTTGAGCTGGTGTAAACTTAAAGAAATGATGCATCACAATAAAACACCAGTATGGTAGTTACCTATAGTCGAAAATTTTACTCTAAATTTTTATGTATCTTGATAATGACCTATTTATCGAACCATAAGAAAAATACACTTTGGATTGAGAACCACCTTCTTTGGAACTCTGAAGTTGAAAAATGGAGCCAACAAGTGACGTAGTCGTGTCGTTGTCGCTAGTTCTAAAAGTCTTATCACAGTGAAGTAACAGTACATCACCGAGCTGGCGAGTAGCGGATACATTGCATTAATATCGAGATATTAGCATTATTCATATGTCCATTAGCATGTTAAGTCTTTATCGAGAATGCGTAGATATTTCGAAGAGAGAGAAAGCTCTGTTAGTCATGACTCAAGACAATAGAATTATACAATACTGTATCATCAAAATGGTTTCAAGAAGACCTCCCTGGCGCAGTGTTGAGCGCTGTTGTCTTAACATGCGGTGGCCCCGGGTTCGATACCCGGCAGGGTCAATTAAATACAATTTCAGAATCTTCCCCTGTACCAAATTTTATCAAAATCGGTTGAACAGATGGGCCGTGAAGCGTAACAGGCAGACAGACACACTTTCGAATTAATAATATTAGTATGGATATTATTATACAAATCCGGCATAGTACTTAAATGTATTGATTAAAAATCACTTAGTTGTTTTTGTTTGCATTGTAAACACGGAAGTGTTAGGGTAGGAACACATTACGGACCCGACAGAGCAAAACGCCCGCGTCTTATGGAAAATACTTTTCGTGATAATATCGCGGTAGTCGGTGCATCTCATGGTACATCTCCGCATAAAAAAACGCGCGCGGATGCAAACGCAGCGTTGGATTACCCTCTATCGCCCATTGTCATCTCTATCGTCCTTATCGTATGTAAAGAATTGTGCGAAAGAGATACCTATTCTAAGTCCTAAAAAAATACAGTATAGCTGGTGGATGAACGATCTCAAGTCAGTAGCTGGGAGCCGCTGCAAGCAAGCAGTACAAGACCGTGTCCCGTGGAGATCTATGCAGGAGACCGTCGCGCGTCGTCCAGCAGTGGACGTCTATTGAGACAACAACGACGAGTGATGGATAAAAGCAGGCGTTACTTTGCGAAAGTCCATGATAATGAAGGACCTAGAACTACGTCGGAGTATTATCGGAGTGAAACGTACGTTGAGAGTAGTTTGGAACATTTCTGTGGTGTGGTGAATATCGCGGGCTATAAGTGCGGGATACCCACTGCAACACATAGATTTAAACTTCTAGTTCCTTCATTAAGGGTCCGTATTCTCGCCCGCCTAATTGCGCGCTCAGCCAATTTTGGAATCTGTAGGTATACCGCACAGCAAGACCGTTAGCTGCACTCACACAAAGACGGCATAGGCCGATAAAGCTACTTTGATACTTTGTCAAATTGTGTAGTCAAGTTCGTAATATTTTCACCATGTTAATAAAATTGTATAATCTTAGTTATCACTTAAATATTATTTTCCCGTTTGATAAATGTTTATTTGGAATACATAAACTTTTATAAAATAAGTTTGCACACGGGTATCATAATGTAACACTAAAAACTAGATACACCCACAAGTTTTTCGTTTATTTACTTATCATTAAAATTTATGATTTTTTAAATTTTAAAACCTATACGGCTATCTGACTGTTATTAACAATTAAGGTACACGATTATTGACCAAGTTTTACTACATGGGTCATTAGAGTAATTCAGTTGTCTCGAAAACGCCATTGTTATTTTGAAAACAACTCACAGATAAGTGTTTGGTATTGTGTATTACGCAGGTGTAATTAGTTAGCACGTGCAGAGGATTGGTCATAAATAATATCACAAACACGCGGACCCTCTCAGGTATCAGGTAATGTAAATGTTACCAATTATATTGTATTAAAATATGTCTTTGCAAAACATACCTTATGCAGTTTATGATAAAGTACAAATTCAATTGTAATCATGATTAGTTAAAAGATATAAATAAATCCTAACCCTATTTTCAATTCACAAATTGACCACTGCAAGGTTATTTCCGGAATTTGCAATTTCCAAATCTTGTCTGGTATTGTCTAGTTGAAGGCTTCGGCCGTGGCTATATATCACCCTATCTGCAAAGATGAGCCGCCAAGGGAGTAAGCTTTCCAGTACGATATCGTTTAGAAACCGATAAGGGTTATGGGTTATAGGGTTATGGGTTATAACCGATTAGGGATATGACATCCCTAACGGGTTTGCCCGCTACCGTCTTAGGCTGCATGATCACTTAGCATCAGGTGAGAAAGCAGTCAAGGGCTGAGTTTTAAATATTCTTATATAGTATACTTATATAAATATTTTTATCATAAAACTGTGTCTCTGAGAGGCATAGATCTAGCTTTTCAGGAATCCAAAATTTCTGGAAGTAAATAAGTATAATAATTTTTTGAGTTATGTGTAACTGGCTCTAATTTGGTAATACCATAGCTCTTATTTTGTGTCATTGATTGATTTACTGCTTTCCACATTTTATTTTATTTGATTTTGCTTTACGGCTTCCTTAAGGATCCTTTCCAATGGCAGATTGGGGACATTTTATTTCTATTATCTCTTTACTATACAATGCATCTGGCGTGGCACCCAAAAAAAAACAGAGTCCCAAAGACCGCATCTTCCAATTTTAATATTTTCTTGTTCAGCCAGCTGTTCCTAAACAGCAGAGCTTCGTTTTCTCTACTAAGTTGTATAGCTGAAATGTTATCCGTGAAAGCGTAGCAGACAGACAGACAGACAGACACAACACACTTTCGCATTTATAATATTTTCTGCTCTGGTCTGGTCTGGTGGAAGGCTTCGGCCGTGGCTAGTGACTATGCAACTTTCAGGTTACTGAATATAAAATAACGTAGTTTAAGTTTTTTGTTATTCCTGCGGGAAATCCTTAATTTTCCGGGATAAAAAGTAGCCTATGTCACTCTCCAGGTCCTCAACTATATCCATGCCAAAAATCACGTCAATCCGTTGCTCCGTTGCGGCGTGATTCAAGGACAAACCAACAAACCAACAAACAAAGTGGCTTTCGCATTTATAATATTAGTATGTTGATCTTACCTTGTGATATATAAAACAAGTATAATCAAATCCAGAAGCGAATACTCCAATCCAATTACAAAGCAAGGGCCTAAATATTATTTTCACTGATTACAATGTCAAAGTCCATATAGAGATGCCAAGGTCAGAAAAACAAAAACACTAAACTTGTATGGTTTTGTTGGAAGCAGTTGAGCAGAGCAGAGTATCTCAAACGAAACAATATGCTATAAATAAAAACTTTATGACCATTGAGCTTTGTTACTCTAAGTAAATTTGTAAAAGAAATCATATTGTATTAAAATGTGTATTGCAATATATACCTTATGCAGCTTACGATAAAGTACAAATTAAATTGTATTCATGATGGGGTTCTTGGTTTTAGAATTTCAAATCGTTGCGGTAATATTTTATGACTTATAATATTGTTTAGTATTTTGATCGAAAGGCAGTGCGATTTGCACGGTACTATTGTCGAAAGGTAAAAGAATAAATAAAATCTATACAAACAATGAACAAGTGAATATAATTAAAATTATTAATAAATACGACTGCTCAGCCGTAGCCCGTAACTATCTACTACGTAACGATACCACCGTCATTGATTAATTAACAATGGAGTCTTATTCACATTTTTATTAAATGATATTTTTTGGGAATCACTAGATATTGAATTATATTAGTATATATTTTTGGAATCTACTCATCATTTTCTAGATGATGAATTTATAGTTAAACTTATTTTTGAAAAAAAAATCTACTCTAGTTTTTAATGCGAGACCATGGTCAACCCATCACTTTTTTTGAAAATTTTACTAGCCTATGTCACCCGGAATAAGCTAGGGATTCTAACGATACCTCATTTATCAAAATTGGTTCAGGCGTATAGAAGTTCTGGTGGAATATACAAACTCACATACATACATACATACATGAACCCTGAAAACAATATACTCCGTTTTTTCAGGCAGTTTTTTTATAATAGGTACCTTTTATTGACCCGTGATATAATGATTGTTTACGATCAATTTGGGAATTCATAATTTCTGAAGCCATTGAGCGCTCCAGTACGATGCCTCGTAGAATAGAAATCATCAGTTACCATCAGGTGAGATCGTCAAGGGCTGAGATTGTAGTGGATAAATAAAAATTTAATATAAGTAATGCTATGAAAACTGTATTCACCAAAATCTCTCAGCAACAACGTATGCCACGTTGAGTTTTGCAATTACGATTTCAAAGAAAATATAATATTTCAGGAAAGTAAATTCAAAACCCATACAAATAATACGCATACTTAAATCCCGATATACGAGAAAAACAGTATGCGATTATAATATTGTATCGTTCAAAATTATTTAATAGTTATAAAAAATGTATCCTTATTATTAAATACGTATCACGCATTCATTCAATATCGATTGAATGGGATCAAGAACCTTACATTCTCTGCTCATCAAACTAAGGCAGTCGCGCTATGTATTGTTAGCAACACGTTTTTACAAAGGCTTGTGAGAGAGCTCACGCACACATACAAAAGAGCCCATCCAGCAACACGTCCTCCCTCGAAGAGCGCTGGGCTCGGTATGCCGGTCGTGCGGTCTGCAGTAGCATTTTACACGTGAAATTTATAAGACTTTTGATATTTTTTTTGGTCATATAGGTATTTTACAGAAATGTATTTTTGTACAATTTATGTTATATAAATACTAAACATTCATGGGAAATTTTATTTTATCAGTAAATTCGCCAAACTTTTAAGAAATAGGGGTTATTGTGACGCGTAAATTTTGATAAATCGTGCACATTGATTTGATTTTTTTATTAATTAATTTTGTATAGAACGTTTAAAAACGAATTGCAACAGTCCAATTTTAAGAGTGTGTTTATCATATTAATATTTTTTATAAGTCATTTATTACAATTTTTCTTGGATTTATATGGGTCAAAAGTATCGCCTAAAAGTGTAAAAATGGTAATCGTATTCCGCAAGAATGAGAATTTCACTATTATATTTCAATAAAATTAATATTTTTTTTGCAACATTCTACTAAGGAGGGATTAAACTTTAATGTTTTAATTTTCTTTTTGTTATAATACTAATATATCATGCACAAAGCTCATCAAAAGTTCTTAAAATTTCGGTTAGCGGGGATACGGATTCTTAACGACAAGTGTGTGTTCACCCTTAAGTGTTTTCCCCTAGCGTGCGGGTTCAAACCTACTTACCTACTCTAGCTTATAATTTGTTGTTCCTCGTAAACACTTAATGCGTTTTTCTTTACTTTGTGAAGTTATTTGTTCCGGATTTGGATAATATTATGGTAAAATTGTTGTTTTTATTCTTCTTATTCTATGTATTTAAGTCAATATAGATACATTGTGCATTTCTTTTCATTATTTGTTTTTTTTCGAAATATCTTCCATATTTTAGTCATGCAAATATCATCATCTCAAACAATAATCAGCTAGGGTCTCAGAATTTAGGAAGCGTTAGGCCACAGTCCACCACGCTGGCCAATTGAATATTGGCAGATTCACAAACCTTTGAAAATATTATGGTTTATTTAAATAAATATACAAATAAAACTCTAAAACATGCAATTTTCTATACATACGATGTTTTCCTTTGCAACTAAAGCAAGTGATGTTTAATGGCTTAAAGCTCACATAACTCTGATAAGTTTAAGGTTTGGGATTCGAACCCCAGGCTCTAACCGGAAAGTTGAAGTTTTAACCACTAGGCTATATGACCGTTATGTATACTGGAGAATGAATTTATCTTGTCTCTAAAATAAATGCCATGACCCTCTAATTGGTTCTACCAGACAGCTATAGAAATAACATCGTATTTATCGCACACATCTAATTTTATGTTTACGATCTAGTATGATGGTATAAGAAATGATGCAATCAAAACTTGAGTGCGCCTACATGAAAGAGGTACGGCGGTTATTAACTGGAGATAGATCTACAATACTAGCGTACGCCCGCGGCTTCGCTCACGTTAAGTTTGATTGCTTTCGCATATAATTATAATTTTAGTACGTAAGGCTTAGCTGATGATGCCCGTCGACTTTGTTTGCGTAATAAAAATATTCTCTTTGATTTGTCGAAAATATTATCCATTTCTCTGGGATTCAAGCTACGTTTTTACCAGATTTAATCAAGATCAGCTCAGCGGTTGAGCCGATATATTGTAACAAATAGATCATCACTTACCATCAGGTGAGATCGACACGCAGAGCTCCTTTCCGATCTAGGTACAATATTTAAATATTGGTAGCTAACTTCAATCAAATATGTAATATGTATAGTAGTAATAATATAATACTGTCAATCAATATTATACCCAAATCGGAATGGAACTCTGTTTGTCGATCTCACCTGATGGTAAGTGATGATCCATTTGTTACAATATAATATTGGCTCAACTAATTAATTCATTATCATTAAAATATTATGTACCTACCTACTTATATAAGTAATAACGGTAATATTATCAATTTATTAGAATAAGGTAAGTTGTAAACACCTTACTATTGTATAATTCTTTATTGTTTTTTTCACAAGTAACTTTTTGTTTCATTTCTTTTTGTTATTCTTCGACCAAGCCAGAATTTTCTTCTATTAGTTTTCGTAGTTGTAGGTACTTTTTTAATCCACTACAAGTTAGCCCTTGACTGCGATCTCACCTGATGGTAAGTCATGATGCAGTCCAAGATGGTAGCGGGCTAATCTGTTAGGGTTATGGCAGTTAACCCACCGATTAGGGGAATCGGTTTCTACAAGGCATCATACCGGAACGCTAAATCGCTTGGTGGCGTTTCTTTGCCGGCAGGGTACATAACCACGTCCGCAGCCTCCCACCAGGAAAATTAACTATCAAAGTAGAAAGATTTTGGAACAATGTCCCCAATCTCTAGCTTTAATCAAAAGCTGTCACATCAGATCTAAAAGTTCAACCGGTTTCCGATTTTCCAGTCGCATCGAATTAACCTTATAACCTACAAATTAATAAACACCTAACTCAGAGTGGTCAACTGCTTAAAAATGTTAATACGAAGGCTTTTTTGACTATCTAAAATCTGACTGCAGGACTGTAGCTGATTTTACAAAATCATCAATTCAATAAATAATTTAACTATTGTAATATCTGTTTTATTTAAAGGTTTTACTTTCAAGACTCAATTTTTTTTATTACTAGGGAACTCCTTAATTTTCAGGGATAAAAAGTAGCCTATGTCACTCTCCGGGTTCTCAACTATACCCATTTGAAAAATCACGTCGATCCGTTAGAAAAAAAAAAATTGTTTATTTTCACAGCAACATTATTTTTACACATAAAAGGTTGGAGCCTTCTTTTAAGAGTTAAGATTACCCCTGTGGTAGAAGGCTCCGCTCTTCCATAACAATAATAATAAAAATAAACAAAATAAAACAATAAAAAATAACAGAACAATATGTGGGTACAAGGAAAATAAATTTAAATTAACAAAGTAAACAAATGTTAGTGACAGCTGTAAAATTATGTTTGTAATGCTGTTTGTGTATTAGCATATGTACAAGCGTAATGTGAAGTGTATGTATGTATGTGTGTGCGTGTGTGAGTGTGTGTGTGTGTGTGTGTGTAGTGTAGTGTGAAAGTTTGTGTAGTGTGTAATCGCGAGTATGTGTATAATCGTAATCATATACTATAAAGGTAAGTAGGTAGGTAAATCAATTTTATTTTTTATTTTATTTTATTTATATAATATATATATGTTTTTTTTTTAGTTTTTACAGAATGCGTTTCAATAGGGATTCAACTTCATCATTATTTAGTGATAATAAATATTTTTTCAAAAGATTCTTGGAAACATGTAATTTTTGAGGATATATTTTAAGTTTTCTGTTAATCACATTATACAGGTAGTTAGATTGTGAGCAGTATTGGTATTGTGCAAAAGCAGTTCTAGTACAATGTGTTTTTGCTACAACATGTCTATTTCTTTTTCTGAGAGGTATAAAAGGTAAAGATTTATGCTTTCTCAGAACTATGTTTAGTACATATAACTTCCTTACTGAAAGTAACCCAGCGTCGGAATAAAGGTGTGTAGTAGGATATAAATAAGGTTTAAAAAGATCTATATGAGAATACCAAGTCATACGATGATCTAGCATCACACCGAGGTATTTAATGGTCTCTACTTCATTCAATGCCGGACAGTCACATCCCACATCAGCCTCCCGTTGCACACAAGTATGTATCCTCATTTCGAAGTTATGCGGCGGTTTGGAACGTTCACTTATGGAAAAGCACATGTAATTTGTTTTAGTTGTATTAAGCGTCAGTAGATTATAATTAAGCCACTTGGCAATGTTCATGAGCCCCTTTTCAGCATGATTTTTAACATCTTCCCAAGTATTGCCCGTAAAAATAATGGCAGTATCATCTGCATACGAAAATACTTAACCATTGTGCAAATCCATGCTACATAATTCATTTATGTATTTCAGAAATAGGGTAGGGCCCAGAACACTGCCCTGTGGAACGCCATATAGAATATCTAATTCGTCACTGAGGTACTTATCAATCTTAACCATCTGTGTGCGCCCGTTTAAATAACTCCGAAATAAGGATAGTGAAGTCCCTCTTACGCCAATGGCTTCCAGTTTTTGCACAAGAATGGGAACAGAGACGGTGTCAAATGCTTTTTTGAGATCAAGGAATACTGTAGACATTTCTTTTTACTATCTAAACTTTCAATAATCAAAGAGCTAAGAGCTGTGACAGCATCTTCGGTAGATATTCCTCGTCTGAAACCATATTGGGAATCAGATATTATACTGCGTTGGTCTAGATAATTAGTCAGTCTTATATTTATTAATTTTTCCAATATTTTTGAGATAGCTGGTAGCACTGAGATTGGTCTATAATTGTTGACATCGTCTCCGCTACCACCTTTGTGCACAGGTGTGATTATAGATTTTTTCAAAATAGAAGGAAAAATACCTTTACTGAAGCAAAGATTAGCGAAATGTGCAGTTATGGGCGTAATTAGACAGTTAGCAAGTTTCAGGAATTCAGTTGGAATATTATCCCAACCTGGAGCACTACCCGTTTTTAAGCTCATGAGTATAGCATTTACCTCTTCAGTATCTGTATCAAGGAGGCCAAAAGATGAGTAGTGGGAATAGGACGAAGAAGCATATTCAGGAGATAGCTGCTGTGGATTATTTTGAAGAATGTCTTCAGCCAGTGTTTTTCCAATATTATCAAAATAATTGTTTACGTGATTAACAGATTCATTTGGACAGGGCTTTAGACTTAAAAGATCTGTATTCTTATTGCTGGAGATATTCATATGCGTAAATTTTTTAATATTCTGCCAAAGGGCTTTATAATTTTTAGTTGATTTAGCCAACTGCTCTTTTTCGTAGTTACGTTTAAGTTTTTTGATCAAGTTATTGCAAAAATTGCGGTATCTTCTGTAAATGTTTTTCAAGTTATCATCGGTCGGGTCAGAACGCAGATTTTTTTGTAATTTGTTTCTATTTCTTATACAGCGCAGAATTCCTGGAGTTATCCATGGTTTAATTACACGTTTGCTATTGGGAATACGTATAGTTCTTGTATTTTCATCTAGTGATTCTTTAATTTTATTTGTTAAAAGTTCAATTAATATTTCTGGATTATCACAATGAAGCAGTAGGGAAATATTTTTATCAGCTAAGCTCTTAACTGCTTCATTGAAGTCTGTAATAGTTCTGATTTTTGGGCATCTTGATATATTAGTAATGTTAGATAAATGTAAAAGTAGCATAGAATGATCAATAATAGTAGTGTTGAGTACAGCTATAAATGCGGAATGTTTAGTTTTCTCAAATTTTAGAAGAAAATGGTCCAAGCAATTATCTTCCCTAGTTGGTAGAGAATGTCCTGGAAGTAATCCATGAAGAGCAATCATGTTTAGATAACTTATTCTATTATTACGTTCATAGGTCTGTTCTGTAGGTTTAGGGATGATATTTATATTTATGTCTCCAGTTATAATTATATTATTATAGGTTTTAATAGTTTCCAAATGTGAGTTAAGAGATTCAATAAAGCTATCAGCACTGTTGTTAGATGGTGAGCGATATATCCCTAAAACGATATTATTATTATTTGAAGTTAATTGTAAACAAGATGCATGAACTAGTTGAATTTCTTTAACATGGATATTAGTCATGTCTTTCATATAGGCAACTACTCCATCATTCTGGTTCAAATGCAAAGTAGATTTAAAAGAAGTGTAATTTGTCAGTTGTGGTATAGGTTTATCTTGGTTGAGCCAGCATTCGGTTAAAATTAAAACATTAGGTTCCAAATTTTGCTGAGATAAGGTCACCTGTAAGTTATCAAAGTTAGAATAAATACTTCTAATATATATTTTGAGTCATGACGGTAAAATCTTTGTTCTTTACGCAAATGAGACTAGAAAGATCCGTAATTTCACATTGCACTGCTTGTGAAATATCTGTGTTATCCAAATCTGTTTGAGTTTGAAAAGTGCTATCCATAATACAATAGAAGCAAAAGACTGAAAGTAATAGCTATTGCCAAGGATTGATTGAGACTTTGCAGTTCATGAAAGTCATAATATAATGTTACATAAGAGTGGAATAATATATGCTCGATTTTAGTGTATATAGTATATATATGAAATTTATATGGCTTAGTTTTTGTGTTATAACGTGTGGGAGTAAGTGGGAGTTTGTTGTGGGCTCTTCTCAGACCAGGGCGCGTTTGGAACCCTACGAAGGTTTTGTTTTAAGATACCGTAACTGATTATCACCATCATATTTCTGAAGTAACTGGACGTCAATAATCAATAAGTGTACAGTGTACCTATCTAAAATGAATAAACATACTTTGACTTTGATAAAAATACAACAAAATTCATGCAACGTGCGATTTAATTACGACCTTATTCACTTCAAGTTACTTGATAAAAACTTCGGAAATATTTTTTTTGCGATAATAATAGGAAACTGATAGACATATTATACGAAACATCAGGCATCGAAAACCAATTCAACACGGCACGTAAAGTATAATTATTGAATAGGTAAACGGATAAACCGGTTCGTTAGCTGCTGTGTATCGTATGCATAAAATAAAGATCACTTGTAGAAAAGAAAGTTAATCGAGTCAGGCGATCGCTCTTTACTCGATCGTGTCCAGAAGTCCAGGGAAGTTTACCATTGTTTAAAAATTCAATATGAAAATTAAGACAAAATCAAACAAAAATATGAAAGAATCATTAAAATATCTCAACAAATGAAAAAGTTATGGAACTTTAAAGTTGCGCTTGCAAGACGGGAGACGTGACGTCATATACTCGTAATTCCTTACCAACCGACTTTATAAAGCCGAATAAAAGAAATAAATGGACTTAACGTGACTTAATTGAATTAAAAGCACTTAATTTGTGTGTGAAGATAATTTTGAAGTATTAAATCTCGGTTAGGTATTAAAACTCACTCACAAAATTTCTCACTCGAGTAAGATGCAGCAATCGGTGTACATTAACTATTTAAACATTTAAATCGTCATTTCTCAGTCATTTATTGATGGATTTAAAAAAAAAACACTGATTTATTAGTCTTAATCTATATTTTACTTCCGTTGTGTTAAATATGATATTCACAACATCATGAAACTTCTCCATTGTTTATGCAAATCGTAATAATTTGACAGCTTAATAGTAGATTATTAACCAAGGGGATAAAGCAGTGTCTTCTGTCACGGGTGACGATTTAAATCGCGAGCGTAACGAAGGACTCGAGGTTTACTCTCGAGCGTAGCGAGGGTGTTAAAAACTTAAATCACGAGCGAAGCGAGGGATTTAAAACGAGTCCTGAGTGTAGCGAGGGATTTAAGTTCACCCAAGACTAAGACAGCTTTATCACCGAGGAAAATACTCTACTTTTCGTACCATTTGCGAAAAAATTAACACAATAGTAATATGAGATAAGCATTTATTAAAAATAGTGACAGTTAAAAGTAAAAGTTAACATTCGAAACATTGGTCCAATTATTGATAGAGAGAGTTACATTTTTGTTTGGTACATTTATTGTTGATGAGTTGATTTGAGTATTTCTCTGTTCTTGCGTCTGAGGAACTGTTTAGAACATTAACTTATTTATAAAAATAAATTAAAATAAACTTAACGTTTATGTATTTGAAGAAAACAAAAACGCGGCAAATTCCTAGACTAATATTTTTTTGTCGGAAAAGCAAAGGCATCAAGCTCATACGGCCTCGTCGGTTTTCGTAATTTTAATTTAATCATAACTGCATAATAAATGCGTATTCCTTTTTCAAAAAGATGTTTAATGCTTTATATACAAACTCAATGGTGTAAACACAGATGTAGTTCAGTATAAATTTCGGTATTAAAAGTAAGGAAATATTCCAAATTTAAATCACATTCTCCCCTAGAGGATGAATGAAATTCAGTACAATTTTCTTTCCCTGTTTTTAACAGATTAAAAATGACTATTGTTATGTTCGCTTTTTGTGGCATAGAATGTCACTTTTTTGAGCAAGTGGTACGAAAAAAGTATTTATTACTCGAACTGTTTGATGAGTTCATACATGCTTTTTGACGTGCAGGCAGTGCAGGCAGATACATATTCTATGAACTCCTTAAACAGGTCGAATTATATTGACAAACTATTACAATAACGATTTATTTACACAATCGTTACACAAAACCTTAAAACTATTGATTTAGAGCTCAATTTCGTGTATGCGTTCATAGCAAGTACTCCAAACTATACATATTCAAATTAACATCGGTTATAAAATTTAGTTATTTGAATTTAAAAAAATGATTGGTTAAGGCGGGAATAAAAAGTCCTAGAAGACTCATTAGTGACAAGTTCATTAGCGTTTGTGGAAAGGTACATCAATATTGCATTAGTGTCTGCTACAAAAACCCTCCGTACGACAACTTTCTTACACCTATCTAGTCTGAAGTATCACGGAACGGGACAACTTTCTTTACACAAGAAATTAACTAGAAAGGAACTGTGTAATCTATTTTCCATTAGTATAGTACTATTATTTTACTTGTTATATTTTTTTTCATTACAACACTGCGACTGCGATCTCAAAGAAATACATAAGCAATATTACTCAAAATGACAATTTGATGTCACGTACCTTGACGTTCCTAAAATAGGTAAGGATTATAATTCGATTAGTCATCGCGGGAGATATTATCTATAGTGCACAAGTGTGTGCGCAAACAGGTTTTTTCTCTATATTCCCTTAAAGCCCGATGTGAAGGAATATCCGACACAACCGGAGAGAGATCAGGCGCAAGACCAACGGCTTTACGTGCCGGCCGAAGCACGGGGGAGAAACAAAGGCAACTTCCAAACTCCAGGCTAGTAGGTACTGAGAATTTCTTGTCAAAAACCCAATACTTAATTAAGGTCCGACTCGAGAATCGAACCTACGACCTTGTCGAATATGCCTTACTGGAGCAACGAGGCAGTCATTTTTAAAATAATAAAAGAACCACAGGGTTTGTTCCACATTTCTGATACGAACCCCTAAGGTTTGGAACGCCCCTCCGGCGACCGTGTTTCCTGCCAAGTATGACTTGAGTAACTTCGAGGCATGAGGGAATAGACATTTTCTAAGCAAGCGGGCTCCAACCTAGACCTCATCATTGCTTTTCTAAGCATGTTTTTTTTATCCACTACAAGTTAGCCCTTGACTGCGATCTCAACCTGATGGTAAGTGATGATGCAGTCTAAGTAGCGGGCTAACCTGTTAGGGTCATGGCAGTTATATTAAACTCATACCCCAAATTGGTTTCTACACGGCATCGTACCGGAACGCTAAATCGCTCGGCGGCACGTCTTTGCTGGTAGGGTGGTAACTAGCCACGGCCGAAGCCTCCCACCAGGCCAGACCAGGGAAAATTCAAAAATTATAAATTCCCAAATTGACCCTGCCGGGAATCGAACCCGGGACCTTCGTACTGTGAGACAACAGCGCTCAACACTGCGCCCGGGTGTCGATTGTTGTCAAGCGTAAGTCTAATATTATCATGATAAATAAAAAAGTAATTTAAAAAGAACAAAAAACCCGACTGCTCGGATACCAAAAAAGTATAAAACAAGACATGAATTGAAGTATTTCATTATTATCAATTTAAATCGTATAATATTAATAAAATTTATCAAGGCACAGTCGCACGTCCAATAGCTAACCTTAACGTGCGACTGCGCCTTGATAAATTTTATTAATATTATACGATTTAAATTGATAATAATGAAATACTTCAATTCATGTCTTGTTTTATACTTTTTTGGTATCCGAGCAGTCGGGTTTTTTGTTCTTTTTAAATTACTTTTTTATTTCAAACTTTTTAGTTAAGCACTTACCGTAAACAGGCGACGTTTTATCTGCTCGAAGTAGCGTCTATTATCTATTCTGTGGTTGCACCAAAGGTACTAATAAGTATTTTGTAAAAGAAGTAGTAATAAGCAGCGGATTAATTTATTCGTAATGACGAGCGGTGATCACCATAACCATCATCAAATTTGCATATGTTATAATGCTAATATTAATTTGGTAAAGTTTGTAAATCTGCTATTTTTCCTAAAAATGAGCTCATTAATTTTCGAGAGTCCTATCGCATCAACGTTAGGAGACCTCGGCAATGAACGTCGGCCACTTACGAAAATGCCCGTAGACAATGCAAAAACGTATTTTTAAGTATTTTCAAAAACACAATTTGTACGTATTTAGTACCTACGTAGTGGGAGTATTTATTTATGTAGTATTTAGTTTATAGCTAAGTGGACTCGGAACCAATATTTTAATAGATATTAAAAATGACAGTCGGAAGTCATGTTAGTCGAAAATGCGCTGTATGTGGCATTGATGAATTTATTGATTGATCGATTGAAAAAGTAAAAATTATCAAGTTTTTTGAGACTTGTTATGGCTTTGGTATTACTATGATATGTTACTACCGTAATATGTGAGAGCCCCGCCCCACCTTCACCCCTACCTAACCGCTGCCGGCCGCGTCATTTTCTATTGAAAGTTACTTAATTAGTGGTATTTCTACGATATCTCATAAGATATTCATCTAAATTGAATGGTGTAAAGGACAATTTTTGTCTAAATTAAATACTTGAGATGAGTAAGATATTTATTTTGATAAGGAATTAACCATTAATACTATGTTGGTAAAAACACCTTCGCAAGTAAAGCACTGTTTAGACCAAATTTGAAAATCATAAAAATGGTTAGTGTGAGTTAACCTTAAAAGATAGTTATATGCTATCGCGGACTTTTTTTTAGAACTTTTTGAGAGGAACGTTTCCACAATACATTGTTGTCGTGTAACTTTAACGATTTAGGCAGCGCACGCCACGTAAGCCCTTAGATGAGATGATTTTTTCCGACTTTACTAACATTATTGCAATTTTTGTAAGGATCTCTAATTTGTTTGGAAATAAAATATAGCTTATTTTACTTGTTAATAATGTAGCTTTCTACAAGTGATAAAAGTTTTAAAATCGGTTGAGTAGTTTTTGAGATAATCCACCTAGTTTGATAGATATAGATGTTATGAGTGGGAACTTTAAACATTTCCTTTGAAACCTCGTAAATCCTAAATTATCATTTAAACGGAAAAATGGTTTAAGGAACCTAGGTGTGATTTTAAAAGACCTATCTAACGATACCGCACTTGCTTATAGCTTATTGACTTTCATTTATTACTTGGCTTCTAGTCGACGCCATTTTGTTTTTCTCAAATTCGGCTTCCGTTGTGACACTCGGAAGACTAAAACAAATCTATTAAAGCAATTACTATCAAAATCGGTTCAGCCATTTTTTCTGTAATTTGTCACAAAGGAATACAACTTTTGAAACCTCGTAAATCCTAAATGATCGTTAAAATGAGAAAATGATCAAAGAAACCTAACTATGATTTTGCAAGACCTTTTATCGATACCCCACTTGCCATAGTCCATCGACTTTTATTTTTTAATTTGTTGCATTATGGCTTCTACAGGGCGCCATTTTGTTTTTTCTGAAATTTGGCTTCCACAGTGACACTCTAATGATATATTCGGCACAAACTGGTGCAAGAATCATCAAAATCGGTCCACGCGTTTAGGCTGTAGGTGTCTTGCAAGGAACATACAAACATATATAGACTGATGAACACATAACCCTGTGCGTTCCGCAGTCGGGTAAAAATATAACTATCTAAGAATATTTTAACTAATTATCCTATACGGTAACGGTCACTGTGATGCGATTCCACACGTAGTCATAACGTTTGCCGTTTTCATTGACCGAGCCAAATCGTCATTTAAGACTTGAGTAGATTCCGTAAATACTATATATGTTACTACACGCTGATAGAAATAGCAGCTCCCAATATCTATACTATCTATACTTATCTATTATGTGAAAGTTTGGATGGATGCATGGATGTTTGTTACTCAATCACGCCAGAACAGCTGAAGGGGATCTGGATGTGGCACACAGATAGATTATTATAGTCTGGAATAACACATAGGCTTCTTTTTATCCCGTTTGACATAAATTTAAGCTCTTTCTCTCGGAAACCAGTGTCGTCACACAGATGAGTTTCTGTAATGTGTGATGATGTGTGATGTGAAGTGAGAAACTTCTTTCCTAACCAGAGGTAGAGTCAAAACAAGATGAGGTATCATAAGAGACACCTATAATGTCCTTTATGAAATAAACTTTGAGTTTGAGTTAGCGGTATGACGACATTGGAACGATATTGTTCTGGTAAGGTAATATTGCTTGTTCGCATTCCAGCGTGTACCGACATCGATGTAATAGGGTTGACATTTGAATCGGTTTCGACTTCGAGTTGTGCTCGGATGAACATCGTGATCGTTCAGCGTACCATGCGAAAGGTGATACTTTTGGCTTGCCGCGCATTTAAGGTCTAGACCTTGACGACCTCCCGGGCGCAGCGCAGTTGTCTAAACGTGCGGAAGTCCCGGGTTCAATCCCCGGCAGGGTCAATTTGGGAATTCATAATTTCTGAATTTTCCCTGGTCTGGCCTGGTGGGTAGAATAATGATTTTCTTCCCGCTGAATGACGTATGCGTCTGAAATAGACTAGTTTCGGGTGGCTCAACAGGCATTGAAACTCGCATTTTCAATACAGGTTCCATGAAAATATACTTAAACTTTTACCTACTTTACTTGTACCTACCTAACGTTAAAGTTTTTTTAAATACAATCAGTCAATGACCTTAAAAGCACGCTTAGACATCAGGAATTCAGGACAAAATGTTCAAGTCAACTAAATCTATATGCCGTTACATCTAGATCTATTAAGTCGGATTTCGAAAAAACTTCTTTGAATAGATACTTTATCACGCTTCTTAATTGCCTCTTTGAGCGAGGGAGTGACAAAAACAATTTTTTGTATTGCTTACCTATCTACTGCCATTACAGTTGAGTTACTAAAAGAGCATTTCTACATTTTTATAAGTGTACTTTTTTATGTTTTATTTTTTCTCTCGTAGCCAAAAGCAATCATAATAGTTTCAACCACTGCCGGTCCACTATTGGCCCGAGTCTCCTTTCGGAATGAATAGGTTTTGGCCATAGTCCACCACGCTTTCAAGTGCGGGTTATTATCAGTGAACATTAGGAAGAACTCTCAGGCACGCAGGCATCTTCACAACTTTTTCCTCCAACGTTAAATTCCAATTGTAATCCTGCCAGTCTGCACTTGGCCAGCGTGGTGTATCCCCCCATCGTATCATTCTGAGAAAATTCTATAAAACGGAGGGTTTGAGATGATAATAATAAAAGTAATTGTGTTACGAGTTACGACTGCAGCCATGGATATAATAATTATGAAAGACTAGCGACTTTTTTTTTATTCCCGCGGGATTTCCTTTAAATTTTCCGGGTTTAAAAGTAGCCTATGTCACTCTCCAGGTCTTCAACTATATCCATGCCAAAAATCACGTCGATCCTTTGCTCCGTTGCTGGGTGATTGAAGGACAAACCAACAAACAAACACTTTTTTGTATTGTTACGAAATGTCCTATTGTTACTGTAATACGACTACAGCTGTGGCTTATTATAGGCCATTAAACACTCGAAAGTATTAATTCATTATAAAGAGGTCAAATACCTTCTAGACCGGGGGATTAGATATAACGTGTACTTAATTCGGAAACCGCGCAAATGCGGGACTAATAACTACTTTGTATCAAGTTACGGTCTAGGCATAGACGTTAGTTGATACCTAACTTTAGCCACTTTAACTGCCTCGTTGGTTTAGTGGTTAGCATGTTCTACTGCCGCCGACGAGGTCCCGGGTTCGAGTCCCGGCCGTTACAAGTATTGGGTTTTACTAGCCCGGAGTTAGGAAGTTGGCGGTGTTTCACCCCCGTGCCTCGGGGAACACGTAAAGCCGTCGGTCCTGCGCCTGATCTCTCTCCGGTCGTGTCAGAATTTCCGTCTCATCGGGCGATGAGAGAACAGAGATTGTACCTGTGTATGCGCACACACTTGTGCACTATAATATCTCCCGCGCAGATGGCTAATCTCCCTGGAGATGGGCCGTCGTAGCCGAAATTTGGTCGGGAGGACAATATTAATAATTAATATTACCTACCTTTTAAAACCTAATAAGGGCAGACTGGGAAGGGATGAGAGCTTCCATGAGATGAGAGGGTCGCAGGTGGATACTCGGACATGCACTTGGTTTTGTCTAAAGTAGCCTGTATCTTTCCACGAGATTCAACCTATCTTTGTATTCGCCAAATCGAATTGACGTATCTCGTATTTTGACGATGTATATTAAAATCGATGGGCCGTGAAAGCATACAAGCAAACAGACACAATGTAGCATTTATAATCTTCTAAATATATAAAAGGAAAAGGTGACTAACTGACTGACTGATCTATATACGCACAGCTCAAACCACTGGACGAATCGGGTTGAAATTGGGCATACAGATAGCTATGATGACGTAGACTGCCAAGAAAGGATTTTTGGAAATTCAACCCCTAAAGGGATTTGAAATTTGTGTAGTCCATGCGGACGAAGTCGCGGGAAAGTCTAAATGCGTTTGGTATGTTGATTAGGTACAATATTACTACCTAGTGTGGGGCACCCTCCAGCATAATTGACCGACGATATAAAAAGGGTGGTAAGTATTTAGAGGAAGGCTGAGAACCAGGTGTGGTTACGCTCACTAGGAAAGGCCTTTGTCCAGCTATTAACGTATACTTAGGTTGATGATAATAGTTTATGATGATTTAGTTAAGACAACATCATTATGGTACTTCAACCTAGTTTTCTCCTAAGCTAGTCGAAATTCAACGAGGAAACAAATCAACATTGATATATTTACAATGTTTTTTAAGTCGGAACACTTTAATAATTATCTCTGAGATGCATTTAACATACAATTAAATTGACAACATGTGATAAAACATATGCGAGCATCCCCGCGGGCAACGGCTAGTATGATCATAATTGCCGTTAATAAATCACCTAACAAACGAAACTTATAATAAAAAAAATTACGTAAACTGCACTTCGCACGTAGACCGGCAACAAGAAAGTAGTTTAATTAATATACATTCACCTCCAATCCGTTCGCATTCCTTCACTAGCTGCACCTTGCAATTATCGGAACACCATTTCACTTGAATTTATCGATATTTACAACAATCGATAAATTGCACTGCACTAAAAATCACAGCGAATTCCTCAATTCAAAAGTTTATTTCACTTTTTAAAGTTCACATAATTTTTCACAAATATTTCTTGTTAGTGGAAACAATATTCAATTGTTTGTTTTCGGAATTCAATCGATGTTTAATCGTTTGTTTTTTTTCGCGGCAAAGATAAAGAAATGGTACAAAAGCGCGCGTTCGAAAGGAAACTGTTTATTGAACTGAATGATAGATTCCCGGCGCACGCGCATGGGTGGTTCAATGTTGATCGCACATCACGGTAAATCGCACGATACGGTAAGCCAAAATACGCTAGAGACATAACGTCTGTGCAAATTATCCGTGTAGGAGGAGAAAGAAGTTTTGTTCTGTTGCGCTTGCGTGCGCGCTCTACTCAAAAAGTGAGTGATGCGGGCTTTTTGTCCGCAAGACATTTTTCATATTTGTACAAACAAATACAAGGAATTATTAAGTTTTTGCTCTTATTTAACTAGTACGCTGGGTTTACTATGGTGACGTTGGTGGGAAGCATATGCCGTCTCTGGTTACCCTACCGGCAAAGACGTGCCGTCAAAAAATTTATCATTCCGATTATGCCGCGTAGAAGTGGATTAGGGGTATGGGTTTAACATAAAGGGTAACTGCCATACCTTTACCAAATCTGACCAATAATTACCAGTGAAATCACCAGCTAAGGCTTACTTGTAGAAGAATACAAAATTGAAATGTTTTGATCAACTATGCGAATGATTATTTTCGCAACTTAGTAAACGCTTTAACGACTCACACATAATACATATATACTTGGCGACTGACTTCCATCAAAGGCTATCTGATTTAATTTGATTTATTTATAAAGTAGGTATGCAAGACGTTGGTAGCAAGAGTTAGGATATGAGCTTTGCTATACAAAAAGGTAATTTTGTGAAGTCTTACAGATTTATAACTGTTGTTGCGTAATCAATACCTTGTTATGGCGTTTTAGACCTTATTGCATGCAGTGTTATAAATAATCTGATTTGGATACTGATAAACATTTTGAGGCCGTGACCTTACATCGCATACTTGAACGTGGTTTATTTCTAGCATAGCAAAGAAGTGTGCGGTAGGTTCGGGGCATCTCTAATGTGCGATTAGCTTAAATATACTTAAATCACATATACCGAGTGTGAGTAGAAAGCTTCTGATTGATGTTATCAATTACTAAGCTATTAAAAAGCAAACAAATAAAAACATTATTAACTCTTATAAGTGAAAAGCAACAAATTGGGTGTCGGCTTGATAGCTGATTTCGATTTTTTTGTCTATTGGGTAAAATTACCTCTGAAGAGAGCTAAAACTGTGATTAAATGATTGTTTACTTTGTTGCGGGCTTTTCCTATTTAGTTCGCGCGTTTGGAACCCTAGTAGCTGTAGATTTAAGATACCGTAATTAATTATCACCATTCGCATTTTTATTGACGTTCAAAAATTATACCTACTTACGTTGTCATCACACGTCGTGTGTGCCCACTTTCGTGCACTATACGAGTAATTTCCCTCCTGCTGAACTTATTTCGACTGGAATTGGCCACCGTCGGAAGGTTGGCCGAAATTGGCCGAAATTAGGTCAAGAGGTTGACTTTATAGTGTTATATACCTGAGGATCGATTTATGACAAGGCTATCATGAGTAAATAGGATGCTAATATTATGTATGTATTTGAAGCATTCGTCTGATATCGTATTCATAGAATATCTCATTAGAGGATCAAATTTCTACTTTTCTTTTTATATATTTTTACGAGTAAGCTTTCACTTATACTTATTATGTTTGTGTTACTTTTTGGTTTTGTATCTCCAAATGAAGGTTTCTTTCTTCCAAAGTACACGTTCTACGTTCTACGTCTTTTCACTGGACATTCCGACTCCTGACTACAAAAACTGGGATCCTTAGGCAAGGATAAATAATATCGGTACTAGGCTATCATTCATACTGTGTTTGTTTGTCAGTTTGTTTGTGTATCCTTCAATCTTCAATTACGCCGCAACAGAGCAACAGATCGATGTGTTCTTGTATGGGTATAACTGACGACCTCGATGCTGAGTAGCACATAGGCTACTTTTCATCCCGGAAAATTGAAGAGTTCCTCCGGGATTTTGAAGTTTAAGAAGTTCATAGATGACTGCACGTCAAAAAGCATGTGTGAACTCCTTAAACAGTTCAAGTTATAGGTTTTGAGTTGAAAAAATTATTACGATTTGCTTAGACAATTGGGCCTCTGAGGCTCTGAGACCATAGAACCAAATTGGATCTGAACTTGTGACTTTACATTGTTTTCGAGTACTAGGATGTCATGACTAAATGGGGTGCTAATTCGACGCCGTTGAGTGATCATAGAATTTCCTCAAAGTTGGCCAAGCGTGGCTAACGCCTTCCACTCTTCCGTGTTCACTTGTTTGCGAAATAGTTTACCACTCAATGTCAAATATTTTAGTGTCAATTTGTTAATAAAGGTCTAGTCGGCGGCCGTTAAAACGTTGCAGACAGGCAGCAGCCAGACACACTTTCGCATTTATAACATTAGTATGGATATGGATAATGACTGCTTTCAAGTTCTTCGTAATTAAATAACTACTAGATTTCATCGTCCAGTTTTATTGTATTGTATTCAAATATCGTGACGTTACGCTCTTTTAAGCAAATAAGATCTCCTAATAAGGGCTAAGTATGCAAAACAAGAAAATAATTAATTACCTAATAGGTACCTGGTAGGTAATTTCATGAAAATATTGATTTCGTAACAACATTCTGGTTCCTCTTGTGGGTTTGGTGTAGTTCTTATATTATCATGTTTAGAACCGTTACCTATTCTATAGGTTTAGATACACAGCAGTATTATGTGCGGCGGAAAATGCAGGAAAAATCTTGTCTAGCTTCGCATCGCCACCCCACCACCAATACAGCCCATTAACGTCCCACTGCTGGGTACAGGCCTCCACTCTCACAGGAGAGAGGGAATTAGAGCTTAGACCTTAAGGACTCTGGGCTGGTGGGCTTTAACGACTATTAATCATGTTAGTGATAATAGCCGGGACTGACGGTGAACGTGCTCTCGGAGGCACGGTGGTGCATGACCACCAACTTCCTAACTCCAGACTAGAACCTACTGAGAATTTCTCGTCAGAAAAACGGAATACTTAATTATGGCCCGACCCGGGACTCGAACCCGGGGCCTCGTCGGCTGCAGTCGAACCTGCTAACCACTAGACCAACGAGGCATCAGTAACAAGACCAACTTGTCCTTACACGACTGCCCAAAACAAGGAGTTTAATGTTTTCACGGTTCATGTATGAGCAACGTACTATGTGAGTGTCTTTACGCCACCATAACTTCTAATTGCCTGCACAGATTTCTACGTATGGGGGTATTGGTAGAATCCTTACATCCTCCCGAGTGACTAGCTATAATTTTTTTGAAAAAATTCAATATGGCAGGGCAGGCGGACGGAGTCGCGGGTATCTAGTACTATTACATGAAAGCCAGTCGCTTTTACCGTTTTTCGATAAGAATTTCTATTTGCTTTGACAGACGCAAGTAGCTCATGCATTAATGCAAACGCGTCACCCGGCGGTCCACGACACTCATATCAGATTATACCTTAACCTTACCCGTAGAATTTTATGTTACTAACGTAATAGAAACGGTTGCCTCTGGAATGACTGCCTCGTTGGTCTAGTGGTTAGCATGTTCGACTGCGACCGACGAGGTCCCGCGTTCGAGTAGGTACCGGGTCGAGCCATAACAAGTACTGGGTTTTTCTGGCAAGAAATTCTCAGTACTAGCCCGGAGTTAGGAAGTTGGCGGTGTTTCACTGAACCCCGTGCCTCGGAGAGCACGTAAAGCCGTCGGTCCTGCGCCTGATCTCTCTCCGGTTGTGTCGGATTTCCGTCCCATCGGGCTATGAGAGTAAAGGAAAAGAGAGTGCACCTGTGTATGCGCACACACTTGTGCACTATAATATCTCCCGCGCAGATGGCTAATCTCTCTGGAGATTGGCCGCCGTGGCCGAAATTCGGTCGGGAGGATATTATTATTATTATTAGAAACGGTTACTGTTTTTGTTCGATAAGGCGTTTCGTCTATTTGACGATAAATTGAATTTATTGCTAGATTTTTTGAATTACTCCACAGAGTAAGATTATCTCTATGAATTACTCGTAAATGAAACTATAACACTTTATTAATTATTTGTTCCTAAAATAACATCCACGGAGGCTTCTTATGATTAGATTACTGCAGTATGGCAAAAAACTGATGCTCCTTTAGCACTTCTTCTAAAATTCTCTGACCGTAATCCGTATACATAACAAAGAATGGGATTAACTGATTCCTTACGTTTTAGTTATATGTGAAACGGTGGTTTTGAGCCCTATCTAACAATTTTTTGTATCGGAAGATATTAAAGAGTTAGGAAGCTGCATGAGTGTAAACGGGTGTTGTATTAAAATTCTGTCAGTTTCCTCCATAACGTGAGACGTCCCTGTCATCCCACAGTTGCTTTGTCTAGAACTCTAGACTTTAGACGCCTCCGTTCACAGAATGTATCTCCTTAAGACTATGCTGAAAAGCTATGTCCTTCTGAACCGCCATTGTACCAAACTTCAACAATATCTGCTGAAGGGATTTGTCGTGAAAGCGCACACAGCCAGACAGACGGACACACTTTTGCATTTATAATATTATATTACCTACTAGCGGTCGCCCACGTACAATTTATGATTTTCTATGAGATTATGAAATTTTCCCGCTGCAAAAGCCTACCTTAGGGGCGAATTTTTTCAAAACCGATTCTTAGCTGATGTCTACACCATAAAGAAGGAACCTACCTTCCAAATTTCAAGTCTGTATTGCTTTATAGTTCCTAAGATATCGTGATTAGTCAGTCAGTCAGTGTGTGAGTGAATGAGTCGTATTTCACTTATTTATATATGTATAGATTAGTTTCTTCTTCTTCCCATTCCTTCACTCTTGGCAGAGCGGTCATGGTTTTGATTGGGCCTTCACAACAGCTCTTGCGATCTTCTCTCATCGACTTCTGTTGGCGACATCTCGGGAACACTCGGAGACAGTCTTCCTTGTTATGTGCCCAAAGAACTTAAGATTAGTAAATTGAAGTTTAAATATAAGTAATAATATTTAAACACATTGGCCAGACCACCCGTTCACCGTTCGCGTGCCGGGGATCATTAGCCGTGTATAATATGTTTTTGTTCCTAACTACAAATTGAAGCTTCAGTCGCTTCCCGGTATCGCGTACCGGGAACTCATCCATTTGAAATTCTATATTATCCGTCTCACGTTGGATGCTCATCTGATGAGATTTTTAAAATCCCATTACAAGTTAGTATTAAATTTTAACCCATCAGGGTGGGTAGAGATTTTAATTATATCTTTACTAATATTATAAATGCGAAAGTTTGGATGGATGGATGGATGTTTGTTACTCAATCACGCCAGAACGGCTGAACGGATCTGAATGACATTTGGCACATAGATAAATTATAGTCTGGAATAACACAGAGGCTACTTTCTAGGCTATAAGAAGCTTGAGGGCCTGTACTCTTATCAACCCATTGCCGGCTCATTGCTGTGTATGAGTCTTCTCTCGGAATGGGAAGGATATTGCCATAGTCCACCATGCTGGCCAAGTGCGGATTGGCAGATTTCACACACCTTCGAGAACATTATGAAGACCCTCGGGCGTGCAGGTTTCCTCACGATGTTTTATTTTACCTCTAAGCAAGTGATATTTAATTTCTATAAACGCACATATTAATAATTGTTTTATAAACGATAAAAATAAAAAACCAAAAACTTGGTTATTTGAATTTTTCACATAAATTTTGAGGTTATGTGAAAAAAGTGTAAATACAAAAGTTGTAGATTTTTTTATTACCTACAACCTTGAATTTTAATTATTTTCCATAGGACTTGTAGTTTTGTCGGAAACCGAGATTAACCGTTTTTTTACCCTTCAAAACCTCCCTTGTATTTCCCGACCTCAGATCGCCCGTAAATTATTTTTCCATTCATTTTTGTTATATTCTCTTCCTTTTCCAATGGGTTTCATCCTACTATATTTTTTTTTCACTTTTTACCATTTTCAAAGGCTTCGGCACTGGTCAATATTATTATTACCCCTCACCTGTATAAGCCTGTCCTTGTCCCCGCCATAGCGCTGTCCCGCTTTTCAGACTAGATGGCGTTAGTAAAATAAGTTCACATTCTTTGTTTGACAGGGCCCGTCTATGTTAATTGAGGTCGTTGTTATTAGAACTTCGAAAAGTTGAAGTTTGGTATTTTATAGCTACGCTCTATAGTACCTACTTTTAGTAGTAAGTATTAAGCCTCTGTCACCATTTTCAAGCTCGGAGCCTCAAGAGCAATGCATGAGAGTCTCAAAGACAATACGTGGAAGCAGTTATCGCCTCTAAGCCTCCACACTACAGTCCCAGGCCAGTGTGTCAACTATATCGTGAAAGGCTGCCTACAAACTAATACGTACTAATATTATAAATGCGAAAGTGTGTACGTCTGTCTGCTACACTTTCACGGCCCATCTATTCAACCGATTTTGATCAAATTTGGTACAGGGATAGATTGTATCCCGGGGAAGGAAACGCAAAAGTGTGTTTTTTGTTCGTTGGTTTTTCAATCACGCCGCAACGGATTGCCGTGATTTTCTGCATGAGTATAGTTGAGGGCCTGGAGAGAGATATCCCGTGACGATACGCGGCGCGACGCTACTGAAAACTGACGTATCTACGCGACAACCTCTGTAATTTTTTATGGCGTCGCATCGCGTCGCGTCTCGTGACATCGCTTCTGTCGCTCACCTAAGACAATGGGTGCTTGAAAAACTGCCCACGTCCTTCCGCATACGACTCGACTTAGAGTATTTAAACTCTAAGGTTGTCAGCATTGAATTTAAAAAATTATAATATTGGGTGGTTAAATAGCATTTTATCTGAACCGGACCGGAAATCCTATTTGACTTTTAGGTATATTAGTAGTATAAAAAATAGAATTGATACATAATTAGAATTTTTATGTAGTAAAATAAATTAAGTAAGTAAGTAGAATAGTTAAAATAATGGATAAGCTACAATAGGACTGTCATATACATATTGTATAAAAGCCCTTGAAAATAAAAAAAGATTAAAAAAAAACTCTAAGGTTTACGTAACGATTATTATCAGATGTTAGTGATAATAACTGGGACGTGCTCTCCGAGGCACGAGGGCAACGAAAAGGCCAAATTTGAACCTCCAAATTCGGTCACCCATCCAGTTAGAGACTTGGGTCAACGTTGCTTAACCTTCGCAATCGACTAATATGCGTTGTCACAACTAGGCCATTCATCCTTCAACGGATCGACGTGTTTTTGCACAGATATAGTGAAAGACAATATTGCATCGCCATGTTTGCAATCAGCCTTAGAGCCTATGCATAATAATATATTAGTATAGTAGCTGGAAATAGCGGCATCATAGCATTATTAGCAACTGTTTCTGTGCTAATGACTATGATTAGTTTGTAACGTCATTGTGCACTATGCCTTACTACTTAGTTGCTATTGGGGCGGGTACATAATAGAAAGTTTATGTGTTTATACCTACTATAATTTATTCCACGACTAGCTGATGTCCGCGACTTCGTCCGCGGAATAATTTTTTTTAACTTCCAAGTGAAATACTTAATTTTCTGGGATATAAAGCCTATGTCACTCTTCAGGTCCTCAACTATGCCTATGCAAAAAATCACGTCGATCCAATGATCTGTTATAGCGTAATTGAAAGACAAACCAACAAACGAACACACTCTCGCATTTATAATATTAGTATGAAGCGTCTTAGGTACCCCTCGCGCCCACATACCCACCATCTCAACTCCTGTCCCGCGGTCAACTTCAGTTCCAATAAAGCTGAGCTTTTTTTTCTTTATAAACGTTTAATCATGTCATCTTACCTGCCACTTGACCAATACTAATGGAACTGCCTCGTTGGTGTAGTGGTTAGCATGTTCGACTGTGGCCGACGAGGTCCCGGTTCGAGTACCGGGTCGGGCCTTATCAAGCATTGGGTTTTTCTGGCAAGAAATTTTCAGTGCTAGCCCGGAGTTAGGAAGTTGGCGGTGTTTCACCCCCGTGCCTCGGAGAGCACGTCTAGCCGTCGGTCCTGCGCCTGACCTCTCACCGGTCGTGTCCGTCCCATCGGGCTATGAGAGCAAAGGAACAGAGAGTACACCTGTGTATGCGCACACACTTGTGCACTACAATATCTCTCGCGCACATGGCTAATCTCTCTGGAGATAGGCCGCCGTGGCCGAAATTCGGTCGGGAGGATATTATTATTATTATTAGAAACGGTTACCTACTGTTTTTGTTCGACAAGGCGTTTCGTCTATTTGACGATAAATTGAATTTATTGCTAGATTTATTGAATTACTCCACAGAGTAAGCTTATCTCTATGAATTACTCGTAAATGAAACTATAACACTTTATTAATTCATAATCATCACATCACTACAGCCTATTGACGTCCCACTGCTGGGCACTGCTGGTCGGGAGGACATTATTATAAGTGATGGGAGAACGACAAGAATGACCTACCCACTGCCATTTCAGTATACTATTAGTTTGGGTTATGTCAGGAAGTTCCTCCTGCGTATCTCTTCATTTCGAATACCTACACTACGCTGTGACAATTACGTCATCTCTAAAGTAGTAGTAAATTACTTGAGTAGTCGTATAATTACAGAAACAACACTTCACTGTTGTTTCAAACGGTTACAACTGCATACTATTCCTTAGAAAATGGAATAAGTAATCAGCATAACCTCTGCAGCAAATGTCGGAACGAATATTACCTTTGTTTTTACGGCTACCTTAATGGTATTATTATTTTTTATTGTATCTTTAACTGTTACGTCACAGAATAGTAACCAGTCATTATGACAATATTTATTTCTTAATAGCAATTAATAATATCTTTATTAGTTTTTATTGGCCGCTTACAAATTTACAGTCCATCAAACTTATCTGGCCCGGTGGAAAAAATTGGAACAAATTTTTATACCTGTTAAGTTTTTTTTAATAGGTACTTACCTGCTAGCGACGCTGTCACCGGGTTGATAAGTTGGTGGCACTTTACGCGACCTTCCTTGCTTCAGGGGAGTCAAAAGTCATACCGTCATTACACCGTCACATACCGTCAAACACACACACACACACACACAGAGACAAGCAGATGCACTCGTGCACTTGAACTTACCTTGCATATAATGTTCCGTAACTGCTAGCAACTATGCTTGTAACATAGAGGGAAGTTCCTACTTTTCAAGATACAGTTTAAACTAGTTTGGAAAGTGGGAGATCATAAAATCATCACACCATAATTGTTAGCACACTATTAGTTTTATTAGTAACACCTTTAAATTAGTAATTAACGCATTTAGTTCATTGATTGTAATACCTTGTAGTTCGTAAGTATTTGGCTGTGATATGTATGTATGATTAAATAAATAAATAAAATAAATTAGTTGTCGCATTGAAATTGTATTTCTAACTAGCTAATGCCCGCGACTTCGTCCGCGGGAACTCTTTGATTTTCCGGGATAAAAAGTAGCCTATGTGTTTTATTTATTTATTTTATTTCACACAACTTAATTCTATCCTTACAGGTCACCTAATGCGATAGAATAAGCATAAGTTATTCCGGACTATAATCTACCTCTGTGTCAAATTTCATCCAGATGCGTTCAGCCGTTGGGGCATGATTGAGTAACAAACACTCATCCATACATCCATCCATCCAAACTTTCGCATTTATAATATTTATTTGATATTTGATATTTGATTGATTGATTGATATTTGATTTATTATTTGATTTGATTGATTTAATTCCTCAAATGGTTCATTCGAGCAAGAACGTGTCCGAAGAGGTCTAATTTAATCGAAGCTCTAGTTTTACTTACATTTCTCTCAAAAGAGTACCTATCTATTCCCAAAGCGAGCTCGTTTTTTAGCTCGGCCGCACATTTATCATAAATTACTAGCAGAAAAAATATGCCCACCGATTGTGTAAGAAAATCGTGTTTGTCAAACGTAAAATTCTAACTTTTTAAGAAGTTCATATAGATACCTGCACCTCAAAAAGCATGTATGAACTCCTTACAGCTCGAGTAATACGTTTTAAGCTGTTTAATGATTACGATTTTCTTAGACAATTTGGTTCTCTGTTTCTCTCACTTTACCGAACTTACTATCTCTACAGAATAGTGCATTACTTATTACTAGCTTAGGTCCGGTATAGCCTGTAGCCTTTTTATAAGAAACGTGATTAAAAATGATTAGTTAAATTTTCTTTGTTCTGGTCTGAGAAGTAGAAGGCTTCGGCCGTGTCCAGTTACCGGCAAATACAAGCGAGCTATACTCTAGAAATAATCAAATAATCAAATAATATTATAAATGCGAAAGTTTGGATGGATGGATGGGTGTATAGATGGATGTATGGATGGATGTTTGTTACTCAATCACGCCCCAACGGCTGAACGGATCTGGCTGAAATTTGGCACAGAGAAAGATTATAGTCTGGATATAATCAGCTAATATAGCACATAAGCTACTTTTTATCCCGGAAAACTAAGGAGTACCCGCGGGAACCAGAAAACCTCAAACCACGCAGACGAAGTCGCGGGCATTCGCTAGTATAGCCAATATCTCAGTCGCGCCGTATAAAAAGTCGCGCGTAGCAAGTGTTTTTCGGCGTGCGTGCGAATTCTTCTGACAGACATTTCTGTTAGAGCCGCCTTACACGGACTGCTCGAGTAATTAGCCAGTGATAAACATAGACGAACCGCTCTAGCAGTCATAGTCAACAGCTTGAAACTACCATTGATAACTGCCGCCAACCACCTGAAGCAATCGCAACTGCTCGAGCGGTCCATGTATGTGTGTACGTAGAAGACTGTAGTTCACTAAGCAGTTGCAGCTTGAAGCAGCCCATTCTGACTGCTTCAAGCTGTCCGTGTATCTAAGGCCTTAAGCTAAGCGTCCATATGTCCGCATCGTACGTATCGGACGCATCGCATCAAACGGATGCATTTTTCACAATGCGTCCACCTCATCAGCAGCGATCGGATTTGCCGACGCAACAACCAGCAATCGTAGTGAGCGCACGTGCGAAATGCGTGTGGACGGGAGTCAAGACGATCGTCAAATGCAAATGGCGGACGATGCGGAGCGAGCGCCGGGGCGGGTGGTCGGCATTCCGTTTGACGTCATCGGCACGCATCGCAAAAGTTGCCTCTCGGTGCATCGGCGTCGGCATTGCCGACTAGATTAGTGGACGCAGTTGTGTGACTTTCTATACAAGGAATACTACGATCCGTTTGATGCGCTGCGTCCGATGCTTACGATGCGGACATGAGTGAGCTTTAGTATGCGGCCGGGCTAAAAGAACACATTCTGTAAACGGAACACGCACGTTAGCTGTACCCGAGACGTGAAACGACTGGGATGCAGCAGACGCGTTGCATTCCATGACAAGTGACAACCTATTCCTTCCTGGATTATGCCGCCATTTTTTTATATTCCTCTGAAAAATAAAATAAAAATATGTAAACCTGTTAAGGGTATGTCAGATAATTATACTAAACCCATACCCCTAATCGGTTTCAGCACGGTAAGTATCGTACCAAAACGCTTAATTGATTGGCGGTACGTCTTTATCTTTTTTACCTACTAGATGAAGCCCGCGACTTCGTCGTGAATTAAGGATTTTTGACTCCCGTGGGAACTCCTTAATTTTCCGGGATAAAAATTACTTATGTCCTTCCCCGGGATACAAACTGTCCCTATACCAAGTTTTATCAAAATCGATTGAACAGATGGGCCGTGAAAACGTAGGGGTGTTTCCTCGTGCTCCTATTAATTTGTCCTATCAGGCAGACATACAGATACTTTCGCCTTTATAATGTTAGTATGGATTCAGTGGTCATTAGGGTGGTAATTGGTAATTAGCCATGACGGTCGAAGCCTCTCACCATGCTAGACAAGAGAAAATTCAGAAACTACAAATAACCGAATAGACCATGCCGGGGATCGAACCCAGGACCTCCCACTTATAAGACCACAGCGCTCACAACTGCGCCAGGGAGGTCGTTAAAACTTATAACGTACCCACTAACTTTTGTAATTCGCATACAAGTGTCTCAAATAAAACTTTTTTTATGGATCCCTATGTAACCAGACGAGTTCAATTTGGAGTAATAATATTTTTACGTGCCGCAGTAAACGTCGGACCGAGCCCGAGAATGGCTGGACCTTCGGGTTTTATCGGTTTGTTTTATTAAAAATATTAAATTCCAAAAGTTTTCTCATTAACTTGATTTTTCTTTGAGAAATTATTCGAGTTTGAGTTTGAGAGGATGGCAGCATTTTTTTGTGTTGAAAAGTTTCAACATCGACTTTCTTTATGAGAAGTGTTTTATAAAAACGTATGTTCCTACATATTTAGTTTGTTTCTCATAAATCATACTATTATAAATGCGAAAGTGTGTTTGTTTGTCCTTCAATCACGCCGCAACTGAGCAACGGTTAGACGTGATTTTTGGAATGGATATAGTAGGTAGATATAGGACCTGGAGAGCACAGACATAATAAAGAAACTGATGAGTGACATAGGCTTTTTTTCTTTTGGTACGGAATCCTCAAAAGATGAATGACAATGAAAGAAAAAGTCCTTTGTTAAAGAAGTCCTGTGGGCTTACTATTATAGCATAAAGCAGTATTATTTTTAAATGTAAGATATTTTATATGACGTACCTTAACGTCCCAGAAATGAGGATTATTATGAAACATGAGCGTCAACAATATTAAAATAATACTGCTTTAAGTGATGGTAAGCCTCCTGAAGAAATCCAAGCATAGTACTAAGTCTATTGTAAAAGATAGAATAGCTAAGAGTTTGTACTAAGAAAATTGCACAATCGCAGGATGATATCGCACTTTGGAGACTGTTTTGTATGTTTATTTGTAAGTTTGTGGTTTCTCTCCCCGCAAACGACCAAACTTTGAATCACTTGCTAAAAACTTTAAAGTCACTACGACAAACTATTCTGGCTTTCATCTCAAAGAAAAGGATAAGCATTTTATTTTTCCAACAACTGAGCCATATTTATTAAATTTATTTGCGATTTTTTGGCAGATAATCTCCGAATAATTCCCTATTTTACTTACTCCAGTATATTACATCTTTGAGTTAATATAATATCAATATCAAGTTATAAGTAATATACTTCAGTAGGACGTATCCTAACTCTATGGTAACATCTGGACCAAATCAAAATATATTTCTATCAGAAGCAGTTGAAGTCAAAATTTATTAGCTTCGTAGTAGAGAGTGACTATACCAGTGGAACTTATTGTAGCGAAAAATAAGCATAATTCCAGAAGTGGGCAAATAATTAAAATTACTTTAAAAATATGTTTGTACTCTCTTTAAAACTTCCACGAGCGAATGGTCACAACGTGTAGCGGTTTCACGAGAGATTTAATGTAAACAGTTAATTATAAAAACTTGGCCAAAACATCACAGCAACAATAAATTAATCATTTGATTAGGCTGCAGTTGCTACTGCTAAGCTCTAAACCAAATTGCGATCTAAACACAAAAGTATTCAATAATCGCTGAGTCTGCCGGTAGGAGACTGGTTTTCAAACGTCAAAGTATTCGTATCTAAGCAAATTATTTCAATATGGCGTATCTTCGCCAAAGAACGAACCGAGTGAAATACATCGAATGAGTCAAATATCCGCGTATTTAAACCTACGTCAGTAAATAAAATTCACAATCTTTTATCTTTTCTAAAAATTCAAATCTAAACACAAAGCTGACTGTAGTAAGCAGATTCCTAAATCGATGGTACTATAGGTAGCACGATTCAACTAATCTAAAAAAAATGAATTAAATTACCTAACTTCATTAGGGAAAATAATAATAACAACATAATTTTAATTTTTTTTAATAATACTCTTACTTACTTCTTTTTTTTGTATCTAAATACAATATTTACAAAAACCTTAAATTATTTTTTCTACTTACAAACAATAATATAAAGTTCACCTACATAATTATACAAAAATATTGTCACAAATTTTGTAACCGTCGATCTATTTCATACTAATCGATACAGTAAAACAGAGACAGCTATAGGCAGTGTTGTGTTGCTGATTTGAGTATTAATAATTATTAAGCTTGCAGACATTAAATTTACAACTAATAAATACTACAACTATCACAAAGGCACACAATATGGACGAATTTGATGATTTTGTTTCGGTCTTCGTAGTCCTCACATAATCCAATAGGTGGCACTACTAGTAGCGCACTATGAACACGAAGAACCTGAATCGCGAAAACGAAGTTTTCTCTGAATTACGCTATATACGACTTAAAAAGATCAATGGTCGGACCAGTGGTCCCCGAGCACAACACCCGCTCGGAAGATGATCATCCTATTGTTACGGTCGAGCCATATCACCTGCTCCCGTAGGTACAACACCGTAATAGTCATTAAACATATTTGGTTTATATTATGAATTTTATGATAATATAATGTCATATTTTGTGTGCCTTTGGGAGAAAAATCTATACAAGCCAATCACCATAATTTAGACAATGATTTCGATATTACAAAACCAATAAACAGTATCAAAACTGATTTGCTTATTTGATAAAGTAATTTTTATATGGTTTACAGGTTGTATATTTTAATTTTTTGCAAATTTTTGGCAAGCGATAAGTTTGACAATTCTACATGAATACCAAGTTTAAAAAAATACAGAATTGAATAATATTAGGTAGGTACTCAATCTATTAAATGAAATTACATAATAATTGTTAGCGTTTTTCCTAAATTATCGCATTGGCTTGTGATTATAAATCTAAATAATAATAATTATATTCACCGATAGGTAATGTTATAAAAATTTACATTATATCACACGAACCCTCTCATTCGCATCCCTAGCACCGTAATTTGCATGCAAACATTGTGATAATTCATCCGATTGGCTGAAAACGTTCTAAAGCTGAAACCTTAGCACCAAAGTATGAAAGCTGTATGTTGAAAATAGCAATCACTTCTGCTTCGCAGATAATTTACCACTTAAAGGTAAAATGCAATCCGATAAAGCCAATTTCAATGATCGATATGATTATCACAGCTCTGGTGCAAAATTGCAAATATGTCAAAAAAGACAGCTTATAGCAATGTAAACATGTCTTCAGCCAATAACAACGTTTACTGTAATTGTTTAGTGCTAGGGGTGTCTCGTCTAATAATGATATTAGACAAATAGATCAATAAATATTATGTTCATCTGGCTCAACTTTAGTCGAGAAAGGTGGATTTTAGTTAATATAGATAAAAAATGGACGGAATCTTAATGAGTATTTCGAAAATGAAATTAATGATGAAAATATGCCAGGCTATTCTGTTATAGATTGTGAATTCAATATAAGAACAGTAACGAATTTGGCGAAGAGAAAATAATGGTTATTTAAAAATGATCCAAGAATAGTTCAAATCTTTCTTTAAAATGTATTGCTAACTGCACAATTCAGATATTAATATTCACTGAGTAGCACGCTAGAGATGGGTAAATATGGAATTGTTTTAAAATAATGTAAATTATTTAAAGACACTAAACAAATTTATGCTAAGTTTTTGAATAGCTCTTGTAGATTCACGATCTAAAATAGTAAAATTTAAGAAATCGTATAAAAGCTAGAAAGCTTCCTTAAATAGTGAATCCACTCGACGATTTAAAATCACTTGTCAAAGTCTACTTGAATAAATAAGATTTGATTTTGAATTTAAGACTCCACGATTAAGGTGTATTTTGCAGTCATGAGAAAATCCACAAAATATAACAGTTGAAATAACCAAAGCTATTGTAACATTAATTATTAATGAACACGAATGCCTAGGGAGGATTAGATACTAAACACTAGCCTAAATAATTATCCTTATCTCCTAGCAGCGGGCGCTTGAGTGTGGTGCTGACAACCTTCGACGTTTTCTGGCCAATCGCACACGTTCTCATTGTAGTTGAACACAAGGTTCTGTGGACAGGGCATGTGGTGTTTCCTCTCTCCCTCGCACATATAGTACATGGTACAGTCCGCTTTGTCTGGGTGGTAGGATATGTGGCCGTCTTCCTCTTCGCAGGTTACTTCGTTGGCTGAAATAACGAGACACATGTAAATGGATGACTATAAGTTGAATTTAAGAAAAAGTCATATTTTTGTCCACCACCAACACCACTACAGCCCAATTACGTCTCACTGCTGGGCACAGGCCTCCACTCTCATAAGAGAGAGGGAATTAGAGCTTAGACCCACCACGCCGCTCCAATGCGGTTTGGCGGCTTTAATGACTATTATCATGTCAGTGATAATAACTGGGACCGACGGCTTAACGTGCTCTCCGAGGCACGGAGGCGAAACACCGCCAACTTCCTATCTCCGGGCTAGTACTGAGAAATTCTTGTCAGAAAAACCCAATTCTTAATTATTGCTCGGGATTCGAACCCGGAATCTCATCAGCCGCAGTCGAACATGCTAACCTCTAGACCAACGAGGCAGTGAAACTACGATGACTAATTTTTAAGCAGACGATGACAGAACCAACTTTAAATTAATTAAAAGAAGGATGATAAATTTTACAATCGGAGCTAGAACAAACAAAGTCTAAAGCCATCTACTTCTACTTAGTGCACTAATAGCGAGAACAGTAACCAAAATATTGTACCGTTTAACTTTAAACAAATACTTACGATCTTTAGTAGTATATTGTCCATTAGGGTTTGAGGATTCGTAAGGCCCATCATACTCCATCTTAACCTTATAATCACCCAGCTCTTGCTTCATGGCAGTGATGAGAGGGTACTTGCCAGTACCGCAGGAACCTCTGAAGTCATCCATGTCGATGGACCATATCATGATACCTCCGAAACCTTCTTCCTTGAGCCAGGCCATCTGTAGATAAATGATGAAAATTTTTGATCAGATTAAATGAGTGAGCATCTTCCCTAGATATGGGTGTCCCAGGGAGAGTTTTATTTTGGAATATAAACCGTAACTATAATTTCTGACCCAGTAAACCTATTATACTTAATAGTTTGCGAGATTTCCAAGCAAACGAGAATACTTTTGTATTAGACAGAAAGGGTCGTCCTTCATCTGCCAAAATTATAATTCTACTACTACTACTACTACTACTACAGCCTATTAACGTCCCACTGCTGGGCACAGGCCTCCACTCTCATAGGAGAGCGGGAATTAGAGCTTAGACCCACCACGCTGCTCCAATGCGGGTTGGCGGGCTTTAGCGACTACTATCATGTTGGTGATAGTAACCGGGACCGACGGCTTAACGTGCTCTCCGAGGCACGGGGGTGAAACACCGCCAACTTCCAACTCCGGGCTGGCACTGAGAATTTCTTAGTTGAAAAACCCAATACCTAACTTTTTATGCCCGACCGGGAATCGAACCCAGGACCTCGTGATCCGCAGTCGACTATGCTAACCACTAGACCAACGAGGCATTATCATTCTAAATTAGACAAAGTATAGATTGAAGACGTATTTTGTATAAAAATAGTAAATACCTTAGTCTTCAGCGATCTCTCGTCATCAAATCCGACCCACTGGTCTCCTCTATACGCGAACGGCACCATCTGTTCGTTGTCCCACACCAGCGTTGTGTTGTCTTCTCTGAGGAAGTCGCAGATTTCGTAGTACGACATGAAACCGGCTTCGTTTGTGAATTTTCCAGCTTGACCTGAGGGAAGAGGGGAAATATTTGGATAAAAAACTTTATTAAAATAGTGACACAGGCTCCCGAGCAACATTCCCGGATATCCTTGTCAACCTGGGCGGACTGTTTGGATTCTGGAGTAAGCTCGGATGGCTGGAGTGATTGGGCGGGACTCACGCACAGTGGACGGCTGCGTTTAAGTGAGGAAAAATCCAGAGAAAGAAGAAGAAGAGAGAAGTCACAGTTCTCCGTCGAAACTATCTGTACTTAGTGTAATAATTAAAGAAATGCGGTATGCGGTACTGGCTATGGAGAAGTAGGTACCGACGCGATGCGAGCTGCGTCTTTTATTATGAGTCTTATTTATCTTAACTCATTGTCTTTTACGTTCTTCATTTTTATGTTCATTATTTTAAAATTAAAGCTACGTTTAAGTTGTTAGGCATTAAAAAAAAAAAAAAAGACGCTGCACCTCAGCCCCATAGTTTTGACATTATATCGAAAAGATAAAGTTTATTTTGGTCTTGTAGCGGTGTTAACTACACAGTGTTAACTAGATTGCGCTAATTGTATCTACATCACAGGTTAGATAATCGACTGAAAACTTTTATGTTACATACAAGCCCGAATAGCGCTATCGACGTTTTTTGAGAATAGAGCTATATATACACCGTTTAAACTTACAACGGTCGGACCAGAAAGGTCCCCGGGCTTAACAGCAGCCCGGAGGAAGATTTGCCTGTTGATGCGGACGTGTACATATCAATCACTCGTCCCACAGTCTAAATGTGAAAGAACTCAAACAAAGGAGTTACTCACCGCCACCGGAAGCGGGTGCGCCGATGTCGAATTGCGTCTCGTTTATCAGCGTGAACGATCGTCCATAGGTCGGCATACCGATCAGTAGCTTCTCTTTAGGAGCGCCTTGGCGGACCCATTCGCGAGCTGAATAATCCTGTAGAGGAAAAAATAAAGCATAAAACGGACGTAATAAAAATGGTCAGAAATTCGCCACTATCATAGTGGTGCAAATTTTCTAATGGCGTTACAGCTCTACATAATACGTAGATAAAAGTCCTAAGTCACGCATCAATGCATAGGGGTATCCTTATAGGGAATAAGGATGGATTTTTCGAAATTCCCATACTTAGAAGCGGCGCGGCGGACGGTCGAAAGTCCATTTTTAGGGTTCCGTACCCAAAGGGTAAAAACGGGACCCTATTACTAAGACTCCGCTGTCTGTCTGTCTGTCTGTCTGTCTGTCTGTCTGTCTGTCTGTCTGTCTGTCTCCAGGCTGTATCTCATAGACCGTGATAGCTAGAAAGCTGAAATTTTCACAAATGATGTATTTCCGTTGCCGCTATAACAACAAATACAAAAAATTAAAAAAATACATATATTAAGGGGGGTCCCCATACAATAAACGTGTTTTTTAATAATTTAAAAGTTACTACATGTTTGTACGGAACCCTCGGTGCGCGTGTCCGACTCGCACTTGGCCGGTTTTTTTCATTTATAGACTAGTGCTTGGTTGCAATCAGACTTGCTGGCAAGTAGTGACGCAGCCTAAAGTGGAGCGCGTGCTTTTTTATAAGATGCCTGTTCACCCTCGATTAAAATTATAATTCTAAAACACGAAAGTCAAAAATAACGAAACAATATTGTTTGAAGCGCGTTAGCAGTATGGCCCCAGGATCAATAGGTTGCAAAATCATCATTCAAGAAAAAACCAAACTTTATTAAGAATACTACCCCCACAAGACGTTAGTTTTTGGTTACTAGTAGCACTATTCAAAGAAATTGTTAATTCCCAAATCGACTCTGCCGGGGATCGAACCCAAGATCTCCCACTTATAATGGTGGCACCACACATGGCTATTTGTGTTTGCGTATTTGTTATATTTGTCAAATAACTTCCATGTGTGGAGAGTATATTTGCCAAAATTATTGCAATTTTTGCCTATTTGGCAAATACAGCCAATAACAAATACGGTTTACCGAACGGCTGTCGGTTTTTTGAAGACACATCAAAGGAGGCAAATAGGCAAACACGCAAATATACTGGCCACACATGGTCGGCTTCATAAGCGCGCGAATTGTCGACCAGTACGGGCGGACATAGTCATCATCCACCATCGCTTTGGTCTTGGTCGTTTCTTGATCACTTTGTATTTTTTTACGCATAACATATAGTAGTAACATGCATTCATATAATAAAATCCAGCTGCCAGTGCAACGTCCATTTTGTACAGCTAATTTACTTTCTGGTGGCAAATATCTGTGGACGGTTGTATCGCCTATTTGCCCATATGTCAAAAATTTTGGCAACTACGCCAACATCAAATCACAACTACAAATAGCCATGTCTGGTGCCACCATAAGAGCTGTGGTCTCGTCACTGCGCCAGGGTGGTCGTCAGTTGCACGTGCAAGTGAATATTCGCACCGTAGCGGCTAACCAAGGTCGTAAAAAAGTCAACCAACCTTGAATACCTAAGTACTAAGCACAGAAATTTTAAGTATAAGATAACAAAAGATGTACTAGATAAAATTATTGTTGTGTAAGTATATTCCGCCCTACAAAATTTCATTAAAAAATTCACAACAAAGTTTATATATTTACCACCCTGCGTGGTTACCTATTCAGTATAATAAAACTGTTTAGAAAACACAATTTGCTATAGAATTTACTGCCCAGCAAACTACAGGCGCTAACAGAAAAAAAAATAACAAGGAAGCAACTGATTGAAAAACTTTAACGCGCAGAGCTATTAAAAACTAGGATTTACCCACATACGTACGTATCTTCACTTTTTTACGGTTATCTAATGATGAACCTACACCATAAAACGCAGTATTGGCAGTAGATACTACGTGAAAAATGGAATTCTATAGTAATATAAATTATACATGCGAAAATGTTTGTTTATCATGGGCTTTCATGGCCCATCTGTTCAACCGATATTGACGTAAAACTCGATGACGATCATAGGATACTTTTTACCCTGGAAAATTAGAGGTTTCTCGCGGGAACTAAATAAACTAAATCGACGCGAACGAAATCACGGGCATCATCTAGTCATACTAATATTATAAATGCGAAAGTGTTTTCCTTTATTTCAATCACGTCGCAACAGAGCTCCTGATTGATTGAGGACCTAGAGAGTGACGTCATAGGCTACTCTTAAGAGTTCTCACGGGATTTTGGAATAACCCAATAATTTTGTTCTATGCTATGTGTGACAATACATAATCTATCTATCTATCTGTATATCTATCTATCTACTTCTCACACTAAATGTGGCTGGACCGTAGCAGCGAGTTCGTGTAACTAAGTGAAGCAAAGTTGTTCTTTCTTACCACGGTGAGTTTCTTCTGGTAGCTGGTGGCGCTCTCCAGGGGGAACAGGGGGCTGTTGTGGCCGACCTGGCGCTCCCACTGGCCGTGGAAGTCGTACGTCATCACGTTGATGTAGTCCTGGAATAAGTGACGTCATTAGACAGATATCTATGGCAATGTGGGCTGCACTGGATGGTAAAAAATTATAGCCACCGTGGCTATAATTTTTTTTAATAACTCGTACAAGAAATTATATTGCAATAAAGTGGCCAATTCTGGATAACACAATCTCTAAGCTAAACCAAAATGACACCTCTAAATCTAGTTCTGTCCCTTTCTGCAGAGAGTATTATAAAAGGGTTAAAAATATTTTTGAAGCTGTCATTTTAGTTTAAATTGTATACAACAGAATCAGCCCCAAAAGCTAACTTTTTGTAGGAAAAGGGATACATTATCAACAATTTATCATACTGGAAAACTAAATCTAATATTATAAGTATAATTTGTGTAAATTAAGTGCAATTTGCTTGTGTTGGTCAATAAACTTTTATTATTGAAGTGAAACTTAAAGAAGTTTTACTTCAAAAACGTTGTTCACTTCAAAAATACGATGAAACGAAAAAGCGACACCAAAAAGAGACAAACATGTATATATTCATAATAGGATTTAGCCTGCGAGAGAATGAGATAGAATACAGGTTATATTTATCTCATTCTCTCGTAGGCTACTTTTCTGAAGTTTCACTTCTGCCGTGTGTGCATTACACACTTTAGTAACTATCTAGTGAAAAAAAAGAGTTACTTACCAAGTACTTCGAGATCTCAGGGACGTCGTAACCAGCGGCGATGGCTTCGAACGAGGCGGGTACAGCGGCTGAGAGCAGGAGGCGAGGTTGCCCGGAACTCTTGGCTTCACCCTCGAAGGCGAGTCGCAGTTCTTTGAGCAGGGAGACAAATGCCGCCCGGTCGTCTGCACCGCTGTTGAAAAAAAAACTTATCTTATTCTACAATATCTAAATATCCATACGAATAGGAAGAAATATCTTCAAGAGATACGTTGTCCATGTCCTTACAATGTTGTTTGTGTGTGTCTTTGTGTGTTATTACAGTTTTTTAAAATTCTGGTACCTACTAAACAAATCCATACTAATATTATAAATGCGAAAGTGTGTCTGTCTGTCTGTTTGCTACGCTTTCACGACCCCATCTTGTTATAAATGTAACATCCCATACAAAGCGCGCGTTTTGACGCTTGAAAAAAAGTAGCTGATTTGTTTTCAAATACACAATCGACCATATCACCGTTAATCTCATACACACTTTATTGATGATAAACATATCCTTTTGGGTTAGTTTATGAACCCCAGACTTCAACCGCAATTGTCAACACTATACCCGTAAAGATTTACAGCTTTACGGGCGATTTGGTAGGAAAGCAACTAGAAATTACGGTCTGATATCGTATCGGCCCCTAATTTCTAATTGCTAAATCACGTATACGGCGATTACGGATGTGTGTGGTAAGCTTTAGCCTATAGTTGGTATTAGCATCGATCGACGCTGATAAAAATTATACTTAGGCCAAACTTGGGCTCTTGGGCTTGGACAGTCTACACCTACTTGTGGGGAATTTTTTAAATAAATAGGTTAGCGCTTGGCTGCAACTGCAGACCTGCTTGCATATGGTGATTCAGCCTAAGGTGCTATTCATAAGGTACCTATATCAAAAGAGGAGGGGACAATGGAAGCCGGAAGGACATTCCATATCCTAGCGGTTCGAATTAGGAACGAGGAAGCAAATCACTTCGTACGAGTCCGCGGAACTTCGACTACGTAAAGGTGCAGACATTGTTGGTGCCATGCGGTTCGATGATAAAAAGGTGATAGAGGAACCAGATCGAATAGTTCTTTACGTAATATTTATAACCGTGTATACCCATGTAGCTTTGTCCAAAGAAGGAATAATATGTGATCTGAAACCCGTCTTCACTACTCTACAATCTATCTGTTAATTTGTTGTTAGGGTCCACCTTTAACCGACTTCCTTTAATTTACTAGTGTTACTCCATAGTTAGACGGTGAATCAACGCTTTCTTTTAGTAATGTACGTTAGTGCCATATTCTAGGTTTACGTGTCCGTCAAAATATGGTGATGCAAACCAGAGGCTCATTTGTCTAAGAAAATTGTAATCATTCGAGGGCTTAAAACGTATTACTCGAGTGTTGGAGTTCATACATGCTTTTTGACATGTAGATTGTAAGCATCTATGTTACAACTATTTATAAAAAGAGTTCGTATTATAATGACATGTAGATTGTAAGCATCTATGTTACAACTATTTATATAAACAGTTCGTATTATAATGTCATGTAGATAGATTGTAAGCATCTATGTTACAACTATTTATGTAAACAGTTCTTATCATAATATGTTTGACTAACGCTTTCGATTACGGTTTTCTTAGACAATCGGGGGGCCGCCTTACACTGCATCGTCATTCAGTCAATATTAAAGCTGCAGCCCAAGCACAGCGGTTTTTAAACGGAAAAAGCAGTGAGAAAGTGTCACAGTGAACTCAATATTATGGTTTACAAGAATATATTCTGAGATGGGAGTAGCTTGCACATATTTTTTAGTAAAATACCTTTTACTAAAAGAGATTCTAAAATATATGGGCTTTTAAACCCAGAGGTATGCCCATATAACTTTCAGAGACGCTACTTAGAGATTACTTAAGTTCTTACGTCACTATCAATCTTTAGTACATAAAACGTGAACTTTGTTCTAGATAAAGACTGAAGGACAAGTAATCATCACTTGCCATCCAGGTTATATCGCTGCGAGTTGTGACAACGCATATCAGTCGGTTGCACTGGATGGGTGACCGAATTTGGAGGTTCAAATTTAGCCTTTTCGATTCCTCCGTGCCTCTGACAGCACGTTAAGCTGTCGTTCCCGGTTATTATCACTAACATATGATAAAAATCGTAACAAAAACTTAAGAGTTTAAATACTCTTAGTCGAGTCGTATGTCGAAGGACGTGGGAACTGGGAACCCACCGCATTATTATCCCAAGAAAATTCCTACCATTATTTGATTATCAGAAAGGGGGCACGACCCTCAGTAATGAGGAATATGATGCAGAGAGTAGAATACAATAAAAAGCCTTACCGTGGGTACTCCCAGTCAATATCCAGGCCATTGAACTGGTAATCCCTGAGGAACTCGATGGCTTCGTACACGAACTGGTTCATACGGAACACGTTGGATGTCAGCTCTTTGAAGGGGGTGGAACCGAATGCCCAGCCACCGATGGCGAGAAGTACCTGATAAAATAATAATACTTACTTTAGTATTAAAAAGCCATTATTTTCAATATTTTTATTTTTACTTTCTACAAGCAGAAGTTTGCGACTTCGTACGCGTGGATTAAGGTATTTTGACTCCCGCGGGAACTCTTTAATTTTCCGGGAAAAAAAGCCTATGTCCTTCCCCAGGATACAACCTACACCTATACCAAATTTCATCAAAATCGGTTGTACGGTTAGGCCGTCAAAGCGTAGCAGACAGACATACAGACAGACAGACACTTTCGCATTTATAATATTAGTATGGATTATAATAATTGACGGACGAGTGGCCCAGTTGTCGTAGCTAAACCCGTTGAAAAGACAAACGCGGTAATGCAACGCGACGCGACAGGGACAAACGGTAGCTGACCCTCCACGTCACATGGCGAACTATTGCGTAGATAAGTATGTCATTTTCTACAGAGTCATATCGCGTCGCATTGCGTCGCGTCGCTTTCGTTGCTCACCTAAGAGAACGGGTGAGACGAATTGTTTGCGGAAGGACCTCTGAACCTACCGCAATATCAATTATCATCTCAAGAGAACCCCTAAAAAGTGTGTCTGTACTTTTTTCTATTTGTTACGCTTTCACGATCTACCGTTTACTCAATTTTGACAAAATTAGGTTGAATTTTTATCCAAGAATATGAAGAGTTCCTACGATAATTTAAGAAAAAAAACTACACATACAAAGTCGCCTGTACCATCTCTTTCTTACTAAAGGAAATATAACAAAGCTCAGACAAGACTCGACCATTGTCAGTCGACCGACAATGCGCTGTCTAGATGTCTAGAGTGCTCTAGTGGGAGTCGTGGCAATCAGTCCGACATGAACGTGCAGTGTCTTGAGACCAGCTGCTAACGTACCTACCTACCCTTTAGAACTGTCTGGATTGGAAAAATTTCATCATTACGTATTCAAATACAAATTACGGTTAGCATAAATGAGCTTTCTGACATTACAAGTGTTATTTCGGTAAAAAAGTACCAATTTTGACAAATTCGTCATTTGAACCCTTTTTAATGATTTAAATGTAATCATATTATATATAATGCGAAAGTGTGTTTGTTGGTTTGTCTTTCAACTACTCCGCAACAGAGCAACGGATTGACGTGATTTTGATTGGCATAGTTGAGAACCTGTGTGTGACATAGGTATAAGCTACTTTTATCCCGAAAAATTAAAGAGTTCCTGCGGGCAAAAACGTAATTAACGCGGATGAACCTCATCTAGTCTAATATACGAGTTATTAGATCCTAGTCCAAGTTTCGTCTGCGTGTCTGTCCGTTAGTTTGTAGCATAGACCCACCACGCTGCTCCAATGCGAGTTGGCGGGCTTTAACGACTATTATCATGTTAGTGATAATAATTGGGACCGGCGGCTTAACGTGCTCTCCAAGGCATGGGGGTGACTCACCGCCAACTTCAAACTCCGAATTGGCACTGAGATTTTCTGGAAAATCCAATACCTAAGAATTTTTATGTAAGTTTAGATTTGAAAAGGAGTAATTAACATGGTTCTTAATCTTACCTTCAAATTAGGGTTGTTTTCCCTCAAAGCCACAACCTTATCGTACATATCAGCATCCTTTTCATCACCCTCGGCAAGTTTGTGATCTTTAAGAGTGGCAAACGCGTATATGACATGAGTGCAAAGTGTGGGGTCGATGTTCTCAGGCATGAACCGGCCAGCGCTGGGCCTCTTCGATGACCAGGAAGTCAGGTAGCACAGGATGTGGGGTGCACGTCCTGTGAAAAGATTAAAGGTTTTAGTCTTATGATAACCTCTCCCTACCAGGATTTTCTTGTGGCTTAAAGATTAGCTTTTTAGAAAAAAACCGGTCAAATGCGAGTCAGACTCATGCAGAAAGGGTTTCGTACCACCACACAATATAATATATTATATAACTAGTGTTCCGCCCCGGCATCGCACGGATAGCACTTGATCAAAATAGCTCCATACCCTATAATGGTCAGTCGGCACTGAGACCTGACTCCTAAAGGCATTTCACAGTCTGTCTACAACAGTTAGATATTAAAATATTTAAAAAAATGTCAGTAAGTTCTCTTGTATTTATTAGGACATACAATTGACAAATATGATACCTATAAAAGACAGTCAGAATTTGAATATAATAAAAAAATTAATAGACGAATAGAGGTTTAACGTAAGAAGTTGAAAAAAAAAAATTGCAACTTTCGTAGGGATCTCTAATTTTTGAAAATAAAATATAGCCTATGTTACTAGCTGATAAAGTAGCTTTCTATAGGATTTTTTTATCCACTACAAGTTAGCCCTTGACTGCGATCTCACCTGATGGTAAGTGATGATGCAGTCTAAGATGGTAGCGGGCTAACCTGTTAGGGGCATGTCAGTTATATTAAACCCATACCCCTATTCGATTTCTACACGGCATCGTACCGGAACGCTAAATCGCTTGGCGGCACGTCTTTGCCGGTAGGGTGGTAACTAGCCACGGCCGAAGCCTCCCACCAGGCCAGACCAGGGAAAATTCAGAAATTATAAATTCCCAAATTGACCCTGCCGGGGATCGAACCCGGAACCTCCGCACGTTAAGGCAACAGCGCTACACACTGCGCCACGGAGGTCGTCAAAAAGTGGTGAAAGAATTTTTTAAATCGGTCGAGTAGTTATTGAGTTTATCGATTACAAACAAACAAACAAATCTCACCTCTTTAAAATCTTAGTTTAGATATATTATTTTAGTAAATAACAAGAAGGGTGTCTTAGCAACACGTACAGTCCCACAAACTTATCTGATCCGGTGGCCAATATTGGAACAATTTTTTATGCTTCTTTAGTTTTTGTTTTTTATTGTATTTTTCATCAGTTCTAAGCTAGTGACGCTGACACCGGGTCAGATCAGTTTGATAGATTATAATCAGCTTTGAAATAACTGGCTTAGGTGCATATGGCGCTAAACTGGTAGCGCCTGATAAAAAACTCGACACCCTATGAGTACGGAACCCTAATTAGCGATTTTTTTCTATGCTTGATTTTTTTACAGCTCCAGGGGACCGTATTTGATTTAAATTTCAACTTGATTAAAAGGTTCCAGGCATTCATGATTAAAAGATGCATGACAGACAGATAGACGGACAACGAAGTGATCCTTTATGAGTTCCTTTTTTTATTTTGAGGGACGGAACCCTAAAAAACTTTTTTTAAAGAGCAACAGTCGAGTCTTTGCTAGTTGTAGATTTACTTGACGATTTGAAAGCACTTGTTAAAGAAAGACGGTACAGTACGGTAAAAATGGTGCATCGGGTAAGTGGGTATGAGTTGAACATAACTGCCATACCAGGAGTATGGCAGTTATATTCAACTCATACCCCTGAAGAAATAGAATAGAAGCCTGCTACCATCTTAACCTGAAATAAAAATCTCTTCCATTTGAACCTAACTATGAAAAAACTATGCGGGAGGACGTGGGAACCCACCGCATTACTATCCCAAGAAAACTCCTACCGTTATATGGAAAGGGGTCACGACCCTCAGTAATGAGGAATACGACACAAAGAGATGAAAAAACTATGGTTTTTGGGTGAAACTTGTACCTTGGTTTGGTTTTTGGGTGAAACTTTTACCAAGGTCTCAATATGGTAATTTTTAAGTAAGTAATAATAATATTATCTTATTAACAATAATTAATAATTTACTAACAGTTAAGATATAATTATTAGGGTAAACAGATAGCTTGGTTCAAGATAACAAGAAGAACAATATTAGTTTTACTGTTGAGACTCGCGAAACTTCAATTAGGAACACATTTCTATATTCACAGAAATCAGAATAAATAAAATAATTTCTTATTAAGAATTCTGTTCCGAAAAGTTGTCTATTATTATCTATCGATGATACATAGAATTAATCTGATACTAGATGATGCCCGCGACTTCGTCCGCGTGGAGTGATGTTTTTTGATTTCCGCGGGAACTCTTCAATTTTCCGGGATAAAAAATAGCCTATGTCCTTCCCCGGGATGTAACCTATCTCTGTACCAAATTTCATCAGACAGACAGACAGACACACTTTCGCATTTATAATATTAGTATGGATTAAATTCGATCAATCACTGGGACATTAACATTATAACATTCATCAGATTCCTCATTTTATCGCAACATCGTTATCCTAATTCAATTTCGCCAAAGGTCGTTAAAAATAATAACATGCTTTTAGCTATGCAAATGTTACGTATACGTTACATACACTTACTCGTAGTTATCTAACTGCGGCTTTACCCAATGAATCTTAAAATATTATTAAAGATACGAAAAATAATGGTATGTTGGTAAGTAATGAATAAATGGTGCAGTTTAAGATGGAGTGGGCGAACATGGTAGGGTTATAGCAGTTATATTAAATTCTCCCCATACCCCTTATCTGTTTTTTCGCGGCATCATACTGGAATCCTAAATCGTTTGGTCGTACGGCTTTTCGGCTGTCCCATTTCAAAACCTAGTAAGGACTTAAAACTAAATTTTACAGGAGAGCGCATAAACGTAAATAAGACCAGCCTTTAAAAAGTATTTATGTAAAGTAAAATAAATGCGATTGGTTGTTTAAAATACTAAATAATGAACGAATAGCACTAGACATATTAAAATTTAAGTGTGTATTACATTTTTTATACCCCTTACTAACTTTGATAATTGATACGCGATGGTGAGGTTCATGTAATTATGAGTTTCATAACATAGTAAGAGCACTTGCTAGGTTTTGATAAGGTTTATAAAATATTTAGTTAATTTATCTCATTGATTACATTCTAGTAACTATATAAATATGTACTTATGTAAATTAAAAAATATTTCATTGAATAGAAAAGTTTATTAAAAAAGTTATTTAGTAGATAGAAGAGCTATTCAGCTGCTGCAGACATTTGTCCATCATTTACCAAATCGAGTCATTGACGGGTAAATTCATCTTAAATTATACCAAAATGTATTTCTTGATTCAGACCAATTTATTAATAATTTCTTCTTTTTATTTTTGTTTAATGCCCCTTGGAATGAGAATACTTTTTAACCGACTTCCAAAAAAGGAGGAGATTCTCAATTCGGCGCGTATGTTTTTTTTTTTTTTTTTTTTAGTGTATGTTACCGCATATCTCCGTGGTTTCTAAACCGATTTGAATTTTTATTTCAGTGGTTAGAGGAAGCTCTCGAGGTGGTCCCATAAAAAATTCTGACTCCAAATCCTCAACCCTGACACTAAAACGTTAAAAATAAAAATTCTTTCTAAAAAACCGACTTCCAAACCCACTGTAAAGTACATAATTTAATATAAAAAAATCTTTTTAAACAACCGACTTCAAACTCCCGCGCCAAATTGTTGATATTTTAAAAACTGCTCGACCGATTTCGTAAAAATTTATATGGGACCACATGGGAAGTATGCCCTTTCAAATAAATCATCATCATAAAGAATCATCCAAATCGGTCCACCCAGTCAAAAGTTCTGAGGTAACAAACATAAAAAAAAAAAAAAAAAATACAGTCGAATTGAGAACCTCCTCCTTTTTTGGAAGTCGGTTGAAAATAATTTTTATTTCTACATACTATGTCGAAGTCGGGCGAGTCTGATGCGTAAACTTTGCTTATCCTTGTTATACCCGCCCAACTTCAACATAATGGGTAGAAATAAAAATTATTTTGTACTTTACAGTGGCGTTGGAAGTCGGTTTTTTAGAAAGAATTTTTATTTAGGATGGACAGTGCAATCAAATTTTTTCATTAAAAGGTCCAATTCCTGGAGGGGCTCATCAAATCTGAAAAATAAAGTTTCAAGTTAAGTCCAACAAAGTAAAACAAGTCTGACTTAAAATTATTGTATTTACATAAATAAGTTATAAGTAAAACCTTGTCAGGGGACACATGTAGCTAAATCGGTAGACTTCTTTTCAATAATTGGAGCAAATGAAAATGATGAAAAAGTCACCAAACGACTCATGAAAAACGCATCTTTAATATCAGGCATCTCTGGTATAATAATCTTTTTCTGCAAATCCATTGATACATATTTAACTCTGTTTGAGTTTTTGCATTTTCCATCCAATCTGTATTTTTGTAAAGCCAACTCAGATTTGAACTTATGATTTTCATACTTATTTCGTTCTTATTTCTTCAGGCATCGAGTTAGCATCTCCGTACTTCTTCAGATCTTCTTCATACATCGAGTATTCTACACACCTATCGCCTTTCGGCATGTGAAATGATATTTTTAGTTCTTTTATTTTTTGCCTAAGTATATATAATTCGATACCACACTTAAAATTACGATTTTTTTGCTTAAAATCTTTGTACATTTACTGTACTTCCTCCGTGTTCAACCATTTCAAAAACCTCGTAAGGCGCATCGACCATATGAAAACCTAGTAAATCTCTGAAACTTACTAGGTTTTGAAATGGTTAAAGTGACTTACTAGGTTTTTAAGTGGTTCAACGCAGTGAATAATGGCACTTACTAGGTATCGATGCTTAAATATATCTGATAATTTTTGAGCTTTCACTTCTGATGTTTTTATATTGGGTAGGGACTTACTAGGTTAGCAGATTTTCGCAATAAGTCTCTTTTTGTAATAAATGTCCCTTACTAGGTTTTGAAATGGGACAGCCGTTTTGCCTGCAGGTTGGTAACTAGCCATGGCCAGGACGTCAAAAGGTAGGTATGGTGTCTGTCACAGGCTGTCTTATACAGTCCATCCGCTTAATATTTTGACGTGATACAGAAATGTTTGTCTTCTTGAGAAGTGAATAAGGTACTTTTTGTATCAGATTCATTTCGGAAAGATAAAATATCTTTAGAATATTATTCTTCACGAACATCCCTATATGAAGGAATAAAACATAGTAGCACTTGTAAGAAAACCACTTATCGCCATAAACCTGGTAGGCCTAGATCTCGAGTCTCGTAAACTTTGTATCAACCAAATATTTGAGAGCCTTCTTTGCCCACAGAACAGGGAAAGTTGCTCTATAAATTCATAGGTCTCAATATTCTGGCTGTTAAGGGCTCCAACTTGAAAGCACTCGATGTCTAAAACTTTTCGTAACTATGTCGCGAGCGATCATTCTTCGCAGCCATTCTTGGCTGTTGGGAAAACCTGAGCACCTAAAAGTGACCCTTGTAACACCCCTTTTTAAGGTCGGTCGCTTTTAGTGTCACGTACATACGCCGCTGGAGTTTTGCAGCTAAAATGTAAATTTATGAATACAAAGCCGCGAAGCATGTGTTATTTATAATTCACGCCGCTGGTTTAACGGGACATGACTGTGATAGTGTTAAACATGGATTTTGTCACTATGCTACTGATTTATCGGTGTTTGAAGCTTCAGCTGTTTATTTTGTTGAATGTGGTGGCATATGTTTTAATGTGAGCTAGCATAATATACAGTTGGGAATCACTGTTGTTACAGTATTAGATTATGATAGGTCATTATAGGTATTATTATAATTTATAACACTACATGATGCCCGCGACTTCATCTGCGTGGAATCTTAAAACCCCAAGGGAACACATTTTCCAGCATTAAAAGTATGTACCTACTTCCCCTAGATACCTACCTTAATCTTTATCGAATTTCATCAAAATCGGGTGAGCAGATGAGAGGTAAAGCGTAGCATACAGAAAGACAGACGCACTTTCGCATTTATAATATTAGCATGGATTAGGACGGATCATCATCATATTATACCTACGTATAAGGTGCCAAATGCCACAAAAGTATGGAGAAAGTTTTCACCAGCTGTCGTCTGATATTCCTACAAGTACGTGTAAAGTTTCACTAGATTATATTTTGATAGCCTATTAGATGGTTATGTTTCAAAACTTTCTTGGTAGTTAGTGAAAGTTAAATACTTCTGATAAAATTGGACAACTATTACTCACAAATAGATTCGTTTCAAGAGTAGATACAACTTTTCAAGTAGGTACTTAAGTAGATTGATAATATAAGGTATCCATACCAGTATAATAAATGAAAAAGCGTGTCTGTCTGCCTATCTGCTACACTTTTTATCCCAGAAAATCAGTTTCCACGGGATTTTTCAAAAATCTAACGTGGAGTCGGTGGCATCATCCAGTTGGACATTGTTTTTTTTCAAAAGCGACTTATCCTTTGAGAAAGATTTTCGCAGTTTTCTAATGCGATTGGTGATCGGTAAAGGACAAACCAGTGGCGTGCACATATTTTGAAGCTAGGGTAGGCATTAGTTATTCAGAATACGTATTTACTAGCTGTTTAGATGAAAAATGCATTGATGTATCTCCGTTTATGTAAGCAGTGCCTTTATGCCTCTATGAACTGCACGCCACGGGGACAAACATAGATTCTTAAATACACAGATTGCTAAACTCATAACCCTTTGTTTTGTCTTTGCCGTATTTGGGTAAAAATATTATAAATATATAATAATTGTTGTAAGTTTATGAGCTTACTGGTTTTGTCGATAGCAGCGGGATTGTTGTTCTTAATGATCCGATTGATCTTGGTCGGCTTTTTGACCTTGCTGAGCACGTCTGAGAGGCTGATCTTGATTGGCTCCGGCTTCTCGGTCTCCTCCTCGAAGACGATGGTGGCCGCGACCGACGCCCAGTCTATGTCCTTCGCGTTCTTGCCGCGGGATATACCGCGGAGCTCTTCCCTGTTGGAGATAAAGATCGATACTTACTTAATATACAAAATTTACTTAAGACACAAAAAAAAAAACAAGCTCATACGCGTCTAAAAACGCTTATCTGAAACCGCCCTAAGCCCATAACCCTTATAAAAATCGCGTCCCGTAAGTTGACCCAAAATGGCGGTCGTCTGCGCAGGTAAATTGTTCTACAGGGCCGAGCGGAGCATGCGCGGGGACCGAGAGGTATGTGTGGTATACGTGAATTAAACACAGCGGTCGGATGCTAACTAATTTATTAACCACCCTCACTACTTACACAATACTCATACACTACACATCTCTTTCCTATAAAAAGTTACTTAGTTATACTTGTAAATTGCTTAATAATAAACTAGCCTACACCCATATATATAGCCATAATTAACAGTTACTTCTTCCATTTTCCTTCCCCCATACTTTTTTTTTTTTTACACAACAATAATTACTTACTAATAAACTTACTTTAACATGGTAAACACCAAAAAAAAAACTTAACACCCAATACTAGGCCTATCAGCTTTTCCAAATAATCCTTACATTTGTATCTACTTAATCCTCTTATCTATACTTAAGTACTATTTTTTTTTTATTTGCTATATTATATTTTATTAAACCTGTCTCAATTGAGCGCTTCTATTCGAGTAGATATACATATAATATAGTACAGCTTTAATATTTAAAAGTGGATATTTATAATTCCTAATTCTCACTCTTTTTTACGTAGTCGGCAAGCTCTCTTAGGCCTTTCTATAACGTCCGCGGGTGAATCTAGTCCGTCGGCACTTGGCGATAAGGTTGGGGATGCTAACCGCCGAGGTCGCGGCGTCGATGTCGAAGGTTGCTCGCGGCAATCCTGAGACTCCAGCTGAGTCACTGACTCATCGGCGTCCTTCGACAGTAAAGGCGACTCTTCACGATTTTCGTTTCGCTTCCGTGGTCTTGTGTTTACATACTGATCACCAATACTTATCTCAGTCGACGGATCCGGTTCTGTTTCTATGTTCCATGAGAACCGACTATTTCTCAGTGGTAATATTTGATCGGTGTGTCTGCGACAAATATTTCCTTTATTAAGTAAAATTTTGTATGATACTGGTCCTGTTTTTTGTATGATGTCTCCCTCGATCCACTTATTGTCCTTGGTTGAATAATTCCGAGTTATTATTTTGTCTCCAATATCGAATTTTCGAATGACTCCGCCGGACCTTTCTATTTGCTTACTCTGTGCCTCCGCAACGATGTTAGCCGTACTCGGGCGCAAAGCGTCCAGTCTGTTGCGCAGGCGCCTCCCCAACAGTGCCACGGCCGGTTCTACGGCGGTCGTTGCATGCGGGTAATTCCTATATTGTATTAAAAATCTACATAAACTAGCATGCACGTCTTCACCTTCTAACACCGCCTTTTTAATAGTTTTCTTCACCGTTTTTACAGCGTTCTCGGCTGCTCCATTTCCTTGGGGTCTGTAAGGCGAAGATGTAATATGCCTGATCAAGTTTTTATTGCAAAACTCGTTAAATTCTAAGCTCTGGAATGGCGGCCCATTGTCCGTTACCAATTGTTCAACAAGCCCAAATCTAGCGAACAAACTGCGGAAAAACTTGATCGTATCGTAGGCCGAGATACTACGAATTTGCTCCGCCTCTAGCCACTTACTATAAGCATCGACCACGATGATGTAATATTTGCCATGCACTTGAGCAAAGTCCGCATGCAACCGCTTCCAGGGTCCCGTCGGAAATTCCCAAGGATGTAACGTGGTTTTAGGAGGGGCGTCCCGTACATTGCGACATGCTTCACACTTCTGTCCCATCGCCTCGATATCCTTATCTATGGAAGGCCAATACACATAATTTCTGGCAATCGACTTCATTTTTACTATCCCTAAATGCCCTGAATGCATTTCTAATAAGACACGTTCTTGTAAAGTTTGTGGTATTATTAATCTATATTTGTACAAAATACAACCATGATCAATATACAGCTCTGCTCGCCTTACATAAAACGCCTGTTCATCTTCTTTACACTTTTCTGGCCATCCGAACATAATGTAGCCATAAATACGACTTAATAAATTATCCTTTTTGATTTCTATCGCAATATCCTTATAACTTACCGGTAACGTTTCATTCACATACATTAAATAATGTTTCTCGTCTCTGACTTGTGTGTCCTCTCTTCCGCCCTCTAGTGGTAAGCGGGATAACGCGTCCGCATTGCCGTTGCATTTTGATTTGACATAATTAATGTCGAAATCATACGCAGCCAGTTTAGCCGCCCACCGTTGTAGACGACTCGCTGCCGTTTGTGGGATGCCCCCTTTTGGCCCAAAAATATACACCAGAGGTTTATGGTCAGTTTTCAAAATAAATTTCCTACCAAAGATATACTGATGATGTTTTTGTATCCCATACATTATCGCCAGTGCCTCCTTATCTAGTTGACTATAATTCTTCTCGGCGTCACCGAGTGTCCTAGACGCACAGCTGATCGGCCGCTCGGTGCCATCGGGAAAGGCGTGCGCGAGAACAGCGCCCATACCATATGCGCTGCTATCTACTGATAACACTAAAGGAAGCGCTGGTTCGTAATGACATAGCACTCTGTCACTTGCTAAAATATTCTTTATATTTTTAAATGCGTTTTCGCATTTGCCATCCCAATTCCAGACCTGATTTTTTTTTAAAAGAGCATACAGAGGGTGCAGTAACGAGCTTAAATTAGGAACAAACTTCCCATAGTAATTTATTAAGCCTAGAAAAGCTTTCAATTGAGTCACGTTTACCGGTGTTGGAGCTTTAACAATAGCCTCCACTTTTGTCATGTCTGGATGTAAACCGTGCTTATCAATAATAAACCCTAGGTAAGACACACTTTTTTGTAAGAATTTACATTTATTAATTTTTACGGTTAATCCCATTGCCGCTAATCTTTCAATTACAGCTCTCAGATTATTTTTATGGGTTTCTCGGTCTTTTCCCGTTACACAGATATCATCTAAAAACACTACAGTATTTGGTAAACCTCTAAGAGTCTCCTCCATAATTTTTTGGAACTTTTGAGGCACGCAGCTCAGCCCATAGGGCGTACGCTTGAAAGCGTAGGTACCTACGTGCGTCGAAATCGCTGTACACGCTTGCGAATCGGGGTGGAGAGGTACTTGCATATACGCGGTCGTGAGGTCGATTTTTGAATATTCTTGACCCCCGCTCAAAGCTGAAAATAACTCTTCAATGCGCGGAAGAGGATAGTGATCCATTTTTAATTTTGGATTAATAGTTGATTTATAATCCCCGCATAATCTAATATCTCCCGAAGACTTAATAACCGGAACTATTGGTGTACCATAATCGGAATGTTCGACCGGATAAATCGAACCCTCCTTTTCTAACCGATTAATTTCTCTCTCCACTGCGGCTCGCAACGCTAATGGTACTGGCCGCGCGCGAATGAAAACCGGTTTTTTATCTGTGAGCTGTAATCGAATTTGCTTCTTGCATTCACCTAACTTGTCCGTAAACACAGAAGAATATTCTCTTTTTAACTCGTCTATGAACCGATCGCGATATTCGTTGCTATTATCTTCTTGCGAAATGTTATTAATGCTTAATTCGTTTATATTAAATTTTTGAATCCAACTTCTACCTAATAAGGGGCGACGTCCGTTTTTAATTACATACAATTGTAAGTTTCTTTGGTAATTGTTATCAATACATGCGTCTACTAATATAAACCCCATCGGTTCAATTCGCGAGCCTGAGTATGAGCACAACTTAATTTCATCTTTATAAATTGTATAATCTGTAAACATACTGTTACATTTATCGCTTATAGCTGAAATTTTGCTACCAGTATCTAACTCACACTTCAGAGTCTTATTCCCTATCTTAACCTCCACAAAGTACGGCTTATCTCCGTTTGAAACCGCGCGTATATTGTACATTTCACTTTCAGAATCATCACTCATAAAATTATGCCTCTTTTCGGCCGATTTGTTTGCCGACTTACACATGACCTTCAAATGGCCCCGTCCACGACAGAGGTCACAATTATATTGCTTAAAACGACACTTATCTGCACGATGTCCCTTGCCGCACCGCCAGCAGCGTTCGGTCGCGGCCGCGGCTCGCGTGCGGCCTGCGCCGGCGCCTCGCAGCGCGTGCAGGCCCTCGCCGCCCGCCTCGCCGCTGCCCGCGCCGGCGCCGGTCGCGCCGCCTGCACCAGTGCCTATGTTGCTGCCGAAGTCCCCAGAATATGCACCGCCCATACTACTGCGGCCGCTCACTCTGTCCACATGCTTCTCCGCAGCCTCTAGTCCGAGAGCTAGCTCCACCGCCTTTTTGTAGGTTAAATTCGCCTCCACTAGCAATCTAGCTTTAATATCCGTGCTCTGTAAACCAGTGAGCAGCTGTTCACACAGGTTTTCTTCGAGATTTTGGCCGAATTTACAGTCCGTTGCTAAATGTTTTAACTGTTGCAAGAAGTCTAGTATGGATTCGCCCGGCTTTTGTTTCCTTTGGCGAAATACTTCTCGCTCCACGTATACTGAACGTTGAGGTTCTAAATGATTTTTGACGATCTTTACTAGTTCTTCAAATGTTTTGTCTTCCGGTTTACTCGGTGCACACAAATCACACATCAAGTTATACGTACGATCACCTACTAATGTCACCAACGTGGCTACTTTATGTGTACTTTTTATTTCATTGAGAAATATAAACTGTTCTACTCGGCGAACGTACGATGACCACTTTCCGGAAAAAATATCGAACGGTTCAATTTTACCGAAAGGCATTTTCAAAATACTCAATTTTACACGCGAAATAAAAATCCCGACTCGGCGCCAATGTGGTATACGTGAATTAAACACAGCGGTCGGATGCTAACTAATTTATTAACCACCCTCACTACTTACACAATACTCATACACTACAGTATGGTAACGCACGGCGCACCTCATACCGCACTTCGTTTGACACCTGAAATGTGTTTCTGCGCAGGGTTCAACTTATAGAATTATTATACAATCCCTTATAGAATTCTACCCGACATCGTACCGGAACGCTTAATCGCTTGGCGGCACGTCTTCTGTAACTTTTTCTGTCTTCGTGTAACAGTCCACGTTAACGAAGCCGAGATGGGTACGCCTTTTATCTTTATCATCCATACTTAGTACGTACTGCGTGCGACTGCTTGTTTAATTGATTTTGTCCAAATTTGGAACAAAGTAACCTTGAATCTCGGGGACGATTGATAAAAACATTCTCACGGGATTTTAAAAACCTTAGTCGCACTTAGACGAAGTGGCGGGCTAGAATCTTGCATAAAGAAGTACTATTCAACATTATTGTATCAAAGTAGGTATTTGAAGTTGGCAAAAGTTCAGTCATCTCCGGGGAATTTCCGTGATAAAAGAAAATTTTGATTCGCTCACTCCATTAAGTTTCCAGACGAAACGTTTACGAACCATTTCGTTGTTGCTCTACAGATGTAGATTAGGGTGGAATTCTTTTTCTGAATCCACTTAAATGACATAGAAAATTGCTTCGAGCTCGTAAACTGAAGGGTTTATTCAACTATTTTATGCTACAGATTTGGAGCATGACATTATTTTTTTATACAAGCTGATCCGTGACTGCAATGTAAATTACTAACCAGTTGTACTTAAGTGCGGATCTATGATGATAGGAGGCTTTACTGGTAATATGGTCAGTCTTTAATAATATCATTAAAGGTTCCACCGCCTGCCGTGCTTGTCTAGTGGAATAGCATGTTCGACTGCGGCCGACGAGTTCCCGGGTTCGAGTCCCGGGTCGGGCCATAATTAAGTATTAGGGTTTTCTGACTAGAAATTCTCAGTACTAGCCCGGGGAAAGGAAGTTGGTGGTGTTTCACCCCCTGCCTCAGAGAGCACGTAAAGCCGTCAGTCCCGGTTATTATCACTGACATTGTAATACACGTTAAAGCCCGCCAACCCGCATGGAGCAGCATGGTGGGTCTTAGCTCTAAATCGCTCTCTCCTATGAGAGTGGAGGCCTGTGCCCAGCAGTGCGTTAATGGGCTGTAGTGGTGGTGGTCATCTCTATTCGTAGGTATTCGAAATTCTGATGATTTTATGATGAATACGTGCGATACCATCGTAAGTGTTCAGCGTACCTCATGGCCCCAATAAGGGGGTATTTGACGTCTCCTCCACACACGTTGCCCGAGAAGTCGTCCATGTCCACCGTCCACACCATAGCACCACCGAACCCATTGTCTTTGATCCATCTGTAAACACCCAGCAGAAAATGCATGTGAAAAAGATTTTTAACATTTCTGGCATCTCATTTATGTCCGATTCGTCTCGCTTAGAAAAACAGAAGCAAGGACCCTAGAGTTGGTCCCTCGAGTCTTAAATAATTATTCATGCTGATAACGTAATTATATTTTTAAAATCGCTGAAGTTAAATTAATCCTAATAATTAATAAGAAAACATTGGATGGATTGATTGATTAAAAGTTAATGAAAAGGCAAAGTCTCTTCAGGACCTTAAGGATTTTATTGTTGGTTAAATGATCGAAGCTTTAGAACGTTTAAATGTAGCAGCATAGAAATTAATTACCTAGTATTTAGGTAATTCATTTTTATAATAGGCTGAGTTTGTTGTGGCTCTTCTCAGACCAGGGCGCGTTTGGAACCCTCGTAGCTTTGGTTTTAAGCTACCGTCGGTGATTATCACAATCATGTTTTATAAGTACCAACTTGGACGTCAATAAGTGTACCAATTTGAATAAATGAATATTGAATGATTGATTTAATATATTGTGTTCGAAAAAAACGAGACAATGATTCTTATTTCCGCAAATAATTAATAAGCCCAATAATATATTTCGATAACCGCAAAAAAAAAAGAATTGGATCACATTTTTCACGCGTACCTACTGTTTTTACATTGCAAATCCGATTGGTCGTAGGTACTGATAGTTCGATCACATTAGCGTCAAAGAAAAATGGACCCAAAATCTCTTGATTTAAAGTCACAAATTCATTACAACCGATTTTAATTTCAAAACGTATCGCTTGAAGCGCTGTTTGTAAATACATACATGAATTGGAGCTCTATCTTGATCCATTTAAGGTTAAGTTTTTCAACGCGCTCCAGTTAAAAAATTAGTCGAAGTTAGGTACCTCATCTTATTCCTAATGGACTTTTCGTCATCGAACCCGACCCACTGGTCGCCGTGGACTGCGTAAGGCACTTTCATCTCGTCGTCCCATACGTACGCTCCGCCGTTTCTCAGGATGTCGCACACCTTGAAAAATACAAAAAAAATATTAATAATTATCGTAGGTAGTTAGAGAGTCTTTGAAAAAATTATGGTGAACAGTAGGTAGAGTAAGAGTTGCGTATACGAGGATCGAACCCGCAAGGTGAACGTTGTGTTCTTACAGGGAGGCCCCGAGTTCGATTCGCGGCAGAGTCAATTTGGGAATTTTTAATTTCCGAATTTTCTCTGGTCTGGTTTGGTGAGAGCACGGAGGCTTCGGCCGTGGCTAGTTACCACCCTACCGGCAAAGACGTACCACCAAGCGATTTAGCGTTCCAGTAAGATGCCGTGTAGAAACTTACTAGGGGTATGGATTTAATATAGCTGCCATGCCCTTGAAACGTTAGCCCGCTACCATCTCAGACAGCAGCATCACTTACCATCAGGTGAGATCGCATTCAAGGACTGATTGTAGTGGATTAAAAAAAATCGAAGGATCTTTACATTTACGTTTTATTTCAAATCGTTAACGTTTAATGGGTGCTATTTTCATCTAAGCACCGACTTACCAAAGGTACATAACCATTTCGCAAATTGCGTTCATCGACCGAGGTAAAAGGCGAATCGTTAAACGTGTCATAAATTTAACTACTCATTAAGTAGCCCGTAAATTGCGTACCTGCGCAAAGAAAAAGCTCAGCGCTTTTATCTGGTCTTTGACCTTGAAATTGCAGATCTTGTCAGTTAGTCAGTTTGTTATGGGACAGGGCTGTAATCCTTAAAAGATGGGGATGACACGTTTACAATGGAGTCTTACGATTACGATCTTGTTTAATATAAAACCCGTATGGCTTAATCGCAAACTTAGGTGCCTTACTCTCATAGCCCGATGGGACGGAAAATCCGAAATGAGCGGAGTGAGATCGGGCGCAAGACTGACGGATTTAAGTGCTCTCCGAGGCACGTGGAAAACTGCCAGTCTCCTAACTTCGGGCTAGTATTCAGAATTTCTAGTCAGAAAAACCCAGTCCTCAACTATAGACCAATTAATTATATAATATCGTTTATCTACTCCAGCATCGAAAAGTTCCAATTTCGAATTTGACAACTATATCGAATTGAACCCTCTTTCGTGTTTGCTTCTCATAACGATACAGTTCGTTGTATGGGAGCTGTATCGTTATGAGTCGTAGCTGTATCGATATGGTTATCTTCATAAATAGGATACCTATAGCTTAGCGGCTCTGGGTTCTGGCACTTTTGGTTTTTATTAATTTATAAAGTAAAAAATTATAAAGACGTCCTTGTCGTAGATAAAATCTTGTATGCAACTGTACGTAATTAGTCATTTTAATTCTCGTACTATCCTATTTTGATACTCGGCAAGCCTCGTATCAAAAAACAGCACTCGAATTAAAATTACCCTCATTACGATACAGTTGCATAAATAACTATTTCGTATCACTTATCTAACTACTATCGCCATATTAGATGATTCACAAAATTACTTTCTCCCGTCCACCATTAACGGAAACGCTCAGGTCAAATTTTGTAGATTTTTGTATATAATTAAAATAAATTAAAATCAACAGAACATCATTCATACGACGTTGCTGCCTAAATTATATTTCGCCTTTAAAGTCACAAACTTTAAGAACTAAAGAAATTATTCAAAATCTCAAATTATTCACTGTTGACAATATGGTAATATTAAATTACTAAGATTGGGCCTTGAACGATGACATTCTAACACGAATTCTTGTTATACTCGACGCACAACTACGCTAAACGACATAACGGTGATTTATAGAGAACGCGACCAAACTCTGAATCGTCTCATTTCAAACATACATGGAGAAGCAATAAAAGCCGGATTAGTGCTGTGAAGGTGATCGCATACCAAAATAAGAGCGTCTAGAACCGACCTTATAAGAGGGGATGCACATCATATTGTAATACATAAGATTTTCTCATACAATAACAAGTATAAATTACAAATTTAAAACAACCAGCGACTAGAAAAAAGCTGATGACCTTCAGACGGATGAACAGATTTTCATGAAAAATGGCTAAGAACACTCGGGATAAAATTATCTATGACACAAAAAAGTACTAAACGAAAATCGTTTCATCCGTTTGGATGCTACGATACCACAGACAGATACACAAACAGACACGTTAAACTTATAACTTATAACACCCCTCTCTTTTTGCGTCGGGGGTTAAAAAGAAAATTCCTAACTTACACACTCACTCAATCCTGATACATCGACGCGCAGCACAAAATCTTGGAAAGATTCTATTTATAATAATAACAAGGCCGGACTTTCTAGTAAAAAAAGTAACTTAAAAAATTTAAAATTTTCAATCATAAGCTTATTTAAAAATCTTTTGTTTATGTTTTCCGAAGCGGTGGTAGAATTAAAACATGTCACATTTAAGACAATTCATTGGTGTCTCTAAGCTTGTATAGTTACCCTACACTAACTAAAATAAAAATATGACCTATATAATGCTACATACCAATGCAAAATTTCCTAACCGATGGTAGAGTCGGAACATGACGTAACACAAGATACACCTACAGGGAATTAATAAATTGAGTATTGAGTTTAATGATAAAGGCTACCAACTTATGAAAAAACTCTTTTGGATTCGTTCGTAATTTTGAAAAATATATCCTCAGCTTAAACTGATAAAAATAAACTTCTTCTCTTAACGTGTTAGTGTAAACGTGCTACCAAATGAACGTGGTAATAATTTTTAATTAAAATCACCTCGTAATACGCCACGAAGACGACCTCCATTGTGTATTCCCTATAGCTTCCCTCCTCGCTGAGAATTAAGTTTATAGCCGCTCTTGTTATTCAGTGAAAGTGTCACACTTCGATAAATTTATAAACGGGAGTTAATAAACTGATTTATTTGTTTGTTTGAAATTCTTTATTGCACATACATTACAACCCAAACAGCACAAGTAGCATAATAAGAGACCACTTTTGGTACAACTCGGAACTTTTAATAATTTAAAAATTATAAACAGTTAGAATGGTTCAACCGAGAACTTAGAGCTGCGCATTACGCTATAGTCTGTTTAAGAGCATCATAAGAGTAGGAACGGATACTATTGTGACGGGATCAGAGTTACAGCAGATGTCAAAAATGCCTTCTTACAGCCCTTATCGCATTGGTTGCATATGAGCATTTTAGTAGCAGTAAAATATTATAATTGCTGTATAAAGGCGTAGAATTATACCACTGAAATGCTAGCATTTTAAAAGAGTCACTGTGAACTACTGTACAGCCAACAGTTTTAAAGTGGTGTACACTTGGAGCGATTTAACGCAAGAAGTTCAACATTGGTTCACCCCAACTCTGTTATTATCCTCTTTTTCAAAGCTGCTCAAAGGTATTTTATTAGCACACGTGAACACCAAAGGTATTTCGAGATCCTCATCTAACTCAGAAATAAAGCATTTGGCTACAGAAATGCCATTATATTGTTTTAGACTGCATAATGGAATTGATGACATATATTATAACGCGCGAGGCTGTAATTAGGTTCGTATTAATCAGTTGTAACTCATTCTACAGCCATATTTCACTTATTCATAGATTTGTGATATGTTTTCGCAATGATTTATTAATGTTAGCGCACACTTTAAGACAGCATTTTATTTTTAGTATTTATTTGATGTTTTGCAAAGGATTCCTAAAACTACAAAATAAATATTGAAGAGTAATTCGTTAAAGCAGTTCACATAAATGGCTTCAGTATTGATGGGAACCATAATAAAACTAATAAAAGCACAGGCTGCATGTTGGCTCACTTGAACTCTCATTTAAGTCCACAAACATTAAAGAGGAACTGGGGTATACTCTTGTACAGCCATGGTAATTAATTCAGGATTAAAAGGGTTCACATAGGTTTCTTATGAAAGCGCTATTTTGTTATAACCTTAATCGATATCATATAATAATATTTTGTTGCTGTTTTATGTTTTACTAATGATTTTTGCTTCTAATTACGCGTAAAATATACACTTATTTTGATATAACATAAAACTTTGAATCTAACAAAAATATATTTATTTATATTTTGTCGTTATACTTTTTACAAAATATTTCTTATTAAAAACAAAATAATTCGGTGGCGCGTAAAAATTTTGTTATAAAACCATATAAACATTTACAGTGAACTTGACTTCCCAAATGATTTCTCATGCTATTTAAACACAAAATCTCAATAAACGCTTAATCACATCCGCCATCACACTCGGGATTTTAATTCGTCGGCCCTTAAAGTACTATTCGAAAACTTGACTGCAGATAAACAAAATTAAATAAAGTTTTTATAGAGGATATAAATGTGTGCGCATGATGATCAAAGGATAATACAGAACCTTAAGCGTTATTTAAGACTAGCAGTCATCCAATCCTAGTGCTAAGTCTTTATAACAGGACACACTATTCTGTTAAACAGCTGATAAACAGCCTGGTGACATATAATAATTCCAATATAGTGCTACTATAATGCTTTTAACAAGAAATGTGAACTAAATTAGAACCATAGGCTGAATAACTTGTGCCCAAACAAGCGTTATATCAGAACTAACAGCGCTGTCAACACCATTATAAAACTGTCTTATTCAGCTCTTAGTTTCCGTGTATACCAAAAGTGGTCTCTTATAGTGCTACTTGTGCTGATTGGGAATGTACAAAGGCGAACTTCTAGAGGTATTCTCTTCCAGTTAACCTTTGGTAGTGGGGACAGGGTTGAAATAACAGTTCGTACAATACAAGAAACATAATATATGAAGTGAAGTAAGATAATATTATGTCATTTAGTAAATGGCTTGAATGAAGCATTTAAGTAAAAATAAATAGCAAGAAATACACAAAAACATTTAATATACTATAAAATATAGACTGGTTTTTTGATTTTCTAGTCTATACAAAAATAATAATTGTTTTAGTTTCTAAAAAAAATTTTAATAGTTTATTTAAAACTATGACAAGACAATAATAATAAAAAAACCGGCCAAGTGCGAGTCGGACTCGCGCACCGAGGGTTCCGTACTCAAGAAGTAGGTATAATTACCTTTGTTAATGAACCGCAAAACTAACTTTGTTTGTAGAGGTTTACTGTTAATATCAAAAAATTACGTTTGTTGTATGGGAGCCCCCCTTTAATATTTACTTTATTGATATTTAATTATTTATTTTGAAAGGTAATATACAAGTTAATATTCTGTGAAAATTTGAACCGTCTACCTGTTACCGTTTTTAATATTGAGCAAAAAAATACGAAAAAAACACGTTTATTGTATGGGGACCCCCCTTAATATATATATTTTTTTAATTTTTAGTATTTGTTGTTATAGCGGCAACGGAAATACATAATTTGTGAAAATTTCAGCTTTCTAGCTATCACGGTCTATGAGATACAGCCTGGAGACAGACAGACAGACAGACAGACAGACAGACAGACAGACAGACAGACAGACAGCGGAGTCTTAGTAATAGGGTCCCGTTTTTACCCTTTGGGTACGGAACCCTAAAAAAAACTAAATACAAAATGAAATCTTTTCTTTAAGGACGGATGTACTGTAATAGGGGGAAACATCCTTTTCTGTTCCGACATTTTAGTATAGCAAAAATTAAAATTTCATTATCGAATAAATACCATTCGCTACTCATTGAGATATAGTATTGTCGTGATCGTGTGTTCGACTGGCAACATTTATTTATTATTTATAGAATGGCAATACTGATTTCATGTTGGTATTGCACTATTAATGAATTCAGAGTTGGTAGAGGGTAGGCGAAAAAGACATTGTGTATAAATACGGGCGTCATTCTGTAAACAGGAAGTTGAGTATCGCTCGCCATCAGAGGTGCACGCCTGTGCTGTGTACATTCTTATATATCATAATATATACAGTGTTATACTTTTGTGTATAGAGTGAGTTGAGACGTGGTGTTAGAAAGTAAAGTGTGTGCGAGATGATAGCTGAAATGCCCGTAAGTCCTTTGTTGTATCGTTCCAATTTATTATTTAATCTCTGATGCATTTTAAGAGTAATCTTTAACACATGTGTTAGTGTGCTATTTCAGGATTTCTATAAGGTACATTGTGGGTAGCGAAGTTGTTCGCTACTACCCAAAAATATGCCCGTTCTATGCCCACGTGTAGTTTTATGAACTTCCAAATAAAGATCCGTAGTTAGTCAATCGGTCTTAGGTTGTATCTAGTCATGGAATATATAGACCTTAACGGGAATTCGTGACAACTTCAGAAGTGAAAATGAACCCAAGAAAACAATATTTTTTTAACACGAGAAAAATATTGTTCACTAAGTAGTTATATTAAATACTAAGTTCAAAAGAGATTGACTACTTTAATCAAAGTTAGCATGTACTTGAGATCCATTCTTGCTATGCTATAAAGATAGCGTGCAGCAAAGAACTTTTGGATATTGCTAAATCTGTTTTGACACCTATTGTGTGGGTAAATTGAATAACATTAGTTCTGGGTGAACTCTTAGATTTGCTATTTTGGCTATAATATTATGTTGTATTCCATTTGAGTAGAGGTTAAATCGAGTGTTTGGTAATGATCTCGTGCGATAATAATTGACATTGTATCAAGGCAATTAATATTTGAATTACATTTATATTTCGTATTTAGTTACCCACAAATTGGAAAAGAGTTAGCTGTAAACTTTAATATTACGTCATCACGACGTTAAGACTGTGAAGTCTCATCTGAATGAATTGCCAACTCAAACCAGCTTGGCGACTGGCTTCCATCGAGGAGGATGATCCCCGAATTACGATTTTGTAAGCAGTTTACTTTAGTGTCGAAGTAATTCTGATTCTAAGGTATTTAGTTTAGATAAAACACATCGATAGAAATTTCAGTGAATTGAGTTTTGAATATAGTGTCCATAGTATTTATTTATGATAGATGATGTAAAAATGTCATGTCCTGGACATGAGTCCAAGAAATTTTGTGTTATTTAGCTATAATCAACAAATAAAGCGTCAAGCGAGAATTTCGCCAGTATGAGAGTTGACATACTGGAATAAATTTCACTAGCACCGGCCGTCTGAGCAGCCATTTTAGATGATTAAATGCGATACCATACAGCTTGGTTATTACTACTGGTTAACCTGAGGTACTCCTAGAGATATGAAATAGGTAAATAATTATCAGTTCTAATTAACTCAAGTATTTGTGAATTATTCTCTGGACCATTACTTTGGATGAACGTTACCTAAAGTTTTATTTAGTGTAAATGTAGTTAAATGATTATTGAATTTAAAAGCAGCCTCGTGCCTTCAGACTAGTGTACTGAATGAGATTGTAGTTTTTTTTTACGCACTGTTTAAGTTTCGAATTTTGATTTTACAAGGTTTTTAATTTTTAATTTAGTTTTTAATTTGAAATTTCTATTAACCAGGCATAGATTAGATTACTGGTTATTCACGACGAGAATTCATGGAGTGAATAATAGTAATAAAAAAAAAAAAAGAGAAGTGAATATGTCAAATAAGATACCCTCATGTCAATACTAGGATGCAAAGCAATTTATCGAACTCTGATTAGTTTCATGTGTGATTTATAAGAAATACGATAAAAGTATGATTTAGTTTTAAATTCTCGATATAAAAGTATACTTACTGGTATACTTATTTTATGTGATCTAGATAGTTTAGTCTGACAGTACTAGACTCGATCAAAACAGGTGTCTTAGGAATTTGTAGTGTTTAAAAAGTATTTTTTTTGAGTGGCAGGGCAACTATTTATATTAGTGCCGCGAGTGAACTTAAATTACATTAGTGAAGTACATTGGCCAGACATGTAATTTATGATAAGTTTATTTAAGCACTTGCTTAAAATCATTTGCCCTTTTATTAGTGATTTGTTCGATGGTAGTTGTACCTATGCTGAAAGAATAATAGTGGTTTTACTGACCAAGTCCATTTGCAACTCTTAATATGTGCTATTATCACAGCATATGTATTTTAGTACTGTATTGTATATCAGCTATTGATATCATTATCATTTGTAGTTTTAAAAAAAAAGGGGAACCTCTTTCTATCGCATTACAGGTTGATTGACATCAGGGGTTCCGCTTTCATGTACGGAAGCCTTAGTGTCTCTTGACAGATTTATCAGTGATTGAGGTTAATAATGAAGGATTTTGGAAGAATACAAGATAGAGACGTTAGAATATCTTAGATTTCAAGTTGAAATTGACGATTTTGCGTAGCTGGTATTGTGGGAGTAAGAATAAAGATATTGAATGATGGTCAGAGAGCTCGTATACGTTTGGAGTAGTCATGAGTGTGTCTACTCACTATTATAGAGTGGCCAAGTGTGTCGATATTTTAAGGTGGCCATGTGAGTCACCATTTTAGAATGACTATGTATGTCATTTGGGCCATGTGAGTCCATAGAATGTAACCAAGTGTGTTACTAGAGTGGAACAAGTGTTTCCATAAGTCGTGACCTAATGAGCCGGTAGGTTGTGAACAAGTGTGTTACTGTTTTTGACAGTATGTTATCTAACTGTGCGTGAAAGATCTAATGTATTTTATTTACTTAATTTTACGGACATATCAAACTAAAGGGATGTACATAATGAAAGCAAGTTTTCTAGTCCAGAATTATTAGCTGCTTTAGTAGATTACTGTACAAGTAACTCGTTCTATCTAGAACTACCACTACTAACTAACTCCTGTGTGCCTTTAAATGTTTTTGATCAGGGGAAGTTCTACATTTTTAAATTTTGAATGATTTTAGATAGATTTCGGTTATTTTAAACGACTAAGATCAATTTTTACAAGTAGTATAACTGTACCTAATGGTACAGCCGCAAAAATTGATTGTATTTGTATGGACTTTAAAATGGATTAATTAGTGATCCCGATGTAAGGCGACCGATCCTCGACGTGTTTCGGATGTATATAATCTGAATGCGCAGAAATACGAATGAATTATAGTTATTTCAAAAAAAAATCTATGATGATCAAACGAACTTGCAAATTGAAATTAGATCGATATTATATGAGTACGCTTAATTTGAAGATATACAACAACATAGTTATTATATGTACACTATTTATAATAACGTACCAGATCGATGTCGATGTGGTTTAGGAAATGATGCATTTAATAGCCTTATTGTCATTGGTTCAACTTATCAGTTGGTCACTCACCCATTCGTTATATTTGAAAGATTTGTGTTTCTCAAATATATGACTCACTTGTAGACTATGCTTAGTAGTTTAAAAAGTTAACAAGCAAGGAATGCATAAAGTAAATTGAAACAAAGGTTCCAAGTTTGTTGTTGTTAATAGATCTTTCACTCGTTTGTTTACACTATTTTATGGCTTTCAACATAATGCGGTCCGATGTTCGGAATGCGTTAAGAATTAAATACGGAAGGATATATACTTCAGCCTGTAACAGTGAAGGTTGTAGTAATTTTGAAATTCTAGATATCGCAAAAAATAATAATTCCAAAAATAGTTCAAACGTGTTTCGTCAATACTAATTAGCATTCCAGTGATTCAGTTTGACCAAGTTAGTTCATTAAATGTTAAATTGAATTTAATAAAAAGATTAAAATTTTTGGAACATTTACTAATCACAAAGAAAGATAAATAAATAAATATAAGGGCTGAACATTTGAGGCTCGAAGTTAAGTAGCTTGCTAGAAACTACAGTCACGACACGAGAAGCCCGTTCAATAAAGTAATAAAATTGTAAAAATGCGCCATTCTCGAAGTCACATTGGGTTTTCTTTCTATATATTTATCTGAGTGATTTGAAATAATGAACTGGATGATAAAATTTAACAGACTATTATTTGAATTGAAAATGAAATCGCGCAATTAATTATCTTTTGCCGCCCAAAAAAAATCTCGAGAGTATAATATGATGTAAAAATTATATTTTCTAGAGAGTGACTAGTGCGTGCTTGCTTACTCTAATTTTATCTCCATATTGTTTTTCTCAAATTTATTGAATAATGTCGTGTGATGCACGGGCGTTGTGGATCCGCAAGCTCGTGACGAAGGTATACCCTCACCTAGCGGCTCCGGCCTACAACCGTCAGTTAATTTGTAAATACTTACTTTAATTATTAAAAGACGCAGAAAAGTAAAGCAAAAAGTATTAAAAAGCAGAATGAATAAAACACTCAGTATATATACTATATTATGTTACTGACGTAATATATTATAACTTGGTGTAACGTTTTTATTTATAATTGGTTTGATTTTTGTTCATATGTTGAGGTAATGATTCTGAAAAAAAAAGACAAAAGAGGTTTTGAGTATTAAATTCAAATTTCTGAATTTGGGGTTTTCATCTAGTTTTTTTTATTATTTAGTTTTGTATCAAGCTTTGGATTTACAGCAAAATTTGAATTTTGTATTTTAATTTGAAATTGCTATTGAGTAAAGTTAATTTAAAATAATTATATTATAGCGATTTAGTATTGTACAATAATTGCAAGCCGATTCTACTTCAATTCATACAAAAGTTTTGCATTTCAAAGAAGCCTTTGATGAAGAGTTAGATTTAGTTTTGGACTAAAGTTTAGTTTTGGACTTTTTGTTTGGTTTTCAATGATGATTGTAGTCAAAGTTCAGGTATTTGACCCAGTTCAAAGCATTGGGTAAGATTCTAAGTATTCCACAAGTTTAAGATTGTCTTAGACAACATAACCTGAACTGATTCGGTTGAATTTTGTGGTGCTGTCTCTTTTTGATGGGTTTATTCAGAGGTTAACACGGAAAGGAAATGTTAGGAAAAGAAGGGAATAAACTAAAACAACTTGTGTTTTGAGGTGTGTTTAATAGAATTGAACTCTATTTGTTAAAATTTTTGAATAAGCTACGAAAAATTTCATTTCATTTATTAAAAACGTTGACTGTTACATAGTTAAAGATTTTAAAATAGTAATAATTTAACATAGTGGGAACAGTCTACCGCCAACAGGTATACGATGTCAGGAATTTAGAGCAGATAATTTAACATAGACTTAATTTGATTCAAACGATTAGTAAAGATTAGTTAATGGTACAGCAGATCCAACTGAATTGAAGAATTGATAGATTAGTAATCCTGATTAATGTTTGCATTGGATGCGGTTGTAGATTTTATTGTGAACTCTGGGGTAGTGTGTGATACTTATTTCTTGTCAAGTCCTAAAATTTTAATAAAATCAGCTTTCCTTTACGTTCTGATAAATTTTTCGATTTCAATAAAGTTTTTTTAAAAAAAAGCAGGCATGACACGTCATGTATGACACATGATAGGTGGAGCTCAGGATGATGGACCTGTTGGTCTGTTACAGATTGTAATCAGGGTTTAGATATTTACTTAGCTTTAGATTCAGCGTCAGATGCTTGTAAGGTATAAATAACTGAAACGGTATAAGAAATAAAATAAATATTGGGTATTTTATTAAATTTGAATTCAGTTTTAGACTTTTGCTTACGGTATATGTAACATACTGTTTAGATTATGTTTTAGACTGTAACTGTTCCAGACTTTGATTAAGTTTCAGATTAGATTTTTATTCAGCTCTAGATAATTAATCCTTTATTTGCCTAACTTTATTCTATATGAGTTTTAGATTTAAATTGCGATATTTTTATTTCTGTTGTGAAATTTCGACTCAGCGATATCAATCAGTTTAATTCCACTTCACACACACTTCACAAATCTCAAGATCAAAAGCTCGATAGTTTTGGATTTCAGATCGGTTTGAGGTTTTAAGTTTGATATTACTAAATTGGAAAAATGTAGGTTTCCTTTTTGTTATCCTTTTTAATTCTCCCGAATGTCGTGATTTACTAAAACTAAATGTCATCGTGCAAGTATGAATGGATGAAGATGTTTTGTTGTACACTACAGATTGTTGCAAGGAGTGAAGCGAACTAAGCTTAGCAAAGCAAATGTTTGGTGGTTGTGCACCGGGAGGTTGCACAATGTCGGATGGCCGAATGTCGTGATCGTGTGTTCGACTGGCAACATTTATTTATTATTTATAGAATGGCAATACTGATTTCATGTTGGTATTGCACTATTAATGAATTCAGAGTTGGTAGAGGGTAGGCGAAAAAGACATTGTGTATAAATACGGGCGTCATTCTGTAAACAGGAAGTTGAGTATCGCTCGCCATCAGAGGTGCACGCCTGTGCTGTGTACATTCTTATATATCATAATATATACAGTGTTATACTTTTGTGTATAGAGTGAGTTGAGACGTGGTGTTAGAAAGTAAAGTGTGTGCGAGATGATAGCTGAAATGCCCGTAAGTCCTTTGTTGTATCGTTCCAATTTATTATTTAATCTCTGATGCATTTTAAGAGTAATCTTTAACACATGTGTTAGTGTGCTATTTCAGGATTTCTATAAGGTACATTGTGGGTAGCGAAGTTGTTCGCTACTACCCAAAAATATGCCCGTTCTATGCCCACGTGTAGTTTTATGAACTTCCAAATAAAGATCCGTAGTTAGTCAATCGGTCTTAGGTTGTATCTAGTCATGGAATATATAGACCTTAACGGGAATTCGTGACAGTATGATGTAATTAAAAAAAGTGGTCAAAAAATTGTATAGTAACGGCAGAAAATTATTGGGAAATTCATGGAAATCTCAAAAAAGGTCTTATCGCGTTCCGACTATTGTGATTTAATTTGAGACATTATTTAGACAAAAGTTATTTTAAATTGATCGTAAAAGATCAAAAAACACTTTAAATAAATAATATTTTCAATAAAACTTATAGTTTTTTTACAATCTGGTTCCAAACATCCCTCATTTTTACAGCACGAATTTTTCATACAAATTTAGTACGGGCGCGCGCATCAAAAAATTTCGTTATATATTCATGAAATACGGCAGTCATTTCCCATACGCCTGCGGGCTCTCAAGGCGTGAGGTTGCGTCCCGTTGCTCCTGAACTGACGTTTGTCACTGTTAGTATCCGTACACAAACGTCAATGCATCCACTACCATTGAACAAAACTAATCATCGATATTTATACGTATAAAAAAATGTAACTGGACGATTTCTGTATATAAAATATTTATTTTGAAAATTTAATTGGTGGTTATTTTATTATTCACTGAGCCCAAAACGGTATTTAATTCTCTGTCTTATTTTGCCTGTTTTGCGCACGAACTCCACTAAAACTAACTTTGAATGGGTATTTTGGTTCTTATAGCTCAGTCTAAGTAGATTTTTTTCTTTTATAACAGTCGTCCGAAGGGGGAAACTGGCGAAATATCAATTTCGGGTCTATGGGGTACCTAATGCTGATGTTCATTCTGTTTTGGTCTCGCAGAAAAGGGCTGTTCGTGCCATATACAAAACTAAATTCAAAGAAGTTGAAATTATGACGGTGCACGACCAATACATAATTGAAAACTGGATGATGCCCGCGACTTCGTCCGCGTGGATTTTTGATTCCCGCAGGAACTCTTTAATTTTCCAGGATAAAAAGTACCCTTTATCCTTCCCCGGGTACCCTATGTGTTATTCCAGACTATAACCTATCCCTGTACCAAATTACATCAAAATCGGTTGAACAGATGGGCCGTGAAAGCGTAGCAGACAGACAGACAGACACACTTTCGCATTTATAATATTAGTATGGACTGAATGATGCTAGCGACTTCGTCCGCGTGGATTAAGGTTTTTGATTTCCGCAGAAACTCTCATTTTCCGGGATAAAATAACCTATGTCCGTCCCCGGAATACAACCTACTCCTGTACCAAATTTCATCAAAATCGGTTGAACGGATGAGTCGTGAAAGCATACAACCAAACAAACAAGCAACCAACAGACACACTTTTACGTTTATAATATTAGTATGGACTATGGATTATGGGTATTATGGATTTAGTGTAATATGTGTGTAGTAGGTCTGACGACCTCCGTGCGGCGCAGTGCTTTGCGCAGCCTTAACGTGCGGAGGTCCCGGGTTCGATCCCCGGCAGGGTTTGTAAATTTATAATTTCTGAATTTCCCTGGTCTGGCCTGGTGGGAGGCTTCGGCCGTGGCTAGTTACCACCCTACCGGCAAAGACGTACCGCTAAGCGATTTAGCGTTCCGGTACAATGCCGTGTAGAAACCGAATAGGGGTATGGGTTTAATAAATTATAACTGTCATGCCCCTAACAGGTCAGCCCGCTACCATCTTAGACTGCATCATCACTTACCATCAGGTGAGATCGCAGTCAAGAGCTAACTTGTAGTGGATTTAAAAAAAAATGTGCATAAAAACATCAATAAATTCAAGAATGAAAAAAAGTAACCATTCAAGAAAATATATGAATTTTTAGTGCTTCTAGACTCTGTAAAATTAGTTAGGCATTCATTTGTCGGTAACAGTATGCGTTTTTATAATAACTCCCAAAAGAAATATTTGAGATGCCAACAAGTTCAAAGTTTTTGTAAAACGTCAACTATTGAAAAGTCCTATTACAGTGTAAAGGTGTATGATACCTACAGGGCGCGTTTGGAACCCTCGTAGCTTTGATACCGTTGTCCATCACGTCTTATACTTTGTAAACGTGACGTTCAGGTGTACTGTGTAGGTACCTACTTATCTATACTTAATATTATAAATGCGAAACTTTGGATGGATGTATGGATGGATGGATGGATTGAAATTCAAATTCAAATGATTTTGAATTTGAATTTTTGTTAGGTAATTAATCACGCCAGAACGGCTGAACCGATCTGGATGAAATTTGACACAGGGATAGATTATAGTCTGGAACAACACATACTACTTACTACTTAATAAAACAGCTACTTTTTATCCCGGAAAATTAAGGGAACCAAAAAACCTCATTTTTTGTTGTTGTTTCCAAATTATATCTGTCGGTTTAGTTGATGGGTAAAATTACAATTATAAAGGTTTGAAATAAATAAAAGAGTACCTTTTATTTATTTCAAACTAGCTGCACTATTGGTAACTATCGCCAGGAAGGCTGATTCAGTATTAGGTAGGTGCAGGCTCTCCTCTTATGACGAAAGTGAAGGACTGCCCGCATGCTGATGGGGTCTGACTACTTATCGCCTCTCAAAGATGTCTTATGGTTGCCTAAAATTAACAATGACTAGGAAGGCTAACACATCTTTGAGCGGCCATGTCTAGTGAACGGCCCGATGAATAGCGTCAGTTTTTATACTGTTTACATAGGTACTGCGCATACTTTAATACTGTACAAGAATCAGCCTTCCTAGTTATGGTTCATTTTTGGTAACCATAGTACGTGTTCGAGCGGCCATATCTAGTGAAAGGCTGATCTGCATGCAGGCAGACCTTCACTATCGTCATCAGTGGAGAGCACTACACCCACCTAATACTGAATCAGCCTTCCTGGCGATAGTTACCAAAAGTGCAGCTATCTCATAGTCAGTACCTACATGATATTATAAACGTTTTTTTGCTGTCATAAAACTTCGGTTTGTCAAAATGTGACACGGATAATTTTTATTTATATCAATTATATTAGGTACTTTATACTAATAAACTTAATATTGTAGTAATAAATTGCGGTTTTATTTTCCATTTCAAAGTGCTATAAAAGTTTCACATCCAAAACTAAATAAATAATGGAAATAGGTTTTTTAGGATGAGTTGTGTCATTTATGATGAATCAACGGGACTTTACCCAGCTTGAAAAGGAGATTCTACTGAGGAGAGATGACAATAACTCAGCAGTTTATAAAAAGAAAAAAAATTGCAATAATGTACCTAGAAAATAATACACAATATATAGGGAGCTACATAAATATATGTACATATGTATAATGTATCAAGTATTACTCTGATTTAGTGGGCTGTTAGTGGATAGTTTCCATGCAACATTAGGAAAATCATCAGTTGATGCTACGTTAGTTGTTACGGATATGTCTCAAACCCACCAGCATCAATTGATTTTCATAGCTTAGCTCTAGGGAAAAGGGGTTCAACTAAGCAACGAAGTTTTTCACATAATGAGGAAAGGAAACACGTCCTTCTAAGTATTTATTACGAGAGAGGGAATGACAGCATGACAGTCACGCAGCTTACTTACGTCCATAATGTTCCCTACATTACACATTATACTAGTTGAAGTATGGAACACAGAAGCTGACTAGATACTTCTCAAACCACTTCATCTACATCGCACATCTCAGATGGAAATGGAATCTCCTAGTGCTGTCTTACACCGTTTTTATACTATTCATGCAGAACTACTACTAATACTAAGCGCCATTATTAATTTAATTTAATTTTCTACCTAAGCATACAACCTTCAAATAAACACCTATCTTTACCTATACCTACTCATAGTTATAAATCAGTAAGCAGGAATCAGCCGGTTGGTATATTATCAAGAAGCACCTCTACAATCCATACTATGATATTAAAAATGCCAAAGACGTGTAATTGAACGGCCCATTATTTCAACCAAGTTGGTATAGAGTAAGGTTACATCCCGAGGAAGGACATAAGTTACCTTTATCCCGAAAAATTGAGAAATTCCCGCAGAAATAAAAAAAAATTAACGAACGCAGACGAAGCCGTAAGTATCATCTAGCTATCAATCAATAAATAATATTATTTGTGCCATAGTGAGATAGTTGATCGCATATTGTGTGCTCCCGTGGTAGGGGCTGAATCCTTCTATGTGTGCCTGCGAAGACTGTGGTTGTATGTGTATAGAAACAATTGACAGCGGCTGACAGCAACGCCTAGATGTCGGCCAAGGGTAGGACCCTTAAGACTTTTTCGTTTCGTTTTTCGTTTTCAAATCACAACGATTCTAAAGAAGTTTCAATTCAAAAATATTTGAGTTTGAGTTCGAAATAAATGTGTCTCACCTCATAATAGGCAAGGAAGCCAGCCTCCTTTGTGTACTCCCCGGCCTTCCCTCCCCCGCTGGCCGGGGAATTCGGCTTGAATCGGTTCATGTTGGACAGGGTAAAGGTTCGTCCGTACGTCGGCATACCTGGAATACACACGATACTTAGAATATTTCATATAACTTTGGATGGGATTTCAAGGAATTTGGTGTTATAGAACTGATATGTGGGTATTACTTTGGGCTTGGGAACGATGGGGTTTCAGGGAATTTAGTAGGTATGTGGGGAAGGATTAGTTACTATCCTTTTGATATAACAGTATTTGTATCCAGGAGTATCTTAATATTAAATACTTATAAAGTTTACTGGACTGAAGTGAATTTCGGTGACCTGATTCGGTCACCGAATCGGGATGTCATCTATGTATGCCTATGTCAATAATACCTAAATTGTTTTGTGTGATTATAATACAAAAATCTTCCAAAAGACCCCTTAACAGAGCACGTCTGTTAGTTGTATGTTTATTAACCAGTGTAAGCTATCGATTAAAATAAAATAGTGCATCGAATTTTAACGACGACTCACATACTTACAAGTAAATATTTCATGCCATATCCCTTATCAAGCACGCGTTTTGACATTTGAAAAAAGTAGCTGATTTGACTAGTATTCTCCTCAAAATTAGCTTGATGTTGGCCCTCCATTTAGTGGGGGCCAACGCTGCGCTTTACAGTGCGGGATCGCCAATCCGACACCTTGGGACCCCAACGTATATCGGTTCTTCGATCTTTCTGCCTGCCTACTACTAACTACTTCAATTTCACAATCTGTCTTCTACGACCACCGCAACGTCACAACACACGTTACTGAGTGGTTAATATCACTAGTTACACGTGCAAGCTACTCGTTGTACCTCATATATTTGTCTGCCTTGGCGGATTATAGCAAATTAAACTTCTAGTTCCTTGATTATCATGGACTTCCGCAAAGTAACGCTTGCTTATGTCCAATAGATGATGATGACGACGACACCGGCGTTCTTCTCAATATTATAAATGCGAAAGTGTGTCTGTCTTTCTGTTACGCTTTCACGGCCCATCTGTCCAACCGATTTTGATGAAATTTGTAATGGAGATAGTTTGTATCCCGAAGAAGTACATAGGCTACTTTTTATTCCGGAAAATTAAAAAGTTCCCGCGGGAATAAAAAATCTCCACGCAGATGAAGTCGCGGGAATCATCTAGTATTCTAATAAAAAAAAATCAAAGTAAACTCACCAATGATCAGTTTCTCTTTAGGAGCTCCAAGCTTGGCCCACAAATGGGCAGCGTGGTCGACTGACAGCTGCTTCCTCCACTCCGAGTCAGAGGAAGGTGCGTATAGAGGCGCGTTGTGACCGGTTTCTCTCTCCCATTTACCGTGGAAATCGTACGCCATGACGTTGATAAAGTCGAGGTAGCTGTTGGAGAATATTAATATTAGAATTTAAAAAATGGTGAATCACCGCCGTGTTTCGGAGAGCACGTCAAGCCGTCGGTTCCGGTCATTATCACTAACACGATAATAGCCAGCCAACCCGCATTGGAGCAGCCTGTTGGTCTAAGCTCTAATTCCCTCTCTCCTATAAGAATATAATAAATAATAATAAATATAAATAATAAATACCTTTGTATGTTTTAATTTAAATGATGGATAAATTCAATTTTATTTTTTTGCAGCAACAATAATTGAAGAGGCGACGCAAATTCTTGACTTCCAGTATTAGAAGTATCCTTACCAACTTATCAACGTACGTACTATCAACTTACGTAGCAAACAAGTATTAGAAAAGAACGAGTATTAGAAGTGTCACAGCTTACCTCGCGACAGCGGGTACATCGTATCCACTCTTGATGTTATCAGGTCCCACAGGCACGGCAGCGGTCAGGAGGAGACGTGGCTTCTTGACTTCTTGCGCTTCTGCTTCGAACGCTTCGCGGAGTTCTGCGGACAAGATTATAATACTTTGTTATTATTTGGTCATTCCAAGATGGGTAGAAATTATAGTGTTTGGAAAAACCATACAGCCGCTACATTAATTTTTTTTCTAAAATCTCCTTAGCCTCTCCTAAGCTTTTGCCACTCGATAAGATTCGCTCAGCGGAATAATTCTGAAAGATATAGGGGTGGTTAAATTAAAGTCCGTGTTCAGGCTAATTTCAGGGAAATTAGCGTCAAACACACGTGAATTACAAAAGGCTCGTTAGCGCGTGCGTGGGCAAATCGGCGTGGTAGGTACAATATAAACAAGGCGCGTGGACCGAACTGCCAACTTGCTAGCCCCTCGCAGGGTCACGGGTGGTCATTCAAAATTCTAGGAACTTCCTAGGTCCGCGCCGCGCACGAGTGGTGCGCGAAAAAGGAATATGACGCTTCACGCTATACAGATTATTTTCATAGTAACATTTTTATAAAAGTCTGAAAGTAACGACATATTTTTGGAGAGGCTCAGCGATATTTACGCCAGGAGGCTAAAATGATGATGACGATGATGGAAAGACCAATCTGACCATCAAAATTTTTTGTTTCAGAATTATAAACTATTGAAATAGAATAATAGGTCTATAAACACAGTAAAATAGATGATGGCCGCGACTTCGTCCGCGTTAAGCTTTTTTGATTACCGCGGGAACTTCTTAATTTTCCGGGAAAAACCCTATCCTAACACCAAACGTCAAAATCGGTTTAAAAGATGTCCCGTAGCGTAGCAGATAGACATACTTGCGCATTTATAATATTAGTATCGATACATGGCTAGGAGTTTAATGGCAACACTGAAGAATGATTTATAGATAAGTACCTACTGCTGTATCCATACGAAATTTCGGTCCAAGCGTCCAAGATTTTCAACTAATGCGAAAATAATAGGCATGATGACAGTAACCAAGAATCAATGAAATTGTGAATTTATCTAACGAAATAGGATTCATGGATTATAAAAAACGTATTTATTTTTCTATTTCGAGTGAGATTGTTATTTATTTTGATACTTAATATAAAACTATAAAATACAGCAATCCGCCATATTGGATAAAACACCAAGAAACGAATGACGTCACAATTGTTTGTTTTCGAGCTTTGACAATCACACTATGTTTAACTGTACACTGCACAGAGTACATTGGTAAAAACAATAGTGACGTCACAAATGACGCCATGACATCGCCGAACGTTTTGGCGTGAATTTTAAAATTTAAATTTCAAATGCCAATCTTATCTACCAAACCTTATTTTTCTGCTAAAATAAGATATTTTTTCGAAAAAGTAGATACTTCCGAACATAATCTGACCATTTTTCAAAATCAGTCATCATGCCTATTGCAGTACCCATCGAGCGGGACATTTGTGAAGGAATTTTAGAAAGGCTACTCCAAATGTAGCGAGGGCAAAATGTCTCGGTTAATGCCTAGGTTATTTACTTACCTACTCGCTTTGTTCGTGATGTTGCTAGTAAAAATTGTGATAAGGTTGTCTTAAGTATAGTTATTTATAAGAACGCCAAGGTTGAATTGAGTCTAGATGATATCTTCTCTGAATAACCCATATTAATATAACAAAATATGCAAAGGTCTGTCTATATGGTTTAGGCCCATTTATGTTGAACTGATTTTAACGAAATTTAGGTATATAGCGATAGGTTGCATCTCGGGGAAGGAAAGCCGAAACCTTCCCCAAGAGCATATCAGAGACAATTTAGAAATTATAAATTTAGATTTTTTTTATTACCTGTACCTACTGTCGGAGCAATTCAACTAGTAAAATATTATAAGCTAGTCGTTAAGACTTAAGACCGTATATCTATACGAATGTGTTTGAACGAAATAATTAAACTGCATTTAAGTTCCTACTAAGAAACCTTAGTACTAAGTCTCGTTCTAATCTGAGTCTACTTGCATTATTTCTGCATAATCTGTATGATTTATTGCCTTCGCGTTATTTTACAGGCACGAATTACCTACTTTACTGTATAAAATCGTTAATATCTCAAACGTTAGACAAATATACCTTAATAAGGGTAAGTAGGAGAATTTATATCACTGCAAAACGTTGATAGGATTCGATAGTCGAAACATAATAACGTCAGAGTCGAAAGATAAAACGTCAGAGCGAAATAGACTTTATATTAGTTGCTATATAAGATTTGCAAATCGAGTTTCAAGTTTTAATTTACTTAGCAATGGTACCGCTTGGAGTGCTGGTTGTAGATACATTGACGAACTTGAGCTTTGACACAAAGGATAAACGTCCAATTTACGTAACGCTAAAGTGTTTCGACGCTCGAATATGTTTCGAAGTTAGTGAGATGGAAATCTTATACTAGCCTTTGCTTAAGAGGCTGAATTTATCATCCGCTCACTACTGGTTAGTAGGTACCTACGTTCACTGCTCCTAAGCCTCCAGTTTGTGGGAAAATCTGCTAAAATTTAAAAGCACAGCGTACAATAACCAAGAAACTATTTCTAAATAATCAAAATTTACCTACGCTAACTTAAGACACCACTACAGCCCATTAACGTCCCACTGTTGGGCACAGGCCTCCACTATCATTCCTATGAGAGTGGAGGCCTGTGCCCAACAATTCTAAGCTCTAATTCTCGCCTGAGAGGGAATTAGAGCTTTTTTTTTTTTTTTTATACTATCCCTCTAACATGGTTAGAGCCTGTCTTTGCTCTGCTATTTTGTCTACTCTTTCATACCATTTCTCGCACGTATGCCTCTCGCACTTTCATTCCTCATACTAAGTCTTTCTTTCATTCTTCCTCTTTCGTGCTATGGGTGGGTTCCCTTCCTATTTGCTTATCTATCTCTACGGGGTCTTTATTTCATACTTTATTTATCGTTACGTATTACTTATATCTATTTACACTTTTTATTTTTATTGGGTTTTATTTAATGCTTTTATTTACAATGACATATTATACTTATATTTAGTTACAACAAATATTTTAAAGGAATTTTTCATATTTACAGATTGATAACTTAGCAATGGACTATTGCTAATGTTTATCTATTTTACAAAGTGCCTATCCCAATTACTTACTTATTTTCTATGCTGGTTACAAATATACAACTATATCTATCCAGCATATCTTATTTGCTATTTCTTTTATTGACTATTTTACATATGTATTTACAAAATTCTAGGAATACGGCTCTATTTTTCTTATTGCTTATAATATCGTGTATATTATGTATCGATAGCTTGATTCCCATTTTGTTCTCCACTTTCATTCTGTCATATAGGTGGACAGGACAGTCGAGTAGGAGATGGAAGACGGGAATTAGAGCTTAGACCCACCACGCTGCTCCAGTGCGGGTTGGTGGGCTTTGACGACTATTATCATGTTAGTGATAATAACCGGGACCGACGGCTTAACGTGCTCTCCGAGGCACGGGGGTGAAACACCGCCAACTTCCTAACTCCGGGCTAGTACTGAGAATTTCTAGTCAGAAAACCCCAATACTTTATTATGCCCCGACCGGGACTCGAACCCGGGACCTCACCGGCCGCAATCGAACATGCTAACCACTAGTGACTAGACCAACGACTAGGCAGTCGAGTGCTTATGACAGAGATGAGTAAATTACAAGTATAATAGGTATGTTACGTGTCACTGCTGATTATGTCTTCGGCCGCGTGGATTTAAATTTAATACCCTCGTGAAAATTCTTTGATTTCCCGGGATAAAAGTGGCCTTTAGGTCTTTCTTTTTTAATTCTTTTAAATGAGAGTATTTAGTACCTATATCCATGCCAAAATTCACGTCGATCTGCTGCGCTGTTGCGACATGATTGAAGGAGATACCAACAAACAAACACAAAAGTTTGGAAATGTGTAAATTCTTACCGTCGTAAATATTCATATTCATAAAACAAAATACTACAAAAACCCGAGCATTGTCTAGATAGTATTGTCACAAGACAATCACATTTGGCCATGGCGCCAGAAAAAAACTTAGTTGCCTAAGGATCGTGGACTCAAATGCTGGTCAGGCAGCTCTAGAGCTTTTTCAAATAAAACTATAGTTAGTTACCTTGCCTTTGCTTCGATTTAATATCTCAGATAAAACTTATAAAAGAAAGTTAATTAATTTATGTTTTATGTTTTTTGTAATAAATTATTTAGCATCAACCGGTAATAGCGAATGAGTTTTTTTATTCCACCATAATTTCTAAATGCCTGAACAGACTTGGATGTGTGGATGTGTCGTTTAATTAGAATCCTTAAATCCTCCCGAGTGACACCCGCTATAATTAGGGTTCCGTAGCCAAATTTGGCAAAAACGGAACCCTTATAGATTCGTCATGTCTGTCTGTCTGTCTGTCCGTCCGTATGTCACAGCCATTTTTTTCCGAAACTATAAGAACTATACTATTGAAACTTGGTAAGTAGATGTATTCTGTGAACCGCATTAAGATTTTCTTACAAAAATAGAAAAAAAAACAATAAATTTTGGGGGTCCCCATACTTAGAACTGAAACTCAAAAATTTTTTGTTCATCTAACCCATACGTGTGGGGTATCTATGGATAGGCCTTCAAAAATGATATTGAGGTTTGCAATATCATTTTTTTCTAAACTGAATAGTTTGCGCGAGAGACACTTCCAAAATGGTAAAATGTGTGTGTTCCCTCCTGTAACTTCTAAAATAAGAGAATGATAAAACTAAAAAAACTATAATATGATGTACATTACCATGCAAACTTCCACCGAAAATTGGTTTGAACGAGATCTAGTAAGTAGTTTTTTTTTAATACGTCATAAATCGTAAACCGCAATTTACCTTTCATTATTCAATAAAAATATTTTTTATAATTTAAAACTTACTACAGGTTTGTACGGAACCCTCGGTGCGCGAGTCCGACTCGCATTTGGCCGGGTTTTTTTGTTGAAAAATAATTAGTTAATATGGCACCGCAGTTTAAGTTAAGTTATGTAGGTATATTGTTACTTTTACGGAAGTAGTGTTAAATATTTTGCAATCATAATGTTTATTGGAAGGTGTTGTCGTAATATAAAATAAAAATATAATATATCTTGCTGAAATAATCAGTCTTAAATCTTTCGTACCTAAATATAATAAAACCTAAATAGTGTACCTTTTCGACTCGAAGTAGACGCTTTTGTAAATCGTGGTGTACAATCTATACTATTATTATAAATGCGAAAGTTTGGATGGATCGATGTAGGATGTTTTTTAGGTAGTCAATCACGCTAGAACGGCTAAACGGATCTGGACGAAGTTTGACACAGATAGATTATAATCTGGAATAATACACAGGCTACTTTTTATCCCAGAAAATTAAAGAGTTCCTGAGGGAACCGAAAAATTTCAATCAACGCGGACGAAGTCGTGGGCACCAGCTATTAAAGTATATTATATACATACATACCCTTTACCAAAGCGTCACCATGAGGTCATGATTATAATAAACACTAACAAAAAGTGTGAAAACTGTTCGAATATCTTGTAATATAAATGTCGAGGTTGAAGGAATCGTATCTTATATCATTTTATATAATACAAAAGGTCAGTGGTATTAAATTCTAAGTCAAATGCATTTAGATTTCTTTAGAAGAGAATATTATATTATCATGTGTTAACAGATGATTAGGCAACTTCGTCCGCATCGATGATTTTTCGGTTCCCGCGAGAACTTTTTAATTTTCCGGGATAAAACTAGCCCATGTGTTATTTCAGACTATAATCTATCTCTGTGCCAAATTTCATCCAGATCCGTTAAGCCGTTCAGCGTGATTATGTAACAAACGTCCATCCATTCAAACTTCGAATTTATAAAGATTAAAAAAAAGAAACAAGTATTAAAATAATAGCCACTTTTGAGTTTTCCCGTGCTTTTCGTAAGAACCATGATGAGTATCCATCATTTTAAGGTAGTCTAACAAGCCAGCTTCTCAATCTCACAGTTACGTTTAACTGACAAATAAATTGATGTTTTACCAGATGTTTTTTAATAAATAATCCTATCAAAATTGCTTTTACTGGTTAAGGTTTATAGTCCCACAAACTTATCTGACCCGGTGGCCAAAATTAGAATATGCTTGTTTAATTTTTGTTTTTAATTTATTCTCCATAGATACTAGCGACGCTGTCACCGGGTCAGATAAGTTTGTCGGATTGTGTTAAAGGCCGGAGCAAGGACTGAAACAGTAACCGAAATAAAGGGTTTAAACACTGTTTTTTGAAACTATTATAAAACAGAAACCCTTTTAACGGAAACAGAAACGAAACTGTAACCGAATCAATCTGTTACATTTCTGTTAATAAGTGTTTTATCTGTAAACGATATAAGGTAGGTACATGCAATAAATTTCTACCGCGCGTGGCAACGCCGCATGCGCGGTCTTTCTGTTTGTGCAACTTCTCACTTCATTGGACTATAATATATACGCACTGACACAGCCATCGCTGCTTTCAATTAGGTTCAAATTTGACGACCTCCGTGGCGCAGTGTGTAGCGCTGTTGCCTTAACGTGCGGAGGTCCCGGGTTCGATCCCCGGCAGGGTCAATTTGGGAATTTATAATTTCTGAATTTTCCCTGGTCTGGCCTGGTGGGAGGCTTCGGCCGTGGCTAGTTACCACCCTACCGGCAAAGACGTGCCGCCAAGCGATTGAGCGTTCCGGTACGATGCCGTGTAGTAACCGAATAGGGGTATGGGTTTAATATAACTGCCATGCCCCTAACAGGTTAGCCCGCTACCATCTTAGACTGCATCATCACTTACCATCAGGTGAGATCGCAGTCAAGGGCTAACTTGTAGTGGATAAAAAAAAAAATTGAATACGGCCACCGGAGGCCCTTAGAAATCAAAAGGATGTAAAATAAACATTTCATATTATTAAACTTCTATAAAAAATGGTTCTATGATCATAATGTCTGTATTTCTGTATTTTAGTACTTTTTTGGATAAAGAATGGCACAAATCTATTTTTTATCCAAAAATACGAATAATTCACAAGTAAGGAAATAGGTATCTGTCTGTTTGTAAGCTTTTTTATTCGCTTAACCGATTTTGACCAAATTAGATACAAAGATAGTATCCTGAACATAGGCAACTTTTTATCCCGGACAACAATTTTCACGGGATTCAAAAAAATCTACATCCACACGGATGACGTCGCGGGATTCAACTAGTAGGTAAGTAATAAAGTGCGATGTACCTATAAATTAAAGACTGAAGCAATCATACAAGCAATCATCAGATTATTTTGAAGATTTTTATAATGTTTGCTTATTAGTTAGATATGCTTATTTTTATTATATCAATATATTATTTAAAAAAAGATAAGTGCTGACTCATTCACTCATTCCCTGACTGACTCATCAACGCCCAGACCAAGCCCTTTTTATTTAGATGTTAGCCCTTGACTGCGATCTCACCTGATGGTTAGTGATGATGCATTCTAAGATGGTAGCGGGCTAACTTGTTAGGGGTACGGCAGTTGTATTACCCATACCATATTTTGGGTTTAATATAACTGCCATGCCCCTAACAGGTTAGCCCGCTACCATCTTAGACTGCATCATCACTTACCATCAGGTGAGATCGCAGTCAAGGGCTAACTTGTAGTGGATAAAAAAAAAAAATACCCCTATTGGTTTCTACACGAGTATTGGAACGTTAAATAGCTTGGCGGTACGTCTTTGCCGGTCGAGTGGTCGCCACGGCCGAAGCCTCCCACCAGAACAGACAAGAGAAAATTCACCTATACCTAGAAAGCTGAAATTTTGCATAGAGTTTCCCTTTATAAAGGAAAAAGGTATTTTCGTCGGGAGCGAAGCCGTGAGCGATTGCTAGTACGTAATCAATACAATTTTCCTACTAATACCTATTATAAATGCGAAAGTGTGCTTGTTTGTTGCTTTGTCCTTCAATCACACCGCAACAGAGCATCGGATCGACGTGATTTTAGCTTGGGCAGTTCCAGAATTTAAGTTGAGTGAAGAGTGATATAGGCTTTTTATCCCCGAAATTTAAGGAGTTCCCGTGGGAATAAAAAACTTATTCCACGGGGACGTAGTCGCGGGCATCAGCTAGTTTGTATATCTTAAATTAATTTTGGTGATATTCTCAAATCCGTCTCACGTCTGAGCAAAACCGGACCGAAAAAGCTTGTTATTTACAAAATACAATATGCGTTGCTACCTCAACGACGATATATTTTATTTATTTTAGCGTCTGTAAACGAACCAAATGAAACAAAAAACAAAAACAAAATCAATTTTTAAGAACCTCTTTTAATAATTTCACAGAATGCGGACAAATAAACAAAAATATTATATTATCAGCTAGCTATTATGTTAATTAATTTATTTGAGCCAACCTTTCAGCGACCTCCCGGGTCTGGCCCAGTGTTGATCTTCATTTCTTTCTTTCTTTCGGATGCCATGTGTTTACGCACACACTTGTACCACAGAATAATAATAATTATGTAATAACACCGAATAGGTAATAGTACCTACTTGTAATAGTAGGTACAAAATTACTTGTAACCATGATAATAGGTAATATCTCCTGCGCAGATGGCTAATCTCTCTGGAGATTGGCCGCCGTGGACGAAATCCGGTCAGAAAGACGTCATTATATTATTAGATTAGATTATTATTAGAACTATACCTACTTAAATATAAAATTTTCACAGTTTCAAAAGATAATTTTCGAAAAATCGAGTGAAAATCTATTTATTTGAAACAAACAACTTTTTATCTGGAAATAAGTAGATACATTTTTATATTACAAAAACCAAGTAATTATCTGTAAGACTAACCAAGGCAAAACTTAATCTCAAATTAAAAGGTAAATAATGGAGTCCGAAATACAAAAGAAAAGCTCTGTTTTTACTACAATTTCAGCCTACCCTCTTATTAGCACCTTTATTAAAGACTCAGTCGCTAGGAACATTAATAAAGGTGGTAGGGCACTTTTAACATGCGACGCTAGGTCAAATGCAAAAATAATAGATCAAGTACGTGTAATGCATGCAACATAAGGTTCCGTAGTCATACTAGTCGATAAAAACTTAAACGATCAGAATCAATAGTAAACTGTAGTCTTTTTTCAAAGGCTGTCCAAATTTTATATTGATTTTACAATACATATTATTCACTTTGTTCAACAGTTATACCTTTACCTATAGATAGAACTCGAGGAGGTGAGCGAATTTGTTTTCGGCTCTCACTTTTATGTTCTGGAGTTTGCTCTGGAGTTTACGTTACCCTTTTTTTCAAAATTAAAATACTTCTTACAATTTCCTATAATTATACTAACTCTGTATAATTCCTATAATTAAACTAGTTATTTAACAGAACCATTTAACCTTTTTTTTATTGGTCTATTGTCACGTAGTGATTTTAATATCACTTGGATTATATTGTATTCCTTAATATTGTTGAAAGTACCTTAGCGACATCTAGTGTCAAGGCTCACAACGTGTTGAGTCGATGCGCAGGATTTCCCATAGATGGCGGTTGTTGTCTTTGGTCATAAGAACACGATGATATTATTTTTTTTCTTTTCTATTAATATTTTTTTTATTATTAAAACATTGTTTTATTATATATTTTTCGAGTTTTTTTAATTATTGGAATTCACGTTAGTCTATGGTGGAGCATTTCAGAATGCGGCCACACTCGCTGTGAGTCTATGGCAACACCGAATTTTCAGAGATCAGATTTCCGTCGAGCGCTCAACATGTGATAGCCGTTTGTCGGGATATCTCTGATTCCAGTTTTCTCCATGGCTTCGCCTGGAAAATTAACCATAATGCTGTTGTTTTAGTCATCTTAACAATTGCCTATTTTTCCACATCAATTTTGGTGAGTGATAAAAAATTCGATATTTTATATCACGTATGACATCTTTCTCAAGATGGCGTTCGTAGCTAAGGAAAATTATAATTAATTAGTCTTGTTTGTTTTTCCAGTTCCCATATTATCCCGTATTATTCTGAAGAAGGTTGGGATGGGTGGACTATCCTGGAATGTTCAATTTACAGGATGTCCTCGGTAAGTTGTGTGAAGTGGATAATTGTACACGTGGATGGTGTCAAAATGCCTTTTGTTAAACTCGCTTCTCTTTTGTTTCAGGGTTTTCTTTTGTTAATTTATGTTTGCTATTATTACTACTGAGACGATTTATTTTTTTATTTTGATATCCTCGATATATTTCCGAGATTGGGAATTCTCGTCGATGCTTTCTCCGGTGATAAATGCATTCCAAGGATTTGGGTTGGTGAGCTGACGAGGCCGTTCCCTGGAAGTAGACCAAGTTCCTGATCCATGTATTCAGGTGACCCCAAATTCACATTCAGCAAGTAAGGAAATCTTTCTTTTTTTTTTCCTTTCCGAACATATAGTGGTTTTAAATTCAGTGTTCTCAAAATAGTGAGTCAGATTCTGTGAACCCCTTTCCGCTGAGCTAAATAAACAATTTAAAGAAACTTTAAAATAGTAAATTCAAGGTTTTTTATAATAATCTATCTGGACCCCAAGCGTCCCCGATAAACCTCAATTAACTTAAGTATCGGTGTATCTAGGGTGTTTAATTAAGTAGCCTTAAATTACTTATTAAGATTTAACAATAAGGTGTACTATATATATACCAACAGTAAAGTTTTCCTGAACAAAGAACTTGTATTTATTCCATCTGCCTAGATAGGTACATTTTACCATTCTGTAACTTTGTAAGTGGGTGATTACTTTCGAACCCGGGTAACTTCCATTCTGCCCTAATTACCCTCCTTACACTATACCTACAACTCTCACATACAAAAATAATTATTATAATTTATATTTGTAAGCTTTATGGTAGTAAGTAGTGAGCAACGGTAATAGTAATACTAACTTCTCATTATTTTTGAAACTCTAAAACTTTTAAATAGTGAATTCAATAGCTTTGGTGTTCCATCGGGTCGCGTGGCAGGTTTAAAGTATGCTTCGCCAATAAAGCTGTAAATTTAATTAGGCGAAAATATTTTGTTTTCTTTTGTTTTACTTACATAAAACGGCTATTTGATTGCGTCGGCCCTGATGTTTGGTATAATCTTATTTTGACTTTGGAACTAGTTAGGGTCCCGTTGTATCGTTGTTTTTATGAACTCCATGGAGCAGTAGTGAATACTGTGGTATTATAAGTGGGAGATCCTGGATTTGATTCCCATCTGGGGCAATTTGGGAAATAATAATCTCTAAAGTCTTAAATCTGGTGGGTTTTTCAGGTAAGTTAGGAATAATAATTTTATTACAAATGGGGTAAGTTCATAGTTTACGGAATTTGGAATTCTGGAAAAGAAGAAATACAGAAAATTTCCGTTCCGTTCCGTTTCCAAGAATTTCCATTTTAACATGTGTGTGTCATTTATGTGTTTTTTTTCTTTGTTCTAATGTAATGTAAGTATAAAAAATAATTTTGTTTTGTCTAGCGGCAATACCCAACTATTCATTTGGTAAATGTTTTGACAATATATGTGCTAAGAATCTTTGAAAACTGTTTTGGTTTAAGTGCCATGTTATATTTGGTTTACTTGTATAATATCATGTTAGGTTACTATTTGTTTTTCATTTCCATATTAACTCATAATATCAGACAAGTTTCAAACCATCTGCCACTTTTACGCAAACTCATTTAATTACCCTCGACGAAGCGGAGACGGTATATGTGTTTGCCCTAAGAGGTTGTGTGTTTGTTTGTTTGTTTGTGCACTTTTTTGTCACCATTTTTCTCAAAAAGTACTGGGCCGATTGAGATGCGATTTTTTGCATTAGATACGTATAGCTTGTGAGAAGGTTTTTAGATATATTTTAGGACCATAGACAACCAAGCTGAGCTGTAGTCTATGATTTTAATATTTCAACATGTTACCATTTTTCACAAAAACTACTGGGCCGATTGAGATGCGGTTTTTTGCATTAGATGTGTATAGCTTGTGTGAAGGTTCTTAGAAATATTTTAGGTCCATAGACAACAAAGCTGAGCTGCAGTCTATGATCTTAATTTATGATCTTAATTTTTCTATGTGTTGAAAATTTTCACAAAAAGTACTGGGCCGATTGAGATGCGGTTTTTTGCATTAGATATGTTTAGCTTGTGAGAAGGTTCTTAGATATATTTTAGGACCATAGACAACAAAGCTGAGCTGTAGTCTATGATTTTATTTTTTCAATATGTTACCATTTTTCACAAAAAGTACTGGGCCGATTGAGATGCGGTTTTTTGCATTAGATGTGTATAGCTTGTGAGAAGGTTCTTAAATATATTTTAGGACCATAGACAACAAAGCTGAGCTGTAGTCTATGATCTTAATTTTTCAACCACTGTTACAATTTTTCACAAAAAGTACTGGGCCGATTGAGATGCGGTTTATTGCATTTAGGACTTCGTGCGATTACAAAACAGGAAACTGGTACCAAAATTTTAAAAAATCAGCGCCATTTTGAAATTCTTTGTTAATTGACCGATTTCGTTCAAAATCTATATTTAGGGCTCCCTGGGGTCACAAAACAGGAAACTGGTACCAAAATTAAAAAAAATCAGTGCCATTTTGAAATTCTTTGTTAATTGATCGATTTCGTTCAAAATCGATATTTAGGACTCCCTGGGGTTACAAAACAGGAAACTGTTACCAAACTTTAAAAAAACAGCGCCATTTTGAAATTCTTTGTTAATTAACCGATTTTGTTCAAAATCGATATTTAGGGCTCCCTGGGGTCACAAAACAGGAAACTGGTAGGTACCAAAATTTTAAAAAATCAGCGCCATTTTGAAATTCTGTGTTAATTGACCGATTTCGTTCAAAATCGATAGTTAGGGCTCCCTGGGGTCACAAAACAGGAAACTGTTACCAAAATTTTAGAAAATCAGCGCCATTTTGAAATTCTTTGTTAATTGACCGATTTCGTTCAAAATCTATATTTAGGGCTCCCTGGCGTCACAAAACAGGAAACTGGTACCAAAATTTAAAAAAAATCAGCGCCATTTTGAAATTCTTTGTTAATTGATCGATTTCGTTCAAAATCGATATTTAGGACTCCCTGGGGTTACAAAACAGGAAACTGTTACCAAACTTTAAAAAAACAGCGCCATTTTGAAATTCTTTGTTATTTAACCGATTTTGTGCAAAATCGATATATATTTAGGGCTTCGTGGGATTACAAAACAGGAAACTGGTACCAAAATTTTAAAAAAATCAGCGCCATTTTGAAATTCTTTGTTAATTGACCGATTTCGTTCAAAATCGATATTTAGGGCTCCCTGGGGTCACAAAACAGGAAACTGGTACCAAAATTTTTAAAAATCAGCGCCATTTTGAAATTCTGTGTTAATTGACCGATTTCGTTCAAAATCGATATTTAGGTCTCCCTGGGGTCACAAAACAGGAAACTGGTACCAAAATTTTAGAAAATCAGCGCCATTTTGAAATTCTTTGTTAATTGACCAATTTCGTTCAAAATCGATATTTAGGACTCCCTGGGGTTACGAAACAGGAAACTGTTACCAAAGTTTTAAAAAATCAGCGCCATTTTTATTTATTTTTTTATCACCATAATAAATGAATTCAGTTTAGTACAGTAAAATCTGTTACTACTTGTAAGTCTAACCACAACCCGTGAGCTGCTTTAGCAGCTCGCGCACAGGGCGAAATACTAGTTAGATATATATAGCTTGAGAGAAGGTTCTTAGATATATTTTAGGACCATAGACAACTAAGCTGAGCTGTCTCTATGATTTTAATATTTCGATATGTTACCATTTTTTACAAAAAGTACTGGGCCGATTGAAATGCGGTTTTTTTCATTAGATGTGTATAGCTTGTGAGAAGGTTCTTAGATATATTTTAGGACCATAGACAACAAAGCTGAGCTGTAGTCTATGATTTTATTTTTTCAATATGTTACCATTTTTCTCAAAAACTACTGTGCTGATTTAGATGTGGGCTTTTTGTTTTAGATATATTTAGCTTGTACCTAGATGCTGCCCAGGGTATCATGATGGAGTCAGGAGGCGATCATGGGAACTCCTTAAATTCTCATCGTATACCCGTCGCGTTTGGACTCTTTTGATTTGTCCATTTGAAAAGGGTTTGGCCATAGTCCACCACACTGGTCAAAAAAACTACTGAGCTGTCAAAGATGCAGTTTTGTGTTTTAGATATTATGTAATATATACGTTTGCTACGTTCTAATTGTTGTTTCAAAGTTATACAGGTCAAAGGTATAATGGAGCTCTGCAGTTCGTCGTGGGTTTTTTTAAAATTTTTAATTTTATTACTTGTTCCTTGTAAAGTACTCAAAGCGATGCAAAACCGACTTTGACGCGTTCCAAATAAATTCTTAAATGGGCTGAAGTGGAATAAACAAAGTAAAGAGTAAATAAAGCAGAGATAAATTGTAATGAAGCGGCAGATTTTGTTTAATGTCGCAAATTTGTTGACTGACTCGAGCCGTCTGTGTAATGTGTATACACGCCCTAGAAACGCTTTGAAGGTTTTTAAGTATGCAGATGGGGCAATACTCTGATGAAGATTCTAAAGGAGCATGTACACTCTACAGGCAAACGCGCTCCAACCTGGACCTCATCATGCATTTCCACAGGCATGATAGCCACTAAGCGCCAGCCAAAAAAAATTGCACGAAAGGTTTTTGCTCAACATTTCTGATACGAAGCGATAAGACAACTACGTGGCGAAACTCCCAATGTCCCTGTTTATTAACAAAGCAAGCGTGCTCTAATCCAGTCCACGTCATTGTCTGCCTGTAGCTAGATAGGCTTGCACTCGACTACATGATTGTAGTCACTATCTCATTGTATCTCACAATAAAAATGTCGACCTCCCTGGCGCAGTGTTAAGCGCTATTAGTTGTCTTAGCGTGGATGGGATCGGGTTAGATTCCCGGCAGCGTCAATTTGAGAATTTATAATTTTTGAATTTTCTCTAAGTTGGCATGGTTGGCTGCAGCCGTGGATAGTTACCACCCTACCAGCAAAAGACTTGCTGCCAAGCGATTTAGCGTTCCGGTATGATGTTGTGTAGAAACCGATTAGAGGTATGGGTCATACTAATCTAAGTAATCCTGATGAGGTTTACAGTGGTAAACCTGGTAATCCTGGTAGGTCCACAGCTAAGAAAAAAACTGGATTTGGAAATGCATAACGTATGCGTGTTCTGACACTCGCTTGACAAGACTACTTTTTTTCCCGACTGCGGAACACACAGGGGTATGTATCCATCAGTCTATATATGTTTCTATGTCCTTTGCGGCACAGCTACAGCCTAAACGCGTGGGCCGATTTTGATGATTTTTGCACCAGTATATGCCGAATATATCTTTCGATTGTCACTGTGGAAGCCGAATTAATGAAAAAAAAATGGCGGCCCTAGAAGCCATAATTTACAATTATTTTTTACTTTTTGTATAAAGTACAAAAATAATATATTAAGTATAATAATATGGATAAGGTCCTTTACATAGATGTAAGGTTTGTTTTATAAGAGTTTCCGTGAAGTGTTATTACGGAAATCCATATCCATGTAGGGAGTTATTGGATTTCCTCGCTCTACAACCAACTACCTAGTTAGGATTCACTTCCTAAGTGTAGGCGTTGAAATGATACACTCGATAATAACTACCACGATAGTATATTAAAACAATGTCTTATTGAAAAACAACATTGTATAGATAAATGGTAAAAGAACGGTGGGCCTAGCAGCGAGGCTAGACGACCACGCTTGTTCGCGTCTGTAGAGTGAATAATCCTCCGGCCGTTCGACGTTGCTTTTTGCCAATCAGCGATTCGATATTCGAACTTCAGTACATAGCTCGCAGACGTATGCACTGGCCGGTGCGGAGCAAAGAGGCCAGCTAGCGGAGCACCACATCCAGTGTTCGGCGATAAATCCAAGAGCGACATCGGTATGGTTAGAATATTCGATACATGCATGCTATTTGAATGCTAGTGTAACATGCCATTTATATTGTAAATAGCTGTGCGATAAAATAGTTATTATAATATTATGCGTAAGAATTTTTTAATTATCATACTTCATACTAATATTATAAATGCGAAAGTGTGTTTGTTTGTTTGTCCTTCAATCACGCTGCAACGGAGCAACGGATCGACGTGATTTTTTGCATGAGTACCTATAGTTGAGGACCTGGAGAGTGGCATAGGCTGTTTATCCCTGAAAATTGAGGAATTCCCGTGGGAATTACAAACTTATTCCACGCGGATGATGATGATAATGATGCCCGCGACTTTTGATTCCCGCGGGACCTCTTTAATTTTCCGGGACAAAAGTAGCCTATGTCACTCTCCAGGTTCTCAACTATATCCATTCCAAAAATCACGTCGATCCATTGCCTAGTTGCGGCGTGAGTGAAGGACAAACCAACAAACACACTAACGCATTTATAATAGGTATTAAGTATGAGATGAGATGCCTTGATAATGCCTACGTCTTCGTCCGCGTAGACTTAATATTTTTATTCCCAGGGGGTAAAGTTTTATCACAAGGTTATCATCGCTTAGTTTCGTTTGTTTTTTGTTTTATATATATATATATATATATATATATATATATATATATATATATATATATATATATATATATATATATATACATACTAGATGATTCCCGGGACTTCGTCCGCGTGGACCAAGTTTTTTCGATTCCCGCGGGAACTCTTGAATTTTCCGGGATAAAAATTAGCCTATATGTCCTTCCCCGGGACCAATTTCATCAAAATCGGTTGAACAGATGGGCCGTGAAAGCGTAGCAGACAGACAGACAGACACACTTTCGCATTTATAATATTAAGTATGGATATGGATATACCGAGCAAACGAGCAGGCGGGTCACCTGATGTTAAGTGATTACCGCCGTCCGTGAACATTTGCAGCACCAAAGGAACTGTTGCCGGCTTTTGAAATTACCTACTACTGCTTTGTGTAAAATGTAGCCTATGTGTTAATTTCAGGGTATAATTTATCTCCATTCCAAATTTCAGCCAAATTGGTTCAGACATTATGACGTGGCGGAGTAACAAACATAAAAACTTGAAAACATTTTTTTTAATTCACTTCAAGCTAACCCTTGACTGCGAACTTAGGTGTATCTCTACGTGAAAGAGAAAATAATTATTAAATTTAAAAAAAGGGTTAATTTTGAAATCTACAACCCTTGCGTAATTTGTCATGCCGGACGACAAACTACCTGGCCACTAGCGCAATGCGTATAATTTCGACTATAGACTATAGTCTATAGTAGATAATGTATGCATTCAGTTTGCGACACGAAACACATTGAGTAACGCACGTCCTTTTGTGTGTGCAATTTCGACGTGCGACACTGGACATTTTGATGGATTGGAGCGAACAACCACATTTTGATGGGTTTTAATATTTTAATTGCGAAACTATGCTTAATATGTGTGTGTATGCTCAGTGGTTAAGATATCAGCTTGCTATTTGGGGTTCTAAGGTTCGAATGTCTGCTATATTTCCTTCACCGATAAAGCTTATAGTCTCCACTGGATTTACGTCGCGAGAATATCTGCATGTCTCCAGAACTATCTCCAAAGAGAGTACTCCATAGTTTTACACATGGCAAGTGTGGTGGACTATGGCCTAACCCATTTTTGTCTGGTGGGAGGCTTCGGCTGGAGCTAGTTACGTACCCACCCTACCGGCAAAGACGTACCGCCAAGCGGTTTAGCATTCTGGTACGATGCCGTGTAGAAACCGATGGGGTGCAATAGTTCATGCTCCTAAACAGGTTAGCCCGCTACCATAATAGACTGCGTCATCACTTACCATCAGGTGAGATTGCAGTCAAGGGCTAGCTTGTAGTGACTCAAATAGTGCGTAATGAAAATTTTCTTCAAATACTGAGCACTTTACACAGCAAAATCAAGTTTACCTTATTTTATTTCGAAAATAAAATAATATCATATAGTGTATTAACATAGTGGGTACTAAACAAGTATCCATAATTGAATGTATGTGCCCATTCTATTATTACAAGTTATGCCTAAGTAGGTATGCGCTTGACCACTTATAGTGAATTCCTAAACACAATAATAAGCAAGTGCTTTATCATATAGACAACCTTATTCAAATCCAATAAATAATAACATAAATGCAAATGTTTATCTGTTTGTTTGACGGTGTCTGTTTTCCTAGATAAACTCATTAAGCTACTTTTTATAATTTTCTTTTTCATCATAGGTCAAAATATCTAAGTAACTACTAATAGATAAACACAATTTTGAAAAGAGAATGACCAAAAGTGGGCCATTCTTGCGTCTTAATGAAATTAACGGTAAAGCATTGGAAATATACTCAGGATTATATAATAAAAAAATCGATATTAACTGGGAGTTTGGAGTAATCTGACTTTTAAGTTTTGAGGTTAAGTTGGGTAATTGTTAGGTATTATTTAGCCATTTAGCTTATAATAATATATTTATCAACATGCAGGCTTCCGAAATACATTAGTAAATATTTATAATATAGATAATTATTTAATTTTTATCTTTAAAAATATGACAATAATTGTTTGCGTATAAGTTAATTTAGTTTAATTTGTACCATCTAGATGGCACCACTTGTACTCTAGCTCGCGGTAAAGCTAGCGTAACGCCATTTAGGTGGCACAAAGCAAACTAAATTAACTTTAAATACGCAAACAATTATTTTAATTAAAAATAAACAATTATTTTAATTAAAGCTAAGAATAAAATAAAATAAAAACGTATTTCGGAACCCTGCATATTGATAAATATATTATTATTAGCTAAATGGCTAAATAATACCTAATAATTGCCAAACTTAGCCTCAAAACTTAAAAGTCAGATTAATCCAAACTCCCAGTTAATATCTTAATTATTTTTTTATTATATAATTCTGAGTATATTTCCAATGTTTTACCGTTAATTTCATTAAGACGCAAGAATGGCCCAAATCTCATACAAAAATGATCAAGATCCTTTGCGTCGCTTACTTAAGACAACGGGTGAGCGACAGAAGCGACGCGACTTTACACGAAGCCATAGAAAATGAAGTTACGCCTAACGGGTCAATTATGACAACGGATCACCTAAGACAACGGGCCACCTAGGACAACGGGTCACCTATAACAACGGGTCATCTAGGATAACTTGCCACCCAGGACAACGGGTCACCTAGGACTCACAGTATATACCTACTTAGGCTGTCGATCACGATTTGTTACTTAACATCGTAACATTGGGGTACCGCCATACTGATGACTAGCATGACTCACGTCCTCATGAGAAATGAGGTCGTGACCACACAGACTACCATAACGGAAAACTAATTGCAAAAAATGTTTACAATTATTACTTACGTGATTCAGATCGAATGACAAGAATACCTAGGCTCAGTTTTGTGAGTTGCACTGTTAGAAAATGTGATAGATTTTCCTTAACAGCTTTTTAAAATTTTAATTTCAAGAAGTTCTAGTCATACTTAACTTTTATGACTCTACTAGCGAATGCCCGCGTCTTCGTCCGCGTGGATTGAGGTTTATCGGTTCCCGCGGGAACTCTTTAATTTTTCGGGATAGAAATTAGCCTATGTGTTATTCCAGACTATAATCTATCTCTATGTCAAATTTCATTCAGATCCGTTCAGCCGTTGGCGCGTGATTGAGTAACAAACATCCATACATCCATACATCCATACATCCATCCAAACTTTCGCATTTATAATATTATAGTATATAGTATAAGTATAGTAAGTATAGTAGTGACTCTATGTAGATACTTAAGTTTTTATTTGCTAAAGTGAAGTCATAAGCTTTTTCATATAACTTGCATTGAAAGTGCAGTCCAAAAAGAGAGTTTCAATGCTTGTTGAGCCACCCAAAACTAGTCAATTTCAGACGAATACTGTCAGACTGTTGCTGGGCAGAAGCCAGAAACCGATCGTTTTCTGCCCGAGGGAAGAAACCGATGATTTTCTGCCCGCTATCAGAGTATCTTGTGATTATTTCAAACCTTTATAATTGTCTTTCTACCCATCAACTAAACTGACAGATATTATATTTCTACAACTAAAATAAATACAAATTAAATAAAACTCGCACTTTTAATGCGGATTATATGAAAGATATCGTATGTGACGCGGATGAAACACCATTTCAGACTTCGGGTGATGCCCAATGGGTGATTTTGTTTTATGGATTTTGGCAAACATCGTGAGAATTGAAAGCCGACCAGCAATGGCTTACAGCCTAAAAACAATGCGGATGAAGTCGCAGGCATCAGCTAGTAGGTAATGAGGCTAAAATAGCAGATATCGTGACGATTTGTGACTGATGTAAGGTTTTGTTTTAATGAATGTTCTATGGGGTCATTTTACGTGCCGACCTTACTATCGGACCATGAGCTGCTTACTTTCGAAAGCCCTTGTATGGAGTTATATAGTTATTTAAAAAAAATTAAGCCTATAAAACAATACGGACGAAGTCGCAGGCGTCAGCTAGTAGGTAATAAGTCTAGAACGGTAGACATAGTGACTATGTGTGTCTGATGCAACGCTTTGTGTTCTAATGAGTGCACTATGGGGTCATTTTACGTGCTGACCTTACTGTCGGACCATGAGCTGCTTAGTGCCTACTTTCGAAATCCCTTTTAAAGTAAGTTCTACGGAGTCATAGCTATTTTTATTTTTTTTATTTAGTTCCAGCAATGCCCGGCTTCGCATCCATAGTAATTTCTTAAAATTTAGTCTTAAGCCTGGGAAACTATATGAAATTTTAGCTATCTAGGTCCAAGGAAGGGCTGGACGTTGATCAGTCAAGTTGTCAGGTTTATCTGGTGGAAGGCTTCGGCCGTGGCTAGTTACCACAAAGACGATAAACGATTTAGCGTTATTGAGATTTAGATATCTTAAAGGAATATAGCTTAGGTATACCCTGAATTGATACGTAGACTAACTTCTCGCAAAATTAAAGAATTCCCACGGAAATCAAAAAAAATTTAATCCGCACGCGGAAGTTTTCCCCGACATCTTGTGTGCGTTGAATGGATTTTCAGAAATATTAAAAAAGCAAAAAATCAAGTGCTTCTTAGAATAATTTAAGATAAGTACCTATAACCCCTTGTATGGTCTGTGCCTATAACCGTGCAAAAAAGTTATTCATATAATACGAGTTTTGCACACTTTCATTGTAAATGTATACCAGGACAAAATGAAAATGAATCCATTATTTATGAATCATGCAAACGAAAGTCACTTTCAAAATGTTTATTTTAGCGTCTGAGTGACTATGGTTCTGTTGAGTCACGGTAAAATGCTTTCTAATATTAAGTATTTTAAAAATAATATTTTATCTGCAATCTGTGTTTGTAGGATAATAGGATGTAAATATCGTGACTAATTTTTCATTAATATCGGTTGAGTTTCAAGAGCTAACATGATTTTCGAAAGACTTTCCCTTTCTCCCTCCTCATGATACATCATGAACATAACATGATACATAACGGTGAAGGAATGTATTCCTTCACCGATGTAGTTCTTCAAAGAACACAGGAAAATTAAAAGTGCGTGACAGAGGATCGATCATCGAACCCTCGACCCTTATATTATTTTGTCGAAAACTGCCCCCCGATTGTGATTTCCAAATTAAAATCAGATATACTTACTGAATTTGTGACTTTAAATCAATGTTATAAAGGTTGTTTTACTTTGAAGCTAATGTCATCAAATGCTTATCCGATCAATCGAATATACAATTGACTCAGGTACTGAAGCCCAAAAGACCGATTTAAAAAAAAGTTCCCTCATATATATTAAACTTACCTTTGAGTAGCAGCACGAAGTTCTTTTTATCGTCTCCACCCTTGGGGTACTCCCAATCGATGTCCAGTCCATCAAAGTTCCTGTCCCTCAAGTAAGGGATGGCGGAATAGATGAAGGTCTGTCTGGAGTACCGGCTCGCGGACATCTCCTTGAACTTCTGCGTTCCGAATGACCAGCCACCTGGAAAAAAGAAAGTATATTGTAATTTCATAATCGTTAGAAATTATCATACGCATCAATCCTAATTCCTAAGTTTATGGATAGACAACAACTAAATAAATAATTAAATTAAAATGAATAGGGATTTTATATTAAAAATTTCAACCACCGAGTTTCTTGCTGGTCTTCTCTGAAGTAATGGCATTCTAAACCAGTGGTAGATTCACTCGACTATTCAAAAGCACGTGTCAAGGTCAACTTGAATAAAAAGATTTGAATCTAACCTGATATTTAAAAATTTTCTGTTTTGACATAACTATTTGTAAATTATTAACGTGTATTGATCACATGGATGGAAATGTTATGTTAAATATGGTATTGATAGCTATTTCTGATGAAATTATTTGATCACATTGACACAAAAGTGCCTTAAAAAAATAAATGTGCATCCATTGAACATTTATTTTTAATGCAGTATCACGACGAAAATAATATATTATAAAAATCGATACATAAAGGCCTTTATTTATACGCGTTAAAAGTAGATAGATATTGTATAGCTCTCACGCAAGCGGAACTGCAAAAAAAAGCTGAATGTTTATTTCCAATAGAACCTTAAAAAAATAAACTTTACAATACCGCGAAGAAAACCTAACCTACATTTACCCACCAATTGTCTCAAAATTCCATTGTGCGAAAATCAATTAAAACTCGAGGCATACTTCAGTACTAGGGTTAGTATAAGATTGTACATCTCACCAACGAACATTGATAGTGATCGAGCTTCGAAATACTAATTGTTTCAAATGGGACTTTAATTTATTTAAATAGAATAAAGAAATTAAAGTGTAGCTCTAAAATATAGGAAAATAAGAATAACACAAAAATTATTAAGTCTCAGCAAGCCAAATTTTGTTGGTCATCCACTCGCATTTATTTTGGTACCAATTTTCTACAGAAAGTGGATGTTACCATTTAATGGATGGTACTGAGTTTTTAATTTTGAACCAAGGAGCTTGAGCTAATAATTTGATATTTGTCGTAGTATTTATTCGTATTACTTTATTTTACAAGGAACTGGAGGACGATTTGGCACTTACGTTATTATGTTTGATCGCTCGAACTCTATCAACGTTGGTGAGATGTAGACTGTAGAGCCATGCCAACCCTACTACTACAGATACAATAAGACCAGCTATAGTGAGGTGAACGTTGCAAAAACCCGATGTCGATTACATTAAGAGCCTTTGTTGCGTTTCGTTTCGCTTCGAACCCTAGTTTTTGCGACGCCGTGAAAATGGGTGAAAATATCGAACATTCCGAGGCCGTGGGAAGGACGGTGTGTTTCACACGTTAGAGTGATGGTTTCGATCACGGAATTCGAAGTACTTAAGAAATGGAATCTGAGATTGTATTGCAACTTTTACTAAGCGCTAATTTGTCATTTGTGGCTGGGAAAAAGGTAAACCACCAAAAGTTAAGATTGTACTGTATCTAGTGGAAGACAATTTTAAATTTTTTTTTAATGAGGTATATGAACCGTTTAATGGTCTAACCCCAAAGAATATTTGCCGCTACGTACCGCGGCGCGCCGTGCATCTGTAGTGGGGCTAGATCTTTACCATTTTCATGAGGCGTTGTGGCGATGATAGCTTAGTGGCTAGTGGCAGACGTCTGACTTTCCATTCGGGTGGTTGGGGATTCGATCTCCGGGGACGCATGTCTAACTTTTCAGAGTTATGTGATACGTCATTGTAAGGAAACCACATACATTTGTCTACTATGGCGGATTTTAGCGAATTAAACTCATATTTCCTTCAAGATCAGAAATGAGATGGATTAATGTAGAGTGAGTGAAAGTACAGTAGGCTTACTACATATCGCCTAAAGTTATATTATTTAAAAGTGACAGTTTAAATGACGTACTTTGGTCTAAAATAAGGATTATAATAATTCTCAAACAAGAGCGTCAACAATATTAAAACAATACCGCTATGGTAGTAAGTCCACAGGTTTCAGATTTTGTAGTATGACATGATTTTACTTCCTACGACTAGAATATAGCAAGCAATTATATAAAGGGTCACATAAACAATCATTTCCCTATAGTTATAAAATAAATACGATAGTATTCAAGGAAGTGTCACGGGCGCTTGCGTTAGAAAGTACTGTAGGTACATTTTACATAACATAGTCATAATGTGACACTTATGTAACCCTTTTGTATACAACTGATTGTCACATAAGATTGCTTTGCATATTCATTTCTTTAAGTAGCTTTATGTTGATTGAACCCGCCTTGTGGCGCGTGCTGGGTGACATACAAAAAAACCGGCCAAGTGCGAGTCGGACTCGCGCACCGAGGGTTCCGTACTCAAGAAGTAGGTATAATTACCTTTGTTAATGAACCGCAAAACTAACTTTGTTTGTAGAGGTTTACTGTTAATATCAAAAAATTACGTTTGTTGTATGGGAGCCCCCCTTTAATATTTACTTTATTGATATTTATTATTTATTTTGAAAGGTAATATACAAGTTAATATTCTGTGAAAATTTGAACCGTCTACCTGTTACCGTTTTTAATATTGAGCAAAAAAATACGAAAAAAACACGTTTATTGTATGGGAACCCCCCTTAATATATATATTTTTTTAATTTTTAGTATTTGTTGTTATAGCGGCAACGGAAATACATCATTTGTGAAAATTTCAGCTTTCTAGCTATCACGGTCTATGAGATACAGCCTGGAGACAGACAGACAGACAGACAGACAGACAGCGGAGTCTTAGTAATAGGGTCCCGTTTTTACCCTTTGGGTACGGAACCCTAAAAAAATGTGACAAGACCCCGCGGCCTTTTAATTCACGCTGACGAAAGATAGCAAAGTATACAATTCTAATATTATAAATGGGAGTGTGTATGTCTGTCCATCTGTAGGTACATTTGCCTGCCTATCTATAATAACAATATCAGATCCATTTGTGTAAGCGATTTTGACAAATTTAGTACAGAGATACGTTGCATCCCGGAGCCGGGCCTATGCTACTTTTTATCGTGTAAAAATACACAATTTTCCGCATAATATAAAATTTTTATCATTTGGTCTCGCAGATTTGGATTGTTTTTTTTTACAAACAGCGATCAGAGGAACAAAATATAAGTAAAGAGAAAACATTATCTACCCCATTATTTTGTTGTTGCGGTATAAAACAGAAACAGCCCAAGTCGTTAACGTTATTGTCAAACGGATACACGAACTGTTTAAGGAGTTCATGGACGCTTGCACGCCAACCCGCATTGGAGCAGCGTGGTGGGTCTAAGCTCTAATTCCCGCTCTCCTATGAGAGTGGAGGCCTGTGCCCAGCAGTGGGACGTTAATAGGCTGTAGTGATGACGTCAAAAAACATGTACATGAAATGATTATGATTTTCTGACAATAATGGGCATCAGTTTCTTTAATATTATATTCTATTGATGGACCGCATTAGTTTACGGTAGGTACATATCAAATCAGAAGCTGTGCGTGATGTTATTGTTATTGTTTAATTGTATTAATGTTATTCCGTTTCGTGCAATCATTATGACAATAGATGATAATAATTTATTACTTAAGGTAAATGAACTTTTAATTATGTTATTATATTCGAAGCTACAATGATCTCTCTAGCGCAGGTGTAATCTATCTATGTTTTTTTCTCTAATTGTTTTTTCAAAGTATTAAATTAGATTTTCGTGATGATTTAACTTCACGTCGCAATGTTATTTCATGTGTTAGAAATAGATTAGGAAGTAAGTGAAAAATTTAAATTAACCGCTATTTAGATAGTAAAGTTTTTTTTTATAAAAATTAGAATTAATTACTTGTTGATTAGGATAAGTATTTTTAAATTAATATACGGTGACCAATCATTTGGCAAAAAACAAATAACAAATTTTCATTTCACAAACAACGTTTCCCAAAATTATGAATCATATTATAATATTAATCGTTATAAAACTTTTGGTCCTACAAATAATTCACTTGACAAAACAATTAACAGACAAATTATCTATATATATAAAATTCAAAGTCCTGACTGACTGACTGACTTATATATCAACGCACAGCCTAAACCGCTAGGGTTAGAGATTTGAAATTTTGACAGTAGCTTCCTTTTGTAACGTAGGCGCTCACTAAGGAAGGATTTTTCAAAATTCTACCCCTAAGGGGGTGAAATAGGGGTTGAAAGTTTGTATGAAAGTCCGTCATTTCTCAAGTTATATCCATGAAACTTAGTATATGAGTTATCGGTAAAAAATAAAGTAATAAGTACGTGTTTCACAGTTTTTGAAAATTCTACCCCCGAAGGGGTGAAATAGTGGATGAAAGTTTACATGAAAGTCCTTCATTTCTCAAGATATTTCTCAAGTTGTATCAACGAAACTTGGTATTTTGGCTTCAGGTAATAAATAAAGAAGTACATGAGGCATGGTTTTACAAAATTCCACCCCTAAAGGGGTAAAATAGGGATTGTAGGTTTGTATGAAACCCCTTGATTTCTCAAGTTATAGTGATGAAACTTAGCATTTGCGCTTTCAGTTAGCAGACGTCAGTGCTTCAGATATGCAGACGTACGTGTTTCACCATTTTTGGAAATTCGACCCCCAAAGGGGTTAAATAGGGGATGAATGTCCTTTATTTATCAACATATTTTCAAGTTATATAACAACGAAACTTTGTATTTTGGCTTTCGGTATAATATAAAGAAGTACGTGTGTAACAGTTTTTCAAAATTCCACCCCCAAACGGGTAAAATGGGGGTTGTAAGTTGGTGTAAAAGGCCGGCGTTTTTCAAGTTAAATAGCCGTGAAACTTGATATTTGGGCCACCGGTTTAAATTATGAAATACATAATTCACATTTTTTATAAATTCTATCCCAAAGGACGTTATATAGTCCTTCAATCACGCCGCAACAGAGCAACGGATCGACTGGTTTTTTTTAATGGGTTCTTCCCGGAAAATTAAGGAATGCCTATGGGAGTTAAAAAACTTATGCCACGCGAACGAAGTCGCGGGCGTCCGCTAGTCATTTCATAAAATATAATTAGACAAAAAATTGATTTATAAATCGTGTTATCTTTTTTGAAAAAATTAATTGTTTGATAAATACTGTAAGAGTCTTCTGGCGTAGCCCGTTTTAAAAAGTTGACATTCTTGGGTCGAAATCTGAGCACTCAGACTCCACACAGTCTTGTCTGTCCTACCCCTAGAGTGTTTTTGTAAGTAGCCAGAAGCTGGCGAAGGAGGTCCTGAACGAAGGTCGAATCGAATGGTTTTCCTAGCTTCTCCACTTCCTTTTTAGGCACCACTCCCGCTCATGCAAGAGCGAGCGAAGCGAGCTCGGGACTGGGGGCACTCCGACTCGGATAGTTTAGGTGACGATGGCGGGGTCTGAAAGGCCCCGCCATCCTCTTCGTGGTTATTTCCTTTTTATACCACCCAGAAATGAGGAGCCTATTATTCGGAGGAGGAGAATTATTATTCGAACTTTACCCAAAACATTTGGGTAAACCCAAGCTAAACTATGGCTAATGGCAAGATAAGCTATGGCTAAGTAAACTCGTGTAAACCTAGGTTTACTACATCTTCTAGCATTACCTGTAACATATATGTATACTCAAATCATAAAAAATCTCATAATCTCATATGAAATCAGATATTGTACGCGGACGAAGTTGCGGGCGATCTATATATTTCAAATAACAATTTATATTTTTATATTTTTTGAAATTACGAATTTGAAGAATGAATTATTTTATGAAATAATAAATTGGTAAATGACATTTTTACATAAAGCACGTTTCCAAAGTAAAGTATTTGTGAAATGAGTATTTGTCAAATCATTTTTTAATGAAATATAGGTTTGCGGAATACGACGTTTGTGAAATGATTAGTTTTTGAAACGGTTTTTGTGAAATGATCATTTGTTAAATGTTTTTTGCGAAACATTAGTGAACCGTAATATACACATTGTATAAAAGCCCTGTAAAAACAAAAACAGATATTTAAAAAAAAGTACTACCTACTAATACTATTAGTTGCTACACAAATTTATTCTACAATTTAGGTTTTTTAGCTATAAACAAGAAAAAATATAAGAAAATTAAAAGTTGTTTTAAAAGATTTCTTTGTATGTAAAAATCATGGGTAAGATCATGTAGGTACGAAGCTATAGGTACCTTTAGGAAGATATTTTGACATTTAATAACTTGTTTGCTTGCTATTTCCAGCATCGATATTATTATTTTGTACACAAAATTAAACAAACAAATAAATGATTCGTAAGTACCTACCTACCTAAAATTTCCAGAAGATAAAAGAACTCTATAAAAATATTGTGTGTAGTACAGAGGACATCTAGTTTGGTGTTATATTTAGTTTAAATCTTTTACCTTATAAAAACACAAAATTTCGAATTTTTTTTGTTAGTCTATACAAGAACTCATACACTACAAGAATCCATACAATAATACATATTATAAATGCGAAAGTGTTTCTGTCTGTCTGCTACGCTTTCACGGCCCAACGACTCTACTGACTCTACAGAAATAAATAGGTTGCCTATCAAAATCCGGTCCAGGCTATTTTTTTATTAATTAATTTTAATTTTTTTTGTCAAGTTTATTGTAGCCAATGCAATACCATCGCGTTTGTCATAAAATTACCTATATTTTGATATATAACTCAAGCGGTTCCGATCCGTTATGTTACCATGTAACTAAGGTAATTGTTACCATAGTCATTCTAGTCATAGTGATCTTAAACTATTAACAGTTCCCGCGGGATCCAAAAAAATCAATCCACGCGGACGAAGTCGCGGGCATGATCTAGTATATAATATAATTATTTAGTCGTGCAACTGTGTATAATTAACATTTTAACATCGTAATCAGTAAATTCCATACTAAGAAATAGGAAAATGATACCTAAATGCCTTGCTATATACGGTCATAAGACGCCGGAAGCTGGCCGGAAAGAATATCTTTTTGTTATAATTAAAGTCCAACAATTAAAAATCGTGCAAACATCTAATTGATGAATTGTACAATTTGAAATTATTGCTACCGGTTGCCATGCAACTTTGTGTGCTGTTTTTATAGTGGAAAATAATATTATTACGAACGATTTATTAAATTACCCCAAAAGAAATGAAAGAAAGCCATCGAGTAGAAGCGATTTACTTATTCTTAGTTTTTACTTATAATTTTACCTACCGCCTGCCATGGACATTTGCAGCACCAGAGGAACCGCCAATGCGTTGCCGGCTTTTGAGATATTTGTTTATCCGCCCTTTGAAGAGCCCCATATTATAATCATGAGGGAACACAGGAGATGGAAGCTGGTTCCACAATTTGCGGGTACGGTACGGGTATGTGTTATTCCAGACTATAATCTATCTTTGTGCCATACAGGTCTGTTCAGCCGATCTATCGTGATTGAGTAACACACATCCATTCATCCAAACTTTCGCATTTATGACATTAGTATAGAACATATGGATGGTCAATACAGAATGGAGACTGGTTGCTCAATCACGCCATTACGGCTGAACGGATCTGGATGAAATTTGGCATAAAGATAGATCATAGTCTGGAATAAAAAATAGGCTACACTTCATTCCGGAAAATGAAGGACAATAAGAACGGAAATCAAGAAATCAGCATCAGCTAGTGTGTATTAAAATTTTTAAAATACATACCAATAGCTAACAGAGTCTTCAACTTAGGGTTAGCCTTCTTCAATGCATTAATTCTGTCGTAAAGCCCAGTTTTCCCGTCTTTGGTTTCATCGTTGGACTCGAAGGAGCTGAGTTTTCCTTTCTTCATCCAACCGAAGGCGAAGATGATGTGTGTACAGAGGTCGGGGGAGATGTCTTCTGGCATAAACTTGCCGACCTTGACCCTGTATTGTGACCAGTTGGTGTAGTAGCAGACGATCTGTGAAGAAAATAATTTTTTTTACATGAAGAATATTATTATATTATATTTACATAGCATTGTATAGTTAAAAAAAAATTATTTCCAAAAAACCGACTTCCAAAGTCACTGTAAAAAAAATGTATTGCTTTACAGTGGCTTTGGCAGTCGGTTTTTTGATAAGAATTTTTTTAAACTTTTTACTGTCAGGGTTGAGGATTTGGAGTCAGATTTTTTTATGGGACCACCTCGAGAGCTTCTTCTAACGACTGATAGAATTTTTTTTCAAATCGGTTCAGAAACCACGTAGACCGACATACTTACATTTTAAAAAAAAATACGCGCCGAATTGATAACCTCCTCCTTTTTTGGAAGTCGGTTAATTATGGACAGAGGACAATTTAAACTTACATGGTTTTTCGCAGTGCCACCAAAATTGTACTTAAAAAAAATGATAAGAATTCTTGTCATCATCATCTTTTCCACCCATTGCCGGCTCACTACTGAGCACGCGTCGCTTCTCTGAATGAGTTTGGCCATAGCCTACCACGCTGGGCAAGTGCGAATTGGTAGATTTTAGTAAAATTTATTTTGTACCAAAAAGTTATAAAACACGACACGTATGGGTATCGGATTAATTATACCTACCATAAATCCCTATTAAGTATAGTAACTTAGCTTAGCTTAGTTAAGTTAGATAACTTAGCTGTAATGATTGATGAAAGATCGACATCTAGCCATATTTTCGCTATAAAGCTATTGTGGTCAACATCACATTTAAAACTATATCATGCACATACAACATACGCATTTTAAAATAGTATGTCCTTACATCTATGCTATTGACCTAGCTTCGACCGCTATAGGAATCTAACCTCTATACCTATTGATATAGACACCATTATATATCACTAAATTGCACTTGAACATTAAACATACTCATTCTGAAGGCTAACAACTTTACTTTTAATACATTCGAAAAGCTTTGTCGACATCCGCGTTAACTTCTAGGGACAGTTTTACCGGTGTCCTTAAAAACTGTTCCCTTGCATTTATTATCATAGAATTAAGATTCATTTTTGATTGGATTTACTCGTGTCTGATGGTAATATAAGTTTGTGGCAGGCATTGGCAAGGCTTAATGTATGCCTTGTGGCGTTTCCTGACATGCCTGTCTAAGGGAAATTCTCTTGCCTTTCCAAATGCAGACATTTCATTAAAATATGCAGTTTTTTTCATGTATTTTTACTAGTTATTTTTTATTACGATTATAATTATTGTAGGTGATCGCTTTTTTTAAGTCACATTACATGCGTAATCGCAGTCGATTCGCTGGTGCCATAGCAACGGAGGCTTATAAATAAATTAATATAAAAAACAACTGATATTTTAAAACCTGCTTTTTGCATCTATAATTTAAAGTCGTCATGAAACTAATAATTGGATACAATTTCTTCGATAAAAAAGTCAGTCAAGATTTTGAGTGGGTAATAGTAGATTATTCACCACGGGGGTAACGCGATGTATTATGTCACGGGCGCCGGGATAAATCCCAAGCGGAACGACGGATTTTAGAGTAGCTCCCGAGCGTAGCGAGGGTGTTGCATCTAGAATCCTGAGAGTAGCGCGGGAATTAGGGGCGCCCAAGATTAATACAGCATTACCCCTACGGTGAATACTCTACTTTTCACACCTCGCGATACAACCACTTCTTTCAGCTGGCGTGGCCTACTCGATTTGACAAACAAATGTCGTCAGTGCGAATCTAGTGGGCCACGGCTTCGGTTTTCGAAAATCGAGTTGGCCGCGCCTGCTGAGAACACATTCTGTTTACCGAAATTAGACTTTATGGATCTAGCAATAAGAATTATGAATAAAACCTCTTTGGAATGAATAGAATTTCCTTCAGATCTTGCTTCAGATGCGCGATGATTCTAAATTCAAATCACATTATAACCCTAGGGAACCTAGTGAAAAGTTTTTTCACACCACTCGCTCAACAACGGCTTATTACATGGCCTGTTATCTAAGGTTAAAGTAAGACATTAAATCCCTAGGGTTATAATGTTGTACTGACATCCATTATTCCCTAGGGTTATAATGTGATTTGAATTTAGAATCATCGCGCATCTGAAGCAACATCTGAAGGAAATTCTATTCATTCCAAAGAGGTTTTATTCATAATTCTTATTGCTATATCCATAAAGTCTAATTTCGGTAAACAGAATGTGTTCTCAGCAGGCGCGGCCAACTCGATTTTCGAAAACCGAAGCCGTGGCTCACTAGATTCGCACTGACGACATTTGTTTGTCAAATCGAGTAGGCCACGCCAGCTGAAAGAAGTGGTTGTATCGCGAGGTGTGAAAAGTAGAGTATTCACCGTAGGGGTAATGCTGTATTAATCTTGGGCGCCCCTAATTCCCGCGCTACTCTCAGGATTCTAGATGCAACACCCTCGCTACGCTCGGGAGTTACTCTAAAATCCCTCGTTCCACTTGGGATTTATCCCGGCGCCCGTGACATAATACATCGCATTACCCCCGTGGTGAATAATCTACTATTATTTACTTACTCGTATTAATATATTATTTATGAATATACGAGTAATATGTGTACGATTACAATAGGGATAATGCCTATGTCAAAAATATAGAGGTCTTCCAAAAGACCTAATTTTCACAACCTCGGTTAGTTTTAAGTTTGATAACCGCTAAGTATAGAACGGCTAAACAGATCTGGATGAAATTTTGCACAGAGATAGTCTGGAATAACACATAGACTTCTTGTTATCCTGGAAAATTAAAGAGCTCCCTCGGGATCCCCAAAAACCTCAATCCATGCGGATGAACTCGCGGGCATCAGCTAGTCTATTAAATGTACACGCATAATATGATTAATGACCAATCACCAATCATTGTCGCACTTACATCCGTCGTCCTTGTTTCATATAAGGTCACTTATAATGTACTGATTAAATTAAAATTATCTTGAACCAATTCATTTTTACATAAAAGGGATATCCGTTGCATATACATAGATAGGCAACTATTATTAAATCGTATTTTGTATTTCTTTATGTTATAGTTTAAAATATGACACCATTAATTTGTTGGCACTATTTAGTTGACAAAATTAAACCGAATTTAATGTCAGCAAGAATTTAACAACTTTTATTTATATATCATCTGTTAAAAACAAAAACATGATTGTCCATGGCAAGAGGTGTCGATAAAATAAAAATAGTAAACATTATTTAATATAAACAATTCTTTTTTAACAACCGACTTCAAACTGCCGCGCCAACTTTACAACAACAAGCACAAGCTATACAAAGTACTTATTTTATTGTTGATATTTTAAAAATCGATCGACCGATTTCGATAAAATTTATATGGGACCACTTGGGAAGTATGTCCTTTCAAATAAAAAAAGAATCATCCAAATCGGTCCACCCAGTCAAAAGTTCTGAGGTAACAAACATAAAATAAAAAAACAGTCGAATTGAGAACCTCCTCCTTTTTTTGAAGTCGGTTGAAAATATGTGGTTGTTGAAATACAATCATAGAAGTGTAGATAGTAGATACATAAGTAACCGCAGTCTTAAATAGTTTTTTAAATATCAACAATAAAATAAGTACTATAGTGTGTGCTTGTTGTTGTAAAGTTGGCGCGGGAGTTTGAAGTCGTCGGTTGTTTAAAAAGAATTTTTTATATTAAATTATATTTTGGCATTTTAAACCAGTGGTAGATTTAGTTGACGATTCAAAAGCACTTGTTAAAGTTTATTTGAACAAAAGACATCTGAATTGAATCGATAGTCATAACTAACCTTATATCCATCTTTATCCTTATGATCATCAGTGCCAACTGAGTTGTCTAAAGCTGCAGACGACTTGCGGCTGGCGATGATCGGACGACCACGTATCTTTGGCCTGTTGACGCTAGCCGATATCACCTGGTCCGTGGACCTTGATACACTGGACGTTACTGATGTTAAGGTCTTGTTGGGCTTCCGCAGTCTTCGGCGTACACCTGGAAAATATGGTGCTGTTAGATCACCAATACATATAGAAGACGACCTCCCTGGTTCGGTGGTGAGCGCTGTCTTAAAGTGGAAGGTCCCGGGTTTGAGTCCCGGTGGGGTCATTTTGGGAATTTATAATTTCTGAATTTTCTAAGATCAGATCTAGTGGCTTCGGTCGTGGTTAGTTACCACCTTACCGGAAAAGGCGTAACGCTAAGCGATTTAGCGTTCCGATACGATTCTATGTAGAAACAGATTAGGGGTATGGATTTGATATAAGAAGAAGACACGTTGAAGATGTCTTTGAATAAGTTCAAAGTTAATGTAAAACGCAAACTCATTGAAAAATCTTATAACCATGTAAAGGATTACTAAAATAACAAGGAAGCTTGGCAATAATTTGCTCTAATGGCTCTGATAGTTCCTTAGTTTAAGATGATTTGTGAGATGGTGATAATTAAAAAAAAACCATTTGTTATGGCCTCTTCACAGACCAGGGCGCGTTTGGAACCCTCGTAGCTTTAGTTTTAAGTTACTGTAACTGATTATCACCATCATGTTTTATAAGTAATTCGATGTGAAAAAGTGTACCAAATTTGAATCCATACTAATATTATATAAATGCGAAAGTGTGTCTGTCTGTCTGTCTGTCTGTCTGCTACGCTTTCACGGCCCATCTGTTCAACCGATTTTGATTAAATTTGGTACAGGGATAGGTTGTATCCCGGGGAAGGACAGGCTAATTTTTATCTCGGAAAATTCAAGAGTTCCCGCGGGAATCAAAAAAACTTAATCCACGCGGACGAATTCGCGGGAATTATCTAGTAAATGAATAATTTTTGATTTGATTGGATATAAACAGTACCTCTAACAAGTTAGCCCGCTACCATCTTAGACTGCATCATCACTTACCATCAGGTAAGATCGCAGTCAAGGGCTAGTGGAATAAAAAAATGCCACATCATTTTTAAAACCCGTCGAGCTACTATGTTAAGTTCTACATATTATCGCCTGTTTTCTGATTTCACGTATAAAGGAACTTCGAACTTAACTCTTTCCATCGCCTTTCTATATATACACGATAATACCCAACGAACTTTATGTAGTACGTAGTTTGTACAACATTTACATAATAGCTGAGTTACAGCCAACACTATGTAGTGGAAAGGAATATAAAAATGAAATATGCACTTTTAAACTTCTTCCCTTAAATCAACATTAACTTGCATACGATCTAAGCACATAAAGCCAGCTCACGATAGCTTCAAATATAACGAAATAACGACCACAAAGAAAAATAAACCCTAAAGTTGTAAACTTAAAGTTCCTTTTAAATTAAACGATAACGATATCAGATATACGCGGCGTTGTCCCTTGAGCTTATGAAGCCAAAATAAAGAAAATTTATTACTCGGAACGGATAGGAAAACAGTAACCTCTAGTCGTCTGTGGAAATATTTTTTAAAGTCACGGCTTGCATCGATATCTTTAGCCAGCAAGGTCTCATAAATAAAACTTTTTAAAGCACCTTAATGAGTATTTACCGACGATTTGCCTGGCGCACTCGTGTGAATATTTGCATCGCGCTACATAAATTGTTAAGATCTAGACTCTCTATATATTGTGAACTAGATTTTGCGAGTGACTTCTATCGCATGGATTCAGTTTTTTCAAGGAACTCCTTAATTTTCCGGGTAGCCTATGTCCATTCCCGAGATGACATAGGCATATTGGTTGAAAAGACTCACCGTTATTAAAGCGTAGTAGACAGACAGACACGCTTTCGAATATACGCAGCATAGTTACGGATTGACGTGATTTTTTGCTTGGGTATAGTTGAGGACCTGCCTCCCGATTGTGTAAAGAAATCACTATCGTAATCGTTCCCAAACGGACAATTCGACCTGTTTAAGGAGTTCATAGATGTTTGCACGTCAAAAAGCATAATATATGAACTCTTCAACAGCAACAATTTAAAAAAAACTCCCGTATGAAGTAAAAAAAAATTATTAGACGCGTACGATGTCGCGGGCATCAGCTAGTATTTGATGTGTGGCACAATTTGGAAATAAATGTTTTTTCTTTCTCTATACTTACTAGTGGAATCTGAGGTGGGAGTGATGACAGCTATGACCAGCAGAATAGTGGCCGCCCACCGTAAGAGTCTCGGTGGCCACTGGAACAAAACAAACAAACATTATTTTCATCTTCTTGTACAGTAAATGGAGAAGGCTTAATTCATTCATTCACTTAATGACTCATGAGTTTCAGGCCTTCAAGTCAAAGTATATTTTATTCAAAATTGGTACCTACACAGTAGGTACTCTTTTTTAAGACGTTCGAACAGAGTACTGTCGTAGGTACCAATTCTACAAAGCATAAGACGTGATGGTGATAATTAACGACGGTATCTTAAAACTAAAGCTACAAAGGTTCCAAATGCACCCTGGTCTGAGAAGAGCCCAAAACAAACACATGTTTCTCAACTCACTTCTTAGTAGAAGGCTAACATTTTACAGAGAGGTTCCCTTAAATGTCTCCCTCACCTATCTGTCTGTGATTTCTTTTCGAAATTACCATAGAAGCGAAGTCGCAGTTGGTCGCTAGTGTTCTTTATAATATACAACTAGCATATTCACACTACTTTTGATGCGTGATTGTACCCATATTTTTTGAAGATTTGGACAACATAAACAAACAGTAGTTTGAGTTATTATGGAAAAAAACGCAGCGCCTCGTTTTCTTTTTACTCTAAAAGTGTGCACCTTTTTATTTTCAATTTTACACCACTAGTAGAAAACTGTTGTGAGTTAGTTAAAAACACATTGCAACAGAACTGTAAACTGGCGGGGCAAAAAAAAGTGTAAACCAGCAGTACACTAACCTTGCCACAGTGAAGTTGTCGCATGTTTACCGTTTTCTCGCTTTTTGTAGGCTTTCCCACTCCCACAAGTAGCTATATTAAGCTATATATACGTTTGTAGGAAAGAAGCTTTAAAACATTTACAGAAAGTACCTACTTTACACGTTTCTTGTTTTGGGCATTTTTGCTCGATGTTTCTGATACGAACCGCTTAGGTGTTGAACACCCTTCCAGCACACGTGTTTCCTGCCACGTATAACTTAAGTACCTTCAAGGCAAAAGTGAATAGGCATCTTCTAGGCAAGCGCGCTCCACCCTAGACCTCATCATTGCTTTGCACTAAGCATGATTGTCGTCAAACGCGAGCCTATCTCACAATAAAAAAAAAAACATATACTTACTTACCTAAAATAAATATTAATCTTAAGCATAGCAAATGCAAGAAACTAGTAGTGGGTTGATACTAAAAGTAAAATTTAATATTCTAGAATTTCTATATTAATATATTATTTTAATAACATGCTAACTTCCTCGAACCAAACGGTTTAGACTGAATTTTTCTGCATTAATCCAAGCTCGTAGAGAGCGGATATGACGTCATAAGAATTCAAAATGGTGTCCCTCCAGCGGACTAAGTAGAATTTTATTATCATTTTACGTTTCCACCGATTTGGATCGCATGCAATTTCATAAGAATAGAGTTTATGGAAAACTATAATATAAAGAATGGAGGGAAAAATTTAAATCTCTGTACTTAATATTGTAGAGATTATTTAAGAGTAGAAATACATCAGGCACCAGACAGGATAATACGTGTGCATGAATTTTCCGCGAAAAGAAACTCCATTTTGTCATGTCGCGCTAGACTGTGCAGGTCCAAAATTTTCCGGATCAAAAACCCTATATGCATTCCCAGTATACAATCTATCTCTGTACCGAAATTCATCCAAATCGGTTCAACAGATGGGCCGTGAAAACGTGGAAAACACACAGACAAAGACACTTTTGCATTTATAATATTAGTATGGTCTATTTCACGGGTCGTCATTTCAAATTTTTAACCTATTACCGGCTCTCTCCGGTCTCCTCTCGGAATAGAAAGGGTTTGGCCATAGTCCACCAAGCTGGTCAAGTGTGAATTGGCAGATTTCACACACCTTCGAGAACATTATGAACTCTCGGGCATGCAGGTTCCCTCACGATGTTTTCCTACACCGTTCGAAGCAAGTGATATTTAATTTCTAAAATAAATAAATAAAGTAAAATAAATAATATAAAACTATTTTTCATCCCACCATCTCGGAAAGAGTATTTTTTATCTTCGATATCTGAATGCAAAAGCCGTTATTATCCTCTTGAGGATAAAGTAAATTGAATTTAGAACATCGTGTGCATGTTAGTAAATATCACTCGTCTATGAAGTTTGTGAACTCAAAACATCATTAAAACCTATTTACTTTTACCTCTATGGTGCCGAATTTCCATACAACCTTTTTTAATTTGTTAAAAACTCACACTCGTAACCTTCTTGGTGTACTTTTTTAATTTGCTTTGCGCGCACCATTTTCTTTCACGTCATGTCATTTCCTCGCTGAGGTGGGATGAAAAGTTACGTGTTGCACAGTGCACTCGAGTGAAAAGATTTTTCACCTTGTGCTCTTTTGATTCCCTCGCTGACGCTCAGGGTTCTAATTTTAGAATCCTTCGCTTGCTCGGTCATCAAAATTGAGCACGCGGTTAAAAAACAACTTTTCACTCTTGTATAACAAATAACTATTTTTATATGGGTACATTATTTTTATAGCGCGTATATATAGCGGTATTTTTTTTATAGCGCACAATAACTCCGAAAATTTTATTAAAAGTTCCTGCCCAAGGATCGAACTCTTGACATCGTACCTATAGCAAGTTATAACCACTAAGCCATCACCATTAGTAATTCGGGTAGTGTTTCATTAAGCAGAGCAGTGAAAAGGCTTGAGAGATTTTAATCTTAGGAGAAATTATTCACGGACCTTTTGCATTCGCTATAATTACTTCTTTTTTGTCCCGCCGCCCCATTGTGGTAGTGATTTTTAAATTAAAAGCGCCCCGGGCTTGTCCTTATTCCTCTGTGTATCGCAGAAACATTTCAAAAGATAGCGTTTTTATTTGCGATTTTTTTTTAATTCACAAGTTAGCCCTTGACTGCGATCTCACCTGATTGTAAATTAAGATGCAGTCTGAGATGGTAGCGGGTGACCTGTAAGGAAGGGATTTATATTTAACCCCCTAATCGGTTTCTACGCGGTATCGTACCGGAACGCTAAATCGCTTGGCGGTACGTCTTTCCCGGTAGAGTGGTAACTAGGCACGGCTTCGCTTCGACATAAGCTGATATTCAGTCAATAAACAAGATGAACGAAGGTTGTCTGTGAGAGATCGCTGTAGTGATAGTCGGCCATTGCATGTAAAGGTATGACTGTTATTTATTTTTTACCCATTTACTGTTTTTGAGCAGAGTATTAATAAATAAATAAGATTTTAAATTTGTTTCAAAGCAAGTAGTAATAATTTAAAAATGGTGAAATTCTCATTAGCATGATTTTAATTACCATATTGATCGTGACTTTAAACATTCTGTATAATTTAAAAGCTAAATACGAGATAAAATTCAACATAAACCTAACAGGGGACATGGTTATTACGACTTTTCACTCCTCACAAAAAAATAATTTATTTGACTAGTTTTCAAATACCTACTCAACTGGAGAGACCATATCGGTGAGAATTTGTCCCAAATTCCAAAGATTCAAATTCAAATTCTAATAAACTTTTACAAGTACTTTTGAATCGTCGAGTGAATCTACCACTGGTTCGAAATGTCATTCCTACCGAGAAGAACCAGCAAGTAACTCGGCGGTTGCTCTTTTGAAAAAAAAAATTTACAATTTTATTAATTTACCGCTGTCCTTAGCTTTGCTGGAGCGAGTCAAATCCAGAAGAATGCGAAATACATTCTAATATTAAGAATGCGTAATCATGCTAATATAATAAAGTGAAGTAAGTGGTGAAATTTGTACACGGATAGGTTGTTGGGTTTCCCGGGGAAGGATGTAGGCTTTTCATCCCAGAAAATACATATTATAAGTAGAAAATTCAGCAAGAACGTGATTTATTGTACAACACATACTAGCTATAGATTTGGTCCGGTGGTATAGTTAATGTTATTGTAGCACGCAGACGCAGGCGCAGGCGCAAGGCCAAATGAAAGGAAAAGAGCGGAGCGGACGGCATGAACCGCACAGACCAACCACTGGCCAGAGAACTGTTGTTTTTTTATTCCACTAAAAGTTAGCCCTTGACTGCGATCTCACCTGGTAGTGATGATTCTAACCTGGTAGGGGTATGATAGTTATAGTTATAAAAACATACCCCCAATTCTCAAATCAAATCCGGGACCTTTCTCACATTATAAGACCACAGCGCTCACCTCTGCGTCACAGAGGTCGTCAAATAATGTAAAAGGTAACCATAAATATACGGTCAACATATATTTACCCACCTATCACCAAAAGGTAAATTGACTGAGTCTAGAAACAATTAAAATGATAATTTAAGTAAGTATTCCATATATGTTACGTAGATCCCTAAAATATTTCAGTTTAGGCGTTAACAGCTGAATCAAACAAGGAAATCAAGGACTAAAACTAATAAATGCAATAAACACAAAAGGGAGTCCATCTGTCTGTTTATCTGTTACCATTTTACAGCACAACCATTGAACCGATTTTGATGAAATTTCGTACAGAGATAGCTTGAAGATGGATAATGGATACTGTTGATCAATGTCGTCAAATTACTATATTTTTTTTAACTACCAAAATATTTGTATATTATTTCAAAAAGGAATTATCTAGCTTCCTATAAAAGAGTAAACTACAGTACGATTTTCTAAGATTAGTTCTTGGTATTTCATTCAATTAATGCTGAAACAATACTATTAATTGCATCAGATTGTAAGGCGGTGGTTGTACAAGGACGCTTAAGACTATAAGCACTAAACAATCGTTGATTGCGCCGTATATACCACTGAGAAGTTCTTGTGCAATGGATTTAGAAAATATGAGCATTTATAGTAGGAACTAGATTTTTTCTAAATTTTTTTTAGTCGCCTCGAAATTCGGGCCATGCCATATATCTTTGTGGATCGATTTCGATTGAATTGGACTTTAATAATATAGTCTGGCAGAAAACATCGTTTCATGTTTTTTCGACCGAATTTCGGCCACGGCGGCCAATCTCCAGAGAAATTAGCCATCTGCGCGGGAGATATTATAATTATAGTGCATTAGTGTGTGCGGTGTGCGCAAACACAGCCCGCGTCCGTGCTACTCAGTTCTCAGTAGGTACTCAGTCTCCGTCTCATCGGGCAATGAGACTAAAGGAGTAGAGAGTGCACCTCTGTTTATGTATTAAGTAAGGATATAAGTATAGTGAGTATGTAGATATAGTTACCAGCAGACCAGTGAAAATTTATAATAGTACCGAAAAATAAACCGTACCTACTTACCTATTTAATAAGACCGTACTCTGGATATTCTTACAAGAAAACTATGTCCAGCTAACAATGTACGACGACATTGAAAATACTGATCTGCATTACTATGACGAAATTAAAAATATTAATCCTTTTTAATTTAGTTTTATAATAACTAATTTAGTAAATTACATTACAATTTTGTCAAAAATAAATTCGTGACTCTCTGTGGTGCACTACTCTGCGTTTGCGCATGGTATAAGGTCACTTCTTAGATAGGCTAAACCTTTGAGATTGTTCCAACTCTGGACACATGGCTAAATAAATTAACTACTCGTTTATAATACTACCTTCAATAAATACAGTGAAACTGGTATTTATTACACAATAGAATCAAATGCAGTTTGACTGCATTGGCACTGGTAAAGGCAAATATGAAATATAGGTATGTGGCTGGAAAAGCTAAGTTACCTTTTTTTTATTCCACTACAATTTAGCCCTCGACTGCGATCTCACCTGTTAGTAAGTGGCGATACAGTCTTAGATGGTGGATAACCTGAGGGGTATGTCAGTTATATAAAACCCATACCCCTAGTCAGTTTCTACACGGCATCGCATCGGAACGCTAAATTGCTTGGCGGTACGTCTTTGCCAGTAACTAACCACGGCCGAAGCCTCCCAACAGGCCAGACCAGAGAAAATTCAAAAATTATAAATATCCAAATTGACCCTGCCGGGGATCAAACCCGCCTCCGCACGTTAAGACAACAGCACTCAAAACTGCGCTGCGGGGAGGTCGTCACTCAAGGTTACCTTAGCATTAGGTAGGTATTTTCTATTATGTAAGTACAAAAGCTTTTACATCTGAACTTGTTGCTCCACGAGTATATCATCACGCGGGTGATCAAATTATACGATGTGTCACCTTCTGACACAATTAATGATGACGAATGAACCTGCGTGCAGCCACAGCGTAAGTATTTATGTTCATACAGCGTAAGTATTTATTTTTGTGCCGCCAAGCGATTTAGCATTCCGGTAAGATACTGTGTAGAAACCGACTAGGGCTATGGGTTTACTATAACTGCTATATCTTTATCAGGTTAGCCCGCTTCCATCTTAGACTGCATCATCACTTACCATCAGGTGAGATCGCAGTCCAGGGCTGACTTGTAGTGGAATAAAAAAATACAGCGGGTTGATGCTCATACAATTTACAGACCCGGCTAACATGACAGTTATTATAGCGCCAAGAGATACTGTATCCAAATGAAAAGGTAAAAGTGACTGACTGACAGATCTATCAACGTACAGCTCAAACCATGAATGGATCGGGCTAAAATTTAGCATACAGATAGCTATTATGACACAGGCATACCTACGCTAAGAAAGGATTTTTGGTAATTCAACCCCTAAGGGGGTGAAATATGTCTTTGAAATTTGGATGAAAATCGAACCTGATGTGAGCTCTCTCAACATAATATGGTTGAGACTTGAGACTGATTTATTTAATGGTAGATAACTGCATAAATTAATTAGACGTAGATATTTTGGTTGTCACTAGACAATATTTTACATTGAAAATTCCGTCAGTTTCCTGCGTTTCGACCCTGTCACACCGCAGCGTTGCTCTGTTTATATCCCTCCGTCGATCAACTGGTGGGAATGTATGTACTTATCTCCTTAGACTGTGGTACCAGCTTACGTTAAGTATTATTTTCACGAAATTGTCAAACTTCATGAACCTAAATGAAATGCTGATTTATGAATTTTATGATGGACTCATTTGTAGTGTGGTGTGTATCTAGACGTTGTCTACGCTGTCGCGTAGATAAAGTTGTCATTTTCTATGAAGTCGTATTGTAGTCTAAAGCCACACGAGTTAAAACTATCCCCATACCCCTAGCTGGTTTTTATACGACATCGTAATTCGTATCGAAGCCCGAAGGCGACACATTTTTGCCGGTAGGGTTGTAATCAGCCACGGCCGATGCCTTCCACCAGGGGCCTACTGCAACGCCATATTGTTTCATTATTGTTGACTCGTGTTTTAGAATTATAATCCTTATTTTAGGTACGTGAAATTTGCCAATTTGAATAATATTGCTTAAGATTAAGCGTTGGCATGGCCCCTGACCATAGCAGATAAAAATCGAGATCGTCAAAATCAAAATAAATCATGTAAAACTCATAAAGAACTCACTCAAAAGCTCGTTAAAATTGTATCAGGAGAGAGTTGGATGCTGGATGCAGACAAAGCAAAGCGCAGAAACAACATAAGGCTTGTGGATAAATATCCAATGAGACACCTTTTTTGTGCAGCTTGACCTAAAATCTGAAACTAGGGATGTACTACAAAAGCTAAATATTCGACAAATTTTATCGAAATTTTATTGATAAAATTTGGTCTCTATTCCAATTTCATAATCAATTTGTCATTTTCTAAAACACTATTAACTAGTGATGTACTGACTAGGAACTAGGGATGTACTACAAAAGCTAAGTATTCGGCTAATTTAACCGATAACATTTGGTCTCTATTCCAATTTAATAATCCATTTGTTGTTTTCTAAAACACTATTGCATAGAAAATAGTATATTTAGAATCGTTATATAACTTAAATTAGGTTTTATACGAATTATTATTGTCAAGAACAAGACATATTTATTCAGGACCATAATGCAAACACGGCGCGAAATCAGAATTGTTTTCATTCGATTTTATAAAGTAATTTTTAAGTATATTTTTTTTTTTAATGAATGGAAAAAAGAATTAAAGTATTTAATACTAGATGATTCCCGCGACTTCGTCCGCGGGGACCAAGTTTTTTCGATTCCCGCGGGAACTCTTGAATTTTCCGGGATAAAAAGTACCCTACGTCCTTCCCCGGGATACAACCTACCCATGTACCAAATTTCATTTAAATCGGTTGAACAGATACATTTTTTGACTCTCGCAGGAACCTTCGAATTTTCCGGTATAAAAAGTAGCCTATGTCCTTCCCCGGGATATAACTTATCCCTGTACCAAATTTCATCAAAATTGGTTGAACAGATGGGCCGTGAAAGCGTAGCAGACAGACAGACACACTTTCGCATTTATAATATTACTAGCGAATGCCCGCAACTTCGTCTGCGTGGTTCGAGGTTTTTTTGTTCCCGTGGGAACTCCTTAATTTTCCGGGATAAAAAGTAGCCTATGTGCTATTCCAGACTATAATCTATCTCTGTGCCAAATTTCAGCCAGATCCGTTCAGCCGTGGGGGCGTGATTGAGTAACAAACATCCATCCATACATCCATCCATACATCCATCCACACATCCATCCATACATCCATCCATACATCCATCCATACATCCATCCGTCCAAACTTTCGCATTTATAATATTTATTTGAAGTAAGGACTATAAGATTTTATGAATTGAGTTCGTATGCGTAAAACTTTAACTATGCGGTTCAACCGCTCACCTTGGTTGCTTCTTCATTTAGTTATAAATGTAATGTAACTTTTCCAACTGGTTTGGAAACCTTTTTGCATCTAGTGACCAGTTCGATGTATCCATATTATCCATACTTAATATTATAAATGCGAAAGTGTTTCTATCGCCTGTCTGCTACGCTTTGACGTCACGTGAACAGATGGCTGTTCACCAATGTTGATAAAACTTGGTACAGAGATTGGTTACCTATATCCCGGGGACATCCCGGACCTTTATTTTAATTTATCTATTTATGACTGCGAATTTTTATTAAATTATTTTCAAAGTAAGGTTTTTTAATATACTTTTTTTTGTATTCCGGTACAAATTAATAAAATATTTTCGTCTGGATGATTTCATTGGCTATAATAATTACCTACATTATTTTGTATCAATAACATATATATTTTATTTTTAAGCTATTGCATAGCTTCTATCGCGGGCCTTGAGCGTGGAGACCGAATCCAGAAATTTCGTAACGAAAAAAACCTAACACTTTGGTTGCTATGACTACTTGTGTTGTTGACTTCACGTTGTTGAAAATAAAAAGACTATTTTTATGAAAAGACTAGCGGACGCCTGCAACTTCGTTCGCGTGGCATAAGTTTTTTAATTCCAATAGGCATTCCTTAATTTTCCGGTATAAAAAGAACCCATGAAAAAAGACCCGTCGATCCGTTGCTCTGTTGCGGCGTGATTGAATTACTATTTAACGTCCTTTGGGATAGAATTTATAAAAACTGTGTATATCATAATTCAAACCGGTAGCCCTAATATCGAGTTTCACGGCTATTTAACTTGAAAAACGCCGGCCTTTTACACCAACTTACAGCCCCTATTTTACCTGTTTGGGGGTGGAATTTAGAAATACTGTTACACACGTACTTCTTTATAGTATACCGAAAGCCAAAATACCAAGTTTCGTTGTAATAGCTTGAGAAATATGTTGATAAATGAAGGATATTCATCCCCTATTTCACCCCTTTGGGGGTCTAATTTTCAAAAATGGTGAAACACGTACTTCTGCATATCTAACTGAAAGCTCAAATGCTAAGTTTCTTCACTATAACTTGAGAAATGAAGGACTTTCATACAAACTTTCAACCCCTATTTTACCCCTTTAGGGGTGGAATTTTGAAAAACTGTACCACACGTACTTCTTTATTTATTACCTAAAGCCAAAATACCAAGTTTCGTTGATACAACTTGAGAAATATCTTGAGAAATGAAGGACTTTCATATAAAATTTCTTCCACTATTTCACCCCTTCGGGGGTAGAATTTTCAAAAACTGTGAAACATGTATTTCTTTATTTTTTACCGATAACTCATATACTAAGTTTCATGGATTTAACTTGAGAAATGAGAAATGACGGACTTTCATATAAACTTTCAACCCCTATTTCACCCCCTTAGGGGTGGAATTTTGAAAAATCCTTTCTTAGTGAGCGCCTACGTTACAAAAGGAAGCTACTGTCAAAATTTCAAGTCTCTAACCCTAGCGGCTTAGGCTGTGCGTTGATATATAAGTCAGTCAGTCAGTCAGTCAGTCAGTCAGCCAGTCAGTCAGTCAGGACTTTGAATTTTATATATATATCTGAACACAAGTAGTCATAGCAACCAAAATCATTTTTTCATAAAAATATTTCGCCTTTATATTTTCAATAACTTGAAGTCAACAACACAAGTAGTCATTACAAGTTGATAAAAAATGCTATGCAATAGCTTTACCGCGGCAGTCTCCGAGTGCCAGACGTCTTTTTACTTAAATGTAAATATTTATCCATTATAAAAATGATTACAAACATTGGTAGGTAACTCATGTATTGTTTCACGCAATATTTAATATTATCTTGAATTAGGTATATTGATTCCGTAATAAATTGTTAAAATAACGAGTTTGTTAACGATATCTTCACATAAAACCATATCAATCAGCCATTTTTTTATTCACATAAAAAATAACTACCGTGCTCGCCCGTTAAATATACATTTACGCCGAATCCAAGGTTCATAACATATACTAAAAAGGTCACGACCTTTCAACTGATTACATAGATAGATACGGTATCGAGTATATTATTAAACAGATTTTAAATAAGTTTCCCGTTTTACATCCCACTGTCAAATTTAAATTTAAATAGCTGATTGGTTCTACATTTTGTAAATTAAGATGCAAAACAAGATGGTTTTAATTAAAATTTGGTTGATTAAATTTTAATCTATGTGTTGTAGAGATAATATTGATTTACTTCAAAAACTGCTTTTAATTTTATTCATATATATTTTTCCTATTTCCTATTATCCATTTCTGACGGGTTTGACCTTTATGGGTTCTATATAGTAGGGATAGTAACCAGGATAATCATTTTATAAGACCCAGTCTCATTTAAATTAAATGACATGACTCCAATGGAACAATATTTCAACTTTAGTATTTTTTAAATATCGACATTTTTCAAACCATAAGTTGAACCCCTCACTATGTTTTCACGTTAGCCAAATGGCACTGCAGAACGCTCGTGTATTGAAATAATTTGTAATTAGCACAGTTCTGCCAGTATAAAATATGCATAGATCATTATTTTAGGTCAAATAAATACGGTCAAAAATATGAGCAATAAGTAGTTCATAATCGCCGGCATCAGCTATCTATACTATACTAATATTATAAAGCTGAAGAGTTTGTTTGTTTGAACGCGCTAATCTCAGGAACTACTGGACAGATTTCAAAAATTCTTTCACCGTTGGATATGTACGTGATCCCTGTGTGCTATAGGCTAAATATGTACCACGGCGAAGCCGGGCGGACTGCTAGTATTATAATTATTTTAATTTTTTAAAACATACAATCCCTAACAACCAAAGCAATGTAAATTAAACTGTAACGTTATGCAAATAGGTAAGTCGCCTTTTTATTATAACGATGTTGAACTATGAACAGTTGTTCTCGGCACTTGCGCAAATATTTTGACATAATTATATACACATCAATATACAATAGGCAATGATCTATAGTAATAATATAAATTGGAAAGTTTGGATGAATGGATGGATAGATGTTTGTTACTCAATCACTTCAAAACGACTGAATGGAACTGGATGAAATTTGGCACAGAGATAGATTATAGTCTGGAATAGCACACAGGCTTTTTATCCCGGAAAATTAAAAAGTTCCCGTGGGAACAAAAAAACCTCAATCCACGCGGATGAAGTCGCGGGCATCAGCTAGTATTTTATATATATAAACGAGACAATAGGTATAAAAATAAAAGATACAATATTATTTCTAATAGGAAATAATGAAAGGGCTGAACGTAATAAGCTATATTATTTGACCCTTAGTCCCTCGCTTATAATATCATAACGTTATTTCGGTGAACCAATTTTCTGAAAGGATTGCTACTCTTTCTGCTTATGAGTGAATTAGATTCGTGATGAGGCCCGAAATCCCTATTTCGGACCTAATCACGAATCTATTATAATGTGAATTCGTCAAATGAGTCGATATCTATAATTAAACAATAGCTCAGAATCACTTATATGGAGATGTCTCTCAACAAGTTTAAAGTTTTTGTAAAACGTAAACTCGTGATTGAAACATCTTATTTTTATTTTTTATTTTATTATTATTTTAAAAAACATACAGTAACATGATATACAATATTTAAATCAAATATAACATTGCACTTAAACCAAAACAGTTTTCAAAGATTCTTAGCACATATTGTCTAAACATTTTCCAAAAGAATAGTTGGGTATAGCCGCTAGACAAAACAAAATTATTTTTTATACTTACATTAAATTAGAACAAAGAAAAAAAAACACATAAGTAACTAAGATATAATGATCAAAAAAAAAGAAAAAATAACGAGCTGGTTGGTTTGTGCCGAACAATCTTTAATAGCCAATTTATACTTGGGGAGAGAGAGTTGAAATAAGCCGTTATAACCGACTTCTTGAAAAACAATTCCTTATACTGCTTGCAACATCTTTAAAAAAAATGTATTTTCTGCATAATTTGTCTTGCTTGGTACAATGCGGAACAGTTTTGGATGTCGAGAGTTAATCCGTGGACATCATAAAGTTATTTTAGAAATTAGATATGGAGAGTCAACACCATAATTCATGAGTTTGAATAGAAGGATTTGATCTCTTTGAACACGTCTACTAGCAGCTGAAAGTGGTTATTTGAGATATAGTATGAAAGTCGTTTTAAAAACCGATTGTGTACTCTTTCAATTGTTTCTATACGTACCTTATACCGAGGACTCCAAACCGTTATTACGTATTACAGTGTAAAGGATTATTTAAATGATAAAAAAGCTTGGGTATGAATTGTTCCACCGGCTATTTATGTAATAGTTATAATTATAAATCTAATCAAATTAATTTATCTAAATAATAAATTTCTAACCCTTATTTCTACCCTTTAGGGGTGAATTTTCTCAATACCTTTTCTTAGCTGATGTCTACGCCATACAAGGGAACGTACGATCCATCAAGTTTGTATGCTTTTTATAGTTCCTGAGATATCGTGATTAGTGAGTGAGTGAGTGAGTGAGTGAGTGAGTGAGTCAGTGGTATTTCGCTTCTATATAATTTAAATTAATAATAATAGCCCGCCAACCCGCATTGGAGCAGCGTGGTGGGTCTAAGCTCTAATTCCCGCTCTCCTATGAGAGTGGAGGCCTGTGCCCAGCAGTGGGACGTTAATAGGCTGTAGTGATGATGATAATTTAAATTATATAAAGAAGTTTGAAAAAAATCTTGCTTCTACTAAACCGAACAACAACAACATAATCAAACATCTGTTAGTGACTATCGTCCCATAATGGAACTGTAATAAACAACCATAATAACTTTTCAAACAAATGCTGAGAATCCCTTCAATAATATTATTATCAAGTTTTGATACTGTTCTCATCCAGAAGTTAAGGCTCCATAATATTTTTGAAAAAAACAATCGCTCTTTGAGCTTTTTATTCAAAAACTTTGTGTAAATGCAAATGGTTAGAAACTGCAATATTAATTGAAAGTTAAATCTATATATATAAAATTCAAAGTCCTGACTGACTGACTGACTTATATATCAACGCACAGCCTAAGCCGCTAGGGTTAGAGACTTGAAATTTTGACAGTAGCTTCCTTTTGTAACGTAGGCGCTCACTAAGGAAGGATTTTTCAAAATTCCACCCCTAAAGGGGTAAAATAGGGGTTGAAAGTTTGTATGAAAGTCCTTGATTTCTCAAGTTATAGTGATGAAACTTAGCATTTGGGCTTTCAGTTAGATATGCAGGCGTACAAGTTTCACCATTTTTGAAAATTCGACCCCCAAAGGGGTGAAATAGGGGATGAATGTCCTTCATTTATCAACATATTTTTCAAGTTATAACAACGAAACTTGGTATTTTGGCTTTCGGTATAATCTAAAGAAGTACGTGTGTAACAGTTTTTCAAAATTCCACCCCCAAACGGGTAAAATGAGGGTTGTAAGTTGGTATAAAAGGCCGACGTTTTTCAAGTTAAATAGCCGTGAAACTTGATATTTGGGCTACTGGTTTAAATTATGAAATACATAATCCACAGTTTTTATAAATTCTATCCCAAAGGACGTTAAATAGTCCTTCAATCACGCCGCAACAGAGCAACGGATCGACGGGTTTTTTTTCATGGGTTCTTTTTATCCCGGAAATTAAGGAATGCCTATGGGAATTAAAAAACTTATGCCACGCGAACGAAGTCGCGGGCGTCCGCTAGTTGAATTATAAAATAGGTAAGTATATCAAAAATTTCTTCGACAGAAAAATCCGAGTATGGTACTACCTACTTGATAATATATTTAGATATTTTAGTTTCATTCGAAATAGCTATTTATGCAACTGTATCGTAATGAGGGTCATTTTAATTCGAGTGCTGTTTTTTGATACGAGGCTTGCCGAGTATCAAAATAGGATAGTACGAGAATTAAAATGACTAATTACGTACAGTTGCATACAAGATTTTATCTACGACAAGGACGTCTTTATAATGTTTTACTTTATAAATTAATAAAAAAGTCAAGTGCCAGAACCCAGAGCCGCTAAGCTATAGGTATCCTATTTATGAAGATAACCATATCGATACAGCTACGACTCATAACGATACAGCTCCCATACAACGAACTGTATCGTTATGAGAAGCAAACACGAAAGAGGGTTCAATTCGATATAGTTGTCAAATTCGAAATTGGAACTTTTCGATGCTGGAGTAGATAAACATTAATTTTCAACAGTTATTTGCAATAAAGCCATGAATTCGTTTGAAATAGGTGTTTTTAACACAGTTTAATTTTACAAACGCTATAATTTTATTTTTTCCCATTATGGCCAAAGTCGCTCAAATCTCTTTTTCAATAATTTGGTAATTAATGCTGTAAAACAAAATCTCTAAACTAAACTAAAATGGCAGCTTTAAATCTATTTATGTCCCTTTCCGCTGGAATGAAAGGGTTAGCAATATTTTTAATGCTGTCATTTTAGTTTAGTTTAGAGATTGTGCACTACAGAATCAGCCCCAGTGATTAACTAATTTTATCCTTTTCAAACAGTTATTTTATTACGGGCGCTTAAAATATATAATTAATTTCGCACACACCACAAGTGAGAGAGCAAAGTGCAAAGTTTATTAGGGTCGTGGGTTCAATGATTACCGTAAGTTAGCGTTAAACTTTCCCGTAACTAAAAAGCCTGTTAGTTTACTACGTTCATTATTTATGCTATAACTAGATGATGCCCGCGACTTCGTCCGCGTGGATTGATGTTTTTGATTCCCGCGGGGACTTCAATTTTCCGGGATAAAAAGTAGCCTATATCCTTCCCCGGGATACAACCTATCCCTGTACCAAATTTCTTCAAAATCGGTTGAACAGATGGGCCGTGAAAGCGTAGCAGACAGACAGACAGACAGACAGACATACACACTTTCGCATTTATAATATTAGTATGGAAGTATGGATTATACGTTGGATAGGTACAGCTTTTACGAATAAAATGATTAAGCAACATAGACTTGAATCCCGGGATGGTTGATCTAAGCCATTAGCTTTTTTTTTATTCCAATACAAGTTAGCTCTTGACTGTGATCTCACCTAATGGTAAACAATGATGCAGTTTAAGATGGTGGCGGGTCAACTTGTTAGGGGTACGGCAGCTATGTCAAACCCATAACCCTGAGGGGTTACTACACGGCATCGTACCGGAACGCTAAATCGCTTGGCGGGTACAACTTTGCCGGTAAGGTGGTAACTAGCCAAGCCGAAGCCTCCCAAAAATCTTAAATTATAATTTCCTGAATTGACCCTGCCGAGACCGAACCTGGGATCTTGTTATAAGACTACAGTGCTCACCACTGCGCCAGGGAGGTCGTCAAAAATAATATTATCAGTTAATTTTTACTATGGTCATGTGAGCCGTATGCCAGAAAACTTGTGGGCTAGATCTGCATCGTTCTGGACCCCCAAACTCATCAACGCCAGCGTGGTAGGCCGAGGCTACGCTGGCATGATGAACTAGATAAAATAAAAAAGTTCAGTGGCCCATAGAAGCACAGAACAGAGAGACATGGAAGAATCGGAGGGAGCCCTTTGCCCAGTCGTGGGACAGCATAGGCTAGATTGGATTTGATTGGAAATTTAACTATCAACGATTATAGTAAAGACTAGCTGATGTCCGCGACTTCGTCCGCGTGGTTTAAGTTTTTTGTTATTCCCGCGGGAACTCCTACATTTTCCAGAATAAAAAGTAGCCTATGTCACTCTTCAGTCCTCACCTATATCCATGCCAAAAATCACGTCAATCCGTTGCTCCGTTGCGGCGTGATTGAAGGACAAACCAACAAACCAACAAACCAACAAACCAACAAACAAAGTGACTTTCGCATTTATAATATTAGTATGATATAATCAGCTAATTTTTACTACGGTCATGTGAGCCGTATGCTAGAAGACTTGTGGGCTAGATCTGCATCGTTCTGGACCCCCCAAACTCATCAACGCCATCGTGGTAGGCCGAGGCGAGACTTGGTGTGATGAACTAGATAAATTTCAAGTTAAGTTGTACATAGAAGCACCGAACAGAGAGACATGGAAGAATCGGACGGAGGCTTTGCCCAGTCGTGGGACAGCATAGGCTAGATTGGATTGCATTGGAAATTTTACCATCAAGGATTATAGTAAAGATAGTTGTAGGTTACAGTTTGGTATCTTGCGCCACGCGGCTTCGTGTCGGCATCCGTCGCGCTCTGATTACCACAATTGTAGAACTTCTCAATTTCTAAGCAAATATTTCCAATGCGTACCTACAAACTAGATTTTAATCTTTTTGAACATTACTTTTTAATTACAGAAAGCCAACATGCACGCGAACTTTTTCGAGGCTTGCTACCATCGCTAAAAGCAGTTTTATTGAAGTGAAAACTTCGTTAGCCGCCTTGAGCACTTTTTGGCAGGGGATTCGCGAAGACCGACTTGCTCGCGATCAGCGACATGCTCGCGATGTTACGAAGACAAAACGTCTTAAATATAAATATACTACATTGGAAATTAAACTTTAATATCTTAGTTATAAGGTTTATATTTTAACTATTTTTAATTATTTTTAAATTATTTTAAATATTCGTTTTCACTTCTATCGGCAGTCCCTATGACTTCCAATTTTTTTTTCGTACTCGGGTTACAGTTCTGTTATACTTCCTGCTTGTAACATTATAAATAACAAATAACTGCTGTGCTAATAATTATTACCATACGTTAAGAAACTGCTGTCCGTGAAATCAGTGAGTTGGACTATTCACTCCACTTAATTTGTGTGCCTCATTTTAGATTTTCACCCGCGGTATGTGAAACTTAGATAGTTTAATCCATACCTACTCCATACTAATATTATAAATGCGAAAGTGTGTCTGTCTGTCTGTCTGCTACGCTTTCACGGCCCAACTACTCAACCGATTTTGATGAGATTGATACAGAGATTGATACAGAGATAGGTTACATCCCCGGGAAGGACATAGGCTACTTTTTATCCCGGAAAATTGAAAAGATCCCGCGGGGGAAAAAAACATCAATCCACGCGGACGAAGTCGCGGTAATCATCTAGTAGTATTATAAGTGAAACAAACAAACAAAGAAAAGAATTGGCAGTCATAGGGACTGCCGATAGAAGTGAAAACGAATATTTAATTTTTTTTTTTTTTATTATTTTAAAATATTGGTTTTTTTTTATAAAAAAATATAAACCTTATAACTAAGTCAAATTACGAATGTTGTATATGTATATTTAAGACCTTTTGTTTTCGTAACAACGCGGTGACGGTGACGGTGTCGGTGACGCGAATCCGCAAGTTTACCCCCTGCCAAAAAGTGCTCAACGCAGCTAAAGAAGTTTTCACTTCAAAAATTTTGCAACTTTTAAATAAATTGTGAAAAAAATAAAACGAATAGATGCGTGACGCTGGCAACTACAAGCTGGCAGAATTTTTAATACATACACCAGATATACTAGCACAATTTGTTTTATGCAGCTTGAAGGTGTATTACGAAGGCGTAAGTACCTCAGTGTGGAACCTAGTCAGCAACTTATATCTGTGTCTGTCCTCTGTAGCCTCTGGTGGGAGACTTCGGCCGTTACTATCCTACCAGCAAAGACGTGCCGCAAAGCGATTTAGCATTCCACTGCGATGCCGTGTAGAAACGATTTATTTAGGGGTATGGGTATAATATACCCCGCTACCATCTTAGACTGCATCATCACTTACCATCAAGTGAGATCGTTGTCAAGGGCTAACTTATAGCAGATAAAAAAAAAGTGTTGGATAGAGGTAGGCGTTACTTTGGGAAAGTCCATCATAATGAATGAACCAGAAGTTTAATTTGCTATAATCCGCGACAAAAGGAATATCTATGTGGTAAGTAGGTACAGTGATTTTATAAAAAATATGTGTGCAGCTCCGACGCACGACTGGAGTTGCCTTTCGAACGAAAAGTGTTACCATGGAAACATAAAGGAAGTAACATAACGGAGAAAGTTTGATTTTACTCCCCATAAATTTTCATACTCCGGGCTTTTATATATGAAAGGTCGATTCATGTGGAGGTAAACTCCAAAAAAATACACGGTACATATTGCTCGCAGCTGAAGCTAGCGCGGACCAATTTCCACTATTCCACACTATATTTCAACCTTCAGGGAGTAAGATGCAGACGCTCTTAAACTCTCCTAACACGTCCCGCCCATAAATCAGAGAGCTCGTTACACTGCTAATGCAAATTTTGTTGCTATTTTAGGGACACCGTGTATTTCGTTCTTTGTCGGACATTACTTTCATCAGATTTATTTTTATTTAATTTTGCTATAAGCTAGCTCTTGACTGCGATCTCACTTGGACGGTAAGCGATGACACAAAAGTTGTGAGATTGTATCGGGCTAACTTGGTAGTGGTAGCTATATTATTAAACCTATATCCATGGAATATTCAATCATACTGCGTTCTCTTGTCTGATTGTCTGCATGTTTATAAGAAAACAAACACACCGATACATATTTTCTTTAGTAAAATATTTCTAGTGGGCCCGGCAGATGTTGTGAATATAAACCATCCCAGGATCCACTCAGACAAAAAGTTCCATCAGAATCGGACTAGCAGTTCTGAAGTGATGCGCTTACATACTTTCAGCAATTGATTTTTATTTTATATAGATTAGGATCCCGATCTGCAAAAATGAGAAGCTAATTATACCTACTAAATAATATTATAAATTAAATTCCTTGACAAAACTCCAGGACTGATCCCAGTAAATGAAAAGTATTGGCCACTCTATCCCATTTTAAACACGCTTTATGTTTGGTGAAAATCGAATTTCTCGGAGCATAATAAATAAATCCCCATTGTTGTTGGTATATTTGAGTTCATTTTGAAGGAATACGTCGTAAAGGCGATGAAACGGCCTTTTTATGGTGGGATCGAGTTCGAACGGATTTAATTTTACAATTATTATGATTGAGTAAATGTTTTTGCTCGGTTTTACGAGTCTAATAGAAAAAAGACCCCAGGGGAAGAAAGAGGAGTGTTTTAAGTTTGAACGCTTTGTCTGTCTGCGTGTTTTTTGTCTGTCTATTGTAGCGCTTAAGCCTGGTAGTTATATGAATAAAAAAATCCTTACTTCCATACTATATATCCATACTTAATATTATAAATGTGAAAGTGTGTCTGTCTGTGTCTATCTGTCTGTCTGTCTGCTACGCTTTCACGGTCCATTTATTCAATCAATTTCGATGAAATTTTGCACAGGGATAGGTTGTATCCCAGGGAAGGACATAGGTTTTATCCCGGAAAATTAAGGAGTTCCCGCGGGAATCAAAAAAACTTAATCCACGCGGACAAAGTCGCGGATATCATCTAGTCTATTATAATTACATCTAGGTTGGAGCGCGCTTGCCTAGAAGATGCATATTCACACTTGCTTTTAGGGTAGGTACTATTGCTTACATAATTACGTTAGGTTTTCTTAAGTCATTTTAATTTAGATTTCTCGGTTCTTAACTCTTTTTCAATATATTTACTTAGCAGTTTTTTTTGTTTACAAGCTCTATTTCTGAACCATTGTTATAGGGGGTGCATTATCTTTTTCCACAAAAAGTTTTTTTTTTGTATGTAGGACTCGATTTTCTTCTTTCATTAACACTTTCTCGTTTTAAATTCATTACATTCTGCTATTCGAATACTTTGAAATTTTAATATCACCAATATAATTAGTGCAAATAATATTGTTTAAACTTTTATTAGACCATACTATATACTATCTCGTGAGCATGTTGACCAATAATTGCCCAAATCCAGGGTACTGGTTGCGTTTGCTGTTATCCAACCGGTCACTCGACCTGTTCATTGACGGGTTTAACTTTTAATTCGAAAGTAAAAGTTCTGACAGGTTCTATATTTAAATTACGTAATTATGCCTTATGCTAGTATTGTGGCCTCCCATTTAACCAACATTGAGGTAGGTAACTGAGAGTAATGTTTAAAAGCAGAAGCAGAAGAGCAAAGTACGGTGAATTTCTTGCCGGCTCTTCTCAGTAGACTTGGCTTTCCGAGCTGATGGTATAAGTTCCCGACATATTATAAGTGATACAAGTTGTTCTACATGAAATGAAACATTTTATTTAATTTTATTTCTTGGTGTGCTAGATGATGCCTGGCAACTTCGTCCACGTGGAATAAGTTTTTTTAATTCCCACGGAATTCATTTAACTTTCCGGGATAAATAGTAGCCTATGTCATTCTCCAGGTCCTGAACTACAGCCGGGCAAAATATCACGTTCATCCGTCGGTCTGTTGGGGCGTGATTGAAGGACAAACCAACAAACAAAAATTTTTTTTATCCCGTTGGCACGTTTTTATTTTCTGGTAAAACGTACCGAGATTTCTGTCACTGAACCAAAATATATTTACATCTAAAATCGGTTTGGCAGACTAAAGGAACTTAACAGACAGACAGTAAGACACACTTTTGAATTTATAATAATACTAGCTGATGCTCGCGACTTCGTCCGCGTGGTTTAATTTTTTTTGAATCCCGCGGGAACAGCTTAACTTTCCGGCATACAAAGTAGCGTATGTCACTCTCCAGGTACTCAACTATACCCATGTCAAAAATCACGTCAATCCGTTGCTCCATTGCGGCGTGATTGAAGGACAAACCAAAAAACCAACAAACAAACACACTTTCGCATTTATAATATTAAGTATGATTAACTAGTATGGTTGTATACTGCCTATTAAAAGTTCGTAGGTATCAGTAGCCATAATTGTAGCCCTATTGACGCAAGGCTTTGCCTAAATGTCAATGATCACTCGACTGGTCGACAAACCAGTTTGAGCTTGCTTGATTACTACCAAGTTTTTGTTGAGTAAAAATATTTTTTTCATCCCACCATCTCGGAAAGAGTATTTTTAATCTTCGATATCTGATTGCGAAAGCCGTTATTATCCTCTTGAGGATAAAGTAAATTGAATTGAAAACAGCGTGTGCACGTTAGTAAATATCACTCGTCTATGAAGTTTGTGAATTCAAAACATCATTAAAACCTATTTACTTCTACCTCTATGGTGCCGAATTTCCATACAACCGTTTTTAATTTGTTAAAACCTCACACTCGTAACCTTCTTGGTGTACTTTTTTAATTTGCTTTGTGCGCACCATTTTCTTTTACGTCATATTGTTTAAAATTAAACCCTTCGATTAAAAACAAGAAGATTGAAAATAAGTGAAAAACCTAAAATGCGTGATTCTAGTGACGAAGAAGTTAATTTGACGCCAACAGAATTGACTGAAACTGTTAAAAATGCGGAAATGAGCTTTCTCCCTCAACAATCACGCGAGAAGTATTTCATTTCCTCGCTGAGGTGGGATGAAAAGTTACGTGTTGCACTCGAGTGAAAAGATTTTTCACCTCGTGCTCTTTTGATTCCCTCGCTGACGCTCAGGATTCTAATTTTTGAACCACTCGTTGCGCTCGTGATTCTATTTTAGAATCCTTCGCTTGCTCGGTCATCAAAATTGAGCACGCGGTTAAAAAACAACTTTTCACTCTTGTATAACAAATAACTATTTTTTTAAATTAATCGTCAACCCGTCGGGCCTTTTGCTGAGGCTCCTTCAGAATACCCATAATATAATGTTAGCATTATTACTGTTTGTCATTATATCTCATGAAACAGGAAGTATAATATCTGTCAATTTGACCCGTTTCATGTCATTCGATTTATTCGGCGGGTACGGACGCCATATTGAAATTCGTTAGTATAAATGCGAGTGTTTTGACGATAACAATTCAGTCTCCTACTGGCAGACTCAGCGATTATTGAATACTTTTGTGTTTAGATCGCAATTTTTTTTAGAGCTTAACGATAGCAATCGCGGCTGGATCAAATGAATATTAAATGTAGGTAAGTTTAGCCATCTTTTTATCTAATAACATTAAATCTCTCGTGGAACCTCTACACGTTTAACCATTTATTCGTGCAAGTTCCAAATGAGAGTACAAATATATTAAAAGTGTCTCATAAATACCTACTTCTGGATTGTCCCTTACAATAATAAATGCGAAATCGTGTTTGTTTGTTGGTTTGTACTTCAATTACACCGCAACCGATTGTCGCAATGTTTGTAGTTTGTATCGCAAGTTTAAGACCAAGAAAGGACCTGAACATACGTACATACGTAAGTACTTTTTGTCCCGGAAAATCTAAGATTTTTCAAGGGGATTTTAAAAATAAACATAAAGATAATAATTTATGTCAAAATTAAATCCAATATAAAATAAATTAGAATGATAACGTTTAATTAAAAAGCGTCTCATTGAGTTATGTAAACAAAATTTAACTACATACCTACTCTGCATTTTATCTTACAATAAATAAACAAAACACCATACAAGCCCAAACCTTGTTTTTATTTTCGGTAAATATACAGGGAATAAATTATTTTCTGCCCGCATTTAACATTCCGGCCTTCGCATGCCCACATCTGACACCCCTGGCATTAATGTACCAAGTAAGGGTGACTATACACTAGACATTAAAACGTTGCAGGTAGTATTAAAATTAACACATGCATTTAAGCTGAATAAAATTGCTAATTAATAGAAATACTAAGATTGATATCAATTCAAAATTATAATACTAACGAAGAATAAGTGTTATTATTCCCATAGAAACTACTTAATTTTCCGGTTGATAGGTTCCAGAGGTAGCCTATGTCACTCTTCAGAGTACTTTTCCTTCTTCAGAGTCTCCTTGCAAAATAATACGTCTATCCGTTGCTCTGCTGAGGCGTGATTGAAGGTCAATCCAACAAACAAACGCATTTATAATAATACTGGCGGATGCTCGACACTTCGTTCGCGTGGCACAAGTTTTTTTAATTCCCGCATTTTCCGGGATAGAAAGTCACTCTCTAGGTCCTCAATTATACCCATGCAAAAATCATGTTGATCCGTTGCTCTGTTGCGGCGTGATTGAAGGACAAACTCTCTATTTAACGACCTTGGGGATTAGCATGATTGTTGACGTTTGTATCGGAATTTTATTAATAAACTGTACTCTGCAATGAGTTGAAAAAGGAAAATTATATTTATTTTGCCTAGTTTGCAGAAGTCCTTACGGACAAGTTTGGGCGCCCACTTCATATTGCTTGACCGTTTCCGCATTCAACATGAGTTTGCCAAATTAGTTCATACCAACACGCGGCCTGCAGTGGGTTAAAAACGTACAAAACATGCAATTGAGAAGAAATTCTAAATTGTTTAGTTTTATATCATCCGACTTCAGTCAAAAAAGCTCGGACATTTTGTTATATAATGTGAATCGCAAGCAGTTCATAGATTAATTAGTTCATTTAGTCTGGTGAAACCGACTAGGGGTATGGATTTACTACTCCTACCAGATTAGCCACTACCATCTTAGACTGAATCATCACATACCATTAGGTGAGATTCAAGGCAGTCAAGGGATAACTTGTAGTGGATTTAAAAAAAGATATAAATTATGTACCTGGATACCCAAAACTCATTGACCAAACAGATTCGGCCAGCACCCTTAGCAAATTTAGCAAATATTCTACTTATGATTTGCGCTGACTTTTGTGGATAATCATATAAACATCAAAGGATCTGGTGTCAATTCGGAATGACTTTTACACGTTGGCCGGAACTTGTCGAACAGATTGGCTTAATGTGTACAGGAGCCATCCATGCGCTAAAGAGTTACAGATAAAAGACACAAAACAAGCTTCCTAATTATTGCCTACTTTGAAACACTACCTAACAAAATTTTGTCATTAATTACACATTTTTCGCCGAACGCACCAAAACAGTATAGATCAAGGACGATTAACTCACAAATGACTTTAATGTGGGCTGGAAACGTCCTTACCTGGAAAAAGCAGAAAAAAATCGTTAGGTATTAGAACATAGTTATTTATGGCACGATAAAACACCTGGGAAAATCATGCGTGGCAAAATTGCGTTATACTTCGTCTCTATCTAGTATCTTACTAATATTATGAATGCGAAAGTTTGAATGTTTGTTACAGTGTTCAAACACGCCAGAACGGCCAGATGGATCTGGATAAAATTTGGCACAGAGATAGATAATAGCTACTATTTATTATCCCGGAAAATATAAGAGTTCCCGGGGGAACCAAAAAACCTCAATCCACGCGGACGAAGTCGCGGGCATCAGCTAGTATTTTATATTTTGTAAGTTTTTGTAAGTTTAATTTGTAAAATGACTTAATATCGCAATTGAATAACCGTTTAACGTACTAAAAATTCAAAACCTGTGCGTTAATTAACATAACAATAAAATGCAACACCGCAAGAACGCTCGTAATAATTAGCATAATATTGCTAATAAATTAACGTTTTCCCAACCGTTAACAAACAAGTTAACAAAGTATTAATTTTGTTTTGACAAATTCACACTTAACAATACAAATACCAATAAATACCGTTTAGTTAGACTGAGGTCATTTCTGAAATAGATATTCATTTTATAAATGTGAAAGTGTTTCTTTGTCTTTGTGTAACTTTTCTAGTTGCGACGCATTTTTTATAACCTTAATAAAGTGTCAAGCAAGTTTCTTTCAGCTCTTAGCCGTAACTGAGGTCAATTCGTTTATAATTTGAAGTATTAACATAATATACCTAACATAATTTGAAGTATAACTTATATTTTCAAATCTACCAGTAGAGTGATAAATTTTAGACTCTACGTCTTGAATATACGGTCTTTATCCCAACGAATTCGAAAGAGACTTTCAAAGCTCTGCTCACAAAGATAATATGCATGTGGTTTTGAAAAATTCAACTTTATTCCACTAAAAATAAGAGTATCACGGCTGGCAATGAAATTATTAGTTCCGTTGTGTCTGTAACAATGGTGAAGGTTGATATTGAATGCATTTCATAGTGCTTCGGAAGTACATAGTTATTACTTATGGATACAACTGTACGAAATTCCACGTTTAGTATTCCGTTGTGTTAGTCTAACTCTATAGGTAGATACATAATATAAAGGGTTATGGCGCGTTTACATTACGTCGGTGACCGCATGCTTCAGCCGCATTCGGTTTAACTGGATACAGATCCAGTCGAATACGGTCAAACCGACCTAATGTAAACGCGCTATTAGTAGTTAGTACCCGTATCAAATTTTAGATCCCAACAACTTGCATAGAATTCGATTATCGAAACACTTTAGCATTAAAGCTCAGGAGGATACCCTGTTAAATTAATTTAGGTGGTACTGAATTTTCAACTTTAAATGAAAATGATCAGTTCTACTTTGACGATTTTTCACCGTTCGAATTTTATCAACATCGGTGAGATGTAAAATCTCATACTAAACCTATTGAGCAAGGCTGAGTATACACGGTCGTAGGTCGTATCGTAATAAATAATGTGAAAAGTCAACTTAGATTATATAAATCGCAAGTATATAACTAAGTCCAACTAAAAACAAAATTAAAAATGACCTTAAATAATATTATATCTTACACTATTATTAAATTGATCAGTGTTACCACTTGATAACTTTGACTGAACTGAATTAATATTTTACGCAAAATTTATTTTAAACAAATTGATCGCCCTTTCGGCTACGATTTTTTTAAAAAGCATACCTTTGTTTATTTTAATTTGACTTAGGCACTGATAAAAATTGTAATCAAAATTTGCATAAAACTAAATATAAGTAGTTAAAAACAAATTAAGTACACAATTATTATGTATACTCATAACATATACCAATTAAGCTCTAAATAAGTAACATAATATTCCCAAGCTAACTTCATTAAAGTTAATGAGCGAAACGCTAAAATAAAACAAAAAAATTTAAAACTTTTACTCTAAACTTTAATTGATGAGCTAAGCCAAGACTGAAACATTTTGATTTATCGCACCTCTAATGAAATCTAAAAATAATTATCTACCGAGCGGTGGAAAGTGCTGAAGTTAGAAGCTACCTGTCTTCACTTTTCATTTTAACTTTTCACTACCCGTTTTCAAAATTTAATTTAGCTGTCCATTTGATAAATGTGCGAATACTCGGGAAAAATCAAATAAATTATACTTGAGGTATTATTTTTAATCTGTTTGAAATATAGAGCTTGAGTTTAAATGTTATACCCTCCATAAACCATAGAGTTCAAACCACTGACTCTAGAGAAATAATATTTTGATTGTGTAGGTATATTATTTTTCACTAAGAAAAGATTCAGAGAAGACCCTAATAAAAGGCGGGGTGGTAAGTTATAGTCTGTGTAGTGAAAGTTACGAGTGGAAAACTGCAGCAAGACAAAATTATGTATTACGTTTAATTTGTGGTATACTCCTATACCTACCACATTTTTTTTTCTGCGCTAATTTTACTTAAAATTAAGAGGATATAGCATGAACGGAAAACTTTGAGATCCAAAACCTTAGGGACATATAATTATAGATTTTAGTTGCAAAAATATTTTCTCTATTGTAATTATGCACGGAGAAAACAGACTAATACCATTGTATGGGGAAACCGCCCTCCCGTATCGTTTTAATATGGTTTGTTTATTATTATTTTGTACAGCATATTATTCAGACTAGATTAAGCTATCAGTGCAAGCTCAGTATTACATCAATATGTATGATGCAGCATTGTAACAGGGAAGCATATTAATGCGCTGCTAGACTGACCATACACTGCTGCATTAAGGAATTAAGGATATTCTGCATAATGCCAGTACGTATAACATGTTAGGCTGGGGATTTTGAATTGGGGATTCTATAAGGTACTAAAATTTTGCATTAATAACAATAAAGCATAATTTCCTAAATTTGTTTAGGTATTTCTTAGGACATACGAGTGCATAGATCCATTAAGACATGCGTAGGACATACATAATATGTGGTAGAGTCTTATTGCATCATAAGTGACACAAGTTGTCCTATGTGAAATAAATAAATCATAATATAATTAATTGTCATTTACAGGTCTTTCTTCCGTCATATATTGACTCTACTACCGGTTCGGAAAATAGTTCTACTGAGAACAGCCGAAACTCAGAACATGAGTTATACGAACAGATTGCTTTATCCTTTTTACCACTAATAAGCTGTTTCTTTTTTTTAACGTACACAGTAAAGAGCTTGATATTTTTATAATTCTAGTAGGTAGATAAATATTTCATTTTTTTTTAGTAAATTATTTAAATATTGATATGAATATTAGCGTTACCTGTCATGCGTTACGTAAGTTAGGTAATGACACCCTATCAGAAATAGCCTGCTAAATCCTAACAACAACTGTGCAAAGTTTTTACGCAAAGCATTATTTTCGTACAAGATTTATAAGAAAATATTTTGCACAATATTTGACCCAATTTTGAAAAACAGTAACATATTCAAATTGCACTCATATCGATATTTTTATCGATTATTATTTCCGTTGGTAAACTAACTACGAATTCACACGAATCCATTATAGAATCCTTATGCATTTAAAATTTACATGCATGGAACAATCTACGATCTACAATAGCGGTGTGAACCGACCCTAATATCATAGTAGCACGTCATAACAATGACACTATACAAGCATATCGTATACGGCACAATGTTCTAGATTACAAGAAGCTGATACTTCATAATAAATATATCGAAATTATTATACTTACTATGATATTTAAGACTGAGAAGCGGTTATCGATTATTTTAGTGCTTTTGACTGTTTGAATAATTATGCTAGCTGATGCCCGCGACTTCATCCGCGTGTTTTTTTGAAGTGAAACTTTTTTAGAATCATTGTGATGAAACGAAAAAGCGCGACACCAAAAAGAGACAAACAAAATTTAAAGGATTTAGCTTGCGAGAGAATGAGATAGAATACAAAGTATATTTATCTCATTCTCTCGTAGGCTCCTTTTCTGAAGTTTCACTTCTGCCGTGTGTGAATTGCACTGACACACTTTTTTTTTAATTCCCGGGAGAAGTCCTTAATTTCCCGGGATTAAAATGTCCCGTCAAAAATGCCTATGTCATTCCCTGGGATGTAACATAAACCAGATACCAAATTTCATCAAAATCTGTTGAAAAGATGGGTCATTATAGCGCAGAGACAGACAGACACACTTTCGCATTTATAATTCCTCCTTCTCCGTTCTACCACAGAACAGCGAGAAACCGTTTGTGTTGGCATCCTTATGTGGTCGATGTCCAGTTTGCCCGCACGAAACGTTTTTGCTCAACGTTTCTGATCCGAACCGCTAGGATCTGGAACACCCTCCCGGCGCACGTGTTTCCTACCACGTATAATTTAGGTACCTTCAAGGCAAGAGTGAATAGGCATCTTCTAGGCAAGCGCGCTCCAACCTAGACCTCAACATTGCTTTGCACTAAGCATGATTGTCGTCAAGCGCAAGCCTATCTATCAATAAAAAAAAATTAAAAAAAATGGATGCTTATCGTTGCTTGCCAGATAATTTATCAAAAAGCGTCCGCGTCTGACGCTTTTTAGGGTTCCGTAGCCAAATTTGGCAAAAACGGAACCCTTATAGATTCGTCATGTCTGTCTGTCTGTCCGTCCGTATGTCACAGCCACTTTTTTCCGAAACTATAAGAGCTATACTGTTGAAACTTGGTAAGTAGATGTATTCTGTAAACCGCATTAAGATTTTCTTACAAAAATAGAAAAAAAACAATAAATTTTGGGGGTTCCCCATACTTAGAACTGAAACTCAAAAATTTTTTTTTCATCTAACCCATAGGTGTGGGGTATCTATGGATAGGTCTTCAAAAATGATATTGAGGTTTGTAATATCATTTTTTTCTAAACTGAATAGTTTGCGCGAGAGACACTTCCAAAGTGATAAAATGTGTGTCCCCCCCCCGTAACTTCTAAAATAAGAGAATGATAAAACAAAAAAAAATATATGTTGTACATTACCATGCAAACTTCCACCGAAAATTGGTTTGAACGAGATCTAGTAAGTAGTTTTTTTTTAATACGTCATAAATCGTAAACCGCAATTTACCTTTCATTCAATCAACTCAAATATTTAAAAAAAATATATTTAATTTAAAACTTACTACAGGTTTGTACGGAACCCTCGGTGCGCGAGTCCGACTCGCACTTGGCCGGTTTTTTCTGTCTGTCTAGTGAATCTCCACTCTTATTACCATAGCTGTTACCAATTCATAGTTCATAACGTTTAAAGGAAAATTGGAAAAAATAGCTCATCTACATTTATCCAGATAAAAGAAATAAGTCCCATGACTTCAAACATCTTCTTACCGTATGAAGAGCACGTAACCCGTTTGACGTTGAATCCAATAAAAACACGTAATCGTATGAGATGTCAAAGGGAACGGTCCAGTGTTAAGTTACAGAGGTCGTTGTACGTACACGTACAGAGGGACCTTTGTAAAATCTCATTTTTAAGGATCGGTCCCTGTGGGACACTTAGACTTGACGATATTTTAAGAAAAGTGCCTGTTTAGAGCGCTTCATACTGCAACGACCCACTTGCACAAGACCATTAAATTTGTTTACGTTATTTTTCTATAGCTATATTTTTATTAAATACTAGTCCGCGACTTCGTCCGCGTGGATAACGTTTTTTGATTCCCGGGGGGAGCTCATTAATCGGGATAAAAAGAAGTTTGTGTTATTCCAGGCTATAATCTATCTCTGTGCAATATTTCATTCAGATCCGTTCAGCCGTTCTGGCGTGATTGAGTAATAAACATCCATCCATCCATCCAAACTTTCGCATTTTTAATATTAGATAGTATAGATTTAGCATAAGATTTAAAAATGAAGTTCAACAGAGTTTTCTCAAAAGGAGTTTTTTGTTTATTCGGAATAAAGACTAGCCTTTTATGGTCATCACATTCATCAGATTAGCCTTTAACATCTCTAGGTCACATATACAGTGGAACACCGGGAGATTGAGATCCCGGAAAAACAAAGAGCTCCCGCGGGAATTAAAGTAACCAGCCAAGTGCGAATCAGACTCGCACCCGAAGGGTTCCGTACCACTTTACACGATTTAATACTATGTAGGTAGGTACACTTCACAAATTATTTCACACACACTATTTTACTAATAAAAGTTAAACCATACATGTAATAGCGCAATCGAAAGTACTAGAGCGATCTAGTTGAATACAATTTAGGATGGATAAGACCGCTGTCGTAAGAACGTCGTCTCGTTAGAAGAAAGTGCTACTGAGCATAATGTAGAGCTTTTTGTATTTTATTTATCGTAAGAAAAAAGGCCGGCAACTCCGGTTTCCTGTTATTCCATATTATTGAATACAAGATGAAATTTAGAGAACATCGATCTCTTTGTGGTATACTTTTTTGCCTGAATTATATTTTATAAAATTATACTCAACTAAGGAAATGGTATTTGTTAAAACGGAACAGTATTAAAGCAGGTTTAGGTTTATGTACCTATTACTAAATCGTTATTCGATTAGTTAGCACTGCTTATTTTTTGTTTAAAACTAATTCAGAACTCGTAGTTCAATTTCACTATAGATTCTTGCATAAAATGCCTGTGTTCCACAGATGGACAGACTGACTGACGGACCTGGCGAAACTATGAGGATAACTTTTTACAACTACGGAACCCTAAAAAAGAACAAAACGATTTGATACAAAAAATAGAATTAAGGCGTCCGTCTGTTGTATGAAAAAATTTAAAAGACTATTTTGGCATATTTTTTGCGTCTGGCTACTTTTTTGTTTTAGCTTTTTTATATTTGGGTTGCTGTGATTTATTTTTAACACTAGAGTTTTTGTTAAATCAACGATCATATATAACTTATCTTTTAATCAACTTTAGACCAACCTTGCAACTTGGTGGGTCTATATTTTTTCTTTTTTACATTTATTAAAGCTAAAGACTGAGAAGCTTAATGCTTTATGATGAAGCTTAATGATTGTTGGTAGGAATGGCATTCAGAATCAGTGGTAGAATAACTTGATTCAAAAACCCTTGAAAAGTTACTTGAAATAAAATAAAAAAATGAATGGTGACCAGACCAGACCAGAGAATAATCAGAAATTATAAATTCCCAAATTGACCCTGCCGAGAATCAAACCCGGGACCTCCCACGTTAAGACAACAGCGCTCAACACTGCGCCAGGGAAGTTCTTGCTCAAGCACCTATCGCCACACTATACCTACTATAGTGAACAGAATTACAAACAAAATATCATGGGTCTAATATTATAACTTCCTCATCACTTACCACCACGTGAGATCTCAGTCAAGGGCTAACTTGTAGTGGAATAAAGAAAAAGCATAATCTATGGACTAGTTTTTTGTTCGTTTAACTTTCCTCAACCACAATTGAGAAGACAAGATCATCTGCATATTCAACTGGAATTCTAGAAGCCGACCTAAAATACACTCTATATAACTAGAAATAAAGTTTTAATTTAAACAACGTGACGGGTCCCGTTTCACGAACGTCCTTGAGACTGAATCATCTCGTTTAACCAGGCATCACTAGTTACCGTGTCAGTGGGTCGTGACTCGTGAGTCGTGACTCCATGAGGCATGTATGGGGTCATTGACATCGGATGTCACTGTATTATCTCGAAGTAAGTACGGACTTTTTTAATGCTGCCACATTTATGTAGAATTTTAGTTCCTTTCTATTTCGATGTGCTGCCATATTTAATTGGGTAAGTATTTGTTAACAAGTCAAATCAGCAACATTTTATCAAACGTCAAAACTCAGACTTAAATCTGTGATGATATTGTATAGTGTGTAGTGTTGTACTGGACAGTAACGTCAGCAAAATTCGACGCACTTTTTTTACTTCAATCGATAGTTTAAAATGGTTTTCCTATATAATAGTTTTATGTACAGGGTAAAGGGGACGTGGGTATTACTTTTGGGAGATCCTCTATTTAATAATCACTAGAAATAATTTATTTGAATAGTTGGCAAATACCGTATTATCTCGTTGGTCGAGTTACTAGTTATTCTTGTGGAACAGACACACATTCTTAGACAAAGCAATCAATTATTAGAGACATTTATATAAATAACTAGCGACGCTGTCACCGGTACGTTTACTCTGAGTTTTAACATTGCAAATACGATTGATCGACGTGAGAGCTCACCACGCCAAGTGTAAGCGAACATCAAAGTAAAATGGACCCAAAAGCTCTTGCTTTAAAGTCACAAATTCAGGTTTTGGAGCGCTTGCTGTGAATAAATACACGAAATGATGAAATGAGCTCTAAACCAAAGCAGTTAAGGTTCATTTTACTTTGACGCTTGGCGTGGTGAGCTCTCACGTCGATCAATCGTCGATAAACGTACGGGTCTGATAAGTTTTTCGGACCAAATCCTCAAAATCAAAATCAAAAGATGTTTAGTAAATATTGGTAGGAATTTTTGGACGTCAATAAAAACATGTAATGGTGATAATAAACTACATCAAACTTATCTGACCCGGTGTTGCTAGTAGGTATCTATTAAAATTAAAATAAAAACAAAACCTTAACAGGCATAAAAATTTGTTTCAATTTTGGCCACTGGGCCAGATTATAATACTCCACGGTTTCAACAGTGTTTACGGGGTTAAAAACGAAGCTGAATTCCTTTGAAACAACGAATTCCTTTTAAACTCTGTTGATTGCTTGCACGATAAGTGAAAGTAGGATATTTTGGCACACAAGCAGTGTACAATAATATTTGTTTTCCGGTTAGGTTTCTCCGCGGGTGATTAAAAATTAAACTCGTTTTATACCGAAAACGAAAACGGTATTTACAAGCATTGAATTGTTTAACTTTTCTCTTTCAGATGCAGTGGTTTAATCCAATATCTATCCATACCTACTTCCTTAATAGTCATACTATCCATACCTACTTCCTTAATAGTCATACTAGTACATAAGTAACTAGGTATGTGATCTTTTCACGGGCCATCAATTTACCTTTCCCTTTACCTTTCTTGCCGCAATAATATTTCCACGTGTTTAAAAAGTCCATGCGGAGGTAGCTCAGTAAAGGTAGGACGATTAAATGAATTTGAACTTAACGACTGAAAACAAATACAGTAACACCATTATTATAAATCCGCAGGCCGAGTTGGGGTTTTCGATCGAACGCCAGCTGTCAAGCGCTTGACAATTCCATACAAATCGTTCAGTTAACGTTCTCGCGATCGAACGGAAAGAAAATCTCCCACTAGGCACTCTGATTGTGGTAGGTACACAACGTTATCGGCCGGTTTCTGAATTGAGAATTCCATGTTGAGTCTGTCTCAAAGACTACAGACTACGCAGAGGAGGGGTTAAGGACTAATTACGCAGATTTTTGTTTCTGAATTGATATTGTGTAAGGTTTGAAAGTTGGAACTTGCTGTATTTGCTTGAATGCTAAATTCAGAAACCGGCCCAATATCAATTCAGAAAAAAAATTGCTTAATTAGTCCTTAGGCAGTCTTTGAGACAGACTCAACATGAAATTCTCAATTCAGAAACCGGCCGTCTTCAATCTGAATGATTGTGCCAATTTACTTAATTTCAATTTATTTCTTTAACAATAGTCTATTATACTCCTTCAAGTAAGTAAAAAACAAGTGACTAGTGCTTGTCCAACAATATGAACAACTAGCTGACTCCCGCGACTTCATCCGCGTGGAATAAGTTTTTGACTTCTACGGGAACTCTGGAAGAAAAAGTAATTTTCCGGTATACAATTTAGGTAGCCTGTGTCATTCTCCAGGTCCTCAACTATGCCCATGCAAACCTCGTCGATCCGTTGATCTGTTGCGACGTAATTGAAGGAAAAACCAACGACCCAACAAACAAACAAACTTTCGCATTTATAATGTTAGTATGGTTAATATGATTGAAGGGTGTTTAAGTAATTATCTTCTGTATATCTCGTATGACTCGCGGTCTATTGTAACGGTTATATATTCTGTGGTCAAGTACTGACGATTATATTACAAAGAACCTAGTTTCTGTAGGGTAAATAATTATAATAATATACAGGATAATTTATGTTCTAATTAGACTGGCAAGTATTGTAGCCGATAAGTAAGAACTATTTTAGAAAGGCTGTAATGAATGTCATAATATAAAAAGTAGTTGTCTTTAAATAGATCTAGACATCCACTGTTGTAACTGCCTCGTTGATCTAGTGGTTAGCATGTTCGACTGTCGCCGACGAGGTCCCGGATTCGAGTTCCGGGTCGGGACATAATTAAGTACTTATTCTCAGTACTAGCCCAGAGTTAGGAAGTTGGAGGTGTTTCAACTTTCACCCCCGTGCCTCGGGGAGCAAGTTAAGTCGTCGGTCCCGGTTATTATCAATAACATGATAATAGTCGTTAAAGCCCGCCAACCTACATTAGAGAAGCGTGGTGGGTCTCAGCTCTAATTCCTTCTCTCTATGAGAGTGGAGGTCTTAGCCCAGCAGTGGGAAGCTAATGAGCTGTAGCGTGGTGGTACCTATCCACTGTTGAACATATTCCTAACAGCTTACCTTAACTAAACCTACGTTTTTCGGTGCAGAAAGTTTCACCACTTGAACAATACCTACCAATAGTTAAGTGTTTCACAAAATATAGCGCAATAATCAATAATTTAATATAAAAAATACTTTTTAAACAACCGACTTCAAACTGCCGCGACAAGTTTACAACAACAAGCACACACTATACAAAGTACTTATTTTATTGTTGATATTTAAAAAATCGCTCGACCGATTTCGATAAAATTTATATGGAACCACATGGGAAGTATGTTCTTTCAAATAAAAAAGAATCATCCAAATCGGTCCACCCAGTCAAAAGTTCTGAGGTAACAAACATTAAAAAAAAAAAAAAACAGTCACAACAGTCGAATTGAGAACCTCCTCCTTTTTTTGAAGTCGGTTGAAAATAACTCCAAACAATCTTATAATCTTATGAATTAAGATAAAAGGTAAAACACGTTTTAAACCTTGTTTCATTATAATAATATTCTATTGCGCCAATAAATAATTTGGTCCAATTTTTTTATTCTAATTTAAAATATTAAAGTGTATTAATACAATTACTTAGAACGACAAAATAACCTCAAGATTGACGTTATTAAAAATGAAAATCTAGTTTTATAGTACCATAATAAATTTTATTAGTCACTAGGACCAGTTTTTTAAAGATAGATTTGAATAGATACGTCCTAAAAGTTACATGTTTTTTTGCTCTATGGGTGACTAATCTACTACGGAATTAGTCATTTACGTGTAAAGTGAATTATTAATAACATATAGGTACCTACTACTATATCTAGTTTTTTCACAATAGCAAGCTTTTAATTGCGTAGGTACCTAAATAATATTGTAGTGTATAATATGATGGCGGATCTTAATATACCTATAAGTATATTATTTTGGGCAACTGCAATGTCCATCTTCATTGAGCTATCTATGTATGAATTCTCATCAAAATCTGCAAAACTGACAGGCAATGGAAAGGTGAAAAGGCCAGACTGACACACTTTCACATTAATTATAATATTAGTATGGATTCAACGATCTCTGTGTACAATTATAACCTACTGGATTTGTCATTCCAAACTTAATTCGGAGTTCTGTTTTTACCATTTTGATACGAAACCCTAAAATAGCGAGCTGCAAGTCGAGGCATTTGTTTTTTCTAACTTAATTATCATTTAGTTAGACAGCTTCATTGATTACGAGTTTTGTTCCATTTATTCGGTCACTGCGTTCCATGCATTTAATACAATGACCCTATTCTACTTAATTCTACATACCTATTGAGCTAGTTTTGCATTAAATTCCATTATTTAGCGCATCATGTTTGGCTGTGAATATCAATTAGGTGCGTCTACGGAGCAGTTATATGCAGGAATGCCAGTATTATCCAATACTAGATTCATTAATGCATACTAAAACATCATCATAATAATATTTTAAATGCGAAAGCGAGTTGGTTTGTTTGTCTTTCAATCACGTCGGAATAGAACAGCGGATCATGATTTTTTGCATGGTTTTAGTTGAGAAACTGAAGAGTGACATAGGCTACCTTTTTTATTCTGGTAAATTAAGGAGTCCTCGCGGGAATTAAAAAATATTCCACGTCGCGAAAGTCGCGGGCATCAGCTAGCATTCTAGATAATATCCTATTCTAGTCCCAGTAAGATTCACTAATCCAAAATAAAATACATAATATAAATACGAAAATGCGTCTTTCCGTCTGTCTGACTATCACGATTATAATATTATGGCCTGTTTAAGCAACCGATTTTGATGCATTTCGATACGACGACACGACGGTAACATTAAATGACTCTACGATATGGACACGACAAACATACAACTGACTTGTACCTGAGATTAACTTTTTTTTAAAAATTGTCACAGAGAACAAGTTTAAAACAAAATTACAAAATATTCAGTTTCATATATTATTCAGTCCATAACTCCATAAGAACGTGTTTCGTTTGACAATAAGCTGTTACAAATAAGTACGAACAAAAAAGTGAACCATGAAAAGAAAGTAAGTACTTACAGGAAAGCACCTATGCAAAAGTATGTACCTCAGATGCGGCGGCAGCTCCTGAAGGGCCCGTTCACCGTACCACCAAGTATTTTTCAACTTGATAACCTTGACACGTTCCCAAAGAAAATATTTTTTCTAGAGAGAGACAGAAAGAGACTTGCTACACACTTGCTATCACAGAGGTAAGTAGGAATATAACGGAAAGGTATTGAATAAACTAAATCTTTTCTATGAAACCTACGAGTATTTTTGAATGAAAACTAGTCTACCTGCCTACCTCAACAACCATACAAGCCTGCAACATACCTTTTTTATTTTATTTATTTCATAACTGGATGATGCCCGCGACTTCGACGGCGTGAATAAGTAGTAAGTTTTTTCATTACTACGGGAGCTCTTTATGTTTCGGGGATAAATAGTAGCCTATGTCCTTCCTCGGGAAACTGCCTACACCCGTAGCAAACTTCATCAAATTCAGTTAAACAGATGAGTCGCGAAAGCATAGCAGACAGACAGATAGACACATTTTGCATTTATAATATTAGTAAGGATGGATTTGTAAAAACAAATACAAATATTGCCTATATTAATTATTTTTCTCGCCAAACCATATTTTTCTCGCCAAACCACTCGCGTCTTTCAAGAGTTTATACTCTGATTCTCGTTTAGATTCTGTATTGTTTGGCTTAACGTTAAAAATGTATTTCTATTTTGTCTATTTACTGTCAGTGTTGTAGAAAATTCAGATAATTGGAAACAACCTCACCGACCGGCCGGCCTTGCGCGGTTTCGACACCTTTCGGCGCTTGCCCAACTTGGCTCTTGAATACAAACATAACACAGCTGTGTGCTTACACACCATAAAAATAAATAAAATAAACTTGCAAAATTAGGCAAGCCCAGAGTATTTCATTTCTATACCGCCACAACTACAGCACATTAAAACGTCCCTACCACTAGGCCACTAGACCCACCACGCTGCTCCAATGCGGGTTGGTGGCGTTGACAACTATTATCATGTTACTGATAATAACCGGTACCGACGGCTTAACGTGCTCTCCGATTCACGGGAGTGAAACCAGTGAAACACCGCCTACTTCCTAACTCCAGGCTATAGTGCTGAGATTTTCTAGTCTGAAAAACTCATAATAAGTACTTATAATGGCCCGACCAGGGACACGAACCCGGGGCCTCGTCGGCCGCAGTCGAACATGCTAACCACTAGATCAACGAGGCATACACATCCTCCTTACTTTGGACCAGTACATAATGTTTAAGAATTCTTCGTCCTGATCCTGTACCTGATCTCTTTCCGGTCATGTCAGATTACCGTCCCATCAAAGTACGACCATAAGGAACTATAGAGTACGTCTGTGTTTATGCAAATACCAATGTACACTCTTATAATAATCACTAAACCGAACCAACCACCAACTCATTCTGAAAAGACTCGTGCTCAGTAGTGAGCTGGCAAAAGAGTAGGTAGTAATTTATCTCCTATGAACTTAACTATTTTAAACCAGTGTTTTAAACTATCACAAACAATTGTTTTTCAAATTAAGGAGCAATATTATCTTAATCTCATAACCGGTATTTCAAATCCCATTAAAAATAAATAACGAGTAGAAAATACCGTTACGCAATCACGGTAACTGGTAACAATGTGACAGTATCGAAAACGAAATAGGTAACCAAATCGTTTTGCGGTCACAACCGGCTGAGCGAGTTATTGCAAAAATGTTTTTGTAATTTTTTAAATCTGTCACTGTGACACGACGTAGTAACAAAACTGCCCTGTAATTGATGTAATCCATACTAATATCAGTAAGTATTCTGTGTTTATCGATACTAATACCTGCCTGTCTGTCTGCTATGCTTAAACGACCCCTATTTATCACCGATTTTGATGGAATTTGGTATAGTGATTAGGTTACATCACGGAAAAGGATATAGGCTACTTTTTATTCTGCATATTATAGTCTGAAATAACATAATATACTCAGGCTACTTTTTATCCCAGAAATTAAAGAGTTACCGAAAAACCTCAATCCACACCGACTGAGTCTCGGGCATCAGCTAGTAATATAGATAAGGATTGTATTTCTAAAACATGAAAGTCAACATTAATGAAACAGCTTTGGTAGAATGGCCCCTGAAGAGCTATTTTTTATGCCAGAAAATCACAGAGTTCCCACGCGAACTTTTCAATACCTTAAACCACCCGAACATCAGATTGTAAAACTCTTTTTACATTGTGGAGCTTATAACTTATAATTTACTCGCTATGTGAGAACGCAATACATTTTTACGTAATACTCAAGCTTAAGTACTATTTGAACAAAATATCTCGTAATATCGACAAGAACTGTGTGAAATTGAGGCTTGCACACGGAAATATTTATGCTGGTATCTATTTCATCATCAAATAATATGCTATTGTGCCAGAAAACCTTTGATATTAACCGTAAAAAAACTTAGTTAAAACTGAACTAAGTTAAAAACCGTTAGTAGAGTTTATATAATACCTCAGCAGTAAGTATGAAGTTTTACAGTGCTGGGAAAAATACTGAAGGACTTTCAGGACTTAGATGATCAACAAGACCTTCATGCGGAATTTTAAATTGGCAATGGAGGAATGGGGCATTTAAATACTAAAATATATTATCTTGGTGTACATTAATCACTGTCACAGCTATGGTAAAAATTATTAAGCTATTGATAGCGCTATATTATTATAGATTTTTTGTTGAAAATTTAAAAACGTGGAAAATTACTACTAACCCTAAGTATACCTAAAGATTAAGTTTCAAATGTCATGGCATTCGAGATTTGGACAAACAGGGTTACATAAAATTTTATGATACTACAACTACTTACTTTTAGGTAGTATATTATAAAATCATACAAGTGATCACTTGGTATGGTTAAACAATGACAAGTTAAAGTGCAATACAACGTCATGTATTTTAACTAATATTTACCTTGCGACCACCTTATCTATGTGCTTTGAAATATAAACCGAACAAATTGACGACAGTTATTATTATTATAAAACAATATTAATTAATCCTGACAGTTTTATCGTTTTTGTATTCCAAATAAAAAATGTACAAATAAAGTCGATTGAATCAGCCATGGTTTACCAATAACGTTATGTATGTTCCAGAAAATACCTGTATACGTTATTATTATTTACGAAACGATAACTTATAATAACGGTAAAAATTATATAATCACTAATAGTATAATATTTTATTAGTATCGGTAATTTTAATGAACAAACTTTTAAGACCAAAATTTTACTGCTCTGATTTTCCTTTGAATTTCAACGAACTTTGAATTCACAGTTTAATTTCGATGATAATTGAAACGCCTTTTCATTTACCCATTCAATGAAAATCAGCCTTAACAGCAATAATTACAATAAAACGATGAAAACAATCGTGATGATTCCCGCTCTATAGTAATTAACAATGGAATTATGGAAAATCTCTATTTGTTTTGTTGGCTGTGAAAAAAACATTATACTGTTCAATATGGTTTCCAATTAAAAAGTATGATAACTTGCTCGGAAATTGCTTCATTATTTAATACGTGTTTAATTATAAAAACGTAAATTGACTCTTTTTAGGCCTCTGGCTTTTAAGAAGAAATAATAATCACTGCCCCTAGAGCACTAGATTAGCAGGTAGCTGACCCACGTAATGTGATAGTAGGGATGATGACAACTCAATCAATTCAGCAATTTTTTATCAAATTTTAAAACGTGCTTTTAAGAAAGAAAGTTTGTATGAAATGCATAGTTGTGACGTTAAACCACTTTTAGGTAGGTATTTTGGAAGATTCTCTTTTTATTAATCAGTAAGAAATAATATGTTTTTGAAATACGCATCATCGCTATTACGACAACCAATTAATACATTTATAGTATCGTAAATTCACTGCAATACACACATGCAAACAAAACAAAATCAAGTTTGTAAACATCATGACAATACCACCACATCGTAAAATATGACAATAAAGTACACAGCCAAATTAATTAAAATTAATCAACACCAAATTAATATTCTAAGTAGATAACAACAATTATTATGAGTAACTGTGATCAATATTGTATCGTCATTAAATATATTTAATTAGTTTGAATCATACCTATGCTGTACCATCCAAACTATTATCACAGAAGCGAAATTGTGTCTGTCTGTCTACTCACGCTTTAACGGCCTACCTTTTCACTCGATTTGATGAAATTTTGTATAGAGACAGGTTGCATACCGGGGAAGAACATGGCTTCTTTATATCCCGGAAAATTAAAGAGTTCCTCCGAGAATATGGTCCTTAAGCTACATCACCACTTCCAGCAAATCTGATTGCAGCCAAGCGCTAGTCTATGAATTAAAAAAAAACTTAATCCACGCGGACGAAGTCGTGGATATCATCAACCTATAGACGTCCACTGCTGGACGAAGGTCTCCTGCATGGATCGCCACAGAGCACGGTCTTGTGCCGCTTGTTTCCAGTGGCTCCCAGCTAAATGCTTGGTTGAGATCGTCCGTCCACCTAGTGGGGAGGTCTTCCAATTACGCTACGCTACCCAGTCCGCTGCGATTTATAAGTAAACTAGCTGATGCCCGCGACTACGTCCGCGTGGATTGAAGTTTTTTGGTTCCCACGGGAACTCCTTAACTTTCCGAGATAAAAAGTAGCCTACGTATTATTCCAGACTATAATCTATCGCTGTGCCAAATTTCATCCAGATCCATTCAGCCGTTCGGGCGTAATTTAGTAACAAACATCCATCCATCCATCCAAACTTTCGTATTTATAATATTTAGTTTGATTATTATATTTGGTTTGAATAAATGAAAAGAACTGAATCCTCAAAATTGGCAGGCAAGTAGTCTATTAGAAAATGTCTACTCATGCGGTTACTAGTTTACTACGAGTACCTACCTACTTGCTTCCTTCAGTCCACAATAATTGAGTAAACAAGCAAAAACTTAGCATGCCGTGCAGTTACTGGGCAAAGTGCCACGCTCCAGTTGGCTTTTATTAATAAAACGCTTTTCACATCGTGCTAAATGGTTCCTTTTCAATGAACTTCTAAAAAAAATTGGCCTCGACTCGTTTGTGTGAACCGAATCTAGACTATGCATTTGATATTATGATAATATGGGTATCGGCGTCTACAAATTAATATCTCTTATCTTGTTGTACCTATTCTTCCTTCACAACCTTTCATCACTGTCAAGGGTCACTGGCAGAGATCTCTTACAAAGATAAGTGCTTCCTTGTCCACTATGTTTCTGTTTTTCTTCATATTTTTAACCCTTAGGTACAAAATATCAAGTAGCAATCTATCTCCGTAGCCACATACCTTTTAGTATTCTTGATAAATCTCCTTCGCTGTATTCAGAATCATCAGAACACCTTTTCATAGAAGTTATGTTCGGGCACTTAAAGCTACTGTTAGGCGTGGTCTATAGTCCCTCCCTACATATTGACTATTTTGGTAAGTTTGAAACCTGTTGGAGCAATTCTCTACATGTGTCGACCATACAATTATCATGGGAGACTTTAACACTTGTCTTATCAAAGATAACCTTCGGGCAAGAAAGCTTAAAAATATAGTTAGTAGTTCTAACCTCCACATACTACCAACAAATGCTACTACTACCATTTCTCTCCCCATTGTACTCCGTCGCTGCTAGATTTGATGATAGTTTCCTCTCTTCATCACGTAGATAATCATGGTCAATTTCCAGCCGAGGCATTCTCATACCATGATCTAATTTTTGCATCATATAAAATTCGGCCTCCGAAGGCCAAGCCAACAATTGTGATGCGTCGCAGTTACAGGAATTTTAATAATTCTTTGTTTATGTCTGATTTAAACAATATCGATTGGACTGCCGTGTTCAGCGCTGGCTCTGTGGACGACAAGGTAACTATTTTTAATTCTCTCCTGACTGAACTTTTTGATGTGCACGCTCCCTTGAGACCCATCAAACTTAAACACCTCCCGGCTCCATGGTTAACTCCGGAGATAAAAGCTCTCATGAACAAACGAAATTCGGCTAAAAACAAATATAAGTTATATCCCACGGCTACTAAACTTTCTAAATACAAACATTTGCGCAATCGGTGCAGTAGAGTTTGTCGCGATGCCCAGCGTAATTTCATTTCTAACTCCGTCGAAAACTCTAATACTGCAAAAACTTGGAAATTTTTGAACTCTCAGGGCATTGGGCGTCAACAAAAAAGGGCTCACCGTATTCCGGACCTTGAGACACTAAATCGGCACTTCACAACTGCCAATACGCTGAATGGTCAAAGAAAACAAGAGACGCTTACTTATCTAAGATCTTTGCCTGTGCCTGGTTATCCATCTTTCGAGTTCAGTGAGGTGACGCTAGAGGAAACAAAGAGACACGTCATGGCCATTAAGTCAGATGCGGTGGGTTGGGACGGAATTAGTCGTAGGATGATCCTTTTAGTCCTTGATAAAATTACTCCTGTCCTGTGCCACCTGTTCAATTCATCTTTGTCCTCGTATACCTTTCCCTCTGGGTGGCGGAAAGCTTACGTTATCCCAATTCCTAAAACCTCTTACCCTATCTCTCCCGCACATTTTCGGCCAATATCTATTCTTCCTTTTCTGTCCAAGGTCCTTGAACGTGTGGTCAACAAACAACTAAGTCTCTTCCTTACCAAAAATAATGTCCTATCCCCTTACCAATCTGGCTTTAGACCTGGTCACAGCACAGTCACTGCGCTTATCAAAGTCTGTGACGACATCCGTCAGGCCTTGGATAACAAATTGGTCACTGTTCTTATACTGTTAGACTTTAGCAATGCGTTTAACAATGTTGACTTCGAATTGCTCCTTGCAGTTTTGAGCTCCCTGAATGTCGCATCTGGAGTCGTTGATTGGTTTTGGTCATATCTAAACGGTCGCCAACAATGTGTTAAAACTGATGGCAACTGCTCTTCGCCCCTATCTCTCTCTGCAGGTGTACCACAGGGTGGTGTCCTTTCTCCTCTCCTCTTTTCTATTTTTATTAATACCGTTGCTACAGCTATTTCCTCTTCCTTTCATTTTTATGCCGACGATGTACAAATTTACGCCTCAGATACTGCTGACCGTATCTCGACTACCATTAGCATCCTTAATTCCGATTTGACCAATATTTGCGAGTGGTGTAAATCCTATGGTCTTACAGTGAACCCTAATAAATCACAAGTTATCATCGTTGGCAATCCCAAAATATTATCTAAGCTAGATAACCTGCCTGCTGTTTATTTTGATGGGGTAGCTTTGCCATTTAGTAATAAAGTAAAAAATCTTGGTCTAATCATCGACAATTCCTTTTCCTGGGGACCTCAGGTAGGAGAGGTGGGGCGGAGAATCTTCGCCACTATCGGGTACCTAAGACGGTGGAAGAACCTCTTGCCGATCAGAACCAAAATTACGTTAGCTAATACACTTCTGCTGCCTATACTAGACTACGCTGACTCTTGTTATCCAGACCTGTCACAAGAACTACTCAGTAAGCTTGAGAGGCTTCAAAACATGGTTATCCGCTTCATTAGGGTTCCGTACCAAAATGGTAAAATGGAACCCTTATGGTGCGACTTTCTCCGTCTGTCTGTCCGTCTGTCCGTCTGTCCGTCTGTCCGTCCGTCACACTCGATTATTTCAGTAACTACCGAAGCTATCGACATGAAATTTGGAATAGTTGTGTATATTAGTGGCCCAAAGACACTGGAATTAAAAAAAATTGGAAATTATTTTTGTTCTTATTTAAAAAGGGGGGAAAATCTGAGGGTTGAAATTTAAAAGTGAGATAACTGTACTGTGTGGGGTATCATATGAAAGGGTTTACTTTGTACATTCTAAAACAGATTTTTAATTATTTTTAGTCATGATAGTTTTTGATTTATCGGGGAAAATGTCTAAAAAAATACCGTTCCCCCCCCCTTATCTCCGGAGTTTACCAATCGAAAAATTTGAAATAATTATGGACAATAGGAATTTACGTATATTTTACAGGAAAACTATAGCCAATGCTCTAACTAGCATAGTTTTTTTGATATTAACAATAAACCTCTACAAACAAAGTTAGCCTTGCGGTTCATTAACAAAGGTAATTATTTATTAATAATGGTACGGAACCCTTCGTGCGCGAGTCCGACTCGCACTTGCCCGGTTTTTTTTTTTGGCTTGCGCAAATACGACCACATTTCCGAGTTCCGTGCTAAGCTTAAATGGCTGCCAATCAGAAGGCGCAGGGACATGCATGCATAGAGCCTCCTATACCGTGTCCTATTCTACCCCCAAACACCGTCTTATTTGAAAGAACGATTCAGCTACCTTGGTAAGGAAGGCCGGTTCTTTCTTCGTTCCTGCACCGATAATAAGTTAAAGATGCCGTTCAGCCGTACGAGATTCTATGGTGATTCGTTCACGAGGAATTGTGTCATATTGTGGAATTCTCTCCCCTCTGACATACGTCAGGCAAAATCCCTGCACATTTTCAAACGTCTTCTGAAAAATTACTTTTTATCTATGTAGTGGAGTAGTATGTAGTATATTTTAATATTATTTAAATAGTTATTTATATGGTAGATATCTATATGTGTAATATTTTTATGTAGTGTATATGTAGTCTATCTTATTATAAATTGCAGGACCTAAACTGCTTGCCACACAACCCGTGATTTCGAAACTCCTATCACCAAAGGTTGTCTGGGAGAGATCGCTTTAGCGATAAGACCGCCTTTGCACGCTGCTATTAGATTAAGCTTCTTTAATATGTACTTTCTGTATGTATCTTTCTTTTGTATTTAGTTGTGTGCAATAAAGAATTAAATAAATAATAAAATAAATTTTATAAAAAACATATTCGATTTTCATAGTTATTTATTCAATCTAATAAATGTATTTTCGGCGTCTACATGAAAGATTGAGAGTAATATCACAGTCTAAGGAGATACTTTCTTTCCTACCAGTCGTTCGATGGAGGCGTATAGACAGAGCAACGCTGCGGGGTAGCTGGAAAGTTTAAATTTAATAAAAGGTCATATTATTGTTTCAGTATTGACTTTAGTGTATTAGGAAAATCAAGGTACGTGACATCAAACTGGCATTGTGAGTAATATTACTCAGTTTTGCTTCAAGCGTTGGCAGTATGGCCCCTGGCAGAATAGAAATCAGAGTGGAGGCCTGTGTCCAGCAGTGGGACTTTAGCGGGCTGTAGTGGCGGTGGTGGGTTTGACACACATTCGTAGCTTAGCAACGTATCACGTTTCTGGTGTAAACATACCCAGTCTAATTATATAACTTGATAAATAGGCGTGTAACATTTTTCATTGTTCGACTTATCTCACGACACTCATGTCGGTACATCGCGTAACATCTTACGTGGCGTACTCTTTGAATAAGGAGGAAGTGTCAGAGTGAATTGCCTATACACTGTATACGGTGTAAATGGGTAATCAGATCAATTTCATTACTATTACGTACTTGATTATGCCCGCGACTTCGTACGTACACGACGACTAGACTAGATTAAGTTTGTGGCGGTCTTCGCAGTCCGCACATAATCCAATAGATGGAATTACTAGTACACGCACGCGACCACGAAGAGCCCAACTCACGCTTACGAAGTTTTCTCAGAATTACGCTATATGTACGACCTCCAAAGATGAACGGTTGGACCAGTGGTCCCCGAGCACAACACCCGCTCGGAGGATGATCATCCTATTGTTACGGTCGAGCCATATCACCTGCTCCCGTACAAGTTTTTTAATTTCCGAGTTCCTGAATAAGGAGTTCCATGTTCCTTAATTTACCTTTTGTCCTTCAAATGTTAACAGCTCCAAATACCTAATATACATATATATCTAAACTAATATTACAATGAGGAAAGATTTGTTTGTTTGTTTGTTTGTTTGTTTTTTTTTTTTTTTGTAATGGATAAACTAAAAAACTACTTGACCGATTTTAAAAATTCTTCCACCTATAGAAAGCTACTTTATCAGCGAGTGACATGGCTGCGTTTTATTTAAAAATAAATTAGATCCCTTCGAAAATTGCAATAATGTGAATGAAGTCGGAAAAGTTCACCTAATTTAACTTTTTACGTTAAACCTCTATTCGTCTATTAATTCAGACTGTCTTTTATGTCATATTATTGTCAAGACAAACTTATTGAATACAAGAGAACTTACTAAAATTTTTTTAAACATTTTAATATCTATAACTGTTGTAGACAGACTGCGAAATGCCTAAAAGAGCCAGGTCTCAGCTTAGTTGTTAGTTCTAAACATAGTTCCCAGGCGAGTGTAGCGAAAATACGTCGTATTGGAGACTCAAGTCGCTCAAGTGCCAAGCGTTCACAGCGGTTTGCTGAACAAAATTTGAGAACGTGTGGTGGAGTTGTTCGTCTCAGTGCCGACTGACCATTATTGGGTATGGACTATTTTGATCAAGTGCTACCCGTGCGAAACTGGGGCGGACCGCTAGTATATATATGTTTTTTAAAAAAAACCTACTTGGATATCAGTGTTACGTATAAACCATGGCGATTTAGTAATCTTCCTCAGTATTTGGGTTGGCTATAGACATCCGGTACTCGCTTTTAGGGGTGGGGAGGGGTGGGGAGGGTGTGGAGGGGGGAGAGGGTGCCCCCCCTCTTTGTTCCCCCCACCGGAAAGGCATAGTTTTTTTTTTATGAATTTTTAAAAATCTCATTTTGAGGTTATGTTTTCATACATTTACACCACAAAAATTAAGCTGCTCTATCAATTTTGGTCTAGTGATAATGTCAAAATCAAAATAACGAGTGAAACGGAACGCAAATCGTGTTGGCAGTGTTGAAATAAAACAATTATTTCAATAACTGTTTTATTTACATCATAACAGTCATAGAACCAAGTCCCCACATATCTTGAGTCATCATACGCGAGTAAAACCTAAAGGTAGGTTAGGTTAGGTTAGAACATAAATATAACGAGCACTTAGGTTCTATTAGTTTGAAATGAAAAATTAAATGGTAGGGGTTCTAAGCTCCCTCTAACCACTAGAGTATTGAAAACCTAAAGGTAGGTTAGGTTAAGTTAGAACATAAATATGCGGCCGGGCACTTAGGTTCTATTAGTTTGAAATGAAAAATTAAATTGTAGGGATTCTAAGCTCCCTCTAACCACTAGACTATGGAAAACCTAAAGGTAGGTTAGGTTAGGTTAGAACATAAATATAACTGGTGCCCGGCCGCAGGCCGGGCACTTAGGTTCTATTAATTGGAAGTTAAATTAGGTTAGGTTAGAACATAAATATTGTTATACACTTAGGTTCTTTGTAAATGTATGAAAATATAACCTCAAAATGAGATTTTTAAAAATTCATTAAAAAAAATATGCATTTCCGGTGGGGGAAAAAAGATGGGGGGCACCCTCCCCCCCCTTCCCACCCATCCACCCCCCTCCCCACCCCTGCACGCGTTGTAAATGTATGAAAACATAACCTCAAAATGAGATTTTTAAAAATTCATAAAAAAACTATGCATTTCCGGTGGGGGGAACAAAGAGGGGGGGTGCCCTCTCCCCCCTCCCCACCCTCCCCCACCCTCCCCTCCTCTGAAAACGAGTACCGGATGTCTATATAATACCCCAGTATTTTAATTCAGGCCCTTTGGATGTGCATTAGCTTTAATTTTAAGTAGCCTCTTCGCTTTAGTTTTAAGATACCGTCACCATTATGCTTTATTAAATATTATAAATGTGAAAGTCTGTCTGTCTGCTACGCTTTCACGGTCCATCTGTTCAACCGATTTTGTTGAAATTTAGGACAACGATAGGGTGTGTCCCAGGGAAGGACATAGGCTACTTTTATATCGGAAAATTCAAGAGTTCCCGCGGGAATCTAAAAAACCGATTTTGATGAAATTTGGTATCGGGATTGTTTATATCTAGAGGAAGGACATAGGCCACTTTTTAGTCGGACAAAGTCGCGGGCATCATCTAGCGCTTTATAAGTTATTGGACATCAATAAGTGTACAGTGTACCTCATTTGAATAGATAAATATTGATTGATTGATTGATTGCTTACAACTTGTGCCCCATAGTTGTATGCCGTACAGCCAAATGGGTTCCAAGATTGCAAAATGTTGGGTATGGACTATTTTGATCAAGTGCTACCCGTGCGAAGCCGGGGCGGCCCGCTAGTTTTAAAATAAAATGCAGTCTATGTTACTCGCTGATAAAGTAGCTTTCTATAGGTGAAAGAATTTTTAAAATCGGTCCAGTAGTTTTTTAGTTTATCCATTACAAACAAACAAACAAACAAACAAATCTTTCCTCTTTATAATATTAGTTTAGATAAATTAGATCCCTTCGAAAATTGCAATAATGGGAATGAATATATCTAGAGGAAGGACATAGGCCACTTTTTAGTCGGACAAAGTCGCGGGCATCATCTAGCGCTTTATAAGTTATTGGACATCAATAAGTGTACAGTGTACCTCATTTGAATAAATAAATATTGATTGATTGATTGATTGCTTACAACTTGTGCCCCACAGTTGTATGCCGTACAGCCAAATAGGTTCCAAGATTGCACAAAGTTGTTGAGCAAATATTGTGTATAAATGACGCAAACATTTCCCAAAGCGCGCTCATTTTATATTAGACGATTAGGCCTCTACCATAGTTCAATTCTTTTATTTTTGTTACCTACCGCAAATGGTAGTAATAATAAACAGCTTTCAAAAACAAGGTCACACCAGTCGATAGACGTATAAATCATGTTAACATTGAGCAATTTCCATTCTGTAGGTATCTCTGTGTGTGCGTGTTACTAATTAGTGAAGTATTATATTAATAATTAGCGCTGCAGAAAATTGTACATTGGCGGTTGACCTGTAGCGAATATTTGGTTGGTTTTGCTGAGTTTTTTACCGGTTATTCTCAGTAGAATCAGCGTTCCGAACCGGCGGTAGATACTTACGATTTATCATAAATGGCACAAGTTGTTTACGTGAAATAAATAAATCATTTCGTTTAGTATAATAATGTGTTTTACTCTCATTTATTTTATTCTACTAGCTGATCCCCGAACTCCATCCGCGTGGTTTAAGTTTTTTTGATTCCCGCGGGAACTCCTTAATTTTCCGGGATAAAAAGTAGCCTATGTCACTCTCCAGGTCCTCAACTATGACCATGCCAAAAATGACGTCGTTCCGTTGCTCCGTTGCGGCGTGATTGAAGGACAAACCAACAAACCAACAATAGCTATAATTATGCAACTGTATCGTAATGAGGGTCATTTTAATTCGAGTGCTGTTTTTTGATACGAGGCTTGCCGAGTATCAAAATAGGATAGTACGAGAATTAAAATGACTAATTACGTACAGTTGCATACAAGATTTTATCTACGACAAGGACGTCTTTATAATTTTTTACTTTATAAATTAATAAAAAAGTCAAATCAATCAAGTGCCAGAACCCAGAGCCGCTAAGCTATAGGTATCCTATTTATGAAGATAACCATATCGATACAGCTACGACTCATGACGATACAGCTCCCATACAACGAACTGTATCGTTATGAGAAGCAAACACGAAAGAGGGTTCAATTCGATATAGTTATCAAATTCGAAATTGGAACTTTTCGATGGTGGAGTAGATAAACCAACAAACAAACTGACTTTCGCATTTATAATATTAGTATGATTCTACTACGAGTGCAAGTTAGCCTTATTATAAGTGATGATGCAGTCTAAAATAACAGCGGGCTTACCCGTTATGGGTACAGTAGTTTAATTAACCCCATACCCCTAATCGGTTTCTACACTGCATCGTATTTCGCTTGGCAGTACGTCTTTGCCGGTAGGATGGAAACTAGCCACGACCGAAGCCTCAAACCAGTCAAGTTCAGAAATCACCAATTCCCAAATTAAGGCCCGGAGATCGAACCCGCGATCCGGTATAACAGGTCGACTATTTAAACCACAACCGAACCGCTTCAATCATTCAATTAATCAGTCAATCGTTTATTTGCGAGAAACATTGTACAATTAAGATGACAAACTAATTAAAGAATGAATGTTTCGTCATTGCTGACGTGCAAATGTATAAAGTAGGTATCAGTACAATTATTTACACTTACAGTATCAATATAACACTTACCACTAAAGAAATATAACGGAGAGAAAATACAAAGTAACACGTACTGTATCAACATGAAAATCGATTCAAATGCATGTATCGCTATCGGTATCGAATAAATTACGAATCAGCATGAATCATGATGCAATCAGAAGGCAGCCAACAGAACCCGTTACATTGTCCCGGGGACGGGTGCATTCAGCTGATTGTAACCTAACGGTGTTAGGATCTTGCGAGGGACTGATCAAACTTACACGCAGTTCTTGAATCATAGCTTGTGTAAAGCTTTAAGATAAAAAAATCGAATTAGCAAGCTGAAAAACATCAAAAAGCTTATAATAATTAGTTTTTAATATTTAAGAAGATAACATAAACTTAAATCCATTAAACTTTAAGAAGCTCCTATTAGAATTTTTAGTAGGTATTTGGATGGCTCACGGATACGGCATTTGACAATTAACTACAGGAACTGTAAAATTAAAGCGAGAATGTGTTTTTAATTCGTTTCTAGCAAAATAAAAAGATGGAATTGTAATTGATCGTTACTCATTTCGAAATGATAATTATTGAGTAATATTGTTGATTAAGAACGCCGTGATTAAAATTATAACTTCAACACATCGTCAATAGAAGTGTTCATTTTATTTTCATTCTTTTCCAATAAATAACAACTGCATTTTCACACGGAAAACTTAGTATGAAAGACATAAAATTATTATCATGCAAAGATCTTCATAATTATTATCTTCTGTAATTTGTGGACAAAATACTATCACAAATATCCAAACAAAATATTATTTCAACTTAATAAATTACAGAATGAATTTTTTGGAACTGTATCTGACAGATCATTCATTTTTTTAAGTGAATTGAGAGACTGAGCTTAAAAACTAATTCTAAAAGCTAGAATGCAAATGAATATTATGTAATTACTTAAATAATTATAAACACGTCAATAATGCGTCTTCGTTTGAATATTAATATGCGTCAATTTCACATTCATACAGGCGCGTTAAAGCTTAATTACCTGTTTACACAAAATATTGCGTATAAATGTGTAGAGACCCTAGAAAAGCGGTTTAACTTTCAATATCTTTGAACGGTAAATGATACAGTTAACCTATATAAGGGACCCTTTTAGAGTTAGATTTAATGTTTTTACCTAGAGATGATGGTAGTTTAGATTTCCTTAACAACATTATGCATATGTACATAATGTAAGTAGGTAAACGAGCGCTCTACCAATGTGGGTCAATTCTCAGTCAATGTGAAGGACCCCAAAAATCAATATAAATGATAACGTTTCAAAATTTAAAAAAAAAAGTATGAGTGTGCACACAAAATTTACTCACGGCAGAAGTGAAACTTTAGAAAAGTAGCCTACGAGACAATGAGATAAATGTAACTTGTATTCTTTCTCATTCTCTCGCATGCTAAATCCTACTTCAATCCTATCAAATATTTTTGTCTCTCTTTGGTGTCACTTTTTCGTTTTATCGAATTTTCAAATCGCAACGATTCTATAGAAGTTTCACTTCAAAAATCGAATGTAAGGAGTATTGAAAGGCAAGGCTGTAATTTCCGTAAATATTTCTTGCTGTAGTGTTTATAAATACTAGCAGCTTTGCTAACTCAAAACTTGCACAAAATTAAACTTGACAATAACAGTGACTTTTGCAAGAAATCTTGCCTACGGAGCCCTAATAGCAAGAAAACGCTAAAATATCAAGGAAGTTATCAGACACCCAGGGAAGTGAAGTGAGCCCATGTAAATAATCACGGATATTTCGTAATCGTTACATACATAGAACCTTATTTTCAAATGTATTTCGGTTAAGGTCGACTTGTGATTTGAATTACTCTCGAAATTAACGCATTTAACGCTATTTGATTTCAATAGAATTATTATTAAATTACATAGTGCCATACGATTTGGTGGTTTTTAGTTTGATAGTGAAAGAATATGGCTAGTTAAATTCTTTTTTCCACCATAACTTTTCGCCGATTATTTTGAACCTTCAGTATTTACAAACAAAAGCAATAAAAAGCCTAACGTAGTTATTCATAGCGCCAAAGCTCCACAAAAAACGACCAATAACAATACATTAAAACAATATTCACATGAGCAAAGTATCCACGGCAATCCCCCTAATGGAATGGAATCCAATTAAACCCTAATGGAATGAAAAATAAAGTCTAAATTTGTGTACGCACAAAACCGCGTACGCACGCTCGCGATTTCTACGGGTTGTCTACTTTCTCTTAGTGAAACTGTGTTTTTATCCATTGTACGCTAGATGCTCACTGGCAAATAGATTTCGAATTTATAATCTGTGTTCTATCCACAGATTACTATAATAAAAACGTCTTTGATAAACGTTTACCACATTAATTATTATATTTATTAAAGGATTAATAAAAGGTAAATATAAGTTTAATAATTTAGGACAAGATTATAATTTTTAAAAATGTCGTGGAAACTCTTTAAATTTCACGACAAAAGTGGCCTATGTCTGTTCAAAATATGCAAGCAATCTCTGAACCTAATTTAGGAAAAATCGGTTGTAAATGTACCGTGAAAAATAGACAAATAAAAAGACAGACAGACACACTTTCATATTTATTAATTATTTATTAGCTTAACGGATTATGGTCTGAAAGGAATTCCTGAAGTTGACTCCAGAAGTCTTTCCTACGAAAAAAAGCTCTACGCGTACTCTACGGCTCTACTACGTAGCGGATAAAACTTGTTGGTAATCCATACTAATATTATAAATGCGAAAGTGTGTCTACCTGTCTGTTTGCTACGCTTTCACGGCTCATGTTCAACCGATTTTGATTAAATTATTGGTAGAGGGATAGGTTGTATCCCAGGAAAGGACATAGGTTACTTTTTATCACGGAAAGTTTAAGAGTTCCCCGGGAATAAAAAAAACTATTTATATCCACGCGGACGAAGTCGCGTGCATCATCTAGTTATTAATAACAAGGAAGTATTTAGCCAATACTCGTTAGATTTTATACGCAAGTTCAAAGATTAAAACGTAAAGTTCAAGTTAGATATAATGTATACGTCCGTGTGGATTTAGGTATTTGAAAATTCACATGGGAACTCTTTGATTTTCCGGTATGCAAACTATCTCTATACTAAATTTCGTCAATGTCGGTTTAGCTGATGGGCAGATAGACAGACACACTTTCGCATGCTAATTCTTTACTAATATAATAAATGCGAAAGTGTGTCTATCTGCTACTTACGCTTTAAACGCCCATCTTTTCAACCGATTTTGACGAAATTTGGTGTAGAGATAGGTAGTAGCCCGGGGAAGGGTATAGGCTACTTTTATTTTCTAAGAAAAAACTAAATCCAATTGCATCATCTAGTTTATAATATTACTATGGACGCAAAAGTGTGTCTGTCAACTTTTCATGGTCCTACAGCTTTACAGATTTTGAAGTAATTTGGTTCAGAAATAGCTTGCACCCCGAAAAAAGGCTATGTGTCGGAAAATCATATTTCCCACGGAATTTTTAAAAAACTTCATTGGACAAAATGACGCGCATCAACGATTTTGTAATTAATTTTAGAAATCGTTATACCTACCGGTTATTAGATCTAATATTTATTATTTTCCATTATAATTATATTTGGAATCTAATCAACAATTTGGAATCATTAAAAATTGATTAATACCCAGTTTGGTATTCTAGTGTGTTTATATTAATTTAAAAATGTCCATATTCGTTCAACATGTAAGGTCAATGAAGCTATATTGCTAAATTATTGAAAATATATTTTGCATAAAAATGATGTCTGGTAAAAAATTTTGAAATCTTTTGATAGCTAATGTATAGATCTCTGCATTTTTACGTTCCCAGAAATAAAAATGATTGGAAATAAAAGTGTTTTATTTATTTATTTGTTTAAATCAGACAACAAAAACCATACAAATATATACATAAAAACAGTTTTTGATAATTATGTACACAATTTCAATACTAAGTAAATAGCTCGGAAATCTGGTAAACACTCGAATAGTAAACATTAAAATGAGTTTTATTGCGGAAATCGATTATTGGCCTCTTAAAGGATCTTTAAATTATTAAAGAAATGATTAATTGTGGTAATTATATTTAACATTATATTTATTGTAAACAGGGCATTAAGTACAGTAATGCCAGCATTAATATGATGGGACTTAATATCACGAAAGGCATTCTATACGTGATATTAAGTCCCATGATATTAATGCATATTCGCAGTATTTTTTAAATCGCCGAAACATTAAATATTTCAACTGCTAAACGAGTTAACAAGTAGTACTCCTAAAAGTACCTATAGAAAAAAAACATTACAAAAATTATGAGCAAAACTTTGGTTGTGAAGAGATGACAGAGCTTTCATGTTAAAAGTAATTATATTTCAAGCCTACGCTTGCAATACTTTTATACTAAACATAAAATATTTATTTAACTATCAAAAATATTAATTATTAGATATATATTAATTTATTGTCCGTTGTTTTTAGCTTTTATTAATAAATTAGTGATTCAACTTCACGCACTGTTCATTCAAGTAAAAAAATATTCGTCCTGAAAAAAAATTAGAGAAAAACTCACCATTTTACTGATTCCACACACACAACAAAATACACGAGACAGTAAAAAACAAAATCCACCACTAAACAAACACTAAATTACCGCAAGTACAGTCTTCCACAGAAATCACGAAGAAAAACACCAAGAACAGTTCATAGACACTTCATAAGAGAATAAAACCTTATCTCTATATAGAAACCATCACTGTTGTCTGTCCTGAAGTCTATCACTGTAGAGACGTGGTTATGGACTGAACGCGGGCCGAAAGTTGCGCCCCGATTGTCGATTCCAAAGGTGTGCGTATGCGCAGGGTATAACTGTCTTGATACTTGGACGTGAATATTGATAAAATAAAAATGAAAGTGTTTTGATTGTTGTGGTTTGATGACCTTTTGACTTTCGATTGATGATGGCGATAGATGACTTTAAAAAAAATCTGTTTACGTTTTAGAAAAAAATAACTTCTGTTTCTTTTCTGATATTCTTATTCGAATCTGCTTGAGGTCAGATCCAGCTGGCAAATGAATCTTGAAACTCAAAGGCACCTCTAATATTCTCTATACATTATATGATTTTGATTTGAATGGCTTAAAAATATATAAATGAAATAAAGAGTTTCTGAATCAGTGAGTGCTATATGTTATTCCAGACTAAAATCTATCTCTGTGCCAAATTTCATCCAGATCCGTTCAGCCATATTGGCGTGAAAGAGTTACAAACATCCATACATCCATGCATCCATACTCACAAACTTACGCGTTTATAATATTATGATAGCTGGATTATTGTACATCGTCGAAATGGAGTACTGTTATGCAATTATTAAGAAAAAGACTATTGTCTACTGTTGGATACTGATTCTGAATCTAGTTATTGTAAAAATGTGCAGTTGCTACTTTTAGAGCCTACCTTAAAATTATAAAAAATCCGAAAGTTACTCATAATTAGCAAAACTTGTTTCATTTTTCATACTTATGCGAGAATTCTTTAGTCTAAACTTTTCAACCTGAAAAGTACTTGGACGTTTTAGGTTCTGTGTTACTTTAGCTCTTAGAAACTTTTTGAAGTCTTTGGATTTTTAAGAACCACAGACTTTTTTAATAATTAATTTGAAAGTCATTATGAAAGAATAATTTAAAGAAAAAATATTAAATCTAAAGTGTTTTGAAAAGTAAGCAAGCTTTTGACTGCAACTTCGTCCACGAGGATTTAAAAGTTAAATAATATTTTTCATAGTATTCACTTTAGAAATGAAGAATTGCAATACAAACCTACATTTTCTATTTAACGCTCAGGGATAGAATTTCTGATTTTTTATGTATTTATATACTTACATAATAGTAATCAGTAGATAAGTATACTTTTTGTCAGTCAGTTTATTATCATACAGACTTATTATTATAATTCTTACTTATTATTTTCCGTGATCTTCAGCTGCTGCCTTGATATTGTTCCACGCTCTTCTCAGAGCAGGACACGTTTGGAACCACCGTAGTATTATCGACAGGCTGCCAATGGAACATCACTAATTGACCAGCATTTCCCTCCTCTCTTCACAAAATAATTATGCAGGACAAGAAATGTATACTAAGTATCAAGACCAATCGGCCATCAATTCACACAAAGTTTTTGTAAACTTTAAAATTTTTACGCACGTTTCCTTTCACCCCGCGTGAATGTCACCGTGTGTGTGCGAGCGAGACGGCGGCGCTGTGTCCTTCTCGACCGGTCACAATACTTCATTATGCCGACTTCCTCATAATTATTAAGCTCCCAAAAGTTTGTATGTGAATGCTGATCGCACATTAGTGCAACTGCGAGGTCTAATTAAGCAGCAAGTGCGTCAATGTCACCGCGGCGGGTTAGGTCGTAATATCTATATACTAATACTAGCGAATGCCCGCGACTTCGTCCGCGTGGTTTGAGGTTTTTTGGTTCCCGCGGGAACTCCTTAATTTTCCGGGATAAAAAGTAGCCTACGTCCTTCCCCGGGATACAACCTATCCCTGTACCAAATTTTATCAAATCAGTTGAACAGATACATTTGTTTGATTCCCGCGGGAACTCTTCAATTTTCCGGGATAAAAAGTAGCCTATGTGCTATTCCAGACTATAATCTATCTCTGTGCCAAATTTCATCCAGATCCCTTCAGCCGTTTTGGCGTGATTGAGTAACAAACATTCATTTGAGGTTTTTTTGGTTCCCGCGGGAACTCTTTAATTTTCCGGGATAAAAAGTAGCCTATGTGCTATTCCAGACTATAATCTATCCTTATGCCAAATTTCAGCCAGATCCGTTCAGACGTTGGGGCGTGATTGAGTAACAAACATCCATACATCCATACATCCATCCAGACATCCATCCAAACTTTCGCATCTATAATATTTATTATATATTTGATTAAATATACGATAGTTTGGATGAATGGATGTATGCATGGATGGATGTATGGATGGATGCAAAATCCGCATTTGATTTAGTCGACTCGTTTTGATGTCATTCGCTCAGATCGGATAACAACAATAATATGAAGAGTGTGGCACGTATGGCCAATGCGGTAGTCTTGTAATGTGCTATCAGTCTAACAGTAATAACATGTTGCATATGAATTAAATTCGCAAAAGTTAGCGAAAGGCCACACGATGAGATAAAATCGTAAAGATACTTAGTATTTAAGTTTCAATAAGTATCCACTCTTGTGAAGCCCGAATGAGCCAATTAGCTATAAATGTAGTAAAATAATATTTATCTACTCCAGCATCGAAAAGTTCCAATTTCGAATTTGACAACTATATCGAATTGAACCCTCTTTCGTGTTTGCTTCTCATAACGATACAGTTCGTTGTATGGGAGCTGTATCGTTATGAGTCGTAGCTGTATCGATATGGTTATCTTCATAAATAGGATACCTATAGCTTAGCTGCTCTGGGTTCTGGCACTTGATTGATTTGACTTTTTTATTAATTTATAAAGTAAAAAATTATAAAGACGTCCTTGTCGTAGATAAAATCTTGTATGCAACTGTACGTAATTAGTCATTACGATACAGTTGCATAAATAGCTATTATGCATATAATTATGTTACTGAGAAAATGTATGATTTCAAAAACTTGTCTAATATGCTGAAACATCAGCATTTTTTTGAAATCCTAGGAATATTCAAAGAATAAAATAAAATGATCTCAAATCCTATAAAGAGCAAGGCTACAAAGTTAATTATACCCCAGCTTTTAAAGGCTGATGAAAAAAGTAAATCCACATCACGCAGGACGTCTTTTTATCCGCAAACATTAGCCCTCGCCTGCGCAAATACTATACAATATATGTACCTATATATATGTATGTATAGGTACTATATAATACTATACAAGTATCAGCCTTTCTAGTAAGTAGTCAGATATTATAAATGCAAAAGTGTGTTTGCTTGTTGGTTTACTGGTTTGTTGGTTTGTCCTTCAATCACGCCGCAACGGAGCAACGGATTGACGAGATTTTTGGTATAGGTATAGTCGAGGACCTGGAGAGTGACATAGGCTACTTTTTATTCCGGAAGATTAAGGAGTTCCCGCTTGAATAACAAAAAAACTTAAACCACACGGGTGAAGTCGCGGGCATCAGCTAGTAATACAATAAAAGCTTTTTATTTAGTAATTGGTTTTCAAGCTAACTACTGATGGACTACAGTATAGAATAAAGATATAAATGAATATAAATAATAAATACCACGGTATTTGATACATACTGATGGACTTTGTTCGACTGATGATAGGTAGGTACTTCATGACGATTTTCTAAAGGACTAGATTTTTTGTTCAATTTCTTAATTCACTGATTAATGTCCTCCCGACCGAATTTCGGCCACGGTGGCCTATCTCCAAAGAGATTACCAATCTACGCGGGGGCGCATACACAGATGCACTCTATGTTTCTTTACTCTCATAGTCCGATGGGACGGAAAATCCGACACGCTTTATGTGGCACGGGGGTGAAACACCGCCAACTTCCTAACTCTGTGCTAGTTCCTACTGAGAATTTCTTGTCAGAAAAACCCAATAGGTCCTTGTTAAGTATTGCCCTACCCGGAACTTATCGTGTTTTTTGTTTTTTATGAACTACAAGTTAGCCCTTGACTGTGATCTCACCTGAAGACTCCAACCTGTTAGCGGTTTGGCAGTTATATTAAACCAAACCCTAATCGTTTTCTACACGGCATCGTACTGGAACGCTAAATCGCTTGGCGGTAGGTACGTATTGCCGATAGTCCCAAATTGACTCTGCCGGGGATCGAACCTGGGATCTCCCACGTTAAGACAACAGCCCTCAACACTGCGCCAGAGGGGTTTCAAGCGTTCAATAAATACTGCCGTCAATCAGTATGAGAAGTACTGTAAGATAACATTCCGTTGACGGAATAAAGAAGCAAGGCGTTCAGTATTTATCACGTCAGTATTGTAACGCGATTCGTAGGTATTAGTTTAAGACATAAAATGGATATATTTCCATTTGCTGACGCGATACCGTGGTTACTGTTCGTGTAATTGATTGTAGAGTATTTAGGTATCACAAACTGTTATTCCGGAATTCAGAAATATAGAAATCTGCGACCCATTAATACATCACATTACAGGGTCAATAAATACCAAGGTATTTGATATGTCACCGTAAGATTGCAAAAACCGTTAGATTGTAATCCAACTAGCGATATTGTAAACTGTCGACAGATTGTGAACCGTTCTATGTTCCGAGTGTCAATTTTTGAAATATTCATTGTATTTACGTTTTCTTGTCTGTTTCTTGTAGGTTAGGTTAGCGTTCCACATAAATGATCAGGTAGTGCCCTTAGGTTTTAGCGGGTTAATATACCTAACACATTACAATCTACCGAAAAATAATGCGTTAAATTGTAATCTGTTGACAGTTTACAATATCGCTAGTTAGATTACAATCCAACGGCCTTTGCAATCTTACGATGACAGATACATACTGACTGATGGACCGTAGAAATTTACTTTAGGTCCAGGTACCTAAATAGCGTTCTACTCATGAAACCTCACGGCGATTTTTTTAAAAAGGACAACATTTGTTGTTCAATTTTTTACTTCTCTGAATATCGTGTATCCAAGCAAGAGAGTAAAGATTTCGGAACTAAAGTCAATACACTGATAATATATTTAATTACACCGTCGTAATACATAAGGTGACATTGCGAAACGCTCCGTCACACAGCGGTCGAAAAGTGAAAGCTACTTCGACGCCTACTTACTGGATGCGGGTATTAAATTATCGTAAGACGAAAATGGTAGCAAAATTCCTGACAACGATCATTAATTAAATTATTGGTTTCAACGGCAGTGAACGATATATTTTATACTAGCTGATGCCCGCGACTTCGTACGCGTGGATTGAGGTTTTTTGGTTCCCGCGGGAACTCTAATTTTCCGGGATAAAAAGTAGCCTATGTGCTATTCCAGACTATAATCTATCTCTGTGCCAAATTTCAGCCAGATCCGTTCAGTCATTGGGGCGTGATTGAGTAACAAACTTCCATACATCCATCGATCCATACATACATCCATCCAATCTTTCGCATTTATAATATTACTAGCTAATGCCCGCGACTTCGTACGCGTGGATCGAGGTTTTGTAGAACCCGCGGGATCTCTTTAATTTTCCGGGATAAAAAGTAGCCTATGTGTTAGTCCAGACTATAATCTATCTTTGTGCCAAGTTTCATCCAGATCCGTTCCGCCGTTCTGGCGTGATTGAGTAACAAACATTCATTTGAGGTTATTTTGGTTCCCGCGGGAACTTCTTAATTTTCCGGGATAAAAAGTAGCCTATGTGCTATTCCAGACTATAATCTATCTCTGTGTCAAATTTCAGCCAGATCCGTTCAGCCGTTGGGGCGTGATTGAGTAACAAACATCCATACATCCATCCATCCATACATCCAAACTTTCGCATTTACAATATTTATTTGATATTTGATTCATACTAGCTGATACTTGCTAATGCCCGCGACTTCGTCTGCGTGGTTTGAGGTTTTTTGGTTCCCGCGGGCACTCTTTCTTTGGTAATATTAGTAGTTTTATATGTGGAATAGTTGATCCGGCTGTGTACCTACTGGTGAAATTTCTGAATACCTAAGACTGATAGGAAACAACGTACACGAGACTGTCTTAGTATATTTTATTTGGTACTTTGTTTGCAACAAATAACAACTGAACTTATTCATTAGAATTATTAAAAAAACACGAATAGATTAAAAAAAATATATGACAGGGATATTGTTTTATTTAATTTATAGCCAGTGTCACTCGAGACGGTGTAAGGATTCTAACTTTATATCCAAATCTGTTCAGGATTCATCTATATTAATAATATTCTAACTGCGAAAGTTTGAATTTGAATGGATGGATGTTTGTTACTCAATCACGCCAGAACGGCTGAACGGATCTAGATGAAATTCGGCACACAGATAGATTATAGTCTGGATTAGCAGTAAGGCTATCACAGAAAATTAAAGAGTTCCCGCCGGAACAGAATAACCTCAATCCTCAATCCTCAACAGTAGTACATACTTAAATACATACATGAACCCTGAAATATTGTACTCCTTTTTTACAGTCGTATAAAAATAAAATACTATCCGCATTAGAACAAAATAGTAGTGTTTTGTCCCAAGCCCGTTGCCACTCGGCGACTGCATGGCCTCAAAGGGACCGGTTTGCAATGTCGCGTGGCGTGTGATCATATCACATCCACTGCAGCTGGACAGATGGTTAGCATATTGTAAAAAGTAGAACTTTAATTCGCTACAATCCGCCACAGTAAGTAAATCTATGTGGTATAGTATCTTGCGTTATTCACCAAACCACACAAATCTTCCAAATTATTCTCAACGTACGTTTCACTCCGACACCGGAGCATCTTCAGGAAATGTTGACTCCGCAATACAATTGGCTACTTGACAGCTGTAACTGTAAAACCGTACCACAGGAGGAGCCCTTATAGGATCACTTCGTTGTCCGTCTGTCTGCCTGTATAGCTGTCTGTCAGTCACCTTTTTCTAGGGAACGCGTGGATGTATCAAATCAAAGTCAAAGTATATTTATTCAATTTAGGTACACTCTACACTTATTGACGTCCAGTTACTTATAAAGTATGATTGTGATAATCAGTTAAGTACTGTTTATTAAAACTAAAGCTACGAGGGTTCCAAATGCGTCCTGGTCTGAGAAGACCAGGTGGACGTGGACCAGACCAAGCCCACAACAAACTCAGCCGGTTTTTTTTACTTATCACTATCTCACAAATCTTCTTAAACTAACAGTGCCATTCAAGCAAATTATTGCCAAACTTCCATGTCATTTAAGTAATCCTTTACACGGTAATAAGATTTTTCAATGATTTTTCGTTGTCCGTCTGTCTGTCTTTTTCTCAGGAAAGCGTAGAGCTATCAAGTTGAAATTAATATCAAATACTTAGGTCCACGGTCCCAGCAAACTAATAGGGTACTTTCCGTTGACCTACAATCATGAAATTTGGCAAATAAGGTCGCACAAGTATAGGAAAAATCCGTTAATTAAGGTTTCGTACTCATAGGGTGTCGAATTGTTTGCCAGGCGCTACCAGTTGAGCGCCATATTATGTAAACCAGTTATTTCACAGCGGATTACGTGTTGTTATGACATATTTCTTGTTATTTACTAAAATAATTTATATTTTATGGTGGTACGGGACTCGTGCGTGAGTCTGACCGGCACTTGACCGGTTTTTCTTTATTACCTACTACAAGTTAGCCCTTGACGACGATCTCACCAGATTGTAAGTGATGATGCAGTCTAACCGTGGGCATAAGCTAGTCTTTATTAAATGTGGGCGCAAATAACCAAAGCCAAAAGCAGATCAAATTACCGACAAAATAACTAGTGGTTCGCCCGAACTGAGACCTCGCTGTATCGCCATAACAGAGTGCCATGTATTGACATCATTGAAAAACTCATTACGCGCGCTCATTAAAAATTAAATAATTTCGTTTCCATATAATATTTATCTAATTTTAGTATTTTTTGTTTAAGTACAGGATAGGTATAATTCAAATAATTGATCAAGTTTCGGGCTCAGCCTTTCAGAAAATTGAGAGTAAGGTTAACTTTGGGCTTTAGAAAATGTCCACTTTGAAAGCCCCCCATTTCGTAAATTTTAGGGGAAAAATTTAAAAAATATATTTCTGGACTCTATTCCTAATTATCTTTAAAATAATATACCGCTATATATACCTATACCTATACCTATACCTATGTAACGCTATAAAAATATTATTTTATGTGAGCCCGCTTCTATGAGAGCCCCTCTGAAATAAAGATTTTTATAACTTTTTATGCCATATTCGGCTGGAGACCATTGGTTTACATATTATATTTGAATTTGAAGTAATTATGTTCAGTAATTCAGAAGTTATAAGGCTCTGACAGACGGACGGACGGACGGACGGACAAGTGCAAATTCACTCAAGTAGACTCAGAGACCTTCGCTTGGCTCGGTCAATAAGATTGATAACTGATAAAAGAACTACACACAATTTAAATATAAAGGCTAAGTATTGTAGAAACAAAAAAATAAAGTAAAAAAGCGTTAAACAGCCAAAGGCGGCCTAATTGCGACAGTGTTTATCCAACATTGAGTCTTGTTAAGCAACGTAAGTTTACCTGATTTCACAAATTAATGGTTAGCCAAAAATATGGTAATTAATTCAAGACATTTCACGCCCTGCATACCTTTGTTATAATGTTTATTCACCTTTGGTATAAGCTGTTTAAGTTAACTAGCATTAATTTAAACTGTTTTTAATTGGCTGCCTCGTTCGTCTAGTGGGTAGCATGTTCGACTGCAGCCGACTAGGTCCCGGGTTCGACAACATACAAGTACTGGATTTTTCTGCCAAGAAATTCTCAGTACAAGACCGGACTTAGGAAAATGGCGGTGTTTTACCCCCGTGCCTCGGAGAGCACGTTAAACCGTCGGTCCTGCGACTGACCTCTCACCGGTCGTGTCGGATTTGGCGTCTCATCAGGCTATGAGAGTATAGGAACAAAGAGTGTGTTTGCGCATTCACTAGTGACCTATAATATCTCCCGCCCAGATGGCTAACCTCAGGAGATAGGCTGCCGTGGCCGAAATTCGGTCGGGAGGACATTATTAATTTAAATTGTCAGTTTCATGAGGGCCCATTTTCACGAGGACATTTTCTTGCCCATTGAGTGTAATATAATCTTTTAAATATATAAAAGGAAAAAGTGACTGACTGACTGGCTGATCGGACTGAAATTTGGCATACAAATAACAATTATGACTTAGGCATCCGCTAAGAAGGGGTTTTTAAAATTCATTACTTGAGGGGGTAAAATAGGGCTTTGAAAATTGTATGAAAATCGAACCTAACTTGAGCGATGCCTCGGGCAAAAGCTAGTTGAAGCAATAAATGACTAGCACAGTCTAAACACTTAAAATTCTTGCTATGTAGGGGTAAGTCTTATTTCAAAAACTATCATTGGCGGTCAATATCTGATGATGCTCCGGTGTCGGAGTGAAACGTACATCAAAAGTGCTGTAGAAGATTACTATTTTGTGTGGTGTGGTGTGTTGTGGCAGTGCGTATTGCACGCCTGGTTGCTTACTTTACCTACATAATATTATGAAGCGGGAAAGAGCGGTGCATATCGCTTTCTGCACGTTGTAGCGCATAGATTTGTGTTTTAGCGGATTTTAGCGAATTAAATTATTTTTTAAAATTTAT